>CM061349.1:255574335-256976835 GCA_030867105.1 Liasis olivaceus | reverse complement strand
CATTCAATCCAGCAAAGTGGGCATGTTCCAGAACCCTTCTGTGAAACAATGTCATCTTATGGGATTTAAGGGGCATGTCTTCTCTGTCACAGCCTCTGCTCTGTGGAACAGCCTGCTCCCCTGACATTCAGATAGCCCCAATCCTTTGGCTTTGCAAAGGGCTTTAAAAACCTGGCTCTTCCTTCAGGCTTTAGGGCCAGAATGTTAGTGGAGCCCAGTTTGTGTTTTTATCCTGTGTTGATTGAAGAGATGATTATTTTTACTGGCATTTTATTGTATTTTCTATTGGTTTTGTATGCATGTTGTTTTTGTGCCTTGTTAGCCACACAGTTATTTGATTAAGATGGGCAGCCATACAAATTTGCAGAAATAATTACATCTCTTTTTCTTCCTCCAAATTGGAAACAAATGAGTCTGAAAATGGCAGGGAAGAGGCTCTGCAACATTTCCAAGATGCCTACAGAGCCCAAACTCAGTTCTTGGTATCCCTTTCAGTCTGCCTCAAAACCAGCTCCTCTGTTCTTTCTGCAAACTTCGAACTCTCCAGATCATTCTCAAAGTTGCTGCCACCTTTTAGAAAGACCTCTTGTTTTCTCATCATTACTCTCGCTCTCTGGCCTTAACAATCTGTCAATCTAATCTACCAAACAAAAGAATGTCCTTGGTAACTTTCCTACAGCTATTCCATTCATTTTCTCCTTTCTAACCCCACCTGCCACCCGCCCCCCCCCAAGCTGACAACAGCCTCAACACCAAAACGTTAAAAAGGAGAAGGATAGAGCAGAGTGGCAATAGCGCAGGTTTTACTTTATTTATTTATTTACTTATTTTCATTCAATTTATATATCTCACAGACACAACTCTGGGTGGCTTACAAGTGGAAACAATGAAAAGCTAAAACTCATATAAATAAATGAAAAGCTAAAACTCATATAAATAAAAATAAAAATAAAAACAATAAAGCAATTAAAAATAAATTAATCAGAAACATAAAATGCAGAGGAATGCCACTTCACTATCTTATCACCACCTTCATATATGTCAGGTTCAGCCCAAAGAACTCCAAGAGACAATGCAAATACAGTTCTGTTGCATTTATTAACCAGACAGAAAATCTCCCCAGACTGAACCCTAATTCCCAAGCCAGCCAGCTACAACACCGTGAATTCCTTAGGGAGGTGCCAGCCTCATCTTCTTGAACTTCCCAAGCTCTAGCTGGGGGCTAAGAACACGCTTATCTCCCTGAGCCTGGCCTTCATAAGTCCATTCCATCACAATATATCACATTAAGCCCATGGTTTCTTTAGCAAGCCAAAGTGGCCAGCTTCATACATAAAACTAAGGCATAAACAGCATGCCTTAGCTTTACACAATGCAGCAACTACGTTCGTACATCACGCCGAGCCAAAACCAAAGAAACTGCATTATGACTCAATAAGTGACATGAACCCCACATAAATAAAGTTGCATTTCAGAGATAGAGATGTTCAATAAAAGCAGCTGCAAAGTGGTGCTAATTGGTACATACATTAGTGGGGCAAGCTGGCAGGGACTGACCAGGAAAGGAACTTGGAATCAACAGATAGCTCAATGAAAAAGCCAGCTCCATATGCAGCAGTGTTCTTAGCAAGCAAAATCCACACTAGGAATAATCAATAAAGGAATTTAAAATAAAAATGTAATAGAAGAAAGCCATTATATAAATCTATGAGGGGCCATTCTTGGAATAATGTGTACTGGTCTATTACCAAATTATTATGCTGAAGAAAGTGCAGAAAAGGCCACCCAATTATAACAGAGTTAAAGGAGCTCCCTTTTAGGAAAGACCCCAGTATTTGGGGCTTCTTAGTTTGCAGTAAACGTGGTAAGGGACAAAATAAGAGATATATAAAATAATGCATAATTGGAAAGAGGAGGACACAGAGAAGTCCCCCCCCCCCCCCTTCTCCTTTCTAACAATATTAGACCTTTGGATCATCTATTGAAACCAAATACAGGGAGATTCACAAGCTATAAGCGACAGTACTTTCTACATAGCACAACACTTTTTATGTGTTAAATTACAGAATTCATAGCCACCAGAGATCATGATTGCCATCAACTGAGGTGGCTTTAAGAGGAGACTGAGCAAATTCATGGAGGATCACACCCTTAATGGCTACTTCTCTTGGTAGCTGTATGCCACCCTCCAAATCACTGGCATATGGCACTAACTGGGGAGAAACAACAGAGGAGGGGTGTAACCCTCCTGTCCAGGCTGATGTGTTTCCCAAATACATCTAGTTGATCACTGAATCATGGACTAAACATTCAGCAGAGCTCTTCTTGTGTTCTTATCCTGTCATCTGCAGTTTTCAAGGACTAAACCACCCTTGAACGTAAACATTGAACACAACTCTATTACATGTTATTTTGGCCCTTGGGCCTATATCCACTTTCTGTCATAAGCCTGAGCAGTTAAAAAGATGAACAGTTTACTGAGATTCTGATGCATGGGAATCACAAAATAAAATGAAAAGGAATGGCTGGACAATTGCTTGCCAAAAAAAAAAGTTTGACATGGAAAGAAATGAATTAATATGCCAAATAAAACTTTTATAAATAGCAGGTTTATCTTAAACATATCAAGAGAATTGATTTTAAAATTGTGTTTCAAAGATTAGCAGCTAGCAAATCTGAGGCTGCATTTAGAATTAAACAATTTGCCAATCTGAACTAAGGGATTAACTAGAAATGCAACAACAAAAGTCATCTACAGCATACAGTGTAAGGACTGCAACAAACACTATGTAGGACAGACAGGCAGAAGACTAGCAGAGCGCATCCACGAGCACCAACTAGCAGTCAGAAGACATGATGAAAATTCCTTAATCTCACAACACATGGACAGACTCAACCATAGTTTTAACTGGGAAACTGTCAGCATTTTAGACCAAGCTAAATCCAAATATGCAAGAGAATTCTTGGAAGCCTGGTATTCAGACAAGGCAGCAATTAACAGACACATAGAGATTAACAGCATCTGCATACTATTCAAAAGAGACAAAAGACCAGAAGATCGCCTCACCAGCAATCATCACCCAGATAAGCAAAGGTTACCACCAGGCACACAATCAAGTAGCAAACATATGCCAATCAAAGAACTACCAGAGGAGCAAAACAAAACCCCCACCCTTACCAGCACTGGCAAGACAGGCCACAGCACATAAATAGAGAGCAAACCCCATCCCATTTTAGCACTGAAGATGTTACCTAGCCGGGTAATGAAATGTTTGCAAGAAAAGAACCAAGCTCAGAGAATCCCAAGGACTCCACAACAAAAGTCTTTCTGGTTTGGTTAAAGTTTTTCATGCCTTACCACAAACAGCAGGGTTTTATTCCTGTGGGTATCCCATAGGGAGTTAAGCTTTTCTGCAGGTCTACCTTTAAACAGAAGTTACTGCTCTTTTACTCAGTGGAATAAGCTTAGCTTTTCCCCTCACATACACTAAAGCTAACTTGTCACAACATCAACAGATGTTCTTTCTGTTGGGTAGTGATGGTTAGATAATGACCCTTCCCCTTCCCCTAAACTTTGGGCAAGGTATTTGCCTTTGAAGTTTTCATCAGTTTGTAACAATAGCCTAAAGAGAAGCTGTGCCATCATACTTATTTACAGTGAATTTTTCCTCAACCATATATTCACCTTAAGTTTACAGCAGCTGCAGTGGAAGAAGTTTCTGAAGGTTTATATAATGGTCCATGAGAATGTCTTTGAGGGACAGGAGGAGGAGGAGGAGGCACAAACTAAGCAAAGGTCAGATAAGAGAAAGCTTAGCCCACAGAAGAAATGTGGATGTGGCAAACATCTTAGAAGGGACATTCCCTAGTTTCTTGGACTATAAAGATGAGGGGGAAGAGATGTACTTTCAGACTTGCAAGATTCTGTTACTGTAACCTAATGATAAAGGTAGTGGTTATAGTTACTCATAGTTGGTGCTTCTTGTCTGGACTACCTCAAAGGGCTGACAGCTTAAAATTCACATTTAAGCAATATGTTTTATCATTAATGTCTCTCAACTGAATCAGTCTAGTGTCCTTTTTGAGCAGAAAATATTATTTATTTCATCTGTGAAGGTTCAGGGTAGTCAGAATTCTAAACTATAGCTTTATGGTTTATTCAATAAATCAAAATTGGTTAGATTCACACAACAGCCAGAAGTCATTATTTAGATACCAAAGCAGCTAAATTCACACCACATTAAGCCACAAATAAACAAACCCATTTTGTGACTTAGTCTGTCATCTAAATCTGACTGTCTGGTGAGAAAGCTTTCAAAAAAACTTATTATTACTCACTTACTAAAGGAAAGAGAGAACAATAAGGATGGAAAGACAGAAGAATGATAGTGAGGATAGGCATTAGCAAAAGAAAAGTATGGAACAGGATATTTCATCTAAGGTATAACAGCTCGTTACTTTAGATGGGAACGGCTCGTTACTTTAGATGGGAATGAGGAAGAAAGGTAGGTTTGGGGAAATTGTAGAAGTGAATTTCAGAGTTATGATACTTTTACTTCATAAACACCCTTCCAGTATCTTTAGAACTAAAAACCCAAGACTTTTTCACCTGGTGCATACTTGTATGAAATAAAATGAATTGTGGCAGGCAGGGTAATGCTACATTCAATGCTACATGCGACAACAGTCTTTGCCTGCCATTAGTAAATATGTATACTATTGGCCAGAGATACAACAAATAAGGCTGGAAACGATAGCTACCTCTACCTTTTTAAAGGCATTTTTGAGTGGCTGCAGTAATAGCAGATCTAATGTTATTTGGTCTCTTCATTTAATGTTAAGAAGGATAACTAAATATCCTCTGTTGGATTACCAACAACCCTCTCAATCTCTCTCCAGTCTAAAATGACCTTTGTAAAACTATTCTGGTGGTTTGAATTGTAATTATGCAAGAATTGATTCCCCCTTCCTCTAACACAAATGAGATATGTATGACTTTGTGCACCAAAATAATAACAACTACTTATAGTTACATATGTATAAACTATACAGATCATTTCTTGTTGGACTCATCCACACACATAGAGGATGTATGAGGGTATATTAAATGCCAAATGAACTCATCACTGATGTTTTCACATCTAGATTTGGTGTTACAGTTAGACCAATAAGCATGCTGATAGAGTAAAACAAGCTTGATCAATTTCATGGGCATCCAGTAGAAGCCAGAAAGATAATCATCTGCACCATGATATCATTGCACAAATGATATAAATTATGTCAAATTAATTTAAAATATGCATTACAGATTACAGAATTGTGCATTGATGTTGTGACATGTGTGATGTTACTTGCCCCTCTTTGTTCATAGTTGATTTAGCATTGATAGAATTATCAATTGCCCCTATGTGAACTCCATTTTTCCATATTGCACTGTTACTTAAATTGGTTTATCAACTCTTAAATCAAGAAAGCTAATAAAGGAAACCAGAAGGGAAAATCATGGGGATGTAATCTCTCCAGAATGCTTGGAAGCTCTTCTAGAATACATGCCATGAGTTAGGAAATACTAACAAATGTCAAGGAAATTATGACAGAAAGAAGACTTCTTTCAGAAATGGAATAGTTGCCCAGATGAGGTGAACAAAAAACATGCAAGCCATGGAGCACACTGAACACATGGACAGCTAAAAGAAATGTGAAAATCATGACGGCAAGCACTGTACCACACAGTTACCAAATGAAAGTAGCAAGAATGAGTGTAAATCCAATTGCTATGAAGACTGAGAAAGGATTCCTTCTCAGTAGATCTTAGCATAATCAACATCATCCTACCTTTCTGCTTGTATGGAAATCTCAGATAAAGAAGGCATCAACTGCAAATGAACAAACCAGTCTCTGAACCTCTAAAATCCAAGGCAATCCAACTACAGTTGCAATTGTTTGGTAAGTATAGATCTGGAATCACCCCTAGTGAGTCTGCCCTCAACCTCTGTGCACAGATGATTCTTTTGTATCCAAAATCTATTTTACAGATCACTTCTTTGCAGAAGATGGACAAAATTTTGGTGCACCAGAGGTTCATATAATGGGTTGGCAGAGTCAATAGCTACAGTGAGCAAGGCAGAAGTGGTCAGGAAATCATCATGCACAAGGGTTGGACCAAAAGTTCGTTCTCCCCCCCCCCACACACACACCCCTCTTCCCTGTATTTAAGTGGATAAGTGTTTTTGTTTTTATTTAAAGCATTTTTTGCCTCAAAATGGTGGGGGAATGTAGTTTGATGATGCAGGTGGAGGGCCTCTGAGAGCTGCAAAACAGACTTTTAGGATAATATACAACTCTGGAGCCACAGGTTGCTGAAGGTACATCTTGGGGTACATTTGAATCACAGACCAGGACCCAATTATAATTGAAACAAATTGGTTATTAATGGATCTGGTACCAGAAACAGAATGAAAAAGCTTAAAGAGCGGTGTAGTTATAAGTTCTCTTTATAGACTTATGCAAATTATCCTTTTATGTGATAGGTTACAATAAAACTATAGATAGTTATTTGTCATGCAACAGGAAATAGCTGTCAATGTGATTGATAAGGTTAACCTTATTGACTTATTTTAACATAGTGTTTCTAAAAGCTTTGAGTTCCCAGCACTAATTGTGAATTCTCAGTGGCCCCATCTGCATTTCTGAGGTTAACACTTTCACTTATCTTAATAGCACTTCTGGGCACCTGAGAATTCCTAGTGCTTGATTGCTTTCATCTGAACTATCGATACTGCTTTATACAAAGAATATGTGGGTTACGGTCATAAAATGAACCTCTCCAATTTTTTGCCTACATTTTTGGCATAATGGAATGACCAATGCATGTGGGATAGGTGAACAAGTCATGTGTAATTCCAATCTCCCTGTCACACACACTGACTGTACACTCACCAAGGCTATGTGAATAGGACTAAAGATTTCATTCAGTTGATGATTATGTAGATAATGAGCAATTCAGGTTACAACTTCATTCTATGAGTGGATTATTGCAGTAGGGTTGGAAGGGACCTTGATGTTTTCTTGTCCAGCCCACTGCCTGGGTCAGGAATCCACATGCCAACCCAGACAAGTAGTTTGGCTATTCAGAAAGCTTAGTGGAGAACAGGCAAAAGCAAGGCCATAAAGTTCAGGGCCTTTCCAAGAGCACCTACTTACCTTTAGTCAAGAAGCAATCAGATTAAAGGCAAGTGAGGAATCAAGGCTTGCCCAGAAGGCTGCTAAGGAAAAACAAAGGAAGGCAATAGTCCAGGAAGAGCATCATGTGGACAGGAACAAGATAGCTGATCTCAAAAGAGTAATGGTTTGTAACCCCATTGTATTTTCTAGAATAGTTTTATACTATCATTCTCAAGTCTTCACCCCATCTCAGCTGGTGTGCAATCCCTATGAAGATTCTATCTGCAACATGGCCCTTCAGTGCTTTTTGGCCTTTGACATTTCCATAGTCTTGAACATTGTACCAAAGAACTGGGAGCAGAATCTGAATATATGAGCTTCATGATTGAGTGAACTGCTTCTTCTCTGTTCCCTGTACTGGGGTGAAGATATGCAAGTTCAGTGTTTTCCACAGCAACTCTCAGGGTTCATCCTCCTCCTCCTCCTCCTCCTCCTCCAAATATGAACTGTCAAGATTGGATGATAGGAAGAATGATAGTATTGGTTCAGATGCAAGTGTACAGCATGAAAATCACATTGGCTTCAATCAAAATGCAGAGATGAAATGTGTTTCTACTTCTGCCATCCATTTCATAACCCAGTACAAGAGCAAATGTTTTGCTCCCAAAAAGTCCTATATGCAAATGTCTTGCATTTCCATGTAGGGCTGGGGAAACGTCTGAAATTATATTCTTATGTAAGATTATGTAACATTCTCAATCTGTGGCTGTTCAAGTTGTTGTGAATCACAATTCACCACATGCTTGGTCAAAATTATCTGAATGACACTACATCAGGGGAAGGTGGATTCAATACATGAATAATTACATTTATTCAGTGGCTGTGTTCCCATGACTCACCAAGCCATATTTACATTAGCCATGCTTTACGCAATTAAATCAATTTGTCACAATAAACTGAATCATAAACTAATCATGAAGACAAGGTTCACACAACATACTAAACTGTAATGTGATTGGATAGTTTGATTCAGCATAGTGTACAAACATATCCAGCATAAGGCAAGTCCTCATATAGTGAGTATGACAGAAGAAAGGCTGCTAACTCAAGGATATTGAGGCTTTCTTCACAGAATATCTGCCTGTCTCAGAATTCCAAGTTGTAATAGAGAATCCTAGAAAGCTGAAGACCTAGGACTTGAGTTTGTATTGTTAAGCACTGACGATGGTCCACCAATGCTGTAGCATTGAAGCAAGTCTGGCTCACTGCTTTTTAAATACTTCAATAACTTAAGAATGATCAATTAATAGAGCAAAGAAAGAATTGAAGGTATGAAATAAATAATTAGAGTGATCAGCCCTGTATTTTGGCAAAAATGTGGCTTTAACTATAATTTTGTAGGATGACAATTCAGATGCTGTAAAACTTTGGGGTGGGAGGAAAGCATCTGGGGAGATTCTGGGGGCAAGGTAACTAAGGGAAAAGCTACTATGGCAGAAACAGCAAAAAAATAATCTGGATTTACATACATAAGGATGTAACAAGGTATAAATTTCAGAGTGAGTATTTACATTCAAACTCCAAAACTTAAAAGGAGGGTTGCTTTTCCCTTCAAATTTGACTCAGTTCTAACAATCACTTGGTCTTACTGGAGTTCTGCCAGACTTCTCCTTCCTAACCATGAAGGTATGGAAATGAAGTATGGGTAGAGGATACACAAGGCTAAATCATACCTGAACGTAGTCTCTTTGATTTCCCATGGACTCTGGAATTAAATCAGAATGAACTGGCTGGGATGCAATCATAAAAAATAATGGATATTGACAAGTAGGGGAATTACTTGAAGAAATGAAAAATGAGCATATATTAGGCTATGCCTAACTCTTGCCAAAAGGGAAAAACCTAGTCTACTGGTAACAGTATTTCAGTGGGTACGAGTGTAAGTATATATTAATGCAAGTCTCTAACTATAGTAATAACATGTCAGGCAGTAATCTTTGCCTGAATGATGTGCAGTCTGCAGTGAGCTAAGTCATACTGAACTACTGAAAGCTGATTACTCTTAGGATATATTCACCAATGGATTTTGCACTCAGGAAAGTCAATCACAAATAATGCTGAGGAAGCAAAGTTAGAAAACTGCAATAAGCACAGTTGTACAGTGCATCGCCAAAGTGGTCGAGGATAATTGTTTAAATGCCTACTTATTAACCATTTTGTTCTATTTTTTCTAACAAAAGAAAAACCTGGATTAAATTGTGGGAAGAACTCCTTTACACCTCCTAATTGTACCCCAATCTTATTTGAGTGTTTTATTTAGAAGTTTGGGATATATAACGGAAATTTAATAAGGGGTAACATCTTCCTAGAGGTGACTCTAAAGCAATGTCCATTAGCATTGCTCAATCCAGACTCCTTAATATTTTGTTTTTTTAAAAGATCCTATCTTTCTTCCCAACTCCTCTTAGGACTCTGTGAACGTAAAGGCAATCAACATCCAGAAATATCTATAATGAGATCAATATTCCCCTCTACCTCAAAAAATGCATTCAGCCAGACCAGTGGCATCCATTCAAGTCTGGATGTTGCTGAACCATCATATATGTTCTAGGTAATGAAAATCAGCAATACTATGCCCTACTGGTCAGTTTTGCAGTGTGGCCAAGTTGTAACAGTTAGGACTATGAAAAGCATTGAAAAGAAGTGTTTTGCTAGCTAAGCACCTCTTCTTAAATTTTTACACCAGCCATTACTTTAGAAAGGCTGCATGGCTGCTTCAAAATCTGCCTCCAGTGTGTGGGTATGTATGCATGCACATGGATAGACACTGTCACTGGAACCATCAATGAGGGGTGGTGGCTATGCATGCAAGCGTTGTAAAAGACTTGGCTGCTTTAATGATTCCAAAAAAGGTGCTTTTTTGTGTCAGTGCATGTTGTCAACCAGTTTTTCCACATGCTTTGTATAGCCCTATTATATAAGACTGGCAGTGATAGGGTTCCCAGTGTAGATGAAAGTATTGTTAAAACTGTTGTGTTTTCCTACTCTACAACCAAGGTTTGTTTGTTTTTTTCTTTTCTGTTTAGTATCATCAAACTGGTAAAACTAGAAATAAAGGCTGAAGAAAGGACAGAATTCTCCACGTGCTATTTAGAGATAAGTTGTTTCACTGTATGTTTTTTAAAGTCCTAACTTACTGTAGTTTCAAGTATAGGAAATCTGTGACCCTTCAGATATAAACAAACCACAACTCTTAGCAGCCCCAGCCAGCATGACTAATGATGGAAGATGCTGGGAAATGCAATTCAACAATATCTGGTGGGCCAAATGTTCCCTGTTACACACTCAACAACAGAAGCCGCTGAAAATCATTCAGTCTCCAGTTCAGGGATAACCACATGGAAGACAGCCTTGCTGGATTGGGTTGAAAGTCTCCATTTCTTTCATTTTTTAATCATCATGTTTGCTTACATTATTTTATTGTTTATTATTTATTTACTATATTACTATTACATTATTTTATAACGATCAAATTAGATGATAGATAGATAGATAGACAGATAGATAGATAGATAATAGCTATTATTATATGAGGTTTATAATTCTATAGACAGAGATCTGCAAGCAATAGGTCACAATGTTCCAAAGTCTGAAGTCTAAAGAAAGTAAGTCTGTGATCAGTCTATGAGAATTAGTTCCAGTAGTCTTTAATATTTGTATTTTGTATCTGCTTGTATCTAAGCGCAGGACAGGTTTTGTTTTCTTCCCCCCCCCCCCCCCCCCCGCACAAAGACAACCTTGCGAGGTATATTGGGCTAAAAGAGCACATCTGGCCCAAAGTCACCCAGTGAGCATCTGCTGGACCAGAACCTGGGTTTCCCTATTCTTGCTCCCTATTCTTGCTTCCAGATTCAAGAAAACATTATATAATTTTCCAGATTCAAGATCTGAGTTGCTTTACATAAAAGAGAGGAATTCAATCCTTCAGATCTATCTTGGTGGCAGTTTGAGGGGAAAGCAATTCAGATTCACCCTGATTCTAGCAATAGGTTCAGTGGCCGCTTCCTCTTCTCAGAGGGAATGGAACAGTTTTCATTTTACAGTTTATGGTACTTTTGCTATAGTTAGCTTCTCCCTGATGGCCAGAAATGACAGGAGTTCTATTAGTGAAGTCTTTTACAGTTGTGACTTACGCTAGAGTGGCTTCACCGCACATGTTTAGCTGAAGTGTGAACACAGCCTCTGAGGGAGCAATTGACATATAAGCCTTTGTAATTGGATTACACTGATGAGGTGAAAATGAAACACTTCCTGCTTGGCTCCCTGAAGTGTGATACACTTTGTCCTCCAAACCATAGAGAGAGGAATATTGGAGTATATTCATCAGAGGGAGGCAAACTTTTCGGGCTGGAGCAGATTTGAGATGTTGAGAGCGTTTTGTGGGCACATTCACAAAATGGCTGCTACAGATGACTTTTCTGGTCACCAAAATAACTGCTATAGTCTCATGGCTTCTCATTAACTTGCCTCCCTGAATGCTCCCTGCTATCCCAATTGAACTTTTGTGTGGTCCAAAGCATTGCTGTAAATATTTTGAATGTTTCTTTGTTTTGAAGCACGCTAAATTCTGATTTTTAAAACATATACCTTGGGCAGGGAGGCATCTGAAGGCATAGACATTTCTAGGGGTGCCAAGTTGCCTATTCCAGCAACATACAATCAACTCAAATAGTCAAATAGATGCAGGGTTTCTGACGCACACTGTATGCCGTATATTTATTTAAAAAGTGAAGTACAGGTTCATAGAGGAGCAGCAGGGAACAATTATATAACGCTTTTTGCCTCATTCCAAATTGGCCTCTGCTAAAGTGGCATTTCACACCATACTTAATCAAAGCAGCTTTTCCTGGTTGAAAGGGCTAGTTGAGTTCTCCAAGCTATGCTTGTGTGCAGTATGTGATTTCAGCTTCAAGACAAGAAATGCTATTCATTTTCCCCACCCTTATGAAAACCTATTATTGACATGAAAAGAGCAATGATTCTCATAACAGGGCTTATCCTCTACTGTCTGTGTACATTTCAAAGCCAGGACTTTATTAGATTGTGATGTGCCATAATCAAAGCTGTACGACAGTTTTGGCAAAAGAATCTTGAAATGTAGATGAACTTGACAGATCTTGAAAAACTAAGCAGGGTCAGAACCCACTGATACTTAGGAGGAAGGCAACCACGAAATCCTAGTGTTGTAGACTAGGCTGGGAGGTTAAAAAAACACTTGGGGAGAAGGCAATGGAAACCATTTCCATACCGCCTAAGAAAACTGCATTAGCATGTCCATGAAGTCATCACAAGTGGAGCTTGAACCAAAGGAGATTACCTTTACCATAGAGAATTTTGTGTCCTCATGTTTGAAGTCAGGTTGCTGGGAGAAACTGCATTGGGAATAATATTCATCCATGCTTAAATATGAAAATGAGATCAAGTTCTTGGTCCTTTCCTGTGTTTCTCAGGTACAGCATAATGAGAAAGCTGGAAGCCTTAATTTCTATTTTGGATTACAGTTACCGGCTTTAATTTAATTGCTGTTGACTATGATTTAGCAAAACAAACCAGGCTCACAAGACAAGGATTTGGCTTGTTTTGCAAAGCTGATTTAACACTAACCACTGTTTGTGTAAATTCAGATTCAACAAGGAACCACAGTTAGCTGAAAGGAAAGCAAAAATTTCCCATTTCCAAAGAGTGAGACTCGTGAGCCCTACAGATTCTGTATGTAATGCTAAGTTATGATTGAAAATTAGCTTGTACACTTCATAATAATCTTCACTTTGTTTATGCTCAGGTTGATAAATAATTGCATTACCCACATCAATATTGTATGTTAAATGTGGCCACAGTTGGACATAGAGGTGGAAACCATAGAAAGCTACTTCTGTTGGTAGATCAAGTCAGAAGTGATAGATGGTAATACACCATTTTCTTTTCCAGAGCTGGAGAAGTATATGGGAAGTATTTCTCAATTACCATTGCTTTCTGTTTGTGCTCCAAATCAGGATGTTGGCAAGTCATTTCTTGCAAATAAACCATTCAGGCATTCTCCTAAGCAGCACTATTTCTCCTCCATTGAGAATGCTGACTTCTCTTGCCTCCTGCAGAGTTTCTACACATTCAGAATTTATCCACACTACATTACTCAGGGACTGCATGAATTAGCCAAACCATCAGAACTGCTCCTATTTCTGCAAACTCTCAGTGTAATGGTACTTCTTTTGCCCCAGAGATCTTCCTCAGGAGTAGTGTGTATGAGGATCTACACTAGCCATAGACAACTTTTTTGGGCCAGTGCTCACATTAGAAACTTGAGAGCACATCATGGGGGCTTTCATAAAATGGTTGCCATGGTTGGCTTGTCCACTCACATAACACAAAACAATAAAGTGCTATTTACCAAAAGGCAAACTGATTGGTGTGTTCCTAACCACTGCCTCTAGCATCTTTCTCCTTGTAGGCTGCTTCTTCCTTGGTGTGAGCAAAACAGTCCTGATTCAATTGAATTCAAGATCCAAAGAGGGCATTATTTGATTCAAGCTTGCAAACCGAGACCAAACCAATCTGATTCTAGCAGCTTCAAGAATCATCCATAGATTATAATACAGAAACATCAAAATGCCTGCAGCAGCTTCATTTTTTGGCAGAAAAGTAAGAAATTGTAGGTCAGAGAACATTAACTGTGCCTAGTTTCATCTGGATAGCTGCAAGGTTTTCAACACAATATAATTTTAAAATTTCCCCTGCACCTCTGTCAAAGCAGAAGCAGCAGGGATGAAGACAGAACAGCCCAATAAGTTCCAAATTGTCCAGCAAAAAGCCTAAGGTGTGCTGAACTAATGTCCCACCCCTACTTTTTGAATTGACAGTCACCAAGAGATGAAAGAAAGACTCAGAAGATCGCTTTGACTCTTCGCTTTTCCTCACCACTTTCTTCTCTGCCTCAATACCACACACAGTTTGGAAGGCAGCCAGGTCAGTCCCATGCCTGCACGTGCTCCAAGGCTTGTCCCACAAGACATCAGGAGAACAGAACTCACTGCCTTTGGGCTGCAAAAATCTGTAGGCACCCCAGATAGCAGCAAAGAGATATAGGAAATTCTAGTTCTGCAGCCATGTAGCATCTGGATTTTTGCAGGCTAAAGATAGTAGCCCTAGCCTCCAAGATGCATCCAGTGAGAAGCTGGAACCCAACTTTGTATCATTCCAGTTGAACCCAACAAAATGCTGTGTTGCAGTCACCTACTTTTCCCACTGAAAATACCTATGTTTTGTTTTATAGCATGCCACTTCCCATTTAATCATCTTTATGTGTCAGATTTGTATTCCCCCTTTACTCCAGGAGTGACATAATACTCTCCATTTTCCCAATAACCCTGAGCGGTTGGTTGGGCTAAGAGTTAGCAACTAGCCCAAAGTCACCCAGAGGGTAGACATGGACCAAAACCTGGATCTCCTCGTCCACATTTTAACTGCTATACCCCACCATCTCTCTTTAATTCTGGTGGGTGTTGAAGGAGGCATCTGTGGCACAACAGGGTCCAGGGATACTATATAGCATACCCCAACTCCAAAATGATACACAAGAACAAAGAATGACCCACACTCTGGGGAGTACCCAAATTACATGAAAAGAAGAACCTGCAAGTTTCAGAAGAGGAAGTCATCCCAACACTGTCATAGTGAATTGAGCCCAGGAATATATTTTGTGATGTTTGGTTTCAACCACAGTATATGTAGGAACAATTAGTGAATGTTATCTTTACAGCTGAAGCTTCCTTTGAGTCAGAGGGATATTCTTCAAGCCCTATGCAACTGCTCTCTCCATACCAAATTCTTTCCTTACCAAGGGTGATAGAAATGTACTGTGTGTTTTAGAGGCAGCACATTGGTGCAGAAGAAATGGACCAGACTTTATTTACCAGGCTCAGGCCTACCTACTGAAAAAAAAGTGATCTTCAGTGCTGCTGTTGCCTTCTAGTGCTGAAAAATATTCCTATGTCCATAGGTGTGTGAAGTCAACAGCCCGGCTGGCCTCCTTCCCACTTTCAATTATGCTTACTTCATTTATGTGAGAACCTCAAAAGGAGTAAAGTAATAGGTTTTATTGGACTAATTTCCTTTCACAATCACAATATGCAAACTTGCAAGCTACCCAAAACTCATCTTCACACAGAATGAGGAAAAACAGAGAGAGAGAGAGAGAGAGAGAGAGAGGCAATTCAGCCCCATACAGAGCAATGATGCATATTCAAATACCTTTAGTCATTTCCAGCCAATAGTGTCCAAATTACGGAGGAGGAGCAGGAGCAGGAGGAGGAGCAGGAGCAGGAGCAGGAGCAGGAGCAGGAGCAGGAGCAGGAGCAGGAGCAGGAGGAGGAGGAGGAGCAGCAGCAGCAGCAGCAGCAGCAGCAGCAGCAGCAGCAGCAGTTTTTCCAATGTACCAAATGGGTTGTTTACAGTGTATTAACCACCAGGAGGATTACAGGATGTTATAACTAAGAAACTCTTGCTGTGTGGCATTTAACCAAGGTGTTCTGTGGTTCTGTGAGTTCTAATGAAGATGGCATAGCCCTAGCACCCGAAGGCCTCAAAACCCAAAGCCACTCAGTCTTGCCAGGGTTCAGTTGAAGCCTGTTGTTCCCCATCCAGACCCTCACAGCCTCCAGGCCCCAGGATAAGTCATTCATGGCATCGCTTGATTCACCAGGGGCAGA
Source organism: Liasis olivaceus (assembly GCA_030867105.1). Lineage (NCBI taxonomy): Eukaryota > Metazoa > Chordata > Lepidosauria > Squamata > Pythonidae > Liasis > Liasis olivaceus. The sequence continues at coordinate 256,960,906 of CM061349.1, read as the reverse complement.
GATGTATAATTGGGTATCATCAGCATGCTGATGATATCTCACCCCATGGCGATGGATAAGCTCACCCAGCGGCCTCATGTAGATGTTAAATGGGGGGAGAGGACCGAAACCTGCAGCACCCCACATAATAGGGGCTGAGGGCAGGATCTTCTCCCCAACCACCACCAACTGGAATTGGCCCCGGAGGAGGGAGGTGAACCAGCACAACACAGTGCTGCCCACCTCCAATCCTCTGAGCCGATCCAGAAGGATACCACAGTCAAAGCCGCAGAGAGGTCAAGTAGGGCAAGGATGGATGCACAACCCCCATCCTACCCTTGCCAGAGATCATCCAAAAGCATGACCAATGCTGTTTCTGTCCCTCATGCAGGCCTGAATCCCCACTGAAAGGGATCCAGATAATCTGCTTCATCCAAGGTCCTGTGAAGCTGTTGCACACCTTCTCAATCACCTTCTCCAAAAAGGGGAGGTTAGATACTAGATGAAAATTGTCCAGTATTATGGGGTCTAGTGATGGCCTCTTGAGGAGGGGGTGAACCAAGTCCTCCTTAAGAGGTGAGAGAACAACTCCCTCACTCAAAGATGCATTAACCATTGCTGGAACCCACTCGCACGACACCCCCCGGGCTGCTTTCACAAGCCAGGAGGGGCATGGATCTAAAGAGCAGGTGGCTGAGCTCACAGCTCCAAGGACCCTGTCCACTTCCTCAGGATCAACAGGTTCAAACCGTTCCCAGATAACTGACTCCTCCCTAGGCATCTCCACTGGACCTTCAGTAAAGCCAACGTCCAACTGAGAATGAATCTGAGCAATTTTATCTGACAGATGCCAGGAAAATTCCTCTGCATGTCCCTGCAGAAGGTTCTCTGAGCCATCCTTATCCAGGAGGGCTTGTGTCACCTGAAACAGGGCTGCAGGGCAGCTATCTGCAGACGCAGTAAGAGTGGAGGAGTAATGACACTTCGCTGCCCTTAATACCACTAGGTAGGCATGAATAGCAGCTCTAACCCGTGTTCAGTCAAGTTCATCCCTTGTTGAGCACTAGTGACACTCTAGACATCTCTTTTCTCGCTTCCTCTCCCTTAGCTCTTCCGTAAACCACAGAAAGTGCCAGGATCCCCGAGAGGAGAGAGGTTGCATGGGCGTGATCCAATCGAAAGCTTCAGCCACCCCTTTATTCCAAGCGGCTACCAAGGCTTCAGATGGGCTGTGCAGCAGACCAACAGGAACAACCCCCACCTCCCTCTGGAACCCATCCAGGTCCATTAGTCGCCAGGGGAGGACAAATCTAATGGGTTCAGCCTCCATGCAGTGGATAGTGCTCTAGGGAATCTCATTGTAATCAGGGTGTGATCTGACCATGACAAGGAGGACACCAAAAGCTCCCCCAATTTCAGATCACATAGCCACTGCTCCAGCAGGAACACCAGATCTGGTGTATGACCACTGTTCCGTGTCAGACTCTGGATGATTTGGGATAGGCCCATGGCCATCATGGTGGCCATGAACTCCCGAGCCACCTCAGACCCCACCCCTAGAGAAGGCAGATTGAAGTTCCCCAAGACCATAAGTCTGGGGAACTCCACTGCCAACCTAGAAATGGCATCAAGAAGCTGAGGGCTTAAAGAGGATGGGTGAGCTAGTGAGGTGGCTCCATTATTTTTAACATCCCTTTGTTTTGTTTGTTTGTTTTTGTTTTTATATCTTTTAATGTATTTATTGATTATTTTTAGCCTTGTATGCCGCCCAGAGTCACTTGCTAGGGAGATGGGCAGCTATATAAATTGTATAAATAAATACATACATACATACATACATACATACATACATACTGTACATAAAATGCTAAGTAAAGAGGAAATGTAATAAGCATGTGGTCTAACTGGCAGATACAAGAAAACACCAGGCTTGATAATTGTCCCACTATTAGGTTAATAAATGTTTGAGCTTTGCTGAACATGAAAAAGTTTTGTCTGTCAGTGTGGAAAGCTGGAAGCTATGTGGGCTGATATTGGCCATGGCTACAAACTGTGAAATACTGTAATTCATGCAGCTCAATATTAGGGCACAAGTTTGGCAGGCCTGAGATCTTGTGATAAAAGCTGCAGGACAAGGGATATCTAACAGAAGTCTGTTTATGTTGGTTATATAAAAATCTATCCAGAAACAACATAGTTGTGCTATGCATAGAATGAAGGCAGCTGATTCAAATCAAAGAATAGTGATGATCAAGATTACATTCACTGAGCAGTGGGACTTTTGGGCCAAAACATGTCAATACTGGAAATTCCAATTATTTTCTGCAGACTTTATGGACTTGTTCTCAGAAAATTCAAAATATTAGACTCAGCTGAATAGAGGCACACTACATAGATTGTATATAGGGATGTACAGGTAGTCCTCATTTAACAACTGCCTCATTTAGTGACTGTTAGCAGTTACAACAGTGATAAAAAAGTAACTTTGCGACTAACCCTCACATTTATGACCTTTGCAGGTCTGTAAAGCAAAGGAAAGCTGAAGTAAGATTGTAAGCACAGTCAAGGTTTCACTTAGTGACTGCTTCGCTTAACAACTGAATTGCTGGTCCCAATTGTGGTCACTAAACGAGGACTACCTGTACCAGCAGAATAAATCTGGGGGCTAGCACTTGTGTAAGAGTCTGAAAAATTTACATGATAAATGTGCTAAGAAAAGCACATACCTTAAAAGCAAACTGTACTAAAGTAGAAAAAATACCCCTGATTCCAATGTATTCAAAGGCCCAGGTTTTAAGCTGTGATATTCCTTATTAAAATGAAGCCTAAACATTTCATGTTACAATTCTGTTCCACGTCTGCAAAAAACTATGATTTGGAAAAAAAACTAATCTCCCCTAAGTATATTTATTATATCCTCTCAAAGAGAAACATACACAAATCTAGGAGATAATAAAGCTTTGATCTGCTCTAATCCTAGATATTCAGATCATAAACTTCAAATTGGAATTCTGAAAGATCAGATTTCTCAAGCAGCCTCATTATTTAAATATCTCAGCTGAGTCTATCAATGGTCCCCCATCTGAATGAGTCTAATTGTGATATTTCACTGTAAGAGTGGGGAGTGGAGAGCCTTATGCAGCCTTCTCCAACTGGTACCTTCCAGATGCATTGGATTACAATTCCTAAAATCTCCAGCCCTGGGAACTATGGAGCAAAAACAAAACAAAACAAACTGTTGAACAGCCAAAAAGAAAAGATTTACCTTTCCCTTGAAAGTGCAAAGATGCAAGGGTAAGTTATAAATATAAGCACATTGGAAAATACCATAGGATGAATAGAGAAATTCCTGAAATTAACTCTTAACTAGGCAAACATGCAAACTGGCCTAGGCTTTAAAAATAAATAAATAAAAACAAACGAAATAAACTTTTAAGTCTACTTAAATTCTGCTTATCCACTGAAATAATTATTTGCCTATTCTCCCAGCTGGAGAATAACTATTTGGCATTTTACTCAAAATATTAGAGGAGGAAAATATATAAATATAAATATGTAAATGCAAAAATTAAACTCAAGAATAGAAATACAAAAAGAAAAACTTAGATTTCCCAAATGCTGAATCTAAGACTGAAAACCTTTTGAAATTTTACAAACAGTTCTCATGACTGTTAGCTCAGCCAGCTGTGTATTAAATCCATGTCCTTCCTGGTTGGCTATGGCCTCCCAGGAGGTGACGGGGTGAGTTTTAGCAGTGGTGGATTCTTCTTTGAGAGAGGGAATCATCCTACCATCTCTTAAGGGGGCAGTGTTTTGCCCCCTCCTCAAGAAGCCATTGCTGGACCCAATGGTACTGAACAGTTTTTTTTTTTCCAGTCTCCAACGTTCCCTTTTTTATCTAGGCCCCTTTCAGGTCTAGGCATGGGACTGAAATGGCATTGATCATGCTTGTAGATGACCTCTGGTGAGAGTGGGATGGGAGTGATGCATCCATCCTTGCTCTTCTTGATCTCTCAGTGGCTTTTGATACCATCAATTGTAGTATCCTTCTAGATCAGCTTCAGGGATTGGACAGTACTGTATTGTCTTGGTTCTCTTCTTTTCTTTGTGCTGGTTCCAGTGGTGTTGATCGAAGGGGAGAGTTCCTACCCATGGTCCCTGCTTTGTGGGGTGCCACAGGGCTCAGTACTCTCTCCACTCCTGTTTAACATCTACAACTGCTGGGTGAGGTCATCTGATAGCATGTGGTGAGGTATCATCATTGTGCTGATGATACATCACCACCCCTGTCCACCCAAGTAATGCTATGGAGATTCTTTCTTGGTGCCTGCAAGTTATGGAGGGTTGGATGGGGAACAAGAGGCTTCAACTCAACCCTAGCAAGAGCGAGTGGCTTTGGGTATTAGGGACTCCTGATTGGGGGGGCGGTCATCTTCAGTTCAGGATGGGGCTGCACTACCCCAAACAGAACCAGTCTGCAATTTGAGAGTCCTGCTGGACTCATGGCTGCTGTTTGAATATCAGGTAGCAGCTGTGACCAGGATGGCCTTTGCACAACTTCATGTTGTGCAGGGATTGCACCCATTCTTGGACCACAAGGGTCTGCTCATGGTCACCTCCCGAATGGACTACTACAATGCACTTTACATAGTGCTGGTTGAAGAGCATTCAGAAGCTACAGCTGGTACAGAATGTATTACTTATTTATTAAATTGTTTTATGTAGCCACATATCTCAGTACATGACTCTGGGCAGCTTACAACATTAAAACAAATAAAAAAATATACAGTACAATTGCAAATGAAGCAAGAAATGTACACCCAGCAGCCAGAGAATCATAAAAAGCCCTCAGAGAAAACAGTCTCTGTTGCACATTTGGAGCCCCAGCTTGAGCACAGAACCAGATCTTCAGAAGGCCAGTAGGGTTTGGGCCAACCTAATATCTGGAGGGATGATGTTCCAGAGGTGGGTGCCATAGCAAAAAAGGTTGTCTTATGGGGCCGCATCAGCTGACACTTCTTGGCCTATGGTACCCGTAGAATGCCCCTTTTTCTGGATCAGATAGGATGGGTAGAGACAGCCAGGAAGATACAGTTGTATTACTGTAAGTAACCAAGCCATGTAGGGCTTTAAAGGTAACTACCAGCACCTTGAATTGGGTGCAGAAGCAAACTGGCAACCAGTGTAGCTTGCAGAGCAATGATGTCACATGCATTGAATAACCAGCACTATTAACTGCCCACACCGCCACGTTTTGCACCAGCTGAAGCTTCCAAATGTTCTTCAAAGGCAGCCCCATGTACAGTGCACTGCAGTAATTCAATTGGGAGGTCACACGTGCGTGAATGACAGCAAGCAGGGCCTTCCAGTCCAGGAACAGGCACAAATGTTGCACAACACAAAGCTGTGTGAAGGCCCTCCTAGCCATAGCTACCACCTGCTCTTCAAGCAGGAGCTGTGAGTCCAGGAGGACCCCCAAATTGTGTACCAGCTCTATCTGAGGCAGCGCCACCCTATCCAGGACCAAAGATAGAAGGTCCCCCAGGAAGTCCAAAACCCAGAGCCACTTGGTCTTGCTTGGGTTGAACTGAAGCCTGTTGCACCCCATCCAGGCCTCCACAGCCTCCAAGAATTAGGACAGAACTTCCATAGCATCACTCAGTTGGCTTGGGGTGGAGATATAAAGCTGAGTATCATCTGCATATGGAAGATATCTCACTCCAAACTGCCAGATGACCTCACCCAGTGGCTTCATGTAGTTAAACAGGAGTTGAGAGAGTACTGAAGCTTGCGGCACCCCACAAAGTAGTGGTTGAGGGCTAGACCTCTCCCTCCCATCAATACCAAGTGGAACTGGCTCTGGAGGAAGGAGGAGAGCCAGGACAACACTGTGCCACCCATCCCCAACTCCTGGAGAATGCAGCTGCATGGACATGTGTGCTCTTTGATCAGTGCATGTCTCCTTTGCGAGCTGCGTAGATTGCCAGTTTGCTTCCAGGTACAATTCAAGGTGCTGGTAGTGACCTATAAAGCCCTTCACACCATGGGACTGGGTTTTTTGAGGGACTGCTTCTCCCCAATTATGTCTACCCATCCCATTAAGTCCACTAGGAGAAGCATGCTCCGGGTCCTATTTATTAGGGAATGTCATCTGGGGAGAGCCAGGAAGAGAACCTTTTCTGTCATGACACGCACCCTTTAGAACAACATTCTCCAAAGGTTAGATCAGCCCTGACCCCATCGGCCTTTCATACATGGCTTTATCACTGAGCCTGGGGATGCAGGTAGCACCTGAGTCTGTGCAACAGTTGTGCTGATTTGTGTTGGTGGTTTTTATCTTGGCTATGGATTATGCGTATGTTTTTTATTGTTTTATGTTTTCATGCTGTTTTAATTATTGTCATGAATTTGTCATGAATTTGAAACGGGTGCCCATTTAAATTGAAAAAATAAATTCTTTTAGGAAAGTGCAAATTTACACTTCTTTGGAATGCCCCAGTGAATTCAGATGAGTTTATTTCTGAATAAGCATATACAAGATTCCATGATGTCTAAATATTTTTGCCAAATTTTTTTACTACAGCTGCTTGAAGGTTGGCTAAGATCCTTTTATTTTATTATTTTTTTTGGTAAGTCACCAATGTGCTTTAGTCTTTATTGCTAGTATCCCTCACCCTTGACAACGCTTGATGGGACCAAACCTGTCCCCAAATCACCAGGTTTTGCCCATTCTTGTGACAGCACTGTGATGGTCCATCTACCACAGCTTTGGCCAGGATTTTAACAGAAGTGTGGCCCATGAAATGTTGCCCAGACTGCTTTATAGATTATGCAAACCTGAGAACAATCAGATCCATCATCCTTGTATATATCTTCCCCCATCCCATACCCTTCTGTCTCCTGCCATTTAGATTGCTCCCTTGAAGACAAAGGTTAATTACTGGTTGTGGTTTTCTTTTATATACAGCTCTGGGAATCTTTCTGGCTGAAGAGAATGTAAAAGTGATGTATATTAAAGAAAAGTGGAAAAGCAATAGGAATCTAAATCAAGAATTTCAGACGTTAAAACTTTTATATTAAAGTAAAATAGAATTCTAAAGGACAATCCATGATTCTGATATGCAATAGTTGCATGACAGAGGCTTATTTTGGAATTACCTATCGCTGCTTTCGTCTACCCTAAGGGAAATTGATGCTTGGGGATTGCTTTCCAAGTTTTTAAAAATGCAAAGTCAAATGTTTGCCAATAGTGAGAGTACCAGTTATGTTTGACTGGTGTTCCAAAAGGCTCAGCTCAACCCCCTTTACAGCAAGCAATGGTACATGAACATAACCCTGCCTTTTGTGGCAATGAAGAGTAATTGAGTGAAAATTGAGCAGCTTTTTCAGCTGGGCTGTACCCCAGATGCTCCCATGTGGGGAAAGAGAGATCATTTCTGCCATATAAATATATTGGTTGAATTTTCATTATGCCATTAGCTTGATTAGCAGTCCTTTAATCTTTCTTCCATTTTCTTTCTTCAAGTTGTGTTTTTGGCTTCAAAAGATCTGAAAGGGACTATAGTAGAACACTTTTTGAAGGGGTAGATATTATTGAAATGAAAACATATATTTTAAAAAAACCCTATTTTATTATTCTATGTCCTGGGAAAATGAATTTGTGGTGAAAAAAATGTGCTGTACATGGGCAATAGTGAACAAATTAAGCAAAACTGGAGTTCATACACCACTGGATACAATTATTTATTCATCAGATTTGTTTGCCACCTGACTCCCAACAACTCTCTCTACATATTGGCCTGACATATGAAGCAAGGCGGTGTGGCTATTTTTTTGCTTGCTTACCACAAAATCCATGATAAGTGTATTGATTTGGAATAACCACAAATATTCCTAGCTATAACCTATAACCTAGCACAAGATTTCAGTACCGTTGAGAGTCCTGAAAGAACAGGTTAGGGATAGAACATCATGGAGAAAATCTATGTGGTTGCTAGAAGTCAAGAACTACTTGATGGCACATAATCAATCAATCAATCAATCCATGAGATGAATAATACACTTTTTCAAACCTGAAAAAAGCCATCGTGTTCTGGAAATTTTCGATTGGATATGGTTCAGCAGAAACAAAACCTAGAATATTTTGGTTGTTCTTTGTTTTGGCCAAAACAAAATACAGTATAGAGATCTCCTGGAGGGGATAATTGTTCATCACCCCATTTCTGCCTACAGGAGGTTTGTGCCCCAGTCCAACTATCATCTTACCAGCTCCTTCCTTTTCCTCCCTTATCTCAGTTCAACTGTCAATGATATAATGGTTTGTGCACCTGCTCATTATGATGGATTCAGCAGTAAGGAGCAGGCACCCAGTGGGGCATATCCCACCAGTTTGACCTCTGACTTCTCCAGCATTTTCCTTTGCCTCCCTCCCTGGACTCTGCCACCAATCTCCTTACACACAGCTGTCAAGGAAATCTCAGTCTTGTCCCCACCCCCATGTCCTCCTTCTCCAAACCCTAACCCTCTGCCACAACTATGTTTCGGTCTGTATCTGAAATTGTTTTGTTCTATGTGTCCATGGCATCCAAAACATGTATGATGAATCCTATCACAAATTTAAAATATCAAATTGAAAATACTCTTGGGCATATTCTCCCAGTAATACTGAAACATTATAGCTACTTACAGAGGGCATTTTATTGTCATGAAAATGTATTTCCAATCTTGCTTTGTTGTTATACTAGGATTGCAATGCCAAGAATAAACATGCATGTTGTGCCTGTCACTCAGCTCTGGCAACTTATGTCCAGCAGCAAAGGTGGCTGCTATTTGTCATCAAAACTAACATGCAGGGCCTGCTGGCTCTGATCAGTGCAGACAGCATTCCCACAATTCCTTCAATCTGTCTCTGCAAGTTCCACTGTCAATTCTTGCCACACATCATAGCTGCTGTCCCCTCTAGGCTGCCACTTATCTAAAAGTCTACACCTTCAAAAATAGTTTCTGGAAGCATTAGAAAAACAATTCGACCCCTGAATGACAAAGCACAAACGAGACCTGAAGAGACAGACAGGAATAGGACTATGAATGGCTAACACCCATATCTGAATTCCTCCAAGAGTTGAGGAAACCTTATTTAACTGTTTGCCTGCCCCCAATTTTGACTATTTCTGTTTTTGAGAGAGAAAAACATTGAGAAAACCTGTCAAGCCAAGCAAGAACTATCCTGGATATATCAGGTGGCAAATAGTGGCAAACATTTTAAACCACCGTATTTCATTTGTTCAAAAATGAAGCAGGGACTGTCATGAGCCTACCAATGAAAATGACTCGATCCCTAAAGAGCATAGACACCATATTCTAATTTATGATTTCTCTAGAAAATCAGCGTATTTCCCAATTACTTAATGTAGAAAATATTAACAAGGTTTTTAAAAAATACTTCCTTCAATTGTTCGTTTTGACTTTCAGTCTATTTGCTCCATACATTAAATCTGACTTTTCCTTCTCATCAAAGACAGATTTCCCCTCAATGCCCTGAAATATATTTTAGTTTATCATCAAAGTGATCTTTTTCAAGCCAAGCAAGAACTATCCTGGATATATCTGGGAATCCCAGCGTGGGGACTAAGATTACCAAGTTTTATCAACGCTTTGAGAGTGAAAAACTCAGGAAACAGAAACTACTTGGATTTCTGGAATGAACTTTATTGCTAGTTTAGTAATGTAACAGAATCCTTAAAGTAGAATTATTTGCTAAAGTAATTCTCTAGATCAACTTATATCTAGCCTAACCAAGACAGAGATACTCTGAGCCTTTCTCACAGTCTCTCCTCCCTTGGACTAAGGAATCTTTTCTGTAATGGTCCTACTTCTACATGTTCCTCAAGTCTGCTAGACTCTCTTATCACATCAAAGTACCCCATGTCCTTTAGATTCCCTCCCGATTTGTGACCAGCAAAACACGGTAGTCACCGTGTAACTTGTCAGGTCTCACCTCCAAGCATTTATGCCAGTAACCCACTCCCAAAAGGTTTTATCGGCAAGAATCTAGGCTAAGCTAGAAGTGCTGTGATAGCTTGGTGTATGATAGCAGACTTCTGTGTTCAGATAACAGACCCCATTCAGGAATGAAGTCTGTAGAGTAGAAGTGCATAACCTATAGATCTTTCAAAGCATTGGGTGCAGCTTCCAGAACACTTCCAAAAGTTGGCTCCAAACCGTAATTATGCTGACAGAATAAATAAATACATGGAGGGTAATCATTTAAACTGTATTTAAGTATAATTTACTTTTAATCCCGGCCCTACTCACTTTTTGGAATGCTGCACTACACACTATTCAGACCTCACATGCAAGGCTTGGCTCCCCCAAGCTTGACTATCCGTGTTTATTTTCCTTGGGATCTAAATTAACTTAGTAGTTCATAGGGTGCCTTTCAGGGCTCTCCTACTAATTTGTTTCTTTCCAAAATCTGCTGAGCAGAATCCCAATGTTTCAAGGATTCCTTGGGTCTATAAACAATAGCTATGTTACCAATAATATAAAACGTGAAAGCCAGAATTATCTAGGCTACTGTAATTCATCAAGATGCTTCTTGTTATACTTCGTATATCAATGGGAAGAAAAATGTTCATTAACCTTTCTCATTTCTTAAATGAGTGCGCCAAACTGGAAGGGAAAATAAACCTTCTAACCATATTCTAGATTTTTTTTAAAAAAGATCCAGCCTCTTGAAATCAAGACACACTGCACAGATCAAGGAATTATGGAGGATTCGAAGCAAGCAAGAAGCTATGCAATGATTTAATGACATTGTCAACATTTCCATCTATATTCCTCATTGATTGCTTCCTTCAAGGTGAGACTAAATATAAAGGGTCTTTCCAGGGCTAGGGTAGCAAGTATCCTTTCTTAAGTTACAGAAAATAACTCCCCTTCCATGAGTAAATACTCAGACTTTTGCACAATTAAGCCTTGTTTCCATTTACATCTTTGTCCAAATCTCCCCACCCATCCCCACCCCCAGGGCTGGAATAGAAATTCTTCAAACTAGATTACTGTACAGCAATATCTGCAGTTCAGTTACAGTGGTGAAGGCCAGATCTAAGGAAATTAAAAACAATTCTGGCTTAATGTGATCTAGACAAGATAATGGAAGTAATGATCAGCAAAAGAAACACATGTTGTTGAGACCAAGTATTTATCTCTGTATTGCCAAAGATTACACATTTGTGGTAGTCATGGAGCATCAGAAATCCCAATGGAAATTTCTTGCCTCTGAATCTTGTTACTAATTCTATTATGGTAAAGGAGGAGATGTGGTCTATTTGAACAGATTTCTAATAGCTTGTCAGGGACAGAATTGGTACCAGCAATATTGAATATTAGTAATGGGATAAATGATTAACTGGATCATTTATGATGTGAGGAAATGACAAAGGAAGAAAGTGAAGCTCCTCAGTTACTGTGCTTTGACCAAAGGGTATGTGGAACTGCAGACTGTTATGTATAGTGTAGAATATAAGCAACCATGAAACACACATCATATCCTCCATTTCCTATTAATACAGAGGCATTATTCAATACAGGCATAAATTTTAAAAATATATATTTAAATGTGTTAAGAATGGTGAAAGCAGCTAAACAAAACAGGAATGAGGGCGTTGGGAATAAATGCAATCTAAGAGAAGAAGAAACTGCAACTAGAAAGGCTTACATTCTATGGAAAAGAAGAGACAACTTAGGATATCAGTCCTTTACACACTTACCTGTGAACTGTTTAATTAAACTCAATGGAACTTACTTCTGGGTAGAGATGCAAGGTTGCACTTTAAGTAAATCAAAATCATAGTGGAAAGCAGATTCTAAAGGGTAACCATGGTATGTCCTCCAAAATACATTGAATGAAACATCAATAGCTCATATAGTTAAAAATGTCCATGCTCAGTTCCTTAGGCTAAACTACTGATGTCATTTTTAATACACTCTCCCCACCCCCATACTGCAGTAGCAACTTTAAGGAAATCAGACCATCAAAACACAAACATTCAGAGAGGTGGTACTGGTGGTGACAATTCAAGGAGAAATACCTTAATTTATCCAATAATTACACCCTAATTGTATGTCATAATGTAAGAAAATGTGTAACTAATATCTTGTAAGATAGTTGCAACATTACCTTTTTCTCTTGCTCATAAACTATGCAAAACAACTATTCTCGTTTACGCTGGATTTCACATGATTTTATCTTTAGTTTGAGATACCTCTATAGAAACTCTTCACTGTTATACAGACATTTCTATTTGTGTTTAAAATCTGATACAAGCCACTCATAGATGTCTACAGTGAAAGAATATTAAAAAGCCAGGCATAGAAAGCTGGGATGTACTAAAGTGCTAAAACCATTAATGACAGTTAAAGAGTGCAAAATGTACATTCTTTATTCTGCCATACAGTTCCATACAGAACAAAATTTGACTTTTCAAAATATAAAAGTAATGGCAGCCCTGTTTGCTGCCCATTGGCTTCTGATGATAAAGCACATGTAATTTCCAGTTTCATTGCACATCGTTTACAGGTGTGATGTTTTTTATTTACATGTGTTTGGGCAACATCCATTTTTCCTAATACATGTTATGTTGTGGACACAAAATTCAAATAATACAACTCAAAAGGATATTTATATCTTTTAAAAATCTTTCTCTAATAATTAGTAGTTCAAATGCAAACCTTTCTCCTGGGAGTAACTCTGATTTAATTAGTAGTCAACTGCCATGATATCTAGTATCAAGAACTGATTATTGGAAATAAATAATCTGCTGCTTCTCAAATATCCACCTGAGGCAGGATGTTCACACCTGCAGTTAGTTAGCTGGCAGCATAAAAAGAACCAGGAACATAGTTCCTTTCTAACCAGTTTGATTCAACATTGAGTATTACATAAAATATTTGACTGGCAATTGTGAATACCTGAAAAAGACACAGAATCCCAAACAGAATATTTAAAAACAAAACAAAACTGAGGTATATTCTGTAATTGTGGGCTATTTTTATTCTATGCATTGCAGAAATTTATGCCAACATACAGATGGTCTGCAGATGATTCCATTACATGATTTTTGAGTGGCTGTCCACTCTCAATTAGTATTTCCATCAGATATGATTCCAGTGGTCCCCTAATTAATAGGCTGAAAAGTGTGACTGTAAAAGTAAGCCTAAAGTACTATTACTACTGCTAAATATTTAAAGTCCTAGCGATATTAGTTCCAGCAAAAACAAATAGTCTTGTGGTTCCCTAAAGAGAGTGATACTGGCAATTAATTACTTGATCAAATGAAATTAGTTGTGTTTATTTACATTCCACTTTACTAGTGAAATCAGTCTAAATACAATTTTAATTTTAGTGTTAATTTAGCTTAACTGTAATCATGTTCAGATTGTAATTGGAGAAAAAACTCTCCTACCTCATGAAACCTATGCATCACCCACACTGTTCCAGTAAGATCCCACTGTTTAGAACACTGTGGGAAATGATATGGGGAAAGGGAAATTGGAGAAAACTACACTGCATCATCCTGTAGTGAGAACTCTCTGCTGCATCCTTGGTCTGGAATGGAAGGGCTAGATAAAATTTCTAATATATAGCATACTTACAAAATAATTTATAGTGTCTGACTTCTTTAAGCTGCACATTATGGCTGTTTTTTCAAAATGAAAAGTACTGTTACAAATAACATATCCTTTATATTATTTTCACTGTAGTTAAGCAAAGTTTTTATAGCTTTTGTTTCCAAATCTATGAAAATAGCTAAAAAAATGCTTTCCTCTAAAAGGAGTAACTTTCTGTTAGAAAGTAAGCTAATGATGTTAAAAATGTGAAAGTTTGTTACACTTGTCGACTCATGATCCTATATCCTCAGAAAAATTTTCCCCTCTATCATCACCCTAATTAACTATATAATTAAACTGCCATCTCATCAAACCATATGGGATTCTGACTGGTGGTATGAAAGTTATGAAATAAATAAATAAATAAATAAATATTTGTTTATTTATTTCCCAGCCTTACAAGGTTAAAAGGGTTTTAGGTAATTTTAGGTATAAGCAATTGTCAACTGCTTCTCATTCCACATGCATTATTTGACCACTGCAGCATTTGGTTTCCTCTGTATCAAAAATATAAGGAGTGATGGCTATATAAAACATACCCAATTTTCAGTATTAGATACTGCTTAATCCATGCTATCTATAATTTCAGATATGTATGTATGCATGCATATTGTTCATGGATATTAAATATCCCTATTACATTTTATCCGTCAATACTGAATAAGGCACATTGCTATCGGACCTTTTAAGGAAACTAGGCTTGAGTAGATTGGGAATTTAACTTGAATTCATTTAGATTTCAATAATTTCTATTTTATTATATTATTCATAGCTGGTAAATCCTTATGTTTAAATCTATCCTCTTCCAGGTTCTTCTAATACGTGGTAGATTTTAGATTATGCTGCATAGTATTAAGAAAATAGTTTTTCCAATGTACTACATATTTTAACAGGTAGAAAAACTGATTCACATGCCACTGTGTTAACAAAATCTTATTTTTCTTAAAAAATGAAAAGGTTTGACTTCAATTTTTTAAAAAAACAATATCCATGTTGTGCATGTGTCTTCAGAATTTTATGCATATGTCTTCAGAATTAAACCTTATTAATCTGATATAAATGGATGTAAGTTTACATCCTAAATTATCTGAAGTATTTCATGGGAATGTTTTAAACAAATGTTTTTCCATATAAATATGTCTCCCAGAAATTAATATATTAAATTTAATTTGAAAGCAGATGAATAGGCCACATTAGCCATATTTTACCAACTGTTCTCTGCTCATGAAAAACCTGTAGAACAATTTTTTACAACAGACTTCTGCAAGCAATTATCCCCATGGATAAGCATACAAAATAATGTTAGACTTCTTTTAAAAATGGATACTTTATACACTTTTTGCAGTAATTAGAAAATGACCTACTTTGACTTTAATTAATTTTGACCTGTACTATGGTGGCATTTAAACACTACAAACCACCGATATTAAAAAAGAAACGTTCAGCCCAAGAAGCAGTGAACCCACAATTTTAAAACTGTTTATTAAGAAACAGTCTGCTTTAAGACAATTTAATTACCTGAGACTTGTCATTTGAAGACTGCTTCTTAAATCACCTTTAGGATCACAATGAAATTGGGAGAAATATGGATTCTGCTAGGTTATTGGTCTGTTTCTTGCTTTAGATACATTCAGAAATGTATACAATAATGCTGTTTAGATACTGAGATGCTGAACTATCATTTTAATCAGAGCATTCAAATCAAACTGAATGTATGTATCATAAAGGTTCAACAAAGAATCAAACTGGTTTCTTTGGGCACACTATATACCAATATATTGGTATCTTTGCCCTTTTGCTGTGAGATGACAGTGATTATTTTAGAAAAGGAGATTGTGGAATTAGTAATGCAGATGCTGAAAGGCGAGTGGCAAGGCTCTACAAGATTACCTGCAAATACGCTACTTGTTCCCCACTCTACTGGCACTTATCCACGAGGTAAAAGTCCAGAATGACCAAAGCCAATTCAATAGTAGTGTGCAGAATGTCAGCCAAACAAACAACATAAAACAAGTCACATGTTATCTGTGGTCACGTTCTTCAGGGTTAGTCCAAGAATTCAGAACTTACATTCTTCTGTCTTGCCTTGTTTATTCAATTAAACATGTAATGGTTAATAAACTGACATAGTCCAAAGTTAGTAGGTTGGTATTATAACATTTATTAAAATAATGCTATGGGTTAATAGAAACAGCAAAGAACCAAAGAATTAAAATGCAAGCTATGTAAAAACCCAACTAAAACCCAAATATGTCTAATGTATTCAATCCAGTAGCTAACTAAAAGCCTAAGAAAGACAACACTCCCAATATAATAATAAAGTACTGCAAAACAATTAGCAATTTTCAGTTATCAAAATTGTGGGTTTTGCATTTTTGTATCCTTTTCTCAATCAGGAAAAAAATTATTCTGAATGTTATATAACATACATATAAAACAAGATAGAAAAATACATTATAAACTTGTAACAATGGCTGTAAATACATTATCTTACATGTTTCTCATAGGCAATAGGTTGGTTATGTTACATACATAGCATCAAACTAAGATAAAAGAATAGACAAATACATGTCATCTGTACGGTTACATACAAGCGACACTCCCATATACCCACTCTAAAAATTACATAATACTGTCAGAAAAAAGACTTAAACTACATATTTTAAGAAAGAAAAATTCAATAAAGAATGATAATACTGAGAACCAAGGCATTCAGAGATTCAAAAGTCATGCTTTAAGTTGATCCAAAATGTTATCAACCAAGTTTTCAAACTTTGTTTCAGAACAAACATTACTTTTAGAAGTCACGCTTCTCCCAAGAAGAGACCTCTGATCAGCATCTAAAAATGTCCAGGTTTATCACAGTTGAGATGAAACTGGATCAAATACTGGTAACGTTATAGCAATTCTCTCTCCAAAATGTTTGAGTGTCGCAAGTTTATTCAACCAAACAAAAATCAAAATGGCACAGCATATACCAAAAGTAAAACCAAATAAAAAACAAAAATGTTATGTAACAGGAAGACAAAGCCAGTGGCAGAATAAAAGGAAAGCTAGCTGAGTACAAAAACATGAATGTTTATTGCATAGTAAATAAACTGATACTTGTTTCCAGGTGAGACACAATGTTGATAAAGTCACCATGCAGATGCTTAAAAAATAAGCCCTCTTACCTAACTTACTATTGACCTTTGATTCGGAAACTGTGAAGGTTTTTAGGAGAATAAGCTGACACAATGTAAAGGGCAAGGTATCACCTGATCTTTGCCAATTGGTTTCAAAGCCATTACCATGTTGATACTTGCTCATTAATTTTATACTCCATGTTTGTGCGTAAAGTGTTTATAAACACTAGTGTTAATTAATACTAATTCAGCTACACGAACTTCTTTTAAAAATTCAAAGTGAACCACAGCTGGATTTTCCAAGATAGTAAATTGGTATATCCTCCTCTAATGGAAAGCGCAACCAGTAGTTAACATTCATCAAGTAGAAGTTTCTTGAAAAATTATGCAAATCTATACTCTACTTGGCATTGTAGATAAAACACCCAGAACTTAAAACATGCTCAATCTTAATGTTTGGTTTAGTCATGGACCAAATTATATGGGAGCAAGTTTAAGTTCTCTTGTAGTTTCCTGCATCTATTTCAATCAGAAAAAAAGAAAACCAATCTCTAAATAATAATTTAAAAAACCCAAAACACTTGCTACTCTATAACTATTGTAATCTTATAATTTGATTTAGAATGAAACTGCATCATAGAACCCTTTGGTTTAAGGCTGAGCAAGTATTATAAAAATATACTGTCTACAATTGAAGAGGGAACTTGTTACAAAAATATTGCGGTTGGCTGTTGGTGGAACAATTCTATTTCACAGTTTAGGATCTGACAAGGTTGCATCATGCTGTGGCAAAAACCAGGTAATTTTAATAGTCAACTCATTTGTCTTTCCTCACAGCTTCTTTTCACATACTGGGCGACTGAGTGGCATGCATTAACTTGCTGTCTTAGGGAGGAGCTGATTATACGACACACCTGACTAAATGACCATGAAGAAAATAAGGCACTTTCTTTTCTTTATACTTATTCCAATACTTAAAAAATAAAAAAGAAAGACAAAAAGGCTCTTTTGGTCTTTTGTTTCTCGACAACCACCAGAAAAAATCATTTAATGAAATAAAGGGTTTCTTTGTTCTTTTTTCTTTTTTATAACACTTGAAAGTATAAAATGCTACATTTCCAAAAATATATATTTCTTCTGCACCAGCACCCTTGTATAGTAAAAGTATCTACTTTTTTTTCAATTTGTTTCAATGCACTACACTTTATCTACAATTTCATTACATGTATACAGCAAATAGGCAAGCATGGCTTTTATATCCTTATGAATTTACTCTATACAGGGAGGCTTAAAAAAATATTTGAACAGTTTGCCCAGTAATGTGACACATAATGCATGTACCTTGTACTCATATAATTTTTTAAAAGGAAGTTGATGTATAGTAAAAGAACTATATCTCAGCATTAGCTTCTATAGTGTTGCTGTCTTTTTATGCATTGATGTGGTTCAAAAATTCAGTAACCTATTTTTCATGGCACTTTTTTTTTTAATTAAAAACACCCAATTTGGCAGGTAATATAAAAAAGGCTGCATCTTCTGCCCTTTGAGGGCATTGGTAGTGACTACACTGCATGTCAAATTTTGAATACTTTTAGGAATCCCTTCACCAATGACATCCCTGACCAAAGGTTCATGCATGATGCATCATCACACAGTACATTCAAAGAGAGCTTTGACTTCTTTATGAGAAGAGAAAGATTCCTAGAAGTCTCACAGTAACTGCCTCTGACATCAGGGAGTTAAGGGACATCTGCTTCCATCTCTTAAATTAGGCCCTTCTTACCATTTTTAGGGTGGGACACTAAAAGATGATCAGTGCGGAGGGATGAATTGGACCTTATTGCTTTACTACTATTCAGTGCAGGTTCTAGAACCACTTTCACCCAAACAGGGAAAAAAAGCTGAGTTGGAGGACAACAAATTCTTTGTCTTTTTGTTAGATGGTAAGACGAACGGACAAATGCCTCAGCTCGCTGCACTGAAGACAGACAAGCAAAGGCGATTACCAGTTAACTGATCAGCAGGCAGGCATGGTCAGGTCATCATTGGGTGAAGAGTTCAGAGGTCAGAAGGTCATAGGTTAGTTGCCGGTGGCGGCTGGGTGGTTAGAAACAAAAAAACAAAAAACAAAAAACAAAAAAAGAAAGAAAGATAGAGAAGAGATTAGTTTCAGCTAGTGACGGCTTAATGACAACATGAAAACTAATCACAACTAATAAAAACAAGCATGTTTAATTCTGACATACTGCTTGACACCATCTACAGAATGCAATAAAAATCATGACAGCCTTGTATCATGATTTGAACATATGAAGGAGAAGCCCAGTCCCACAAAACTGGTTAACAAGGAAAAATAGAAATAAAAATATAACTAATGGTTAGTAGCAGTCAATGAAAGAAAAAACAAAACAAAACAAAACAAAATGATGAACAATTTCTGGAACCTGATAAAAGAATTGAGAACAGTCAGTGCACCATATCAGTATCTGACTGCTATTAAGCATTAGTATTCTCCCATGTGCAAGCAATCAAAGCAACTAGTAATGATGAATGTGATTATTAATAACTGACTGTTAAAAGAAATGAATCTAAGAAATTTGATTTGTCATTTGGTTTCACAAACTACGGGCCAAACAAGTTTTTTTGTTCAATAAATTTTATTGCTTTTCAATGATTCTATTTACAAACAACACTGAACTTCTTGGCTTCATGATACAAAGCAATACTAAACTGAAGTCTAGAAGAATAGGCATTGTTCATGGGAAACAGGAAAAGGCCAAATGTTCTAGCCAGCTTTTCCTTTTTAAAAAAAAAACTATTTTACACATATAGGACACTAAGAAAATGCACTTGGTATGTAAACACTGTAAAAGTCCTGCCATTTAAAATTCTATACTTAAAATGCTCTAGTTACATCAAAAATAGAGGAAATCTAATTGATACTAATAAGGCATTTTAAAAACTACAAACAGCTCTTTTTTCAAAGCTAATACTTTGCAAATACAATAAAATTTGACATTTCATATACATTCCTGCTTTATATTTTTATATTTTAAAAGAAGCCACCTGTAAATACTATTTTCTTTTCCAAAACACACAAATATTACAATAAAACATAAAAAAGTTCTCAAGTGGAAAGTTATCATTCCCATTTTTCTTGAGCTGTCTCTTCTTTAATGTCTCTCTCATTCTCCTTCAACAACTTGGTCCACTTTACAGTAGTACAAATTTTAAGACTCATTCAACAGCTTTATTATCTCTAATAAATTCTGAGGTTTGATAAGAATATTTGTACTGTTGCCATTGACTAAAGCAGAGGAGATGAAAGTGAGAAAGGTGTTCAGTGCAAAGTCAGATTTGTGCCATTTCTTAAAAATGAAATTCAGTAGGTGCAATGTTCACAGATAGCACACTTTTAAAGGCCGTACATCATGGGTTGGTTTTAAATTACTTCTATGGCCCATCATTCAGGCTACAGTTCATGAACTCTAAAACCATTACTGTTGTAACTTAAATGATACCTTATTTTCCCTGATTTTTTTTTTTTAAATGCTGAGAAGTGGGGTTTAAGTTAAAAATATTGTAAAAAAAAAACCACCTTAAAATTAATAAATATTTAATGTGGCACTATCTCGCCACCATAAAAATGTGTATTAGATATCCAGAATCTTAAAGCGTTCTTGGTACTTACTACAATTTTGATTAATATGGTATTACAATTTGTAAATTATGTGACAATTGGCTTTGAGAAAAAACACTTACTGTTATGGTTTCAGCACTGCCATTTCTTGTGTGTTGAAATCAATGCAAGCTATCGTAAGATACCAGTACACCTGTGATACATCCTCTGCCAAGTCCCTGACCATCTACAGTACACACAGGTTTGTCAAGTGTGCAACACCATTTACAGTTTATTACAAGTAAATCAGTCAGTCTCTCTGTTACATAAATTCAGCTTTATATTATTTATATGGCGGGGCTTTAGGAGAAATTAAGTATGTGATCTCTTTAATTCTAATTTCAGAGAATGGATACAGACAATTTGGGAGCTCTTGCTTTAAACACAATGCTTACATATAAGCCAGCATTAAGAATAAAATCTTCTTTAATGAGACAATACAATAATAGGACACTCCTTTTAATATCTCAGTTAACCACAGATCAAATTAATGCATATTCTAGCTTCAGTTAACTCATCATAGTTTTTCTTATGAACAGAAAGTGGTTCGGTTTACTGACATTGAATTTTAACTAATACTGAAACTGGACAATTATTCAGACATATGTGAAGCTACTGTATACAGTGTCCAGCAATGTTAATACAATGGAATTTTCAACTTGGTTGCACACAACAAATTAAACCTGAATGGGGCACCAAGTGATAGAGATGAAAAACGCATTAATGACAAAAACTGGTATAGTATTCTATTCTTTTACAATATTATCTACAATTCAAAATGAATAAACAAAGGCCACCTTAGAGTTTGATGGTATCTGGAATTATTAATCATGTTCACTAATGTCATGTGTTTCTGAATCACATACCACCATTAGCAAAACCAATTTTAGGAGGAAAAAAAAGGTCACCATATTATACAGAATGGTAACTATATAATTAAGATGTACTTTGGGACGTTCTATTGCTAAAAGCATATGCTACATGCTCTCAAATATTACTAAAATAAAAATATAAATCTTAATACAATACCTGCAAATTATTCTTAACAAATCTCTCCCAAACCTACAAAACATTGTTTCTAATGGCTGCCAACTCTAGATACGATCAAAAGAAGGTCACAAACTCAATTACCATCCAAATGTCAAAGCCTTCCAGTTTCAAAAAATCAAAAGCAAGTTGAGTCTCTGGCCCAGTACTCTCCAGTACAGTTCTCTCAATGAGCAGTGAAATGTGATTATTTCTTCCCATTCCACTTGATACATCTGTCCTGTTTCCATCACCTCTAGATATCCACATGTGACTGTATTTTGCAAAATAGGAAAATCAAGTAATGTGAGCTTATAGGCACGATTTTTTTCACATTGAAAAACACACTCACATGTGGCATCCAAGAAGAATGGAAGTAGGAATGCATGATCCCTTATTATTTGTACAAGATATTTTTCACAGAAGTGAACATTCATGACAGCGATTCAATACAAACAGTGCTTTTTTCGAAAAGAAAAATACTTTGAAAATACAGTGAGGCACATTTCTGAAATGCTCCAGAAACTACCTATCTTGTTTGGAATGTTTCTGATAAAGAGCTCCAATGGTATGAGCTGAAGAACTGGTTAAAAGTAAAGGCACTGGTATTTATTTAGGATTCGAAATCTCATTTTGGAATAAAATATCTATTATCTGAATTTATTTTAGTGCAATATTTTAAAAAAATGTACTCCAAGAATTAAAGTTCTGCACTCTAATCTGATTTGCACTTTAGACAGTACAACCTAAATTATCATCATCTTTATTACGGTCACAGACCAGTACAACCTAAATTAATCCCCACCAATACCTCTGTGAAGTAAGGATATTGATATCACAACTGAGTTGCCAAATTCAGAAACCAAAATAATACGACAGTTGGAAGAAATGTTCCTGAACATAGTCACACTGCTTTCAGTAGTAAACTCAATGTCAATAAACCGAGAAGTCACTTCTCACAAGAAAATTAAATCATTCAAAGGCCTACGAATTTACAAGGAATGTAAATTGCATAATATAAAGGAGAAAATGAAGATTTATTTTCCCTTCAATAACCAAGCTAAACAAGGTTTTTGCTTTGCTAACCAAAATATCAAAATTGTGGTAGTAAGTTCAAGCAATGCATTTTATCTGTAAATGAGAAAACTAATGCAATTTTTAAATCCTAGGAGCTAGGAAAACCTAAACTCGAACTTGAGATATATCATTTTTACTTTCTTTGTTAAATTTAGAAATTTTAGGGCAAGTGGCACAACAATTTGTCAACAGAGAGGAAACAAAATCTTCAGCTTTCTCCTGAAATAATACATATAGCATATACTTCTACCTTATTAAGCACTCATCCATTCATTTTATTTTGCAACACCAATCTGATATATCTCAAATTAATGAAGAGTCCTACAGGAAGATCAAATACCAACGCAACAGTAAGATGAGGCCTACTTGAATTAAATCATAGTGCTTACAAAGGTAGTTAAAACTTTGAATACTGAATACACTGAAGTTTTCTTTGTGTGTGTGTGTGTATGTGTGTATAGATTTTTGACAGAAAGGGTACAGTAGTTTTAAATTGCCAGAAAAGTGTTATGTTTGCTTCAATTTAATATAAGACATCAATAAAATGGTCAAAATAGAATTTGGTTAACCAGTTGTGGTGTTGCAAATTTCCATGTACACTCAAAGCATTTCTTATAAGCAAGAACTGCAGAACTAAACTAACCTCTGTCTGCGGTCACAATCCTTTGGTAAGGATGGACACGCATATCGTGCCTTCGAACTTTAGTAGCCACCGCACCTAGTTAAATTGCAATTACCAAGATAGTTAGAAAACATTTGAAAAAACATTAACAGCAGGCTTATCAAAATGGATTTAAAATGATCACTTTCTTAAAATACCATTTAAAGAAAGCAACAAGTTAAGGCACAGTAGTTTCAAATTTTAACCTTAATATATGGATTATATCTGTGCAGATTAATATTGCATTTATTTTAAACATCCAGGCCTTAACCTGCATTATCCATTCATTTACAAACTTGATTACAGTATTTCATGAAATCTACTAGACCCAAACACAATTGAGCTTTACTAGTCACATATTCACTGAAGTGCCTTCCTTGCAGCAGGACTATCTTAAATAATGCCATTTTTAATACTGAAGGTTCTTTGCTAATTTTTAAACAACTTCCAGTTTTTACCATTTTTAAAAAAATTATAACACAATTCCTCAAGCCTACAGACTGTGTTTTAAAAAAACTAAGTCAATAACTGTGAACTGCAATGAATTAGGTGATTAGTAAAGCAGATAGTACAGAATACATAGCAGTCAGTATACTACCATACACTCATAAATCACAGCTAGTTTGCCATAGCACAGGCTACATCAAATTAATAGCATTTTTATTTCTATGTGCAAAAAAGTGCAAGTAAGTCACTGACTGCTAGGCTACATTTTTTTTTCAAGGCTGCTGAAAACTAAACATTTGTTAAAAGTCAGCTCTGATGAGGTTCAGTTAAGACCATTCTTGAATTCTTAGCCTTTCGTTGGGAAAGCCATACCTAAAGATAAAAGGGAATTAAATATTAGTCAACTAAGATTTGATGCTACTGTCAATCCTTCCCTTAAATTTATTTGCTAACCTTTCCTTAAATTATTTACACTTTTTTTTCCTAAATCACTTTTCTAGGAACTTTTTAAATCCTAATATTTTACCAAAAATATGAGTAAATTAGGGCTTTACAAATTGTTTGAAATAGTTTTTTTTTTTTTTTTTTAGAATATATGAGGAGGGGGCACATACAAAGCACCTGTTCTCAAATAATTAAAGCAGACTCACTGGGGGAAAAATGAAAGTGGATGTGCATGCACACGCATGCAAAGATAGCTAAGAACAGCTTACAAACTTAAAAAAAGATGCAGCTGTTTTAATAATTAGAATAGATTAGGTTCTTACACAATGCAAAAAAAGTGTTTCAAATAATTTGCACAGCCTTATTGGCATTCACCACTAAAAACAAAGAAGCGTATTTCCATAACAATACTTCTTAACATTTATTAACACATAGTTTATTAGACTAATGCTTAATTTTCACAATACAGCGGGAACTAATATATGGTATTTACTTTAGTGATTCATTCTCCATGTTACAAGCATAGCCTTGACTCTGATATTATGTAGTAAAAAACCAAGTATATTCTCCACATTCAAGCACTGTATTATATCACCGATTTCAGATTTGATTACTCTTAACTTCATCACATAGGTAATAGAGCATAAATTAAAAAGAATATTTTCACATAATTCTAAACATTAATTTAAATCAGTAAATCTTAGTGAGGGAGAACTTCTCTCAAAATGATCAGCTATAAGCTAATACTATATATTAAACTATATTATTATTTTTAAGTTATCACGTAGAATGAGAGGAACCAAACATTTCAAACAGAAGCAGTAACTTTTTAAAAATTATAGGATCATGTCTTATCCTTAAAAAAATCCTTAACTATAAATAGTTCCAACAGTCTAGCCTTAAAACTTAATTAACAATTATATTTGATGGTGTATTATGAATATCTATGGAAATGCTACATTCATGTTATTCATATATACATGCTGGTCCAAATGAAGTAATTTGGAAAGATTGGTGATTGGTGATTACAAATGTATCTATTCAAGCTAAAGTTCCTGAAAATACTATCATCTTGAAAGACTTGCAAAGGAAGTAGAAATGCGAGATAGCAGAAAAATGTACAGTCTCCTGCCTTAACAATATTATTAATTGTAATTAATTTAAAGTAACAGCTATTTTATATAAAAGGTATGTTGTGAGTTACAGCAGAAGAATTGGCATTGCAAAAGCACTTTTAAATACAGTGAAATCTAAAGCAAAAACTATGCTGAATGTTTTCTAAATGGGAACTAAGAATATAGGCATGAAATCTATGGTTCTCTAACCAGGCTTGGAAGTTTAGGTTTAAAAAAAATAAAGACCACAGGGAATTAAATTGTCGATCCAAGACTCATTAAGCCTGAGGATCCAAAAAAACCAACAGTTAAGCTGTCCCATGGATTTCAATGGAAGAGTTACCTAGGTAGATAACATATGCACTCAGCAATATATTGCATACAGTTCAATCAGGCATGCTTTCACATAAGTGGGTAGAAGGTTGCAACCTAATTTCTCAAACTGAAATTAATGAGACTTATGTGTGCTTAGTTTGGGCTATATTCTTGCCCCTGAATATAATCACTGGCAGTAACTACTTTGCAGTCAAGTATTAAAAAATGACATACAACAACAACATAATTCATTATATACATTTAATATAGAAACAGAGGGAAAAAAGTAAAAAATGTCATATGAACAGAAACAGCAATATAAAATTGACACTAACTTTTTCTAAGTGCTACTAAAATCTAGTCTTCATGCTGAAAACCAATGAACCAATGTATTAAGAATGTCAGGTATTTCAATCTCCTCTACAGAGAAAAAAGTGAAATTTTTCAAATCCAATATCCTTATTATGTGCACTCACCCAATTGTTTTAAAAACCGAAGCATATTTCACTGACAGTAAAACAAATACTTTCAGAATCTCCCCAAGCATAATGGGGCAGACCATGCTACCTATAATGTTCAATTAAACTGTCTTGGAGAAACTTACCTAATACCCCACTGGGTTCAATAGGATACTCAAGAATTGATGTAGCAGGTGCCAGTGTGTAGGGATATTCATAAGGTGTGTAAATTAAACCAGCTTCAGGTCCTGGGGGAACTATTGCAGCAGTTGGGTGAGGAGTTCCATTTGGCATGACAGCGGTCTGTATTTGTCTGATCAAAGGCATTATGGTAGGGCCAGCTGGCGTAGGGGTACGCAGGGCAGCTGGTGGGAGAACAGGCGCAGGCCCTGTGATAATCCTTGGAGCCTGGGCTGTTGCTGCAAGAGAAAAGGCAAGGGCTGCTACAGTAAGCAAAGAAATTCAGAAGAAAGTATGGAGACAGTAGTGCAAAACATGAAAAGATGGGGAAAGTAGAAAAGTAGGAAAGAAGAAAAATAAAAGGAAATCATTAGTACATGCATTGATCACACAGTGCCAAAGCACACCATTCAAAAGCAACAGCTTTCCATTTCCCAGTGTGATTAAAAATGAACATGCAAAATAAAAGCCAATTTAAAATGGCAGAGTAGATTTCTAAAACAGGTTACACACAGCACAAAAGCTCAATTTAGATCACGTATTTTTCATTACCTATGCCTTCAAGACTGCATGAGACTGAGAGGCATGCAGGAAACAAAGAAAATACTGTTGTAATTGCATATGGAATATTAAAATAGTGAGATTTCAGAGTCCACAGAAATTCAGTGAAGCTTAGATATACAATGTAACATATTTCAGTTGCAATTTATCATGTAAACATTATATTAAGTAAGCAAGCATTAACATTTGTTTCTATCTTCTGCCCATTTTCTGGACCACTGGGGTACAAGGATAGGTACAGAAAATGTGATTATGTTCTGTAAGTTGTGCCACATTTTTCACTATCTAATATAGCTTGAAAGCAATTCTGTAACTTTTTTCTCCTGAGAGACAGGTTGGTAATATGAAGGCTAGAAAATAATAAGCTATAAGTAAAGATGAGCATATATGTGAATATATAATGTTGACACTATTTCAAAAACATCTAAATTGCTATTTCTAGGTTTAAACTTAGTTTTAATGGTTTACCAAAAAAGAGTTAAATGCAGCTAACTAAATATTTTAAAATATATTTAAATTACCAGTTTAAAAAGCATTTTGGGTATGTGCAGGGGGCACTGTTTAATTTTTGAAGTTTAAGATAAAACTACTAAAAAGTGTGGACTAATCCATAAAGAATAGGCAATGAACCAATTTTGATGGCAGAGAAAGGCAAATTGTGAACTGTAGCTTAACAGCAAATAAACAGCAAGCTGGTGGTAGTGTGATGGGTCATTATTCCTGTCTTTCTATGCAAAATCTATTGTCATATTCCATTGTTAGTCTTTTATCCCAGTATTTTTTCCTAATATCACTTGTAATGCTTTTTGCAAATACCACCCCAGCATTTCACCAAGGAGCATGTGCAGAGAAGAGGAAAATGTATCTCAGTCTTAAAGCTCTTTGATTACATTTTTTCTGTGCAGAGTACAGTTAAAAAGAGCTATAAGGTTGTGAGACACTGAAGTATAGCCAATTCATCACAAAAAGGTAGGCTTCAGAGAATCATTTCATCACAACATAACCCGAGAACAAGTTATCTAGGTTACCAATGTTCTTTTTATAAGGTTCTTATGCTCATTAATTTGTAGATATTTTAAAATACTTGGGCATCTCCTAGCATGATGATGAGAAATTTAAGTCACAGAGCTGTTATACTAGAAAAAGGTGATGCTTTATGATAAACTCTAGGAAATATTTCCATAACTAACAGCAAAGTACTTTAAGACATGACAAGATTACTTTTTGAAACTGCGAGAAATCAAGTGCTTGCCCTTAGAAGAAAGAAATGCTCTGGAGCAGAACTTATCAAGGTGACCACTAAAAACTTATCAGACTCATCACATATACATCAGTAAATTACTTTCAAAACAAAAACTTTGGGGCCCAACAGGAAGAACAAATGATTGTCAGTGGTCAAGGCCAAGTATATAATCTGTGAATCAAAGTTTTAGAAATTTTGACAGTGTTTTCCTAATGGGAATTTAGAGCATGAAAAGAATGTATTGAGATGTGGTTTGAATGCACCACCACATTACTAGTTAACGTTGGAGACTATTAATGAGAATATTACAGTGCAACTTAGACTACGAGAAAAGAACTAAAAATAAAATTCAGATAAAAACTAAGTATTAACTATAATTCAGCTGTCCCCTAAGCTGCCATAAAATCATACTATCCAAACCACAGTATTAAAAAAGAAAACTTACACTATTCTAGAAATTATTTCTGTATTTTATAAGAAAGAACAATCTCTCAAAGCTGCAAAACATTATTTAATGACAAAAGTGAAGAAATCTGAGATCAAATGCTCAAACAGGTATCAGATTACACGGCTAAAATTTAAGCAAACCACGCTATTGTCAACTCAATAATTTCGAGGCCTGAAGCAAGATCACTTACAGTGAATGGGAATTCAAGGTCCTGTATGCATAAATTCATTTTAAAGCTCTGCAGCTGGAAGTCCATACAAGTTTACTAAAAGGAACATTTCAAATGAATAGCGTATTTACCCATTATTTCAATTTATGTTTGGATTTTTTCTTTTAATGCCAGAAGTCCAAATAGAGTGTGGCAGCATATTAAATAAACAAACAAACTCTTATTTTGACTCTGTTTAGATTCATTGGTAGTGATATAGGACAAGTGTGTCTTTGGACTCAAGTTTTTAAAGGTACTGCTTAATATTTGATTACAGTTTAAAACATACACTAAATTTCCCACATTGTCATTTGCAGGAGAAACTACAAGTACTATGTATATTTAAATATTCTGCAAATTTCTGAAATATTATCTAGTATTTATCTAAAATTATGGATGAAGGAAATCCAATAGAAAATAACTTTCCAAACCAGTGCCTGAGCTCTGAATCAAATTCAGCCTTATACTGCCATACAAGGGATCTGCAACCTTGCCACTGCCAGTACTGCAGTTCCTTACATGTATACATTAGAACATGAATCAACTGTAGGAACAGGTATGGAGCAAGTGTTGTAGTACACCCCATCACACACCAGAAAACCTTGTATTTCTATCATTTTGTGATTCATTAAACATAAAAGAGCACTGATGTGAAATATAATTGCCTATTATCTATTAGTGGTTAGACTAACCATTCTTATTCTCAAAATGCAATGATTTGCCTGTTAATGTTTCAACATGACTAAAATATAATCCAATCAGTAAGTGAAAAGCATTTAGTTTTCAGATAACCCTGAATACATGCATTTGTGAAAACATGCTAAATCAAACTAAGAGTGTTTACAAAGTCATCATCATTCTTGTATGACTGATCTCTGTATTCACAGCTAAAGAAGTGGGGGAAATTGGAAAACAAGCAAAAGTACTATACAGAATGTACTATATTCTGAGTATCCCCCTAACGGATAAAAGAACTACCCTTTCCTGAAGGTGCCAAGACTCTGCCCCTATGGCTGAATTATGTAGAACTTATTTTGTAGAAGTCACTACAACTAGGAACATGTTTAGTGAAGGTTTAATTAAAACAAGATATGTCCAGAAAATATGTGCAATACCTCTTCTTTCAACAGCAAGCTTTGGTCAATCTGTACTATATTATTAAGTACAAAAATATGAACAGAGAATATGCATGCTCTAGAAAGCAAGATAATACACATAAAGCAATAACAAAATATCCTGTGAGCATCAAGGATATTTAAAAAAGCTACAAAATGTCATGTGACAACACATTTTGGCTGCCCCCATTTGGCATATAAAAAACTAAAATTCTTGTACACATATGAAAAGTTATACAGTACTATAGCACTTACGTGATTTGATATTGGCGTCTCGGTAGGTACCATTCAGAATTGCAAGTTCCATTAACTGCATCTTTTTAAGGCTATCTTCTCCCTCTGCCTGCACAAATGAAGTACATTATTAGCAAAGCAGTTTATAATTTCACAGCACAGCTGCAAAGACCTTGATACAAGTTCTAAGTGATATATGAAACGGAAACACATTTACATAAAAGAAATTGACGCTGATGCTGCTCTAGTCACACAATGGCTTCTTATACGGTCTTTTAAATTCAAAATCCTGCACTTCCCAATGCACCTATTAGGTTGAAGAATAGGTAAAAGCCAGTGTAATTGTACATACTGTGACAATGCTATACAAAAGTAGTAGAGGCTGCTCTCTTCTGGACAGCAATTCCAATATATAAAACAATGCATGAAATTCTTTCTCTCAAAGGTAAAATAAATCTGGAAATGGAAACTTTTTATTGAATCAGGCTTATACAAAATAAACAGGGCTATAGTATGGAAATGGCTCAAAGGATTGTATCTGGCTTCCATTCAGTTTGAAATGGAAGAGTAATGATTCTTAAGTCCAAAAAGAAAACCGGGGGTATTCCCTAATGAATGACGAACAAACTTCAAGTTGTAACAGAAGTACCAATGCTTCCATGCGGGAAGTCTATAGGCACATCTTTTCAAAGCTATGATCCATGCATCTTGTGACAATTGCTACTTCTGATTAATAAGCCAAGATTGCTTGTGAAAACATTAATGGATATAACTTCTACAAAATTAAACTGTATAAAGCATTCCTGTGTCAACAGACCAAAGTACAAATAGTAAACTATTTAATATTTGCTTTGAATTCATTAATATTAAATGTTAGTTTGCATTCCAAAAGGTAATTATTAGGGTTACTAAAATGCAGTAAACAGAGTATTTAACTACGTACTCTTCATTGCAACACACCTCCAATTCCCAATTTTAATATTGGCAGACAATTAAATAGTCTGCAATACCAAGCTCATGCTAGGATTGCAAAAGCCATATCATTTTAAAGTTGCAATTGCTTTGTATATATTTGCAGTTCGATTTTTATTTTACAATTTTCTAAATCTCATTTTGTATTGCTTAATTTTAATAATTCTATTCTAATCAGCTATGGTTTTTCCAGGGAGAATTAAATGTTCTCCCAGTCTTTCCAATTCTTGAAATTTATATTACTCTTCCTTATAATTTTTCATCCAGGTACTTAAATCAAATGCAGTAAAAATTCATCAGAAAGGCGGCACATAATTTTAGATAATTGACTGTTTTTAACTGACAAGTACAGAAAACTGGTACAATGACTTCAACCATTTTATTGATACACTCTTTTAAAACAAACCCAGCACTATGTGTTATCAGTGACCTGAGAGGGAGCTGATTTCAGCAAATAACCAACAATGCCTATGATTAAGCATGCTTCTCATTTAGTTTAAATTAAAACAATTTATGCAAGCTTTTCATTTTTGAAACCATAATCACTCACATACAAATCTATCATAATCTGAAACTCATAATTATCTGAAAAATATCTGTATTGTTGAAATGATTAATCATTTGATTTTTTAATTCAGTAATTACTAGAAATTTGTTTTGTGGGGGTATATATACTTATATTTACTAGGCAAACTTAATTCCTGATGTACTTTCTGACAGTAATATTGATTCCCCCCCCCCCCCAAATCTTCTCATATAAGAGAAATCTCAAAATGGCCTCTCAATAATGGCAAAATTTATATGAAAAAAGAGTGGATGAGATGAAGGAAAAAAAAGTTGAAAGTAGTGGTGCAATGGAGTTAAAGTGATCCTCAAAAAGAAAGCTGAGAAGTTTAAAGAACAAAAGACAAAGTATGAATTAGTGTATGGACATGATCAAAGCTAGCATGGTTTGTAAGGACAGAACAGCATGGAGAGGTGTAGTGAATAGGTTTGATGTAAAGTGAATTTAGTCAGAGTTCCTTTCCTTCTCTCTTATCTCCTGCTTCAATTTCTTTTGTTACTCATTTTTTAAAATTCTGTATAATGATGGGCATACTATGATGCATATGTATGTATATGATGTCATATGTACTAATGTAGTACTGACATTAAAAATGAGTAAAATACCTAGTAAAAGACTTAGCTGCTGACAAGTTATTGCTGTTAAAAATACTCCTTCAACTGAAAGTTAAACTAAATTTCACATATACAGTAATTAAGAACAGAATACTAGAATTAAAAGCAACTATCTTAAGTAATGCACAACTTGTTACAGAATTATCTATATTGTTTCTTCTCAATGCAAACTGTTTGGTAAACATTAAGTCAATATACAAGGTATTATATTTTGTGGGGGTGTGGTCCAACCAACTGGGTGACAACTACTGTCAAATCCTGCATCAAAAATAATGTATTAATCTAGATCAGGGACAAGAAATCTGCAGCCTCTGAGCTAATTTCATATAACCTAAGGCCTACTTTTGAAACAATCATCAAGAGTTCAATGCACACCTCTGGTAAAGTTAGCTACCCCTTTCCTGCAGCCTATTCCTTGGGAATAAAGAAAAAGTGTTGGAAAAGGGAGAAATCAAAGAGAAAGTGCTTGTTCCCATTTATTTTTAATGTTGGCTCCACCTATTTGTTTCAGACTGCCCACCTCAGGGCCCCCAAGAAACTATCCTTGAGGAACAAAGTCCTTGGCAGAAAAGTTTCCCCATTCCTGATCTTGATAAAGAAAACTATTTAAATACATTTGATTGCAGAATATAAACATCCTTTATAAATTATTATTCCTATTAAGGGACAAATTTCTTAAAAGATTCTCTCTGAAAATAGTAGACATACACAATATGATCCATCTTCCTAGACATCTTATTTTAAACTTGAAATCTGTAGCCACTGCCTTATTAAAGTGTTAAAAACAGTTAATGTTTACTAGGACATGACTCAAATATTGTACTTACATAAAGATGGTCCAGAATGCTTAAGATTGACCAGTCAAGCTTTAGCAAGCTTGCTCTATTTCTAAAAGTTTCTATTATTGTTATGGGAAGAGTACCTGGTTTTTAAATCTAAAATGTTTCTAATTGTAGAAATTAACTCTACAATTAATGAAGTGTCAGTAAGGAAAATATCATAGACAAGTTTTAACTGACCATTTATTGCAAGCGTAGGAAATGTATCCAAAAGATTAGAGTTTCATAACCCAAGTAGTGATATATATGTGTGTGTGTTTGTATGTGTGGTATACAAACACTGAGTTTGTCTGTGTGTATGTATGTGTCCGTGATGCACACACACACAAACTCAATGTTTGTATACCACCAAATCAATAAACACTCATGGCAGTTTATAGCAATCTAATAAAAACATTAAAGTAATTAAATAATAATTAGAATAGAAAGTATGAACAATAATAATGAGAAAAACTAAAAGCATAACTAAAGTACAAAACAAAGAATGGAACAGAATAGTTAAACTGAAATTTGAAATGGTCACAATTAATTTGATACTAAGTGCTGTATGGATTGTTAACTGGGATAGTGTAAGACTTTATTCCAAGAACAGGCTATTCCACAATAGGGAAGACTTGTGTAGTGGTTAAGAAACAGCATCTCCTAACCTTCATTTCCCCTACCTCAGGAATTACCAAAGTCATAATTCAAAAACATCATGTTGCCTCTCTATTGATGGCTTTTTGAAGGAAAAAAAAGATACCTAGCTGGAGGTTGAACTAGCCTGTCTCAAAGCACTTTTTATGAGTTCAGTTGATATGACTGTTGTGGCTACATCTGGATGGAGACAGCTCACCGATAATTACCATTCTCTGCTGACCTCCCAAGTTGTTAAAATGTATAATGTATTGTGCATGATATATGAGGCAAGGTTTCTAGATTTTTAAAAATGTTAATGATCATCATAAAGAACTGAAGGATAGCCACTACTTCTTAACCTAAATTCACTGATGAGCTTATACCATGCTTTTGTAAGTTAATGATACAGCTGTTTCATTATCCAAATTAATATTTGGCAACACTTCAATTGTGCTAGCTGCAACGGGGGGGGGGGGGGACTCCTTAAATCCAATTGGATACAAACACTGTACTGAACGTTTACACATCCCTGCTCAAGAAAGTTGCAAAGATACCTCTGTTCATTCACAGATCTCTTACATACAATGGCGAGGGATCCTTAAAACAAAGACCTTGTTAGCCATATTTGATATAAGAATCCTCTTGCTGTATGATGAGCCCCCTCCAAATTCATCTTATAGTATATATCTGAAAGCAAAGCCGAATGCATTTAAAATGTAGAATCCCTTTATATAATCTGAGATTTGGTGTGGTGGATATTACTGAGGTATTACTACAAATAAAAGAAGCAGTATTATATATGTTTTCCCCTTTCACACTGAAAAAGTTAACTCCAACTGAAGTTGGACTGATGAGTCTGCTCTCTGCCACAACATCTCCCTGGCTCTTTATGTATCCATGAGAATATCCAAAGAAAACAGTTTGTACTCATTTTACTGATAAAAAAGTTGAGAGTAGAGTGTCATATAGGAAAGTTTTCATAGAAGGAAAGGCTGCATGTGGGCTGGTATCATTATCAGATCACAGCTGGAGTTTTAAACACCATCAGAGAAGACTCTGGAAAGGAGAAGCTTAGAAAGGAGAAGGCCAGAAATGGATTCAAACAACTGGCTGTTGAACACAGATTGCTGGTTGTAATAAAAGACAATATGGGCTGGTAAATCTGAGCTGGATTAGTGTGTGGGTAAGTGGGAAGATTACAAAACTCCCACAAAATACTTTTTGCAGTACCACTCAAAGAAACATGCTGAAGAGGCGGCGGCAGTGAGGGGACCTTTCTACTCAATGCAGAAGACTCATAGTGGAGCTGAAAATGATGAAGGATAAGAAGATAAAAAATCTTCTTGCTTGAGGAAAGCCTGCAGACAACAAGGTGCAGTTTGATTAATGGAGGGATGATGGCCAATATTAACTCTAAGCCTTTCCTTAACTGATAGCTCTATTATTTAGCAATATAGAGGGGTACATACATGCTAGGTACACACTTAAGTTCATATCATAACTTGGTAAGAGACTCATATTTAAAATAGCTTTTAGCTCAAACTCATGTATGCACATCTATGACATTATTTGTGCATCTAATCTTTTCTTACCTAAATAATTTTTTTGAAGCTGCTTTGTTGGTTTGGATAGAGCTCTTCAACATAACACCTACCATTTCTTTCAAGCTTAATTAGGAGCTGCTAATGAGCATTTTTGGGATACCGATCATATAAATTCACTCATACTGTAACCTAGTTTTTATTTTACAAATCTGTTATTAATCCTACCAAAAAAAAAAACCTGTCCAAAGAGACTTTTTTTAAAAAAATAAAGATTTTAAAAACCTGTAGCAAATAATAAAAACTCAGCATGTTTTTTTTTTTGCAGATTGCCTGCCTGCATAAACAATTACAGAACTGAACAAGAGGAATTGGATTAATTTTATCGCTTCTGGTGAGGTCATGGTGAACTAGTTGTCCCTGCCAAAGTGGGATAGTGTTTACAGTGGAGATTCATGGCTGGATGCAGGATCCTGGCCAGCAAAACCTCTCCAGAGAATGGAGAGATTGTGAGATTTCCCATGCGCACGCCATACACTAGGTCCTCATGAGTAGACTGCAGGAACTGAGGTTTTTGCGGTCAGCTTATAAATCGAGTGGTGGGAGTCAGGGATTCCATCTAAGCTCACAGTCATAATGCAGCTTTTATGGACAAAAAACTTGACTGAGCCTCATTTCTTAATCACCTATGGAATTATTTTTTACTGCTTCTGAAATATTAAGAACCTTCAGAACAAGTTTTTATCACATTCACTGGGTTTCCTTCTCCTTAGTGAAAGAAGTATTTAAATACCACTTTAAGGACTTGGAAAAATACTACTTTTTGGAATAAACAGCAAGAGAGTGTTTAGAATGTTGATTCTGGAAAGTTAAAAAAGGACTGAGGGTCCAGATAGATTTGGAATAAACATTTGGAATTAATTATAAACATCCTTCCCGTGGAAAACTCTTGTTCTTTGGGTTCTTTGGGAAAAAAACAACATAACAAGATGGGATTTTGAAGGTTGGACACTACAGGGAACTAGAAGAAAATAAAGATTACAATTAAAGGAGAAGAATACCTACATTTGACTCGTTAACCAAGAATGGAGCAAAATACTTTAACAATGGGTGTTTTGAAGGATATTTTTGAACAATGAACTCAGAAATTAATTTTAAGGATGTCTGACACCATGGATAGATGGTGTGTTAATGATATCACAGAAAAGGAACAAGCTATACCAGATAAGACTGAAACTGATTTGAATGTGGATTTAAAAATGACAACTCACAAGAATGGTATGAAGAATGGTATGGAAAATGATGATATATTGGACATACAAATGAAACCAGTTGATGTCTTAATACTTAAAGGGAACACACAACTATCAAACCCGAAGAGTGATCTGGATATCTTTTCTTTACTGGATGTACAAAAGAGATCTGTTAAAGTTTTGAAGGATTCACTGAGAAGGGACAAAGAAAAGCTGAAAAGAAATCAAGTTCTAGGACATTATTTGAAGGGATTAAAAACCAAGATTGATAATAGTACAGGGAAGGAATATAGAGTTGGCCTATTTGATCAAAGTTAAAATAGATATATAGTTATCTCTGGTAGCCCTAAATGGACTTTTGCTGATAAGAAATGAATGACAAGACTTTTGGATTTTGTTTACAGTTAAGAGATTAGATATGGGAAGAAAAGAGCATTTGTTGTATTTTAAGAGATGGTGGTAACTACCTAAACTTACTAAAGTCGTTTATACTTATGATGAGGGGGGGAGTTACTTTATATATATTTTTCTTTTTTTATTATTATTTTTTCTACATTTCTATTTTTTCTTTTTCTTTTTATATTTTTTGTAGTTTGTATTAGTTTTTATTTTTTCTAAATGTGATTACCCTACATGGCTTGGGACCAGATTATTTGAAGGACCGCCTTTTCCCAGTTTCATCTGTCCGACCCACCGGATCAGGGAGGCAGGATATGTTACGGGTCCCCCCATTAAGTAGGTCCATCTAATGGGACTGAGAAGAAGGGCCTTCTTCATGGTGGCTCCCTCCCTGTGGAACATCATCCATAAGCCTGTCCCCACCTTGATACTCTTCCACAAGGCCTTGAAGACATGGTTTTGCCGGTGGGCCTGGGGATTCCAGGTAAATAAAAAGCCCATCAAATGACTAGTGTAAATGTGTTTTTGTCGCCAGGGGGTGAGGAGGTGTAGTGGGTTTTGTAGTTGGGGTTTTTATTTCTGTAAGCCACCAGAGTCACCATGAGTGAATTGGGCACTATATAAATTGCTTAAATAAATATTTAATAATCTTTAATAATACTGTTGTATATATAAAAAAGAGGAAATGGATTAATTTAGCAAAACTATCCATGAAGAATATAACAGCAAAAATATATTTCTCTGGCTATTGGCTTGAAGCTTCTATCAAATGCACAGTGCACTCCCTGTAATGCTCAACAAACAACAGAGTTTTTGAATGGTAGTAATTTGAAACTCAGAAGCATAGCAACACTCTCTATAAAAGTACAGCATTCTTTTGCATCTGCCAACCTACGTGAAAAAGACAGCTGAACATACACAAAGCTCACAAAAATGACATATATTACAACCCCCTGAATTCCCCATAGCAAAGATGGGAAAACAACTATATTTAAAACAATTACATACTTACTTATATGGCAGGCAGCATATTTTTGTCATGACCAAAATGATTTGCAACAGCTGAATATGTACTTCACTAATTCTCTCTTATCCCACTCCTCCTCCTCCTTCTAACTGGCTTCACCCAATGGCAGCAAGGATGGAACCTATGTCTGTTTAACTATGTAAAGGAATATAGAGCTGGCCATAGGAATAGGGAATGAAGGAATGAACTGTTAAGGGGGAACTTGCAGAAAAGATTATGCAGACATGAGAAAGAAAAGTATGAGAAAGAAACTCAAAACAACGGCACCTTTTGTCTAGTATATGATAGGACAGAGAAAAATGTGGAGAGGCTTTCAAAGTTCCATTACTCTATGTTACTATAATAAAGAATCCCTGCTGTGCTGGCCTACCTCAAACAATCCTTCAAGTCTCCAAGGCATGGAAGCATTAAAAAAAAAAAATACACAAACAAACCAATCACAGAATGTCATGAAACAGCATGGCACACAGGGTGATTTGCTTGAAACAACTGGTTTGAATTTGGAATATTATGCATTCATCTATCATTCCAATCTTCTAGCCTAGCTAGCAGACTGTAGCAGATTCAGGTAATAACTGTCTTCTAATTTATTTATTTTTGTGCAGGCCAAGGAAAAAGAGAAGCCCATCCCTTGGAACCAACATGGAAATGCAGTGAATTGGCAGAATTTTTCTGCACTGAAGGAAAAGAATGCAAAGCCCTTTCCATTAGGCCCAGCATGGAAACATGGTAGATTTGCAGCAGAGTAATATGCAATTCAAGGCTCCAGTGTTAGGCTATACTGTTTCTGTGACAGGTGGCAGAACAAGGTTTCACATTCTGTACGTCTACGACAGAAATACAATGTGCTGTAGCGTTGAATGACATATGCCTTCAAAACTCACTGACTGTGCTGAAATGTCTGTACCTGAATGCTTAGCACAGAAACCTAATGAATTGACAGAGGAAACAGCTTATTGCATTTTTGCCAGTGAGTTGTATTTCTGACCTATACATTGTTTAACCAACTGCTTTTTATTCCTAGAAGGTCTGGCAAAAGAAAAATCAAGTGCTGTATCTATACATCTTTAACCAGATTGTATTAGAATTAAAATTACGTGAAAGGGAAAAATCAGAATAATATTTTGGAAACTGATTTGCAAGGCTCTGCTGAACTATGGTTAATTCAGCCATTATGTTCAAGTGGTGTTTAGGTGCACCACAGAATTATCTGGTCATTTTTATACATTTGTAGCAAAAATGTATGAAAGCCAAGTTTATAAGGTGAAGGGATAAGGGCATGGAAATACTCCTTCCTGATAGCAGTCCCCACACTATAGAACAACCATTCCATTGAGCTACATGGAGAC
The DNA here is from genome assembly GCA_030867105.1 of Liasis olivaceus. Taxonomy (NCBI): domain Eukaryota; kingdom Metazoa; phylum Chordata; class Lepidosauria; order Squamata; family Pythonidae; genus Liasis; species Liasis olivaceus. The sequence goes on along the minus strand of CM061349.1, from coordinate 256,921,743 downwards.
CCCGTTAAATAATATTGCATTCCACTGGGCTTTTGGCACTATGATGTGAAAGCTGCCCTGAAGGGATGGTTTATTTTTGCTGTTCATTTGAGCTGTTTTATGGTATGGTTTGGTTTTTACAGAGTTTCTGGAGTAAGACAGTATGGAAATGTTAGGAAATATTAGGAAAGTCACCCACCAAATCTTGCAAAGCTACAGTAATTAGGGAGTAGGTACGGATATATATATACTTCAAATCATCATTTGATGCACTGAATTAAAAGTAGGAGCTTTTGAATTGATCTGAAAGATCTGTGTGGATAACCCTTCACTGAATCAATGAATCACATACAGTTAGTCCTTGTTTAACAACTGTCCTTTTAGCGACCATCTGAAGTTATGATGGTGCTGAAAAACTAACTTTATGACTGGTCCTCGCACTTATAACCATTGCAGTGTCCCCAAAGTCACATGATCAAGATTCAGGCACTTCGCAACTGGCATGCATTTACAACCATCACAGCATCCCTCAGTCACCTGATTGCCATTTGCACACCTCGCAGCTGGCTTCTGACAAGCAGAGACAATGGAGAAGCTGGCAGCAAAATCACAAATCATGGTCACATGATGTCTCACTTAATGACCTGCAGTGACTCACTTAATGGCAAAATGGGAAGTAAGGTTGTAAGCTCGTTGTGATCACATGTCTTGCTTAATGACTGTCGCTTAGTGACAAAGTTGCTAGACACAACTGTGGTTGTTAAGTGAGGACTGCCTGTACTGTGTGACTCATATGCTTCTATTAAAAACTATAAGTCACTATGCACACACTCCTCAAAAATACAATGCCCATAATAATTTTCCCAATATAATGTTTTGACTACAGAATAGGAGGAGCTACTGCACTCAACACAATTCCTGGTTATCTGTTTCAATAAGATAATATATCTATAAATTTGGCAACATTTACAGATCTTAGGATAAGCAGTAAAAAGTTTTTACTCCATTTAAACCTATACATTTTTTTACACATTAACTCTTGTAATCCTTGTACACTAGAGTTTTTAATACAGAAGTAATAAATGTTATCTCTGATTTCCATCCTGGAAACTTTTAACTACCAGAAAATGAAAAGTATCATTTTGAAGTGTAAGAAGTTCCCATTCATACAATTTTCAGTTTGGGATTTTCAGCTAGTGTTCCTGGAAATAACACCTTCCTAAAAATTAATTATTATCCAATAGAACACCCATGTAATTTAAATTAAAAAAACCAAATGTTTCTGATTGGGAAATTAAAAGTTTTTTTTTCAAATCATAATTAAAAACTAAGATTAACTTAACCTTTATTACAGTAAGTTTTCCATATTTTGGATAACTCATGAACTATCTCTGTGTATTTCATAACTATTTCTTTCTTAGAAAACATTGTGGTTTGCCTATACAGTGGTACCTCGGTTCACGAACGTAATTCGTTCCGCGACTCTGGTCACGAACCGAATTGGTCGTGAACCGAATCAAATTTTCCCATAAGGTTCAATGTAAATACGGTTAATCCGTTCTGAACCATATGTTGTTTTTTTTTAAAACCGCAAAAATATGACACAAAGTACAGTACGAAGAGAGAGAAAGCTAACCTTGCTCAATGCGACTTCTGGCGTGGAGGACAGGAAGGCGGGTGGGGAGGTGGTTACTGCTTGGAGGGAGAGTCCCCCTCCCTACAGGAAGCCGCGACCACGTGTCACGGGAGGGAAAATGGCTGCGGATGCTGTTCGTAACCTGATCCAGCGTTCGCGAATGGAGGCAAAATTTTGCGACCGGAGCTGTTCATGAACCAAATTGTTCGTGAACAGAAGTGTTCATGAACCGAGGTACCACTGTATAGGCCATTCTGTTCCCAGATGTTTTTCTTGAAACTCATATTACACACACCCCTTCTCCACCCTAAAAATACTATTTTAAACTGGGAGGCTAGTAAGAAAGACACCAACTACCAACTGCCAAGTTATTTTCATGAATGCTTCTGGACCCCATATGAACTCCATAAAATATCCTTGGGGAATAGAAATGATAGGCAGCTATAGCCCAGTTTTTTTTCTTTTGAAGCATACCAAGCCCCAGAAAGGAAAAGCAAACCTGGCTGAGAGTGAGTAATATCCTGAAGAACAGGGGAAATGACAGGAGGTATGTGAGGGTGCATGGGTCATATTCTATTGATGGTGTATATATTATTTTTAATAATTTCTCCCAAAAGAGCCATGTGGAAAAACAAATTAAGAACAATCTTCAATAAAAACAATCCAATAAATTATCAATAATAAAACAATCCATCATAAAGGAATACAATGAAAACAGTAAGAATACAAAGCAAAATTCATTTTAAAAAGACAGTCTAGTCTTAGGCAATGAATGTTATTGTTTAAAAGAGGGTAATGGGAAGGGGGCGGGAATGTCAGCCCTCCTCTTTGAAGAGAGTTTATAATTAAGATGCTGGCTTGCCTTCAAGTGCAAATTGCTTTATGAAAGTTATGAGATATATTTTGTATCCATTCTTTCTGTGTTGGTGTTTTACCTGGATGGAGGAGATATTCTGGAAGCCCTACCAGTTTCTAAAAAGTTTACTTTTTTATTGTACTATTTTGGAGTAAACATGTGATTTGACATCTCTGAGCTCACTTTTGTTTTATTCTCAGTTTCATGTCTAGGACATTTCTCTCTGATTCTTACCAAAATGCATTCTATTAAATGCATATAGGAGTTAACTATTTTTTAAACTAGCCATACCCCTTGATGAGGTACAACAATGATTATGTTTACGACAATGATGATATAAAATATTTTACACTCTTGTTTTTAAAACTCATAGTGATATTGATCTAGAATAGGAGACAGCAACCTGGTACCCTCCAGGCATTTTGGTGTGTAACTTTCTGTGCCATTGGCTATCCATTCTGCATGGGGCTGACAGAAGTGCAAGTCCAAAACATCTGACAGGCAGCAACTTGTCTGCCTTCGATGTATAAATTCTTTGAATAGATATAAAGAACTACAAGTAACTGGCTACTTTTTCAGGAGGAAATGTAGCAAGGAAATTCTATTAATTCTCAAAGAAACACTGTTGCTCATGGAAAAACAGAAGTTATCTAAAAACAACCACATACATGTATTTTCTTGAATGTTATATAATACTCTGTATATAGAACTAATTTGCTTGGAGGGATATTGACATATATGGAGCTATCCTTGAAAGATCCTGAATAATGAAATTTACTAGTCAAAAATGTGCATCCAAAATATCCTTGATACAGAATGAAATACAGCTACCTACATAATCTCCAAATGTTTGGAACAATAATTAAGCTACTCATTATTTTGTAAATAGATATAAATATGTATACAAAGTTCAGTTGCATTTAAAACTATTTTTAAATCCAGTGTAAATCTTTCTCTTTTCTTTTTTGGTGCCTTTGAGTCAGTGTTGATTCCTAGTGACAAATCTGTGCACTTTTCTTGGCAAGATTCTCAGAAATGGCTTGCCACTGCCTTCTTCCTCAGGATGAGAGAGAGTGACTGGTCCAAATTTAACCACTACACCAAAGTTGCTCTTAGTGTAAATCTAAGCAGGTTATTTTTCTGTAGCTTTTTATTGCTAACAGCTTGTAGATTCCAGGATGAGATGTTAGTGCTATTTCTGTTGGACTCCCTTGGCTCATCTTACTTCTGGCAAAGGTTTTACATTCAGTCGATTTAAGAATACAGATGATTTAAAAAAAACTGTATGACCTCTCTTTAAGGAGCAAATGTGTCATTCAGCTCACTTTCCATTCAAAATCTTCAATTCCACTTTGTCTTCTCCTTTATATTGCTGGGAAGAATTCTATATATTTATACATGTGTTAATAAATCTAGCCTCTCAGCTAGATTTAATTAGCCAGTGCTTTTGTTTCAGAAAGTATAAAATTCAGGCTGCTTACTTGTAACTGCAAATACAGCCCATTTAATAACCACTTTTTAAAAATCATTTCTAAATTCATGTAACAGTTTAAAAATCCCTTCCTTGAACAGGAAACGGAAGAGGGAAAAACTGGCCCATTTAATACCAAAATAACTGAATTTTGATATTAATGAAGAAAACATAGAACATTATTTATCTAATAAATATATATTATTATTTATTAGTTATAACAGCCAAGATTAAAAAAAACTCTTAACAGGCATTTCTAACATAACTTATAAAATATATCTGAAAGAATTCATAGGAGCAGGAATTAATTCATTGGACTAAAATGCAGATCAATGGACTGGCAATGAAAAGATAGCAATTTAGGTACCTCATGGGTCTCCCTAGAGTTATGTACAAAATAGAAAGAGGTATCAGTTCCAGCACCACCCTGTCATATCTGATTTTAAACAGAAAAGGCTTTTACGTCTCTCGCATAACAACTGAAAAAACTATACAAGCTTAAATAACCTTATTCAGATATTGAATATAGGGAGTGATATCATTGGGAGATCTCAGAATGAAGATGTCATAGGCTATCTTCTGGAAAGAGCTCTATAAGAGCAAGGCCAGAAATAAGCAGCCTCGTCTACCTCCACTCCAGAAAAATGCTACGATCAATGATATTAAAAGCTAGGACTGTACTCAACAGTGCACTAGTCCCATATTTCTCATGCAGTGATCATTCTTAATGATGAACTTGGCTGTTTCATTATCAGAATCCAGTCCAACTCCTACAAAATCTGCAGCCTCATGGTCTACTTTTAAGCATTCAAGTAACTTTTGCACGTCTTCCATTGTTGTCCTCCACTGATTTAAAATAATTAAAATCTTCTGAAACTAGTAAGGTCTCCACAAACTAAGATATCATATAATAGGTTTACAGTCCTCTCTAGGCTCTAATAATCCTAAATTCTCAGTTCAACTATTATTAAGAACAATAATGTTACAGTACAATTGCACACTTTACACAATACTCCAGCTCAGTTATTCTACCATTCTACTCTGATTATACACTGATAATTTCTTAAGTCAACTATATGAATCATGATTAGGCCAAAGATAATGCAATAACACAACTTGATATAAAACCTGATGGATAACATTCTGTTATGAGACAATTTTCTCATAACAAAATAGAGGTTTTAGGAAGGGAAATTCTCCTTTGGAAATTTTAGTCATGTTTGATGCCATTTATAATGTTAACTCTAGCCAATGAGGAAATTAGTTTTGAAACTGGCTTTGTAAAAGCATCAATGTTATTTATTAAGGGCAATTGGAAGAGAAATCCCTGCTAACAGAAGTTCCTTAACACATAACTAGGCAGTTTGTTCACTTTATAAAAACTCCTATAAACATGTGCTCTTAGATGTTTTTTTATTGTTCATGGAAAGGATATATGAAACTCTTCTCAGATGTTCTCTGACAGCAGAACGTTTCTCAAATAACCAAGAGCACTGCTTATATAACAATTAATTATCCTAGTACTCATTTCACAGGTCTTTCTAATTTCAAAACAACCATATTTCACCAGTGAATGGTTCAATAAGAGATCACTTCTTTTTCAGCTTAGGTATAAAAACATCCCTTCATGGATCACTGCCTTGTAGTGGCGAAGGGGCTTGCGTAACTCAGTGAAGCCATGAGCTATACCGTGCAGGGCCACCCAAGACGGACAGGTCATGACAGAGAGTTCTGACAAAATGTGGTCCACTGGAGAAGGAAATGGCAACCCACTCCAGTATTCTTGCCAAGAAAACCCCATGGACAATGTTAAAAGGCTAAAAGATATGACGCCGGAAGATGAGCCCCTCAGGTCGGAAGGTGTCCAATATGCTACTGGGGAACAGCGGAGGGCAATTCCAAGTAGCTCCAGAAAGAGTGAAGCGGCTGGGCCAAACCCAAAAGGATGTTCAGCTGTGGATGTATCTGGAAGCGAAAAGAAGGTCCGATGCTGTAAAGAACAATATTGTATAGGTACCTGGAATGTAAGATCTATGAACCAAGGCAAGCTGGATGTGGTCAAACATGAGATGACAAGATTGAACATCGACATCTTGGGAATCAGCGAATTGAAATGGACGGGAATGGGTGAATTCAATTCAGGTGACCACTATATCTACTACTGTGGGCAAGAAACCCTTAGAAGAAATGGAGTTGCACTCATAGTCAATAAGAGAGTGGGAAAGGCAGTAATGGGGTACAACCTCAAAAACGACAGAATGATCTCAGTGCGTATCCAGGGCAAACGATTCAACATCACGGTAATCCAAGACTATGTCCCAACCACTGATGCCGAAGAAGCTGAAGTTGACCACTTCTATGAAGACCTACAAGACCTTCTAGAACTAGCACCAAAAAAAGATGCCCTTTTCATCATAGGGGATTGGAATGCTAAAGTAGGAAGTCAAGGAGTAATCGGAATAACAGGCAAGTTTGGCCTTGGAGTACAAAATGAAGCAGGGCAAAGGCTAATAGAGTTCTGTCAAGAGAACAAGCTAGTCATAGCAAACACTCTTTTCCAACAACACAAGAGACGACTCTACACATGGACATCACCAGACGGTCAATACCGAAACCAGATTGATTATACACTTTGCAGTCAAAGATGGAGAAGCTCTATACAGACAGCAAAAACAAGACCAGGAGCTGACTGTGGCTCAGATCATGAGCTTCTTACTGCAAAATTTAGGCTTACATTGAAGAACGTAGGGAAAACCACTAGACCACTCAGGTATGACTTAGATCATGTTCCTTAGGTGTACATAGTGAAGGTGATGAATAGATTTAGAGGATTAGATTTGGTAGACAGAGTGCCTGAAGAACTATGGACGGAGGTCCGTAACATTGTACAGGAGGCAGCAACTAAAACCATCCCAAAGAAAAAGAAATGCAAGAAAGCAAAATGGCTATCTGACGAGGCTTTACAAATAGCTGTGGAAAGAAGGAATGTGAAAAGCAAGGGTGAAAGGGAAAGATATAAGCAACTGAATGCAGATTTCCAGAGAACAGCAAGAAGAAATAAAAAGGCCTTCTTAAATGAACAATGCAAAGAAATCAAGGAAAACAACAGAATGGGGAAGACTAGAGATCTCTTCAAGAAAATTGGAGATATCAAAGGAACATTTAGTGCAAAGATGGGCATGATAAAGGACAAAAAAGGCAGGGACCTAACAGAAGAGATTAAAAAGAGGTGGCAAGAATACACAGAACAACTATACAAGAAAGATCTTAATGTCCCTGATGTCCATGCTGGTGTGGTCACTGACCTTGAGCTGGACATCCTAGAGAGTGAAGTCAAGTGGGCCTTAGGAAGCATTGCTAACAACAAAGCTAGTGGAGATGACAGTATTCCAGCTGAGTTATTTAAAATACTAAAAGACGATGCTGTTAAAGTGCTGCACTCAATATGCCAGCAAGTTTGGAAAACGCAACAGTGGCCACGGGATTGGAAAAGGTCAGTTTATGTTCCAATTTCAAAGAAGGGCAATGCCAAAGAATGCTCAAACTATCGCACAATTGCACTCATTTCACATGCTAGCAAGATTATGCTCAAAATCCTACAAGCTAGGCTTCAGCAGTACGTGAACCGAGAACTACCGGATGTACAAGCTGGGTTTCGAAGAGGCAGAGGAACTAGAGATCAAATTGCCAACATTCGCTGGATCATGGAGAAAGCACGAGAGTTCCAGAAAAACATCTACTTCTGCTTCATTGACTATGCAAAAGCCTTTGATTGTGTGGATCACAACAAACTGTGGCAAATTCTTAAAGAGATGGGGGTACCAGACTACCTTGCCTGTCTCCTGAGAAATCTGTATGCAGGCCAAGAAGCAACAGTTAGAACCGGTCATGGAACAACCGATTGGTTCAAAATAGGGAAAGGAGTACGACAAGGCTGTATACTGTCACCCTGCTAATTTAACCTATATGCAGAGTACATCATGAGAAATGCCAGGCTGGAAGAATCACAAGCCGGAATTAAGATTGCAGGGAGAATTATCAATAACCTCAGATATGCAGACGATACCACCCTAATGGCAGAAAGTGAAGAAGAACTAAAGAGCCTCTTGATGAGGGTGAAAGAGGAGAGTGTGAAAGCTGGCTTGAAACTCACCATTAAAAAAACTAAGATCATGGCATCTGGACCCATCAATTCCTGGCAAATAGAAGGGGTAGAAATGGAAGCAGTAACAGACTTCATTTATTTGGGCTCCAAGATCACCGCAGATGGAGACTGCAGCCATGAAATTAAGAGACGCTTGCTCCTTGGGAGGAAAGCTATGGCAAACCTAGATAGCATATTAAGAAGCAGAGATGTCACCTTGCCGACAAAGATCCGCATAGTCAAAGCTATGGTTTTTCCAGCAGTAATGTATGGCTGTGAGAGGTGGACCATAAAGAAGGCTGAGCACCGAAGAATTGATGCCTTTGAACTGTGGTGCTGGAGAAGACTCTTAAGAGTCCCATGGACTGCTAGGAGGTCAAACCAGTCAATCTTAAAGGAAATCAACCCTCACTGCTCATTGGAAGGATTGATAATGAAGCTCAAGCTCAGATACTTTGGTCACCTAATGCGAAGAGAGGACTCTTTGGAAAAGACCCTGATGCTGGGAAAGATGGAAGGCAAAAGGAGAAGAGGATGGCAGAGGATGAGATGGTTAGATAGCATCACTGAAGCAATGAGCATGAAACTGAGCAAACTCCGGGAGGCAGTGAAGGACAGGAAGGCCTGGCGCAATATGGTTCATGGGGTCACGAAGAGTTGGACACGACTTAACAACTGAACAACAACATAAAAACATCTTGGATCTACTCACAATCTTCTTCAGTTCCCATTCAAGCTAGATTCCTGCAATGTAACAATCTGAAATAAGATACTAATGTACCTGGGTGGAGATTACTTCACAGCATGGAACTTCTGGTTGGTGGGTTATGAACAACAGTAAGTTTCCAGGGTAGTTTGCCCAAAACTGCATGAGCATGTCTGGGATAAAACTGGCTTAAATGTGCTAAAACTGACTGGTACTTCCTTACTCTTAGCAGGGAATGCTGCATGTGGCATGAGCAGCATGAGAGCCAGTCTGATGTAGTAGTTAAGGTGCTGGCCCAGAAATTAGGATATTGTGAGTTCCAGGCCTCCCTTAGGCATGAAAATCAGCTGGGTGACTTTGGGCCAGTCACTCTCTCTCAACCCAATCTACCTCACAGGGTTGTTGTTGTGGGGAAAATAGGAGGCAGGTGTATTAGGCATGTTTGCTGTCTTGAGTTGACCAAAATATAATCTAGGCTACAACTTCTATATCTTATTAAAAAGTTTCACATGAAAGCAACAACTGACCAAAGATAAGATGTGCAGTGGAGATCAAAATCTATGGACCCATCTGATTATAATCACAGCAAATGGAAAGCTCCAGCAGGACAAAGAAAGAGAAGTAAATGATGAAGAGTATATCTGTCTTCCAGTGGTCTCTGCCTGCCCAATAATATCAGAAAAAGTCACCTCCCTCTTTAAAGGAATGCCATCACCAGATGCATTTAGATACATTTAGACCTAACTCTTCCAAAAAGCATTGAACACTTAGTCATTTCAAGAGACCTCTGAGATGGAAACAAATTGATTTGTATCCTTCCTGTTTTATAAGTGTTGTTATCTACTGTACAACTGTATTGCTCCTTGGTTTTCAACAGATGGTGATTTTTTGTTTTATGATTTATGATTTTTATTATTGGGTTGATATCTTGTTGTCCCGTTTATATATAGTAAGAATATACACTGCTCAAAGTCAGTTTCTACTGGAGAATATAAGCTTAGTAAATGATAATAAATAAATAATGAAGAACATACATTTATCAATTAATTGAATGAAAAATGTATATTTGTATAACTCCGAAACTAAAAGAAAGGGGAAGTATGTTAAATGAAAGACATGACAACAAAAAACAGACTGACTGCAGGAACACTAGTTCTGTTTTAAAAAGTATTAGGCAACATTTTTATCTCCAAACAGAATGACTGGGAAGTGGATATAAGGAACCAGGATGTAAAAGGTATTTGGAATGGAGGAAAAAAAAAAATGTGATAGAATGCCACAGAAGTATGTGGAGTAACCAAATGAAAAGTATGAAAAAGGATGCCTGATGGAATGATGTGAAAGAAATAGTATTTTTTAATTACTGTACCGCAGAAAACAAGTATGGGACAACAACATTGTATAATATGCATAAGGAGAAAAAGATAATTGTAAATAATGAAGTCAGAGTATAAGGAACAGTTACGATTAAGAGACAGAAAATGCAGACCAATTTTGTTGCCAATAAACAAATTGTTTTGGAAGTGGGTGAATATGACACACAAAAAACATCCAGCAGTGTGTGTTTAAAAATAAAAGTTATGAAATGATTGGGATGAAACCAACTTTTAAGGAATGTTGAAAGAAGTATTTTCAAGATTTGTATGGGAGTGATAGTAATATATGTCATGTTACTGTCCAAGAAAAATGATGAAAAGGAAGTCATAATTATTGTGAGAATGTTGAAAAATTGTGCAGCTGTAGTTACAGATGGTGTAAGTGTAGAAAAGTTAAAATATGGTTTGCTTCTGGAATGTCTCTGCAAATTGCTTAACAAATGTGAAGATTGCATCTGTGTCTTATAAATGGAAGAACAGCATTACTGCTCTCATATACAAAGGCAAAAGTAGTAAAAATAAATGCAAAACCTAAATGCAAAACCTGTTTCATGTGCCTGATGGTCTCTGGAAGAATTCTCTGAGAGTGAGCAAGAGGAAACAACAAGCAAAATTTGAGAAGTGTGGCCTTACTGTCAGCCTCACCAGGTAGACCAGACAGGAAACACAACCAGATAAGCTAATTCTACTTTACCGTAAAGCTACATTAACAGAATCTTGCAAGTAAAATTCTCCTGCCATCTCCTTTACAACCTGAGAAACTAGGGAGGACCCCTTCTGAGCCTCTTGCCCCACCCACTTTCCAGCTGTGGGCTGCCTCTTATATGAGCGTTCCCTAGGCAGCATCTCTTCTCCCCATCTCCTAAGGTCTTTCCCACATACCATTACACCTATACTATGCAGGAAGTTGGACACAGGAGTCTGGTTCTTCAGCAAATCACTGAGAAAGTTTGAATGTGAAAAAGAAAATTTACTCTAAGTCTGATGATTTAGAAAAAGTACATGATGAACACACAGTTATTAAAGTCCAAGACCAAAAAAACCAAATACAATTTAAAAATACAATAAAATTTGATTAAGTACATCACCTACTTCAGCTGATGGATCTGAACATAGCGAAGCCTTATGGCACAGAATTCAGCTAGTGTAGAAATTATTTCAGGGTATTTACCTTTTAGAAAAATAAATACCATTGGTCTGAACAACCAGGCAGTCTATCAATTAAAGGTTGAATTAGTTGGGAGTGTAATTCCTTGTAAAATCTACATCTCAGGAAGAAAAGTTGAATATCTCATGTTTTATATGAATTTAGAGTTGAAAGTTGGTTGCTGATTTTGAAAAGAGCATTATATAATGAAAGTAAAGCATGCGTGAGAACAAACTGAATGTTCAGCAAATGGTTCGGCATTGAGCAATTAGTAAGACAATGATCTGCAATGTCTCTTAGCTATTTAATGTATTTATGAACAAATGCTAAAGAATACTTGTGGTGACATTAGTGGGGTATTTTTATATTGTATTTTAATTGATTTTGTCTCTGCTGTAAACTGCCCAGAGTCTTTTCAACGAGATGGGCGGTGACAAATTTGATACATAAATAAATAAAAATATAAATTGGTTGGAGATATGCATGCATATGTACTTTTAAATGGAGAAATGCCATACTGTTAAACTAATTTAATGCTAGAGCGTGTAATAGGGACTGAAAATTAATCTGTCAAAGAAAAAGATGGCTGTCTTTGATGAGGAAATCACCTACTAGACCAAGCTGATGAACTGTGCACTTGGTAAAATGTTTACTAAAGATGGAAACACAAATGAAGACATTTTAAGACATACAGATGCTTACAGAAAGATAATGGGTGATATGGTCTATGTTGTAAGGAGTTTGACAAAAGAAACAAAAATGACTATGTACGTTCATGTGAAAAAGTAAGTACACCCATTGAAATTTTCGACTTTTTCAACATGTTTCAATGTACAAATATTTGATATTCATTTCAACAATAATGACAGATAAAAGGGACATAACAAATATCATGCACCATTTACATTTTGTGGCCCAGTGTAACTTAAATAAATTAAATGCAAATTTTGCATGTGGAAAAAGTAAGTACAGCCCTATATTTATCACTTCTTCAAATACCTAAAATTAGAATAAGGTATGCCAGCTCAGGTGCAACTGATTAGAACATCATTAGACAGTATCTGGGAGGAACCTGTTTTATTTAAGTTTAGACATTTAGTTTGATTTGCTTATTGTTGTTGAAGTCTGTGGTATCACCACACTTAAAAAGAGCTCTCTGAGGCCTTCAGAAAGAAGGCTATAGATGCCTAAGAGTCTGGGAAGGGATTTAGAAAGATCGCCAAACAACTGGACATCAATCATTTCACTGTCCAGAAGAGCATCTATAAGTGGAGAAGATTTCAAACAACTGCCAACTTACCCAGGCCAGGCTGTCCCAGCAAGTTCAGCCTGAGAACAGAATGCAAGATGCTGAAAGAAGTCTCTAAGATCCCCAGAGTTTCATCACATGACCTACAGGTATCTCTTGCCACTACTGATGTCAAAGTACATGAGTCTATCATTATAAAGAAACTGCACATATCAGATTTGCATGGGAGGTGTGCCAAGAAAAAACCTTTGCTGACCAGAAAGAACATCAGGGCAAGACTAAAGTTCACTCATGAACACCTAGGCAAAGACCAGGACTTCTAGAACAATGTGTTCTGGACAGACAAGGCAAAGATAGAGTTATTTGGCCACAGTATCAGAAGACATGTTTGGCAAAAACCAAGAAAGCATTTCAGCAGAAGAACCTGATAGTAACTATAAAACATGGTGATAGAAACGTTATGGTTTGAGGCTGCTTTGCGGTATCACAGCCTGGTCAGCTCACCATTATAGAATCCACTATGAAGTTTTCATTGTACCAGAGGATGCTTGAGGATAATATGGGACCACCTCTCAGAAGATTGAAGCTCAACCAAAAGTGGACCTTGCAACCTGACAATAACCCTAAACATTCCAGAAAATCCCCCAAGGAATGACTGGAAAGAAAAGAAACAGAGTGTTTTGGAATGGTCAAGTCAAAGCCCAGATTAAAATCCCAGTGAGATACTGTGGTGTGATTTGGAACAGGCTGTGCATGCAAGAAACCCCTCAAAAATTGCACAGCTGAAAAAATTCTGCATGGAGGAGTGGGGAAAAAATCCTCCCAGTCAATGTCAGAGACTGGTAGACTGTTATAAAGAAGCACCTACTTGAGGTTGTTTCTGCCAAAGAGGCAATACCAAGTATTAGTGCAAAGGGTGTACTTACTTTTTCCACAGAAGGAAATGGCATATCTGTTAATTTTTGTTGAATATATGATTGCAATGTGCATTTTTCATAGGTTTTTTTTTTGTTCAATTACATCACCTTTATTTTTATCTACTGTTTGAATGAAGATAAAATATTTGTATATCCACATGTTAAAAAAAGAAAAAAACTTTACATGAGGCATACTTACTTTTTCACATGATCGTAGAAGAATGTGTATCTACTTACACACATCCTTTGTTATATGAAAGCGATAGTTGGCTGTATCAGGAGAAACTTAAAAGTTGAACACAGCGGGAAATATATATTTAAGAAGTGTATGTATTAAAATAAGAAAAGATAGGGATAAAATGTATGATTGCTGAATAAATGTTGACTGAATTAAAAATTGAGTGATCAGTGTGAAAAAAATATGTTGAGATGCCCTGGTCACACAGAGAAAATGATTAAGGATTTAGTTGCAAAACTAATATATGAACAAAGAATGAAAGAGCTGAGAAGAAGGGGAAGATTGAGAAAGCTATAATGGATGGAGTTAGTAAAATCCTCAAAAAGACATGAGAAGTTTAAAGAACAAAAGGCAATATTTGAAACAGTTTATTTAACTGTAAAACACAATGATTTGCAAGGAGAGAAAAGTATGAAGAGGTATATTGAATAATGTTGGCATAAACAGTCAAGTTTTTTTACTGTGGTGGGGTACAAACCTAATAAACAAAATAGTTTTAATTAGTCCCTCCCCCCCTTATCTCATGTTTTAATTTCTTAGGTTTACTTTTTTCATTCCTTTTTGGTGCTTTCTATATTATAGTCTATTTCAAAAGAGGATGATGGACAGATGGATAATTAGATTAACTAGAGAAAGTAAACTATCCTGAATTTATGATTATATCATGCTTGATATAAATATTCTAATTTACTTTTACCTCTATAGCTGAGTAATCATTATTACATCAGACATTTGCAAGAACATACTCTACTTTCTCAAATTTCAGAAGTGTCAATGCCAGAGAAGAAAGCTAGCAACTCAAAACAACTTTACAGTGGGAATGATGTTTGATTCTACGACGTTTATATATAATCTTAAAGAATCAATTCAATGCACCTCATTTGCTTCAAATAAAGCCTTTAGTGTCCTTCATAGTTACATTTAGCAAATCTAATAAATATTACATGCAGAGGAGAAAGTTAAAAGCAAAGTTTGCTGAAACAATGTAAAGATCTATTTTAAATAGCATTTCTTGAAAAGATATCTAATTCAGCAAGAAAAAATAATTTACATATACAGCAATCAGATTTTTTTTAACAAGGGATTTGTTACAAACTCTTGAATTGTGCTTGCTGTATAGCGTTACGAGGAAACAGTTTAGCTTTAATAAAGCTGATAGTCTGCATAGGAGCATGGTTCAACTTCTCATTAAGTATGTAAGCATTTTTTTTTTAAAGTCCCTATGCTGCCTGCTGCTCAGGCTATGCCAGAGACAGCAAAGATTACTCCTTTAAAACCTGTAATTTATTATGAGTTTATTCATACCCTTCAAATCACTCAAGTGAATGCCTATTTGAAAATTCTGATTTAGTTTGGCAGGCAAAGAGACCCAAATTCAATCCTTTTATCCTTCAACTAAACCATTACAATGGTAATTCTACTCTGACACTCTGAAGAGACTGCTAATTACTGTCCTTGGGGTCCCAAGACAGATTTTCCATTCAGATTAAAATGGCCTTGTATGGTTGGAAATACTAGTAACACCTTTTTGCAAGTTAGGGCTATGTACTCTCATATAACTACTTATTAGGAAGACTCAGTTATTGCAAACTGAATATATATAATAAACCAAGCATTTTTAACTACATTTTCTAAATAGAACTTTACATTTTGGAGTCAGTGGCTAAACTGATTTGTGGAGTCCTTGGTGCTTTCTCAGCTTGGTTGCCTGCTTGCAAATGTTTCATTACCCAACTAGGTAACATCATCAGTGAGAGTAAGTATGGTGTTTGCTCCCTGTTTATATACAGTAGCTTGCTCTGCCAGCTTTGGTGGGGTGTGATTTTATAAACTGACTTGGATGTCAGAGATTCAGGTTACATTCCCCATTTCCCACCCACAGTGCTCACTCATGATTTTCACTTTTTCTCAGTCTAACCTACTTCACAGAATAGTACCTGTGGGTATAACAAAGGGGGGAACTACCATGTATACCGATTTGAATTCTCAAGAGAAATGCAGGATATATATGCAGTAGCAAAACAATTAATTTACAAAGTACAAAAAAGTACAGCAACAAATAACTGAGAATCTCAAAATTAAAAATAATCTGCACTACCAATTATAGACAGTGATTAAAAAGTTTATGTTATTTCTCATATAAAAATTGGGTAAAATGATGTCTTCAAAGTGGAATGAAAAATATTATTACTACACTTTCTATTACTGTTCCCTTAACAAGTAAAAAAAAAACTGAAATAAACAAGATATCAGAGATAAACAGAAGAAATAACAGAATTTAAAAAGAAAAATTAAAAAATCTAGCTATAAAGCTAGTATGAAAAATACAAAATAAAAAGCTAGTATGATTTTTTGAATACAGGTAGTCCCTGGGTTAAGAAAGCCCAGTTTACAGATGACCCATAGTTAAGAAAAGAGCCTACTGTAGCAAAATTTGAGTTAAATACACAATGATTCGAGTTAAATACACAATGGTTCAAGTTAATTACACAATACTACTTATACAGTATTATACAATAATACTGTTCCAGCTTACAAACAAATTCTTAAACTAGGGACTACCTATACACATTCATGCACAAATGTAGTTAAAGAATACAAAATATTAAACATCCATATTCAATACTTCTATTTAGAAAGATACTTGTACAGTCCATGTTATTAATTCAGCTAAAGGAGGAAGAAATGTCAATAACCTGCCCTATGCTGATGACACTATCTTGACAGCTGAAAATGTAAAGGATCTGCAAGCCCTAGTAGTAAAAACCAAGGACCACAGTGAAAAAGAAGACTGAAATTAAATATAAAGAAAGCTAAACTAGACAACAGGTAGAATAACCATTCCTAAAATTGATAATGAACACAGCTTCTGCCTATTAGAATCAGCCATCAACAGTAAAGAAACAAGCAGTCAAGAAATATGCTGGAGACCAGCACTTGGTAGAGCAGCCTTGAAGGCCTTGGAAAATATTCTCAAATGTCATGATGTGTCTACACCTACAAAGCTCAGAATTGTGCAAGCCAGTATTCCCAGTGACACTCTATGGAAGTGAAAGTTGGACTTTGAAGAAGCAGGATAGGAAGAGTACTGATGCCTTTGAACTTTGCTTTTGCAGAAGACTCCTGAGAATACTGTGGACAGTCAAGAAAACAAACCAATGGATCACTGAACAAAACCCAGAGTTCTTCCTCAAGGCACAAATGATCAGACTCAAACTATCCTACTTCAGACACATTATGCGAAGATCTACCTCTCTCAAAAAGGTTCTAATGCTGGGAATGGTGGAAAGAAAGAGAAGTGCAAGACCTACTTGTAAGGTGGGTGGACAAGGTGAATGGATTCGTTACAGCGGCGATGAGTGCACCGTTGGAAGACCTGAAAGTCCAGATTAGGGATAGATCATCATGGAGAAAAATCTATCTATGCAGACACTAGGAGTCAGAAATGACTTGATGGCTCATCATCGTCATCATCAATCTAGCTAAAATGACTAGATTTGAATAATCTTAATTTAGTATTCTTAAAGGATCTTTGTTTTTGTGTCAGTTTTTCAGTCAATGAAATTTCCCAAACTTTTATATGAAGGAGTTTTCCAGTATTTTGCAATAATCAATCTGGCATCTAACAGCAGGAAATGAAGTAATTTCTTATCTTGCGCTAGTCTTATGAAAAACTGGTAGTAAACCAGAAGCATGATAAACTGGCAAAGATGATAGAATTACCGTCTCAATTTCTTCAAAAAGTTTGACCAAAATGAATTATTTCATTGAGCACTGGTATGCATTACCATGTTGATGGATATTTTCTACCCCTTTTAAGGCACAAGGATAAATTTGGTAATACCCACTCATTATAACAGACTAGTTTAACCTTATACTTAAAAAGTGTGGTCAAGAAATGGGAAAAGGGGAGAAACTTAATCTAATTCTACTGATCTAAGAAGTAAATAGGTCTTATTAACAAGAAGAGAAACTCTCTAGCACTGCAAATGCTTACTAGTTTACATTAAGCAAAGTAATTATTAGGCCAGCTCAGACTTGGAACATGATCCTCTATTATCCTTTATGCAAAAAATAAAATTTGAATATATACTTCTTGAAAGTATAGTTAAACCTCCAAATTGGCAAACAAGAGCAAAGATAACAGTAGAAATCGTTGAACAGTTCTAGGAAAAAAACCAGAACTCCATTATCCTGACTCTTTTCTCCTGTCCAATTTACTTTTCACTCAGTTTTTCTAACCAGATTCTTTAACTTTCTGCACATTATTTTACGTAAAATTAAGTATCTGTCTACCTAAACACAGTGGCCCCCTTTTATGGAATATTATTCCCTTAAAGGTATGGATGCCCTCACCCTGCTGGCATTTCATAATTACTCTTGTTGTAAACCACCCAGCGTCATTTCACGAGATGGGTGGTGACAAATTTGATGAATGAATGAATGAATGAAGCAGTTTTGTTAAAGCATACATTCAGCATTGATATCAGGCTGAGGCTTTTCAGTAACATTGCCAAGCCTATAATCAACTGCCTGAAAATGTAAATTTAAAGATGGACTGTACTGGATGAGATAGCAAGATCACTCTGAGTTACCAGTAAACTGATGACCAATTAAGATCCAAGGAGGTGCAGCTAACAATCCATGAACAGTTAAATTTAAAACCATGTCAATTAAACCAGGGCTCAATCCTTCATAGTTTGTTCCTGACTTCACTGGGCCTCTAATTTGCACGACGTAACATTTTCCCATTCAAAAATATGACAATATGAAATCATCCCCATTATTGCAACAAAACCTTTTTCTTCTGACATTTGACACCAAGCTAGATTCAGATGTCATAAGACTAACATCTGGCAAAATTAACAGTATAGATTCAAAATAGAGGTTTGGTTGAATGTAAGCAAGGTTCCCTTATATATTATATGCCACATTACAAGGCAAATTCAGATTCTTGGAGTACTGCTTTTAAGGGGGAAATGTTACATTTATTTATCAAATTTATATCACCGCCCAACTCCCCCACAAGGAGGGACTCTGGGCAGTTCACAACAAAACAATTTAAAATCAGTAAAAACATAAATAATACAAATATAAAATACAATTATTAAATACAATGAAATCCAAGAGAAGGTGATATTATTTCAGCCTGTGACCAGATAATATCAGTCAAAGGTAAGACTAGGGAACCAGCCCTACATAAAGATAGTAATTAGAAACAATTTCAATCATTATATAAATATGACTGTGTGACAAGAATTAAAATTTTCAGAGAATAATATTCTCTTGAATTATATACCTATTACATGGAATTTGACAACTAGACAACATAAATGGATTCGACGACTAAACAACGTAAATGGATTCTCCATGCCCTTACTATGGCCAAAAGACTGATATTACAGCATTGGAAAGATAAATGTATGGACCCATTCACTCAATGGATTGAAGACCTGATTATACTTGCCATCTATGAGCGGATTGTCTATAGATGTAGACTTTGTGTGGACAAATGAAATATGGAATGCATTTATACAAAATACAGTAGGTTAAAGCACAAATGGTAGTTATACAAAAGTATTAGAAATAAATATGTATTTGAATATTTACATTAGATAAGTATTTATATAATTGTAACTGTTGCAACAATATATTATACTTTGTTTTTTCTTTTGCATTTTTTCATTTTTAAAGCACTTTTTACATGTTTCTTTTTTTGAGAATGTACATATTCGCATTATAATTATTTTTTGTTTTATTCCTTTTTTCCCCTGTTATTATTTATTAATAATAAACAAATAAGAAACAAATTCAATAATCAGTTGGGTACAATGGGAGGGAACTGGAAACTATATAGTTTCCCAATATTGTTTTTTCTTTTTTATTGTTTTTAAAATTTTAAATTTTCTTGCCTTTTTCCTTTACATAATTACATGCATTTATTCTTGAAGCAATGACAGAGTGGTGATATCAATATTAATATCATGTTTAGAGTTTTGTAGATTTCTAGTTATTTTCTAAGATGACATAATGAACTTAATTCTATACATTTAATTAATGGATTTTAAAGTTTATAATAATTGTAAACTCCTTATTTATAAATATTTTATTTTTTATCTACTATGTCTCTTTTTTTCTTTTATATAGCTATTTATTCTGTTCCTTCAAATGTATTAATAAGTATAACAAACTAACTGCCACCTGATGGGACCTTGGAAGTGCGCCTTCTTGGTGTCTGCCACAGCCCTTTGGAATAGCTTCCCACCTGAGATCTGAGGGATCCCTACCCTTTTAGCCTTCTGGAACACCTCCAAACACTGGGCTAGGATGGAGGTTGAGCTGGGAGGCTGTTTGGTCTGGTGCCTGGGGAGGAAGGGTACTTCTGTTTTTATCATTATTTTATGGATTGTTGTTAGCCACTTCAAATCATTTTATGAGATAGGTGGCCATATAAGTCCTGTAAATGAATGAATGAAACAAAAAGAATACTAATTACTTATAGTGCTTCCAAAATAAAGCATGCCGCACACTATTTTTAAAAATCCTGCACTGTAAGTTCTACAATAAGTAAATAACAAATCAATACTATAAGCTCAAAGAATAAATCACCACTGGCTTTTGAAAAACAGCTCTTACATAACATACTATCATCTGCCCAGTGGTAACCTAACATTGAGTACAGACAGCCATATGGAAAAGGTATCTATCCATGTTGTGAACTTTCTGCAGGACCGTGACATAGTTTTGCACTATAGCCACTTTGGATAATTCTGCTGCAACTTTAAGATTTATACTAATTAAGTTTTATTTTTATTCTTATGGTCAGGAAAGCTCTTCATCTGTTATAGCATACATACTATTACAGCACACATATTGGTGGAAATTTATTGCTGAAAATAAGCATTCTACTTTCATTTGAAATTTTAAGTTGTCACCTGTCTGAAAAGTCATACCAAGAAGCAGTGATCTGCATATTGCCTCAAAGCTGGCATCAAGATGCAAATATGGAGTTTGGAATTTTAATGTTGGGAGGGGGCTAGAATTCTACCAATATTCCATTTCTCTCTTGCAAAATGCCTTCTCTTGATACTACTCTTCACAAGAAAATAATTCTAGAGTTTCAAGTATGAATATACACTATCCAGTTATGGTCTATGCTTGGAACACTCACACAGGTATCTGTCGTTAAATATGAAGTAGCTGTATCTTTATTAGGCTCACTAATCACCATTTTATATATTTTTGTCAGAAGTTACAAGGCTCAAATTAAAATAAACATTTTCTACGTGATAAACAGAAATAAATAAAATGGTTCAGAATGCAAACACTATAAATACGAAAAACAAAATACTAAATCTAAATAATTAAAACATAAAAACACACAGCAGCACTGAAAGTGTTTTTAAAAATGTATATTTTATATAGCAATTTCCTGCATAAAGCAGTAGCAAAAGAATCCTGCAACTCTTCTAGACATGTTAGGGTTCTAGTCTGATAGTGAAAGGCAAATAAGATCATCCTCAGAACAAGTAGAACATCTGTCAGAAAGCAGAGTTATGAGGGTATGGTACAATTTGTAGAAAGGAAATTGAAAGAACACATGGGGCAGAATCTCAAGTTCCTTCAGGTTACAGGAGAAGATTCACTCTGTAAAAAGGATATTATTATATGTTCTCTTCAACATCACAGAAAGACTTTAAACAGACTTAAGGAAAAACCTCTACAGTACATTGAGCAGGTAATATTTAATAGGTAACTCACTGATATAATTGTTTACATTTTGCAATATTATGTAATTTGCCCTGCTTAACAAAGAGAGCTATGTCCAACATCCACTGCTGGATTAGGGCTCTAGCTTTTGATAACCCAGTACCATATTGGCATAATCATTCTAAATTATGGCTTTCTAGAAAGGAAAAGTGATCAGGAGCAATCATGACAGCCAGGGAGTCACTGGGAAAGTGATGCTTGACCCAGAAATAGAACCGGTACATGTGGATCCAAGATTTCAGGGAGATCATTCCAGTTTCTAAACAAAATTATGTGCTTGAAAGTCAGTAAGGTACCCAGAATAGCAGCCTTAGGAGTCTGGACAGGATAACGTCTTGTGACTTTACTAAATGTATATACCTGAGAGCCATATAATAATTGTCTTCACAAGTTTTTTAGGGCAGCAGGAATGATATTACCTCCTTTAGTATGAAAGCAGCCCAGTGTGGCCTTAGTGCTGTAATTAGCCTTGTCAGAAATACATTTTATTTGTTCATACCAGGTTCTAGAGTGTTAGAATACTATACCAAGATATTTAAATGATGAAGTCTAGAGTCTATATAATCATTGTTTACCTAACTGCCATTGATGTTTATGGTGTCTGTTCCTTCAAGAAAACCATGATTTTGGTTTTAAAATAGTTTATTGTGTTTCTTCTCTACAGTAAGTCACTAGGGCTCACAGGCTTCTAAGTCCCACCCAAGTTAGGGACAGAATGGCTGCATCATCAACATACAAGTGGTCTTCACTTAAGAACCACTGATTCAGCGACCATTCGAACTTACAACAGCACTGAACTAGAGACTACTCCTCAAAGTTTGGCCTTGCAACATCCCATGGTCACATGATTGCAATCCAGATGCTAGGTGACCAGCTCACAATTATGACGTCGCAGCGTGCCGCAGTCATGTGATCACCATTTGTCCCCAATAGTCAAAATTATTTTAGTGTCATATTTGATTTGGAAAAAACAAACACTTCATGAAGTTTTGATAATGTATTCAAAGGAATTCAAGGATGTTATATGTATATATATTTTTTAATTGGCATATTTGCAAAAACTTAAGATAACAGAATGTATTGAAAAAAAGACACTGGAAATAATTTTATAATTTTATTTCTAATAGTTTTGTAATTTAGTTTGTCAAATATAAATTTAAACCCTAATTACATAATCACAAACTCTGTAGTTGATATACAAAGGTGTATATATAATCCACTGCAGTATTCTAATGGAGTTTACCAAATGGGTGCTTGACTATGCAGCACACTAGAAATTTTGACACACAAATTCAAAAAGCCTTATATGGAATAAGGTGGTTATTCAGAAATGTATTTCAACAGTTTAAATTTCCTTAATGGTGGTCTTGGAGTGCCTCCAAATTCATTATGACAACTGCATAATTACTGCTGCTAAATGATATGTAGATTGAACAAATCAATTGCAAGAACCACTTCTATGAAATACTTTCATTAAAACAGCATTTATAAGCAAGGTTAACTTATCACTAATTCAACATGTGACAGATTCTCCAGAAGCAAAACCTAGAAGCAAATTTTGTATTCATTCATTTTATTAGTCAGTTTTCTATTTTATCTTGGTTGAGATGAAAGCCTTCAAGTTCCATTCACAAAAATCTGCTGGTACTAGTATACTTAGAATCTTTATAGTAAACTTAGAAAACAGATGTGTGTTTATAGAGGATTATAGACTTGGAAGGGATCATGAGGATTATCTAGTCCAATCCTTAGCAACGTGCAGGAAAAACATCTTTTATTAATTGAATACAACAAAAAATTAATATACTAGATTGCTAAGAAAGGAAACCCTGTGCAATATGCAGTAAAATCAATTAAATCATGTATGAAAAATGTACAATATCATTTTCTCCATAGGGGGAAACACATGAAAAATGACTGCTTAACTATGTCCTTATGCCAAGGATTAAAATAAAAAAAATAAAATAAAGTTAATGGATTTTTGCAAGTACTTTCAGCTAACCCAGGTCTATGAAAGATATGTATTTTGTGTTAGCTACAAATGAAACAAACATTATAATTTAAACACTGGTTCTGTGTCAGGTTTAGCCCAAAGAACTCCAAGAGACAATACAAATCCAGTTCAACTGTGTTTATTAGCTATAACCTCTATACAGAAAATCTCCCCAGACTGAAACCTAGCTCCCAAGCCAGCCAGCCACAACACCCTGAATTCCTCAGGGAGGTGCCAGCCTCATCCTCTTGATCTTCCCACGCTCCTCCGGTGAACTAAGAACACGCTTATCTCCCTGAGCCTGGCCTTCATAATTCCACTCCATCACATCCTGATTTGCTCTGCACAGCCAATATTTTATTTTCTTTTTACATTATTTTGTGTACATAGTCTATTTCACCCCCCCTTGCATACAAATTAATACATGTATATTTCCCTTCCTTGGAATAACTTGAACACGTGAGTTACCTGAGTTATATTTTTGAAACTGCCAAACTTTTCTGATGTTGCACTATTAAAGAGATTATATGAAACAATGACATCTTAGACATATAAAATTTCCCAGCCTACTTCACTGTGATGTAGCTGCATCAGCATGTTTCTATTATATGCTTTCTTACTTTATGTGCACATGTATATAAGTAATGAATATTCTTCTGATATTGTACAATACACCTGAGGAATATTATTACTTTTTAAGATAATGCTTGGGTACTTGCACTGAACTGTGAAAATACAGCGTGTTAACTGTGCAGGATTTATTATTTGAAGTTCAGTATTTTTCATAAAAGAAATAGAACTGAATTGGGCTTTACCTTTACAACTTAGCGATTCAAATCATACTTTATTTAAAGACTCATTGTGCATCCTTTGAATGCTATCTCAGACAGATATGTTCATATGTGCAATTGTAGTAAAGGTAAGATTAAAAGCAATGCTACTGCTAAAAGCATCTTCTGAGTAGTTTTATTCAACTGATGCTTCAGCAGGCAAAAGGGAGTGAATCACATTTTTCCTATCCCCCCCCCCCCCACACGCAACTTCCCTTTGCATCCTCTGAAAAGCCATTCCGATGGTTGAGAAAGCTTCTGAAAAATAATCAGGAGAAGATAAGGAATCTACAGTAGCCTTTCTCCTCATTTGCACCAGAATTGCTCTGCTACATTCAAAATTTTCCATGGGCATCCTTCTTTTCATATATATCAAAAGATATATACTAAAGGCCATATTTATGTGGTTAATATACCTCATTTGGCTTTATTTATTTATAATTTATTTATAATTTCAACTTTTATGACCACCGACTTGCACAAGACTCTTGACTGACGCAGTATTCTCATCAATCCCATGGAACTGGGCCAACAGCCATAAATAATAAGTTATATTCTAGCATCTGGAGAGCCATGAGATTGCTGCAACAGGGCTTAGTCCTACACAACTGCATTCATGCACCTCTATTTTCATTATACTTTGGTCAAAAGTACTAATCTGCAGTTGAATAAATTCAGTAATTATTGTGTATGTAAATGTTTTCATCAAACATGTGAAAGGCAACTTGTCAAGAAATTTTGAAAATCTAATCTCCTTTAATTATATAAAACAGTTATTTAGAGTGAAGTATTATACAATTTTTATGCTGAAATCAATGTTCCAGTTAGCAGGATGATCAGCTCTTCCCTCAATGCCTCAAAATCCACTTCAGAGAACTGGGGAAAGTCACAATGCACTAGGGTAAAGTAAGGCAATTCTAACCCTAATCCTGATGGTGCATTCTGATTTTTTAATGATAATTGAGTTGGTTTCCTTCAAAACTATATTTATGATTATTTACTTGGTTCTTATTTAACATATTATTTATTCTTTGTTATTTTAACCCTAATGTCAGTTGCCTAGAGTTATCTCAGTGATCGAGGTGGTATACAAATGAACAGAACAGAATAGAATAGCTACTTGGGCTTCAGGGAGAGGAAACCAAAGTCCTAGTCAGATGAGCAATTCTGATTTTGGCAAATATCCCACCTTAAGTAAGCTCTGTTCAGCCCACCCACATATAAATTTAGCAAAAAAAAAAAAAAGTTTTTATAAACAGGAACATTTTATTCTACTTTCCAGAATACAAATCCTCCAAGAAGGCATACAAGCTTTATTTGCATGCATATAAAAATTGAGGATGAAGTGATTCATAGCATTAATGCTCCTGTAAATACCAGCACTGCAGGAGTGTTTCAAAAGAGCAAACAAGACCCTTGAAAGTCTTTCATTTCTACTCTAAAGTTATGCTATTTCACATAGGAAATTTGAAACCCTGGATGACTTCAGCTTGGGGAAAGAAAAGCTAAATCCTGAGCCCTAATATTTCTTCTTCTAGAAGAGAGATATTTTCTTAATAATGTTTCGCTGTCTCACTGGTTCCATTTACCTATTCCTGACCAATCCCCAATTCTATATCAAAGAATCATAAGTCTACCTTTATTTTTATTTACTTTACAAATTTAGATGCCATACACTCCCAAATGGCTTTAGACAGCTTATATCCTTCAAATAATTTTCAAAGTAACTTCAAAGCTATTTAAAATATAAATGAAACCTATTCAGAAGCTCACAAGATATTCAAGGTAACTATGCCAATTAGGAAATGTTTCTTCCTTTGGAAAGAGTATGTCATATTGAAAAAGTATGAATTCTATATACCTAACATCATTTGATTACTTATAATGAATAGTTATATTAAAATCCACCTTTTAATGAAAAATGATACACAGCCACTAAAAATATACAAAAATTATGGAAACCAGTCTACCTTATCCTTAAACTAAAATGCCCTGCTTCTTCTCCCTTGCTTTCCAGATCTTTAAGTATCAAACCAAGAAATATAAATGTAGATTATGCTGTCATATAGCTTAGATCATCACTCAAGCAGTTTGACTGTGATCTTTAACAATAATTCACAGGAAGTACATATAATTTATGCAAACTGATCATATATCATTCAGAAATAGATAATTGTATGGATGCTTGACTTATTTACAGGCATAACGAACAATTTCAATTTTGTTAATATGTGGCACATTCATCAACTGGAGACCCACAAATTGAACAAACTCTTTAAATGGATTAAAATAATTTTCAACAGGTACTTCAATTTGTTTAAATTTATTGCTACTTAATGTTCAATTTTACAGTTCCTAGCAAAGATACAAAACAAAAAATAATATCAAACATAATTACAGTATTTAAAGTTTTCTAATTTTTAAAAATCAGGTTTCTTGTGAATGTCTTTTAATTGTTGATACAATCTGGTAATATTGATATTTGTCACAGAATAAGGATTGTTAAGATTAGGGCAAATTTTTGAATTAAAGCTACAAAACATATTTTAATTTCAGATGAAGGCCTTATATATCAAAAGCTTTACAAACTATTAGAAATAAGGTATCAGGACATCACAAGTCTTCAAAATGCTAGTTTACCTACCCATCTTATTATGGTTGGGGAAGGACATAGAGCTATATCACAATTCTGCATATAAGAATCTTAGTTTCAAGTCCACTCTTGAACTAGGACTACGGAAATTGAGTGACTTCTGGCCAGTCACTTTCTCTCAGTCCAACTTACATTACAGGGTGTGGGGTAGGGAACTTGAGAAGGCAGTATTATAAACATAGTTCAGAAATGCGGGCTAAACATTAAACCAAGAAATAAATCACATTTTCCATGTCAAACTGTGACATTCTAGAAGTATTCTACAATTTGCAGAATTGTCCTGGACCCCCATCTCTTATATTACTACAAGCAGTATTTCATTTATTTTGTGCCTTTTATTCATTATCAGTGTGTTCAAATTATTTTATTTTATAATATAGGGATTGTATACTTTCAAAGTAGGTAACATATTTCATACAAATATACTGTTGTACCCAGTAACTACAAGGTTTCACTTCAGGAAATTCTGATATAACTGAGTGACCCCATACTCTCCTGTAAACCATCCTTGAAACATATTTCAATGCCAAATAAAACATTTTGAAGCTACTGAGGTCTGAAACTGTTCCAAGGGCCCATCTTTATGTCACAGATAAATTGAAAGAAGATTTAAAACAGAGAACACACATGCATCTTTTCATCTGTCTTGAATCTCACAATTCAGCTTCATTATATACCTTTTCCTTAAAAAACTGTAAGAAAATCTTTTCCTTATCCACTTTTTCTAGACAATTCATAAATATTTTTCCTTTACTCACTTATTGCTACATAAAAAACTCTCTCCAAATGTTGAAATCATTCATTTTAACAGGATGGCTCATCTTCTTTGCTGCGCTCTTCAGTGCTTTCTCCAATTTGGCATCCTTTCTTAAGTGCAATAATCAGAATCACACTCAGAATTCCAAGAATACTACACCAAAGATTTTCTAAGTGTATGATGATTTTTCCAATTTAATTTAATTCTTGTTTGATTATTCCCAACATAGTTTTTATACCAGCAATGCACTGTAAATGTTCTTATAAAGCAAACCACCTTAATCCCAAGGTTGCTTTTTTTTTAATCAGTTACTATTTCAGGCCCCATCAGAACTAGGGCTTAGAATCGCCGCCCCCATAAACACCACTTTATACTTGCTTATACTGAAGCTTTGCCATTTTAATTTTCATTCTCCCAACAGAAATATCTTTTTGAAAGTATCCATTGTTCCTTTTTTTTCCCAACAACCCTAAATTATTTGGTGTCATCAAAGTCAACATAATCACTTGGTACTGAAGATATTAAAATACTTCATGTGACCATGGTGGATATTCCTTCGCTGTGAGGGCTCTGTTGTTTTCTAGCATTTCTACACTTAAATTATCATTTTTCGTCAACTTGTAGTAGTTCACATATTTTTCCATAATACCTAGATACAGTTCTGAAATGACAACAGCCAATGTAGTATCATTATGCCACATCAACACATACAATGGCATTCATGTCTTGCAGACAATTCTTATTGGCAAAATTATCATTCTAGGGAACAAAAATCTGTATTTTATTGTGTATCATCTGAGTTCATCTTAGACTAACACATTTTATATATAGAAGAATCAGAGATGTAGTTTGATAGTCTTTTTATCCACACTCTTTATCAGCAAATGTGTGAGTACAGGATGCATACTGGGCTACTTTAAAATGCATATTTTACAGTATTTCTAAATACAAAATATTCAAAAGTAGAATTATGATTACAGATCTTGAACTTGGAACAAGAAAAAATCATATTGCTTATATTATAAACACCTGAATACAACAATGCCTAAAAATAATAAGTATCAGCATTAACACAATTTAAAGCCTGGCTTTCCTTAAAAGAAATTATTACTATCATTTAGGACTTTTTAAATCCTCAAATATAAACCTTTCAGGATTCCCTATATGTATCCTTTGCATGAATATTTTCTTTTATTATAGAAATGTCAATATCTACTCTAAAGTACCTCAAATCACAATAAATAAATATGATTCAAATATATTAGTAAATATAGCTTCATGGGTCAATTTCAGTGAATTGCAACTGTATAAGTTACACAGTTCATAAAATAAAGCGAATGTTTACAACCAACCCTTTATAGTCTTATAAAAAGGTAAAATACCTATAAAAGTTGTTGCTTATTTTTACAACTTTTTAAATCATAAAAATCACAGCCCAACTTACTTTTTCGGGGAGGAACTTATCAACCTTTGGAAGACCTGGAACATGACACAAAAACTGGAGTTAGAAAGAAGAAGCTCCTTACCTGTTAGGAGAATTCTTCCTTAGTTACCCTGCCCAGGCAAACAACAGCTGGGAACACTGGAAACTTTAGTCACCAAATACACAGGAAGCTCCATTCAACAAATGAAGACAATGTATTTGGTTGCCTTGCTTGTTTATCTTTTACTCATTAACATTTCCCAAAGAGGGAAACACTGCAGAATATTGATTAGACAATGGCACTCCGGAAGAACTCCATTTACAGGAAAGCAACCTCCATTTCTCATGCAGATGGTCCTGTCCAGTCACAGGTTCAACAGGGCAGATGAAAAAACAATATCTGACCAGCTACAATTGTGTCATTACTAGAAATTAAATTAGATTAAGAATTTTAATTTTAAAAATAGAATTAAATTATGATTTTGGAAGAGAGGAGGCTGAGTAAAGCCATCAAATTTGTAAAGCACATAATGTTGTCAAGTATTTTGAAGGAAAACACAACTTTCTAAATATAATCCTCAAAGTGCAAATTTAACTCCCTGTATAATTATCATAGAAGCAGCTAATTATTCCTTGAATGTTAACACTGTATGCCACTCCTCATACAAAGAATTTGTTGCAATATTTTATCCTCACAACAGCTCAGCAGTCTGAACAAGACCAATCAACAAACTTCATAAATGAGCAGAGCTCAAACTCAAACTCAAATCTTCCTTTCAAATCACACCCAAAGCTTTAACCCCAAAGTTGAGACACAAGTATCAGAATGTATGGATACAGGATTCTCTTTTGAGAAGAACAAGATGACTGAAAATGCAGCAACTGTATTTCCAGTGAAAACTGTCACAAAGTAGAATCTACGTAGTAGATCTACAAACCTAACAGATGTTTTTAAAAATATTTGCACAACAAATATATCCCCTTTTTTCAGAATAACAAGGAGAGCATAAAATAAAATTAATTTTTAAATAAAGTAGAAGAATAAAAATAGAGTAACATTTCACTTGTACTTTGAAATTCACATTTTGGGAGAACCTATTGGTGAAAAAGGAAACTATAATTCAATTCAAATGTGAAAGAATCATGTTTCCATTCTCTCATCAATAAAGCTATTTTCTTTAATTTCATCCATTTTTATAATTACTACAGTTGTATACATTTTTTAATCTAATCAATACAGAGTGGTTTATAATAAAACAAAAAACAGACAGACAGACAGACAGATAGTATAACTGAACTTTCTACAGAAGTCAGGAGCAAACATGTAAAGGGATTCCAAAGGTCCAGATCAGGCCTGTACAACTTGTACAGGGGAAAGGGTCATGCTGATAAGTTAAAAATCATTGCGGGCTCATAAAGGAATACCTGGCACACCTATCAGCTGATCAGCTCTTTAGCGGCTAGTAAAGTGGCAGCAGCGCTGGAGCTGGTGGCGAGGCTTAGAGGCGCTTAGCAGCGGGTCTTTCAGAGCAGCGGCGAATTTATTGATTTTTTTAAAAATGCCGGCAGGCCGCATGTGGCCTGTAGGCTATACGTTGTGCAGACCTGAACTAAATATAGAGGTGCATGTTAAACACTTAATGAAACTATAGAAAAAGCTTGATACTGACATGACCCTTAGTAACTTCCCGAACAGTTGTCATCCCTGGCAGTACCATTAGCAAGATCCACTCTGCAAATCTCAGTAAGCTGGTCGGTAGATACTATGAGAGGTATTCTGACAAGTATTTAGGCCTAAGTATTTGGAATTTTATAAGTACCCTGAGGTAGACTGATATAAAGAGATATTCCCCCATGCAGAGTCTTGAGAATTGATGTAATATGATTCCTACTATGCATGTAAGGCATGCTTATGTAAAATTCCTACATAAGGCTGCCTTATGTAGAGTGTGCACAGTAATCTAGAGTAATCTGAGGCATTACGGCATGGTCATTGTGGCCAGGCTATCCTGATCTAAGAAAGTGAGGAAAGCCAATCTTAATTGCTGCGGCTACCTAGGCTCCAGAAATAAAACCACACCAAGGAGTACCAACCAACCACAATCCTGTTCCCTGAAGTACAGCCTCATCCAGAACACACAATTCTACCAATCCCAAATCTGGAAACCACTCACTGTACCATTTCATTTTATGAAATTTCAATCTCTGTTTACTAATCCTCATTTAGCCTTCTGATCCCTCTACCACTTTACCTACTTCAGATGGAAAACCATCTTGGATGATCTTTCCAGGCAGTTTCATGTAGTTGTTAGAAAGGATGGAAGACAGAATCCTACTGTATCATATAGCTTAATTGCAATGGGGCTGAGCAGTCCTGATGACAGATATTTCCAACTCCCATTCACCAGAGTTACTCTACACTGATACCAGGGTTGATTGTATCTAAAGCTGCCGAGGGATCCAGGAGAATTAACAAGATTATACTTCCCTAGTTATAGGTTATTTACCACAGCAACAATGTAGATATATACTGTTCTATAATTTTGTATGCAAACATATCCAAGCATCGTTAAAGTCAGTCATCTACTGCACAACTTTGTTCAAATATAGGATACTGGCTACAGTGTGCTAGCAATCCAGTCCGGGGAAGGCATCCACAGTAATACTCCATAGTGCAAAGATGTATTCATTATCCTCCAACTAGCTTTAACTATGAGGACCAAAAGCCCACTTCATAGGTGGAGTAAATATCTTATGCACAATAAATGGAATTAATCTCATAAAATTAAGGAGTTCCCTCAGAGAGAAAGTCACTCAGGAAGAAGAAATTATGTTAAAAAGGTAGGGAAATCCTACTATTAAGGCAGGTCTGAATTTTCTTGGTGGCCAAAAGTATGATCAACTAGAGATGAAACATAATCCATAAAGTTAACTTGCACAACAAATAATGAACTCCTAGACTTTAAAATATACCAGGGACTGATGCTAAAGAACCACTAACAATTTACAGAAGTAGTTTCTAAAATTTCTAAATTTGACCATTACACAGAATTATTTTTGATTGCAATTAACTGTTGGTTGATACAGCTACCCAAGGTTACATGGATGTTTGTTCAATTCTGCTTATTTTAAATCTTTTTTTATGGAGGCATTCTCAGATGTGGAGTATCAGGAAAAGTACATAATCCATAACTGAAACCTTTAGCAGGGATTTGCATCACAATAAAACGTTCTGTTCTTCCTGAATTCCCTATCCAATACAAAAAGCAGAGTTGAAGAGAATTACAACATCTTTACAGGAGTTCCCTGGGAGAAAATAACATGGAACAATCCCTTAAAAATGCACAAACTACTTTTCATTTGAACACAGCATAAGAAATTAGTTGTTTGAGTTTCCAAACAATATTTAATGATACTATGATAGACACTGTACTTATCATTCCCTCTAATTGCGAACCCAAATGATTTGGTGATATCAAGTCTGGAATTAAAACAAAACCACCAAGCAGAACAAACATACTTAGGCAAACATGAAGCAAGCAGAATCGTAAAGTGCTTTATATTCAAAAGGAGGATACCATTCCATCCCAAAGCAGTTAAACAGACTGAATATATTTAACAGTTTCCAGAACCATACAATGTTCAATATTACTTGAAAAAAAGAAGAAAGTAAAAGTCAACTGAGGGATGAAGAATGGAAATTAACTGTTTATATGATTTACAATGGGCTGGTTGGCTGGCAAGAACACTGAACAGAATTCTACTAATAGGTAAGGATACATTCAACATTTTGTTGTAGGTTTCATTTGTTACATACATGGCTTCTTGGCACTGAAATTAGACACAGGTAGTCCCCAGGTTAAGAATGCCTGGGTTACAGATGACCCATAATTAAGAACAGAGCCTACTGTAGCAAAATTCGAGTTAAATAAACAATAGTTCAAGTTCATTATACAATACTATTTATCCAGTATTATACAATAATACTGTTCCAGCTTACATACAAATTCAACTTAGGACAGACCTCGGGAACGGAACCCGTTCTTAAACTGGGGACTACCTGTACAACCGTTCACTTTTTTCATTTTACTGTAATCATTGCTTGGGTTCAAATACCATGCTAAGCCATACTTTCCTTCTGGCTTAGTGCAATTTATGAATCTACCCAATGTGGCTGGCAAACAGTGGTCTACAACTTAGTGTTATGGGCTAACCTAGACATTATATCTTGTTCAAAAAGCCAATACATGTATTACAGATATTGATATCAATTTCTCCTATGTCAACTTAGGATAACACTTCCTGAATCAAACCAAAAAGCTTATACCTCAACATTTACAAAGAAATTTTGCTAGTACCAACATAAACTAAAATCTGAGTGAAAAATAGATTTCTAAATTTAACCTGATGCTTGCAGTTTCACAATTGTAGACCTTAATGTGGTAGTCACTTAATCTCCTAACACGATAGTCATTTCCTTTATGATCTTCTATGTAGTCACCAACATTTAGTTACAGAGGCACTCAAACACCCTGTTTTCTTATAAAAATGCAAACATTCCCTCCCTCCAAGTACAAATTGCAAAGCGAATGCACTGCAAAATGGACATACAGCGTAATTTGGATATATATTAAAATATTAACAATGATAAAAGGATACAGAGTGCAAAACTCAAATTATGGATCAGTAATAAACAATGAACTATATTAAAAATCTTGACATCTGAGGAAATCTGATAGCTTGTTATCTACAATAAGAACTCAAAAATACTTTCTTTTTGCACACTCCATCTTTATATCCTGATCCAAACCAACTGAGTAAAATCAACTCTGATGACACATATTAATTAAAATAAAAATTTAACACAGCTAATTGTTCAGTGTCTAGGTTTGAACAAAACATCAGCACAATTACAATCTAAACTTAATATACATACAGCTGAGATCAGTTCAATTAGAAAGGACTATGTGTACAATGTCAAAACAAATATTTTCCATTTAAGACTAGAGATGGAACTGAATTAGTTTACTGCTGAAGAATTAATTGATTATCTACATGAACCAAATTTAAATTAAATGTAGGGGTTTTTTTTTAAGGTTTCTGTATTATGGAACAAATTATTCTGTACTTTATTTCCCTGATAATGGGGATTTCTTTTATTTTTTATTTGATTTTTATCCCGCCTTTATTTTTGGGCAACATAAGGTGGTGTACATACATAATGCTCCTCCTATTTTCTCCACAACAACCACTCTATGAGGTGGAGGGACGGAGAGAGTGTGACTGTCTTAGTCACCCAGTTGGTTTTCATGCCTAAGGAAGGACTGGAACTCAGTCTCCTGGTTTCTAGTCCAATACCTTAGCCACTAAATCAAACTGGCTCTCAATTTTTATTAAAATTGTATCTTTACATGCAGTTTTAATTGTCCTCAGTGGCTGAAATGTATAGCGATTATCAAGCAAAATTGCTCAGAATTGATTTTAAATAGAGTTGCATCATACTACTAGCATTCATCAAAATTTACATCAGCGGTAGAAGAGAGGAGTATTTATGTCTTCCTGATCATTTTTATTATAGTCAACATAGAACTATTATAGCCCAACTTAATAATTTTAGAAAAGCTTTCTGATGTTAATTCAGTATGAAAAACATATTCCAACTTTATATGCATCCCCAATAATTTAAGGAACTTTTCCATCTATATTAAACAAACAGCAGGTTTTTTATATGACACTACTGTATATTTGTATTTTTATATTATTGTTCTTCCTCTGCATCCTTATAAACACCTTTAAAAATTCATATAACCAGACATCCTGCTCATGCACATACTTGGAATGAAATATCCTCATCTCCAAAATGGTTTCTTTAGGGAACTTAAATGATCTAAGAAACTATACTCTATGGTAAATAAACTACAGCCAACATACTGATTTCTTTGACACATTTTTCTGACAGATATCTATGTTCAGCAGAGCAATTTTATAAAGAGAAAAAAATTGCCTCATTGAGTTATGAAATCAAATCTTCTCAAAAGTATGACTACAATCCATAGTAGAACCTAGTGAGATTTACTGCACTCTCTTTCTTCCCACCCAGATAGACTCGAGTTACTTCAGATGTGTACGAGGGTCATAACATGCCTAACAAATTGTTTTCTTTTAAGAGTCCTCCTTATTATAAACTGTTTCTGAAAATTCCACAATGACTCTCATAACTTTTAAAAGTAGCTTATTACAGAGCTGGGATGCTTTGCTTAAGTGAACAGCCTCATGCTATTCTCCAGACAATAATAAAAATTATCTGAAATATTCCTATTTCTCCTATATAATCTATTTGTATGTCCTCTAAGCATGGACTAGTTATATAATATTCTTTTCAAACAGGAGAAAGTTGCTTTTCAAAAAGCAATTGATATCTTACATTCAATCTTATTTCTACATTACAGTGCATCATACACTGACAATGTTTTAGATGGAAAAATATTTTACTTGGACATATTTCCTTTAACGGCATACTATCTAATACACATGGAAGACAGTATGACCCTTAAAGAACACATATCAAACATCAATATTTCAATAATACTACTTACTGCAGGTACCAGTAATTTTTTTACTTCCTCTACAGCCCTCTTCAGTTTAATTTCTGCTCTATTTTGAGCATCTTCCACAGTGATTAATACATGCAAGTCTTCATTCAGATGTTCCCAATTGGGCTTGCCTCTGTTTTGTTCTTCCTAAAAAATGAAATATCACATTTAATTGGTTAGCCTCAATTGCAACAGGTCAAATTACTGGACAATATTAGACCTATATATATATATATGTATCTGCTTGTTATGCTTCATTATGCACTTTGCATTTCTGAAAACCGTAACAATCATCAAATGGCCCAAAAGTACTTTCTGTGGCTAAACTGGGAAAATTCAATACAAAAACTCTCTAGAAATGTAACTGAGTAAGGTAACTGAATAATTTGAGAGCCAAGGATTTTCTCACTTTCCACTGCTATCTTGACAGAATACAATTGAAAATAAGATGCTGAGACACATGCTCAGACTTCTTTTGGGGGGGAGGGAACAAGTGACAGCCCCCTTAGGCCTCTATTAGTGTAACCTCAGCATCTTCCAGACTTGCCAATATATCCTTCACATTTTAATAGCCCATTCTCGCTATACAGTCAAAATTTCTCAACAACCGAGTTCATTATTAGTATACATGAAACTAGCTTTTCCCCATTAATAGACTCTTATGTAGTAGTATGTCACTTTCTCACACACACATATACATATAAAAAAATGAGTCTGCCTTATATGACTACTGTACAGATTATCTAATTCATTTTAAGGTAATTGTTATTAAGTAGAACTAGAACCTAATAATGCCAGGAATTATATCAAATTCTAACTTCTAAGTTTTCCTGTAAGTTTTTATACATCTCTAAAGGATATCTGAAATAATGCCCCTCTTGGTTTCTTTGGCTTCTTCTCTGTACCAGTTCAGATCAAATTATTTATGTAATGTCAAAGAAGCAATGGTAGTAAAGTGAAACCTTAAATCAACTGCATAATTACGGAGCTGTTCTTCAGTTATCTTAGCAGATTTCCTATATATAAGTAAACTGATCTTTTTACTATTTTCCCACACATTTAAGACAAACTACCAGAAACACAAACACAACTGCTTAATCTACTGCAGTCACACAAATCAAATATGTATCTAAGCACACTCAAATTTATATTAGTTTTCTTCACCAACAGAAAGTAGGGGGTAAAATTTGAACAGAATACTCCCAAAGAGTAGGAAGGAAAGTATGGAACCACTGTTCTCTATATCAAGCAAGGCAGGTAATTAATTGCTATTCTGACATAGTCCTTTATCACCAAAATACACAGCACTCCTAAGTTTTTCTCAATGTCACGTGGTGTGCTACATCAAAGCAAAGCTGATGTTTCAGGATCACATTCACTCATTTAATACAGAAACATAAATATGTTTCTCAGACACTATTATTAAACATAAGGAAAAAAAATTTAATTCTAATATATAGACAGGCCTACATGCAAATATGCTATTTTTCCCATAAAATATTGCCTTTCATTTTCTAGTTCCAAGTAGCTATAGTTCACTTAGTTTTGAATGCACAGTAATTAGGCATGCAAATAATCTAGAAGCACTTTAAAATTTTAGACTGTGTGTAATCAATCCTATTCTTTTTCTTCTGCACACAAAAACCTCTCATTAGAAGACAACTGTCTCCCATAAATCTGCCAGATATATTGTTTTTAAATATTTACAAGACATTATGAACTGTATCCAAATTTAGGTGTATACAAGAAGGCTGGATGGAAGAACACCACTGAACACCAAGTCCTTGAGATGGCACATGTGAAATTAATTTAGAATAAAGAAACATAGTTCATAGAGACGGATATTTGGGAGAGAATGTGGATAACTGGTATTAATTTACAGTGTGTCATAATTTAAGAAAAAATTTCTATAAAATGATGTATCATTGATATATGACACCACGGAAATTACCAAAAATGTATAAAGGTGTTTCAACCCAGTGCTGGAAATGTGAAAAGCATGAGGGGATATTTTATCATGCATGGTGCACTTGTGAGAAAGCTAAGAAATTCTGGGTACAAATTCATATAATAATGCAAAAGATTTTAAGGATTAATATTGCTAAGAAAAAAGAACTTTTTGGGACTTACGACAAATTGATATTGTATATGGTAACTGCAGCAAGATTATTACGTGCACAATGATGGAAAAATAATGAAATTCCCACAGTGGAGGAATGGATTGTGAAAATGTCAGAATTTGCAGAAATGGTGAAACTGACCTATTTGGTCAGAGAACAACAAAAACTTTTTTTTGAAAGACTGGAAGCCTTATATGAACTTTTTGTTGAAAGAAGAAACAATGAATTGATTATTTTTGGATTTAAAGACTAAGAAAGTTGAGGACTAAATTAAGGGGTGAAGGGGCTTATAAAATACTTAAGAGGGAGGAGGGACAATAAGAATGTAATTATCTGTTGAAAAGAAGGTCAGAAGTCATCTCTATGTTTCCTTACTTTGGTTTTCTTTTTCTTTTCTGTCTTTCCTTTTTTTGGTTTATTATTATATGAAAATTTTCAATAAATATAATTTTAAAAATAGAAGAAACATAGTTAACATAGTGTATACATCTGTAAGTCAAGATAACTAGTAATATACTGACATAATTATTTAGAAAGTGAACTGATACCTATTTTTAAAATTCTGTAATTAAATTACTATTAAATACAATTTTATTCATATGTACTCAAAAGCAAATCCAACTGCATGCTAAGTCTATGTAATTAATCCTGAGTCAACCCCAAGTTGTAAAACTTTACAAAAGAAAAAAGCTGTTTAATTAGTATGTCAACCACATATCACAAGTTTTTACTGGGTGAAACATGTATGTACTCCAACATTCTGATCCCACAGTAACTAATATGTTTATGGAAGCTCAAAATGAATATAAAAGCAATAGCCTTCTCCGTCTATTTTTCCAGACAATGAATATGTTGGAGGCTAGGAAAATGGACAGGAATACACATAGATGGTCTTATATTCCATGAAGATGACCAATTCTTTTAATTAATTCTTGTGGGGGAGGGCATTATTTTATCTATTGTGAACCTTCCGCATAAACTTGTATTGAAAAACTGAAGATAATAATATAATGAGAGAGTGAGAAAAAGTATGTGCATGCATCCCTGTCATGTCCTTTTTCTTTCAAGGATAAAAGTAATTTTTCTTTTTTTTGTTTTACCAAACTTGGCATTTATTCCCCTTTAATTTCACGCTACTTATATATGAGTTAAAAACCATCTATAAAAGTTTTAATCATTTATGCTCAGATGTCAACTAATAAAAATTGGTATAGGTGGTCCTCATTTAGTGACTGCCTTGGACAGCGACTCTTTGCAATTACGATGGTGATGAAAAAGTAACTTTGTGACCAATCCTCACATTTATGACTTTGCAGGTCTGTAAAGCAAAACGAACTGAAGTAAGATCATAAGCACAGTTGCAGTTTCACTTAGCAACTGCTTTGCTTAACAGCCAAGTTGCCAGTCCCAATTGTGGTCACTAAACGAGGACTATTTATATCAGAATGGTTTCTAGTTTACTTATTGGATTGATAAGCCCTCCATTTGAAAAGGGAATGCAACTTACATAGCAGAAATATAACACGAAAGAAAATTTATCAAAAAATTGAACATTATTAAAAACATGTACAATAATAAAATTATTATTAAAACCATTGAAAGGATATAAATATAAGAGATGCATCTTCATGCCATTTTTAAAAGCAAAGGGAAGACATTTTTCTATGTACATGCAACATTTGTGTACTAATTAATTTCCATTCACTGAAAGGATTAGATGCATTAAATCTGTTTAAATAAACAAATGAAACCACAGTAAAAGTTATTTCAAATTCTTTAAATTGAATACAATCTAATCAAGACTTAAGACATTCTTTAACACCTTCTGGTAATAAAAATGGGCTGTGTTTTCAAAAAGAACCTCACAACTGACTTTATTAGTTATAGATAATTAAATCATAGGTCTATAATAATAGCTCAAAGTCAACAAGTTACATTATTTATTATTCTAGTGGTGAATGCTGAACGATGAAACTTGCCTCTCAAAATATAGCTTAAACTAATTGGAAAACCAGGCATCATTTAGCTGCAGGATAATGAGTAAAGAATAACCACTAAAGTTTCTACAGATTGAGTAAATGGCAGAAACAAAGAAAGAGCAAGAGAAAAAGCAGTTTAATTTTCATGTTTAAGTCTCTATAGCATCTCTTTCTATACAATTAAATAACAGGACCACGTTTCCAGAGATAGCAATCAAATTTCCATATATCCATTCACTCAGTGAACCTTAAAATTCCAGGCTATAATGAAACAGACGTGCTTTAACTTAACTCAAGGCCTTAAGACATTAAGTAAACCAACACATAGAGGAGCTACCACTCCTATATCACTGTTCTAGCCCACATATCAGATATACAAAGAAAAAGAATGTAACTGTATCATGATGCTGATCAGAAAATAAGTCAACGCCTAATGACTTCACCAACATGTAATGGCAGCAATACACAAGTTGGATTGCTAGTGCCATTTTCCAGGATGTCTTCCCACTTCCTAGCCTTGATATTCCCTAGTAGTCTCCCATCCAAACAAACAGATGTCCTGTATGTTAGATGGATAGCCATATCATTTTTCTAAATGAATGAAGGAATTAATGTTTCCAGCCCGGATATGGTTAGCTGGGTGCTATCACCTCATAAAAGTATGTCCTTAGGGTACTGGAGTGGTGGTGGTGGTGGTGGCAGAGAGAATATAAAGTTTATCGGAAAAAGATAACTGGAGGAGGAGAAGGAGGACAACGTGAGCTCACATTTAGAGCTAGATGTAATCATTCCTCACTTTAATATTAAATACACACACACACACACACAAACACACAGAGGCAGATTTCTGACTTGTAAATTTTGTTTTTTGCTTCAAACCTAGAAAGAAAGAGAGAAACTGAGATTTAGAATTCACAGATCAGAGCTAGTTGCAAACTAATACTTTTGAAAAGTCTGCAACAAAATTGTCCTCATCCAATGGAAAATAGATGGTGTGTTCTATGACAAATAATACACAGTAGTAAACTGTCAATGTTTGTACAAATTTACAATTATGATACCTTTAGAATATTGTAGCAGGAAACTTTATAGTAATAGTAGTAAAATAGGATTCATTGGAATTTATAATTTAATAATTTTGCGGCATGATCTATACTGTTATTACTTCTAATTCTTGATATTTGTGTTTTATTATTTTGTATTTTGCACAGAGTTTAGTGATTTTTCAAATCAAAGATACAAAGATATTAAAGGTATCTTTAAATATTTATGAATATAGTAACACCATAACTTCATCATACTTGTAAACTC
Source organism: Liasis olivaceus (assembly GCA_030867105.1). Taxonomy (NCBI): domain Eukaryota; kingdom Metazoa; phylum Chordata; class Lepidosauria; order Squamata; family Pythonidae; genus Liasis; species Liasis olivaceus. The sequence continues at coordinate 256,880,595 of CM061349.1, read as the reverse complement.
CTTGTTATTTACCTGATTCTATTTTTACATTGTTTTCTGTTTGTTCTTTCATGTTAGCATATACACAGACATGTTTTTTTAATGTTTAATTAAAAATAATACTTTTTTTAAAAAAAGAGTATACAAGTGTGCAAGAAGACACAGGTGAGGGATATACAGGTGAAACTCGAAAAATTAGAATATCGTGCAAATGTTCATTTATGTCAGTATGGCAACTCAAAAGGTGAAACCAAGATATGAGATAGACGCATTACATGCAAAGCGAGATATGTCAAGCCTTACTTTGGTATAATTGTGATGATTATGGCATACAGCTTATGAAAACCCCAAATTCACAATCTCAGAAAATTAGAATATTACATGACATCAATAACACAAGGATTGGAAATAGAACAATATCGGACCTCTGCAAAGTATAAGCATGCATACGTACTCACTACTTGGTTTAGGCCCCTTTTGCAGCAATGACTGCCGCAATGCGGCGTGGCATGGATGCTATCAGCCTGTGGCACTGCTGAGGTGTTATGGAAGACCAGGATGCTTCAATAGCGGCCTTCAGCTCTGCTGCATTGTTCGGTCTCATGTCCCTCATCTTTCTCTTGGCAATGCCCCATAGATTCTCTATGGGGTTCAGGTCAGGCGAGTTTGCTGGCCAATCAAGCACAGTAATCCCATGGTCACTGAGCCAGGTTTTGGTACTTTTGGCAGTGTGGGCAGGTGCCAAGTCCTGCTGGAAAATGAAGTCAGCATCCCCATAAAGCTCGTCTGCGGAAGGAAGCATGAAGTGCTCCAAAATCTCCTGGTAGACGGCTGCGTTGACCCTGGACTTAATGAAGCACAGTGAACCAACACCAGCAGATGACATGGCTCCCCAAATCAACACAGACTGTGGAAACTTCACACTGGACTTCAAGCATCATGCATTGTGTGCCTCTCCATTCTTCCTCCAGACTCTGGGTCCTTGGTTCCCAAATGAGATGCAAAAGTTGCTCTCAGCAGAAAAGAGGACTTTGGACCAATGGGCAACAGACCAGTTCTTTTTTTCTATAGCCCAGGTAAGACGCTTCTGACATTGTTTGTTGTTCAGGAGCGGCTGACAAGAGGAATACGACATTTGAAGCCCATGTCCAGGATCCGTCTGTGTGTGGTGGCTCTTGATGCACTAACTCCAGCCTCAGTCCACTCCTTGTGAAAGTCCCCAACACTTTGGAATGGCCTTTTCCTGACAATCCTTTCCAGGCTGCGGTCATCCCTGCTGCTTGTGCACATTTTTCTACCACACTTTTCCCTTCCACATAACCATCTATTGATGTGCTTTGATACAGCACTTTGGGAACATCCAACTTCTTTTGCAATTACCTTTTGAGGCTTATGGAGGGTGTCAATGATGGTTTTCTGCACAACTGTCAGGTCAGCAGTCTTTCCCATGCTTGTGATTCCTACTGAACCAGCCTGAGAGACCATTTAAAGGCTCAGGAACCCTTTGCAGGTGTTATGGATTCATTAGCTGATTAGAGGGGGATACTTTGAGCCTAGAATATTGAACCTTTTCACACTATTCTAATTTTCTGAGATTGTGAATTTGGGGTTTTCATAAGCTGTACGCCGTAATCATCACAATTATACCAAAGTAAGGTTTGACATATCTCGCTTTGCATGTAATGCATCTATCTCATATATTGGTTTCACCTTTTGAGTTGCCATACTGACATAAATGAACATTTGCACGATATTCTAATTTTTCGAGTTTCACCTGTAGGTGGAGGATTTTTATGTCTGAAATGTGCAGTACTGAAAGCAAATATAGAGCAGTTAGAGAAGCTTTGTGTCTCCTGAGGAAGTAGCTAGACCCAGCTTCTCACAATGTATTTATTTATTTATTTGTCAAATTTATATGGCTGCTCATCTCACATGAAACGACTCTCACATGAAGTGAATGAGTGGATGGACTATTTTTAAAGGTACTGTATTTCTGAATATCAGCTGCAGCAGTAAATAAATTAGATTATTTTAAACCAAAGCTGGACAAATCAGTCTGCATGCAAGCAACCACTCTAAAATGCATGTTCTGTCTTTCAGAATAGTCTTACCATAGAAAAGTTATGATTTACAATATTGTACAAAGAATTTTAGTTTTTCAATTTACAATTTCAATATTCCAGCTCACAATAAACCTATTATATTCTTTACATTTGAATCATACTAATTAAATAACTTTTGGTACAATTCAGAACAAAAGCAACATTTAATATTTATACCTACAAAAAGATTAACCTACGAAAATGGTATCAGATTCTACAGCTCTGTCATTATTAAATAAAAAATAATCTAAACAAGAATGTCTTTGCTAACCTATTACTGGTTAAAATGATATTCTTCATGTGTTCCTCACTAATAAAAGTATAAACAGACAACAGATTCTATACACTGAAAGTCACCCTATACTGTAAGATACAAGGAACATATACATGCATTCTTCTCATTGTTTCATAGTTTAAATATAGCCAAATTTTTGCAGTTAGGCACAGATTAGGAACTTAAAGCAGAGCAAAATGTGTCATTTTTCATGTTAACAGATGTACACAAAGAAATTTATCCCATTTGAAGTAGCACTTAAAATCCAGTTTTTGGCCTTTTCTCTTCAAAAGGAACAAACTTTTCAGTTTCTTTAAATTTTCTAATTATCCAATTTCCATTATAACCAATATACAAATGTTAAAACTTTTAAATTATGTCATACTTTCGCCTGACTTTTTATATTTTACAGAGCAATCAGAACTCTCTAAACATAAGATTTTATTTTGCACTAGATAACCTGTGACCAGTGGGGTCATTGTTTCAGAGATATTTCTTTACCTAAACAGAGAAACAGAATGACCAAGGGCAAAAAAGCAGCGGGAGTGTGCCTTACGACTTGCTGCTGGCCTCCCCATTGACTTTGCTTGTGGGAAACTGGCAAGGAGCATCAGAAACCAACCTTCCTTCTTTCCTCCCTCCCTCTTCCTTCCTTCCCTCCCTCCCGCCTTCCTACATATAATATAGGCTTGCACCACTTGCCCTCCCCTCACGACCCTCAGGAAAGCCCCAGTGAAGCCTCCTCCTCCTCGGCTGACCCACGGAACTGCTTGCCACTTTGCTGGAGGGAGGTGGAACAAAGGGAGCTGCAGACCATAAGGAAAACTGCACCCCCGCTCCTCATTCTGGAGTGTCCCCAAGGGCCCCTCCCTTCCTCGAGGGAGGAAGAGGACTCACCCCCCCCCCCAGCCAGCCCTACCTCGCCAGCAGGCATCTGAGTCACTTCCTCATCTTTCCCTCACCACCAACTGCCATTAAGAGATTTCAGATTTCTGCCTTGTTTCCAAAGCAGCCAATTGGGCGCAAGGGACAAGAAAGAGGTCGGGGATACACCCATGATGATCAAATTACCTGGGCTGACTGTGGCAATGTAGCAGTGCTGAAGCGGCCACAACTTTCCCAAATTTCAATCCCACAGGAGTCATGGGTCCCAGATTTTGGATGTGTTCTGTAAGTTAGCCCACTGAGGTACCTTGGTTCAAAAACTAGTGCCCTATGCACACTGTTTGAAAACTACAGACACAAGAGTTTTAGTCGTATATACTTCTGTATACTTCTATTTATATTCTTATAAAGTGAAAGCTATATTTAATACTAGTATCTTAACATCTATAATTAATCTTAAAAACGTGTTGATATAAAAATTCCCCAACAATTACTACCTGTTTTTGAGTCAAGTGTTATAACCATGAAACAATTGGCGTTATTATAGTTGAAAAATCTTGAGCTCTTTTTCTAGGTAAGGTATTGTCTTTAGGATTTTTGCAATGAACATCTCAGTCATAATCATACAATCGAGGGACCAAGAGTCTTCAAGCACTAAAATCAGTCATGGTTAACAATCATGGTTAATCATGATTAAGTTAACAGCTACCTCTTAGTCCAGTCGGTTTATATATTATACAGATGTTAACTGTTATTTACTTACAGCTCTGTTGTAGGGTTTACTGAAATAGTGTCTAGAAGCTCTTTGCATAATCAGAATATACTATGAAGTTGTAATGGGCAGATTTCCCCATTTCTTTTTTTTAAAAATATGTAGTTGCCACTCTGTTCTTGAAAACAAGACTGCATGTAATTTTTTTTTAATGTTCAATTTAATTATCTCCATATTTGAAGGAGTACAGATGTATGTTACAGAATCCCAGTAAACATTCCACCAAAACACACACACACACACACACACACACACACACACACACTTCCTCTGTAAGTAAGCAAAGCCTCAAGGTTTCTTTCAGAACACATAAAATAATCATGCGTATGAACCATTTGGATGAAACAAAGGTCGTTTTTGTCCCGAAATGCTACACAATCTATTGCAAAATAATTAGTACAGAGTATTTTATTAGTTTAATCATTTAGTGATATTGGGAATTCTGCCCTCTGTGAAAAAGTTTTTCTGACAATCAGTTGCTATTCTTTAACGAACTTACCTTCTTCTTGTCTCTCATGGACCCTTTGCCTCGGACCATTATCTTACATCCTGTTTCAGCCTCAAGTTGTTTAGCTGTTAGCCCTCTAGGCCCAAGAATTCTTCCAACAAAATTAAACTGAAATTTTAAAGAAGAAAAATAATTACTTAGAACACAGTGAAAATAATTAATGGCCAGCATTCTGTAAAACTGTAGCCTTAGCACATGCCTATCATTCTGAATTATTCCTCCAAAACAATGACAAACCTTTATTTCTTTGTTAAAGTTAAAAAAACACACTAGAGAATAGAAAAAAGCTAGTGTGGGTACTGAAAGTTACAACAGGTGCTTAAATTACAAAGTATTAAAGTTACCACAATTGCTAAACAATTGAACATGTGATAGGAATTGCAACAAATTCAGTGACTGCAGATATCCAATGACTTATCAGCTAAGAGGAGGAAAGTATTATACTCTCAGTGGGTGTGCAAGTTGGTTAAGAAAAGCGTTATTGGGTCAACTTGCCATATCATACAGAAGGGGCACTACAGAAGTATAGGCAAGACTATTTTTTCCAGCAAACAAGGGCTAAAGTCTCTTATACAACAGTATGATTTAATTTTCCTTCTTATTGTGAAGATTGCAAAACACTGTAATGGTGAGAGTGAAAGCTGTTCTACAGAATGGGCAGAGAATGTTTGCTAAACATTTGACAGGGAAGAATGATCTCTCCAACAAGCCCATTTTCCCACAGAAAGAAAATTTTGCTTATTTCATCCTGGATTATCAGTACCACGGGCCCTTTGTTTCAATTATGACCAGACTTTCTCAGGACCATGCAAAGCAAGACAGGGGGTTAATAGGCCATGATATCTTAAATAAGTGAAGACGACTGACTTCCATGAGAACATAAAAGCCTTGCTATAGGGAAACCAAAGCACTGCCCCTCCTACCCCCAAGTAATTTGATCCAATATTTCTAATGGCAAAGCTGCATGCTGGTCTTTACAGAAATGAGGCCTGATTCCAGTCTCAGCAAATAATTTGACATACAATGGGGCATTTGCACAAAAGCTTTCAACATTTAGACTTAACTAGCTCTACAGAGCTTACTTACAATAATTACAAATCTGTATACCATATAACAGGTGGCTGATGACCTTAACTCTGACAATTTCTGTTGCAGCTGGGATATGATTATTGCCATTACCATTAGCGAAATGTAAAATTATATTTGAAAGTTTATGAGCCCTAGCGGTGACATCTCTCTCCTGCTGATTCCAGGTCATCAAGGCTTAGAAGAATATGTCCAAATATTTAAAGAACTTAATTTGATCAATGCTAAAGCCATTAATTTTCTAAGAGTGGCAGGAATAATAGGACTTTTAGGAAAGGTGACTAGTTTTGTTGTAGTTAATAACTAGCAGATACTCACTGCAATAATGGGCAAGACCACAGAAATTCTATCTTAGGCCTACTCTGTGCTAACAAGAGAGTTGCTGCATTGTTGGCATAAAGACAGTGGAAACAAGTCTATAACAAGGGGAGGAGGAAATTCAGCTTTGTCAAAGCAACCCTGCTTTACGCCTTTGTGTATGTGGATTATGGGGAAAGAATCCTGAAGCACTAGAATAAGCCTGCATTACATTGTCTTCATGCTGTTTCATCAACTGCAACAAAAGGCGCTGCTCAATAAAATAAGCATGCAGTTTTCCCCAGAACCTAGCTTTAGGGATTGAATCAAAGTCTGCCTCTAAATCAGCAAGAGACAGTGTAAAAGATCCCATGTGGGTGACTATAATATTCTTCTATCGGAAGGTGAAGGAGAAGGCAGTGATCAAGTGCTGACTGTCCCTCTCTGAAACCAGCTTGTTCTTCCATCAGGACGTATGCTGCACCATCCAATCTTGATTTTTCCATGGTGATGCCTACCGTACTCTTGCTCAACAGGCTAATCAAGCTGATGTTAGTTTGCTCCTTCCTATCTCCTTTTTTGTATATTGGGATTATGATTAATCAATTCCAATCTGGAAAGCTGGTTCAATGTATGTAAACAAGGATGCCAGGATTCATCATTCCATGTTTGCATTTAGCATTTCTGCTATGTACCTCCACCTGGACACAACACTGGAAGCCAGTTTGCCATGACAGCAGTTAACAATCCAATGAAACTTGGAGCTTTGGTGAATCAGTAACTGAGGTGTGAAAGTATTTGGCTCATACTTCAGAAGCAATCAAGCAATGAGCTTGAACAGAGGCTTTTAGAAAGAAAAGAACAACAAAGCATTAAAAATCAGTGTATTTCTTTTGTTAATTGGGCAAGCTTCTGTCAGTTCTCTCTCTAGTTCTCTACCTTTTTTTTTTCAACGAGTTTTATAAATTATTTCCCTTTCAAGGACATTTGCAAATGATGTGGAGACTATGTATTCTCTAAAACCTTCAAATAAGCTGTCACTAACCACAGCACACTCATGATCAAACCATGATTTTGAGGGGTGCTTGGTCCCTTAAATCCAAGATGAAGTCTCAAACTCAATTAGTATCTAGAAGTTACTGAAAGCACCTAAGGTACACTACTTGGCACAAATAGCAAGCTGGAGTTAGCGGGTGAATAGCTGAGGTTAAGAAGTGCACTTTACCTCTTTGGTCCTCCTGATTCTCTGAGCTCTCTCCCTGGGGAATTAATCAGGTGATTTGCATCCAGTCTCTGAACTTGGACATTCATTACTAGCTTCATAGTGATCAGGAGGTATCACTATTAGGCTGAGTAGCAATCCAAAAAGAAGTACTATTACAAAGTAGACTAATCAATACTAGGGCAAAAACTATAGTACTATCTATTGCACAGGAAAATATTTATCAACCTAATTGCTGAAGTTCTAATAACACGTTATAAACTTCCTTTAAAAACAAAAGAATAGAAAAAACTCTAGTGATTCCACACTTCTTACCAGTTTTAGGTTCAATGCTTTATTGAATGACAGTTATTTAGTAAAGGGCAAGAGTCCTCTCTATGGCAGCTTCAGCACCTACAACATGATCTTAAAATTCCACAGATGCCCACTAGCTAAAAAGTTTGCATTACACCCTGTCTTACTGAATTTGTTTTATTACCCTGAAATCTTTTCAAATACTGAACTACTCCATATAAGAGCCAAAAAACTCCATATATAGAGCCCACATTTACACATTCCCAGGGAAGTGAAAAGCCAAATGTAGACACCGTTCACTTATCCTGTACCTGTCACCCACTTTAAAAAATACATTTCACTATTTCAGCTATCAAAAGCTCTGCAATATATTTATGTATCTCTAGTAGACAAAAGTAGACTGCTCATTGGAAGGACTGATAATGAGGCTCAAGCTCATATACTTTGGTCACCTAATGCGAAGCGAGGACTCTTTGGAAAAGACCCTGATGCTGGGAAAGATTGAAGGCAAAAGGAGAAGGGGACGGAAGAGGATGAGATGGTCAGATAGCATAACTGAAGCAATGAGCATGAAACTGAGCAAACTCAGGAAGGCAGCGAAGGACAGGAAGGCCTGGTGCGATATGGTTCATGGGGTCACAAAGAGTCGGACACGACTTAACTGAACAACAACAAGTAGACAAAAGACCTAAAAGCTTCTTAAGTGAACAGCCTGATGATTACCTAGAACTAGAGTATTATCTAAACAGACACCATTATCTCCAATGAGAGGCAGAGGGATAGGTTTCAGGAGGACAGGAAGTTACAAGTTTCTTTGAGAATCTTAGCTGGAGACTTCTGCAGGAAATAAAAACCTTAAAGGAAGAGATTTCATGTGACTAAGCCTAGGAATTCAGGACCAATGTACAAAAAGACCCAGGCAACTTGGAGCCAGTAAAGAAAAGTTGGCAAGGAAAGTTCAGATTAGTCATGAGAGAAAAATTTTTACAAGTAGTCCTCACTTACTGACTGCCTCATTCAGTGACCATTCAAAGTTATGATGGTGCTGAAAAAGTAGGTTTATGATCAGTCCTTGAATTTGCAGCCATCACAATGACCCGCAGTCACACGACTGCAATTTGTGGCCTTCACAGCCAGCTTCCCACAAGCAAAGTCAATGGGGAAGCCAGCAGAAAGTTGCAAGTCATGGTCATATGATCTTGCACTTAACAACTGCAGTGGAGCTTATGTAAGTCCAGTGCAGTCAAGCGTTTCACTTAATGACCGAGTTGCTTAGCAACAGAGTTGCCTGTCCCAATTGCAGTCAGTAAGTGAGGACTACCTGTATTTTTTTCGAGCACTGCTTGCTTAATTTGAAAAGTTTCTTATCTGCTCCCATTTGGTCAGACTGTTTATCAAGTAAAATTTTTTATGTTTTCATACACAATTTCAGTCTTATGTAACTTGTTGCAGTTAATTATCTCAATCCTTGCTTGGCTGCCTTTGTTAAACTTTAAAAAATCCTTTCTTGCTCCAATGAGGAATTTTGTTTTAAGTACCACATAAATTCAAAACCATGTGATCTAGCAATGCTGATTAAAAGAAGAGAACTGGAACCATTTATTTATAATTTTGTTCCTGAGGAAGGAGGTTTTCCCATTCTGATTTATCCAAATTCCAAGGGAAGGAAAAAACTCCCTATCGAAGAACAGATGGTGGTAGCAGCAAGCATCTGCTTGGATGGACTTTCACCTGGGAAGGTAGCCATACTCAAATACCCCAGACTAGTTATGTGGATGTTAGTGGCAGACACCCCCAATAGTTCCCAAATACAGCCCTAGAAATCAAATTATTCTGGAATGCTTGTTCCTGTTTCCCATTTAATAATTTAATAAGTAATATGAAGTAATCCACATAACTTCCCATAAGGATACCATCATTGTAAAGTGCAATTATAAACAATTACATGTAGATAAAACCTTTTAAATCAAGTTTGTCACCTGGGGATCTCATGGACATAGCCATGTAATTTTATTAACAGCAGCACAGAATTTTTGAATTTTTTTCAACCCTATTTTTAAAATTGCTTTATCATATTTGGCAGGGTAAATATGGAAACTAGGAGTTAATTCTATTTATGCTCCTTGAATAGAAAAAGAATGCCAACCAAAAATACACGCTTAAGAAATGAAAAGGTGATATACTGTGGAGTTAGTAGGTATTTGTTAAGAAAATATAATAAACTACTTTCTACAAATGTAATAAATTATAGATAATAAAATGATTATAGAACCTGTTTAAAATTGTCCTGAACTTGTCATTTTTTAACTGAGCTGTTTATAGTGTCATCAAGAATAATGAGAGACAGAACAAATATAACACTATGTACATTTATAGTATCACCAAGAATTGTAATGAAAGAGAGAACAAATATAGCACTAAACGTTGTATCAAAAACACAACATTATTAAGGTCTTGGTATTTGGGAACTATCCTTAAATCAGTAAAATAATGAACACAAAAATACGTACAATTTTAGCAAAAACAGTTATTTTAAGTACTGTACAGCTATAGGCATTTTTCATAAAGAAAGCTATAGAACAAATATTGCAAAATATCTAAGAAAATATTTCTAAGAAATATGAAGCAAAATCTAATCTGATCTTACTTTAATAATATTTCCTTTAATATAGGGATGCGGAAAAAAAACCACAAAGCTCTTGCCACAGCACTTACTCTCTTACTACCTCCCATTTGGATTACTGCAATGCTCTCTACATACTGTAGGTGACCAGTCAAAAACTGCAACTGATACAAAATGTGGCAGCCCAGATACTAGGAATCAAAATTGCTATAGTAATATTTTACCCTTTTCATAGTTGCTATACTTGTTTCAATAGGTTTCTGGATACAATAAGAAGGTTGGTTTTGACCTACACAACCCTATATGGTTTGGTCCAGAGATAATTATGGGAGCACCTTCCCCACACAGAAATGGTCCGCCTAATTTGTGCAGTGCAAACTTGCCAATAACATCTTTAATGCTCCCCAGGTATGTGAGATGAAGGTGGCCACAACTTACAAGCAATGTTTTTGATAGCAGCCTCCCCCAACCCCAACCCCACCACACACACCATATTATGGAACAACCTTCCTCTAGAGATTAGGCTGGTGCCATCATTATTGGTTATCTGGAAACTGCTGAAGACCTATTCTGTAGAACCCTTGGGAAGTGCATGATCATCACTGTGTCTATTGTACAATGGCAGATTTATGCGCTTATTGACTTTTAGATATTATACCTATATTATGAAGTTAAACCACCAGGGAGTTGTTTTCTGAGTTTGGCAGAATGAATGAATGGAGCATTCTGAAACATTTCTTCTGAATTCAAGACAAAATGTGATTGTTTTGTTTCATTCTCAGATCAGTATTATTACATGTGGATTTTTTTTCCAATGGCCGATATTTTTGTGGGTTGGGTGGCAGGTAACAATCAACATAGATTATCATTCTACCTATTCTTGGGCCCTGAGATGAAAAATAAGAGAGCAACATGCTTGATCTCAGTTTTTATTGTCACCTTTAGTTAAAAAACTCAAAACACTTCATATTCTATCATATTAAATGTAGAATCTTGAGCCATTTTAAACTTTGTCTCATCAGGAGATAACCAGGAGATAGTGGGACTATTTTTTCTCTAACTCAAAGCAGTATGTTTCCCATTTCATACACTCCCCTATTTAAACACAAGTTTAATACTACAATTAGTGGGACATAATTAAGTCCACTGAACTGAACCCACTTGTAGAGTTAGTATGTTGAGATATCGGACTAAAACTGGGAAGATTGAGGTTAAAGTCTTTCCTCAGGCATGGAAACTCACAAGCTGACTTTTGGGTACACTAGTCTACTTCACAGATTTGTTGTGGAGATAAAATAGAATTTGTCATGTAAGCCAACTTGAGCTCCTGAAGAAAAAGTGATATGTTAATCTAATAAAAGCTGTATGGACCTGGATGGGGAGGAAATGGCTTCCTGTCAACCCTGACAAAACCAAGTAGTTGTGGGTTTTAGGGTCCCCTGTATCTAGTGATCTGCCATCTTTAACTTTGGCTTGGGTGACACACCCCAGTCACAGCTGGCTCACAATCTGATGATTCTCCTGAACTTGTGGCAGTACAGTTTTTACGCAGACAAATCTTGTACACCAACAAAACCCTTTCCTAGATTGGAGGGCACTGCTCAGAATTACTCATGCCTTAGTCATCTCCCAGTTGAACTATTGCAATGCGCTCTATATGAAGCTGCCCTTGAAAAGTGTTCAGAAGCTGCAGCTGGTTCAGAATTCAGAGGCATGAGCTGTAGTGGGTGCACTGAGGTATGCCCATGTAACACCATTGCTGTGTTAACTGCACTGGCTCCCAGTAGGTTTCCAGGTACATTTTAAGGTGCTGATTATCACTTTTAAAGCCTTACATAGCATGGGCTAGGTTACTTGTGGGACTGTCTATCCCTGATGGTTTCTGCCTGTCCTAATAGATCTAGCAGCGTGGGTGTACTCTGAGTCCCCTTGGTGAAAAAATGTGACCTGGTAGGCCTCAGAAGCATGCCTTCTCTGTCACAGTGCCTGCATTATGGAACAGCCTCCCGGAGATATGTATGGCTTCAATCCTTTTGGCCTTCAGGAAAGCAGTACTGGGACCAGAATGTTGATGGATCTGGCATGGAGTGGTTGATTGATGAATGTGAGTTTTATGAGGTCCTCAACATTGATTGTTTTAAATAATCCATGTTCCTTCTGGTACATGGACAGCTATATGTTTGCTAATAAATGAATACATAAAAGACTAGTGGAAAATTGGGATTAAAATAATCAATTTTCACACTAAGTATATTTGTCTTTATCTCTGGATTCATCATTACATTATATAAGAAAATACATTCAAATATTTGTTACATTGCCTATCACACTGTATTTAATAAAAACTATTCTTAAAACCCTACTTCATCTTATAACCTTACATAATTTATCTCTGAAAGTAGAAATCAGGGGTTTTTAACATAGAATCCAACCTCCTACTGACCCAAACATCATACCAGATTTTGTTATACCAGCCCAAAGAAATGTTGGAAAGAAATCATGTTAAGAAGCTTGGGACTCTCTCTCAGCAGGATAGCTTTCTGAAAATAAACCACAACCAAGACCAAAGTTGTCATGGTGGAGAAGCCAACAAAAGAAAAATTAATTTGAAAATCATATGGATCTGGGTTAGACCTGCAGGAGAAAAAAAATCAGGGGGAAAAAACCCTTCTTTGCTGGAGAAACAGCTAGGCAGCAGCTTATAACAACACCTCCTGGTCATGTGTCTCAAACTGGGGTGACTATTAAGGGACTGAAAAGAATTGCAGAAGCCATAAATGGTTTCCCTACCTTGTTATTCTTTCTAACCCAATGGAAAGTTTGGAAAAATTATGTGAAGGGACTCAAGGCTTGGGGTCCAAGTCAAAGACAATTTGGGGGTACTCTTGGACTCACAACTTCTGCTGGAAGAGCAGGTAGCAGCCAGGCCAGGGGGGCCTTTACACAAATCCATCTTGTGTGCCAACTGCGCCCATTACTGGACAAGGAGGCCTTGCTCACAGTCACCCATGCCTTAGTCAGCCCCATCTGAATTACTGCAATGTGTTCTACATGTGGCTGCCCTTGAAGACCATATGGAAGCTGCAACTTGTCCAGAATGCAATGGCATGCAGTCTTGGATGCCCCACAGTTCACCCAAGTAACACCACTGCTACATGAGCTGCACTGGCTTCCAGATGTTTTCTGGGTACAATTCAAGTTGCTAGCTATCACCTTTACAGACCTATATGGCACAGGGCCAGGTTACTTGCAGGACTGCCTCTCCCTGATGGTATCTGCACATCAGGTTAGATAGGGTTGACAGGCTCCAGGTCCCCTCCCTTAAATGTTGCCACCTGATGAGACCTCAGAGATGTGCCTTCTTAGTGGTTGCCTAGTCCTTTGGAATAGCCTCCCACCCGAGATCAGAGGGACTCCTACCCTTTTAGCCTTCCGGAGGGCTGTGAAGACCTGGTTCTTTACCCAAGCATTGGGCTAGAACGGTGTTTGAGCTGTGAGGATGTTTGGTCTGGTGGGGAGGATAGTTTTGTTTTTAACCATGTTTTTATGGATTGCTGTGAGCTGCTTAGAGTCATTATATGAGATAGGTGGTCATGGAAGGAAGGAAGGGGGACATGGTCTGCACAACTATCTACAGGATAACTTAAAAAAAAAATGAATAGAACAGGACCAAATTTAGTGTGAGGGAGAAGCCAACAAATACAAGTTTTAAAATGTGCCAAATCCCACCAGGGCAAACAAGAAAAATCCCCCCAATACATCCCTATGGGAGAGATGCTCTGAATGCTGTTGCCTATTCCATTCTAACTCCACTCCTCCCTCCCACTCATGTAATTTAGAGTGAAGCTATTATTAAGGATTAGAGAAACAATGTTCAACATGTTTCCCTTGTTTAAAAAAATGGCTTCCAAGATTATAGCCAGGGGCATTATGAGCCTCAGATTAATCATGTCTCATTATGGGGGAGTCATTTTAGGGTGACATAAGGGATGGTTTTTTTTCCCTTATACAACCCAAAAGAAAACTGATTAAAGAGGGACTGTTTTTTAAAAAGTTGAAATCCGTGCCCTTAAGTCTTTGAAAGGCTTTAGATGACAATATTCCTCCTAAAGCCCCTCAAATCAGGCTGAAAATTTTGGTCTTGTCCACTATAGGGACTGAAAGTGATACTGGGTCACTACACGTGGCCTATGACCTCTCTACCCTTGTATAGGGGGCAGAATGATACCCTAGATCATTTCCATAACATAACATACATATCAAGTCACTGAGTCAATGAAGTGTGATGTCTAAGAAGATATTGTAGTTAATAATATATCTACAAGACCCACAAATGAAAAGAACAAATGGCACAAATGCCCATTTTTTTTAATCTTATCCCCAATTTTAAAGCATTTTCTCTTTTAGGAACAGTCCCATAATTACTTGGCCAAACTTATTTCAACATAATACTGTTCTTTGCTTCTCATATGAAAAACTGAGAAGTTACTTGCGGTAATTTCAAGAAATGAAACCTACACTCATAAATCAAATCCCTCAATATGAATAAATATTTTATAGAGAATGCATCTTTCTGTTTGTAGAATGCGAGCAAATATATTTACTATTTACAGTTGTACCACTTTAATTTGTTACACAATGAACATGAGACTCATACCTCATTTTTTTTTTAAGTCTGACCTTCTCTGTCAATTAAGTGGAGTGATAAATCCTACCAGCTGTTTCCTTCTTCACTGTGGGCTACAATACATTCGCTTCCTTTTTAAGGCCAATGTATTTGAACAACAAACAGCAAGGCTTAAGCCAGCTGCTAGAATCTGACAAGCATATATTTAACTCTGATCGCATTTATTGCCCTTCCTCACTGACAAACTATCCTTTTTTCTGCCTTCTGCTGACATTCTTTACTAAGCTGATACTGCCATTTCACTGACAGGACAACATGCAATCATAAAGCAGAAATTTAGAAGACATGCATTCCAGTCAAATACATTTATTGGTGCTTTATTTGCTTCTAACTAGTTTTTAAAAGTCTTGTTAATCGGGTTGTCTTTATCCCCACAGAATTCAGAAAGATCTGCATACGTAGATCTTATATCCAAATACTTAAAGTGTTTTAAGACCAAAATCATTACGAACATATTCATACTATTAACCATCAAGTAAGGCTTTTACACATTTTATTCCCATCTATAGCTTATAACTTTCTCAAGAAATAATGTATTTGCATCTATGTATTGATGATTTTCATCCTGAGGAGACAAATATGTCATTATTCTTACCACATTTTCACTGCTATTTCAGAATCACAGTTCTGTTTGTACAGTTGCAGAATTAGAATAATTTTATTATAATCATTTGACCAACAGTAATATTTACATCATTTCATCACCTACATGTCTTCTGAATTAAACAAAACTTCTGGTAGTTACCAGAAGCAAAGGAAAGAAGCTGCAGATTACAAAGGCAGAGGAACATATATTAACCTAAAGAGAGCCCTGCAGATCAGCTGTGGTATCAAAACCAGTCCTTAGTATACTCCACTTTGTCTAAAGCAAAATACTTGAACATATTCAATATATAAATATAGTATAATGAAAAGGAACAATTTCCTGCACTTCTTGGGTCGTAGCAATTTTTAATTCAGCTATATGCTAAAAGGAAATTACACAGCATAATTTCTCTCAAGTGTCTCCAATGCTTATATCAGCAAATAAACTTGCTCTTCAAAATTACATAATTAGGTAACTTTCCACTCTGTTTTACCAATATGTTTGTGTTTTGGTTTTTAATATAAGCAGCTGAGATAGCCAAATAAGCCTTGTAAATTTGGTAAAACAAGACAGAAACCTTTCAATTTCAGGAACTGAGGTTACTGGATAGTAAAAGGATATATCAACACATGTGTCATGTCATTACTCAAATGATGCAACTTATATACTTGTGTCAGGCATTATAACACGAATATGTAACTGTATTATTTGTGGGATGATATGATGCACATATTCATTTAATCATTTTGACATCACTCTGACTTGTAAGAGATTCCTATGGATGACTCTAGAAAATTTACATGGCTACCTAGACTAGAAGTTACCCAAGGAAACAGTCAAGAATTCCCATGATTAAACATAGATATAAAATTCAGCTGTTCTATGCATTTTCACATAAACTGCGATGGTTACTCCAGACCAAGACTTATTTATTCATACAACCATTTACAGACTTTTGAGGACACAAAGCATAATGGACTTACAGCAGTAGTTTTCCAAGTTTTTAGACTCTACCTACCAATGTAAAGTTTCAGCTTTACTGCAACTATGCATAAATATGTGCATGAAATCACATGCATATAGCCAACTGTTTCATGGTAATACCACTAAACTATTATTTTTAGAATGTATACTATCATACAATTACCATAACCTTAATATACATTAAGACAAAAATAAAACACAGAATGAAAGAGCAGACTTGAAGCATTAGAACAACCACAACAATATATTTAAAAGATTTGGGCAAATTTAAACTTTTCTTCCTGTACCAGATCAGACTCAAAGCATGCTGATTTTGCCTAAGCTTTCTGGTAATTTAAAGAGCAAAATGAATTTTGCCCATATTTTGTGATTAATAATTACATAGGAGGAGGACAGCTACACAGTGACAGAAATGCCTATGTCCCATCTATAGAGTGTGGTAATGGCAGAAGAAAAAGAAAAGAATAGAAAAAAAGCCCCAGGCTTTTTTTTAGAAAAATTGTAAAAAATACAAAAGCTGAAAGATATAGAAAGAACATGGTGCCAATTCTACAAGGCAGGCACAACATGGAATGTTGGTGGACTACTGCAGAGTATGCGAGTTGAACCCCCTTCAAATGGTCTAGCATGTCTGAAAGTATAGAGGCAGAAATATGTCAAAAACTATTAGAGCTTTGAAAACGAAGAATGAATTTTAACTCACTATTTAAGGTAAGGGCAGGTCAGTATTTTTTGTCTGCACTGCTGTCCACAATAGGCTGATAACAGGGAAGGTGAATGATATCTTGCAAAAATATGACTTTAAAAACCAGTTACAGTTATCTGAGCAAACAGTTAAACTAAAGACTAGGAATTTACATACCTACACTATATAGCACATGATCACAAAAAGTTGTTTTAGGAAATGCCTTTTTCTAAGATTGCATCAACTTTGCCTATACTCAACGACCCAAGGCAAAATATGTAGAATGTACTCCTCCAAATGCTGCTAAACTACAATTCCCAGCAGTCTCAGAAAACAAGAGAAATGCTGCTTATTCTTTTGGCAGTATCTCTGACCAAATGTTTTACAAATGTCAGCAGAATTCATGAAGCATCTCCCTATATGTATCTGGCATGAACTTCATATGTTGTTGTTGTTCAGTCGTTAAGTTGCGTCAGACTCTTCGTCACCCCATGAACCATATCGCGCCAGGCCTTCATATAGAACTTCATATAGAAATGTCTAAATGAACATAGAATAGAATGAAAAGAGTATATACAGACTCTAATGAAAAGAGTACATATATAGACTCTCATACAATTTGGGGATGAAACTGACTATTGAGATGCACTGCAATGAGACAAGGAGTATTTGAAGATCACCATCATAACAGATGGGAATCAAGTCTGAAACTTAAGAGTTTCTGAAGGCAATGATCCATCTCCATTGTAAAATGCATAAGCCCTTCTCAACATTATTGAGACACACAGAATAAAATGTCGATAAAAATTGTTCTTGACTAAGCTGAACTTTTTTTCAAGGGAAAATTTGGACAGGAAAAAAATTTATTTTAATACATACAGATATGTACTAGGTATATTGGATCTGAGTAGAGAGCCTATACAATCCCTTGAAATGTTTTTGAAATGGGAGACAAGACTGATTGCTCAAGTGATGATGGAAAAGAGAGATACCATCCAACACATAAGAAATAATGCATAGCACAGGGAGCTACATCTTGAAATCAATAAGCAAAGAATGTCTTTTTTGATATCTACCCAAACCAGGCCACAGGATTCAAATTGTCACTATGTGATACCTTGAACCTATACAAGAAAATCTACAGGGATAAATAGGAAGAAGTGGTTAAACTGTATCTGCTACAGCCAAAGTGCTATAATTATGCAATCTATTTCCTATAGATGGTTTGAGATATAAATGGATACTCCTAGGAAAATGTGCCTTGCTAGTGCTCCCTAGTGAATTAAGACTTATGAAATACAAAAGATAAAGCATACAGGAACTAAGTAACTTACAAAGAGAATCAAGTGCAAGCCCCAAAGGAACTTCAGATTGCAATAGTAAGGATTCAAACTTTACTCATGCACCACTAACTTGGATTTGCCATGCAAGTATGTTAAGGCAACATCAATCCAACCGCAAATAGAATCAACAAAAGATCAACATAGTTAGATACACATTTTTCTTTTTCTTTTTTAAAAGCTTCTTTGAATGTTAGGCTTTCCTAGCAGGATTTACTTTATTTATAAATCTGAGTGTTATTTTATTACAATAAATGTGCAACAAACTTGGAACTTGGAGAATTGAGTACTTTGGTAGGTTTCAGGAGATAAAGCCTCATTATGGTCTACAGATATTATTCCAAACCAAGCATCATAGTAGACAAAGTAATGACCATAACAACAAAATGCTGTGGTAAAGTTTGAAATGTAAGTTGTACAGTCAAGCGTTATCTTAAAAGCTCAGGAATCTCAAGCTGGAGGAATATTTGAATTTGGCATAAAATAAATGCTTCTTGGAATGTTACTATATATAGCTACATTTTGTGGACTTCTGGTCACAAATAAAGCTGGTGCTCATAAACACAGTGCCAGAGTCAATGATACTGACATATTTAACTGGTAAAGTCTAAGGACTAGAAAGAAAATTAATATTTTCATCTTTAAAGATGTCATCTATTTTGTTCCTAAATGTTCAGAAAAAGAACTAGCCAAATAAAGCTAGATCTATATACTAAGAGCAAAAACATACTGAATCCTTAATAATACAACTTGTACTATTCACACATAAGTATGAGCAAAATAAAGAGAAGATTTCCTAATGTGCACACTTCAAAACACACACACACAATCAGCCCACACCCTCCACAAAGTATGACTGAGAACACTTAATCTATGGGGCTGCTATAAAAGGATTTTGTCTAAAACATGGTTTCTAATCATTAGCATGAGCAAATAGGAACTGAAGTAAAAATACCTAGATTAGCCTGGATGTAGGTATGCAAAATATCTTACTTTTAAGCACCCCATGATCAGAATGACCTACTTTCAAATTATCCATTGAGGTTTTATTCCAATTGCTGACAGTTTCTAAAATCAAACTAGTGAAGACTGAAAGAAAGTCTTTTCAGTTATTACTTGACACATTTCTTAATTAGAAAAAAATAGTAATATATTTAATTAATCTATATTACAATGAAAAATATCAATTTAAAGAACTTTTCACTTAATAAAAAAATTAAGCACTCAAATCTTTTGCAACTGTTCTGTTTCAAATGAATTAATCAATGACATACATATTCTATGATACTTGCTTGAACAATATAGAAACAAAATAGAATGAGAATGAATTCTGTAAAACACCATGAGCTTCTTGGAGGAAGAATGGGGGGGGGGGGGAGCACTACTTCACGATAGATATGGAGCAGCTACTAGTAATTCTATGACATTTAATCTGATATATTCTCAGAAGTCCTAGTATCTCAGAAGATTTTACAGATGGAGAACAAAGACTTGGAAAGTGTAATTTCTCCATAACCACCTTAGATAGAAACAAAATTTGAATACAGGATTCTAAACTAATGTACTATGTCAATCTCACTTTTCCTACCCTATATATAGTTTTTAATTAGTGATATGATTAAAAATTATGTTAATAATATAATTATTTAAATTAAATATAATTTGTAACAATTCAATGTAACTGGTAATAATTAATTTGCTAAATATATTTCTTCACCTAAAAGCAGAAAGTCTTTGAATTGAAGAGAATTTCCTATTTGTTCCTATTACATATTAAAGCCATAGCCTTAACTATTAATGAAACAAGAATAATAGCAAAAATTTCTATTTAGTACTAACAGATTTTTACTAATATATTTTGCAGGATGTATTTTTTCCATAAAATTTTCAATTGCACATCCAGCAGTATAATATAAATTTTCTTTTATTAAAGTGAGTAAAGATATATTACATGGAAGAAAATGTTTTTTTAAACAAATTACCAAAAGCTCAATCCAATGAACTAATGAGGATATATCCACCCCCCACAAAATGTAACAGTACTCTCTTCTCCTGTATCAGCAAATAGGAGTATATTAGAAAAATTCGTATGTATACACTCTCCTATCCCAGGCAATGCATACAGGTATTGGTAAGATTGGATCAACTTCTACACATTTTCTATACAGTATCTACAGCAGAACAGCTAAAGTAGAAGAAATTGTATTTTCATTGGTCTTCAAACTTCTTCAAAATGGGCCAATCAGACGAGGAACCAATCAGGAAGTAGCCTTCTTGGACTCCCATAAAATGGATCAATCAGAGATCAGCTTGCCAAATTCAAATTCAAGAGCCCAATCAGCCCATTTCACTTGCCTGTGAGCTGCTGAGAGTTACGCCGCAAAGCAGCTTATTCTGCTTCTGAAGATGCCAGCCACAGCTGCCACCAAAATATTAGAACAAAAGAAAACTAGACAATGGCCATTCAGCCCGAAAGCTCATCACCAAGACATAGTATGCTGTGGCTGCTTGTTTAATCAGAATCTCTTTATCTATTAACAGGACTTATAAGAAGTTCAGATCACATTGTAGATAACAACACTGCAGGATTGTGGATAGTTGTAAAATGTTTGCAAACTTTAGCACTTTAAAAAACAGCAACATCACATTTACTATAAAGCCATAAAATAGCAAATACAAATCTGTTCTAGGTATCAGGCTTACCTCTCAACAGCATTCTGGGATCCACAAACCTTGTACCATAGAGGTCACATGAGAAACTACACTACAGAGGTATCACATGAACTAGAAGAAAGATTAGCTGAACAGTAAATACTTACATCTGGATATTCTTTTACAGGCACATATAGTTTCTCTTGTAGCTGTACAATAGGTCCCACAGCATCAGGTAACTCCGCACTTCTCTTCTCCGTACTACCATTTAATGTGTCATTATACATGTCTTTCCGTACTCTGCTAATTTCTGTAGAAGGAAAAATATATACTGTGTGTTATTATTAACAAAATTAAAAATCTAGAATAATAATTTATTAATTTAACTGTTATCTCTAGGGAACACTGTATTTAATCAGCAAAGTAATTAGCAACTAAACACACAAGCATATATTTTAAAAACTTTTTTTTTTAGTTGAAAGTACTGATGGCCAGCAATTAGGACCCATCTCTGAATGCACTGAATCTCTCTTGCTCACCATGAAGACTCTTTGAGTTTTTATACAATCTTGCCTTTGCATTTTCCAATTGCCTTGGGAATGGACTGGTTTCAGGCTTACAATCCTCATATTTAGTGTGATCAGGATAAGGCTTTGATTCTCAGGCTTGCAAAGCACAGAGCCTACAAAGCCTCAACCCCCTTCCCACTCACCACCATGCAGGAGAAGCAACTTTCTACTTTACCTGTCAAATATGCAGAAAATGCTGATGTTTTGGAAAGATGGGACTAAAGATCCTGCCTGCCATTGATTCTGTGATTGTAAAATCAATCTCATTCCTGGAGCTCAGATTCCTGCAAAATGCCACTGCCCAAAGTCAGACAGAACAAAACCTTCATCCACCAGTCCTCCTCCCCCACAAGTTCTCTTACTGTTTTTGATAAGAATTATAGCTACCTCCATGTGAGCTAATTACTCGTTTCTGAACTCTGTACAGTATCTATAGCACATTGTTACCCTTTCCCCCTCATTTTTGAATTCTTGGAACAACTGTACAAGGCATTTTTATCATATCAGATCTCAGGGGAATGTTCAATCTGATTTGCCTAATGGAAAGATACATATGTTTTTCTTTAATATTCATTATGAGAAATACCTCCCTCCCTCAGTCCTGCTATGGTGCCTCATCGTGGTGGGGGTGAGAGGTTGTTCCCCAGAGGGATGACCAAAGAGCACCAGGAATGTATGCCAACAGTATATACTCCCAGCAGGGTCACCAAAAGCATGAGAGTCATCTCAGCTGCCTAGCTAAAGCAAGCAGGCGTTTATACTGGGCAGCACAGTGATATAGGAAGATTCTGGAGGCAGATTATTGCTTTAGTGACAATTGCAAAGGCCTCATTTCATACTGCATGGGAGAAAGCAATGATAATCCATTCCTGTATTTTACCAAGAAAACCACATGGGCAGATAAGACAAAATTATTGCTGATATAAGTGCTGGATGATGGGCCCCGGAGGTCGGATGACACTCAACATGCTATTGATGAACAGCTGAGGATCTTTCAAAATATTAATAGTGTTTACGATGTGATTAGATTAAAGCTTTTGGGATGTCTAGTTGCTGGTGCTACTATGCAGGCAAAGAAAATCCAAAACTGCAAAGACAGAATTACAATGGGAATAAAGGAATATAAGAAGGAAAAGCTCAACACAGTGAAAGATTAAATGAATTGATGAAGCACTGATATCTTAAGCATCACTGAATTGAACATTTTCAGTCAGAACAACAAACTGTTTACTACTCATGATATGAAAAACAAAGAAGGATGTCAAGCTATGGATATATTATTGCCCTCATGCAAAACCTGTGCACAGGACAGGAAGCCACAGTCTAGATGGAAGGTGATAAAAAAAAATAGTAAATTGGCTCCAGATCAGCAAAGGAGTGAAACAAAGCTGTATACTCGCCTTATTTATTCAATCTATATGCTAAACATATATTGAGGAAGCTGGATTTGGAGAAGATAGGCATGGGCTTAAAATTGGAGGAAGAAACATCAATAACCTGTGCTACACTGATGACACTACTCTGACAGTTACTGTATTGCCTCAGCGGTTAAGAGTCAACTAAGCTCCCAATGTAAGGAAATCTAAGTACAGCAGTACAAGTAATATTTAATGTTAGAAACACCTAGGCAAATTTAGAAAGAAAATGAACCTACAAAAAATGTTGAAATGTTTGTCCTTATTTATTGTTTCCTTCACAATACCCATTCCCTCTCAAATGATTTTTCAAATATACACAGAGAACATTCTATTCCTTGGCGAATGAGCATGCTCATTCCTCCTTGAACTGTTTTAGAAATTTCTTAAGGTTCTCCTATAATGATTTTTATAAAATATTGCAACCTCTGAGATCGCTCTGAACTTGGTGAGGTTTCTCTTGCTACATGGAATGTGCTGTTTTGGCTACGTCCCTGAGCCCACTGAGGCCTCCTTCCGTTTTGTGGATAGTGTCATTACAGCAGCCATATTTTCTGAACATCAGAATTAGAACAGATCAGAAGCCCTGTAACAAATGGCAGTGAAATATATGTTTTTGTTATTTTACTTTTGGTTGAAACATGAAACAGCTTAGCACCAGAAATCAATCTCTGCTCTAGCTCGAATAGTATCTCAAATCCAAAGTGTCTGTGTAAGCAAATATGAACA
Organism: Liasis olivaceus; assembly: GCA_030867105.1. NCBI lineage: Eukaryota > Metazoa > Chordata > Lepidosauria > Squamata > Pythonidae > Liasis > Liasis olivaceus. The sequence continues at coordinate 256,856,906 of CM061349.1, read as the reverse complement.
TTTTGTTTTTGAGCATTTAATAAATAAGTAAAATAAATTCTACATGCATGAACTTCTCAATGCAACTAAGTAGCTGAGAGGAATCTGCAGGAGTAGAAAGACTCTGAACATTTTTTTCCTAATTAGAATAAACAAAAATCTGAACAGTTTCTATCTCACTTTGATGTAAAATATTAACTACATAATTACAAATATAAGTATTTCCAAACCAGTTATTTCCTCCTCTCAGCCTGTTAGGAATATTAGGCTTGTTTAGTTAATTTAGTTTTCTTTCATTTTAAAATATTAAGCTATTCATTGGTTGACTGTTCTAATCAGCCACATCATATTGTAGGACTTAAAATGACCGTGCATTCTTAACTATTTCCTTTTGGATGCCAATTCATAATAGTTAGAAGTACTGGCTTATCAAGCTAAAGATCAGCAATTACGAATGTTTCTGCTTTATAATTTTATGTTGTAAAATGTTATTGTGGGGTTTCAAACTCTTACATTATATGAAGCTGCAACCTTTCCATCAAAATCGCATTATGATTTTGACCAGTGATTTCCGCTACACTAGAACAGAAAGAAAACTAAGCACCCCCTACAAACCTTGTCAAAAATTATCAGATCCTCTGCAATATAGAAAAAACAATTCAAATATCAAGTAAAAAAACACTAAAAGCCCTACTAACTTTTCTTTCAACATAACTTTGTAAAGCTATGTTTTTTGCACACACAGCAACCAAAATCAAATATCAAAATAGGCTATATATTGTGCTCATCCTAGGAATTTTTTAAACAGACCTCACTTCAGGCAATGAAGAAATAAGCTATCATATGCATGTTTATATATCTGATTATGATTTACAATAAATATACATGGAAGAAAAAATAAACAGTAGACTTAAAACATGTTTTATTCCAACAGTCCTTTTATGTTTTTCCCATTTTTGAAAAGAATCAGTCATAGGAATTCCCCCACTAAAAATAACTCACTATGAGCTTACAGTGTTTTAAGAAACATTGCACCGAAGCATATACCTAAAATTTACCTTGAAAGTCCCGAAGCTAATGATAACAGTAAATGTGTAACATATTAAGGCAGAACTGAATGAACAAAACACATCCACAGCAAAGATACATACATTTTTTAGCTATTAAGTTAATTCAGGGACTAGGAAAAAGTTTAAACTGTTACACAGGGATGCATATCCCACTGCATACAGAAAACATGTAGGACTATTCTCAATGACTGTTCTTCAAATATGAATTAAACAATAACGATTCTATTATATACAGTATCAGAAAGATCTGGGAAGACTTACTGATCCAGAAAGAATCTTAGTAGTCAAGATTTATATCAAGTTCACGCCAGCCTCAATTCATGAGAATTACCTCTCGGGTATACAATTTCAACAAGAAAGTACCAACTTAAGCAATGTGACTCTGAGACTACAATATTTAACAAGAAAAAAAAATTAAAAAAAATTAAAAATCTCTCTCTATCTCTATATATGATGAACTGACAAAATGGATTAAAACAACCAGTATGGGACTCTACTCATCTAGACCCAATTGTTTCTAGATGCAAAGAATTAAGCAATCGGTTGGGACTCTCTATTCAAATTCCTTTAGTCTACAATAACACTCAAAAAAGAAGCATAATGGGGGGGGGGTTACCCCTGGCATACACTGATCTATAGCTACAAAGTAGGAAACTCTGTTGACTACGGAAGTATCCCATAGGATTTGATCATATCTATATTTTAAAGCAAAAAACACCCAAATGCTAAACATTAGTGTTCAAAGACAAATTTTTAATGAAAATAATAAGCCAAATAAATTATGTCCTTTATAAAAACACCCAAATAAATTAGATACAGTAAAATATTATGTGATATTTTACATTAAACATTGCATGGGAAGCCAGGCACTGGCAAATCAACAAAAACATTCAGATCAGGCTTTTGAAATTCCATCCCATCTCTCATAATAATGCACCAAGTCTCACATTTTGATTTCTTATTTCCTAATAAACATTTACTTCCACAGTTCTCAAATATTTATTGATAATTTATGTAATTTGTAGTTTACATATAATACAGAAGGAAAATACATACAGTATGTATCTGATGAATACCAGTCCTGGGCACTTAATCTCTATAATACAATCATGTCTACTAGTTTATGACAAACAATGCTTGAGTTCAGTTTCTATAATTTCTAACACTAGTGATAGGTCAGTGTCACTGTTGTAATTGTCACTCAAGAACTTTTGGGTGGCAAGACTGTGGGGAAAGGAGATATATTTTCCATTACTGTTACTATGCTTCATTATTCCCCAGGTCCTTTTTCAATGGTTCCATTTTTTTTAGAACTCTCTCTTTCTGTTTCACCGATTTATTTTTTTCAATTCATCATGCTTATTCCCATTCTCAATAATGTTTTCATTCTCTATTCCAAGCCCTACCATTCCTTTCACAACAATTCCAGTCTTTCTATTTTTTAGACAATATTTAAATTGTCATTGAACTAATCTATCTCCCTCATTCAATCATTATTATTAGCCTTTTTTTTCATTGCATGAATTATCTGAGCATACAGATGATATGTACAGTTCCAGAGCATTTGGGTAAGAATGTAAGGAAGGGGAAATAACAAAAATATTATTGTAGTGATGTGCCATAGATCACTAAGCCAGAAACAAGTTTTAGATAACTGCTTCCTGGGCCAGATTACAGAATTTTCAGGGAGGAGAAACACAGAGAGACTTTAGCTGTCTGGACATCTGTTGGAAAACCAACCCAGCCATGATTGCAAGACTCAAAAATTCCTCAGTGGTCTTGCTGTTTTATTTTCCAGAAGGTTAAAGAAGAGGCAAATGGATCAGATATCCTAGGTCTGATATTAACCAACAGGAAAGAGTCGGTTGAAGAGGTAAACACAGTGGAAACTTTGGAAGGAAGTGACCCTGTCATCCTGCAGTTTCAGAATCTACAGAAAAAGAAACTGAAATATGCACTCTAGATTTCAGGAGAGCCATTTTCAACAGACTTAAAGGAATACTAGATAAGATAAGATAAGATAAGATAAGATAAGATAAGATAGATGGACGGACAGACGGACGGACAGACAGACAGACAGACATCCTCAGGTCAAAAGGAGCACAGAGGTTGGGAAAATTTAAAAAATGAAATACTTGAAATACAATTTCTTCAACTACAAATAATATACCTGAAATACAATGGAAGGCAGCTTAGGAAACTATTGTGGATACATGGGGAGCTTTCTTATGAGTTAAAAGAACATGTGTAGGAAATGGAAGGTAGATGTAATCATCAAGGGGATTAACTAGCAAGTATATAGTATCTACAGAAGGAAAGGAAAGCTAAAGTGAAAAATGAACTTAGGTGTGTAAGAGAAGCTAAAAGCAACACAAAGGTTTTTTTTTTTTTCCCCTAGGCAAGTAGAAAAAAGAAAGGGTAAGCCAGCTGCTAAGAGAAGATGGTAGGACAGGTGACAGGGAGAAGTCAGGGCTTTTAAACGCCTAGTATGCTTTGTACTTCTTTGATTTTTTCTCCAAAAGGAAACACTGTTCAAATGGATATAAGTAGAAGAACTGACAAAAGAAAAGGGTGGCACACTAAGGTAAGTAAAAAGATAGGGAGCACCTGGTTGCCATGAACAAGTTTAAGTCTATGGCATTTGAAAATATGATTATCAAATCTACAGACCACACAAGGATAGGGGAGATAACAAAAACAGTATCAAGATTTAGAAAGAACTTGATAAGCTAAAATACTGGGCCAAAGTCAGCAAGTTAAATTTTAGTGCAAATACAGTCCTACATTTGAGTAAGGAAAAAGAAAAAAACAGCTTGAATATACAACGGAATGGGTCAGTTCAGGTAGCAGTATATGCAAAAAGAAAGATGAAGAATGTTTCAAAGCACTGGGTATGTTTAACCTGAAGAACAAAAGACAGCATGGAGACATGATAGCTGTCTTCAAATATCTGAATGGCTGTCATGTAGAAGAGGGGGCAGAATTGTTCAGAGCTGTTCCAGAAGACAGCACAAGAAACAGTGCGTTTAAACTATGAACAAGGAGATTTCAATTGGACATAAAGAAAAAAAATTCTAATGATAAGAGCTGTTCAACAATGAAAAGACTGTCATGGGAGATAGTGCTGTCCTTATAGGAGTGTTTAAACAGAGGCTGGATAGCCATCTGTCAGAGATGCTGTAACAGTGGGGTTCTGAAATAGATAATGTCCAAGATCTTGTTCAACCTTTATATTCTGTTATTCTAATATATTGTATAACTATTTTTTTGTTTTAATATTCTCTCCTTCTAAACAGTGTAGTTCCCACTCTAGCCATCCAGTAACAGCCCTACTAATAGGCATGTACTTTACATTAGGCAGTGTGTTTCAGCCTACCTCATTTTGGCCTTACTCTCTGTCTGGTATCATGTACAATTGTGCAATTGATATGTGCAATCCTACTGTACCTATAGAACATACAGAGTTCATGGAAAAACTGATGGCTGACTCCTATCATACAGAAGAATCACACTTCCCTGCTCTAAAATTAAATGGCCTCTAGTTAGTAGCAGTACCAGTTGTTTTGTAACTGCAATATTCTGGGAGAGAGGAGCAGCAGCAGCAGCAGTAGCACTGGCTGCTAATGACCTTGCAGCAGTGCTAAAATTATAAGGTAGCCTCACAACTTCTCCATTCAGATCAGGGATGGATTCAGTCTCCTGAACTTCCAAAGTACCACTGGAAGAAGTGTCAGGGTTGATTTTTTCCAGATGGGTTTGGAAGGGAAATATGATGTAATTTTAAAGAGGGAGGTATGAAGATTTGTTTGTTGGTAACTGCTGTAAAAAAGATTGGGAGTCACTTCTTTACATATTTTTCTTTTCTTGTTTCTAATTATATTCTTTCTTTTATACCCTTCTTACTTTCTCACTTCACTTTTTATTTTTTTTCTCTAATTTCACTTTATATTAATTTATGTTTTATATCTGGGAAAATTATTAATAAAATTATCATTAAAAACATTGACTCAAAGGGACCAAAAAACAAACAAACAAAAAAGCCAATTTTACATTACTGGCTATGAAATTGGCTTGTTAAAATTGAATTAGCTTAAGCAGAATCCTTTATTCAAGTGTTCTACATCAGTCTATATATTCTACCAGACTTCCAGACAGGAGAAAAGAGGGAGCAAGCAAGCCAAATCATTCAGTTTGACTTTTTTGTTTTGATACCTTCAATGAAAAATACTTATGATAGAGAATGATATACTTTAAGAATAGATTCAGAGCCTCTCCAACTGATATTATTTGCTTCACATATTTATGTTTAAGTATCCATGTTTTTCCAAACTACTGCAACTACTGGTTTTCCTAAAAAATACTTTCCAACATTTATTACTGCTATAGTGAACAATTTCTAGAGATTTCATTGCAAATACAGCATTATTTCATGTATAGAAATGTAAAAGCAGTAATTTTAGTGCAATGAATCAAAATTCATACACACTAGGTTTTAATGGTTCTATCAATATTAACAATATAAATATAATTGTTGAATTTTGTCTTTCAAACATATTTGAGGCAGCATTTTAATTCCTTAATCAACACCCAAAATATTGCAATATAAAATTGCAGCTTTGTTTAAAAAAAAAAAAAACTATAATCAGTCCTGTAGGCAGGAATATGGTAGCAATGAAGATTGATTGATTGATTGATTGATTGATTGATTGATTTAGCAACATGTAAAGAAACTGTTCCAAAAGTATACATATACAAAAAACTAATACAAATAAATAACGGAACTGGATTCTTATATTCAAAGAAACATTTATTATTGGTACTTTAGGTAAACTTCATAAATCTAAATTACTTTAAAAAGTGTTCTCATTAAGTATTTCAAATATTTAATGTTGTTTATTTGAAACAGTTGCACCCTACTTTTCTTTTTGCAGCAAGTGTGCAAAGGAAATTGAACATACCTACTGAACAATTAATCATTTCAATTCAGTAGTCCTCTGGTCAAAATGACAGAAGCCAGACTACATTTTCCTGTAATTTTGTGATCTAAGCACAGAACGATTAGTAACTGAAACCCTAGAGACTTTTCATCTTGCAGAGAGAGTGAGTTCAAGTTCCCTTGACTTTCCTCTGCTCTATATAATAAATGAAGAAGATTGCAATATACTAACATTCCTGCTATTTCCCTTTTTCTCCAATTTTTTTTTGGGGGGGGGCATTACAAGAAAAATTATGTCAAGCAAAATAGCACAACTGCCAATAACAGAAAATGCTGAGCTGCCATATTATATTAAATCGCATGATAAGCCAAGGCATAGGAAAAAGCTGCTGGTCCCTTTTTAAAATATAGTAGGCAGGCAAACCAATGTTTTTCTTGTAAGACCTCCAACCAGGATACACCCTAGTAACTGATAAAGTGGAGAACACAGGACAAGGACTATACTAGCAAAGTTATTCAACATGCTAACTGGACTCTGAAGAAATTACAAAAGAACCAGGGAGAAGAAAGTATATTCTTATTGTCAGGAGAAACTCTGTGGGGCTCAGCCAAAACATGTTTAAATAGTCTGCCGCACACAGAAACTACTTGCGGTGAGTTTTAATAGATGACATAGTATCCATAATTATTACCAGAAACATTTAGAAGTAAATGCTCAATATTATTGTGTTCAGGGTTCAAGTTCAATAGTTATTAAGAAAATCAAAACAGATACACCAGGCTTATCTAATATTCCAGAAATACTTAAGACAACAGAATAAAAATCAATTTGAGTGTTTGCCTTTATCACCTCTATTTAAATAAAGTAATAAAACAAATGTTTGTCAAGCTAAGTTATCCATTTGACAGTCAATGTTCCGAATCCTTAACACAGAGGATATATTTAACAAAAGATGAATACACTACTATATAGTAATTATGGGTATGGCTAAGAATGACAGATGCATGCAAAATAATGACTTGGCAAACATTCAGCTCCCCTCACTTGGTGGAAAGGATCCTATAGTATTCAAAGATTATCCAGGGTTATCATTAAGATTCTAAGCAATCTATTAGTAGCAGCTTCTTGTGAATGGAACTGGAAGGCTTTCAGTTCAATCAAGAAAAAATGGAGAAATAGACTAAAACTGAGCACCACTGAGCTTCTTTGTTTCCCAAATTCACTTGCTCCTGAAAAACAATCACAACAAAAACAACCAACTTTAACAAAAATGAACACAGTGCAGAAAGAAGATTCTCAATTCAGTTACCTGAAATATACCAATAACCTAAATCATAAAGAAAGAAGCTATTGGAAACAGATGAGTGGTTGTCAACATAATGCTTATTTTTTCAGTTGTCTAAATATATAGCTTGTTAATTGTTTTCAGAAGCTTTAATTTATAAATAATTCTAAAACAAACCATGGCTTTCTGGCCAAAACGGCTAGGCTCAAAATCAAGTTAAGCCAAGCTTATATAAACCAGATTCTATCTTACTGTGATATATAAATCCAGCCAATATATGGCAATATTCTTTTCTAAATTTTACCCGTGATACCATTAACAATGCTATATAATGAAACTTTGTATCAAACACAATGAGTGTTTAATTAGTTTTGCTCCTTTCAAATATTTCAGATCAAAGCATTTGTGACAAAAGAATAACTTGAGAAGCTTTCTAAATGTATTTGTTTACTCTAATACAAATGAAACAAGCATGACAAAAGTATCCTAACACAAAGAGAAAGTTTCCTGAAGCAAGCTGAAAATTTACTAGTTCATATGTTTCTATAAAACCATATGAGTGACTCTTGTAGCTACTATAATTACTTTAACAAGGACAGTGGGAAGGATTAAATTCCATTACCATTAATTTGTCTCAATGTTATCCATTACACTATCACGTAGTGCATAATTAGTACTGAATCAAGTTACAGATTTTTTGACTTAGAAGAGCCAAGAGTAAACAGGAAAAGAACAAAACTTATAAACAAAATGCATGTGGTGAAATTAAATAATTTTAGCATAAAGGAGCAAAGAATCTCACTGATCTCAAGACAAGCTGGGGCAGAATAATGATTTCCTGTGATCTTCTCCTGAAGCTGTTATTGTATCCTAATATATTCTGGAAACATTTTTTTTCCTCCTTACATACACAGGAAGTCGTCACTTAACAACCATTCATTCAGTGACTGTTCAAAATTACAGCAGCACTGAACAAATGGTACTTACACCCAGTCCCCAAAGTTACGGCCATTACAGTGCCCCCATAGTCACATGATCAAAATTTGGTCACTTGTCAGCCCGCCTGCACATATGACCACAGGGGTGGTTCAACTCCCATCTCTGCCCTTTTTGCCACCCTGCACAGTGGCACTCCTCAGCGAGGACAGTAATGCTGGGGATGAAGTAGAGGCCCGGAGCCTTCACCTCTACTTCAGCCCTGGCGCCGCCACTGAGGAGTGCTGCCTCAAGCCCCACACCACAGCCACCTACCCCAGTGCCACAGCGCAAGTCCCAGCTGCACCAACTGCCATACATTCTGCAGGCCCTGCCATGCCCAGCTGACCTTCGCCATCTTCCGCCTGCTGCTGATGAGGTGCATCCAGCCTGGCCCCAAGTGAGGCAGCTGCTGGCCATGTCAGGCCTTCTTCCCAAGTCCACTTGCGCCATTCTCCATACAACATGCAACTTTCTTGCAATGCCTGAGAAAGCCTTCGGAAGGCTTTTGAGGCCTTCTGAAGCTTTGCAAGAAGGCTGCACCTGCAGTTCTCCAAATTGTGCATACCGTTTTCACAAAGCCTCAGGAAGAAGGCCTGGCATGGCCAGCAGCTGCCTTCCATAGGGCCAGGCTGGGCACGCCTTGTCATCAGGTCGGCTGGGTGCAGCAGGACCTGTGGAGCACAAAGGCCTATTAGATCAGACCACCAATGGTTAATTGTAAGGCTACAATATACCTGAATATTCGTAACTTACATTTTATTTATTAATCAACTCTGTAAGCCACCAGAATCCTTAAGGATTCCCACCAGTTAGCATCCAAAATATAAACAGTATAACAAGAAAACATTAAAATCACCTGAACAATCAAATAATAACAGATTCCACCAGTCTAGTTATGTTGTTTAACTTTACCTAATTTAATTGACTATATAATATTAGTAAGTTTTATACAGTCTAGCTTATCTACTGTTTTTATTCCCACTATTCCTTTAGAGTTGCCTAGATGTGTGCTATGTCTTTTTTGTAGTTCTGTATATTTTAACTGATACTCCTTTATTTCTGTTCCACACTTTTTAAATGCAATATAAATAAATACTATTATTGCTGTTGTTATTATTATAAGACCATTCCCTTTGATGTTAGACTGGTACTGCCAATAAAGGCTAAGTTTAATGTGAGTAACTGTTGAGAATGTTAGAAAGGGCAAGATTCTGATTTTTACATTAGCCAATTATTGAGTACTTCACTGTGTTTTATTTTGTTTTTCAAGTTTTATTGCACTGACTTTATTAACAAAACAAAAACATACAAACATGCAATAAAATCAGCGTGATAATAAAACTTCAATCTCTATAAACATAATAATTAAAGAAAAAGAGGGAAAGGGGCCTGATAAATCATGTTATAATCAGAATAACTCCAAAAATGCTTTACCATAATGTTCAAAAGTCTTTTTTCTTGCTCCATTATAATACATAAATTCAAATACTGACAATACAAATCAATGCTACTTTATAAAATATTTATGTATATGTATTGATCATTTTATGATTACAGATGCAATGGAAAAATTCTGATAAAATTTTTCAGACTTTTCCTCAAACTGACACTGACTCAACATGTTATACGCAATTCTCATTATCTGTAACCAACATGGTCAAGGCAGAAAAATTATAAGGCTACTTTATTGTAGCTTGATCTATCTCACACTATTGGGGGGAGGGGAGAATAGATACCTTGCATACCAACCTGCAGTCATTAGAGATTAATAGGGTACAAATGTAATAAATCTACAGAAACACATTATGAACTGTGAGTGAGTGAAGACAGGCAACACACAAATGTAATACAAAGATACTAGAATTTCCTAAACACTGTAGTATATTCATTTCTCAAAGATTGACAGCAAAACAGACCTTGAACAATCTCACAATTTGTTGTCAACTTCAAAGCATTTTAAAATTATTTCTGAACTGCAGCAACATTACAACAATAGAAAAATTAATGACTGTTCAATTAATAGATTTTCATTCATGACATTAAATATTTTAAAAGTCTTAAAGCAGGCTGCAAAATGCCTTACCTATAAGACAGCAAGGTCATCTTTTAACATACTCTCCAGTTCTTAAATACAGGAAAAATGAACCATCATCCATCTAAACTAAGGAAGCCCACCAAATACCCTGCAATTCCTATCATCTACTCAGTGTTGAAACGGGTGGATAAATTTAAAGCCTGCTCTCCCGGAGTTGCTTTATAGGCAATTTTCTCCCAGTATCAAGGTCTGTAATTTTCATTCAGCTGCCAGTTTGCTATTAAATTCATCATCTTTATTATAAAAATGTGCTGCATTCTACAACCTACTGGGCAAAAATGGTAAGGAAGATTTTTTTTTTTAAAATCTCTAACAACAGAATCATTTTAAAGTATCCACCACATCCATTCAGTTACTTTTGTCTCTGATATGTCTCCAATCTATCATCCACAGGAGGAATCCATAATTAGCTATTTGAAACTGTAATGTAGTTAACATCTTTCAGTTTAGATTTTAAAATATAGGTAGTCCCCGAGTTAAGAACACCCAGTTTAAGGACAATCCATAGTTAAGAATGGAGCCTACTGTAGCAAAATTCAAGTTAAATACACAATAATTTTGAGTTAAATACATAATGGCTTGAGTTAATTACACAATACTACTTATACAGTATTATACAATAATACTATTCTGGGTTACATACAAATTTGACTTAAGGATAGACCTTGGGAACGGAACTCCTCCTTAAACCGGGGACTACCTGTAAGCGTTTTCTGTTCAAGACACTGCTTATATAATGTGCTTTTTAAATTGTACCTAAGAGAACAACCTTTACTGAACCAAACAAATGCCTGTATCTAACAGGAACATAATTCTCTCATTTTAGATATAGGTACAATAATCAGGGGTTCTGCATCTCCAAACAAAAAGAATTTAGGCACGGCTAGCTGTTTGGTAAAATAAAAGAGACTTTGTTAACAAAACATTGACTTTACTCATTAAAACTTAATCATAAATCTTAATGTCTTAAAGATACCGACAGAGCAATTCTCTGATCTGGCCTCTTACTCTCTTTTAGCTTTGGGGTTTGTCTAGGGCAATAGAAGTAGTTTTCTAAAAAGTGAAATTCAAACTGCTCAATTAATACTTTTTTCAGGAGATTCCACTGTAGCCTAAAGTTGGGCACAGGAAAATCAGCCTGGGATGTGAGTTCAGGTTGGGTTTGGCCTGGCAAAATACATACTAAGTGGAAAAAGAGAACAAAGGATACAGTACAGAGAATAACAAGGAAACATTTTTTTTTAAAGCACACAACCACAAAGCAAGTAATTCAGTAAAATTAGATCTCATTGCTTGAAAATTCTTCCTTCGCCTCTCCATTGAAAAAAATTTAAACACTGGCAAACAACAAAATGCCACTGCAGAAATGAAAAACAAATCTGCCCTTCTAATGTTATCTATTTTGTTACCTATGCCTCACATGTCCATAACTCTTGAGTAGTGACATAATCTAAGAGAATGTGTTTCCAACAGAAGAAAATATATGCAGCTCAGGGTTGAACTGTGGAGTCCTCAGTACTTCCTGAGCTTGGTTGTTCGCTTGCAGATGTTTCATTACCCAACTAGTGTTAACATCATCACTGTTAGTGAGTGTGGGGTTTGCTCCCTGTTTATATACTGTAGCTTGCCCTGCCAGTGTTGGTGGAGTGTGGTTCTCTATTTGGTTTTCCCCTTAGTAGTTCCTTAAGAGAATGTGTTTTGAATCTGGCCAGAAGGGTCGCTGGGTGGGGCACGAACAGAGGTCCTAGTTGGTGCATGAACAAAGGCCCTGGGTTGTGCGCAAGAGAAGCCCCAGCTGCACCAGCATTAAAGAAAGCAGCGTGAAAGAACGCCCAGGGCGGTATAGTAGTGGCATGTGGTATGGTGGGCTCGGCGGTGGCAGGTAGGGCAGCAGGGACAGCTGGTGGCAGCAGGTAGGTGGGCAGCCAAAAGGTGGTTGTAAACGCAGTTGGGCCTGAGTGGGCCTGAATTTTGTGCACATGACCACAGGGAGACCGCAACAGCTGGAACTTCGAGTACCAGTCTTAAGTGCCACTGTAACTTTGAACAGTTGCTGAATGAATGAACGTTAAGCAAAGACTACTTGTACTATCAATTTTTACACGATAGAAATAGCAGAGAAAAATACAGCAGTTCCCTAAGAGGCATTAACTGATTGTTGCAAAAGGTAGCTTTTATTCAGGCAAGTTTTAATGAGAATGATTAACTTAGCATTGTTCAGTTTCTCAGCCCTGGGCATCAGTTTTAAGATTGCAGGTCTCGCTTCCTGCTCATTTATTTTTTGCTTGATATTTGCTCTTCAAAGCAGCAACTGCTGAAAACTCTGATTCACACATATGTTGCAACAGAAGTTAGTACTTTCATAGCTTGCTTAATTCTCTGTATTCCACTTGCACACTAACTGTAGAGAGTAAGGAAGATTTCCTTGCCAGATATGCAAAAGCTGTAGCCTAGGCAAAAGAGGCTGAAGCACTTTTTTAAAGTCTGGAACAGCCAGATAACATTTGGAGGAGACCCAGACACATATCTCACTAATTCAGTGAACTGTAAGAAGGAAGAGGAGGTACAGCACAATCAGACTTGCAAAACTCTGTTATTATAGCTAATCTCAATGAAGTAGTTTTAGCCTTCCTGTGGAGCTGATTTCCTGGTCTGGTCTACTTAATGGGGCTGTGTGATGGAATGTGGGTGGCCTCAGAAGATGGGGGAAGAGATGCCACCTAGGGAACAATCAGATAAAAGAGAAAGAAGTCCGAAACAGAGTAATGGCCAGAGAAAGAAACTTAGGAAGGACCTGCCCCTACTACTCAGGTGGTAAATGGGGAGGGTGGGAAATTTGTACTTTTGGATTTGCAAGTTTCTGTTAATGTAGTATTACAAAAAAGTAGAATTAGCTCATCTAGTCTGGTTTACCTGGAAGGGCTGACAGGCTGATACATAAATTCAGGAAATGACATCACTGGAAAACTGACTCTGAGAGAAAGGTATCAGAATAAATATCAATGGATTATCTTCTTTCTACTGCATTTTAGGTTCCCTAATCCATCCACAATTCCACTTCATCAAGAAAATACTTCTCAAAATAAATCACATTTCTTTCAATGAAATCTCAAGGTACAAAAATGGGTAAATATTTGAAAAGCTTATTTATTTTATTTATTTATATTTCAAATTTGTCACTGCCCATCTCAATGTGGGGTGACTCTGGGCAGTTTACAGTAAAAATAGAATATTGATTAAAATAGATAATATTAATTAATTAAAATATGTTAAAAACACACTTTCTTTATAATACTTCTAAGAGGCAGATGTTAATTAGGTGTTAATAAACTCAGGGAGTATCGTCAAGGTGCCAGCCATCCCCAGGGTCAAGTGTATCTTTCCTCGCCCCAGGCAAGTTGGCAGACCCAAGTCCAATTCTCTCCTAAAAATTGGGAGGGTAGGTGCCCGCCTCACCTCTGGGGAGAGAGTATTCCATAGAGCAGGGGCAACGGCAGAGAAGGCTCTTCTCCTAGGACCCGCCAGTCGACATTCTCTCATTGACGGGATCCACAACATGCCTCCTCTGCCGGACAAGGTGGGACGGGTCGATGTAAAGGACGTTATCACTGTTCTCAATTAGTATTCTGAACTAGTAACATTTTCAAACTTTCATTTGTTATTTTCCTCTACTATGATTCAATTTTTTAATAAGTATTTTAATTTGACACTAAGCTAAAGAAGGTTAGTTACTTTGTCATTAAACAAAGAATGTTTAGTTTCTACAATATTTCACATACATCAACGTCATGCTCAAATCACTGATGATAAATATGTAAACTGCCATGATTCTGTCAGGTAAAAAGTGATAAAGTTCATGTCTTAATCAAACACCAGTGTTAAAATAGGGGAATATATATTTCCCTGGGCCAGTCATCTTTATTCACAACAATAAAGAGGTATATTCTGCACCCATCTCTTCACAGAACCTAGCAAAACATCCCTGCCTTCAAAACTATCAGTGTAGTTCATTAGACTGATAGTTGTATTTAGAACTGTCAAGTTCTGAAATTACAGGTAGTCCTCGACTTACAACCACAACAGGGACTGGAAAATTCATCATTAAGTGGGGTGGTTGTTGTGAGACATCATGTGATCGCACCTTATTTTATGACCTTTTTGCCATGGTCATTAAGCAAATCACCATGGTCATTAAGTGGACATCATGTGACCACAACTTGCGACCTTCCCTGCCAGCTTCCCCATTGACTTTACACGTTGGAAGTCAGTTGGGATGATCACAAATAGTGATCATGTGACCGCAGGACGCTGCAACCGTTGTAAATGCACGATTGTTACCAAGCACCTGAATCATGATCATGTGATTGCAGGGACACTGTGATGGTCGTATGTGCAAGTACTGATCATAAGTCACTTTTTTAGCACCATCATAACTTTAAATGGTTACTAAACAAATGGTCGTAAGTCAAGGACTATCTGCAATTTTTTTTAACAGAACTTGATTATGAATCATGTTAAAAGTTTGAAGCCCTCCACGATAGCCCACCAGAGTACATTCTACTGGTGCATACTCCCAGAGTTTGACCACTGCAGGAAATTTGCACTCACATTATCAATAACATTAAAAGGTCCTTAGCTTTTCTTTCCCCTATAATTTCTTTGCAGAAAAAAAAACTTTTTTACTATATCATCTTCAATAAACCTTACATAAAGGGTGGAGCAAGGAAACTATTCTTTAACTTTGTTTGATATACTTGCACTGCAGATGAGGCAACATTTCATTTTTAAAGAACTGCATGCACATGTGATTCTGGACAAGTCAAGTCAAGCTATCTGAGCTAAACACCCTGTAATTTTGTAGAAAAGATGACTTGCAAAATAATCAGTGATCAAGTCATAAATGGCCCTGGTAAGAATCATCTCCAGAAGACCAGTTTTTTATGCTTGTTTATGAAATTATTTTAAAAAGTATCCTTTTCCCATATGTCACTCTACAAACATAAAAACTGGAATATGTGAGTGAGGAGGCTATAAAAATATGACAGGGGTAGTGCTACTCAAAATAAAATTCAAATACATAAATACTATCATTTCAATTGTTTCATTCTCTGAATGAATAATTTTCCAACTTGAGGTATTCGGTTAAAATGGCATGTAAGTTCATACAGCGGATTCCCTAACAGCTAGGTTAACTACATTCCCTAAACATTTTGAGGGCACTATGTTGGAAAATACTACAGTAAAGCATAACAGCGTACCATGATTAGAGAAGGCAGAGACAACATCTGATGTGTAGTAACACAGGGCGATTTGTGTCTTTATTTAACTCACCTGTCAAGGAGATGCAATTTAATTATTTATATTACAATGTATTAACTAGTCAGGAGGACTAGTTAAGAATTTCTAGAAAAAAATGCACTTATGTTTGATATATTGAGTACAGGTAGTCCTCAACTTATGACCATTTGTTTAATGACCATTTGAAGTTACAACAGTGTTGAAAAAAGTGACTTACAACCAGTCCTCACACTTATGGCCATCGCAGCATCCCTGTGGTCATGTGATCAAAATACAGGCACTTGGCAACCAGCGTGTATTTATGTTGTTTGCGGCATCTCAGGTTCCTGTGATCACCATTTGCAACCTTCCCAGGGGGCTTCCAACAAGCCAAGTCAATGGAAGCCAGTTTTGCTCAACAACTATGTGATTTGCTCAGCAACCGTGGCAAAAAAGGTAATAAAATCAGGTATGACTCACTTAATGACCACACTGCTTACCGATGGAAGTTCCGGTCCAATTATGGTTGTAAGTCGAGAACTACCTGTACTAAATTCTTTCATACAGTGTACTATAGGGCTGTAGCCAGCTGTATTGTGAAAAAAATCAAATTTTCCTTCCCTTTTACACATTCACAACTTGCCACATCTGCTGCAAAGAGGTTAAGAGATCCTCAAAGGAGGGGAATGGGAGGAATTCTCACTGAGTTAATAGAAGTATACTTGATTTTGGATATAGCCACAAGGGACAAATATTTGTAGTTTAATATCAGAAATAGTCTAAACAAAACTAAAAAGCTTCCTCTTTATTAATTTTTCCTCTTGATTAGTAGATGTGTTGTGACAGAACATGAATGCTTTGTGTGTGTATGTATGACTGATTTCCACACTTCAACAACTAGACAGGGCCAGGAGGAAAAAAAAAAGTAAATAATATTTACTTTAATTAAGTAACTTTAAATAATTTAACATAGCAACTTGGACTACATTCTAAGACTTTGGGAAACTGCACAGAGCTCTTGAGCCTCAGGTTGTACTTGTTTTTGCAGTTTATAAAGGTGGCAATTCACATTTTGAAGTAAAACTATAACTACCTTTCTAGCAGTAAGAATCATACACAACTGAGGCCTGATGGCCCTTAACTAAACCTAATGCCAACATCCTTAACTACTGAATGTTCTTTCATAAAGATACTGTTTATTTTAACACCTTTTTAATTTTACCATATAATGACAAATACTTCCACAGTCAATTAAAGAAATCGTTACAGCCATTATTTGAAATAAATTATACTTATTTTTGGCATAAAAGAAACTGCCCCCATCCTTCAATCTAACATGAGATGTTTACTGTGAAACTACAATATGTGAATGTATTACAATTTAAGTATCTGTTAAATTCAAATTACTCAAACCTGGAAAAAATTCTAATTATTTTACAGTCCTACAATTTTCATCCTGCACAGATGATAGCTATTTATCAATTAACCAACAGTTTCAGAAACAGAAAGAGAACCTAGTCTTTTACCTCATTTTATGGAATACTACTTAAGGCATACATGAAAGATTTTAAAAATTCTGCATTGCAGATACTGAATAGAACTAAAGTTGAACAAAATAAGCAGAAAAACTTTGTTGATTTTCTACCAGCCCCAGATGTACAAAGTAATGTTATGTGATGACGTAAAACAATAGCAAAATCTAGTATCAGCAGAGAGATTGTGTTTTATTTGACAGTGTATTTCACTAGTTCTAAATTTTTACTGTTTGGGAAGATTCCATTTCTATCCTTGCCCTATTATCTAATATTCTTGAGTTTGTTGGTACAGAGTCACTTTCAAAACCTGTTACACTAAACACTGTCTACATAGGTTGTATCACCAGCAAACCATATAATCACAAGCAGAATGCTAACATATTTGTGTTCAAAAACCAGTAACATTAAATATAGACACTAATGTACATTTGAATCCAGAATTCCATTCACAGGAAAGCACCAGCCAAAGTCATCTTTTCATTTTCTCTCAAACTTCAGCTACAATCCTTTTCACGAACAAAAGCAGCTCTCATACCTGCATTATTGAACACTAATATGAGAAATTGGAAAAGAAGAATGAGAACCAAATATTTTATTCGTTTTACAATTTTTAAAAAATACAGTAATATAAATTGAGAAGAGATCTGACAAAATTTTACATTTGACTTCCCAGTTTAGGGCTGACAGAGAGTGACTGGCTCAGTCACTTAGTCAGCTTCCATGCTTAAGGAAGGGCTGTAACTTGGGTCTCCCTGCTTCTAGTTGAGCACCTTAAAAACTACACTGCAGTATCTCACGTCTTCCTACATGCACACAAATATATAATCGATCCTCACTATTTGTGGATTCCGTATATGCAAATTTGCCCACTCACTAAAATTTATTTGTAACCCCAAAATCATTACTTGCAATACTTTCATGGTCATGTGCAGACTGGGTAAAAAATCTGAGTCGCCAACACATGCACATTGCTAGCTGAGGTCCAACAAGGTGACACTCTGCCTTGTTTCAGTTCTCATACTGTAAACAAATGTCCTTTTCACAGTCTATTTAGTATAACATTTGTTGCATTTTTGTACTTTTTGTTGACTCTGCCATCTTACTCCATCAAAAGTAAGATTTTAATTAATGTTTTTATAAAACTTCAAATGCTTAATCTTATATATATTAAATAAGGTGTCCTTAAACAAAAACACACTAAAACAAGGTTATATATTGATCGGTTTACAAAAATCTTGTGACCACAGGCTCATGGGAATCTAACTGTGTACTTCCCCTACGAGCAATGGTTCAATATTCACTAATTCAGTGTTCATGGGGACTTTATAGAACATAACTACAGCGAATAACAAGAATATACTGTACACACTTAAGTGCAATAAAGTGCATATTTATTAGGAAGGGGGACATTTCTAGAATTGGTTTCACCTAGATTTGGCAATCCTAGGTAGAAGCAGTGGGGAAAGTGGGCACTGCACAGGATTTTTGTCTGTTCTTATGTGCATGTGTGTGCGAGAGAGTCCTCTTCGGGGGGGGGTTATCATAAATTCAGAGTCTTCCTCTCAATGAAATATAGGAACCATTTATATGTATAAACCTTCCTACTCTTTAGCCACATGACTACTATACTATTATTTACGGTTAATTTGGAATTAGACATTTTTATAGAAAAAATAAAAAAATTCCTTGGGGAAAAATAGTGAAAAGTTAAAGTCATAAACCGTCAAGGGTTAATTAAACTATTCCCTAAAACTCAGCTTTAAGTGTTGCTGAAAGATTGCTGAAACTTGCCTCAACACTGAAATAACTTATAAGCATTTTCATTACATGCCTTTCTTTACTAAAATAAATTCTTACTCTAAGGATGAATTGCTCTTTCTTTTATTAAAAAGGCACTGTAAAGAAATAGCAAATTTATAATTGGGACAAATAATGAAGAAAGTCACCTGCCACTTGGAATGAGATCTCTCCAGAGATCCGTGTGGTTCTCTCGGGTTTTGGGGTAGAGTGGATGGGGGGGCCTTGTTGGATAAGTCTATATATCACATACTGATTAGTCTAGTAGTTAAGTCTGCAGGCTAGAAACCAGGAGACTATGAGTTCTAGTCCCATTTTAGGCATGAAAGCCAGCTGGGTGACTTTGGGCCTGTCACTCCCTTTCAGCCCATGTCAGGCTCCAGCAGCAAGCTGGTTGGTCAATTCCTGTTGCAACCAATGGATCAGTGTTTGGTTGATCCTGGAAAAAAAAAAAAGCAGAACCTATACCTGCAGGAAAAAAAATTCTTTGATAACCCTGACGCAGAGTCATTTTTGAGTTGGGTAGTGCCTAAATCTAATAAAACAAACAAAAAAGTCAACAACTGTGAACCAGGGAAGATACTACCACAACAACTATAATTATTTTCACAACTTCCCGTGTAAATATTCTATCTGTATTACAGTCACATGGAAACACCACTCATGATTACTTTTATCCCTTCAACAGTTTCTCTGAGAAATTGTCTGACTTGTATCATTATGGTCTTAATGCCTGAAGACCCCAAAATTTGTCAAGATTCAAATAAAAGATATTTAACTGAACTGACAGTTTTTAAATAATTCCATTAATCCAAGCATGTTGTTTTCAATAAATAGCATCTATTCAGAAAAGCATAATTTTCCAATTATGCAATAAACTGCCTAGCCACACGGCATTCAATGGTGCTTACTTCTAAGTAAACATACATATATCTAACGTATTAAAAAATGTTCAACATGTTTTAAAAGATTTTTTTTGGCCAGGTGAAATGCCACAGTCAAATTTTTTAATAATCATATTGTGTATAATTTAAACTGCTAACTTGAATCCAAAAGGAAATTAAATGTTTTTCAACAGTGTTCTTTTTCTGGGGAATTTACTCCCTTCTAATTCAAGCTGTCTTTGAAATGCCAGAATTTGTGATTGCAACCAAGTTAAGCTACATATAAGTTAAAGAGAGGATTAAATTTTATTTTCTATTCATTTAGCCTTGTCTATAAATGGAATCCCTGCTTGTTTCTACTGTTCAGCATATTCTCCTACAGAGTAACTCTACTGCTTTCAGCTCAGATTCAGAAAGTACGAAAAAGAACAATAGTGAAATTTAAAAGCCTTGTTATATTATTTGTTAAAGCATGGTTATGTGCTAGCACTTATTTTTATACTCTCAAGTCAAGGACAATTCTTGGGGATTGCGTCCACGTAGTTTTCTTCCTGAAATTACAAAATGAGATGCTCAAATGCTAATTGGCATTGATCTGTATCAATTACCTACCATGGGGACAGGCACATGGGAAGATACTGGATTAAGGGATTTCCTCTAGATTAGAAAGGGTTGCTGACTCCTAGCTGTGATAATTGCAAATTAAAAAAAGAAGTCTGCTATGGCTGGTATTTTGCTATGGCTCACAAATACTTCACTACTGATGACTGCAACTTCACAATATAATATACTGCTAAATTGCCAGAAACTGGGTAGATACAGCTTCCATATCATTAGAGATATTTGAAGTATTTGGGAATATATGGAGATAATTGAGGGTGACTTCAAGGTATGCCACCAAGTATCTGTTGGAGGTATACTCCTCACCCCACCCTGGAATGAAAAGGCACTTCAAACTATGCTGACAGAAACAAGATTCTGAGCAAATACATTTCCCTAGTATGGGAATGTAGAATGTGTATTTAATGTAGAACGTACATTAAACTTCTCACTAGAAACTAATATCTTTCCTGAGATTTTCCCAAGTTATGGCCAGGTTTTTTTTTTAATATAAACATCTAAACAATAAACCACTTTAATTTCCTAAGATTACGCTTTTGTAACTGGAGTACTATCTACACATATAATTAAAATAGAACAGAGTCAATCCTCTGGTAAGAAGTTTAACTACTCAATACTCAAGTGATCATTATTTTGGCCTTTCACTGGACCATATCAGATAGTTTAATTTGTACGTTTGGCCCAACAGGAGCAGCACCTAACTGACCTTGGCAGATCTTGAAAAGCTAAATAAGTTGGATGGAAACCACCATGGAATCCCAGGGCTGTAGACTATACCAAAAAAATTTTTAAAAGCCAGAAGCCATTGGCAGACTACTTCTGTACTGTTACAAAGCAGAATGGATGTGTAGGAGATAGATTACTACATGTTCAAGCTCAAAAAGTCTTCAATTCTTTTGCAGTTTCCAAATACTGGGACACAAACCAAAAACAGGATTTCCAGTACCAAGTATTCAATACAGCATAGTAAATCATATCTAAATTGGGTTTTACTGGTTCTAACATGCTCTAAACTACTGTACTTGTCAGGAAGACTCAATTTAATGATTTAAACCACAATTTATTCAACAATCAGGAATACATAATTCTAATATCTAGCAAACAGACATTCTTCTCATTTGGTATAACCTGACTATATATTTTCAGTACACAAATAAAGATGCATCTCATTTCTTTAAAATTATATATCATGTAAAGCAATTATTTAATCATTTGTTTCAATCATTTGTTTAATTATTTGTTCAGACTTGCTATATATGTAAACATTTTGTACAATAAACTGGAATTAAGTACTTAATTAGAGAAATCTGTTTAGCTATTAAAGTTGAACTCATATATTGTGCTATGTTATGGCTTGCTTAAATGTGTTAAATAGCGATTGGTAAGGAATACCCAAAACACTAAGCCATAAATTGGTTATAAACCACAATGATTGGGTTCATATAACATTCTAAGCCAAAACTAGTAATCAGTATTGTGTCTTAGCATGATGTTTGAACTTGATAGAATGGATAAAAGTCAATGATTTAAAATGATGAAAATCAGATGTCTTATTTAAATCAGATTTTAAAAGCATTTTGTAAAAAAAAAAAAAAAAAAAGAAGCTAACCCAAAGGGATAAATTTCTAATTATATTCTTTATTTTTATTATATTCTTCTGTAGTTGCTAATGTGACATGAGAACTAAGGTAACAGATCTGGTAACTGATCTCTTTCTAAAAGTGCAAAGACAAACTTAGTAAACAGAGAATTTGAGCAGATGGAGTACTATAATTTTAAGAGTTGGTGATGGTTGATTATCTATTATATACCATATACATCATAGCAAAAATATCCTCCAAGTATTCACTGTAGTAAATTGAACTGTTCAAGTCCTAATGGTCAAATATATATCTGCTTACCTGGTACTAAGATTCCATTTAAAAAATTAAACCTAGGCTGAAAAGTTGGTAAACAACCAAATATTTCTCTCTCTTCTATTTGGTACAAGAAACTTGAAGATTAACCCAATAGCAGATTATCAGAAGAGTGTAATCTGTCCAGAAGACTTCGACCTTAAGGAGAAAAGGGAAGGGTAATTTTTCAGTAATCCCCACCACCACACACACATACCTTTTTTGCAATATACTGTACATATCCCAAAGCCAATTAAGATGCTCCAGGAAAAGCTCTCAAATATATCTGGGTAGTATATAGTGAGCTGCAATGAGTTGGTGGAAAAGAACTAAAATTGACTCTTCTTTTCCTGGAAGATGTTTTCCCATCTAACTTTCTGTAGATTCCATCCATATGCATTTTTATCCTCAAATCTGTTTTGATTGAAATGGGGGCCAGTGAGCATCTAAGATTAATCTGCCTACACTTTATTATTCAGAATCTTTCAATTAGTATATCCGTTTTCACTTCACAGGATGGCCCAACATTTTCCTAAATGTGTATGATAGATTTTTGGATTGTTCAGTAAATTGACATAACAGTTTAATCAGGACTTGCTCAACTTATGTTGCTGTACATAAGGTTCATGGGCCTTAACATCCTCTAAAGCTTGCAACTCACTACCTAATCCTCCTTCATCCATGTCCATTCTTGCTCCCAAATATCTTTTTGCAAATATATGCCCTCTTCCTTGCTAGCTAAATAATCTTTGTGTATATTTAATACTATCAATTCATACTTTTTCTTTCACTGCAAAAGTGGCAAACTGCAAGACACACAGTATATCCATTGATACCTGCACTAATTTAAATGAAACAGAGAATATACTTATGTTGCAATGAGCAATTAAGTCTCCTGTCTTGTTTCTGAAAATAAGTTTAGTGCTTAGAATATACTAGAAAACCTAAAAGGCTTGTTAAGGCCCATGAACCTTATGTACAGCAACATAAGTCGAGCAAGTCCTGATTAAACTGTTATGTCAATTTACTGAACAATCCAAAAATCTATCATACACATTAAGGAAAATTTCCATAAAATTCATGCCCCTCATCCAAAAGATGTATTAGAGAACTCCAGGCTGTTTCAGGACAATAAGGGAAGTAGCATCTAATCCAGCCACATCAAATGTAGTCCTAGTTACTACAGTTCCTCAGTGATCCCAGCAGCTACCTTAGTTGCAAGCAGCAGTTATTGTAACAGCTACAAGTATTTTTATTCTCATCTCACTCAAACCCTGTGCTAATTCAGCATGAAAAAACGACAGCCCTCTCTTGTTCTAGTTATACAAGCCAAAGTTCATCCCAGCAGTATCATGAGATCTGGAGACACTCAAGTAGTGGTTAAGATGTTGGACTGGCACAAGGGAGACTCAGGTTCTAGTTCACTCTTGGTCATGGAAACTCACTACGTAACTTTGAGCCAGTTATTCTCTCAGCCCAACGTAACACGCAGAGTTGTCATGAAAGGGGGAAATCAGATGAGAGAGTATTACGTATGCCACCTTCAGCTTCTAAAGGAAAGGTGGGATATAAATCTAATAAATAACTATTACAAACATAGTTAGCTATACAAATCTGTAAATAAATATAAATAAATAAATATGTTCAAGCATTTAATGCCTCTCTCAGAGGAGAGGCTATTTCATTATTTACATTTTGGATAGCAATCAAGATTTGTAGAGCCAGAATTAAACTCGTGTGCTTAACTATTTCAGTTATAGTTGAGTTCTAAAAAGCTTTCACTATTAATGTCTCACCTGGATAAGGCTAGTTGGATATTCCTAGTCATTCACTTTTTTACCTACATGTTTTCTTAGAAATGCACCACTAACTTCATGGAAGCCTATTCCCAAATAATTCTTACATAAGAGTGCAACACAAGCAACCATTCACCAGTCATCCTTCTCAGCCTAATCTACCTTGGAGTTTTGCTAGAAGGGTAAAGTGACAAAAGGAGGAGCCATGTGCCCTACATTGCCTTGAGCTCTTTAAAGGAAAGGATAAAAATGTATTAAGTTCTGTTCAAGTTCAACATTAGTAAATAAAATAAAAAAGATTAGGATTCTGTCTAAGCAATGGGCTCCAACCTAACTTGGGAAACCATTTTTTCCACAATCATTCTGGCAGTGCAGGGAGCTGGCAAAAAAAGGCAGAGTTCGTCTTCTTCCCTACACCAGGCTGCTTTGTATAATTTAAAACATAACAAACTGACTCCCTTTTCTATACAATACACAAAGCATAAATATGCAACTGGAAAAGCATGCTAGTAAGTTTACAGGAGGCTGAAAATAGAAAAATGCAACTAAGGATTTATAAAGTTACCTTATTATTCCCTTAACATAATAGCAATGTAATATAATCTGGAAGCTACTTAGAAAATATCTAAAAAAGATAGACAAATACACATTGTTTTTTTCAGGCTGGCCAGTTCTTCTATAGTTGGGGGCGGGGGGATATCCCTTCATGCTTCACAAGCATCTTCAGATTTGGGTTTTTTTATTTTTTTTAAATTCCTCCATGAGGACTGATTAATTAATTCTAGAGGAAAAAGATTAAGAACAGATATTGCTTCTTTCACATTCTGTCTACGATACTTAACCACACTAAACTACAAATCCACACTTTAAAATCTATCTAACAGCTTTCAAAAACGATGTCTAGTATTTTAAATTTCTAGTAGTTCAGTCAGAAAAGCAACACAGCATAGAATAATCTACTTAGCTTCCTTCTTACATTCTACTTAGCAATACACTGCTATAGAGATATTCAAAGCACCATCTACATCAAAACATAATGGACAGAAGCCAGAGATATTTCAAGCATGTTTAAGAGCTTGAGAATGCCCAGTGAGATATTTTTTTCTAACAATTTCTTCTCCCAAATCATTATCATACATTAAAAAAAGGTTAAGGTTACCGTTGAGCTCAACTCCTGGTGATTAAATTGATGCAACCATACAATTTTCTTGGCAACAGCATGGAAATGGTTTAATATTGCCTTCTTCTAGAATGTATTTTTTTTATTTCTCAATCTAACTAATCTTGGTATTCCCTCTTAATCTTCCATCCAACTAGAAGCCAGTCTCAATGATACATAATGCCTCAATGATACTTAACCTCCTGACCCCCTATAAGTCACAAGAAACTTCGCTGCTTTTGAAAAAAGTCTCCTCCTTCCATTGGGTGGCATGGTAGATTGGTGTTCAGTAAAGACTCCTCAAAAACAGATACATCTCTTTATCTCAGCCAAAACCTAGCCAACCGTGGAGAATTAAGGAGCTTATTGTGACAAATTATTTATTCAGTTGTTTCTTCATGAAAATTGTCTTCTATTCTTCCTTCCCGGTTACATACTAAAGAATGAAGTGTATCTAAGGGACAAGAGGTACACATTCTATTTATATGTTCTTAGTTAACAAACATTGCTACATCTCATCACCCAAGAAAAAAATTAATAAGTATTCACATAGTAAACATGCTATAGTAGCAGAAACTACTCAAATCATGGATACTTTCATGATGTTTTCCTATAGCATACTGTTATATCTGCTGTTTCAAGCTATAAAAAATCAAACTGAAAGTGGAAAAAAATAATTACCATTAAAATTTATTATATATTAACAATTTCAAGTTAGCATTTTGTATCTTAAAATTGGAAACAATGATATGAATGAGCCACTATATCCGGAAATCTAGAATTTAAAATGCAACATCATTGTTTACAGTAAACAAGTTCTCTATATTCATTTAAAATGCACTGCTATTAATGTCATAAACTTACATATTCTAAATTACAGTACATGGAATTTATAAAAAAGACAAACCATTTTTATTTATTTTTAACCAGAAGTGCCATAAAATCATTAAAGCTGTTTTTTTAAATAGCCGTATCATATGTAGCTAGTAACCTTTCCTAGCACATCTCAGAATTATGAAATGGCTTGTTCTAATTTAGTCAATACATAATTTGGGTTTAATGAAGCTATTTTCAAATTATGCATAATTTCAGTATCTGTCCAAAAGGCTAGTTTTAGTTTTAAAATCTGTATCCCTGAAGCATCTGTAAACCCAAAGGAAGTTGTCATATACAGCATTATAGTCAATACAGAATACTAGGACTTTCCACTACCATTAAACCAACATTGGAAATAATCTGCTGGTATGCAGGGCACATCTGGATCTACTACATTCAAATAATTAAATTTACTAAGAAACAATATACATTAAGAAAAAATCATACCACTGTGCACCAAACAATTACATGGGTTGTGCAATGATTCTGTATTTTATAAATCTCTATTGATAAGTCCTAAGTTTAAAAATTAACAGAAAATCTGTACAAAAGTACACAACTGCGCACTGCAACTTTCAAACAGAATTTTATCTATTTAAAATTTCATATTGTGTGTTACATTTAACTCACCTATGTTTCTACAGAACTCTTCATAAATGTAATTGCCTTAACTGAGACATATTGTTTCTCCCATTTAACAATTCTACCAAAGAAATCATGGCACTAGGGAAATCATTAGGATTCAGTTTCTTTAATGCAGGATTGAAAAGGGGAATAAATGCCTTATATAAAATAAAATACATATTTTCAGAATGCTTACATAAACCTGGCAAATTATCTTGTGAATTAAATGGACCAATTTATAACAAAAATATAGGAAATGGGAGAACATTTCAAGAAAAAAAATGCTTAGGAAATCTTATAGACTTCACTGACTGCAGTGTAAATAAATATTATTTGCAGTGAGGAAAGTTTCAGTAATAGAATGAAAGATGACACAACCATAATGAAACATTAAATATGTGTAACTCTTGTATGCTGTTCTTAAATATATTTTCACTGGAATTTCTGTGTTGTTACATATTAACTTACCTAGAACTGTTTTATGATAGATTTTAAAATTTAAAATTATATTTATAATCAAAAGGCCTCAAATTCAACTACATACCACTTAATTTAGTATTAGCTTTTTCGGGAATTATTAAAAATGGCTGCCTATAGCTTGTTGTAGTCATTTACACTGTAGAATCCACGTACTGTAGAAGTACTGAAAAATCTAGAACATTTTGGAAACTTGAATATCTATCAATATTTCATTTAAAACAGAATGAATTCCAGTTTAACTGGAATTATTTCAGGCTATTAGAAATAGCCTGAAAATAGACTGCATGAACTCATACATGGAGATGCAGCAGATGTGTAATAACGTTGTACCAATTACTTGTTTAGAAATTGGGCTGTTGGACCAACTAGAAAAATTATATGCCACAAAATGTCATTTTGATTGTATTAGTCTTTGTCAAATGTATATATTAGATCATCCTCAAAAACTTTTCTTTTGTATATTATCTTTAATTATGATTCATTCATGATAAAAATTCAGGGGTACTTTTTATTTTCACAGACTAATTTTAAACTATTTATAGTGAGAAATGCTAGCTGAGAGAACACGCAATAGCCACAGAAGGACAAATCACATTTCTTAGACGGGAGGGAATTTTTATTACACTTTGTTTATTGACCACTAGTTATCAGTGCAAGTGAGTGTAGAAATGAAAGATTAGGCTAAACAAATATGCAAAGAATACATACTACAGTTCAAGAGGATACTTCTGGAGTATTTTATAAAAAATGTTCAGCACACACACTACTTCAAGGATGGAGAGAAATTTGTAAAAGTAATATAGCAGTCTCTTGCTAACTGATTTTTCCTGAAAAGAATAACTAAGATGCCCAATTAAGACAAAGGATGTTCTTTTTTTATTGTGTAAGAATACCACACTCATAAAGCTATGAATATATATTTTTCTACCTTCAGTTGCCACCAGAACTTAATATTTAGTTTACAGATACTAATAACACAAGGACACAAGAAAAAAGAAATCAACAAGTTTCATTATTTCAAATATGAAAAGGTTTTAGCTTTAAAATATGCTTTCAATAAGATGTAATTGATAGAATTATAGCTTCTTCAAACTCAGGAAAACACTTCCTCTGCTTCCTATAGGCTACTGTAAACCAATAGAAATTGCTTCATTTTTTAAAATCTTTGCTACCAGGTATATTTATCCATCTACCAAAACAATTATAGATTAATTATGTTAAACTATGAAAATCTTTATTATTTATTTTCCTTTTTCCTTACCTTTGAATGTAAAAAGGTACACTTTATAACAGAATATTTTTGTGCTCCTTCAAATGTACATTCATTCATATATAAGCATTTAGAAAAACAAAAACTGATTTTTTCAATAAATATACCAGGACATTAAAAAGCTTGTATTTCTGTTTTTTTTTTTATTCCAAGCTTGAAATAAGCTAACCAAATATTGTTAATTTAGTGTAAATACCAATAATATTAAGTGAAAATTGCAGAATTGGTACATTTGGTATTTTCCTTTCTTCCTGCTTGCTCACAGAAGTATCATATTGCTAGAACGTTTAACTTTTTTTATATGTAAACTTCCAAAAAAAATAAAAATCCAAAGACCTCTTGAGTAAAACTGTTATTCTATCCTGTATAACAAGTTATTTACAGGAGCTACTGGATGACAGCATACTATATGTGTTCTTCATACCATCATCCAATTGTATAAAATTTTTGTAATATTTTGAGGGGAAGAATGATCACTAGTCCAAACAACTAAAAATCAAAGTAAGATTGTGAATATGCTTGTCTTATATTTAATTTCTTACATCTTAAATATAAAGCAAGTACACTGATTTTGATATTAATGTTTAAAACCATCTTAATCTTTTTCCAGAAAGAAAGAACTGGCGCCCCTTAGCGTTCACCTCTTAAAACATTTAAATCATTCACTTATTTGCATAGGACATTTTTTCAACATTCCAGAAAGTTTTCAACATTTGCAGTTCTTCCACCCAGCAGCCAAAGCAAACAGAAGAAAGCAGGATTTAAAGGGGCTATTAAAAAAACAGGAGCAGAGTAGTACAGGAAAAACTGTATATAATTTGAGACAAGCAGTTTGACTTTTGAATTAGATTTTCCAGTCTTTACTTTGGACTTATGAAAAAAAACTGACAGCTCAAAGCCTTCCAAAGATGCAAGAGCATTCAAAAGATGCAGTGACTTCATACATTCTTGAAATAATCACACCAAAAATATCCTCTTTTGTTCTTCTTACAAAATCATTACGGCAATATTCCCAAGGTGATGGTTCCAGAAATTTTTAAAGCCACTGTCAGGATTGTGATAAAGTACAGTTACTTTTAAAAAGGAACTGAAAGAACAGATTCATACTAAAGTATCCCCGTAAAAATCCCCAGAAACTTTTTTTACTTGACATCCAGAGTATGTTGTACAATCTTACCTAAACCAGAATTAGCCAAATACAAACCCTAATCAACTGATATTCCACAGGCATTTGCTTCAAACGAACCCAAAAGTGTTTCCAATTAATATATGTTGCATTCCAGTTACAACCATGTATATGTTTCCCCAACAGTAAGATTAAGTCATCCCAAACGGTAACTGAAAAGCAGTATCAGTCTGTTTCACAAATAAATGATGAAACTGATATTCACCAAGTTTCCCCATCTTCCTAAAATATGGAAGTTTCAAGATGTGAACTTTTAGGAATGGACTCTGACTGACATTTTACACTGAACATACAGGATATGTTCAAAACCTTTATTTAAAAAGATAAGTACTTTTTTACTCAAACCAAATAAAAATAATTTGTTTTAAAATTGCAACAGTTGAAGCTACTTATTTTGCGGAAACCTAAATCTGCAGACACTTAGATCTGCAGAGTTATTCACGTACCCCAACCTTGCACCTTCTTGTAACTCAAGTAACTACAGAAAGGAGATCGAGATTACGCACACGGCCTAAAACTACCAACGGGTATTCAGCGACGCCAAAAACAATTTTCGCGTTTGCTTCTGATATTCAAATCGAGAATCACCCAGTATGTCCTTCGCGGTAGAAGTTAATAAAGTTCGGAAAATTTATTCGAAGACTTAACCGAGTTTTGTCTTTTTATGGCCGACAATCAGCCCAGTATTGCATAAAAGAACTGAGCTCTCAAGTTTCGCCTGTTTTTTTCATGTCCCTCCGCCCAATCTCAAAACAAAAACCGGCCATGTACAGTTTAGGCTGCAAGAGTAAGCTGCTTAAAAGTATTTCATAAAACATGCCATCGGGCCTACTTTGTCTTTCATACTTTCAACGCAGATTTAGCAACTCAAAACGCTATAAACTCATTAAAAAAAAAAACTTTCTCCTCTCCCAAATTATTTTCTAAATGTCGCTAGTGGGTTTACCGATTAAAAAGTACCTACGCAGAAAATAAGGCAAAGCACAGAGTTCATTGCTCCGTGTCCCGAAAGGCCAAAACTTCTGTGTAGAGACTTCCCGCTTCTCTTTGTTTATGGGCAAAAGAGGCAAAGCCAAAAGACGCCATTGACGGGGCGCAAAGCGTAGTCCGCCCCCATTTGCAGGATAGGAATGGGAAGGGCAAAGCGGGTCTATGTCGCGGAGAGGCCCAAAGTGTCGGGGCAGGGGGCACCATTTTTTCCTCACACTCTCAGCTCTGCAAACTAGAGTTACTTTAGGGATTTCGTTTTAGTTTTCTGCAATTGCTTTTTACCTTCGTCCAGCAGCCTCTCGAGGTGGTTGAATATCCCGCAGAAGTTGGGGAGGCTGCTCATGAGCTTCTTGTCGTTCATCAGCTGCATCAGGTAATCGGGGCTCGGCTTGGGCTTCTCCTTCGTTTCCATTTCCCCAACCATATTCCAAACGCAGAGAGCGAGCGAGCGAGCGCCCGCACCAGCACTCACCCAACCACCGCACTGGGTGCCCGCCAGGCGGAGAAGAAACGGGGTGTGTTATGTGGGCTGAGGGGGGGAGAGGCCTCTTCCCCCCCTAGGAAAACGAGGGAGCGGAAAAAGGGGGTCTCGTCAACGAAGAAGCCGCCAGCACACAGCGGCGGGTCTCGGGCGACGGAGGAAAATAAAAGGGGGGAACTCGATGACCGCCACCCCAAACCCTCCTCGGCCGCCGCCGCCACCACGGAGGGTAGTGCCCTAGTCTTCTTCCACCCCGACTGTACAGTGATCCTCCTCCGCCACCGCCGCTTCCTGTCGCCGCTCCCACTGGATGCCTTTCTCCAAAGCGGCGCAGTCTTCGGTAGTTCCCCCTCCTCGCCACACACGCAGACGTTGGTCGCGGCTCCCTTTCCTCGGTGCTGCTGCCCCCTGGTCTGTCTCCGCGGCGGGGAGGGAGGCGGGGAGGCAGGCAAAGGGGCGGCGGACTTGGCCGTTTCCCGAGGAGTCCCCGCTGCTGCCGCCGCGTATTGTAAGGCTCTTCCCGGCCACCGGCGGTGCTTCCGTTGTTGTTGTTCCCGCCGCTGCTGCTGCTGCTGCTGGTGGTGGCAGTGCCGCCTCGTCTCCCGCGCCGCCTTGCCTCCCTCCCCTCCCGCTTCTGCCGCTTGCTTGAGGCTGACGACTCTCAGCCCCGCCGCTGCCGCCGCCGTGGTGCCTTCACCTCCTCCTCCTCCTGCCTCCTCCTCTTCAGTTCGCTCTGGAGTTCGCTTCAGTTCAGGCGGCGCTGGCGGCGGCGGCGGCAGCAAGCAACGACGGCGGGAAGGGGAGGGGACACAGGGGCAGGGAGGGGGCAGCGGAGGAACAGAGGCGGGGCGGCCGTTAATCAGCGACGGCAACGGTAGTGGCGGCGGCGGCGGCGGCGCCACTTGGCAGATTCACTTCGCCCCGCCCCTCCAGCTTGCCTGTGAGCGACGGGGGACTCGGTTGACGGCCGGCGGTGAGCGGGAGGGAGCGCGCCCTTCACACCCACACATACACCCGTGTGATACACCCTGGGCTTTGGAGTGACGGGGCGCGCGCGCGCGCGCTTCCGAAAGCTCGCGCCTCTGCCTCGTACTACTTTTACGCGCGAGATGGTTGCGCTCGGCGCGCGTGCGCGTGCTCCCTCCTTTCCCCTCCCCCCGTTTCTCCGGTGTTTGCCCTCCCCCCTTCCGATTTTTTTTTTTTTCTGTACAGAAATCCCGTACGCGAGCGCACGAGAAAGAAACTGAAGAAACTCTTGCTACTTCGCACATCCTGTGTTGGGGCGGGGCTCGGTCACATGGTGCTAGGCGGGAGGGGGGAGGCCTGATCGGGATGCGCCGCCTCTGAGGCGCAGGCGCACTGCGTTTTCTGCCACCCGCGACTGGTACGAGAGTGCGCGCCCGTGCGCGCTTTCAATTGTGTCGCGCCGGCCGCGGCCCCTTTATTGAGGTGTAGGATTGGAATAGGAGAGGCGGGGTTGAAGTGAGTATTGTGCGCCTGCGCAAAGGAGAATGGAAAGGAGACAGGCGTAGGGCTGGGGGTGCACCAAGGAGGGGTGATGTTCCTCTGTCTCTATTAGCGGCCGCGAGGGCGAGGAGAGCGCGGCTACTAAGCGAAGCGGCTTCTCCGCGGAGGACGGAGCTGGCAGCGGAGAAGCCGAGGCGCTTCCCCGCGTAAAGTTTAGCTCGCCCACTCGCTCAGGAGGGCTGCTCCTACCGCACGCGCGCGGTATGCACCAGATAGGGGTCCGGACCTCTGGCGGTGCTGACACAGCCCCCTCGCACTTCTTGAGTGGCTGGCTGGGAAGTTGGGCAGGAGCCGCTCGCTTTCCCTCCCCTGCTTCGTCTGTCTACTCGAGCAGCTCGCTGCTTCCTCTGCACGCCAGCGCCGCTTCCGAGGACCCGGTGCGGGGGCTCGGGCGCGGAAGCACGCGCGAGCGCCCTTGGGATGTCCGGGAAGGCGGTCTACCTGTGCCGGGCTTGGCTCCTGACCTGGGCTCATTTTCCCGCAGGAAGCTCTACCGAGTACTTGGGCTGACGCGGTGTTACTTCCAACGCCTTTCCTTTAGTCGGCAGGGCTTCGCCGCCGGCGCAGAAAGGCGGGAAAGCGCTCTTTAGAGTTGCAAAGATCCCGCACAATAAATCCCGCACAACTGGCTTGGATTCGAGGTTTCTTTCCTAGCCGGGAGGGAGCGAGTAGCCGGCGCGCCCGTTGCGCCTCCGCGCAAAAGCCGGCGCGCCCGTTCCCTTCTCGCTTCCTCGGAGGTTAGCCTAGCCGCCGCCGCCGCCTTACTCCGTAGTAAACCCATTGAGCTGAATGAGCCGTTCTGCCCAGAAACTGCTGTAGGGCTGCAGTTTTCGCGCTTCCTGGAAGTCCCCAGGAAAGCCTAATGCTACCTGCGCTCGCGAGTACCTTTAGGATCCAACTTCCCTCCCGGGACTGACAGCACGAATGCGTTCCTTCGAGGGCCGCAGGGTCAGCCGACCTTCTGCTATCGAATCTGCCCCTTATTCTCACTGATTTCGAAGTGGTCCAGAGATAAGACATCCCCCCCCTTCCTTTTTTCCTTTTCCTTTCTTACCCTAGTTAAATACTTTCACGCTATCGGTCAACTAAGTAACCAGATTTTTCCCCACCTGGAATACCCGTATTTTCATCTCTTACACACTCCCTGCAAAACTTTTATCACGTTATTAAGTTTCATCTATGTCCTCTCCATACATAGCATGCAGTTTACAGCTACCTGCATACAGGTTTTCCTTTCTTCAAAACAATTAAAAAGGAAGGGAGGGAGCTTATGAAAAGATATGGAAGGAATGTTTTTGTAAAAGACATACTGCATTTAGGTTCTGTTATTGATGTAGCCTAGTGCTAGGCCCATATTTCAGAAAATCGGACTGATTTCAAAGCGTCTTGACAAGCACCTGCCACCCATTTTTTTGGAAAAATGGCTCACTTTATTTAACAACTGGTCTTACTCCCCATGGAAGCTTAATCAGTAGTTCTATTGGCAGTATGTTTCACTGAAACTGATGCATAAAAATGCAGTAACAAATACTGGTGAATTCCCTTGTCTGCTTCTCTGTATTTTAACAAGGATATTGATAAAATTGACCACATGGAGCAATGCCAATGGTTTAAGTTTTATTTTTACAATATTGGTTGTTCCATTAGAAGGCATTTAATTGTTTTGACTCTGAACCAGAATGGCGTGATTCTTTCCCAAGAACTAATGTGTGTACTAATGTACAGTGTTATTGTTAACATAAACATCTGTTCTAAAATTTAGAGAAAAGTAATCTAGTTTCTGTCAATATTGATTTTATGGGTTTTTTTGAGGAGTGGAAGAAAAGGAATTTAGCTGAATACAGAGATCCTTTTTTTCCTTTTGGAGAATGACATCTCTACTCGATATGTACAGTACCCCATTTTAGCATGGTTTGTTAAATGTATTGGCACTGCTTGCTACTTGAAAACTAGGTGTATCACAGCCCAATCCTAAACCTGTTTCCTTAGAAGTTCAGCTGAGTGCCCACCAGGCAGGGAAGAAATGGGGTTTGTTATGTGGGCTGAGGGGAAAAGGGGGTCTCGTCAATGAAGGAAAATGAGGGAGCAAAAAAAGGGGGTCTCGTCAACGAAGAAGCTACCAGCACATAGCGGCAGGTCTCAGGCGACAGAGGAAAATAAAAGAGGGGAACTTGATGACTGCCCCCCAAACCCTCTTCAGCTGCTGCCACCACCACAGAGGGTTGCACCCTAGTCTTCTTCCACCCCTACCGTACAGTGATCCTCCGCCACTGCCGCTTCCTGTTGCCGCTCCCACTGGATGACTCTCTCCAAAGCAGCAGAGTCTTCGGTAGTTCCCCCTTCTCTTCCTCACCACATATACGGACATTTAGTGCACTTTTTAATAAAAATTACGGGGCGCTTCCTAATGATTTAAAGGTAAGAATTAACAGTGAATGGACTGATTTCATCCCGTCTGCTCTGACACTGCTTCATTGGTCTTTCTTTTGCACTGTTAGAGGTGTTTAAGAGGCCTGAAGTGGCAAGCAGAAAAATGTCTTCAGAGTAGTATTTCAGATGTCAGCTGATTTGATTGATACAATTAATGAACATGATTTAGGAAGCAAGCGCTTTTTACTTATTCGTTGCTTTTTTTTATTAGAGCTATAGGCATATCCTTTTACTTTCTTTCATGTAGATTTCCTTCTTACATATGTGCACATCCCACGCTGTTCTCATTTTCTTTTCAAGAGGATTCCGATGCTTTCGAGAGTCTTGCTTAATTTTCTCACTAGGCAACTGCCCGGAGTGATATGGGATTAGTCTATTCTTCCCATTGAAATATCAACAAAAGGAAGACCTAGTTCCCCATGTGACCTGTTGCACCAAATCTGATGATCACATATTCCTGGGTGTGACCAAATTCACAGCTTTGTTCTCTTAGTTTCCTTCCTTTTCTTACTCTAAAAAGAAGTTGCTCTAATGTGTAATCACCTTTTTAAAACTTACCAGCTAGCTGACATAGTAATAGTGGTAGACTACATTAGTGCATGAGGGCTACTTCATATACTGAATTATCATACTCTACTTTCTTTTAAGTATTTTTCAACCAATTCTTTATTCATGGATCAATTCATATAGAGTTAAAAAAGGACAGAACTGTATATTGTTTGGCTTCGTTTTATCATTTTCCTACTAAAAGTCAGTATATTGTGGGAATATTACTATAAGTATTTATGTGATTTTCTATGTTGCTAAAACTCTGATCACTCAAGTGTAGTACAGTTTTCTCTTTTAAAATAATGATTTCAACAACATGGCTATCTTTAATATACCCTAGAACAGTGGTTCTCCAACATTTTAGTTTCATGGCCCCTTTACATTCTTAAAAATGATTGAGGACCCCAAAGAGCTTTGGTTCAAGTGGGTTATATCTATCAATATTTACTGCGTTAGAAATCAAAATAAGAAATTTTAAAATATTTATTTGATTTTGCAGACCCCCTAAAAGGGTCTCGGGGACACCCAGGGGTCCTCAGACCACCCTTGAGTACTGCTGCTCTAGAACAATGTTTCTTAAACTTTTCAAGGCTACAGAATATCAAACATTTTTAATGAGGGATCCTATGTTTCTTTTTAAAAATTCTAAGAAATATTGAAAATTTATTGTAATGATATTTATTTTTCCTTGTATTTCATGCATCAGTTATAAAACTTAATGGGATGTATAATTGTGTTGTTGGGTTTTTGTTGTGTGTGTGTGTGTGTTTGGTTTGGTGGGTTTTGTTTTATTTTGTTTGTGCCTTTGAATCAGTTTTTGACACCTGGCGACTGCCTGGACAAGTCCCTGCAGTTTTCTTGGCAAGTTTTTCAGAAGTGGTTTGCCATTGCTTCCTTTCTAGGGCTGAAGGAAAGTGACTGGCCCAAGGTCACCCAGCTGGCTTTGTGCCTAAGGCGGGACTAGAACTTACAGTCTCCCAGTTTCTAGCCTGATGCCTTAACCACTACACCAAAATGGCTGTATAAGGTTGTATATATGGCTGTATAACATACTTCATCAATATCAGATTTACTAAAGAATGTCTTAGCATTAATGTTTGGCCTGTTTAAATATCGGTTTGCAATGAGTGGTGAAAACCCACTTTAACAAGGATATGTTGAAGAAAAGATAAGACCTTCATTGCCTTTCATCTCTGTGGTCTTTCATTCAAAAGTCTTCTGGTGGTGATTTTTAAAAAAATAGTTTCAGTGTAACACCTCAAAAGAGATCTGCGAACATGCCTTCATTCATAGGCTTCTGAATGAATCAAAACCCCACAAAAAAACCTGTTATCTTGGATCTTGGCTGAAGGAAAGTATCCTCAAATTGATAGTATAATCCAACAGCCAGTACAAGAGCAGTTATAGTGTGTTTAGTATACAAGTAGTCCCCAGATTAAGAACGAGTCCCATTCCCAAGGTTTGTCCTTAAGTTGAATTTGTATGTAAGCCAGAACAGTGTTGTATAATACTGTATAAGTAGTATTGTGTAATGAACTTGAGCCATTGTGTATTTAACTCAAATTTTGCTACAGTAAGCTCTGTTCTTAACTATGGGTCATCCTGAAACCAGGCATTCTTAACCCGGGGGCTACCTGTACTCACTCTAAATTAAGAAAACTTTTCACTCTACTCTTCTGTTTTCTTAGTTGTGTTCAGGTAATAAACATATCACAATAGTTTTCAGTTCTTTCAGGCACTTGGCATCAGTCTTAGAAACTCTGGTCTAGAAGTTGGCTACTGTGACATGATATGGCCACAGATCTTCAAAGGTGCCCTTTGTTTTTACATTGATTCAGTTCAAGAACCTCTACAGGCAAAGTAACCACAGGTTTTGTAGCTTTTATACACATGCAGTAGCAGTTATTTTTCTAAGCTACATCAACTTTTCATCAAGTGGAGGGGGGAGGTCTGGAAGAGAAGAAACAGGCTAAAGTTGGCCTTTGCCTAGCATTGGTTGGTGAATCACTTGTGGCTCTACCTGGAGTGAGAAGATCTTGCAACACACCTCATGCTCTCATCATCACCTGGTTAGACTTCTGCAATGTATTCTACATGAGACGGCCTTTGAAGACCACCCAGAAACTGCAGTTGGTACAAGATGCAAAAACACATTAGACACCATGAGCACACTGCCAGTAGGTTTCTAGATACAATTTAAAGTGCTAGTTTTAATCTTTCAAGCCATATATGGCTTGATATGGTGTTCAGATACTTTCAGGATCATCTACTTCATCTATTTCAACAAGAATTGATATGCCAGTAAGAACATCTCAGGAAAAATTAATTGTAGTTCCCTGCTGCCATGAAGTTAAGGGAGCTGAGCCAGGAAGAGATGTATCTCAGTAATGGCCCCTACATTATGGAATAGCCTCTCCCAAGAGCCTAGATTAATGCTGACATTATTGTCCTGGAAGCAAGTTAAAACAGGACTCTTCCAGAGACATTTTCAAGTTAATTTATTGATAAAAATACCATACACACACACACACAAACACTCAAGTTATTTATAATTTTGTAGTAGTATTTATACTATGGATATATTATGTTACTATATATATTGTAATTAAATTTGTTTATTAAATAAATAAATAAATATTCTGACAAGACAGATGCAGAGCTGCTGGAGCTTTTGGAATACTGATAAGGTATATTCTCAGTGTCCAGAGCCTTTTAATGACTTAATGGTGATTTTCTTGACCAATACTAGTTTCTAGGGAAATAGTAGTTTAAAGGAATCCATCAAATTGGTGTTGGCTCATAACCACGTAGTAGATTTTCTCCAGGAATCCTACATATACTTGCAAATAAATTCATATAGTTTTATTAACAATGGTGCTAAAATATCTTTCTTTTTAAGTTTTATAATTTGAAAACCAAAGTAAGATTTCACATAAAAGTGAAACCAAATCTAGAATACATTGGGATTCTTTTTGGCCTGTAGACTCTAATGAAGTGGAGAAGATACTTTCCAATATGGCCTCTGCCCCCTGTGGACTTGACCCACATCTCTCCTGCCACCATTAGATTCTTAGAGGGGTGTGATGGACTAGGACAAAGAAGTGGTCAACACTTATTTGAGGGACTGGATGCTGCTACCTGCCTTGGAGGAAACAGCCGTATGCCCTCTTTGCAAAAAGTCCTCTTTGATCTAACCATTTTGGCAACTATCACCTGGTCTCCAACCTTCTCTTAAAATGTGGTGGGAAGCCGGCTACAGATAACCATCAAAGAAAGGTATTGAGATCCTTTTCCAGTCCAGATTCAAACATGGAAATTGTATGGAAACAGCTTTGGTTGCTCTAATTCATGACCTTTACATATAAGGACCTGGAGAGGAGAGGTGCATCCTTTTTAGGCCTCTCAGTGACATTTGTTATCCTACCCCATGTTGTCCTAGACTGCCTGCAAGCATTGGAAGTTAAGAGTCCTCTGCGTCAAAGTTTACACCCTCTTCTCAAGAGCCCATTCTTGGTCCCAACCATGTCAGACAACTTTTGTCCAACCTTCCCTTTTTAGTTGAGAAGATGGTAACTGCTCAGTTTCAGAGAGTCCTGGATGAAGTGGATTATCTGGACTGTTTTTAGTCAGGGTTCAGGCTGGGCACTGAGACAGCCTTGGTTGCATTTGTGGATGACCTGTGGAGGGGTCACAATGAGAGTGGTTTATCCATCCCTCCTGGATCTCTCAGTACCATCAACCATGGTATCCTTCTTGACCAGCTTCGGGGGTTGAGAGGGCACTGTTTTGCAGTGGTTCTCCTCCCTCCTCTGTGGCGAGTTCCAGTCAGTTTTGGTTGGCTGGGTTGAGCCCTAAGCCCCTGCAATATGGGGTGCCTCAGGACTTGGGTCCCATACCCCTCCTTTTCAACATCTACATCAGGCTGCTGCGGTGGATCATCCAGTGGCACAGGTTGCATTATCATCAGTATGCTTATGGTACTCAGTTATGCATATCCATCCCTGGCTAGGGTAGCAGTCCTCTGGACAGAGCTGATACACAACTTTTGGGTTCTCATGAACACATGGCTTCTGCTCATAGAGCAGATGGCAGCCATAGCCAGGGGCATTCACACAGATTCATCTTGTGTACCAGTTGTACTCATTCCTGGACCAGGAGGCCTTGCTCACAGTTACGCTCTAGTCACTTCCTGATTGGGTTACTGTAATGCGCTCTATATGGGGCTGCCTTTGAAGAGCATCTGGAAATTACAAGTGGTCTGGAATGCAGTGGTGTATGCAGTTCTGAGTGTTCTGCAGTTTGCCCATATTACACTGCTGCTGTACAAGTTCCCCTGGCTTCTAGTCTCTTTCCAGGTGGAATTCAAGGTCCTGGTTATCACCTTTGAGGCCCTGAATGGCACAGAGCCAGGTTATTTGTGGGACTGACTCCAGTAGGGTATCCCTTCCACCAGGTCTAATGGGGTGGATGCGCTCCAGGTCCCTTCCTTTAAATGCTGTCATCTCACAGATCTAAGATCTTCTCTGTGCCAGCCCCTGCCTTGTGGAACACCCTTCCCTCTGAGATCTGACACGCTCCTACCTTCCTAGCCTTCCAGAAGGCCTTGAAGAGATGGCTGTTCTTGCAAGCATTGGTGCAGAGTGAGACTGGAGCCCAGTACTGTTGAAAGTGAATGTGTGGGGAGGTGTTGCCTTTGGAACGCTTTTCATTGTGGTTTTTATGTTTTTATTCTGTGAGCTGCCCATGGTTATGGAACATAAGATGGGTGGCTATGTGAGTCAAATAAGTAAATAAGGGTTCCACACAGGAGCACTGGGGGACAAAAAGGTTAGTAGGTGCAAAGTTATAGGGTCCCCAGGTGTCAGGCGCAGCCCAAGAACAACGATGAAACAATCCAGTCGAGTACAGTTCCTTTATTTGCTTACACCGTATAGACAGAATCTTGCCAAAGTACAGTATATCTATACTACAGCAACTAGTGGATATACCCTGGGAGATTCTACGGAGTGGCTGCCCTGAATCTCTTACTCTTCTCACGCTCTCCCTGCAGACTGTGTTGCCTTTTGCCTCCTGTCCCCTGCTGGAATGCCGCCCCTCCTTCCTGATAGCCTTGATCTCCCACATCACTCTCCTCCTCGTAGATACATTCCATCACACTAGGGTTCACTTCTCTCTCCCCTGCTGTTTAATATCTGGATGAAATTGTTCAGAAGAGTATGTGTCAATTCAGGGTGTGATATCACAATAATGTTGATACACAACTTTACATCTCCATTGCAGGCTAAGCTGGAGATGTTGTAGAAGTCTTGAATTGGTGTCTACAAGCTGTTGAAGTCTGGGCTTAAACTAGATGGCAGTTGTTGTTTGTCAGGAATGTCTCTTTATCAGCTCTGATGATAAATCTGAATAGAATAGTAGTATTCTTGAAAAAGCAGATCTACAAGTTGGGGGATCTTATGAACTCACAGCTACTACTAGATAGGTGGAAGGCCATGGCCAGGTGGGTCT
The DNA here is from genome assembly GCA_030867105.1 of Liasis olivaceus. NCBI lineage: Eukaryota > Metazoa > Chordata > Lepidosauria > Squamata > Pythonidae > Liasis > Liasis olivaceus. Next base: position 256,815,677 of record CM061349.1, on the reverse strand, counting down.
TTGCCCTGTTTCAGCTGGTGTGCTGCTTGTGGCTCTACCTAGAGACAGAAGTCCTAACAATGTGACTCGTACGCATATTAGCCATTTGAATTACAGCTCTATATTCGGCTGCATTTGAAGACCATCTGGAAACTGAAGTTGGTCCAAAATGTAGTAGTCCATATGGTGAATCAGAATTGTCATAATCCTAAATGACCAATAATGTGATGACTGCATTGGTTACTAACAGGTTGCCAAGTATAATTCAAAGTGCTGGTTTTAACTCAAATAGCTTGACACTTAGATACTTATAGGATTGTCTTCTCCATGTAAAAGTGACCTGTCATACTCATCCAGCACATACCCTGAAAAAAATCTCATAATGCTCCTCAAGGCTTCTGAAGTGAAGGGAGCAGAAAACCCATATTTTGGAATGGCCTCCTTTTCAAAGTCCAGTTAGCACCCTCGTTATTGGCTTTCTGGAAATTGTTGAAAATTGAATTGTTCCAGAGGGCATTTGGAGATTGAATAGCATCATCAAGGTGCTCATTTACACATGTTGCATTATTGCACTTTTTTATAGTCTGGATTTTATTTTAATGTTGTATACATTTTAATGTTGTTATTAATGTAAACTACCAGGAATCAATATAGATTGTTGCAATATAAAAGACCATCAATCAATCAGTCAGTCAATTGCCCCCCTTTGGATCTTTTAAAATATTCATCTCTATCCAGGAAAATGCAAGCATACAAACAAGATTTTTCCAAACCATGTCATAAAGTGTTGTATTCAAAATCCAATAATTAACACTCTCATTCTCTTTTCTACACATACATTGATTTTCCTGGGAAAAGTTGTGGGACCTGTGCTGGGTAAATATTTCATGAAGATTCAAAAAGTTGTGACAACTATAGCTATGCTGCAACATAAAGTTAATCTCTAAAAGCTTGTCTCTGTGAAGGACTGTGGCTACAACAAAAACAAGTTCTATTTTAAACAAAATTGAACTTTAAAAAAAAATACTATATGTTATCCATTAAAAACAGACAATATCATAAGCATTGAGGTTCTATTTTTTGTTTCAATCACACACAAAAATGTGCAAGGATAACCTTTTGCTCCCCATTAGGAACAGGTATCATTTAAAAGACAAAACCTAAAGCTATGGCTTTAATCTAGAGCCTTCCTCTTACAGATGGATTTTTTTTTCTTTCTTTCTTTCTTTCTGCAGAAGACTTCTAAGGCAACAAGCAATTATCCCTGAGAAAGTAGGGTTGGGAGGGTAGAAAGGAAATGATTGTCAATAATTTCTTCCTTTATTTTTACAGTCTCTAAGTTTTCCAGAAATGCTCCAACAATCAGGACAGCCTAGAAGATGGCACTGAGGGCAGCAGACAGACAGGGAATCAGCAAACACCTTTGTTTCCCCTCATGAATCAGAGCTTCTTGTACCAATACTTCTGCTGGCATGAAAAAATCTGGAAACAAATCGAGTTGTTCGTAGAGATCACGATAGGGCTTCCTGGGTAAATAATGTTTTCCAATAATTGTCTTGATAAAGTAAAACATCTCTTTAAAGAACATTTTTTTTTATAGTGTTGCAGGAAAAAAAAATTCTTCAAGCATACCTTCATTGACTTCATTTCCAGAAAATTTTCATTTTTCAGACAATATTTACATATTAATTCATTGTTCTTGGTAAATTATATAAAATAACTAAGGTTTCTATCATGGGCAAATTTCCATTGCACTTTTATTTAGATACGATGAGAGCTTTATTCGTTTTTTTTTTTTTTTTCATTCTGTAAAATAATAAAATGACAGGCATCTGTAAATTGTGCTTGAAACAACATTCTAAGTTTTTGTTTTTTTTAACTTCCTTTACAATCACTAGTGGATCTTAACATCTATTAATTTTGATTTTGGGGGGGGGGGCAGATAACATTACTAGCTAAAGGTACTTGTTAGAAAAGATGAATACAGTAGAACTGCTGCTTCTATCCAAATTGTAAGGTATCTTCCTTAAAGAAAGAACCTAGATCCTCCATCCTAGGTAGCTGTGCTGACTGACAAATCAGTGAGTCCTGATTTCAATTCATCTGGAGGGCACCAGGTTATGAAAGGGAGCCTCACATGAAGGAACAAAATATACATTTCACTTGCCACATTCTCTTTGCAAAGCTGTTGCTCGTGCAGAATCCAACTAGGCAGTGAGATTGGGACTGGGCTGACAAGAATAAGATGAATAACCCTCTAGAGACAGTGGGTTTGCATACTAGTTTCCAGCATCTTTTCATCCCTTTGTATCTTCTTTTGGTTCACATGCAGATTAACTCTAAGTTCTTACCAAATACTCTCCGCCCACCTTTGCTTTGGAAGGTAGACAGGAGAATCTAAATATTTATGAGGTCCTCCCCTCCCCCTCATTTATGATGCACTGTTGTTGAAGGTTGAAGAATTACGTTAATGAATGCATGCCTGCACACACAGCCACAGAAACTAAGCAAAGGGGGAAAACACAGACAAAGCTTTGTCAGCTCTAATGTCTGTACTTACCAAACAGTTCCCATGGAAAAAGAGAGGCAAACAAATTTAAAATCTTTTGCCAAGAGAAAAGATTGTCAGACAAATATAAAAGCTGAAAATGTCCTTTGCTGCAAATGCATCTTGAATCTGTTCAAGAAAAAGGAAAAAAATACAACCTATTAATATAAAAATTCTAGCTCACCCTGTAAAGCTGTCTCTGGTTTGGTTTGTCGAATAATCAGAGAAAAGTCCAATCATGTGCATGAAAAAATAAATACTTAAAAGGAAAGAGTCATGGATAATATAGATCTTATGGTTTGCTTAGCTTGTAGAATACCTTAGATGTCTTTAAAGATGGTATACACATTAATATTGCTGGTCAAGTGTAATCATATAACTCCTCCCTTCCTCATGAAATGTGAGAATCTGGCCCATTGCTTAAAGCTACAGCAATTCCAGTCACACTTATCTAAAAGATTTTCCAAGGGCCTCACTTCAGGGTGGACATGTCTGCTGTCCTCATCTCCTACTTGAATGTTCCAGCTTCTCTGTGTCTTCCCTTCATATATCTCAGGCCTCTCCACTCCATTCAAAACTCTATTGGTGGCTGTGGATAACCTAACTTATCAATCAGATTAGGTGACACTGTGGTTTATCTTCATTGGCTTTTCACTCATTTATATCTAGCATGAATTCTTTCACAGGGCACATTCCTAGCCAGATAAGGAACTATGCATACAGAAGTTCTTTGTATTTATTTTAGTGGGAGTTTGCAACGTGTTTCCTATTTTAATATTATAATTATCCATTGAATAATGGTTTTTGCACATACATATTTGGATGTAAACCTTTTGACCAGTGCAAAACCTGAGTTGTAGAGATAGGTTGAACACATTGCATGAAAACACTGGAACTGAAATAGTGCTTAATTGTTCAAAATTAATCTTGTCTATCTTTTATCATTGCTGCCCTACCCACCAAGCCATTTCTTTTATTTCTTTCCAGTAGCAAGAACCTGAGGAATTTTACTGTTTCCTTCACGCAAGGACATGAAATTTTAAAACATGCATTCCATGTTACCATTTAAACACTTGTTAGGCATGGCAGAATGTTCACTGCCTCTTGAAATGCAATAGGATTTTAACTAACTCCTGTTTATGTCTTCTGGGATTTCAAAGACTGTTACCCTAATAAATATGTACCAGTTTTCATTGTAGTTTGTTTTCAAGTTGTCTAATTTCATATGTAGTTGGATCCACTAAAGTGATCTACATTTCATTTATTCAAAGCCTATCATTTACATCAGTCTCAATATTGACATTACCATTTTCATTTACCATGCTAAGGACTTTCCTGAATGAAAAATCACTTCAAGCTAGATTAACTTTCAGTATAATGTGGCACACGGGGTTTGCAACAAGAGCAACAGTAAGCTAGCTTCCTGATGAGTGAAAGTAAGGCATAAAAGACCCTCAGATGGTATATAATGATCAAGTACAGAGATCACTTGTGGTTGGGACCTTCAGGGTTGTTAGAGGAATCAGCAAATTATTTTTGGAGAATTTCTGCTTCAGCTTTCTCCAACCTGGGCAGCTACCACATGAGTGACTTCAACTCCCAGAGTTCTCAGCAACAATGACACAGGTTGGGAATGTTGGGAGTTGAATGCCACATATATTTATAGAAGAGAGCCAAGTTGAGTTACACTACTCTTTGTATATGATATAATGCTTAATGTCATTTAAAATAAATTTGCCACATGTTAACTGTTCAGAGTAATAGGCACTTTTAATTTATATATCTAAAGCATATTGACATTTTTCTTTCTCTTCACTAATTCATGTAGAATTGGTTGGCTCACTCCTGATTTGAAATAAAATTTATTTATCTACACTGTAGTTTTCCCAGTTTCATTTCAGACAATGCTTCTTATTAGCCTTCTCCTTAAATTTGAAACAAAACGCTTTTTCTTAATCTTGAAAGCTTGCATCGCCCTCATACTTCATTGTTATTTCTCTATCAAAAGACAGTTCAACCTTGCAAATAACACAAGTGGAATTTGTTTGTATAATGTAATTCTACAAATGTCAGTGCTGAGAAGATGAGTGCTAATCATATGATCTAATTTTGTGTTTGTTTTTGTGGGTTTTTTTTTATAAAGGAAAGTTAATATCAAGAATCAAGCATTTTTCTATTTTTTAATGCTTTGTCTATGTGTTTATTTAACATTATATCACCCTTTTCTAAGACAGTTGTAAGTACAAATATATTTTGACCTCTCTCTAAAGTTACATCATATCACTCTCTTTTATATAATCTATCCTATCTAATCATCAAAACCATAAATCACAAATTCATTTTTTTCATTTTTACACAAAAATCCCATAAGAGGTTTCCAATCATCAATAAATGTAGATAATGTCTTTAATCAAAAGTCAATTTTATTCATTTCAGCAAAATCTGTCAACTTCACTAACCTTTCCTCCATAGTGGGTAGTGTCAAATCTTTCCATCTCTGTGCATATAGTAATCTTGCCGCAGTAATCATATATTGAAATCATTTCCCAAGGTTTTTTTCCTAACTGTTTATCCATTAGTCCTAGAAGGAAAAGTTCTGGCTTCAACTGAATATTAATCTTTAAAATTCTCTGTATCAAAGTATGCATTTGAATCCAAAATTTTTAGCTTTTTTACATGCCCACCAAGCATGATAAAATGTCCCTTCATGTTGTCCACATTTCCAACATACATTTGAAGGGCCTTTATCCATTCTAAATAATTTCTCTGGCATCATGTACCAACGGTGCAGCAGCATTCATAATAGCAAATATCACATCAGGAATGTAGTATTGACAATGCATCAAAACAAAAATATTGACTGAATTCTAAAAATAAATTTAAAAATGGGCTCACTAAAATTCATGTAGTAAGAAAGTCCATAGATTGGACACGATTGTCCTTGTGTTTTATATATTTATGGTTAAATCACGCCTTTCACTGTGTGTGGGTCTTAGCCAGGTAACCTGAGCATCCAAGAGCATTCGGTGGAACACAGGTTGGCCACTCCTGTTTTAAAGAAATGTAAGGCATATCAATATGCACAGCCTTAACTGAGCAACCGCAGCTGGTCTCCACATATCTAAGTTGGGGCTTCCTCCCAGAGGTCTTAAGAAAATTTGAGCACCAGTGATTATTGATTGGGTTCACACACCCAGCTAAATGATAATTTACTTAGTTTTGAGTTAGCATGTTATTTTAGTCCCTTAATCACTGTGCCTTATAAAACATACAAACCAGCATTTATAGCTTAATGAATTCTGTGAGGACAGATATTTGTCTAGTCTGTAAGTGATGATTAAACCATGGCTTAGTGCAATGTGCTTATTGTGCTTTCCTTGCTGCCTTTTACACCTGAAATACTTTTTTGTTTCTAAAATTCCAAATTTAAGATAGTAATGCTCCTGTGGGCTGTATCTGATCATACTGGCTTATAGGAACTTACAGCAGTTATTCTGAAAAGTAATAGGAAGCATACAAGTGGGATTTAGTTTATGCTCAAATTGTCCTTTAGGCAGAAATACTTGCTTGATAAATTGTGTAAAGCATGTCAGCACAAATAGTTTGACTAATATTGTTACAGGGTCACATAAAAATAAGTAACATTTAAGGATCATTTTAAAATGCACAGCTACCATTTTGCCTTGATAAATATTTATATTGGAGGGACAATATTTTAAATGGGTACATATTATGTGAATAAAATCTCATCTAAGATAGAGGTGCTAGACTTTCATTAAGTCCTTCAGACATAGTTACATTCAAGACAGTAGAACAACATTTGCTTTGCTTTAAAATATACAGAGCAAACCCACCCTTAATTAGTCATGCAAGTCTTCAAGATATCAATAAATGTTTCCTTTTTTAATGAGTCCAGCATAATAAAATGTAACAGCAAAAGCATGAATGCTTCCGAACCTAATTTAGTAAAGATTAAATTATCAAACACAAATATGCAAACCTCAACACCAGTTAGAGTCAGTTTATTTAATGAAATGACTGAATTTTAGGTAACTGCATTTGGTGCAAGAAAAATGGGAAAGATTCTGCCCAATTCAAATGATATGTTCTCATCTGCTACATCTACCATTCCCCCAGTTTTACAGAACAGAATTCTACAGGCTAAAATATTTTTTTATTTTATTTTATTTATTTATTAAACTTGTCCCCACCCATCTCCCCCCAATGGGAGACTGTGGGCAGCTCACAACATATTAAAACAATAAATAGATATACAATTAATATCTATAACAGTATATGGTAAATGGAGACAATATAAAGGAAATGTATATGGTGGCAAGACTCAGACCTTAATTATGGTTATAATTTGAAAATAATAGAAAGTGAATAGCTGTAAATGCTGCGGCCCTGGGCTGTATAAGACATATTAAACATTTAAAGCAGTAGCAGCCCACAAATGGAGTTGTAATTTTAACTGCCGCTAAATAATTTCTAATATGACAGATAATCATTAAATATATGCATTGTAATTAAATTAATGGTAATTAATTTAACTTTAAATTGAACTTTGTCTGCTGTTTTGTCCTGCAGTGTTGTCAATTACAGAAATGCTGTTGCTCATCAATCTTTTTTTTCATGGGCATATATTGTGTTATACTTTTCCTAATTCATTTTTTCCTAATTGCAGAATGAGTAATGGAATATACAGTATATGGGCTTTATGTAACTTCCCAGGGTGGATCTGATCCATAAAACAAAAGATCCCTTGGGCGCCACACGTCTCAGAGAGCTCTTGCAAGATGCTTTCTGGGTAGCACCTCTATCAGCCATCATCCTGGCCTATGCCCTGCCATGATGCCACTCTGCTTCCCAGTCCAGAATGCTGTCTTTCTCTCCCCCATGGGGCCCTTGCCATTCCTCTCTATTCCCTTCCTGAGTTCATCAGAGAGTGGCAGAAAGTGCTTCTGTTTTTCCTTTCCTCTCCAGTATTTCAGTAGGAAAGGTGCTGTGCAATGAAAACCCTACCGCTAAAATTCCAGCTGGGGCCACCATTTTCATTTCCACAGAATGAAAGTACTGAAGAACAAAAAGGAAAAGAAAAGCGATGGTGTTTCGTTGGGCCCAATAAGTGGTGGCTCATACTGGATGTTTGTTTCCTACCAGCACCATTTTGTTATCCAGCATCATTCCAGTAGTTACCTGGGGAATACACCTTGGCACTCTAGACTTTTGCTTAAAGTCTACCTTTAGTAGAGACACCAGATCCTATAAAGTATCTAAGTGATGAACAAATGCTTCTGCCAAAGGTTTATTGGAGAAAGTGAAAGAACATATAACTATATCCCATAATAAATAACTTCTGTTCCATCCTGAAATTGTGTACAGAATTCACAAGTCATGGATACATGTTAAAAACACAAAACTTTGTATTATGGATTGGGGCAGTCTAAAAATGCTACTGAATAAATAAATCAATAAATTGACTATGTCTCATCGCCTTAAATGTATTAGAAAAGAAATAACCAAAAGTTGCTGTGAGAGAAGCTTTCAGTTTTATAGACATCTGGTAGAGGGGAAAAAGGATAAAGAGAATAAAAAGATTTTAAGAAAAAATGATGCAAAAATAAATAAATTAATAATAATCTTACAACATTCCTGGGGGAACAGTTCTTCAGGCTTAGTACTACTAAGTAGTACCAACAGTATTACTGTAGTTTGAATTCTGTATTTGCAGAATAGATGTTGAAAAGATGCTATCTCCAACACCAGCTTTGGAAAAAACAAGAGGTACAGCCAAGACATTCCTTATATCACAACTTTTTTTGAAAGCTTGTTAGCTTTCTCTGATGCACTCTGAACTATACCAATATTCAATGTGTACAGCTGAAGGATGGCATGTGCGCTCTCAATATGTTCTGCAGATGTGATCCTGTATCTTGCCCAAGGGGTCAATTTTTGATACCAATAAATTGGTTATTCAAGTGACAGAGCATTGCCATAGGTGGGAAATCAGGTAGCTTTAAGAGCTGTGCAACTCTCCATATTGGAACAGTAAAAAATATTCTGGACACGTAGTAAGTAGTATCTGCTACTGTAGCATCTGGATGTGAGTCCTAAGAGCACTTGAACCTTTACTTGGGATTATGTGGCTAACCCAGGACAAGATGTGTTGGGTTTAAGAAACACTGCCCTAGATGTTAATATCTTCACAAATGTGGAGGAAATTATTATTATTATTATATACACAACAACGTGAAATCACAGCTGCCAGTTCTTTAGCTGGTGTTGGCCTTCATTCGCATCGAGTTCTTTCCAAGAACCTAGGATGTCGTAATGTATATGTGCGGATGCAATGGCCTTTTGTCATTGACAGATGGAAATTCTGTCAATACGCAGATTTTCAAAGTGCCATTCAAGGTTTTTTGGTATGGCACCCAACCACTGGGACCACCACTGCCAGTTTATGCCATAATCTTTCAACTTCGTTTCTCAGATCTTGATACTTTATGATCTTCTCCAATTCTTTGTCTTCTATTCTACTATCTCCTGGTATTGCCACATTAATTATCCACACTTTCTTCTTTTCAACCAGTTAAATCTGGCGTGTTATGTGCCAAAACTTTATCAGTTTATATTGGGAAATCCCACAGTATTTTAACCTGCTTATTTTCAACTACTTTTTCAACTATATGTTTCCACCAATTTTTTATTACTGGCAGATGATAATTTTTACAGATGTTCCAGTGAATCATTTTGGTGACTGTGTTATGTTGTTGTGTGATCTTCTTGCAAAAACTGAGTATATGATCTACTGTTTCTTCTGCTTCTTTGCACAATCTGCACTTTGAATCAGTTGATGATTTTTCAATTCTGGCCTTGATTGCATTAGTTTGAATAGCTTGCTCTTAAGCAGCCAAAATCAAGCCTTCAGTTTCCTTTTTTAATGTTCCAGTTATAAGCCATTGCCATCCATTTTTATCTTTATCCATTTTCCCCTCGATCTTTTGTAGAAATTGACCATGTAATGCTTTTCCCTGCCAGCTGTTCTGTTCGTGTTTTTATTACATTATTTTGATATTCACATTTCATTTCCTGTACATTCAGTAAGTTCCAATTGTTAACTTGCATCAGTGCTTGTTCTTGACTGTCTTTTACATAATCAGCCAATGCATGCTTTTCTTCTTCAATGGTTTGTTTGACTTGAAGTAAACCTCAGCCTCCATTTCTGTGGGACAGGTATAATCTATCAATATCACTACGGGAATGAAATGCATAGTGAATAGTTATGAATTTTCTTGTTTTTCTGTCCAAACTGTCCAGTTCAGCTTGTGTCCAGTTAATAATTCCAGCAGTGTATCGTATCACAGGTATGGCCCAGGTACTGATGGCTTTGATGGTGTTTCCACCATTCAATTTTGTCTTTAACAATTTTCTCACTCTTTGGATGTATTCTTTACTGATCACATTTTTAAGTTGTCCATGCTTGATGTTATCCAACTGTAAAATGCCCAGATACTTGTAGGCTTCATCCTGATGGCTCCTGATGGTTTGGCCATTCGGTATCATAATTCCATTACTGTTTGTGATTTTACCCCGATTTATTGCAACAGTAACACATTTCTCAGGCCAAATTCCATCACTATATCTGTGCTAAAAATTCTAACAGTATTTGTCAATGACTGGATTTTGATTTCTGATTTTCCATAAGGCTTCAGATCATCCATATAAAGCAAATAGATTTTATTAGCATTTTTTTTGCTGTTTGGTAGCCAAGATTCATTTTTTTTCAAAATCACTGAAAGTGGGATCATAGCAATGACAAATAATAAGGGTGATAATGAGTCACCCTGGAAGATGCCTCTCCTAATGTTGACAAGCCCATATTTTTCATTTCCAACCACCAGTTCTGTCTTCCACTACTTCACTATTTTTTCGATAAAGATTTAATGTTTTTGCTGACACCAGTTGTTTCCAAACATTTGATGATCCAACTATGTGGTAATGAATCAAACACCTTTTTATCAATCCAGACCATATGTAAATTGGTTTTTCAGCTTTTGCAACTCCCCCAAACCATTTTATCAATCAGAAGATGATCTTTTTTATCCCTCCTTTTCCTTTTATTTCCTTTCTGTTCTACTGGAAGGATGTTATTTTCTTCCAAATAATCTTGGATATTGTTCACTATTATGCTGGTGAGTAATTTAAACACTTTAGGCAAGCATGTTATTGGCCTATAATTTCCTGGTGTTGCTCCTTTCGCTGGATCTTTTTGAATCAGATAAGTTTTGCCAGTTATTAACCAGTCGCTGCTGTCTCCTTTATGCAATACTTCATTAAGCTGTTTAGCTATAATTGGATGTAAGCTAGTCAGATATTTGAGCCAAAAGCTCAGTTCATTTCCAGGAGATGTCCAATTTTTAATCCTTTTCACTTGATGTTTAACCATTTCTGCTGTTGTTATTAGTTCTTCCATTTGATTTTTAGTAAATTTGTCTTCAAATTCTTTTATCCATCCATCATTTTTATTATAATATTTTTGAGTTTCCCACAGATCTTTCTAATACTAGATTGTTTCATTCTTGTTTGTTTTTCAATTTTTAGAATTTCGTTTGCCATTTATACTTTGGTAGAATTGCCTCTGGTCTGATTGGAATAGCTGATTTTGCTTAAATTGGATGATTCATGCCTCATAGCATTCAGTTTTCCCAGCTATTGCTGTTATTTGTTGCTTTATGATTTCCAAAGCTGCTTCAATTTTTCTGGTGCTGAGCCAATATTTTTATGTCTTGATCCTTAAATTCTTCAATGTTTGCACTTTCATGTTCTTTAAATTACTCACATTGGCTCTTAATTTTTTTATCTTGGCCTCCATTCTGATCTTCCATTTTGGGATTGACTATGATTTTGCTTTTGGTTTTTTTAATTTCGATTCCCTGTTCGGTAACCACCACTGCTGTACTATAGGCAAGCTAATTGGTCTGTTCAATAGATGTTATTTTAATCATTGCAAGCACCTTATTCACATTATTATTGTTAGTCACATAGTCAGCCAGATGTTTAGACTGGATTTGGCATTTTTATCCACCTATCGAGTCCCTCCCAAGGACCTTGGATAGGCCGATGTTGTCATGTGGTGGTGTTAAAAGTATCATCACAGGATGTAAGCTGTTCCAAGTAAAACTGCCTTTTGCAATTGACTGCTGGTGATTTTGTCAATGCCAATGGTCTTCAAGTAGTACTCCAGATGTTTTGGGATTGCACCCAAGGCGCTATTATTATTCACACAGTCAGCCAGATGTTTAGACTGGATTTGGCATTTTTATCCACCTATCGAGTCCTTCCCAAGGACCTGGGATAGGCAGATGTTGTTGTTTGATTATGATTATGATCATTTTACATGTAGTCTACCAGATATTTCCTACTAGATTTGGTAATTTTGAATATCAGATCCTTCTCAAGGATCTAGGATCAGCCTTGGATTAACCACTAAGCAAAATAAGCACATGCTTAGGGCACCAAGGGAAGGGGGCACCACAGTGTTTTTCCCCCCTAACTATCACGCCCTTAACTCTTTCACTGCCACACTTGACTTTAGCTTTCAGCACTTATTGAGTCTTAATATCTTGTCAGTTAAGCAATGGAAGAGCTGAGGGCATCAGTTGGCCTTAATCTGGTCCTGTCTAGATAGTTAAAAATATTGTGATATATGTGTTGTTCCAAGTAATGCAACTTTTTGTAATTGATGAGTTGAGATTCTGTCCATTCCTACTATGGTAATAATAATTTAGCATATTATATCATTATTGTAATTTTATACAATAATTATTATTATTTCAATTTGTAGCCAGCCATTCTTCTTAAATGAGAACTCCCAAGGTGGTCAATAAAATGTAAAAGAAAACTCCCAAAAGTTAAAAATACATTAAAATTAATATCAAAATTGGCAAAAAGGGATATGACTTGTTAGATTTCCTAGACAATAGAGTGGAGCCTGTGTATAACTCCCAAAGAACTGCATTCCATTCCACAACTGTGCAAAGCATTCTAAGGGGCACTTTGCAAACCCAATGTTGCAAGCAAAACACCCCTCTTCAAAGCTTTGAGACAGCTCTGTCCTCCAGAATGCTTGGCACAGTTGTTTCTAAGGTTTTCCCAAATCGTCTCTACAGGTATGTGCAGGTGTAGTTGCTGTGCTTCAACTCTTCTACAGTATATTCTCACTCCAACATCCTTGTGATAAAGAAGCCATCCTATTCTGTATAGATGCAATGGATAGAGGGAAGTATTCTTTGCCCTTTCCACTTGGGCCTTACTGTGGAGTAGACTTCAAACAAACCTCCAAATGGGACTCAATCAGTGCTTGAAGGGACATTTTATCATGCTTGGTGGGCATGTAAAAAAACTGCAGGGACTTGTCCAGGCAGTCTCTGAGAATTGGACATGATTGAACAGACTTAAACAAAACAAAAAAAAGTACTATGTGTGTATGCCAACAGACATATCACCTATTTAGTTTGGAGTAAAAAATGTCTAACATCTGCCTTAAAGGATATTGCATTTTTGTTTTGTTTTGCTTTGTTTGTCCTGTCCTGTCCTGTCCTGTTTTTTAATCTTCTGATTATATCTAAGCACAGGCCTTTAAGCCTTGCAATGAACCAATCTATTCTCTCAAACTTCTTCATCCAGACTTCTTGTTAAAATTTGAAATGGCACCTTACTGCGCAGAAAACTTTCAGTCGTTTGTGGGTTGGAGGTGATAGGAATTGTAATTCAGTACAGAGAATCACCTGGAGGACACCAGATTTGGAAGGCGTTCATAAGGTTATACTGTAGTGTTTTGAACTAAGGTCAGAGAAAGAAAATTCCCTGATTTTTTAAAACATTTCTAATCCATTTTGATGTAAATTTATTATAGACATGCTTTTAGAGGACAGATGTAGCAGAATGTGATGTTTCTACTCTATTTAATAACAAGGAGGCTAAAGTGTCCTATTTTATTTTTATTTTTGGCAGCATTTTACTGTCACTGTTAAAGAGGAATCCCACCCTTGAAAAATTATTGGAGTATTTCCTGTTCCTCTGAAGAAATTCAGATAAATTATCCAGTTCTCCAGTTTGGTGGAGAATTTTAAAAGGCCATTTGTGTTTGCCATGGCTCAGCTCTTCTGGACAGTTTTAGTGATAATAAGCAGGGCCGGCTTTCAGTCCCAGGCATCTGAGAGGTGAGTACAGTGTGGACTTGCAGGCAGCCTTCTCAGCAGAAGCCCCAACACTGTGGACTGTGCTGTTCAAGAAGATGTACTTGGCCTCCTCACCCTGGCATTCTGAAAGGCACTGAAGATGCTTCTTTTTCTGCAGGCTAATCTGACTGATCTATAGGCTAATCAGATGGCTAATCTGATGTTGACTGGGTAGTTACTGAGGGTTTTGTTCTTGAAGCTATTAGAGTGGTTGCAGCTGTGTTTGGGGGGGAATGTTATGATTTTATGATTCAAGTTTTTACTTGGTAAATCACTCCAGAGTCTATAATTAATCCTTCATTTGTCCATTCCATTGATGGGACTCTTTAGCTCTTTCCACAGGTAAGGACTGCATCAATCTGATATTGGTGCTGTTCTACTATGTGTTCACACAGCTACAGTGGAAAAATGGTTCTCTTCACCAAAGCAAAGATGCAATGCAGTTTTCTTCAATGAAATCTTTTGCTTTGTCTTCATGTCTCCTGTCTGTCGTTTGTGTAAGCCAAAAGTGGCTTCTGGGCGGAGGCTATACCTGAGCAGAAACCTCTTCCAGCTTTGGCAAGAACATGCCATGAAAGGTGAGCAGCGTGTCCTCCCTTAGCGTTTGCCAAAACAGAAAGAGCTGAGCAATATGTTCTTCAGTGGAGCAGTCTTGCTGAGAGCTGCTCTGAAGCAGAAGAAAGAGAAGCAATATGGCCATTCCACTTCATTTGTAAAAGCCAGGAGGCCATGTTCATTCATGAGGGAGCCTCAAGGAAGTGTTCTTTGAAGATTTCCATAGCCCCAACAAGTAGAGGTGAAGCTGACAACTAAAGTCCAGTTCCCCTCAAAACAAAGGACACCCAGAGAGTAACAAAATATGAGACTTAGAATAGATACATCTGGTGTCAGCATCTAGGATGCTTGGGTCTGATTCTGCTCACTGCAGCATCCCTGATTCTTATTTGAAAAAAGGTTATATAGCTACAGATGGCTGGCTAAGGCCATGTATGAGTATAGGAATCTTTGACAACACTCCTTAAAGCAACATGTCTATTTTCCGGCATGCATGGGTGCCTTTAAAAAAAAATGCAGCCACTTTAAAGAGGTCTGTACTACTGCTCCCTCATGTTCCAAAGCACCTTTTCCCAAACCATTTTCAAAAGATGCCCAGTCCTACCATGAATCTTTTCAAAATCCACGTATCCTGATAGCTGTTCCTAGTTTTCTTCTCAGGGCAGAAGTGAGATATAAATAATTATGCTTGAATTCTTTTCCAGGTTAAATGTAGAGTGCATTCTACACTTCACCTTCATTCTACACAATATGAGATAGTTCTAAAATCATAATTCTTTTTAAAAATTATTTTGACTCAGAGCTTCTATGATGACTTAAGCAATTCACTCATTAGATAAAATAAAGAGATTTATATCTGAATTTGAGTTGGTGGTACCGTCAGGCTACTAACAGGTGGTAGTCTAGGGTTCTGCTTAGCACAGTGAATGAAGCAGTGGGGTTGGGAAGAAGAACCAAACTAGCAGTGTAAAAATATTTGGAAGCATGATGCTGAAGAGTTAGTTGATCCAGAAAAATCTTAGTATGAATTCTGCGTATTACCCTCTAAAGATGTAATAATCTGTAATGTAATGCCTAAATCTAAAATGTTCCAACAGCAACACTGTGTATTATTAACAATTAGACAATACCCGCTTTGAACCTTTGCGTATCCATGTTACTTTGAGGCCAGGTTAATTTGAGGCCATATTAAGTTGTTTCTAAGTTTCTGTAGCCCTTGCCATTCAGCAGGCTGTACCTGCCAGTCATTGGGTTGAGTATTTTTGTGGAACATCTTCATAACCAAGCTTGGTATAATCAAATTAATTACTGTGGCGAAAGGGAGGCATAATTTAAACAGCATTCTCCCAGAGAACAATCCAAAGTTACCTGATATAATGCCATCTAAACAGGTGTATAAATCATTTGCAAAGTACTTGTCTCATCCCACATACTGTTTGACTGCTTCAGGACATCTGCAAAAAGTTGAATCCTAACTGGTTATTGTAGCCTTGACTGTTACTCAGCTGATGCCATTTCTAATTTTCAGGGCTCCCCCCCCCCCCCCATAACACTTCTCAAATGTTCCTCTGAATATTCTTTTGCCAAGCACACATTCATCGAGGCTATAATAACAGATGGAGTTTTATGCTCAACTGGCTTTTTTTCTAGTTGATCAAACTGGAAAGCCAGGCAAGATGGAAATTTGCTGAAATTCAGATTTCTTCCTGCAGTTTTACAGATATTATATGTTATCGTTCATTGATTATGCGAGGTCCCCAGTCTCTGGCATCTGCTTGCTGCATATGGAGGAAATCTTTCCTTTTCTAAAAACACCAGTGCATGATAGAATACAGATGCATATCTAATTTTTTTTAAAAAAAATGTATGTATGTATATATATGTGTGTGTGTGTGTGTTAGAGAGTGAGAGAGAGATTTACAGCTGTCTCCATTCTAGTCCCCCAATTTGAGATTCAGTGCAGATAAATGAAGATAGGT
Organism: Liasis olivaceus; assembly: GCA_030867105.1. NCBI lineage: Eukaryota > Metazoa > Chordata > Lepidosauria > Squamata > Pythonidae > Liasis > Liasis olivaceus. The sequence continues at coordinate 256,799,373 of CM061349.1, read as the reverse complement.
TAAGTAGAGGTAGACAAACAGGTGTCTTCAGAAGTTTTAGGTAAATTCCTTTTGCCATAATCCTCATGGCCAATGACAAGAAGCCATGGGAGCTTTAGTCCAAAACAACTGGAAGGTGCCAGTTGGTCTACTTCTGGATTAAGCCAATGAACCCCCAAATCTGCCTTACTTGGATGACACAAAAAGGATAATCTAGGTCCTTCTTCTAATGTTTAGTATGCTAATAGCTCTCAGTTACTTGCCATCTCTGTGCATTCTCTAACTACAATCCTTAGTTGGCATGACAGTATCTGTGTGTGTCAAGGAGCCCATGACATCCTCAAATGGTGTCCATGTAACCCAAAAATGAAATACAGAAATAAAATGAAATTGGCAGAAACCTAGTGAGATTTCAGGGAAGAACTTGGTATTATTACATGAGATCCTGTGAGTGCTCAGGGGTAGGTTTGGGAACATTTTCTTAATTTAAAACTTTAATTTATGGTACTCAATTCCTGAAAAACTCGCTGACCTCTGCTGAAGACAGATGTTCTTAACTCAAGAGCATGAAGGTTGGGGGATGGAGAATAGAGGCTGAAAAAGAGTTGTTTACCTAAGGTTACTCTCAAGCCCCCCATAGCAGGGCACAATCAAGGATGCAAGAATTCACTGATTTCAATAAGATGTTTTAATGCAAAGATTTGGAGTAAAGTACAGAATCTTAAAAACTGTGGTAGGAACTTCCAGCCCTCATTTATTATGAGTTCATTAAGGCAGAGACTCCTTTAACATTCTGAATCTTTTCTTCCTTGGCTTTTTGTAACCAAGACTGAGTTGCCATGTATGAGATAAGCTGCTAAGAAACTCCTCTCCTATCCATTAACTGTTTATGTCTAAAGTTCTTCCCAGTGCTTTCTCAGCCTCTCCTTGATCTCTCACAGTGATCCAGTAAGTTCATAGTACCAGCAAAATTCATGATCAATCATTTAGTCATTTTGTATCATTAAGTGACTTCCTTAGAAGCTTTCTGAAGAGAAAGACCATGCACCTTTTAAGATAAGGCATGTATTATACAATCAAAGGTGGTGTATATATGTACCTAATCAAGAAATATAGTCAGTAATGACTTCCATTTTGTAATATTATGATGTTTTTAATCAGCCACCTCTGTCTTCATATACCCAAATGACCTAGACATAAGCCCCATTAAACTCAATGTTGTGTCAGTCACAGCCCTAAACCATACTGTACATGCCTTAGTCTGTCCTTCCCTAACCAGTGACTTCAGCATGTGGTGGGTCTGCAGTTCCCAGAGCCTCAACATGTATGAAAAAATCAGGGAAAGCTCTTTTAGCTACTTAGGGTTTTTCTTCTATTCACCCAGCACTTATTCGATATCTCGTATTCTATTTTTCTCTTTAAGATTTATGTGATAAAGCAAATGTAGTTCAAAAGGACTATAGAAACTGTAGCTATTGTCCAATGGTTGTGCCTCATGGATTCTAATTTTAAGTGAACCTCTCAGTTTAGGAGGGAAAAGAGAGAAGAGTGAAATGGGAACAGCAAATTACTTCCTAGTGTCTGTTTATATGGCCTCATAAGAACATGTCGGTCTTTTTCAAGCCAGCAAAGGAGGAGGTGGGAGAGAGGAGCTTTTGTATCCAGAGTCTGCTGGGTGCTAATTCGACATGGCAATAAGATGAAAGTTGGTCTCCTGCTAGTTTTAACATCAGAGGATTGGAATGTGGCCTACTTAGCATAAAAGTCAAACAATTTGCTTGCAATAGATTGCTTTTCACTTCTAGATCTGCTAAATAAATAGAAAACTAATTACAGTGAGGTACAGCAGATATAGCAGGTTTGAAATTCATTACAGCTCTGGCTAACGACTGTAAGAATCAAAAAGTAATACTTTGTCTGATGAATCTTCCTGTGCCTGGAAATAGAAGCAAAATGTAGTCGAGGCAAGAACTCCAAGGTTCCATCTACCTTTCTCACTGTTGCCTTTCACAGAAACCATTAAAAAAAGTTATTCAAAATCCAGATATGCTTCATATTTTACTACCCACCAAATTCTTTAGAAGAGTGTGTTTCTTGCTCCACATGTGCATCTGCTCCTTCTTTAGTTTTATCAAATATTTTCTGTGGGATTTTTCTTTTTTCATGGGGTTCTTTTTCTGCAAAACCCTTTGAGAATAGAGATAGATAGATAGACAGACAGACAGACAGACAGACTCATCCACATATACATATATATTTTTTTCCATGTAGTTTTTTTCTTCTGATAGAGAATGACCACATCCTTGTCCTCTGCAGGAAACAAAGATTTCCAATAGTAAGCCACATATAAACATGTAGAAGTGACATGGACAGCCATTCCCTCTTACACACATTTAACTAGATGGAGTACCTGTCTCCAGATTTGCATAACCAGATTTGGCAGTATTAATTAACAATAAAGCAGTGTTTTCACTTGTAAGTGTCAGTAACATAATTCTGTTACAGAGGTCATGGGAGTCATATGATTTTGCTTTTGGGTGCATAATTAATGACACAAAGTTCTATGTCAGGGAAAGAGGCTTAGGGGGGAAAAAAATGCTTCCTGTCACAGAACTCCATGTTCTTAGGTTGGTATACAAGTGCTATGTGCAAAAATGTAGAAGGGATGTATGTGTGCTCTGCCCTACACATTTGTGGGACAAGTTTTATTGATGTTCAAGAAACTCCAGAGTCATTTTAGATATTTGGTCCTAGGAATATTTTTGCCACACTTCGCATAACTCCATTTCAAGTGGCCATTATAAAAGCAAAGTACTATACATAAATATGCATGAAAGATTATTATTGCCATGAGATTATACTTAAAAGGGTCAAGTGTCTCTTATTCGTTTACTTGCTGAAAGACAGGAAAGTGAGTGCTGTACGTCCTTCAACAGAAACCTTTCAGATTTGTTTTACTACTGCAATTTAGTTTTTCCCAAATGTTCACATATGCCCATGGAGGACTTTTCCATCCACTTCTCCATCCCAGGGCTCCATGCTTGAATGAATAAAAATAGAGGGTCCAGATCTTGAGTTAAACTGTCTAATCCAGATGGGGTGGGATGACAAAAAAATCTGGTGGGAAAACAACAGTGTTCTTCACATTCACAATCAGTCTTATCTCTATTTTGCATGTACAAAAGGATTTTTACCCAAAATCATCATGGGTCTAGTTCAGATTAACCCTTGCCCTTTTCTCACTTTTTATATTTCAAATTACTGTATGCTTTTGCATTCTTTCCTTCTATGGGTAAATGTGGTGGTTCAAATCTCTGTCTAGTGTACCACAGCCTCTAGCTTCCATCCCCTCAGGCTTCATAGGTTTGATTGCTAACTGATTATAGGATGACCAAAAGATTGAAAGCTGTATGAATCTCTTGACAAAGCCCCTTGAAGTCAGTTATACCTCTCCATCTACATATCTGTGGAGAAAAGGAAGAGAATTCAAGTGAGGACCTTGTCGAAATTGAGGCAGCATTTCTCCCAAAATCTACATTACTTTAAATAAGTAGTAGAGATTTCACCCCTTGAAGTCATAGCCTTTGATTCATTCGCATGGGTGAAGAGAAACTCCTAAGCTGTTCTAGTCTCAGTCTCTGTGTCCTGGAAGGCTGAGGAATGCAATGGAAAGTGAAATAGGGGGTGGGATAGCCCAGACATCCTCAATAACTGCCTCTGCAACATCGACAGGTAAGGATGTGCAGATCAAAAGAAGCTGAGTTCATTTTCATATCCATGTCAGTAAGGCAGAATTCCAGCTTGTCGATGTTTTTATTATTATTTTTAATTAATAGTAAAATTTTTAACTGTCTTAACTGTTTAACATACAGAGTTGTTATCTTCCCCAATTCATGTTGCTGTTAACATAAACTGCCTTTTTTAGAATGCCTATTTCCTGGATGAGACTCTTACATTAATTTCCCGGATGTAGACGTCTTAAATGTATATTTCCCCATGTATTTTTTTATTTTCTGCACAATGCTGCTATTTATACCCAACATCTTTTAGAAAAGTATATTGTTTCTCAGTTGTGATTTTGCAGATCATTGTTCATAGCTAAATTGTATCTAGTGGACCTCTGATTAATCCTAGTTTCAATGCTACTGTCAAGTCCATTGTGACCGGATTGCACCAATTTACTCCCAAAAAAATCCAGGGTACATTTCTTTAGCTTCCTGTCTGGTGGTACCAGTTTGAGGAGACTAAGCTAAGGAGCAGAAAAGAAAGAGAATCTGGATGAATGGGCACTTCCATGATACTGGAATAGTGGAGAGAATTTACCCTGAAGCAAAGAGTTTCTTGATCACTTCTGTCCCATTTCAGTCTCCCATGGTAATGGATGATAGTTATAATAATAACAATTGTGGTAGTGATCTGTGTTTCATCTAATTTAAGCCAGAATTCCATTTCCATGCTATGATAGCCACATTACTCATCATTCCCACTCTTTTCTCTACAGATGAACTCGCATGACCCAGATGACAAACAAACAGCAAAAACACTATGGCATGTGACTGCAGGTTGGGAGGGCTTCAAGTAAAAAAACAATAACAACAACAACTAAAAATGGTTCAGTGTTAGTTTGTTGATTGCAGCCAGAGCACATAATGAAAGTGAGGTTACCTACAACTTTTCCCATCAGATGCGCAGCCAGCCAGGGAAAAATAGGAGAAAAAAGTTACTAAAAATTGTATTATTGTCAAGAGTCTGTTTTCAGGGGGTATTTGTTTCCTTAGAGAAATAATAATAAAAAAGATTCCTTCAGCCCAAGAACCATTTGTCAGTGTCAAGATTCAACCTATGTCTGAGAAAAGCAATAAGAAAGAACTTTGCTCCAGACTAGATCTCAGTCATTGAGCATATAAAGTTCAAGAGTTGTCTATCCTGCTAGAGCTAACTAACTGCATCTCAAAGGACAAGGACCTCTGGGGTGCATGGAATAGCTTCTAAGGAACCATTATTTGTTAATTACTATACTTTTCTCCTACTCCGCAGTACCTTTTCATTGGGTTGTCAGGCAGAAGCCACAACAAACACCAGAACAAGGCCATTGCCCCTTAGCTCTTAGAAGGCTCAAATATACTGCTGAGAATATTCCTCCAGAACACATATATTTCTAGCTGCTGCAGTATATGGCAAAGTTAGCACATAGCGCTAAATGTTTGGTTTGGTTTAGCTTGTCTTGATGCGTGAATTCAGCCCACTGTGGTTTATTCAGTATGAACTGATTAAGTAAACTATATTTATTATGTTATGACAGCCCAGTCTGTGTCTGTTGTTACAACCAATTTAAATTGGGTATACAGTATACCATTAGAAGTACACAGGTCTGCAATTTGAAGAACTTCTTTGCTATGGGCAAGTATTAAAAGACCCATTTAGGCATTATGGTCCATGTAACTACAACTGTGAGTGGGGTTCCCAGTTGTGCAAGGATCCTATGGAAGGACCAACCTCAACATTGCGAGAACCTTGTTCTATTTCTTTTGCATTCCCACCATTCCAAATCTAAACACCACCTTTGCTCCCCTCCCAAGTTTCCCAGGTCAAGAAATACTCAATAGCAGCAGTCTCATAACAGTAACATGTAGTGTTATACATTGAAAACCCAGAATAATGTAGTAGGGAAGCCTAGGTTGAATATTCCCTGGAGAGGGGAATATTATGAATGTCATCTTGAGCTCTTGGAGGAAAGGAAGGTATAATCTAAGAAGCAATCAAACATATGCTTTCAGGCCAAAGTGCTGGACATTTCACTCTTTGCCATCTGCCTTCTTTGGAAAGTAAGCCTTGGTAGAAACAAACAAACTCCATTAATCCACTTCATGAGTTTGCAGAATTTATAAAAGCTAGAAGAGTGCTTCTTATTGGTGGTTCTTACTATATAAATATGTGTGTGTGTACGTACATCTCTCACTCAGAAATAAGTTAAGCACTCATATTAGACTGCCTTGTATTATCAGGGCCTGGGAGTTACAAATGGATGAGCACATCATCTTTTTGGCTGTTGGTTTTTCAAGGTGCTGGATTCATCAAACTCTTTTGCTGTGGGAGACTGGGGTGATTTTCCCAAAACTTACATAATCAGCAGCAGTCTTCTCCAGACATTTATACCTACACTACAACTTCCATCATTAGGTTGTGCTGACTGGGGATTATTGGACTTTGGTCAAAGATGCTAGAAGAATCTTTAGTTGGGAAAAAGTACCTTGAAACTAGAAGAGCTTTGAAAAGGAGATTCTAGCAACTTCTTGAACAAGCTGGATATGAATAAGCTCTTTAGAGCTGGTGCAGTTCCCTTTCCTCCATGCCAGGATGGTAGTTCATTAGCATATCCCACAGATAAATCCTTCTCCTCACCATGTCACATGCAAGCCATGTGGTACTAATGCTTCCTCTAATAATCCATGACTTGATTTTTGTGGTTGGGCTTGCACATGATGCTAAAGCATGAACTGTGGTTAATAGCCCACAAGGGCAGATTTTACACAAAACACTAAGCCAATACCAAATAAGCCATATTATGATTCAATGTGATGTGTGAATGCAGTCCATGTCACTCTAACAATAGCTTTATAGTGACTTGGCAGAAAACCCAGTTCTACAATAACAGACCCATCCACCAGTGATGACCTGGTCATGAGATAAGGGGAAGCGACTCACTTCAGGTGGTGGCCTGTATTAGTGACAGGAGAGAACTACGCATGCAAGAAATAATGCAGCAAAGCTTTTGTTGCCTCTAGCAGCATACACGCATGCACATTTGTGTCTATGTATGAGTGTGTGTGCACATCCCCATATGTACCACTTAGATTCCAGTTCAAGTAATGAAATGTCTTGAGGCAGAACTCAAAATCTCCCTCTTGTCCAAGAAGTCTGAAAATCCTGCTCTTGAGTAATTGACCATCAGTTGACCTATCTAAACAATAAATAGCTATTTCCCTCAACTGCAATCAATAACCTGTCTACACAAGAGCAATCCTATGACCCTTTTCCCATTTCTCTGGTTTGTACTTAGAGTCTCTTGACTATATACTGAGTTCCTGCCCAGGATACCTTTTTGTATTTATTCAGTATGATAGACTCCACAGCTTTTTAAAAGCAGCAAAACTCAATTTGCACAAATATGTTTTAATTTTCTGTAGTTGAGATACAATCTAACTCTCTTATACCTGGAAGTGGTGGTAGGAGACTGACCCCAAGTCAAAAGCAAATTGTAGGTAATCATAAATATCTGAAACAGAGGCAGGCTCATTTCCTTTACTACAAAAAACATACCTGTTAATCACAGACGTATTTAGCACTGAGTTCAAAATTTCAAGTGGTAAGGCAATAGCCCTAGGCCTTTCTCTCTCTCCCCTCAAATGTTGCACATGACAATACTGTAGCTCCTGTTTATTGAAGGTTACATCAGAAGAGGTAAATCTGAATTAAATTAAGACTATAAGACTGTAAATAATGCAGTTCTAGTCACATTCCCTATTTACCTCCATATAAGCAGCTGGAAAGTAGCTGAAGAGGTCTTTATCCTGCAGGGGAGTGATTTTAGCTGAGAATGAATGAATGAAGAAATGAATGAAATTAATCTGATTAGTAACATGTATCTGCCTATGATTAGACACTCTCTGATTTATTTGGGTTGCCTTCAAAGTGTTTTCTGACCAAGTATTCTTTATCGTGAACAATCCGATATCATGAGGGTATTGCTAACCTGGAGTCCTTTCTTAAGGAATGAAAAAATGTCACTGAGCATATGAGCCAGATCCCAGTACTCGCTAATGAGGTTGTCAACTGATGTGAATTTGAAGAGAGGTGATGGTTTGATACATTCATTCTTGTACATCAAATTTAACTGCCTGCCACTCCACATTCTAGAACTAGGTTTTGGAGAATAAGTTAGATTTACACCCTTGAACACGGAAACCAAAAAAATAAGCATAAACTGCCCAGCTTTCTTGTCTTTTGCACAATCGCACCACAGTTAGAGTAGGGAGAAAGAAAGTTGCATTGCCTTAACTTTGCAGTATGTCATGTAGGCCTCGTCTTGTAAAATTGTCTGGCTTTCCTGCAAAATACTTGGGAAAAAAAAATCCCATGACTCTAATTCCTATCTCATGGAAAGAAAGGCCAGCTGTTTTTTGCAGCTGCTTACAGCAAACTTCCCTTATCACATGAGTTGACATGGAAAAACTCTTGACGGGGCACTAGATACATTTTAGGGAAATGAAATGTTGACATCTCAGTCCCTCGGAGGAAAAAAAGGGAAACGAATCTTGCAAGCTCTCATTTTGTGTGTCTTTCTGTCTGCTGGAGGAAATTTAAAGCATATATCTCAAACGCGGGTTCCTGGGGGCAGGGTGGTGGTGATATCACTTATTTTAACAGTAGGTAGCTTTTGTGTGCTAAGTCTGTGGCTTTGTTCAAAAAGCTGTGCGTGCACTTTAAATTACACATTTGGCACTGAAGAAAGAGATGGCTGGAGGGGTATCATGTTTCATTCTCCTATTAAAAAATTTCATGTGTTAAAGTTGCCATCTGTTTTAAAACAGGCCTTGCTATCTGATTTCTTTTTACCCCAAAGAAGCTTTTGCCTAACAAAAGAACCCATTTAGGTGCATATATTTAAAACAGAGATGTACAACCTGAATTTCCAGGGCATCATGCAGCTCTGCAATGGGTTGTCTCAGGCTGTATCAATGACAGGATTAAGACTCCTGTTTCCCATGCATGATGATCCTGGCCCATATTGGGCCACTCTTCAATTCCATAAAGACAGCAGTGCGGCACAATATGAATTTTACATTTTATGTTTAGTCTGGCACTCAATCACAGCAATCAGCACATGTCCTACCAGAGACCATAAGAACTGAGAGAGTGGGTTAAGTGCATAAATGCATTAAGATTAATGTTATGGTTTTGATGCAAAGCCTTTGTCTCTTCAGTTGCTTTCTATACTTGCTAATCTTGGAACACAAGAAGGTGCTGTCCAGATCAGTGTTTCTCAACCTTAGCAACTTTAAGATGAGTGGACTTCAACTCCCGGAATTCCCTAGCCAGCTGGGAGTTGAATTCCACCCATCTTAAAATTGCCAAGGTTGAGAAACACTGGCCTAGGTGTACCTTGAAATTGGGAAATAGGAGGTGCATACTTTATGGCCACAAGTCTGCATTAGGAGACTTGAGTGTGGACCCCAGAGATACCCAAAGTAATGACCCAATTGTCAAATGAATTCCATTTCATTCTAATGAAACCAATTTTCATGTTTTGTTCTGATCCCACCCACTTTTTAAAGTTTGGCCTCTAAAAGCCTGCCCAAAAGCCAAGTGTGGCCTCTATCCAGAAAAGGTTTTTTTTTTTTTGGTATAAATTTTTATTATTACATAATAGACAGATTTGACTTCCAGTATCCTAACAGTAAAAACAAATATATATATATATAAATAAGCTGCTATTTCTATTCTACTTCTTAAATGATTGAACACCAAAGTAATTTTTTAATTAGCATTCTTTGGGGAATTTATCTAGGGTTCAGTTCTGTTTTCTATCCAGTGTTCATATTCCATCCTATCCAGAAAAAGTTCATTTACTGTAAATGAATCACCTTATTCATTTGGTTTAACCAATTTCATTTATTTGGGCTATGGATATTTCAGAAATGATTTGAAGGAGTGCTTTAGACCTCATGAGAGCACAGAAACTCTCTGCTGCTCATTAAAGCAGCCTAACCTTTTTTCCTTGTGAAACTGAAAGAAAGGAGCTTTCTTTCAGTTTCACTGCTTAAAGGAATCTATGGAAACTATGGAAGTTAATGAGCCTCTTAAAGTAGCAGCACCTTTTCTTTGGGCTAGAGCAAAAATCTGAAAAACAGAAGGCTGCTTTAATGAACAGCAAAGGTTTTATGCTCACGTGAAATCCAGCGCACTTCTGAATCATTTTCAAAGTGTGCAATGGGTGTGAATGACTCCTTATTTAAATGAATAACTCTATTCACTAATTAAGCATTTTAATAATTTTTAACAGTACCTTGGTACAGAAATAAATCTCAGGACAGTCCTCATAAATATTTGAAAACTAGATTAAAACTGAATACATGAAATAAAAATAGAATACATTTGACAATGATAACTTTTCATTTATCTGAGAATTTGACAAGATAAAATGCCCAAGTAAAGAAATAAGCTATAAAAATATTTTCTCTTGGAATCAAAAAGAATAGTGTTAGCAGCAGCGTTAACTCCACAGTTATAGGACTACTGCAGAGATGGCCCGCTCTATTGTTCATTGCCTTGTCAGGATTCAGGTACATCTGCTGAACTTTGTCCAGGGCAAGGAACAAGGTCTTCCCTTGTGACGTATAGCCTTCACAAGTAGCCATAACGACAGTGTATGGCAACAATAGGATGCAAACCTCGTCCTTATCTGTCCCAATGTCGATGCAAGTGTGCATTTTGTGGGGTTTGCTTTGTGACATCATGATGCATTTTGTTACATGTCCTCCCTCCCCTCCCCCCACCCCACTGAAGCCTGTGTTGGACAACCAGCAAGTCTAGGAAAACATTCATTCATGACACGTGTTTTGGGAGGCCAAAACCTGCTGCCCAAGGTCAGGCAAAAGCAGAAGGGGCAGAAATGTCATCAGAAGTGAAGGGTCTACCTCCTGCATATCACTTCTTTTTGACCGCTCTAATGATATGAATATATATTTACTTCTTTCTCAGGATAATATTCCATTTTACTTCAGTACATATTTACTAGCAGAATATGTGAAGATTCGCTCTTTCTTTGTGTAGGATGTAAAGAACCATAGAGTAGAATTGGAGAAGCAGAATAGGGACACCTCTTTAATTTCATTCTCTTTTTCCTATTATAAAATACTCTGTCTTTCTCTCTCTGTATACACACACACGCATACACCCACCATTTAATAGTAGTAATATTTACTGGCAGGAAGGAAGCCCTGTCATTTCCTTTCATTTGGAAGTGTCAGCATTTGTCCATCTCCTTCTTGCTGGAAAAACGTAATCCACTTCTCCTCAGTGACTGCTCTATAAAATCAAATCTTTCCAAGGTTCAGTAGCTAGACTTTCAAGTAAGTCAAACTGAGGTGCACTGAATGGAAATCAGCCTTGCCACGATAACTCTGCAAGTCCTGCATTTCTGGCTTAGCTGCAGAATTTTGCACTGTCAGGTCTTCAAGAAGCTCTGCCAATTTCATAGATAATGCCAAAGCTGTAATGTAGAGTTCAGTGGAGATTACCTCTGGGTAGTTATACATATACATAGAACATCTGAGTACATAAGAAGGTAGGTTGACATTCAGTGGGCTATCTTGGGGCACAGTGGGGTTACCAGAATGCAAACAACCTTGCTGTTAGGTTCTTGTCCCTGTCTTCCGGGGCCCCACATTTCTTCCCTGTAAGCTCTTGTTGGCCACAGCTGATGTAGAAGAAAGGAGGATGAGAAGATGATTGTGGGGAGAGGACAGGAGCCATGGAAGCTTTAGATTCTATGACCATCTTTGAACTGAATCTTTTCTGATGAAGAACAGGATAAAATATAATCAACTATGTAGATTATTTTAAGCCATGGGTGGAAAACTAGATGTCTCTGGCTGAAGTTAGGCTACAGGTCCTAAAGTGTTTTACTGGTGGCCAGCCTGGCTGGGGTGAAGGTAGTGGGAGTCCCACATCTCTATGGTCTAAATAAAGGGTAATTGAAGAAATCAAAAATGATTTAAAGGATTGTGTGGCTGTTTGTGTTATAATCTGGCAACTACAGTCATCTACCCTTCTGGTCTTCTCACCATTATTACAATGTTTATCAAATTCTTACCAAAGTGCTGTCATTATTAAAGTGCTGTTATGCAGAACTGTGGAAATAAGTAGGGATATGCGCAAAATAGAACTCATGTTTCACTTTGAGCTTAGAACAAAATAATTCTACTCAAAATGTTTCGTCATTGTTTTTTTCTGTCAGAACAAAACTTGAAACAGTTTGGGTGTTCCAGATGTAAGGGAAAAAAAGGGGGAACCTGAGATTAACTGTTTCTCTCTCATTTTTCACCCTTTGTGTGTGCTGAATGCTACCTACCACAGAGATTGCAGAAAATTCAGCCTAGGGCATGATTTTTAAAATATTTTTTGAAAGTATTAAAATAAAACCCCATGAGAGGCAATGGGAACACAGCTCTGCTGTCACCAATCTAAAATAAAAAAAATCTGTTTCAGTTGGCATCTGTTATCAAAAAAGCCCCCTTAACAGAACAGAGATTTTAAAACCAAATCTTTTAGGCTGCTCAGCCAACAGGTTATAAAACAAACAGAGGAACTAAAAGATTTAACTTTCTTTTCCATTACTATAACCATCCTACAACCCTTTCTTAATTTTTTTTTTAATCTTCTTAGATCAGCCTACTGTAGATACTGCTTTTTTTCTTCTTCTCCTGCTTTTTTTTTTTTTTTTGGAACCTATCAAGTGCAAGTCCAACAATGTTACTACATGACATGACAGCATATGCAGAGTGTTCTTGCACATCAAAGTGCCAGTAACTTGGTAGGTTGCAAACATGCAATAGTAACTGGCTCTTTCCTGTTAAGCCATGTGCTTAATTACTTCTTTCCTCAACACTCCAACTCCCTGGAACCCCCATTCAATCTAAACCAAAGTTTCTCAATTTAGGCAACTTTAAGATATGTGGACTTCAACTTCCAGAATTCCCCAGCCAGCGTGCTGGATGGGGAATTCTGGAAGTTGAAGTCCACATATCTTAAAGTTGCCTAAGTTGAGAAACACTGGTCTAAACTAAGAAGGGACATGTCTGGGCCCTTCTACTGCACTGGCTAGACTAGAAAAAAAGGGAAACAAATCAGATCAATTCACAAGTCACAAAACAACAGCCCAACTCCAGTGCTCAGTATAGACACACAAGCATGTATCTTGAAGAGTCGCACACATTTTGTTTTTTGTTTTAGATTTTTTTATCCTGCCTTTATTATTTTTATAAATAACTCAAGGCAGCGAATATACCCAATGCTCCTTCCTCCTCCCATTTTCCCCACCACACAACCCTGTGAGGTGAGGTGGGCTGAGAGAGAGTGACTGGCCAAAGTCACCGAGCCGGCTTTCATGCCTAAGGTGAGACTAGAGCTCACAGTCTCTGGTTTTTAGCCCAGTGCTTTAACCACTAGACCAAGCTATCTTCATGCTTGGAACAGTCCGAACAGGTGCTTTGAGATATTATGTTTAAAACCTTTTGCATGTGCCTAAGAATAAGGGCTGGAGTTTTACTTCACTGACAGGTAGAGAATTGTCAGCGGAAGCAATGAACACCAATGGCAGTTAAAGCAATTCTCATGTCGGCTGTAAAAGAAAAAGAAAGCCATAATTCCACATATTATAACATAAGTATCAAGCGAGGTCTGTGCATGTTGTCACAGAGAAAGCAAAGATGATTATGAGGCTTCAGTCACCGCCCAGAGATATATTTGTTCATTCTACTCTTTTAGTATCATGTTAAAATTTTCACTTGGGGTCCATGAAAGGTCTATGACTGCAGAGGTTTTGGCGACTTGAAGTTGAGTATCAAAAGTTATCCATTTGAGTGTTATTGTTGCTTCGGAGGAGCACTGCTTCCTCTGCAAGGAGGAGGAGAGTGTCACTGCTCAATGTAAGGGTCCTCTTTCTCTGCTGCCAGTCAGTAAGCATTGAGTACAAGGCTGGCCTTCTGGAGTTGCTTTCCCCATGCTCCCAGCTATGAATAGAACAGCCATCACCATCGTATTCTTAACAAACCTTCATAAGAGCAAGAAAAGGCAACCACTGCTCAGAATAGGGGAAATCCCAGCAGAAATGGCAAGAATAATTTTTCAATTCACTTTATTTTACTTTCAGGGGACCTCTAGTGATCACTCTAGAGCTATAATTCCAGGGAATCGTGGTCTGTTTTGGGCCGGTTTGGATTGACCTACTGGCTGTTGATTGGCTGAAAGATCAACAATGGATAAAAGATCTCCTTGGGAGAAGCTTGGGTCACTGGCAAGGTATAGATTGAGAAAAGGTTTCTCTGTGTTGCGTGCTGGTTCTGTTAGGGCAGGAGAAGTCCATCCTGCAAAGCCTGAAGGCTTCCAATCCACTCTACATTTATTTGGAGAAGAGCCCCATCCACACAGCGTTTGTTGATTTAGAATGGAACTAGATGCTTCGTTTTTATCACTGCACCTGCCAAATTCTATTGCAAATGTTCATGATCAAGAATTAGACACGAAGCACGCAGAGCTTTCAACTTGCTTTCTTGGACACATGCACCGTGTTAAATATAGTTGTGCAAAGTAAGTGAGGTTTGAAACAAAGAAGGCAAGCTAGAGCAACTTAACAATGGATTACTTCATATCTTAGATATAACTCCTGATTTGGAGGACTTGGAAACAGAGCTACAGGTTTCCTATAGTTGTGTAGGAGCACTGGCATAACTTAAACCAAATAAGAGCTGCATCTGGCTTAAGCACAGTGCACAGTGAAGCTCTATTAATTCAGCCGACAGCATTTCTTCTCACCCCTCAAACCACCACACTCTTCTGATTAAAATGGTTCACATTTTTAAGAAGCAATATTTTCTCATAAAATAACATTTCAGTGCAAATCAGGGCTGTCAGTTGCCTTTTGGGGCAGAGTTGTGCAAACTGCCAGCCAAGGTGCTTGCCGAGCACTGCCATAGGAATGAATGGAGCAGGAAAGAAACCCACATAATTCCGTTCTGCAGCCTTTCTTGCTGGGCCTTTTGCTCCCCGTCTTGATCCAAGATCTTGTGGGATTTGGTATACTTCTATAACATTTCACATAATCTCAGAGTAAGATTGCCAAACTCTCAGTCAGATTTTGGGGCAGGGTTGGTTTCCCCCCACCCCCATGAGATTATTTGAGAAGTGAAAAGATTGCTGACTCCTGGAATAATTTAGACCAATTATTCAAAAGCTGGTTTATAAGCAGTGAGTGGGGATAGGACTTGACACTGGGAGGGCTGAGAATCCTTTGGAATTGTCCTTTGCAAGCAGCCTAATTTCAATTCTCTTCACCTTCCACCCCGCTATCAGTCCTTCCAACGCTGATGATTCTGAACATCAGATATCATGAGATATCCAAGCTGGTAGGGAAATAGGAGAGAGAATCCAAGACTGCATTTTTCCATGTCTCCTTGGAGTTATCCCTCTGGCCATGGATATCGTCCCCATATTGAAGGTAGCTGCAATCTAAAGTTGCAATCTCATGTGTAATTCTTTTGGAGAAAACCCACTAAACTCAGTAGTATGTATTTCTGAGTAAACAAACATGAGTCCATTCTATGAGTAACCAATGTCCAGAATCCAGCATAGAGGGAAAAAAAGCTTGCCTCTAGTACTGCCATCAGCATTCTTGAAGACAAGCTTTAGCTTTTTTATCCACAATATTTGGGTCCTCCCATTTCTTACTCAGGTTTTATGGGATGGCCCACCAAAAGGTAAGGCACTCTACCCAAGCTCCTATCAAACCTAGCACCTTCCTTGGTCTCTCCAGGTGATTTAGTGAATTCATGGCGGAGTTAAGGGTTTAGTCATCTGCAAATACTCTGGCCTACGCTAATAATGTAGTGCTGTTTGGGAGAGGAGCTATACCTGAGGTGTAGAACATACAGTAGTGGCAAATTATTCCATGCAGAAGATCCCAGGTTCTGAAATCCTAGGCTAATGTCTTCCATTTGAAAAAGGATCAAATAGCAGGACAATGGCAGAGACTCCTGGCTGAGATCCTGGAGAGAGTTATTATTGCTACCAGCGCAATCAGTTCTCCACCAGATTGATATTTTGACAGGCACATGCATCTTACTAAAGCATAATGACATTTGCTTCCTAGTGGCTTAATATGTTGCAGGAACCCAGACATTGTGCTTTGTAAACTCTGGTTTATAGCATAGTCATTAAGCCTCAGTATGATGTGTTTGAACTCAGCCTGCTGATGACTGATTCAACAAATCGAGATTAAGCAAACAATGACCTATTACATTGTGTAAGCCAGCCATAGTCTGAATTAGCACAAAGTTGCATCTTGTGTTCCTTATGTTTATTTATATGATTGCACAAACAAGATAGGAGTGACCAAGTTCAAGAAAAAAAGTGGAGCATCCAGATTCATTTCTCTCAAACTTATGCTCAGAACAAGAGGATCTCGTTACTGGATTGACTCCTGAGCAGCCTAGGTCAGTGTTTCTCAACCTTGACAACTTGACGATGGGTGGACTTCAACTCCCAGAATTCCCCAGCCAGCATGCTGGCTAGGGAATTCTGGGAGTTGAAGTCCACCCATCGTCAAGTTGCCAAGGTTGAGAAACATTGGTCTAGGCAATCCTTGATCACATGCAGATATAGATCCCAGGTTCTCTGAGACAGCTATAGCTTTCCTGGCCTTGAGTTTCCCTTGAGCAGTGATAGGCAAACAAAGCCCATAGAGGGAGAACATAGCTCATGGGCACAACACCTGCTTTACAGGCAAAACCCCAGCCCCAGCCTCTCCCCTTGGGCTGAGAGAAATCCCTGCTTGCTTCCCTGCAGGACTGCTGCCAGTTCATCCTGCCAATCCTGGCAAGATGGACCTACAGGCTGATTCTGTGCCAAGCAGCTTCTGGCACAGATATCCTAAAGACCAAAATCAGCAATTAGCAAATTCCACAGCAGTAGAAAAGAGATAATGGTTGTGACCTCACCACTTTTGTGAATCTGTGCTAAACTTCAGATACCTAAAAAATGACATCAGTATTGAAAGTATGAGATAAAGAAAAAAAGAGGACAAAGAATAAGTAATCCAATTTTATTATCTGGATTTCTTTTATCCTTGCTCCCTCATGATGGTCCTACTCTCTGCAATGATACTGTAGGATCCCATAAGTCAAAGGACAGCTTTTTTCATTGCTTTAAATCCCACCAAAGGTTTCTTACAGCTGTCAGGTCAGTCCTCAGCAACCCTGAAGCTGGCACTACATCTAAGCTTTGCTCAGTGACGCTAACCTAATAGACCTGGATGATATCCCTGAGATTATCCTCACAGATGCTGAGCTAGTGAGTCACCAGAAACAAAAGCCTCAGGGGAGGAGAGCTCCAACCATAGATGTGTGTTCTTCACTCATCTAGAGATAAATGACAACATGGCAATTAAGTTCTAGTGGTGCCTTTCTTAACCACACAACACAATCTGTTGATAGCACATCAAGACCTCCAAAGTGCTGGTATTTCATTCACAGTATCTATATTTTATGAATGTTAACAAGCAAGAAGCCCAGGACAAGCAAGCAGTTATGAGCTCAAAAGGCTTTGTCAGATATTTTCTCTGAGGGCTCGTTAAAGTGGTCTTTTAATGGAGTGCTTCATAGCTCAATCTTTAACTGTAGCTATAAATAGGGTTTATAAGTACTTGGCAGTGTGTGGTAAATGAGTGGTAAAGTAGCATTAGTAATGCCTGCCCTCCTTCTCCTCATGCTGTATTTGCAAAAGTAAAAGGGGTGGGGAAGAAAAAGGGACTTGAAAATGGTTCCAGAAATTCATCTAAATATATGAACAAACTAATATGGATCTCTGGTTTGGTTTTCCTGAAGGTAGCCATAATTCCCTTAACTTCTGCTCTCTTCAGAACCAAGAATCTGTGTGTTTTTCTGTAGAGTAGAGGTAGTCTAGTTTACATTATCTTTAAAGAAATACCTACTTTTACTTTAAAGTAATATCCACTTTAACTTTACAGAAATAGGGTGGACACCGTTGTTTTTTCATGCCAGAACCCTAAATATAAACTGATAGCTAGCGCTACATACTCTTCATTCACCGGCTTGCAACAGGAACTAATGCAGACTTTATGGCAACAAATTCTAGTCTATTATTTTTTTTTCTCCTTCCTGTTTACACTGCCATTTTGGGGGGTGGGGGGTTTCCTCTAGCCATTCTGCTTGCTCATTTTATAGTGATATTTTGACTGATCCTCTTTAGGATATTGTTCAACCATGCATTGTTAAGGTTTTTTTCACTAATTGATCATTATAGCTCTCTCTCTTTTTTCAAATCTGCTGATATTTATGCAATTGTGGGATGCCTTTCCTTTACAATTTCATAATGTTAGCTTCCTTTTGCCCCAGTTTTGCTTGCTTATGATTAATCTTCCATAGTTATAGAAACTGAGGCATATTGAGACACTGGTGTACAAACACCTGGGCTTTCATTCCTGCGGGTCTTTTATGAAAATTGCACATGTGAGTAATTTCAGGTTTGTAGATGTTTGGAAGCCCCACATTACTGGTAACCATGAATTATAGAAAAAGCTTCAACAACAGTTGCCTGTCTATTCATAGGCCTGAGTTCTGTTACTAGCTGAACTGAAGAATTATTCTGGACTATTTTCAGCTGTCTGATGTTTGATGGCTGGTTGACAATAACTTCTTTTTCAGTCTCATCAGCAGCACCAAACAACCAAAGGAGATTGCAGTGAACTCAAGACAGGAGCAAACAGAACAGTTCAGCCTAATGTACTTCTTAGAATTGGGCTTTTATGATGATACAGTAAAAGTCACTGGAGGATCACATCCTTTCATAAATCAACACACACTATTATCCATTCAAAAGGCAGCTACTCTACCCCAGAAAAACAGCAACAGATATGTATTTATTTACTTATTTATGTATTTATTTTGATCAGTGAGGCATGTGAAGCTTCAATATACCTCTGGCCTGTCTTCATGGCTCTTGCCTCCTCTCTGCATATGCAGCTGGACTGTCAGCGTATGTTTCATTGTTATACTGATTATATTAAGGAGCTATATTGTACTTTTCAGTTGAATGATAAATAATCACGAACAGCCTAACAGAGTTTTCAAATTCTACTTGACAGATTAAAAACACTGATGAAGAATAGCTGAACAAAACATTCAAATCAAATCATTTATTTACAGTCCCAGACCATTAAAAACAAAACATTTATTCAGGAAAACATAATCTCAGGACGACGGAAAGAAAGAAAAAAATCCATCCTAACTAACTTTTTGTTCTTGTTTATCTTAGGTGAAAAATAGAAAGCAGGTTTTTAAAACATTAAATTACACAGTTATAGGCATGTTGGCCCAGTTATACATGGCAAAACATGCTTGTCTATCACTGAAATGAAGGTTGTTACAAGTATGGTTTTCGCTCCGTGACAAAGAATGAACAATAAAAAGGCCTCCCTGGTAGGATAATGCTTATGATGGTCAATACCATCAAAACAGAAAGACATCAGAAAGCTTTTGAGGACAAAAGTCAGCCCAATTTCTAACTACTACCACTGTCACCACCACCTCTACTATTAAGGGTGTCTACAGGATAGGTAAAAAAATTCAAGATGGTGGCCACAACTATATGATCAAAGCCCTGATCCTTCTGATCTCCCTCCATGGGCACCCCTGACTGCTGCTGTTGATTAATAATAATAACAACAACAACTTACATCCTGTGATGATAATTTTAACACCATCAAACAACATCTGCCTATCCCAGGTTCTTGGGAAGGACTTGATTGGTGGATAAAAATGTCAAATCCAATCTAAACATCTGGCTGACTGTGCAACCAACCATAAAAAGCAGCAGCTTACATAAGGGTTAAACACCCACATTTTTCTAGAAAACAGCATTTGCTTTTTGCTGCCTAAGATTCATATTAACATATTTAGATGATGTTACTTAACTAATCATTCAAGGTTTTATTTTTCCTGATAGGAAGGCACATACTAAGGGCCAAATATCCCATCATATGAATTATATAAATCCAGTTAACAACCATGTTTATAATACATAAAAATCACTCAAGGAAAGGGGATTGAAGAACACAAGAAGTGGGAAAAGAGAATATTAACAGAATGTAATTCTGTTAGGGTAGGGATGAAAGGGTGAAATGCAATCTCTACACCTCCTACAGTGGCTTTCAATGCTGTTGACCACAGTATCCTTTTGGACTGCTGTGCAGGTTAGGAGTGGGTGCGCTCCAGGTCCCCTCTATTAAGTGTTGTCCTCTTGTGGGGCTGAGGAAACATCTCTGCCTTCTCTATCACGGCCCTCTCCTTCTGGAGCAGCATCCCCTAAGAGAGAAGGAGGGCACCCTCTTGCCTGGAGTCCCAGGAACCTCTTAAAACTGGCTTTGGTCCCAAGCCTGAGGTTGATGTATTATTGTTGGTCTAGGGCCCCTGTTTTGTTTGATTTTTGTTGTCAATAAGATTATTCCAGTCTGGGCTGTCCATTTGGTTTGATATTTATTCTCTGTTTTTATGGTTGTTTTTAGTTTTGTATGCCGTCTAGAGTCCATTGGAGTTTGGCAGCTAATACATTCAAATAAATAAATACATTCCTGATGCTGATCAAGCTTCCTCAGGGCTGCCATTAACAAGATAAAAGCTTGAATTTAAGACAGAAATTAAAAGAAATACACTTTAGTTAGGACTACTGGGTCTGGAATGCAAAAATGGGGGTGGCCACAAAATGACAGCAAAGAGCTGAATTTTTCTGTGTCCCTTTGCTTCTATCTAATGGTCACCTGTATTTTTGCAACCCCCTCATCTGGTGGCTGTACTTTACCTGCCTGCATAAGTTACTAAGAGATAACTTATGTAGGTGCAGAACAGGCTCCTCTTCCATTTGGGAAACGTGGCTTCTCTTAGCTAGAAGACAGGGGTACTACCATTCAGACAACCTGTAGACTTTCTACAGCAAAAAAACGGGAAAGGGGTAGGATGGGAGGCAATTGCTGAAGTTCTATTTTATAGTGTCAATCTCTAAGTGAGCTCCTCTGTTATGTATTCCTAGCTGAAGCACAAACCCTTTATTTCTAGGAGGAAGTGCTGGCAATGTGACCATGTTCTTAGATACATTGTTTTAATGGTATGTGGGAATGACCTTGGGAGACAGGGAAGGGCCATAGCCAGAGCAGTAGTCGGATAAGAGGTAGCTGAAACTGCAGGAGGAATGGGGGCATGGCAAACTTCTCAGAAGGGACACTCCCTAGTTTCTTGGGCTGTAAAGGCAACAGGGGAGAAATATATTTTCAGACTTGCAGGATTCTGTTAATGTAACCTTACAAAAAAGTAGAATTAGTTCATCTGGGTGTGCTTCTTGTCTGGACTACTTCACAAGGCTGACAATTGTGGACACAGGCTATAGGGGTAAAGTGCTCTTTAATTGCAACTCTGCATTGGCACATATTTCCTTGTCCAGTTTGCTGCTCTGTGAAGTATGAAATTTGCCATAGGCAGTTTACAATGGAATCTCTTTGGGCTTGTGACCTGATATATGCGATGCATTTACTTACTAATAATTTCTATACTAGTTGACCTATGAGACAGTTTACAGAGAACAAAGAAAATCTTAATATGATAGCCATAAACTTAATATTACAAACCAGTTTTGTAAACTGGGTAAAATCACCTAAAATCTAGAATAAAAACTAGGTAGAGAATATGTAGCATGACTGAATGAAAACATTTCACTTACTCACTTAGAAATGATTAAGGAAGAGGCCAGTCTAATCTCTCCTGGAGAGGATTCAGTCAATGGTGAACTGCAGTTCCCTTATCTTGCATTCCTCCAGCCATTTTTCTAGAATAAGGTCACCAAAAATGATTATAACTGAAGCAGGGTCATGTCAGAAGAAGTAGACTTTCTGATGCCCATTTAGGGCTTTTTCAGTGATAAGAAAAAAAATTAACTGCCTTGGAATGAATTGGATGCCGATGCCAATGAAGCACAAGTGTAATACAAACCACAAACTGAGCAACAATGGATGTGTTCAGATGATATGATCAACTGGATCATGAACCAGGTGATGTGTGGTGCCTAAGCCCAGTCAGCTGTGGGGTTATGGAGGGGCAGTTTTAACATTCCCCAGGTTAATTTTGGGTTAAAATGACCTCCCCGGTCAGTTCTACTGTGTGCCACCATCACTCAACAAAAAATGAGGCAATTGCATAGCAACTGTCTATCTAAGCAGCTCACTAAGAAAAAGAGGTGGGATTAATAAGTGGCTGGAAAAGCTGAGGTCTTTATCATACAACTCACTGTCAGAGTCCTGGCAACCTCTGAACACACCTCTGTACGCTAGTTGGTTGCAAGAGTCACCAAACCATCAAGCCACCAAGCTTAGAGACATCTTCCTGCAAGCACAACCATCTGATGGCATGCAGAAGTAGGGGATCGATGATGTCAAAGTGGCAAGTGCAACTGGGTGATCAAAACCCTGGCCTTATTTAGATGTGTATGATGTATATTAAAAAGCAGCAGGGCTTTGATCACCCAGTGGTGCCTGCCATTTTGATGCTGTTGACCACGCCCATGGACACCCTTCCAGCCTTCGATGACTCTATGAAAAGTAACCTTACTGCAGTTTCTCATACCGGAGCTCTGAAAACATTCACACACACACATACCCGTAGGCTCCCCAATGTAATCAGGCAACAAGCTGACGGGGAGCACTCCTGACATGCCCAGTGTAGAATGAGTAGAAAGGGGTCTGGTGTCTGCTACTCTGGTTTCTGGGTCCTGCCAATCCAGGGTGTGTGTCCTGGATGCCAGAAATATGCCCTGAGTTTCTTGCACATTTTCTCCTGCTCCCTTTCTTCTTCTCCTGAATTTCCTTGTGTCCCTCTGGAGTTGTTATATGCAGACCCTAAAGGATTGCTGAAGAGAGGATTCAGCTAGATCATTATTTTCAAATTGCCCTGGTCTCCATTCCTAGAGGGAGGCATCACAAGAAAGGAGTGAATTTTGAACCACTGAAGAAGCCCTGGGACCATACCTCTCCATTGGCATATTACAACCACATCTGAATGTTCCGTTTTACATGTATTCAATTTGAAGAAATATCTATCATCCATCTCTCTCCCTCTCCTTCTCCCTCTCCCTCTCTCTCTCTCTCTCTCTTTTAAAAAGCAAACAGCATCTATAGTGCTATTGAAAATTACACTTTTCTATGTATTGTTTTGTGTTTTTCTAAAGCAGTAGTTGAATAGCACTCTAAGACTTGGGAACCAGTTGGTCATACTATGTAAGTAAATCTCTGTACCAGTCTATCTTCACCAGCTTTTTGAAACTAAACCATCAATATTCTGCCACAGCTACTTGGCGAAAGTCTTTTGGACTCACTTGCTTGTCATATTCTGATGGGTGAGGCTGAGCGCTGGCAGGAAACCTCACACTAACATTTACAAGAGCTCCAGTGGCTTAAGCAGACAAACTGGAATTCAACCTCAGCTCTGAAAGGTCTGGACTGTGTGTCTTGGAACAAGTCAGTTAACCTCCCTGTACTTTGGCCTCCTAACCAAGGAGCAGGAACAAGAAGAGTTCCACTGTCAGCAAACAGCTGCTTAGGATGGCCTCATAGGAAATGCATTATACCAAGTCACACTGGAGATCCACAGAGTTCAGTATTATCTGTTGCTACATTGTCTGGAGGTGACTCTACAGGATGGCAGGTTGACATCTATCCCAGCTAATATCTGGAGGTGCAGGGGCTGAATATAGCATCAGTTGTTTTTAAAACATGGGTTCTGCCACTGAGCTGTAGGACATTTGAAACAGTCATCACAGAAATAGACTTTCTTCCCCTAGAGCGTAAGATCACTTGCATATAAGGGCTACTCTTTATTATAAAAGGCACATTCAATTTAATAACTGTTATGGTTCTGGTAGGGTTACTTAACCTGGGTGAAATGCAATAGCATTCCAGTGGGTTGATCTATACAAGCTGTATGGTAATACTGGTTTTGGAGCAGAGAAAGCAGTCATCTAAGGACTCCACCACAGACCCAGCACTTATTTTTGACCAGGGCCATGGGCTTTAACCCCTTTCAGGACAGAAGGATTGGCTACACTTCAGCTCCAACAGGTACATCTGACGTTTTGAGAGCGGGTCATTGGAGCTTAAAGAAAATGAGTGTCATGGAGTGGGGATTGCCTGTTCATAAAATGGCTGCTAGAGGAGATAAGGCCAATCACACAATACCAGCTGATCAAAAAGCAAGCTAGTCAGGATGCTTTATTTTTTTGGTGCAAAAGAAAAATTATTTGCTGTATCATATTTATGATAGCCTTTCTTATATCTGAAGCTGGCTATCACATCACCTTTTCCAATCTCTTCTCCAGGCTAAATATCCCCACACTTTTAACCTTTTCTCAGAGGATAGATGGCTGTACTCCCAGGAAAAAAAAAATGTTCTAAGGGTGCCAATAAAATGGCGCTTTCATCATTTGTGACAGGCCTGAAATGCATGCCTGTGTCATGACCCACCAACTATCTCCAGAACCAGAAATAGGATTTTCCCCATCTGCAGCAGACCTAATAATGACCCACTACTAATATATATTAGCCTAATATAGACCAATATATCCATAATGTGCTTTCCTGCTTACAAAAGTTGCATAAAAGTTATTTTATAAATCTCAGGCAGAAACAATGAAAAAACTGTAGGATTCAAGAGCAATATTTCTATTTTCATGAAACTCTGACTGTAATGTCAAATTAACCATTAACATGTGATCCTGTCTCTCTCCTCAGTTTTTTTATGGAGCTCCCTTGCAAATGGAAAGTGCTGTTTATATAACTCTCTTTGATCAATCAAGTTATAAGACTATGACTCACTGAAAGAGATAAAGAGAAAAGAAAAAAAAATTAATATAAAACTGTAGAAGACACAGGAAGATGGCCACAAAGCTCATAATGGCAATAAAATGTTGGAAATATTTGTGGACAGGAATAGAAAGTGGCAAACAGAGGTGATATGGCTGCCTTCAAGGGACACTGAACAATTTAATGCAGTGTTTTTCAACCTTAGCAACTCTAAGATGTGTTTCAACTCCCACAATTTCCCAGCCAGCCATATGACAGTGGGCTCTTTCTTGTGGCCGCATTCAAGTACTCACCCAGTTAGGGGGATGGGCTCAGAGACTTGATGGATGTGAGAGAAAAATCAGTTTGGAAGAATCACCCTTGTGCTGCTCAAGTCAGAAAGGCCTTGGAAGACAGGGCCCAGGGGTTGGAGGAAACGGGACTTGATCATGCCAGTCTAAAGTGGCCAACAGATGCCAAGCTGATCCCACCTCCAAGAGGTCACCTGGCTATCACATTAATCAAGCAGTTGGTGAAGCATGTCAGATTTCACCCAGGACAAAACTTCAGAGACTTGTTGCCTGCTTAAAAGGAAAAACCTGTTTTAACATCAGAACAGCTCAGGAT
This sequence comes from Liasis olivaceus, assembly GCA_030867105.1. NCBI lineage: Eukaryota > Metazoa > Chordata > Lepidosauria > Squamata > Pythonidae > Liasis > Liasis olivaceus. The sequence goes on along the minus strand of CM061349.1, from coordinate 256,774,094 downwards.
GGCTTTAACCTGCCTCCTCTCTAGGTTGGGAATGAGCTGAAGAACATACCTGTTGGAAGTGTGAATTCAGTGGCACTGACTTTTCAGCACCTCATGACCTATTGACTGCCAGGAGCAAAGGATCTCCTTTTTGTCTGTCATTCCACCTGCTCTTTATTGAAAAGATGGTTAATCTAAGGACACTTCCTTTATTCCCAAGGACAGCTACACAGAACACATGTTCTGATACTGATCTTGATAGGATGAAGCTAGTTAGGTGCTAGCCTTTGCCTATTTCTATAACGTATTTGTTTAAATAAATCTATTTTCCGTTACAATTATAAAAGCTGCTTCACTAATCCTTGCTTAGGTCAAATTTCTCCTCTCCAGAATGCTCACACACAAAGACTACTGCTTTGATCTCCAGGAATGTCATAATGACATGGCAGGAAAAAAAGAGGTTGCTAGAATTAGGCTAACTATAGTTTAGCTGCAAACAGCCTGCAACACATGCCACATCAAAGCAAAGTACTTATGGTACCCATAAAGTTCCCTACAAACTCATCAGACTAATAAGATGCTATGCAGGATTGTGTCTTGATGACTTTCAGTGTTGCCTTGGATGTTGAAAATATTTGGCAATAATTAGCTTTGGTTTGTCAAGCTGAAATGAGCCTTGAAGGTTCTGAACTGCAAGAGCAGGTTTTCCCATTTTGATGTTCTCAGAGTGGGTTGGGCTTAGGTCATATAGGCTGGAAATTATGGGACTGGGTCCAGTACATCTGGAGATCACCAAGATGGAAGATTGCTGCACTAAAGCCATGAAAAGCAGCTGTATTTGAACTGTTCAGTAAGTCAGATAGAACCTGCAACTTGTAAGTGCTGTGCAAAGGCCTAGCTTTGACTCAGAACAGAAAACATAAAGCTTTTATGTTAAATAATTCTAGTTTATTAATAAATTACAAAATAATTTGAAGCACAATAAAGCTTTTATTGTAAATGAAATGTTTCACCATAGGAAGGGACATAGAAACAATGAATAAAAAATAAAGCAAGCCAGACTGACATAAAACATTTGAATTCTTTGCCTTCTCTTATTATTCAGGAATAGGATGAGAGTAAATGGCAAGAGTAATGCATACCATGAGGATCAAGAAAAAAGAGTGACAGATATCTATTCTTACTTGATTGCAACTTGGAGATTTAATTGTAACCAAACATTATTGAAGCCCGATTTTCAGCATGCATATGTGCATTTTTAGAAATATTTCCCACTGGGCCTAATGGGGCTTACTCCTAGGTAGATCTTATTGTAACTTTGTCATGTTGGGAGGGGTAGTATGGTCATGCAAGAAAGTAAACCCAATCAGTGGTGAAGGAAGTTGAAAGGGAGTTAATTTTAGCTTGAAATTGTAGCAAGACTAACTTGGCCCTTGCCCTACCCCCCCCCCCCCCCCTTCAACATGATAGACATACAGGACCAAGAGGGTTGACAGAAGGCTACTTCTTCTATACCAGCCATCAAAATACAGATGAAATCCTAGAGCATTTCCAGAAGAAGAGAGCAGTCCTAGTCACTCTTTATGTTGTTGCTATTTTTGTTGTTGTTGTTCCTCCACAGCCATATAGAAAGATGGAGGAAGAGCTAACAAGGTGGTGTGAGTACATTAGCGATTTCTTTTGGGCTCAGTGGGGAACAGGAAAAAGTGACCAAGTCTCCTTTGTGACAGCTGGGAAGATGATCAAAATGGCCAATCCCCATCTGAGCAAGATAGGGGCAATTGTTTGCTGCTGGCACCCAGGACTGAGTCAATTACCCGAGGGAGCAGCTGACTTGGTTAGTTGGTGGAGCACACCAGAGCCTCTAAAATATGCCCACCATTTTTGCCCAGAGAAGAGTTATTTGTTTTGCATATTCCTAACCATGTTGATAGAGCCTTATTCAGTTGCAGCTCTTAAGCCTCTTTTGTGAAATATGGTGGCATTGTACAGGATGTACGTCCTTTGCTGCAGGCATGATGAGACCTGGTCCCAGCTGGAGAGTTCCAGGACTTCTGTTGGGAGTTACTTTTCAATCAACTGAGTAGCCAGGACTTCAAAATCAAAACAAGCCATACCCACTAACTACTGTTGGTGAATCCTGTCTATATCTCCTGCTAGGTCCTCAGAGGCAATACTGTATCAGGTTAAACTGTGCTTTAACAGCTTTACATTGTGCTTCTGTTATACAAATGTAAGACCCAGGAATTGTCATGAAGCTTACTCCAATGTATTTGGATACAGGATCGCTGTTGAAGTTGACGTTCTTGAAACCAAAGTTGCCAATATTTTAGATAATTTTTTTAAAACACCCACAAGGCTTTATTTCAAGAATGTCTCTTCAGTGTTTTTGTTTTGTTTTGTTTTACTGGCACATTCCTTTGAACGTGGGATAGGCCTACAGGTTCACTAATGAGTCAACAAAGGCAGCTTCATACTGTAAATCTGAATACAGCCCACACCCAGCTTGCCAAGACAGGCGTATTTTTGTTAAGGAGACTTTTCACTAATTTTCTTCCCCACTCCGCCATCCTTTGCCTTGCATTTTTACATGCTTGGACATCCCAGGCATATGGGGGAGTGGACAAAAGGCCTTTGAGAAGGCCCACTTTTTGAATGACCCTATTGTGCCCTGCCCTGAGTCAAAGCGGGCATGGCCCTGATCGCATGTGGAGATAGCCTCTCAGCTGTTCGGTCAGCTTGAACTAAGCTACGCATATTTTCAGCCAAGGCAATGGACAGAGGCAGCAAATGTTTTCTCTGAATCACATGATTCCTGGAATAATGCACCACAAACAAGAAGTAGATGTAAGAAGTTTTTACAGCAACAGATGTGGATTCTTTGGATTCCTGAGCACAACACTGGCATTTTCTTCTTTTGTTCCTTACATGAATGGTTCTGCATTATTAGTAAAACAAAACAAAACAATTTGGAGCATAAACTTCTTAGAGGGAATAGCTGAGAAATAAAATGAGCATGGTGAAATGGTGTGCTCCTGAACGCAAAGGCATCTGAGTTTCCTTCTTGAGAATACAGAAGAAGTGATAATACTCATATAGAGTCAGTTATTTAAGCTTAATTTCCCATCTCCCCTCATTGCTTAGTTTTCTTGCCACAGTAGAATTCATTTAGTTGCCTTCCAGAAAAGGATTGGTCTCAACGAAATGTTTACTTTGTGAAGCTCTGTTCCAATCTGTTGACAGAGCTATGCAGGAAGAGAAAACAAGAAACATGCTGTGTTCCACTGGGGTACATAAAGCTGCTGAAATGGATTCTCAGACCCACAACTGGTGGGAGAGACATTTGGATGTTCATGAGGCAAGCACAGGCTTTGTATCAGCAGAAAACAGAGACAACTTGATGAAATATGGGGCCCCAGTCTCCAGAAACAGCCCAATCTTCTATCTGTCCCTTCAGAATTGGCCCAGTTTGGCTAGATCTCTGGATCCAGAATGGGATCTGAAAAACAAAGCTCCAGGCTCCAAAACCAGCATGGGAGAAAAATATAAACAGATTTATAATTTTTGTTTTTCAGCATGGAATGATACTTAACAGGCAAGCTAGACAGTCGTGAAGGAATGAAGCAAACAAACGTTCACAGAAGTTGATTTCTCAAGCTATGCTTCTTTTTAAGTAACCATGATTTTGTTATTTGCCATCTGCAGTGATAATAGCATCAAAGATAGGAACACACACAGGGTGTTGGCAAGGAGGAATTAAAAAAAAAAAGTCAAGTTGGGGTATAGCCATGCAATTGAGTTCCACCCCTTTTACATGTAGCACATGTGCACCCACATAAAAAAGCAGTGGGGCTTCTATCGCATGGTTGTGGTTGCCTTCTTGACTTTTGAGACCTTCCACCCATGAATGCCCCTGAACAGACATGAATGATTTGTTTAAAAACTAGGCTGAATGCATTCTTACAAGCAACATAATGTGTTTTGGCATTTTCTTATTCTTATTTATAATTTTTGTATGTGTGTGTGTTTTCTTATTCTTATTTATTTGAAAAAAATCCATAAAAACAGATAAAACCTAAAACCACAAGACAGTCTGGACTAAAATAATCTAAAAATGACATAAATAAAATATTTATCATTTTTGTACAGGTAGTCCCCAGTTTAAGAATGAGTTCCATTCCCATGGTCTGTCCTTAAGTCATATTTGTATGTAAGCCAGAACAGAATTATTGTATAATACTGTATAAGTAGTATTGTGTAATTAACGTGAACCATTATGTATTTAACTCGAATCATTGTGTATTTAACTTGAATTTTGCTACAATAGGCTCCATTCTTAACTATGGGTCATCCTTAAACCGGGCATTGTTAACCCAGAGATTACCTGTATATTAAATCAATAGAAATAATAATAAAAAGGTAGAAAAACCCACAGGTTTTACCCAAAGAGAAGGAACGTTTATAAGAAATGTTTTTCTTAAATACAGGAGAGCTAATTGTTAGAGTTTGAATTAGAAGTATGACATAAACATTAATGATTTCCCCATCATCAGTTACTAAGCCATCTTAACTAGCTGATGCAATTAGCAGTCACTATACAACCACCCAGAACATCTCAGTGTTCTCATGAGAAACTTATATACAGATTAGGAAGACACAGTACGGACAGAACATGGTAAAACAGACTCAGTTACTGTGGTGATGAGTGCACTGTTGGAAGACCTGAAAGACCAGATTAGGGACAGATTGTCGTGGAGAAAATGTATCTATGTGGTCGCTAGGATCTGAAAGTGACTTGATGGCACATAGTCAACCAATCAATCAATACAACCACCAAGGAAATAATATTGGGCCATAATGCAGTGAATTAAATGATAAAACTAAGGATCAATGAATTCACCTCAATTCCCCCAGTCATTCTACCATTCAAGATTCTGTGACTGGGACAATCAATGTTGATGTGATATTCAGAATTGGGGATAAGTCTGTCAGTCACTCAGTCCAATACTCTCCCTTCCTCCTTTCCCCATCAGGATGTTTGACCACCTAAATGCTGAAAATTTCCTCACCCGTGTTGTGCATGGCTGTTGTAGCCTCATCCTTTGGAGTTCTGGGTGAGCAAGAATTGGAATGCCAAGATCAGACTTACCCGCTGCCTTCCAAGTAACTGAATCTTTTTCCCCCGTGATCAAGACTTTGGCCAAATTTGATGTGCAGTAGTACTTTGCATGCAAAAAGTCTCAAGAGCAGTTGTTGGTTTTTCCACATAATGGTTTTAGGTGACAAGACAGGAGAAGGCTTCTGACTGAGGATCTCAGTACGCAGCTAAATATAACATTTGTTCCTTATATACTACTTTTCTAATCGAGTCCTGGACCTGTTTCAGTACAGTACAGAACTTAGCTACCATATACATATGGACAGTTGAATGAAAGGTTTGGAAACTGCCTTAAACTGAGTCAGGCCTTTGGGCCATTCATTTCACCACTCAGAACATTGACTTTTGGGGTTTATCCAGGTCTACTGATAAGTCTTCTTTATAGCATGGCTTGGAAATGACAGGAATGCACACAAAACCTTTTTTATGCAAGACATGTGCTTTATCACTGAGCCATGATGACAAGAGTGCAAAGTCATACTTCCGTTTAATTTGGATTGGTAGGTTGTATGGTCCAGGCCATCATGATTTGTATGGTCCAGGCCATCATGATTTATGGCTTAGCATCCTGTGTGAACCTAATCAACTGTGGCTTATTTGCAAACTATGTTTATGTAAATCATGGCTTGGAATGATTTATGATTCTTGTCTAAGTTTCTTGTATTCAGGCACAGAGAAGTCTTTCTGCACTGTTGCCTTAAGCACAGTCCAAATTCCTCCCTTTCTCTTTTTCATTAGACTAAGAGAAGCTGTTTCAGGCCTGTGTGGTGAACTCTACTAGAAAGCTGTATGTAATACTCTTAAACAGATCTGGCTGTTACGAAGACTGTGTGGAGCCTGAACCAGAAGGCAATGTTCAACAGACTTTTGATTTCCCCAGCCTTATTGAGCAGCCAGAATTTTATTTACATAACCCCATGAGATGATCTGAAAGAGCTCCAACAAGCAGCTCAAGAACGGAACTGGACTTAATGCCCCCCTAAACAGCTTATCTTCATGATGGCTGATTATCTGGCAGTGATATGCTGCACACGCTCAGCTCAGGGCCTATCTGTATTATATCCATCCAGTCACAGGGAAGAAATAGGAGATGTGGATCTATAATGCAGTGAGTCTGTTAACCTTACAGGAAGGGTGTGTCAGTAGAGAAATTGGGCCCTGCATTTTGGCAAAGGATAACCATGCACTTCCTTGTTGGTAGAAATACCTGTTAAGTACTTGATCTCCTCCAATCCCAAATCCACAGGATACCAAAATACATTCTCCAGGATAGCCCTTTCTACCTTACCTGTTTTTATGTCTCTTGCTTAAAACTGCACATACTTTATATGAGACTTTGAGGAAGGGAGCTACGTAAGAGAGTTCTAGTGGAGGTATCCATTTGATGGTGAAACAGAAGCCCATATTCAGAGTTGCAATGGCACTGAATCCAGTTGCTGGATGACAGAGCAAGGGAGACTATGGCCTTCATTTCTTGCCTACAGCTACTTAGGATCATCTGATCAGCTTCTCTGGGAATAACATGCTGCACTAGACTTGATCTGATCCTTCCTATCACATTCTTCTTATGATTATATTTTCTGCATGTTCTTCTCTGTATGTTTTATAATAATCTGGCCACTCACTTAGTAATTTAGATATCAGTGTATTCAGCATTCATTGAAAATGAGTACAAATCCTTTTCCTCCTAGTTTGCTAACTAGTCTTAACATTTATAGACTGCTTTTAGGCCAATAAAGCTCTCAAAAAGTTTTAGAATATACTTCATAGTTGTGCTGAATTTCAAGACTGACTTGTTATTGATGACAACACAAACTGTTGTTCAATGACTTAATTTCTCACCCAGTGGGCAGAACTGTGACTCATACTTCTGAGTTTCTTTCATGTAATAAATGTAAAATCCTCTTGTAACTACATGAACTTGTCCATAATGGGCTTGGGGGGTTGGGGAGCACAATAATATAGAAGTGGTTTTCCACTGTCTTCTTCTGAGATGCTTTTTCACTTTCCAATTTAGTTTTCAGTCCTGGGATCTCATAGACACACACCAGTTAGGACTGACCCTATTCAGATTTTCAAGGTCAGCTAGGCAACACTGTGACATTTTACTTTAATGAAAAAAATGTGTATGAGTGCAAACTTTCATGTATGCATGTGTGTATGTGTTCATGGAAAATCTAGGCAATGTAAATGTTTAAGGTGTGAACCCTTAAAGTGTTTCACTGGTATAGATGCTAAACAGGTAACTAAACTAGCTTTACAGCATACACCTTGCATCATCATTTATACAGAACACCAACGTATTACAGTCCAGTGCATGTCTATTCAAAATAAGTGCAACCACTTTTTGGAACGCCAGAGAACAAAAAATATGGACCAGAAACAAAACATTATTAGGAAATTTGGGTCCATGACTACCTGAGTAATCTTTCCCCACATTGCTGACCTACATGTGTTTGACTGCAACAGCCATGAGTTGAAGAAAGCTGATCACTTTCACTCTAATGAAAGCTGATATTCCCTTACTTCCACCCAGCAGCTGATTGAGGGACTTTTAATAGTGAAGAATATGCATGCTAACAGGCTTTTTGAAGTAATGCCTTTCAATTGTATAGTCAGTCCTTATTCATCTGGTTAAAGAACCATTATTCATTGACTCCAGGAGATTGAATCAGAGATAGGACAGTCCCTAGTCCTTTGAAGAAGATGGAAGTAGGGTTGCTTCTACAGAAGCATGGTCTAAACTTCAATGACCAGTATCAGTTCTTGCTATGTCTTCAATTTCCTAATTCTAGGTAAAGTGCTCAGATGGGTAGAAGGCACTCAACTCCAGACATTCTTGATGTTACATGGGCTAATTTGTATCTGGGTTCTAGCCCAGTTTGGGTACTATTGACTTCCATAAATATCTTGTTTGATAAACATCAGAAAGATGGCAGAAAAGTACAACTCTTCTGATTTTCCTCAACCATTCTCTGGCTGTAAATAGTTTAATTGCAATACTGTTCTGGAACTTCTGCTTCAAATGGATATGGTAGCCTTATATGCTGGTGGTCCTGATCCTGCTTTGTGGGAAGATTCCAGTTTGGGATGGAAAGCTATTGCTGTGCCCCTCGGCATTTTGTGGGATTCTTCTTCGTTTGTTTTAACTCCCTGTGAATATCTAGCATCTAAATAATATTGTTAGCAGAAATCTTCTAGGGATTCAAAGTAAGCTATCATCAAGATGTGGTTAATATCTTACTCTATTGCTCTTTTTCAGCAAAAATATTTTCTTCTTCTGGCTAGAAAAAGGAATTACTTGTGCTGTTTAGTCTACATGATTGGATTCCAGAATGAAGTGTTACAATGTCTGTAAGGATCCCTTTTCTATAATACCCTTCTTTGCATGCAGTAGTGAGCACATAGGGGGTGTGGCCCTGCTCATGGTGCAATGCACACTGACTAGCTCTTTCCTTTGCATTTGCACAGACAATATGAACATCTGCAGGGAGGAGCTTTAGCAAGCTTCTGTGAAATCCGAAACCCTGCACTACAAAGCTTCCGGATGTTGGGCAAGCCTTTCTATGCATAGCTGTGTGTACAAATAGTGTGTTCCCACAAATGTTTGACTTAAAGTTGTTAATACTGGAGGGGGATGCAAATCAGTGCACACTGCATCAAGCATAGGACTATATGGTTTGGCCCAATTTCCTCTCGCATTCACCCAGCCGATGAAGAGGACTTCTGAATAAAACAATTGCAAAGGAAAGATATTTGCAGATTCCCCAAACATTCATTCTAAACGCTACTTTTCTTGAAGGCTGAATCAGCACCTGCTTCCAGACCTACTGCGGTTTTCTCTGCTAAATCATAGCAGAGCTTGGACTTTAGCCTACTGAGATAAAAACATGTCACTTTTACTTCACCATGCATTCTGGAACGTATTTTTACTATATTTCCTTTGCTAGTCTTTCCTCTACATTTGAAAGTTCTGAATGTTATCAGTCCCTGATCCCTGATAATTTTGATGTTTTTCTGCACCCGCCCCCCCCCCCTTCTGGCCTTCTGCAATGCCTTTTTTGAGGTGTAGTGACTAGAACTCATTGTATCTCAAGCTGGTATTTTGCACGAAAGCGAGGCATTTGAATTATCCCTGGCTATTCCCAAGATGTTTATTCATATAATTACATTTTGTAATATGTAGAGCTGGATGTTGTCATCCTCTAGGTTATACTGCAGTTTCATGGAAACCCACTTCTTTAGTATAATAAGCCATCTGAGCACATCACTCAAACTAGTGTAAATTTCCGCTTTGGCCCTGCATGTGTTGATGACTGCAGTGTGGAGAAAAGGAGAGGCCAACCTTTCCTCTTGCTCATCGCTTCTGTTTTTATTTGGGTGATGTGTGCTGGCTTCTTCTTGGGCTATGGAACAAAGTGCGTGCGTGTATGTATGTGTGTACATGTGTGTGTATTGGGGAGGAGACATGCTGAAGCAAATACCAGCCTGTGATTGTAATCTTCCCTGCCCAATGCCAGAATGGTATTCTAGCTGCCTGTAATCGGAGGTGTTTTTTTCTGTATCACGCACATACACACACACACACTTGGACTTTTGGTTTGGCCTCTTCTACTTACACTGCAGCAGAACAGTATTTTCCAGGACACATATTATAAACAAAAAGTGAAACGCCTTCTCTCCAAGAGATTATTTCTGAAATTCACTACAAAATAACTGTTATTTGTCCTTTTACAGCTGATTTCAGGCAATCGGATTATGCACAGCAGTATTACAGTTTTTTCACAGACAAATAAACGAAGCCTACAACAGCAAAAACTGAGCAGTGTTTGATATGCACAAATGGGGACAATTCAGGCAACATTACGTGTCATTCATTTCAATGGGACGATAAAGCGTTGCTTAAGTCTCACCCATTTAATTCCACAGGGTTCAAAATACTGAATTTTGGCTCGATGACATCCACTTTGTGTCACCGTCTAGTATAAAATAGTTTTTTTTAAAAAAAAGCACAGAATCAGTTGTTAGAAATACCAAGGATCTTCACAGCATCATGCTTTAAAATGTAGAACTCAGCCTGTGATTACAACTAGTAGCACTGCCCATCCATGCCAACCTTTTCCTTCAGTGTAAACAGTAGTTCTGTGCATGGGCAGGTACAGAAGTATTCTACTGTGACACAGCATTGGTGATGATTGAAGTGCTCCATTTGTAGGAATGTCCCCCGCATGGACCATCACAAAAACCATGCCAAAAAAGTTGTGCCCCTAGGATTTTTTAATTGCTTTGGCAGCCTCAATAGTACCAGCCACCCTAATAGTTATATTACACCCTCTGTTGTGAATGTATTAAATCTTCTGCAGCTGGAGACTTTTAAGCATGAAGAAAGAGCTCTGCTGGCCTCATAAACTCACACAATATCTCTGACTGTGCTGCTGGTCGTTCTGCATTAGGAGTAGGAACGAGAAATTTGCGGAGGGGAGTTGGAGCCCACGTTGCCATTGCAAATACAGTGCAGACGTAGTGGGTGGAGGGGGAATGGTGGCTGCAAAATACATTAACACCATTGTTCTCAGAACCGGGAAAGGATTAGTCGCTGTAGTGGAGAGCTTTTCTTATGGTCCAGAAATGCAGGCACTTCTATAAACTCTGCCACTTTTAATCCAAAGGCCGGGAAACCCTATTCTGCCTTCTTCATCGTGATATTGTTTCTATAGCAGAAATACCGCTAAGGCTCCCTAGATACAGTTCAGCTACATCTTTCACCCACAACCATTGGCGGTGCTGGCTAGGGTTGCTGGGAGCTGGAGTTCAGCAACATCTGGGGACTCACATGTTGCTCACTCCTGAGTTATGCTGTGCCTGTGAAAAAAACCATTATACACATTTTTAAAACGACCCTTACTTTTGTCATTTGTAAAGGGCTCTTAAAGTGTGCTGCACTTTTGCAGAAATATCCTGTCACCTGGATGTGGACATTAGCATTGGCAGCTTACCATTTCTCTTCCTTTCTCTTCCCCATCTAATTTGCAACTTTCTATGGGTAAGGATGGCAAAGAGGGTGGCACTTGATTCTCTGTGTATAATCTTCAATGGACATGGAATTGGGCCACTGCAATATCCAACACAACAGAAATATGGCCTTTGGGGAGAGAGATCTGCCAGGCAATTTTTTTTTACAAAGCAGCTACCTTTGTTTTGGGAACCAGATCCAGTTCACGAGCTGTCAGTTCACTAGAAAGATCTATCATACATCAGAGCAAGAGTTGTGCCTATACATCATAAACGTGGGAGTATGTGTATGTATCAACCTACAGGAGCAGTGGAAATCCTGGGGAAGTGCTATAAATAGCCAGTCACAAAGCTGTAGAATTCTTGCAAACACCTATTGCCTTTCGAGACGAACCACAGTGCAACACTGTTACTATAAAATTTTGCTTGAAGGCTGATATATTTTCCTCTCTTGCCAGGCTATTTAAAAAAATAAGGAAAGGGGAAAAAAAAGAAAAGAAATAAGGAGGCATTCTGTTTTTGAAATAGGCAAACACCTGGAAGCTCGGATGACACATGTGTCTGACTCATTAATTACATTTATGAAGGAGCTTTCTAATGGGCTGCACAAAAGTCCCTCCTGTAATTCGTAGAGATGCTCAACAGTTTTATTGTAAGTCAGGGCCCATTATTCTGCCCAGCTGCTAGAGAACCACTGCTGAACGATTGTTTCTCCTATTAAGCAGTCAGCATAAACTCTCCTTGTTACAGCCTGGGACATTGCCTCCAGGGCAAGCGGACACAGAAGAGCAATTGCCGAATTGCGTATGAAAATTATAGTTTTATTGTCCGTACAAATGAAGGTTTGACTCTGACACCCGCTCCGCTCTGCTTTTGTGATAAAGAAGCAATTCTTTCACCAAACAAATAAGCACAGCACACCATTGTAATCCAAGAAACAGGCACTATTTATATATTGGAAAGACAGGCTCACATTTGTACTGAAGAGTCTAAGGTCCCAGAAGCTGCTTTTTTAGTAGATTGGGGGGGAGGGGGTGGAACGAGTACTAAAACATTTGACAGAGCTGGAAAATGCTAGTGGCATCATTCTTGTTAATTTAACAGGCATGACTGATAAGTTGGGACCATGTATTTTATGTTTATATAAGCATCTTCACCACCATAGCGCTCAAAGGCTTCCAGTGTCTCCTGAATCAAGTCTCCAATATTTTCTCGCTTCTGCTGGCTGTAGTCGATGCCGTCTCCAGAATTAACTGATTAAAAAAAAAAGAAAAAAATAGATTAGCAGGTCTATTGTATGTTATATAACCTTTTATCTGCTATGTATCAGAGGTAGTATATATTAACAGTACATTCATATGGTAACTTCCTCATTTTTTGGTACCACATTGTTGTATTCAACTAAAAATGCAGGAAGTGTCCCAAACCAAACATAGTTCTATCTTCTTGCAAGTTACTCAGAGAAAACCTCCCAGGCAAACTCCAAAGTTTCTTCCAGCCGTATCACTGACAGAAGAACATGTTCTGCCAAACTAGCCTGTTGGTGTGGATGGCAATGTGGATGTATTGAAGGAATACACAGGCCAATGAAAAGTTGAGCCACCTGAATACATCTTAATGCTGTACATTTAGCCTGCAATCCTAGGGCTCCGTTCATGGAAAGCAATGGAGCATTCTTTCCTACATAGGGCTGCCCAATATCTAAGTATCTATTTTTAGAGACATTGCTGTGAATCTGATACTTCATATTCATGCCAATTCATGTTTTGTTCTACATTCAACCTTGCTGGATAATGGGTTGATACTGAGGCGAGTAACTAGTTCTGAGAAAGGCCAAGCCTAGAAACAAAAGAAAGGAAGTAGGATATTCCACCATGTTAATTATATTGGTATAAATTGCCAGTGGATTGAGACTATTGCCAGAAAAAAAGGGGTGGGGATGGGGAGACTCACCCAGAAAGAAGATAAAAATTGGTGTTGATTTGCATAACATTTGTCTATGCTAATTTGAGTAGCATAGATGCAAATTTAAAAATAACTGCTATACTGTCCATCTTTGCTATCTCATGGTCCTTTAGTTTTGTAAACCAGATCTGGTTGCCATATTGCAATGGAGTAAAGAAAACAGTGACCAAAGACTTGTGCCTCTGCTCTGTTTGCTAATTTTTCAGGATATTTCTTCCATTGCTTTTCCTAGTTTATTAACTCTTATCTTTAATTTGGATTTGGATAGGATAACCTTCAAATGCAGAAGAGGTCATTCTGCCCTCATTAACACTAGGCCTCTTTCTGCTTTCTTAATGACATGGATTGTATTGGAAGGTTCTCTATGCTACCAGGGAGGTTCTGAATCAGGAATTCATTGGGTTCTAGATGGCTGAACAGACCTGTTTCAGTCTCAAGGTCTGAAGCTGCTTTCTAGCTTACATCTTCTGAGTGAAGTGCAGAGAGCTGGATACCTCACAGAAGATTCTGGTCCCTGCCAAACACCAGATCTATTTGTGTATTGAGACTGAGCTCAAGATTGCAGAATTTGCAGAGAAGGTGCTGCGTCTGTTACAAACACTCGTATCAAAGAAAATACAATATAATCTTCATTTAACCCAATTTTTTTCTGAAAAAAAGAAATGTGTCGAATTAAGTCAAAAGTCAAGAATAAAAGTTATTTGAAGTTCTACGTGAAAACAGCATTTTCCATCTATTCTGCAGAGAGTCAGCTCAAGAACTTACTGGAAACACATATTTGCAGCAATATAACATTCAAGTAAAAACATTTTAGATACTGGTGCAAATATGAAACAAATATAAAATGTAGACAACAATCTTTTTCCTAATGACACATATGTATTTGAAAGTAGGTCTCAAAGATATAGAAAAGTGGTCATCGATCCCAATGAAATATAACTGGCTTCTAAATTAATATTCGGTACAGTTTCAGTGGTGGTCAGTGGGACAACTCTGGAATAACTGGTTCATAAATCATAGCCATATAAGGGAGCATCCTACAACTTCTGAAGCAGAAGTATATTCAGAATCATACCAAAAATAATTTGGCAATAAGCACTGGATGATTTAGAGGTTTGGCAGTAAGATACTGACTCTCTCAATCCCTTATATCTTTGGCTCTAACCCTGTCTGGAGAGGTGACTGCTGGAAGGTTATTTCATGGCTCATGTGACATCAAGTGAGCTCACTTTTGTTAATAGCAGACAGGTGTCTAAACCATAAAACTCAACAGCTCTTCTAACACAATTCATCCATTCCAGTGGCAATATTAGAGAAGCTGACAAAACTAAGAAAGAAGCCACATAATCTTTTCTATCTGGGAGCTGCAGCTAAAACTTTTCTACTTCAGGTAACTGAAATAAATAAAAAAAAAAGTAAACTCCTGGACTTTAAAAAAGGAAAATTGTAATTAAAGAAATTTTGTTAGGTTTCAAACTGGCAACCTTCTGTATCTGAAGATCTTAACCACTATGCTATTTCGGAAGGGGTGGGGGTGGGGAAGGGAGGTATAGAACCTATTAGAGTGCAGGATAAGCTTTGACTGGGTTGAAGAGGCAACCCTGTCTCTGCAAAGTAGTTGATATATTGCTGAGATTAGCCTACAACTAACTGAAATGTTCTAGCTCTAGCTCAGATGAACAGAAGCACTCAAGACAACATAAAAAAGAGTATAATGTCAGAGATGGAGCAGAGAAACACACAATAAGGTTGCTTTGAAGGTGACAGGGGATTGACAGAGGGTGGTGCCATCCATTTCTGCCCTCCAGAAATGATTGCCTGCCCATTCTGGCAATGAGGCGACTGGGCAGTGAGGATAGCTCCAGAGTCTCCTATGTAGGCTAGCTTTATGAGCTTCATATTGCTAGAACCATACAGAATCAGGCATTGCTATAAATATTTATTCTCCCAAAAACTCAACCCCACATTCATGAATTAACAGCAAAAGTCTCAGTGATTGCATATTCCTAGAGATATTTCTTCATTGTAGACTAGAAAGAAGTCACATATAAGTAAAAGATCAGATGGGGGCAGAATATAGAAATCAAACCCTGTGTCTCTGCCACCCCCAGGGTCCATATCTTATGCATTTTCATTCTCTCCTTTTGAGTTAACAGACTCTTAGCCACTCTTTTCCCAGCCTTGAGATTGGGGTGGACCTATCAGCATTTAACAATGCCCTTCTCTGGTTTTTGCTTCAACCTGTATATCCAGTAGAACTGTAGAACTGAAAGCCAAGGGGTGTACTGACCCTCAAGGATGGATCTAATTTCAGGGCTGTTACAAGCAAATAAGCTCTGGCTACATATTGGCCCTGGAGCCAGTCACTTCTGCTACATGAAATTATTACACAGTTTATATCTATATCTATATCTATCTATAAAGCTAAACTATATAAAGATGGTTTAGTTCATGGGTCTTTAAAATTACATACTCTCAACAGAAAATATTTCAGAATCAGAAAAAAAAATTGGTAAATATACTGAAGTAGAACAAAGAGAGCTATAGGTGTCATAACATATAAGTGCTATGTCACTGCATCTTCCTTGAGTTCAGATCTTTAAGTTTTCTAATTAGGGATCATTTTCTTGGTCATGGCATTGGCATCACTGATTTATGAAACGAGCAAGGAAAAGTATAAATTTAGGGCTTCAAACTTAAACATTTTTTAAAAAGTTGAAGTTCAAGGACACATTGGCTCAAGCTTGCAGATTACATTCTAGCTATAGGCACACCACCCGGGGTGCTACAAGAGTGTCAAGCTGGGGAATTCTCAAGACAGACCCCATTCTCTCTGCTCTGCAAAGTCAGGTGTTGATAGAGTAGGGCATGGCCTCTTAAAAACAGCAGGCTTCCAAAGCCAGATGCATGCTGTTTTTAAAATCTCAAAATAGTTATGTTATGCCTACTTCAGTCTGAATATACCCAGTGCTGTCATTATTTTGGTGCTGGTACTTGTAGAGGAGAAGGAGGAGGAGGAGAAATCTCATTGCAGAAATCAGCTCCTTTGGAGTCTGGGAGCTGCGTGTGGGCCACAGGTTGCTCACCATGTGCCAGGGGGCTCATTTGGTGCCAATATCTGCCAAAAAACATAGAGCCCTTCAGCCTTGCCAAAATATTTTGAGGGTGAACTACTGAAAGTTCCTTAACTCCTAGTAATGGATTCTGTTCTCCCTCCCCCCCCCAAAAAAATATTAGCTATTTTACAGGAAAGAAATACATAATTACCTTTGCACGTATGTATTTGAGGGAGAGGAAATTAACAAACATTGCAATTATACCTATAGTGAGATGTGGAAATAATTTGTTGTCCAGAAAATTGCAGAAAGGATACCAGAGTAGCAAAATCTCTCTATAAGACATTATGGCTTGGAGGATTGAATAAAAAACCCAGTAAAAGAATCTGACACTAAGAGAATCAGCATAAAGAATGTCACCAGATGATGCTCAGACGATCATTACTGACAATGTATGCTGCGTGCCAGGCTCCTATCCTCAAGACAACTATTGTTTTCTCTAATTTCATGACCCAGTTTATAAGCGACATCACCACAAGGCTATTTCAGCAGAGAAGTCACCCACTAAGCCCACAATAGCTACTTTGCACAGCTATAGGAATTAGCAAATCTTTAAAGCAAAGATGGGAATGATTAACCCATCAGGACAACATCCACCCAAGCATTTGCCAGCACTTGACAGATGAGTCATACTGATTTCCTCAGCACACCTAAGGCTAAGTATCTAGTCATAATAATAATTAGAATGAAAACATGAAGAGGGGAGAGGAGAAAAACTCAGCGCTAATGCACAACAGTTTTGGTCTGCCTGTCTCTCGTGTAATGTTATTTCTGTGTTATTTATTGTATAGTGAACATGTGGGTAACTAAAAAGGAATAGGTGTCCTTATGATGCCAGAACCTGGATTGGATTCAAGCTGTTTACTGAAGTTTCCCTCGGTGGCAGAGAATTAATCAACATGAAGAAAATTTTGGAGGCCACATCTGGCATGCCATGCTCCCAAAGTGAAATGTCTAGCAGACACAGCATGAAGCAAAGGATCTTACCTAGGAAGCAGAACGGTTATTATTACTATGCATAGGAAAAATACTCATTCAACACAAAACAGAACTGCTGATTTAGAGGAGTGGAATAGTGAGAGCTCAGATTATCAATGATTTCTAGATTAAGGCATCAGGGTTCTGCCTGTTATTACCTGAATAAAGGTGTTTATTATATTTAAGGATAGCTTGTGTTTTCTTATCTCTTAAGAACTGTTTCAGATGATGAGGTAAGGTAATCCTTAAATTGGACTACAGAGAACCAATAGGAGACAGTGGCTAGTGTTGGGGGATTTGGTTGAGGAGACATCCTTTGCCATCGCTATGACCACAAGATGACATTTTCTGCATCAGTACACTGCATGTACCTCTTTCCCCCTTGCAGGGGTGAGATAACAATACATTGACTTGCAAAGTAATCCTTAAATTAGAGTTATTAAGTTGCATAGCACAACATGAGCAAAACTTTGGCTCCACTCCATACTGACTAAAACGTGTCCAAGATGACCAGTCTCATGTCCTTACTATTAGCAGGGAATGTTGCATGTGGCATGAGTGTAACTAAGGCTCATAACCGAGTTTACTCTTATCTTTCAAAAAAGCATTATGTGAAAATGTCAGTTAATCAAGCCAGCATGGGCAGTGGAGACCAATATTCATGGGGCCATTGATGACTATGGCATATGGAAGATTGTGACTTGAATTGTAAGAGGAGTATATCATAAAGAGCATGAATTAGTGCCTTAAATGAAAGAAGGAAAAATAGGTATGGTGTGTGTTTGTGAAATTAAGCAACAGTAAGGATGTAATGGATCTGAATGAAAGTGATCTGGTCTTGTGGAGTGGAGTTGATGAACAAATGCAAAGAAGTGAAGGTATGGCTTTCATGAAGAATAAAATAGCTAAATTGTACATCAGAATGTAGGCGATGCTGTCATCTAGAAGTAGGTGCATAAGAAAGTAGAAATTCACAGGCTTATGATAGTTGTATATTACGCTCCAATGAATGACACTAATCAAAGATTCACAGGTGACTTTGGGGAAAAATTGTGCAACATTTTGAACAACTAGGATGGGGTGAGGAATCTTTCTGTTAAATGCCATGAACAGAGGGGTAAGAACAAGATGAGAGAGTACAAAAAAGATTAGGCCATTTGGAGATTCAAAATGAATGAGAATGATGGCTTGGTGAACAGAATCAATGTTATAGACTGCCACAGAAGCATGTTATGCTAATGAGAAGTATGCAAAAGCTTGGTGAAATAATGTGAAAGAGATTATGGAAGACGAATAATGCATATAGGAGAAAGACTGTTGTAAAAATGAAGATAAGAGAAATATATTTTATAAGAAGAAAATAAGGTAATTGCAAAGAATATAATAAAAGAGAACAAGAAAATAAAGGACAGAAAATATAGGTCAATATTGATGGAAATAAAAAAAAATTTTAGAAATGGATGAAAAAGGCTAAACAAGGAACCTCCCACAGACTAACAATTTAAGAAGAAATTTGATGAAATTATTGGGGATGAAACTAACGTGAGGGAGGGTTGGGAGGAATATTCTCTGTGGGAATGAGAGTGAAAGGTTGAAGAGTAAAAATAAAACAAATGCTATAAATGTCAGTATCCAAGAAACAGTTGATTAAAAGTTTCTAAAAGCAAAGTGAAAAATGCTGTGAAAATGTTGAAAAACGTAAGACTGAGGGTGTAGTTGGTGTAACGGGAGAAATGTTAAATGATGGATCTGGTTTGCTCATGGAGTGGCTGTACAACTTACTTCATGTGTGTGCAAAGACTGTATCTGTGTCTGATAATTGCAAGAATGCTGTTTATCATTCCAGTTTGCAAAGGAAAATGTGGGAAGAGTGAAACAAAAATTATAGGGGGATTAGTTTGTTTAGAGTAACTAGAAGGTCTGTAATAAAATCCCAACTGAAATGTTATGAGTGGAGACACTGAGCAAAATTTCAGAGATACAGTGTGGCTTTATGCCAAGGAGGGAATATGCAGATCAGAGATTTGTTCTTCAGTCATGTATGAATATAGGAAATGTATTAAAACACTGTGGATTTTGGAGCTGGAACTGCTTGCTGAGTGCCATAAGAGTGATATATGATGGAAGTAAAGCATATTTAAGAATAAATGGAACACATAGTGAATAGTTCAACACTAAGCAAGTAGTGCTAAGAGAACAAAGTATAAAATTCCATTCATTGCTTAATGTATTTATGGACAAATGTATAAAGAATTTGTGGTGCTGTTAATGTTGTGTCAATTGTGAATGTGAACGTATACAAACACTGCTGCTGAGAATCCAAATGGTTTATAGAGGCTGTTACATTGCATGAGGCAGTGAGGAGTACGGATCTAAAAATTAATGTTTCGGAGACCAAGGTAGTTGTATTTGACATAGAAAATGGATTGAATGTTTGCAAGTTGTACATAAATGGCCAAAAAAATAAAAATAAAAAATGAAGCAGATGAATTTGTATACCTTGGTAGAATGTTTACCAAAGATAGGGAAATAGATGGAGAATTTGTAAGATGTAGAAAGGTAGAAAGACAGCATCTGGTTTGTCAGGAAGATGTAAAAGAAAAAATAGCTGTGTATAGAATTATGCTTCTGCCCACTTCTTACATAGAAATGAGAGTTGAGTATGTCAGGAGACACAGAAATTAAATGCAATCAAATGGGTTACTTAAAAAATGGATGTAACTAAGGAAGAAGAAATAAGATCAAGTATGAATGAGTGATGAATGAATATAGACTGAATTCAAAAGTCAGTGACCAATACAAAAGAAGCATAACCAATGGAGTAGTTATAAAGAGTCTGAATGAGGAGATATGAAGGAAGAATGAATGGGTCAAGATGAAGGGAAGGTGGATGGATGAAGTTAATGAGATCCTCAAAAAGAGAAAGGTGAGAACTTTAAAGAAGAATGTCAGTGTAGAAAGTGGCATATGGATGTGATAGATGCAAGGATGGTACGAAAGGATAAAAAGATATGGAGAAGTACAGTAAATGGATTGGCGCAAATTAGATTTGGTTCTGTTCTCTCTCTCTCTCTCTCTCTCTCTTTTAAGAATTGGGAATGTCTCCTCCTATTCCGTCCTGGCATGAACATTTTTATTTATTTTTTATCATTACAGTGAAAGCCAATTTACAAATTGCCTTTTACTGGAAAGGAAAAGGAACAAGAAAAAGCAATTCTGAATTGGGGCATAATATTATTAAAAATATTTTTGCTGGTACTTTATTGTCTCAGTAAGTGGTTTCCTGACCTTCAGAATGCATTTAAACTTATATCCCTTTTTGGCTGAAGTTTTAATAAAATGAGTAGTGGGATTCAAGAAAAGAAAGGTTGAGAATCATTGATTTAGATTAGACCATAGTGGAAAAGATTGCTGTTGGACATAAGGCTTGTTAGAAGGAAATAAGTTCCAGTACTGAATAAAATATGTTCATATCTGTTCAGTTCTTTAGAGTGAAAATGTACTATGGATATTCTTATGGCATATTAGTCTCTACTTATAGCAGTGACAGTTGTCTGTTCAAGATGTTTAAACTTTTGGATGTGATCAAACATCTGTTAAATCAATGATAGCATACTTGACCTTGCAACTGACTTTTTCTCAAGGTTTCAGACATCATGGAAGAAATAAATTGAAACTGGAATGATTGAAAGACAGAAAACTCACCTCCCAAGATTTTAATAGTTTGAGCCTGCCCAGCTTCTTTTTGAAAAGAAGAAAATTCAAAGAGACTTCTGAAGAACCTTTGAAACAGGCAGCAGAGTTCCAGCTTAAATACTTTTGTTAACAAAGACAGGAGCCCAGATGCAAAGGCCATTTAACTATCTTAGTGCAGAAACTGTGTATCTATAGTATCTCTCCCCCCTCCCCCCCACCCCACACACACACACCTCAGGAGCTTAAATATTCACTCTCACAGTCATCTTTATCCAAATCCATTCATGACCTTTGTAGTTAAACATATAAACATACATATAAAATGCTCCAGCTTCATGAGTCTAACAGCCATATGAATACATCTAGTACGTAGGCAAGATGTTGTGCTAAGACCCACTTACCATTATACATCTTTTACTGGCAAAAGCCTCACTTTCCTACTGGCCATTAGGAAGAGTAAATGAACCAGAGATACTGTTGATGTTTATGGACTGAATAAAAAATCCTTTAATTTATGAAAGGTTAAAGAACAAAAAATATATTGTCTTTCTTCCTGTAAACTGTCCACATTGTCAGGAGCTCTTTTAAACAATATGACATGAGGACATTTCCTTCAAATGATAAATACTCAACATACTGTATATTCATTACTTGCATTGCCCCTTATACTCCATCACTGATTTTCATATCAGTCTAAACTGATCAGCACGACAGTTTAAGCAGTGCTGATCAGTTTTTTATGCTTATCCAGCTTTCTTAATTTCCACATGTAGAAGTTTTGTATGGGAAGAATTGCCTTCTAAAATATATCCAGAAGTTGTACAGGTTTATCTTAGCATCTAAACTGTTTTTCCAAAAGGAGGAAAAAAAATTACTGGTAGAACCAGTACTTCATAAGGCCAACGATTTGCATCAAGAAAAGCATCACCAAGTTTCTTATTAGTTGATGCAGTTGAATCTTCACCACCTTATTTAGCTGGCTCTATAGAGATGGGAACAAAGCAGTCCAAAGCAGATTTTCCCAGTATGTTCCCCACCATCATCACCTTTTCTGGCAACATCCTCAACTGGGCCTGATTTTCCTCTTTACTCCATCATTTATCCTTTTCTTTTCTATTGTATCAACTTTTCCCCTCATGGTTTCTCCCTCTTCCCATGTCTGCCTCTATCACACTAATAGATTCAAAGCACAAGAAATCGAGCCAGTTTCTGCTTAGGTTTATTCCAGTTCAATCAGTGAAACTAAGAACACTTGTATATATCACAGTTTACACTCCCTTTCTACTTCACTATTGCTCATTCTTCCAGCCTTAAAGTGCTTGAGAACATGAATGCTGAATTCTCCTTCCAAATGATCTTTTTTTAAAAAATTAGTGTTTTGCCCCTGAGCTGTCACATCTCCTCAGTAACAGAAGCCCCCTTGCCTCCATTTCTCAAAAAGAAAAAGAAAAAGAAAAATCCTAGAAACCATCTCCCATTTACCTTTTCATTGTGAGCATGTGTCTGGCCATTTACAACAATATAAATAAATCTTAGCCATTATTAAGGGGAAAGCCAACCTTCTCTGAAGGCACCATTCCTTTTGTTTTTGTCATAGAGCTCTGCTAGTTTTGATGCAGGAAGGATAGCATGGTAGGGGGCATTTTTGCAGCCAGGCACTATTCACAATAGCTTTAACCATTGTTATTTTTTTTTTAATCCATTCAATCATGTCCGGTTCTTGGAGATTGCCTGGACAGGTTTTCTTGGCAAGATTTTTCAGAAGTGGTTTGCCCTTGCCTCCTTCCTAGGGCTGAGAGAGAGGGACTGGCCCAAGGTCACCCAGCTGGCTTCGTGCCTAGGCGGGACTAGAACTCACCGTCTCCTGGTTTCTAGCCTGATGTCTTAACCAATACACCAAACTGGTTCTAAACCAGTTATGCCACACAGTATAAAACCTCTAGCTATGTGTGGAGGAAATTTACTGCCAAGAACAGATGCCTAGGACTTAACCTGGAACAAGTTTCATAAAAAACATGCAGACCAAGTGTTTTACTGCTGAGTTACTGTTATAATCCTCCCCAGAGCCACGGCAGAGAGGAGACACTGATGTCCTGTGCAGGACATATCTAGTGACTCCATCATCCTTACACAATGATGAGGTCACTGGAAGTATGTCATACAGCACACCAACTTCTCCATTGTGCTGAGGCACTGGAAGGATGCTGGGAATTATAGCAGTGCTCCCCCACCCTCTCACACTCCTTATAGTTCTGACTCTATAAGATGGGATATGGCTGTGGGACACTCTCTGGTTAATTGGTTGTATGGATTTCAGTAACTTGAGAGAAGAATTGAATGACTTGCAATGTTTTGGTCAAATTTGACTGCATCTGAAATAGTCTGAATCCTTGTAAATTGTTGCTTAAAACACACCGTCACTTCAGAATCAACTAAGATAGCAGCAGTTATCATAGGTTTTCATCTGCAAAAACATTATTTAAACTGGGGTGTTAAATTGAAAATAACACTCCAGTTTAAGATTTTTTTTTTTTAAATTGGGATCTGATATTTGCAAACATGTTCATCTCAGGAAAAGACCAATGGGGGAGGAACAAAATCTTTGGATTATCATTGGAAGTATTTGCTCTTCTCCAACAATCCAAATAGCCTGCTCAGCAGGAGACAGAGACATGAAGCAAAATTCTCAGTGGCCTTGGTGCAGTGTTTGTACTGTTGTTGCAAAACAATGAAGCTAGGCACAAATCCTGCTGAAAGAGCCAGAGGGATCACGTTTTGTCCCTGTATGTTATCTGTTGGAATTTACACAAAAAGAAAGCTCATATACTAGAACTGCAAATGTTATCTGTGTGGATAAGAACAGGATGTATTTGATTGCCAGTGACTTAATTTGTATTTGTAGCAAATTATATCTGACATTATATTCATTTACAAAAGAAATTGAATTAATTTGTGATTTAAGACAGCAATGTGAAAACAATTTGCAACAAATGCTCTTTTCGTAAGATAATGTAAGACAATAGTGCAGAAGGCAGACCGAGTGGCTTGCAAGAAAGTCAGGAACAAGGAATAAAAAACATTATAATTCTATATTTCTTATTAAAACTATAGGCAACCTCCTTTGTGAACCCATAAAGTGATGCTTACATTATCTGATGATAGGTGAACTACAGTGTTCAATGTAATTTCTTCCCATGAAAGTCAAATGGCAAGAATTTAAGCTGCAACTTCCCCTCAACTCCTTAACTCCAGTTTCCAAAGGACCGACACTTGTGGGAAGAAGCCGTAATGCCATCCCATCTCTTATGTCATCCCATCTGAGGTAGGAAAGAGTAGTATTTCCACTGGGGAGGTTTAAGAATGTGCTCTAAATAGGAGACACAACCATTCTGAAGCTTCCTAGATGCCCAGAAAGACTTCTCCATTCACCGACATGTCTTCTAAGTCAATAAATAGCTGCTATTAAGAGAATGAGCCTGAAACTCACAAAAGCCATAGTAATGAAACTATTACTGAAGTTACACTCCAAACCCTGATAAATTATGTGATAGAATGAATTTCATTTTTTTTTAAAGGAAGAAAAAAATCATCAACAGGAACTCAGTGTCCTCTGATGGTAATTTTGATCTATGCAACTTTAAGTTTTTTTTTAAAAACAACAACAAGAAGATGTTATTAAGTACAGCTGAGCATTTCCTGTTTGTCATTATGTTCTGCTGTCCAGAAGAGTAAACTTAAAAACCTTCCTTAGGAGCTGTATAGCTTTGTTTCTGTTTGGAAACCGCTTTTGGACTTTTTGCTTGAAACTGAGAGAAATAAAACTTTAATTATGGTATTTGATGAATAATACTGTTTACGATTATAGAAGTATTAGTTTAAATTTTAGAGTAAGAGGCAAATGTATTATATATTTGTATCTGAAGCAAAGAAAGTTGGAAGCTACCTTTTTTCTCTTTTTCTTTTTTTTTTCTTTTCTGCACTTTTAATTCCGTTCTTTTTCTGATCTTTTTTCAATTCTTTTTTTCTGTTTCTTTATATTTTATCTTTTGTTGAAATTTAATAAAGTTCTTATATACAAAAAAAGCCTTCCTTATGAGCTAAGAACATCTGAACTTGAGTGAAAAAAATTGACTATGTAGGCACTGAGACCATTTTTGAAAAAGCACAGGACCAGGGTTGAACACTTGTACTTATGAAGGTTAAGGAACCGGCAGCAGTGGAAATTTACCGGGCTTATTTATCTTCAAGCCAGGTATAGTCCAGACAGCTGTAATATGAGTTTCCTTATAAATCCATGGCAATAACCTTAACTCTGACCTTTGCAGGCAGGCAAAGGGGACCGGAAATAATTCTTTATACTATTTTTCTTTACATTTTTTTAAACTGGCAAGGCATGCCTGCTGAATATAGCTTCTCTTCTGTTTTTCAACAGAAATCAATGTACACTTTATGTCAGAAGTGTGCAGCCTTCACTGGCCTAGTTATTTTAAGAGTAAAGTCACAATAAAAGAATGATGACTCAAAGTTTCTTCATCTTGAGAAAGTCATTCATTTTTATTCCAAAAAACTTGCAGTCAAAATTGCTTTTCCTTTCCAAATATAAATAGTGTGTATGCATGGTTTACCTTTGGTCATCTGATGATCACATAATGTTTATTTAAAATTAGTTAAGGAAAACAAAAGTTGCTCAAAATTACTGAGAGAACTCCTGTTCACTGTCTATCCCAATCAGCATCTTTAAAGTTCTGAAACTCCACGAATGACAAAGGCAGATCTCACCTCATTTCCCTTCAATAACCTGTACGACCTCATATGTACTCTCCAGACCGCAACCCCATCCAGTTACTTTTAACACATTTATCTGCAAGGTGTCTGTGAGCAAGGTTTCATTTATGATTCCCTTTGTAAACCCATCCAGCTCCCCATACGAGGGGAGTTCAAGGTGAAATAGCATTTTCTGCATTTTTTACAAATGTTGTAAGAGGTAAATTAACAATATTGATTATGCTTTAAGCAACAATTTTTGCTTTCTTTTTGGATAGGTTTCTGGGATCCCTGTCTAGTCCAATTAAATCATACCTTCCCCCACTTTTCTCCCATACACAGGCACTTTCTTGTTTAAAACTAAATACTACTTCAGATATCTTTCCAGCACCACAGCAAGTCATGGCCCTGCTTCTGTTTAACACAAGCCCTCTGCTCTGCCATTAGCAACTCTCAGATCATGGTTATGAAAGGAGCTGCAATTTACAAACTGGGTTGGTCTTCAAAGGTATGCTTCTGTCATTCATGACCTTCAGAGGCTCATTTTTATTTTTAAAGGGAAGATAACATTTGAAATTGCACATCTACATACACAAAGATGAGGGATACATTGTGATATGGATGAAGATTTTAGTCAATATTGACTAGTTACAAGAATTTGTTTCCTTCCAGCAGTCCAGAAAAAACACTCAATTATACCACACAATGTAATGTCTTTGAATGTTTGCCAGGATAAGTTTACTCATGTTTTAACACAAAAAGGCATGTGCTGTCAGCTACGTCTGCTGACTGGAAATACACTTCATTACATTTGGAAACTCGTTGGACATGCATAAGCCTGCATTTAGAATCAAAACCATTTGTGTTAACAACAATATTAAACAAACACACTACCAAATGTTTAGCAACACTAGCTCACCTTAGAAGTGAACTTGACCATCTCAAATAAATTCTTTGAAAGTAATACTGTGCTACTCTTCCCCTGTTTTTTTGGGCAAATCCTGCAAAATATTTCATATGCTCATGAAGGAACTTCTGTTGGATGGAGTGTCCTAATATTCCTCCTCCTCAATTGGTAGAATGGCAATTTCAAATCATTCAGAGGAATAGCAGGGTGAGATTTAAGGATGAGTGACAAACGAGTAATAGCTGATGCAAAATGATATATGGAGGCAAAAAGCCAATTAATTATATTTGAAAGGAAGAAATCTACAACATTGAAACTATGAATTCATATTCCAAAACAGACACTTAGCTTGATTCTTTCTTGCCCATTTTTAATTAATTAATTTATTCATTTATTACACTTTTTTTTAAAGTATCACCCAAAATTACACAACTGTGGTCCTCTGCCCTTAATTCCTTGTACCTTTAACAAGTTGCTTGACAGAGATGATGATGATGATGATGATGATGATGATGATGATGATGATGATGATGATGATTTTAAAATGTTCTGGGCCACCGGGAGAAAGTAATCTGGAGCTCCTTGATGAGAATGCTATTGCTGACTACCAGCTCCAGACGTGTCTGCAGGAGGACCTTCAGGGTAAAAGGGGACCCTAGGACTGGCCCTGACTCTCATAATATATGCATTCTGTGGTTTATGTCATTATGTTAAATTATTTTTTCACTAAGAATTATTGACAGAAGAACAGTATCAATAGCACCAGCTCTTAATGTCCAAGGGAAAACAGACAATCTGTCTCACCACCAAGACATCCCCAGATCAAATATTTTAGAGAAACCTATCTTTCTGGCCCAACAAAATGTTGGAAAGGCAAAAGGGACTTTGCCTGCCCATCAGCAGGATAACTCTCCAAAAGCTAAATGGAACAGGTCCAAATTCAGTGTGGGGGAGACAGCAGCAAAAGAAAGACTACGTTTGAAAATGGGCTGGATCCAGCCAGGGGCTGCAGAAAAAGAACATTCCAGAACATTTTTCCCTAATGCCTCTGCATGGGAGAGGCAGCTGGGCAGCTGTTGGTGACACCCTCCCTTCTCCCTTCTGGTCACATGATCCAGACAGGAATATACATAGCTCACCCTGTGCTTCCCGGTGCACATGTACACACATTCATATACACTGATGGAAAGCAGAAACACACAGACACAACATGCTGTTTTGTCACACAGAAGAAAATACAGATGCTTCTTATGGACACTTTTGGTAAATAGGTTGGAACAAATTCCTGAAGCCATGCTTTGCATGCTCTCTCTACCTTGTTTAAAACTGCAATAGAAACAAAATGCCCCTCCCTCCACAATGATATTGCAGTTTCTGCTTCACCTCAAACAGAGCAGCCATCACACAGTATTCTTATACTTTAATTACTTCTGAATATAAATGAGCAAAAAAAAAAAAAAAAGTAATCACACATCCAGCAAGAGAAAAGGCTATGCTTCTGTAATTTTCTGCTATTCCAGGGCTAAGAATGTCAATTTGAAAATTCAAAGAATATGTAATATGAAGGGCGAGCCATTTAATGGCAAATCTTTCAGAATTTTGATTGAACTGCACATAAATAAAGGCAAATGAAGTAGAAAAGTGTTTGTCGGGCGAGGGGGGGGAGAACTAGCATGGTTAAATCCCAATTTAAGGAGGACTTGCTGGTTCAACCATTGTGGGTAATCTAAGGACTTGGAAAGTCCAAAAAGAGGGTCTTTTTTGCTTGTGTCGCACAGCAACAGAGGACTACCTGTAACGCTAATTACCACATTAGCTACAAGGTTTAGATCATACACAAGTTAAGAATCTGCATATTCTGAAATCAACACATTCAAATCCTCTACGTATTTGGTGTTCCACTGTCCTTACCTGGATGGCATGAGGGAATATCTGTTTTTGCAAGAAGTGAATACAATCAACATCGTGGTATGAGAGAGAAAAAGAGAAACAGAAAGTACATTGGAGACTCTACAATCCCACCTCCTCTTTCCTCCTGCTCATACCTCTCAGGAGAGTAAATTAAAAAGCCTAGAACCTCCTCCTTCCCACCTTCCAAATTGACTCCTCCCTCATTTCAAAGGGAATCACTGTAAGGAGCCATTCAAAAGAACCAGTACAAGGTCTGAAGGGCAGGCAGTGCAGCTCCCCTCTTTCAGCTGATCAAATCCATTGCCTGTCTATGGGAACCCCACGGATACTGCCTTGAGGAAAGGCAGAATATAAATGCATTAAATTAGGCATGGAGAATCTCAGGCACAGTTCTCCACGAGATCCTGGAGCAGGTAGCTCCCTGAGAAATTGCCTCTCCAATAGCATCTTGTCCTCTCTCTCTCTCTGCTTCTCTCTTACTGTCCTGAGAAGAGGGGCTTCACTCTTGAGACTGTGCTTGGGAAGGACAGGTTGAGTTTTCCATTTGTAAAGGTGTGTAGGATGGAACAATCCAGCCCCAGGATTTGTTATTTTCCCCAACTCAGTCCTTAGCAAATAAAAAACAGTAAACAATGGGAAAGGGACATTTGATCACTTTCAGTGGCAGGAAAAAACTACATACTGGCACAACTGTTGCATAAGTCTGAAACCTTTATTTGAAGACCACTGTACCAAAAATCTCACTGTATTTACAGTACATGCCGACTAATAAAACCTGTTGAAATGTTTGATATGAGATATATTTTAACCAGGCAGATCATCTTTTTTTAAAATCATCCTTGATATGTTTCATTGTTTACCTGTTCTTTTTCTAGCTGTATAAATGAATATACTATTCCAGGGTGAGGCTTTTAGGTCTCTAATTTCTCACTGGTAAAACTTGATTATTCATCTGCTGCACTGCTTTTTTGGACTCTGCAAAACTTCCCTTTCCACATGCTCATTTCTGTTTCCTCCTCTCTAAGAACAGCTCTTTTCCCATCCATTTCTCAGTAAGCAGCCGGGTGCAGGTAATCCTGTACAAGGAATGTGCTTGTGGCTGGGGAGCATCAGAATAGAAGCATATGGCTAAGGAAGGCACCAGAAAGTAAGACACGCACTCTCCATATTGATGACAGTTCTCAGGCCTTCTTCTGGGGGCAATTCACATAACAGAACTTTTATCTGATAAAAAATGATTCCTATCTAGCATATTAAATATTTTATATGCTATATCTTATATATAAGAGAGTGTTTTTTAAAACTACCTTTATAAATCAGCAAGAATTGTATACACTTCATGTTCATTTTATAATCTGAATTACGAATCAGGCCTAGGCATCAGTTATACTCTCCTTGATGCCTTCCAATCTTATTATCTAATTAGTGTAGCATCCACAGGACTTTATAACTGATCTTCTGGAAAATTATATTTCTGTAATTGTATTTCTATAGAGCTCAATGTGGTATCACTGTAGTGTACTTTGTTATTAAAATCTAACTCTAAAATTAAAGGCAAGCAAGAATGTAATTCAATAAGCACTTTTATTAACAGCATAAGTAAAGATAATATGCCTAAAGTCTAAAATGGTACAGCTGAAAATGGCAGAAATATATGAGGGAGGAAACATAATGTAAATGTGCACGTTTAAATGCTATTAATGTAATTCTGAGAGGGCTATCTTTGGGCACAACTAGATGGTTTATACATTATAGTACATAAACATTTATGAATTTTATAAACTTGCCATCTTTGGATGACTCCTATGGATATGAGTACCCTGTATCATTATAATCTTTCAATTACTAACCTTTAAAAACTAAAGAGTTCTGCTTATAAAATAATTAAGAAACCAGCAGATATTATATAGCTGTTGAAATCAGAAATAATTCTGTAAGGAGAAAAATACTGTGTTAATGGCTCTGTTGAAACACTAAGAGTTTTATTATCATCTATAGCTATAGTAGATTATGTGATTGCATTGTATTATTAATTTCCAGTCAAAGCTGTGTAACTGTGATTTATTCCATCTTTACTCTTTAATATTGAAGAACTCTTGTTAATTTGAGATTTGCAATACTTTGTAGAATAAAATGATGATCATTATGTGCCATCAAGTTGGTATCAATTCTTAGCAATCACATAGATAGACTGTATCTATGACAATCTGACCCTAATCTGATCCTTCAGGTCTTCCAATGGTGCACTGATCACCACTATAACTGAGTCCATTCACCTTGCTGCTGGCTTTCCTGTTCTTCTCTTTCCTTCTACCTTTCCCATCATTAGAGCTTCTCCAGAGAGCTAAGCCTGGTCATTTGTGCCTCGAGTAATAACTCTGGGTTGATTTGTTTGATGATCCATTTACTTTTTGGCTGTCCATGACATTCTAAGGAATCTTCTCCACAACCAAAGTTTAAAAGTGTCAATATGTTTTGATTTGGCTTCTTCAAAGTCCAACTTTCACTTTCATAAAGTGTCACAGGGAATACCATTGCCTGCACTATTCTGATCTTTGTAGGTATAGATACATCTGAATAACTTTTTCTAATGCCTTCATGGCTATTCTACCAAGTGCTAGTCTGTGGCATAGTTCTTGACTGCTTATTCCTTTACTGTTGATGGTTCATCCTAAAAGGCAGAAGCTATTCACCACTTCAATTCTTCACTGTCAGTTCTAAGGCTGGTTGTTGTACTCTTGTCATTAGGTTGGTCTTCTTTATATTTAATCTTACTCCCATTTCTTCACCATGCTTCTTGATTTTTATTACTACAGCTTGCAGATCCTTTGAATTTTTGGCTATCAGAGTAGTATCAGCAGCATAGTGCAGTTTATTTATGTTTCTTCCTTTAGTTTTAAAACCACACTCATCTTCCAGTCCAGCTACCCTTTATATATATTCAGCATATACTGTATATCATGTCACTTCTTTGTCCCTCTAGATCCATTCTGTTTCACCATATTCTGTCCATACTGTGACTTCCTGACTTGTATATAGGTTTTGCATGAGGACAATGAGATGATCTGGGATTCCCACTTTCCTAAGCACAGCCCACAGCTTGACGTGATCCACACAATCAAAGGCCTTTGTATAATCAATGAAGCATATTCTGGCTTCTTTTTGGTATTCTTTGGCTTTCTCAGTTATCCAGCATGCATCAGCAATGTCTCATGTTCCTCAGCCTTTTCTAAAGCTAGCTTGAACATCTGGCATCTCCTTTTCCATGTAAGGCTCTAACCTGTGTTGGATGATCCTAAACATTATTTTGCTAATATGTGATTGTAGAATAAAAAGTGTAAGAAAAAATTGGTTCTTAAATGAAATTAATGTCTAGGATTCTAAGGTGCTTCTTGGCTCAGCTCAGCACAGCTCACAAAGCAATTTCCATCACCTTCCCCTCTATGTGCAGTTCTCTACACCAGAGCTCACACGAGGAACAGATTTTGATGAAAGCAAGGGGCTGCAATTGGGAGGTAGAAAATTCCTATTCAGTCAGTTGGAAAGTTAAAGATCAACCCAATATAATTTTCTAAAGTTAACATCCATATTGATTTTTCCTGAAAGAAGCTTATTTCCCAGATGAGAAGCAATAGTAATTAACAAAAAATCTTAACTTAATTTTCTTATTTTTATGTTACAGCCCTGACAATCTGCAGAGTACAAGGAGAAAGGAGGCCAGATTTAAACCCCATTCTTTTCTCAGCAATTCCTACTTTGGTCAGCTGTATAGCATAATCCAAAAAGTTGTACTGTGTTTAATTGACTCTTTCTTTTCACTTGCTAAACTCCAGAGTGAATTAGGTACTAATGCCTTGGATTTTATATAAAGTCTCAATGGTTATTCTTTTTTGCCTTTGTTCTATACTGAAACTGAATGTTAGCAAGGATTATATGCTCTCTTCACCTTCTTTTTGCATCTACAAGGAATAAATTTTAAGTTTTTGCTCCCAATTTTACAAAAACCATAGCCTTTTTTGGTATCTGAATTCAGGAACCTGTAAATTGTTCACATTAGAAAGAACTATTCAAGCTCCATGTGTGGTGTCAGATACTTACTTTTTTCCCTAACAAAAGGAGCTTATTAAAAAAAAAAACCCATGTAAATGAAACTGGTAGACTTTTGAAAATCAAGTTACAGATGTTTCTGTAAGGCTGATTTTGCTAGAAAATGATCTATGTAATGGAAAATAGAATACTTCATATTTGCAATTAAATAATTGGTATTTGGTAAATATTATTTCAGAGGAGGGATCACCATAATCACAACTGATTGCTTAGTTGCAAATTGCAGTAGTATCAGTAAAAGAAGAATCTGGGAGATATGAAATATGTGGTTTGAAATGCATGTATATTCTAGCTGGCATTTGTAATAGGATACGGATTACAACTGTGTAATTGAATGACATTCAATTAGAATGCATAAAATTAAGTGAAGCTGATTGTTTACTGAGCTGTTGCATTTCAATGTGTTGTTCTTGGCAAAACTCTAGTATTGGTGAAATGCAACGTTATCTACCCCTTAGTCCTGCTCTCTTGAGCAATACATGGCCATTTAACATATTTGGGCCCAATAAACAAACAAATAAAACAAAATGTAATAAAACATCAGGTCAAATGCTAATGTAAATGTTCCTAGTCTCATTAGTTAATTTGTCCTTATTCAGACCAGTTGATGACATGGCTTGCAGCCTGCATATATTACATGTTTTACAATTATTTTTTGAAACCACTATATACTTTCTACCTTTTAAATTGCATTTGCAATGAATTAATAAAACAGACGTAATGCTCTTCAACACTTGAATAACAATTACCTGGAGCATTTTGTGTCCAATGCTGGGGCCAACATTTTAAAAATAAAGCAGAGAGCCAGGTGATTATAAATTATGCCTCCCAAGTGTGACATGTTGGGATCTGCAAATCAATCTCTACCTAGTTAAAGTCCTATTTGCATATCTGTCTATGAATACTGCTGTTGAAAATTAACATATTTTTATCTGTATTTTTCTTACCATTTTGTATATAATTTCACTTCAGTAAATGGAACATAATCAGTACATTTTAATAGGACACCCAAATGAACTGCTCTTCCATCCCCAATTACATGAGGGAGGTATTTGTGTGTGTGTGTGTCTTTGACTCCTGGCAACTGCCTGCACAAGTCCCTGCAGTTTTCTTGGCAAGATTTTGGAAGTGGTGTGCTCCCCAAGGCCAAGAAGGAGTGACTGGCCCAAGGTCACAGCTGGCTTTGTGTCTAAGGCAGGATTAGAACTCATGGTTTCTAGCCTGGTACCCTGAATCGCTAAACCAAACTGGCTCTCAGAAGGGACTAGCTGCTTAAATTATATATTAGGCAATCAGTTGGCAAGGTTTTCAAATTTTTAAAAAGTCTCTGGAATGACTCTGAAAACCAACCCTATGGAGAGAACAAAAAATAATTAGAGCACAAGAACATTTGCAAGGGGGCCAAGGGGGCAAAGGACAAAATGGGCACCATGATGCAAATACCTTGATTTACATACTTGCATCAGAGATCAGGATGCAAATATGTGAGAGCAGGTCTTGCAGAATGACATCACTGTGTGTGTCACCATTTTTGCACCATTATGGCTTTCTATGGACATCACTGCTTTAGAAGGTAGATTCACATTAAATGTTAGAATAAACGCTGTTCTGCCAGAGAACAAGCTTGCTAGGAAGGTGTGAAATTTGTTTGGGGCTTTCAAATAAAAGTGGACAAGCTATTTTCAGGAATACTGTAAAAAGAAGATATCTTGCAGCTATTTTATAAAACCATTACTATAAAAACAGAGTGACTTTGTTTTTCATTTCACTACACCAAATTGGAGTTCTTAGCAAATAACTTGCACATAATTAGATTGCGCTAATACTCTGCTAATACTATAATGATCCCATGCGAAACACACCTCCTAAGGATTGATGGTTGTACTGAATATCGGATTGGTGGATGTCTTAACAAAACTGGTGGTGTCATCTTGCTTACAAGCAAGGGATGTGGAATTGCATAAGAGGCAAACCACGTGCACTCTGAGTCCAGTATTCATCAAATAAGTTAGGTAAATGTAATAAGTAATATGTACTGCTGAATAGAATCTGAACTGACCAATCATTTTAGTGCATTCAATCCCTATCTGACCACTCTAGACCAGCATTTCTCAACCTTAGCAACTTTAAGATGTCTGGACTTCAACTCCCAGAATTCCCCAACCAGCATGCTGGCTGGGGAATTCTGGGAGTTGATGTCCACACATCTTAAAGTTGCCAAGTTTGAAAATCACTGATTTGAAAAAAGACAGCAGAAATTAATAAGTATATGTATGTATGTAACTCTATTTATAACCTGCCCCAATCTGGGAAGTATACAACAGAGAGTTTTAAAGGACAAAACAGAAAGTAAACATTCAGTATAAATAGCTAAAGTAATATCATTAAAAGCCTGTAAAAAATCATAGGCACTCTTAAAAGGAAAGTAATCTAATCTAAGAGCCAAAGGGATGGTGGAACAAAACTGCTTCAGCTTATTTATGAAATGCCAGCAGGGTCGAGGCCATCTGTACCTCCGGGGAGAGAGTGTCCTATAATCAGGGGCAGCCACCTGGTCCACACGTATCACACAAGAAGGGGGAACCTGGCAACAGGCAGTTCTGCCAAGGTAATATATTACATAACAAAAGCAATCAAACTGCCCCACTCAGCAGAAATTGCTTGCCAAATACCTAATCTAGTTAACCTTACATAGCCTTAATCTGAAATTAGATTTAATACAATTATATCCATTATATTTTTCACTGTGTGAAACAGAGAGGGTAACCCAAAATCCGCATGTAACCCTTAAAGCTCCAGAGTCCCAAAAGTCCCACTGCTGAAGTTCAGTGGCAAACTGCTGAGAAAGAGAGGCATACTTTCCAAACTTTGGGGGAAGGAAACAATTTTTATAAAAGAGTGATGAAAGCATTCTTAAATCCCCTCCCTCAAGTTCTCCCAAAACAGAAAGCTGAGAAATGCCGGCCCATTCATTTACAGGAAGTCATCCACTCCCACTGCAGCTGTCTCAAATGTTAAGATACATTTTCCCCAAGCCTTGCAACAGGAGGACTTGGGTTCCCATCCAATGTAATTGTTTGCCTACTGGATAACCTCCAAGGGATTTTTAGCTTACTTTTATTTCTGTTTTCTTGTTTTACTTGTACGCTGATCTGAGTCCCCGTTTTGAGAGGGCAGCTACATAAATAAACTAAATAAATAAGATACATATAGATGGCAGTCATCTTTTAAGACCGCCATTGATTTTTGTTTAAAAATCCATTATTCTCACTGTTATAAGAAAAAAGCAAAGGGGGGGTGGGGTGATCTTTAGTACATTATTAGCAGTAATATTGTGGGAATTACTGAAAATTCATACTGTATGCAATCAACATGTCTGATAGATGTTATTAAAAGAAAGATGCAAAACTCTGTAAAACAAACCAACCAACCCTCCATAAGTACATATTAAGTCTTTGTGGCAAAGATATGAAAATATTATGTAATCAGTCTTCCTTCACAGAAGATATATGTTATCTACTTTTCACAACAGATACACTGTGTCTTTTCCCATCAGCTATGAAACTGGTTCACCTGGAATTTCCGTCCATGCCAGTGACCTTATTCACACATCAAATACCATGAAAGCTTTATTTCAGACTGGAATAGAACACCTTTGGTCTCTTTTTTGAATGATTCCTCTTCCTTTAGCAGCGACCACTTTTCTTCCTGTTCCTAAAACAAGGTTTGATTAAAATTGGCCAATTTCCTCTTCTATAATCTCACCTACAATGTTCCAAAAGCAGATACCATCTGTGTAATGCTGAGTCCCCTTTCCAGCAATCCTTTCAGCATATGTATCAATTGCCTCAGAGAACCTCCATTAACAACGCAATTTAATTTTTTTCAGATGGGAAGAAGCACAGTGCTCATGTAGTGATTGAAATGTTACCTCCAGCTCTACGTTCTTATTAAAGTTGACCTGGTATAGTATTCTAGATTACGAAATATATTAAAGGCCTTTTTGTTGCTAATAAAGCTTTTATTTGCCTATTTCCTACAACATATGATCTTAGGAAAATTATTACATTCCTAAGAGATGTAATTCCTTTCAGAGATGTTTCTGCAACAGATCACCAATGCACAACAAATGAATGAAGAAATTTGCCTTTAATAAAATATTTTCTATTAGTTCGTATAGTAAAGATGGTTCAGAAGCTTTCAAGACTTTCATAATGAAAAATTGCTGAATAAGGAATTGTTACAGATGTATTCTGTTTTTCACTGAATGTTTCCCATAGTTTCCAGATTCATGCCACACTGAAGATAATATTTCCTGGTTTTTCATTCCTACAACCTTTTCAAATTCTCACTGAAACATTGGAATAGTTTTACTTCAAAATATTCAATACAAACATCCAACAAATCTTTGAAACCACATTTTGTAACAGAGTTGTTCATAATTTGTGAAGCCCTTTATCAGATGAACTTTATTCCTAATTATGAACGCCCAAATGAAATCACTTATGTCTTCAATGCAGCTTATACATTTGTTGTGATATATATGAACTGCAGGACCATGTAACCCAAATAGAACCCACCCTAACCAGATAATGCCTCCCAGGTGGGAACACTGAGAGTGCCTCCCCCATGGGAAATTTGGAGGACATCTAGAAACTAGGGCTCTTCAGCTATGGCACCAAACATCTGGAATTGTCTTCCCTCAGAGATCCACATGGTTTTGTCTCTCCAAGTATTTGGAAGGCTGTGAAAAAAGAACTGTTCAGAAGAATTTTTAATGGTTAAGTTCATGGTCATGAAGATGCTGGTGGTAACATGATCGCAATTTGGGCACTTCACAACCGGTATGCATTTACAATGGTTGCAGCATCCTGCAGCCACGTGATTGCCATTTGTGAGCTTCACAGTCGGCTTCCAACAAGCAAAGTCAATGGAGAAGCTGTGGGTGATTCATTTAATGACTGCAGTGGAACTGACATCATAAGTCTGGCATGGTCACATGTTTCATTTAATGACCATGTCACTCAGCAATGGAGTTGCCAGTCCCAGTTGTGGTCATTAAGTGAGGACTACCTGTGCTTATTTAACCAGAGCATTTTTAAAAAATAAATTCCTAGTGTACAGGTGAAACTCGAAAAATTAGAATATCGTGCAAATGTTCATTTATGTCAGTATGGCAACTCAAAAGGTGAAACCAATATATGAGATAGACGCATTACATGCAAAGCGAGATATGTCAAGCCTTACTTTGGTATAATTGTGATGATTATGGCGTACAGCTTATGTAAACCCCAAATTCACAATCTCAGAAAATTAGAATATTACATGACATCAATAACACAAGGATTGGAAATAGAACAATATCGGACCTCTGCAAAGTAGAAGCATGCACTTGTACTCAGTACTTGGTTTGGGCCCCTTTTGCAGCAATGACTGCCGCAATGTGGCGTGGCATGGATGCTATCAGCCTGTGGCACTGCTGAGGTGTTATGGAAGACCAGGATGCTGCAATAGCGGCCTTCAGCTCCGCTGCATTGTTCGGTCTCATGTCCCTCATCTTTCTCTTGGCAATGCCCCATAGATTCTCTATGGGGTTCAGGTCAGGCGAGTTTGCTGGCCAATCAAGCACAGTAATCCCATGGTCATTGAACCAGGTTTTGGTACTTTTGGCAGTGTGGGCAGGTGCCAGGTCCTGCTGGAAAATGAAGTCAGCATCCCCATAAAGCTCGTCTGCGGAAGGAAGCATGAAGTGCTCCAAAATCTCCTGGTAGACGGCTGCGTTGACCCTGGACTTAATGAAGCACAGTGGACCAACACCAGCAGATGACATGGCTCCCCAAATCAACACAGACTGTGGAAACTTCACACTGGACTTCAAGCATCGTGCATTGTGTGCCTCTCCATTCTTCCTCCAGACTCTGGGTCCTTGGTTCCCAAATGAGATGCAAAAGTTGCTCTCAGCAGAAAAGAGGACTTTGGACCACTGGGCAACAGACCAGTTCTTTTTTTCTGTAGCGCAGGTAAGACGCTTCTGATGTTTGTTGTTCAGGAGCGGCTTGACAAGAGGAATACGACATTTGAAGCCCATGTCCAGGATCCGTCTGTGTGTGGTGGCTCTTGATGCACTAACTCCAGCCTCAGTCCACTCCTTGTGAAAGTCCCCAACACTTTTGAATGGCCTTTTCCTGACAATCCTCTCCAGGCTGCGGTCATCCCTGCTGCTTGTGCACCTTTTTCTACCACACTTTTCCCTTCCACATAACCTTCTATTGATGTGCTTTGATACAGCACTTTGGGAACATCCAACTTCTTTTGCAATTACCTTTTGGGGCTTTCCCTCCTTATGGAGGGTGTCAATGATGGTTTTCTGCACAACTGTCAGGTCCGCAGTCTTTCCCATGCTTGTGATTCCTACTGAACCAGCCTGAGAGACCATTGAAAGGCTCAGGAACCCTTTGCAGGTGTTATGGATTCATTAGCTGATTAGAGTGGGACAGTTTGAGCCTAGAATATTGAACCTTTTCACACTATTCTAATTTTCTGAGATTGTGAATTTGGGGTTTTCATAAGCTGTACGCCATAATCATCACAATTATACCAAAGTAAGGCTTGACATATCTCGCTTTGCATGTAATGCGTCTATCTCATATATTGGTTTCACCTTTTGAGTTGCCATACTGACATAAATGAACATTTGCACGATATTCTAATTTTTCGAGTTTCACCTGTATATCTTTGTACAAGGCTCAGTATATAAAATCATAACAATGATATGCTTTAGAGAGGAGCAATTTCAAATCAATTGTAAAATAAGCCATTTGAGACTTCCTGGAGACTAAAAAGTGACATAAACATACATTTACATTATTAGGCAGAGTGGTTATAGGCTGAGCAGATATTCATGCCATGTTGACTCACAAATGTTTACAAGTGATGTTGGCAGCCTTTTTTGCCTTCTCTGAAACAGACCAACTTCCAGCAACAAATCTGTGTTGGTATAAGATACCCCTCCACACACATGTAAGCTGCATTCACTACCAGTCCTATAAGATGCCTACTGTGTCTACCTTTTTCTTTGCCTTGCCTTTGTAATGTAGTAGACCAAAGGTA
This sequence comes from Liasis olivaceus, assembly GCA_030867105.1. Lineage (NCBI taxonomy): Eukaryota > Metazoa > Chordata > Lepidosauria > Squamata > Pythonidae > Liasis > Liasis olivaceus. The sequence goes on along the minus strand of CM061349.1, from coordinate 256,734,391 downwards.
TGTAAGTTGTGCTTCTGCTTTTGTTCAGGGCTGCTCGGCAAGCTGTCAATGCATTGCTGGAAGCCTGATGTACACTGTAGTTCTTTGCACGCTTAATAGATCTATGTTGTATCTTCAAAGTGATTTGGTTTATTGAAGTGAGCCAGGTTTTGACCACAGCAGATCACAAAAGCTTCCATGACCAACTGGAGTACCATAATCACAGCATGATTAAGGACACAATCAAATCTGGATCCAAGACCAAGTTTCAGAATCCGTTATGACTCAGCTTTGTTCCTTTATATTTCTCCACAGGTCAGAATGCAGAGAGGTTGCTCTCTGCAAGTGCAAACACACACACACACACACACACACACACACACAGGAGTGAAGGAGAACAGAAATATACAGTGGTACCTCGTTTCACGAACTTAATTCGTTCCACGACTCTGGTCACGAACCGAATTGGTTGTGAACTGAATCAAATTAAGGTTCAATGTAAATACGGTTAATCCATTCTGACCCCTACGAATTTGGTCACCAACCGATTTTTGGTCGCGACCCGAGTCAAATTTCCCCATAAGGTTCAATGTAAATATGGTTAATCCATTCTGAACCATATGTATTTTATTTTTAAACCACAAAAACATGAAACAAAGTACAGTACAGCACAGTATGAAGAGAGAGGACGCTGACCTTGCTGGAGGCGACTTCTGGCGTGGAGGACAGGAAGGTGGGTGGGGAGGCAGTTATTGTTTGGAGGGAGAGTCCCCCTCCAAAAGGACAATGGGGAGATCTCCTTCAAGGGTTTCCTCACTTCTTTGTCTCTTAGCTGCATGCTCAGTTCTGGGGAAAAATCTGTCTAAAGTCAGTTGTTTTTTCCTGCACTGCATAACCCTCCGGAAATGAGAGACCATGTTATCATTCATCAGATTCAACACTCTGTTCGTTACAGTTATGTTGGGGTGGTGCTTCTCAAAGAAATCGTGGCACTCATTCCATTTCTCCATAATGGATTTAATCACATCACTGCTAACCTCCTCCCTGTCTTCCTCTTCCTCAGTGGAATGCTCCTCACCAAGCGCTTTCTGCTGCTCACTCTGGAGCGCAGCAAGTTCTTCCGTGGTCAGCTCCTCCTTATGGTCCTCAACAAGCTCCTCTATGTCTGCACCATCGACAACCAGACCCATACTCTTGCACATGGACACAATCTCCTCCACTACCTCTGCATCAGACCCTTCACAGTCACGTTCAGTGACACATTCTGGCCACAGTTTCCTCCAGGCTGAGTTTAAGGTCTGGTAGGTGACATCTTTCCAGGCTTTGTCAATGAGGCTGATGCAGTGGAGGACATTGAAATGTTTCTTCCAGAATTCTTTCAGAGTCAAGGATGTTTCTTCAGTGACATTGAAACACCTGGTGAAGAGCGCCTTTGTGTACAGCTTCTTAAAGTTGCAGATCACTTGCTGGTCCATGGGCTGCAGAAGAGGTGTCGTGTTGGGGGAGAGGAACTTGACCTTTATAAAGTCATACTCAACATCCATATCATCCACCAAGGCTGGAGGGTGTGCCGGGGCATTGTCCATCAGAAGAAGGCACCTTTCAGGCAGTTGGTTGTCAGAAAGATATTTTTTAATGGTGGGTGCAAACACCTCGCGCAGCCATTCCATGAACAATTGCCTTGTGACCCAAGCTCTCGCATTGGCCCTCCACATGACAGGCAGTCTGGCCTTGTTCACATTGTGTTCCTTGAATGCATGAGGGGTCTGGGAATGGTACACCAGTAGTGGCTTAATCTTCAGTTCGCCGCTTGCGTTCGCACACAGCAAAAGGGTCAATCTGTCCTTCATGGGCTTGTGCCCTGGCAGTGCCTTTTCCTCCTGCGTGATATAGGTTCTCTTTGGCATCTTCTTCCAGAAGAGCCCTGTTTCATCGCAGTTGAACACTTGCTTAGTGACGTATCCTTCCGCCTTCATAAATTCCTCAAATTCTTTCTTGTAGGCTTCTGCAGCAGCCTTGTCAGAACTGGAAGCCTCACCATGTCTTGTCACACTGTGGATGCCACTTCTCTTGCGGAATTTATCAAACCAGCCTCTGCTGGCTTTAAATTCTTCACTTGCTGTGCTTGTAGAGGGGTTTTTTCGCAGTAAATCACTGTGCAATTTCCTGGCTTTTTCACAGATCATAGCTTCACTAACGCTATCACCTGCCAGCTGTTTCTCATTCAGCCACACTAACAAAAGTTTTTCCACCTCTTCCAGCACTTGTGTCCTCTGCTTGGTTAATGTCGTTACTCCTTTTGCCACATCAGCTCCTTTGATGGCATCTTTATTCTTCAAAATAGTCGAGATTGTCGACTTCGCCATCTTGTACTCCGAGCCCAGATCAGTCACACGAATACCACGATCGTGCTTTTCTACAATTTCCTTCTTCAATTCAATGGTTATTTTCTTCAAGCTTGCTCTGCACCTTTTTCGGAGCCATGCTAACAAGCACACCAAAAAGTTTCACTGGACGTCTGTTTGCCACCGCAATCTCGCCTACAGGAAGCCACAACCACGTGTCAGCAGGGAAAATGGCCGCGGATCCTGTTCGTAATCCGATGCGGAGTTCGTGAATGGAGGCAAAATTTTGCAACCAGAGCTGTTCGTGAACCGAATTGTTCATGAACAGAAGCGTTCGTGAACCGAGGTACCACTGTACTTTCATAATGTTTCCCAAGCTAGCAGCCTCCAGATACTCTGGGATTACAAATCCCAGAAATCCAAATGAGCATGATCAAAATGAGCTGGAAGTTCAAGGAATTGCACCTAATACATCTAAGACTCTGGCAGCTTGGGATAGCAGTTGCTATGGAAAGGACCCATGCCTTTTAATTCATTGCTGAGAACATTAATAAATACTGTATATATAATTGTGACCAGTGAGGAGTGAAAGAAGACCCTTCTTTTTCAGAGAAAAATGCAACCCAAAGTATATTTCAAAAACACTAAGAACTAAACTCCTGCTGATCCAAACAAATACTAATCAGAAAGATAATTCTTTACGTGTAAACACAGTATGCTAGAAACGGATCTATTTATGGTGCAGTAGTTACAATGATGCAACGTACCATCAATCAAAAGAGGTTACCAGTCTGTTCCTTTAATGCAAGAAGTTTCTAGAAATCAATAGTATCAAGATTTGATTTTAAATTATTTTATTTCAAGTGGTCCAACTGTCACTAACAACCAAACCTATGCATTTTTGCACTGAAAAGCAAATGAACATGAAATGGAGCAAGAAAGTGGAAAAGATTTTGAAACAATATTCAGGCATGGAAGATCACTTGGAAGTCAGAAGTGCAGGAGAATCTGTATAATAAGAGAAGGTATATGGAAGGAAAAGCTAAGATTATATCTGTAATGGATGTGATGGTGGACCCTGAGTACAGTTCTCATCAGACATCCCATCAGGCTAAACTAGAAGGGATTGCAGAAAGATGGGGGATCAGAGGCTCAATAAAATTAGCCAGATCAAATGACCACTGAACAACATTCTACTTGACCTGTGCAAGTTTCTGTCCCCAAGCAAGTTTCCAAGAAGCATAGTAACATGTACCCATGACTTATCAGGCCTCCTGGGTTGGATATGGATTCTAAATTCCTATTTTTTTCTCCATTAATGGGGGGTTCTCTAACCATGGGAGCATTCAAAATCGTGTTTATTGAAAATATACAATCTGATACATAGTTGCCTTTTAAACATTCTGTAAGGGTTGATATAATTTGTATTGTTATGTTCACTTCATTGTTTTATGTTGCACAATTAAAGTGATTAAATACATTGGTTCTCTATGCATCAGGAATTGAAAACTACAGCATCAGCATGTGTGCTTCATATAATGGAGAAAGCACACTAGGAATAAAATCTCATTTTCCCCTAAATTATACATGATTAAGATTAGCTTAAACAATACCTAGTATTCTTGCAATCTGTGGATGATGTGCCATTATTGCTACCTTTTTTTATTTGGAATTTAATAATTTCAGATTAGTTGCCAAAGAGGAGTTATTTTTATATACTGGATAAAAAACTGCAAATAAAATTAGAGCAAGAAATTAAGGAAAACTCTCATAAACTAACAAAACAGCAGTTAAACCAGGCATAAAACTAGTTCAAATAATTTGAAAAACCTGGACATATAGTTCAGTTGCTGACAGTTACCGAAAAGGTAATAATATGAATGTTAGGGAAGTAATTCCCAAGAGGAGCAACACTGTAAAAAATGTCCTGTTTCATTGCTACCTCTTACCCTAAAAAACAGGACACATGAAAGAGCATTAATAGATGCTCACAAGTGTTGAGAGCAACCACCACTTCATTTGACCTGATCTTTTTATGATATTGTTAACATTTATATACATGACACCCTACAGAAAGTGCAATGATGTTTAACAGCTAAATCATACCTGAATTTAAACTGAAAGAAACTCAGTCAAAATCAGTAAGATCTGTTCCAAATACATAGCTTTGATCAAAATATAAAATGGTTTCAGTCCAAATTCTACAGCCTCAGTACTTCATAGACTATTTCTACAATTAAATTATCTCAACAAACACAAAATTCTTACTGAAAACATTTTTCAGCATCATTCAGCATGACCAAATCTGGCACAAATGTGCATGATAACTGATTTATGCCATCACTGCTTCATGCCATAACCACTTTGAGTACAAATGTTGGAAATCTGAATTGTGAACTACTAGTACTCTTATTACTTTAGGCTTAGAAAATCACTGCTCCTCAACCAAGGTCTTCTTGGTAAAGGGAAAAGGTAGTCTCCTCCTAAATTTTGACTTAAGGGCCAATTGGGAAAGACTGCATCTCATGTAATATTGCTACATTTAAAAGGAGAATAATGTTCTTTTAAGCATTCAAAAACTCCAAAAGTTAATTAAATACACACACTGGTTCAGGAAGGCGTTTACTTATCTAGCCTTGAACACTATCAAAATACACTAGATGAAGTTCACCAAGGCTATTCCCTAGACCACGACTCACTGATATATAGGAACACATATTAAACAAGGTAGAAAAAGCATGCAGAGCAAGGTTTCTGGAAGTCTTTCCAACCCCTTTACCAGCAGTGGCTATAAGAGGCATCTGTATTTTCTTTTGTGTAACACAGTGTTCTCTCGGTCTGTGTGTGCACAAGTATTTTCTCCCCAGGGACTAATTAAGGAGTGTTAAGCATATGTGTTGCCTGTACACAGCCATTTTTATAGTAATATGTCTGCTATGCTATCCTATCATTTACTGTTTTGGGCTGTGGTCTGGAGTATCTGAAAGAACCCTGTGTTAAGCATATGTTTTGGCATAAGACATTTCAAGATATAAAAACTGGCTTTTTATGTCCTGTATCACAGGCTTTCTATCATTAGCATGATAAAAAAAATTCAGTCATAAATTTGCATTTGCTATTTGTTTCCCTACATGTAAAAATTATTTTCCTTGTCTTCCCACCCTAACAACTTTTTTGGGGTCTCCCTAGAGCACCCACAGTATCTTCCCTAGCCATCTGTGATGACAATATGGCAATTATTTTCTGTTTTCACTTTCATGCTACAATATACAGCCTTCCACATCTCCAAAAGCTCAGAACACCCATTCACAAGAAAATAAATTCATGAAACTGGGAGAGATAAAAAGCACTGCAAACATACACTTTTTTTCCAAGTTACAGAAGGTACAAAGGGGAAGATGGAGAATGTGATTTTAGCAAGAAACAATAAAGAAAGCAAAATAGGAACATCTATAAATGATAATGTAGGAATTTTTTTCTCTCTTCTTAAATATTAGAATTCAATCCACCAGAAATATTCATTTCATTAGAGACTGCTCAAGAGAATTTCCTACAGGATTGTGTGCTATGAGCAACTGAGACTCATTTGTGATTGCTGGTAAAAAAGAAAAAACCCTTTCCCTAATGCAGGCAGATTCAAACATTAAAAATTATATGTAAATTTCCACATTGTATGCAGGGCATATGTAAAATGCATAGCTAGCTATCACAGGAGTTTCGAATTCTCAGATACTATTTTACTAATGTCCTCTCACAGACTAATGGTTGAGGTAGAAACATTTAACTGTTATTGTTTTCTGTATAAATTGGCTATCGGCAGCAGTTGCTGGTGGCAATTACAGAGGTAGATCCATATATCTACCTCTGTAATTGCCCTATATCTTTAACATATATCCATTCATTTAAATATCTGTGTTTATTTAATTTGTTCACTATGCCCTATTCAACTTTATTTAAGTTTGTTTTTGGGTATTGCTTTCTCATTGACAATGCCTGAGAATAAGTAACCATTTCATCTTCTATTGTAGTTCATACGGATTATACTTAATCATTGGGGGGAGATGGGCGGGGGACAAATCTAATAAATAAATTAAATAAATAAATAAACAAACAAACTGGTGATTTACAAAGCAAAATAAGGCAGTGTATTACAATCCAAAACCTGAGATTCATTTCATTGCAGTTAGTCTTATTAAGCTGGTCAAAATTCAACCAAAAGATAATTGATGTGTGTATTTTTAATCTAGACCATGTCATGAAGAATTTTCATAATATATTTTGAAGATTTTTAGATCAGTATTTCCAAATAAAACACATGGACTGATGTTAACCTCAATCAATTTTTGAATAATCATAGAAGTACCTTTGATTGTATACTTTCATGGGAAGGCATCAAGATATACACAAACTGACAGAATAAATAACAGTTGTGCATCCATCAATATGATAAATACACCGCAAAAATGTGCTTTGAACAAAGATGTATAATTCCCACAGAAGTTTCATACACAAAATAGCCTGTGTTCATATAAACCTCATTTACATTGTCCACTTGTGCACACCCTCCAGTAATAAGTTATTCATCTACATATTGATCATGTTTAGTGTAAACTCCATGTTCAGATTAGTTTGTGTAGCCTATGCCTTCAAATAAATGTGTATGATCACATTTATTTGAAGGCACAGGCTGACTCACAACATTCACACTAGATAATTATGTCAACCAATTGTCTGATTCAGAAATTCTGGGTCACTGGTTGAGTTCCTAGTAATCCCTGGCTACCAAGGTTTACAGCCATACTAATCAAGCAAATGAAGCTAAGTAGCAAGTTCACCTGACTGGAAATGTAATCAAAAACAACAATTACATCTACTACATGCAAACTGTTCTAATAAGATTCAGGAAGCAAATGGTTTTCTATGTAAAGATAATTAGGAAAAAAAATATCAGAGTGCTTTTTTTGTGAAATAATTAGCAAGTATAGTAATGACTATTTCGATATATGCATAAAAATTACTATCTACACAGGGATCAAAATCAAGCACAATACAGATGGTGTTTAGACAGCCTCCCAGCCATATGGGAATTGTTGAGGTGTGAGCAGCTCCAGTGTATCTGCAGGAACATTTCAGTGAGACAGCCATGGAATGGGAGATGTTCGTCTGATCTCACCCACAGAATCAGCAGCTCCCCCCACAGCAGCAGAAATAAAATCAATAATATTCAACACAGCACCCTTGCCCACATGGTTGGGTCACTTAAAGGTACTTTCAGCATCACTGGAGCTAATCAGGAATACACAGCCACATAATACTAAGACATATCATCGATATGACAGCTACCCTGAAATATGGTACTTTGAGAAATAGCCAATCTCTTAAGTCCAAGTCAAACTATTTATTCTGCAAAATCACACAGGAAAAGCATATTTTTAAATACTCTCCATGATTGTTAGGGGAAAAAAAAATGCTCTCGAGAGAAAAGCTTCCTTTCGGACCAGCTAATTTTCTCCAGGTGGGATTTTTTTTTTTTTGCCCACAGCCCCGGATAAATAATATGATGCTTAACTATGTCAACTGAATCTGTATTGTGCTGGGCTGCTGTTAGATGTCATCTACAGAAAACACATTTCATAAAATGTTCTTTTTTGACTGTTTAAAAGGGAAATGGTAAGTTGGCATGTTGAGAATAGGGACACTTCTGAAAGTGAAAGGAACTCTGGTTTTGGAAAAAGAAAAACTTCATCTCACACAAAGGAGAAGGGGAGACTTGCAGCAGAGAGTCTGAAGATGCAAGCCCAGTCTTCCATTTCAGGTTTTCAGAAGCCATAGCATGGGCAAATAAAGAAAATAGCATCTTCATTTGCTAAGATGCCATCTTTAACAGGATTCTCATCCCCCCCCCAAAAAAAAACAAAACAACAAAAAATGATGCTTTAAAAACCACATTAAACATGGCCCACTATCACTGTTGGGCATGTTCCATCCATTCCAGTTTAATGATAGAATAATTCTTGCAAGTGCAAGGCAAATAGGTACCTTGATGGCACTGAGAGCTGGTAAAGCTAAACTGCCTGGGGTGCCTGGCTTCCCCTCCCAGGGATGGCCGATGAGGACAGTAGGTGCTTTCTGGTCTTGGGAACTGAGGGGCTTGGATACGGATATGGGCCTGCTGTTGAGGGGACGGAGGTGGGCTAAAGTATTATGGTGATGACGGGCATGGGGAGATATAGTGGGAGACGGGGAGTGGGCTGTTCCTGGGGAACACAGGGTCATTGTTTGATTCCAGTCTTGCATCCCAGCTCCTCAGTCTCGGCCCCAGTACCCTGCCAGCAGACCTTCAGAGGCCCTGGCTTCCAGCTGCTTCTTCTTATTTCCAGGTTGGTCTGTAATAAGACTGCCCTCATCAGTGATTTAATCCTTGATGAGAAGGCCAACCTGGCATGTATTGCCAAGACCTGGCTGGGTCCAGAAGTGGGGCGGGGGTTGCCCTTTCAGAGTTATGTCCAGTTGGGTTTTGGGTGTGGCATCAGCCGCGATCCCAGGGCAGGGGTGGTGGTGGGGCGATTGTCATCCAGGAATCCCTTATGGCCTTTAGGGGCGCTGCACTAAAGTCACCAGATGTGAGACCCTGTTCATTAAGTTGGGCTCTAGGGATCAGTTGAGATTGCTGCTGTTGTACCAGCCTCCCTGCTGCACAGTAATTTCCCTGCTTGAACTCCTTGACTCATTTCTGGGCTGGAAGTGGAGTTCCCCAGACTTATGGTTTTGGGGGACTTCAATCTGCCTTCTCTAAGAGTGGGGTCTGAGGTGGTTTGAGAGTTCATAGCCACCATGACGGCCATGGGCCTATCCCAGATCATTCAGAGCCTGACATGGGACAGTGGCCCTACACCACACCAAATTTGGTGTTCCTGTCGGAGCAGTGGCTATGTGATCTGAAACTGGGGAAGCTTTCAGTGTCCCCCTTGTCATGGTCAGATCATGCCCTGATTACCATGAGATTCTCCAGCATCACTATCCACTGCAGGGAAGCTGGACCCATTAGATTGGTCCACCCCCGGTGACTAATGGACCCGGATGGGTTCCAGAGGGAGCTGGGGGTTGTTCCTGCTGGTCTGCTGCATAGTCCATCCGAAGCCCTGATCACCACTTGGAATAAGGGGATGGCTGAGACATTGGATCGGATCACACCCATGTGACCTCTCCCCTCACAGGGCTCCCAGCACTTCCCATGGTTTACGGAAGAGTTGAGGGAGATGAAACAAGAGAAGAGGTTTCTAGAGTGTTGCTGGCACTCGGCGAGGGATGCACTTGACCAAAAATGGGTCAGAGCCACTATTAAGGCCTATCCAGTGGTGGTAAGGGTGGCCAAGCATCATTACTCTTTGGACAAAATTGCTTGGATTCATTTGCAGTGGGACACTGGCTTTGCTGCAGGTCCAGTGGAGAGGCCTAGGGAGGAGTCTTGCCCTGTTATCTGGGAATGGTTTGAGCCTACTGGACCTAAGAAAGTGGACAGGGTCCTTAGGGCTATGAGCTTAGCCACCTGCTCTTTAGATCCATGCCCTTCCTGGCTGGTTAAAGTGTGTCATGTGAGTGGCTTCTATTAATGGTTAATGCTTCCTTGAGTGAGGGGGTTGTTCCTTCATCTCTTAAGGAGATTTTCATTCACCCCTTCCTTTAGAAGCCATCACTGGACCCCACTATGCTAGACAATTTTTGTCCAGTATCTAACCTCCCCTTTTGGGGAAGGTGATTGAGAAGGTGGCTGTGCAGCAGCTTCTGAGGACCTTGGATGAAGCGGGTTATCTGGATCCCTTTCAGTTGGGATTCAGGCCTGGGTATGGGACTGAAACAGCATTGGTCTCGCTACTGGATGATCTCTGGCAAGGGCAGGATGGGGGCTATGCATCCATCCTTGTGCTACTTGACCTCTTTGTGGCTTTCAGTACCATCAGCCATGGTATCATTCTGGATTGGCTCAGATGATCAGGGGTGGAAGGCATGGAGTTGTGCTGGTTCAGCTCCTTTCTCCAGGCTGATTCCAGTAGGTGGTAGTTGGGGAGGAGAGATCCCACCCTTGGCCCCTACTATGTGGGGGTGCTGAGGGTTCAGTACTCTCTCCCTTCCTATTTAACATCTACACAAGGCTGCTGGGTGAGCTCATCCATTGCCAGCGTACTGATGATACAAAATTATACATCTCTGCCCCTGGTGAATTAAGTGATGCTGTGAATGTCTTATCCCAGTGCCTGGAGGCTGTGAGGGTCTGGATGGGAAACAACAGGCTTCAGCTGAACCTTAGCAAGACTGAGTGGCTTTGGAGCCTTCCAGTTCTAGGACTATGCCACCTTTGGTGCTAGATGGAGTGGAACTGCCTCAGGCTGACCTGGTGCACAATCTGGGGGTCCTCCTGGACTCACGACCCATGCTTGAAAAGCAGGTGGCAGTTGTGGCTAGGAGGACCTTTGCACAACTTTGGATTGTGTGCCAGTTGCACCCGTTCCTGGATCGGGGAGCTGTGCTCACTGTCACTCATGCCCTAGTCACCTCCTGTTTGGACTTCTGTAATGAACTCTACATGGGACTGCCCTTGAAGAGTATCTGGAAGCTTCAGCTGGTGCAAAATGCATTGGTGTGGGCGGTTACTTGTGCCCCCAGAAGGGTACACATTATACCTCTGCTCTGCTAGTTTGCTTCTGGGTCTAGTTCAAGGTGCTGCTTTTGACTTTTAAAGTCGTTCATGGAATGGGGTCGGTTATTTGAGGGACCACCTCTCCGTGATTACATCTGCCTGTCCCATCAGGTTTGGCAGAGAAGGCATTCCGTGGGTCCCGCCTGTCAGGGAATTACATTTGGTGGGTCCCAGGAGATGGGCCTTCAGTGCCCTGGTGCTTGCCTTGTGGAATCTTCTCCTCCCGGAAGTGAGGTTAGCCCCATTCCTCTTAACATTGTGCAAGTCCCTTAAGACCTGGCTATGTGATCAGGCCTGAGAGTCCCAGGGGACCGGGGAGATTTTGTGATGGCTCCCTTACTACAATTAACATCATCCTCTCCTGTTTTGTGTGCTTTTTATAGTCTTTATAGTTTTAATGATTGTTTTATATGTATTTATTGGTTTTTAATTGAGTGTCGTATGCCACCCATCTCACAAGTCACTCTCTTGTGAGATGGGCGGCCATACAAATATGATCAGTCAATCAATAAAAATAAATAAATATTATTTTATGATATATCTTTTTTAACGTTTCAAAGACATAGTGTGCAGTTAAATACAACAACCAAACACTGAATGCTTTTCAAGAACATTGTATGAAAATGTATATTGATGTAACCTGCTGGGAAGTGACTAAAAAATATAAACTACAGAGCCAGCCGTACAGCAGAAGATATAGATTTCAGTTACTTTTGTTGTCCAGATGCCCTAACCTGTGAGAAAAATACCAAAAATGATATACCATCTTTTTTTTTTCGTTGCAAGTTTTCCCTCTTAGCTGTATTGGAGGAGGTAAGTAGAAGATAATCAGGAACTCTGTTAGAAATTGCTTGTATTTATCAATTTCTTTAATGAAGGTTACTCCCACATAATGAGAATAATAGGAGCCTCTGGCTAGATTCACATATTACACTAAACCATTATATGGTTGGTTAGTCAGTGGTTAGCAGGTTATGTGGTTTATAAGACACGAGTTTATGGTTTTCATTAATGTGTTAACCTGGTCAGGCGTGGTTTATTCAATAAGCATTGTTTAAACCTGCCAAGATCAGGCCACTGAAACCCACTTCTTAAACTACTCTGGCCTATCTTAGGTTCCACTGCTTGGTCACATTAGACTACAGCAGAGTTTCTCATCCTCAGCAACTTTAAGAAGCAACTGGCTGGGGAATTCTGAGAGTTGAAGTCCACACTTCTTAAAGTTGCTGAGGTTGAAAACCTTTGGATTAGAGAGTATGTTAAAAAAAGAAAGAAAGAAACCAAGTATTCTTTTAAATATCCGTCCATCCATCCAGGCCTGTGTGAATTTGTTAGTTCTCCAGTCACAGACAGTGGAGAAGAACTCTTTTTTTTTAAACAAGGGGCTCCCAAATTAAGCTTGAAACTGGAGAGTGATCTCCAAGTAACTGGCTTTGGGAAGCTAACACTCTTTGTCTTTTCCTCTCATTCTCCTATATCTATAATTCTCTTGTAGATTCATGTTGCATCAAAAAGTTGCTAATCCTCTGCTGGATGATTTCATGAATCTTGTCCCAGAGATTTCAAAAACATTGTGTTTCAAGATGTACCCACTCAGTTGGCAGCAGGACATGGGAATCATAATTGTGACTCCAATACCAGGATAAATACAAGGATTACCCTGTATAAAGACAATATTTTGATGAGATTATATCTTAAATAAAGCAAGGTTTTCAGTCTTAAGGCAGCTATCTCAGTGTTGCAATGTTGTCTCTCAAATGAAGTAGCAAAAGAACAACCTCTATGTAAAAATTAGCTGTTCCTAGGCTTTATTTGTATATTATTATGAACCACCAAAGATCATTTTAAATAATTTTTGTCACCATCTATGTTATATTATAATCTAAACCATGAAGTTTCTGAGGCATTAAAATCTGTTTCTATACATTTGGAGGAGATTAAAGAGTTACAGCTTTTTAAATGCCCCCCCCCCCGCCTCCTCCTCCTCCTCTATCCACAAAGCATGGAGAAATGGCAAGGTACCTGAGCAGACAGGGTTTTGATATGAAAGAGCTTCAGCTGTCCCTAAAGCATGTAATCTTTACTTGAAGAATTATCATAAAGTTCTTTTTTCTAATCAGTTGCAATACTTAAGTTGCAATACTTAATCTGTTCTCTTGTTTGTCATTCTCAGTCACTTTATTTCTAGCTACCCCACAAGGCTGTTGTTGGGAGATAAAATAGGGGAAAGGAGTGCTTGAGTGCCACCTTTTGCTCCTGAAGGAAAGACAGGTATAACTCTAATAAATAAAGATTTATAGATAGACAGACAGACAGACAGGATTTATAGTATCCAATAACATGGCTCCCAAGTAACTTTTCTATCCATGAAACATGAACTGTGATTGGTCGATAGCTTGAGAAACACATCAACTCATCACCAATGTCCATTAGTGAGTAAAAGTATACACTGGCATATATACTGTATACAAACATACCCATATCCATACTTTCTTTACTTGACAGGAAAAAAAAATAGCATTTCTAGTATGGCATCATATATCAGAGTTAAAAAGGCTGTTACTGCTATTTATTATTATCAATACTACTGCTACTGTTAATCAAAGGCCCTCCAAAATAGCAGATGCAGCACAATCCAGTAGAATAGGGTAAGATGCTTACCGGCAAGAACTGAATGAGCCAGAGAACCACCCAGAAAATTTAGTTTTAGCCAGCCTTTCACTTGGCAGAGTCTCACGCGGACCACTACTGAGGCACAGCTTCATTCCAGCTGGAGAAGTCCAGTCGACACACAAGGTGGGACGTGAAGCACAGGTCTTAAGAATTTAAAACAAACTGTTTCTAAAGCTCTTACTGTATATCTTGACAGCCACACTCTGTAGACCAAAAGGCTCAGCACCTTAGTTCAAATGGCAGGTACATTTCTTGCCCTGTGTCAAACTACATTTAACCACCATTATAATGCTTGTGCATTATTTTCCATTCTTGCCTAACATATTTACGTGTTTGGAAGTGGAATTTCATTATAATTAAGTAAGCTTCTATTAATAGATTGAATTATCAATCAAAAAAGATGAATATATTATATTCAGGCATCTCAAATTTTAATAGGCTCCTTTAGCCTACTGTATAGCAACAAGCTGGGATATGCTATGCAGGCTAATGTTAAACACACTATCATAGTTTCTTTTAAGCAAATAATACACAAAAGAAGTGAAATGGTTATGAACCTGTTACTCAAAACCAAAAGAAATAATTCTTGCTCTGCTTAATATAGCGCTATTAAATATAGAGCAAATCAATTAACAGCAAACATATTTCTGTTTTTTTTAATAAGGCATTTGATATGCTTGCTTAATTTTTAATACTTTTATACAGAAGACTGGTTAAAAATTACATGTAGGTGTTTTGCCCTCTGATTTGCCAGCATTCTATTGTACTTAATTAAGTTCTTTTTTATTATACAAAGCAAGAAATTAATTGCAAATAAATATTAAACAATATGGATGTTATTTCCTGTAGTGGCTAGAATAAAAATGTCCCTGGAATTTTATGGCACCATGGGAGGTGAGCTACTATTTAAATAATAATAATAATTAAAAAAGTAATATATCTAAGGTGTTATTTTTCAAATTCCCTGTGGCTTAGAAAATACATTTGCAGAAGGTCATATGATTAGCCAGCATAAATATACTATGCCTTATACCAATGAACTGGCATTACACTTTTAGTTCCTCTAAGTAAACTAATCATAGGATCTTGACTTTGGGCTCTAGCTACTGTTCTTGCTGCTACTCCCAAGGAGTGGGTGAGATCAGCAGTGTCTACAGGGGCAGTCAAAGCAAATAAGAGGGCATCAAAGCAAATCATGTGGCATTGTGATACAAGGCCCATCCCTCTTGTACAGGCATGTAATGTTGATGCAAGCGCAAAAGGAATGTGGCTTGAATTGCAAAGCTGTGTCTGCCATCTTGCCTCTTTTGATACACACACCCTATAGATGCTTCTGGTAGGATTTCTTGGATAATATTGGCCACAGTCCAGTATAGAAAAATGTTTCATGAAAATCAACCGGCTTACTGAATTTTGGATTATGGAAAAATATGGAAAGAAATATTCAAAAGAAGAGTCCTAAAGGCTTCATTTTGAAGCATTATGTATAATGTATGTTAATGTTTTAATTAAAACTAAGTAGAAAATCAACAGAAAACCAGAAAAGTAAAATCAGAAGGCACTGAGCAAAACCTCATTCATGAGAAATGCATCAGTTAAGGTATGACCTTCAGTTCCAACAACCCATCTTCAGACTTCTTCGGAAGTGTATTTTTGCAGACATAAGAATCTTTGATACATATATCAGTGACTGGGATATATTCTTCAGAGAAAGGGTGTATACTTTTATTTAAAAAATCTATTTTAAACACAACAAAATCCAACTGACAGGAGACCAAACCCCCTTTTTTTTTGGATTGACAATTTTGCCAGATATTAAACGTTTTGCAGGGCAACACAGCAGGCAACTTTGTGACCACAGTAGCTTTTTCTCACTTTCATAAGCCACTGCACATCTCAAAAAAATAAATTAGAACCTTTTGTTTGTACATTTAGGGGTTGCCTATACTCTTACTGAAGTTCTGCTTATGCTGGCTACTTAAAAAATAAATGAATAAATAGCAACAAAATGTATTGATGACAAGCCACTTGAACTAGAAGAATAAAATGAAGAAAAATTCCCAGTTTTCAAGTAATGAAAGGACCAAAGGGCAGAATCTTTCAGGGAATTCTCTAAAGTTGATTCTGAGGTTTAATGTAATAAATGCATGTTGTCTCAGAGGAATAACTGGGCTTACTTCCAGATAAGGAGGCACGGCACTGCAGTCCCTGGGAACGTAGGGCCCCTATATGATTTTAAATGGATCGTAAGTAAAAGTGCAAAAATCTAACAATGCTGAAGGCTTGATTGTGCTGAGCACTGTTGGCACATGAAAAAATTATCTATCTACGGGAGATAGCAATGAAATAGAAAGTCTTAGGAAAATAACGGCTGATCTAATCTAGACATACACATAGCTTAGTATCATTGACACCAAGCTTCTAAAAAGAGAACCATGGAACAGGGAAGTTCACTTTACCAAGTGAAAGCCTCAGCTGTTGTTGAAAGCTTTAATGGTCTTTAAGAGTAACATTATGTATGAGCAAGTACTCCAGCAGAAAAAGCTCCCTCTTCTTCTTTTTCTCACATCAAATTTATGTTGCAACAAAAAGATTGGCTCAGTTCCATTTTTTTAGTGAGTGTTACCAAAATCAGCTGGTCTCCCTTCCTCTCTCTACAGTTCTAATAAATTTCAGTTCAGCTTTTCCCCAAAGAATATAACAGTATGTGTGTATATATATAAGTGCGTGTGCGTATGTGTGTGTGTCTGTCTGTCTATCTATCTGGTCCATGCAAATCTGAACACTTCGAAAGTATCACTTATTGCAAAATGCCCTCAAATGAAATGGAAAATTCAAAGAGATGAATTGTCCCTACTAATGTTTGAGGTGAAGCATATTAGCATGTTGCCCATGTAACTCACAACAGAAGAATCTTTCATCAAGCCCTGTTCTCAGCTTAAAGACTTTCATGTTAATTATAGTGACATGCATTTGCAGAGAGGAAATACAGTAGAACTTTAACACCAGTATTTGAGGCAGAGTAGCTTACTTGGGCCTAAAATAAGCAACACTGAGCTTTTAGACAATGTCAAATGTTGACATTTTAGATACAGATACTCTGCATTTTGAAAATGACAAATGTTTTCCTAGCAGAGAGAGATAATGTTTCTGTCAGCCCAACAGCCATAAACTCAAGTTTGGATATAGGGTTGTTGTTGTTGTTTTTTACTGTTTATCTCCAGAAAACAGTTTTAAAGCATGCACCTGTCAGTTATAACCTTGCTTCTTGTAGTTTGGTGTTCTCTTCTGCAACCCTCTTTTTCTCCTGATAAAAAGCTCATCTCTGGAAAGAAGTGTAAACTGCCAATTAGGCTGCTAACATTTTCTGCTCCAGTCTGTGCTGTGTACAGTGAGATTGGATACTTTAATTGCACCAAGCTTGTATCTTATCAAAAGCTGTCTACAGGCTCATTGGAGCCTCTGTATTTGCAAGGAAAGTCCAAATCAGGAACTAATGCTGATACTTAAATGCAATAGCTGGCCAATGCAATAGTTAAAATGCTGAGACCAAGTTTTCAAGCCACTCAGAACTCTTCCTTGGATGTTCAAGGGGAAAAAAAGAACATGAAAGCATTCATCAAGCTGTGACATATTGACATTACACCACTGTAAATGCAGCTGGCTCTCAGCACTACTATAGATGTCAGGCCAATTCTCACAGTATTGCCTTCTCATGGGGAAAATAATCAAATAGTCTCTGCATGATGGTAGTTTATGTATTTAATTGTTTACCATGACTTCATTCATTCACACATGGACATTTAGATGACCACTCATTTTCTTGACACACCTGAAAATGCTGGGTTCTTTAATGGAACTTCTTTGTCAAAATGGAGAAATTAGCTCATTGGCAATGAGCGAATAATACAAGTTTCATTTTACAATAAGTATATGCAGGAAGAAAACTTTATTGATGCATATTCTACCAACCACCTAGCACTAGACCAACGTACTATTCATAATACTTATAATGAAACCAAAGAATGGAATTTCACTTCTTACCTTAAATACTAGGGAGTACTGGTTTGATCCTTTTATTCAAAAACCTCCACAAAATTCCAGTCCTTATTTTTTAATGCTAAAGTTCTGCCATACAGAAAATGATGGTGGTACCACTGCCATGCTCCAAACCTCAGATCTTAGGGGGAAGGAGATTGAAAACACTTTACAAATGGTTTTTGGAGCTTTCAGGATGTGGCAGAAATGACTTGAGCAAGCAGCTTCTATGATCAAAAGGAGACCCCCCCCCCAAAAAAAATTCACTGTAGAAATTACATATGATGGTTGTGATCCTATTTCAGAGGCATTAAAGTTGCTTCTGAAGGAATAGCCAAGCATACAGTGAATAATTTCTCATTTTACATTACATAATGAGTCATATATTCAAACAAAAAGTTGCCACTTATGCTAAACTAACCCTCCAAAATTCATTAAATCAAAATATAAGTAATAGCAATCTGGATGTTTGTTTAAATCAGGGGTCCCCAAACTCTTCGGCTCATCAACGCTTCATGAAGTTTCAGATTGTTCATCAACCCTCATACATTTATTATATCAAAATAATTTAATAAACACTACTTTAAGTAATAGTACTACAAATAACAACAATAACAGATAGTCCCATTGACTCTTGGGGGGTCAATATCGACCGCTTTGGAAACCCCTTTGGAAAAATTTATTTCTTCCGGGGGCTACCGCACTCAGAAAAAAAAATTATTCCCTCCCCACAAATTTCTCTCCAGACTGTGTTCCCATTGTAGAATTTGTTGTTTCTCATCACTTGCAATTTACATCCATAAGTACAAGCTGTTTTATATTTCTCAGATCCACTCCTGGAGTTACAGAAAACTGGCACATGAGACGAGACAAAAATATGATGTGAGAATGCTGCTATGTCTTTAAAATGGATCACAAAGAGCTGCTTAACAGCCATCAGTATGGTAATTCAAGAATCAGCTAGATGTTAAAACTCATTCTACGCAATGGCTTAAAAAGTAATCTAAAAGAGTCAATATTTATCTTATTCAAATCTGATTAGTAAAAGAAGCAATTTCTAACAGAGTGAAGCATTTTGCTTTCACTTGCCTGATATTCATGAATAGTATTATGCAGATACAGGCAGTATTTATGGAAGATCTGCAACCACAGAAGCACAGATAAAGAAGAACATTTAAACACTAAACAAGTAAACCTTTGAATTTTTAAAAAACCTCTTTGTAAATTATGTGTATTTTATTCACAAATAATAAACCCCATTCTATTTTACTGGTTGGGATATCACTAATACTTTTCATACATCACAACCTAAAATTACTCTTAAAATAAAAGCAAGTAATGTTTAAATTCTCAACTTGCTTCATATTTCCATTAAGTTCTGCTTCCAATAATCAAATTACCATTTCTGAGGAATATTTGACTAACATTAATGATAAAAATGGTAACGTCAGCACATGTTAAACCCAAAGAAGATGTTCATTTATTAAACAAGTATTTCCTTGTTAATACAAAAAGGGCATTTACTAAACTGTTTGTACTGCTATTATGAATAAAACCACTGGATTTTCAATAAGCTATTAATAAAAACACTGTTCATTTCAGCTAAAGCTTGTCATTTAGAACTGAGTTGCATTTAAATGTTACTCTAAATTTGATGGAAAATGGAAAACAATGCCTGCTAATATTACATTAAAGAAAGAAGGCTGGAAGAAAGAATACAAATGTAATTTCTCTCTTTGAAACTGAAAATACTTTGCATAGTACCTTCTCCCATTTATTCAGGATTCAAATGATAGCACAATGTATACATATTCAGATTTTTCAGTTACTCTACTCAATGAGTTTATTGAGGTAGCATTCCATCAGCAAATATATGTATTTGCAAATGTCTGAATATTTTATATATACACATCAGAGAATAATTACAGAGTCCTTTATTATAACATTTATAAACCACTGACTCCATACTGTTATTTACATAAAATCACAATCAAAATAATAAAATACTCCATAGGTAAACACTTCTGTTTTGACCAACTTCCTACAAACCATCAGGGAAGGTGACATCCAAATTTCTGGGGATCAACTGTTCCAGAGGGAGTATACAATGTAAAACACACTTTCTTGGGTTTCAGTCCTGTGGTTCTGACATGGGTGAGATCCTCAACATCTGTCATTGGAAACCTGTCACATACCAGACAGGTCAGCTCTACTTGAATGAGACAGTCTTGCAGTTACTTAGATGCCTAGCCATATCAGCTGTTATAGGTAATGATCAAACCTTTGAATTGTTCTTGGTGTCACATTTCATCCAATCAAATAAGATGGAACCACTTGGAAGATCACCATTTATTTATTTAGAATTTAGACAAAGCAACATTTACTAAAAAAAAAAAAATGGTTAAGGCATTGGGAGACTGTGAATTGTAGTCCTGCCTTAAGCAGGAAGCCATCTGGGTGACCTTGGGCCAGTCCCTTTCTCTTAGCCCTATGAAGGAGGCAATAGCTACCCACTTCTGAAAATGCTGCCAAGAAAACTGCAGAGCCCTGTCCAGGCAAGTCACCTGGATTCAAGACTGACTCGAAGTCACCCCCCGCCAAAAGTGATTTAAGAAGTAGAAACAAGGTTCAAACCCTCCTATATTTTTGTATTGTTGTATATAAGATAGGCATCCATGTAAGTTTTATAAATAAATAAACAAACTCATACCTGGATGCCTACTGGCAAGCAATGCCATACCACACCACACCTACCCCAGTGTTATATGCATCAGGGTTCTTATCCACCAGAAGGCAGCTTCTGTCTCATATACTGTACAAGAGGAAGTTAATTTGAATTTATAATCATAAAAATAAATAGTGCAAAGATTGTATTCACAGCACTTTCCTGAAAATGTTGAAAACACTTTTCCCAGCTACGTGACATGCACTGATGAAATATACAAACGTTCCAAATGCAAGTGATTTGCATTAGTTCCACATAATGTGTATCAGCATTAATTAATTGCGTGCATAGTGTGTCTACATCTGTTAGCCATTAGTCTTTAGTCTAATTTATTAGATCTTCATAATTTACCTCAACAATTCATCAAGCAATGAATGGCTTCTGATGGCAAAACTGCTGATGGCATTAGTCAGTGATGTATTTTTGTATTATTTATATTTATCAGTGGAAGTATTGACCTTTATTATGCATGCTGTCTGAGAAATTATCTCATAATAGAAAACATGGAGCACTACGGTTAACCCAAGTCTTAGTGTGATGCAAACATCCAATAATATGGCTCATAAGAAGCACAAATATTAATGTATGATTTTCAGCTGAATACAAATTAATACAATGGATTTTTAAAAATTAGCATCAGAATGAAAAAACAAAATATATCCATATTTTCTTTATATCTGCCAAATGCTTTATAAAAGTAACTGAAAAATCCTTTTATTAATACCAAATATTAAAAAAGCAATAATACTGCTTGGTTTTTTTACAATAAATATTTATATAAATAATATTTGATTAGTACACCAAACCCCTATCAGCAACCCAGCTTCTACATAGCTATAGTAAAAAATAGTGGAGAAATAGGATTCAGAATGTCAAATCCAGTCTAAACATCTGGTGTGACCAACCATAATAATAATAATAATCATGATGATGATGTAAATTATTTTCATGCCACAAACCAATGAGGTGTTTTTATCTAGGATTACATAAATGATATGGAAGCATTAGCTTCCACAGCTGATCCTGAAATCACCAGTATATTTTCACCAATTTTCCAGATTATTTGGAAATCCTCACTATATATAAAATGCATTTAACTTCAGACTAAAAATGGCCTCCTTCATATAGCGAACTTGAAAATGAAAGAGGCCCACCCCCAAAATAAGGTATTGACTTCTCTCTAGGTACCCCAGAAATATGAGCAAGTCAGTTAGAAAGAAAAATAAGAACCTTCTTCCCCTCATATATGAGTTCTCCCTGAACAGAATGGGCTGAATCACTCTCTCAGTGCATAACTGAAAAATTATGGGGCTGTTGGAGTTTCCACACAGTTTCAGGTAAAAATCCTCAGATGTGGAGTTCTGCAGACTAAACAGAGAAAGACTTGAACCTGCCAGATCCAAAGCCTCAGAAGTAAGGGAACTGGCCTTACAAAAATGATAAATAAATTTTTCCCCTTCTCCAACAACCTCTTTTGTATTTTACTACCACAGTAGTTGAAAATATACCCCCAAACATATAGCCATTTACCTGAAAACAAAGCATGGTAATTTTAATGAGTAAGCAACTTTAGAATAATAAACTAAAGCATCATTTAGTAAGGATAATTATGCAAAAGTATTTCTAAATATTTTATGTAATGTGCAAAGGGACTGTTTTTCTCCATTTATTTGTTTCCAAATACCTTGACTGAAATGGCTCTTTTGCTCATTTCCTGAATTAATGATGCTAGGTGGCTGCTGGTAGTGTTTAGACTGAAACTGCTCCTATGATGCTACACGTGTTGTGCAGGAAGAGAAGATGTAGTGAGAAATAAAACTGCTGGTTGCTTTAGAACAGTAAATTAAAACATTAAGATCAGCAGAGTCCACAGTATGAGTGGATGTGTCAAAAAAGCCAAGATTGGCAGCAGCAGCAGCAGTACAATTAAAGCCCAGCGCTATTGTATGTACATGTGACATTGATATAAGTATAAAAGAGCTGGAGCTGAGACCATACTGCCATGACCTCCATCTTGACTTTTTTGACCTACCTAGGCCTTTGTTTAATATTAAGTGTGTTTCTGTGTGTTGTAAGGTAATTTGAAGAAAGGCAGAAATACAAAAAAGCTCTTAATGATCCTTTCACTGTATTTCTTCCCTTGTCAGGCTGAAAACAATCAGAGAATACTATCTGAATATTTTTGGACAGTGGTTCTCTACATAGGGTCAGGTTTGGGATTGATCCAAAATGACTTACTCCCATATCAATACATACTGAACCTGGCTGAAGGATGCTTTTCAACAGAAAAGGTGTCTTACAAATTGTTATCTGTAATTATTGTACATGGTTTTCTGGCTCAATTATCAATTATTTTCCATGTTCTCCTGTTTTTTCTATTGAACAATGGTTTAATAAAACATTCCTGAAATAATTTATAAGATTATTCCACTGGTGGGATTTTTATATATTTTAATTCAGCTGACATCTCTGTGCCCAATGTGTTCTTTCTATACAGTTTAACTAACTGGCTTCTAAGCAGTAAGCCAGAATGTGACCTTAAAAAGTAAGCTTACTAAAGCCCACTGGAGACATGATAGTTTACAGCTGATATAATAACACAGCTACTTCCAATCTGCAAAATGGAATTGATACAAGTTTAAATGCATGCTCTTTGCATACAAGAAAAAAAATCGAATTTAACATAAGATGCCATGCAGTTTAATTACTGATTTTAGATGGTATTTATTAGTTCAGCTCTCAATGTATAAAAGCTAATTTTTAAAAATCAAGAAAATATGTACTATGTTTCCATCTCCTAAATTCTTATTTGATCTAAATCTGATTAGGTTCAGCAATTTAATTTTTGCCTGTCTTTCATTCTATACCTTTCTCTGTCTTACAGACCCGAAGTCTTGGTATAAGACTAATTAATCATTTATCAACAATGAATTATTAATGATAAATCAATATTACACTCACATCTCTAGCCACGTTTAACAACCTATTTTATGACTATTGTTACTGATACCATCCATGAACAGAATTTACACTGTATATTAACTGAATACAGAATAGTGAAAAGAAAGTATAAACTGGGAATATGATTTTTTAAAATTTTTATATAGGCTCAAACAGATAACTCCCCACTTGAATTTTGTAACAGCAGTAGTTATAAAAGGCTATAACATGTTCTTTCTATACAGTTTAACTAACTGGCTTGTAAAAGAAACACGTGAAGCTTTTGGCTGGCACACTACATTTTGCGCTTTCACCTACGTCCATTTAAAACGTATTAAATAGATAAAGCTGCAATCCAGGGAAATTTAGGGCAGACTTGTACCTGCATTTTGCTTCATTCCCAAACAATAATCTATCCCCAAACAGTGCTTTCCATAATATAAACAACTCTGCTTTATTGTTTTCATCAGCTCAACTGCTCAGAGAATGTGTTAAATAAGAAAGGTTACATATGGCAATGGCCTGTTTGACTGTGGATTGTAACATTAAAGCTAATTTCACTGAAATACCACAAAGACAAGAAAACACAGTGTTCTGCTCATTCACACCAGAAGCAGTGGACTGACTCTGGGAAGAAAAAAAAAATCCTACATATAAATTCTAAACAATCCCAAGTGTTAATAGTGCTATTTTTGCCGTTCGCCATCACAGAAGGAAATAGATACAGCAGAAGAAAGGAAAGCCAGTTAACACAGAATCAGGCAACTAGATATATTAACTAAAGCCTTTAGGCTTAGCCACATTACACAGAAATGTCCCACTGGTGGGTGTCGGTGTCTGAAACTTTGGGATAAGGAATGGCAAGCAGATGCAGTAAGTATGAAGAGTCATACTTTAGTTCGGCTCTAAGAGAAAAAGAGTCTATTAAATCTTGCAAAATTTAAGCATTTGAACTTTGTGAGAACTGCTGGCCCTTTCGTTTGAAGAGAGAGGACAGCTATGAATAATGCCTAAGAGAAAAAGCAAAACAGCAACAAGGCTTTTTAAAGTGTGACCTTCAGCCTCAATTCCAGTTCCCCAGCAGCGATCTTCGTCTTCTTCTCAAGCATTGTTCTCATCAATAATAACAAAAGAAGATAAAGATAGTTCTACAAAGAGGCTGAAGAAGAGACTTCTGCTTTAGGGGAGACGTTAGAAGCTTTCTTGACACTGGAAAAGTCCACAATGGCATCTGTTTGAATGTCCATTTTAAGTTAATAAAATGGAAGAAGCTAGAAATTACTGATGGTACCAGAGAATAAGTTATTGAACTGAATATTTAATTTAGTATATAAGCATTTCCAATAATAACTAGCTCCACCACCCCATTAATTTTACTTCACTTTGCAGCAGTGATTTTAGTTTAGATTAGACATTGAGGAGATACTTTATTTCTTTTTCACAAACATGTGAGATTGTTTAAAATATAAAAACTCCAGAATATTAATATAAAGAAAATATTTGAAACTTTCCAATACTCAACCATTCAAATTGGTCAATGAGTTTATTATTATTTTTTTAAATCAAGGGGCCCCATTATAAGCCTTCTTGGGAAAAAGTTCTGTTTTGAAATGTTGCGTGTGCACTCTTCTAGTAAATAAAACAACACATACAATATTTCACGTTCAAGGTACTACCTGATGGTGGG
Source organism: Liasis olivaceus (assembly GCA_030867105.1). Lineage (NCBI taxonomy): Eukaryota > Metazoa > Chordata > Lepidosauria > Squamata > Pythonidae > Liasis > Liasis olivaceus. The sequence continues at coordinate 256,709,306 of CM061349.1, read as the reverse complement.
GGGCACATTCAGCTCTTTTAATAAAAAATTCATTTCTACAAACTAAGGAGACACAAAGAATATTACAGGGAGGCCTCTTCAAGCAGATAAAAAACCTATTTCTTATATGTCATTCTTCCTTGGAAAACTAGGAGAAGCTTACCTTAATTTCAAGATATTTAAGTACTGCTCAGGCCACACATTGAGAGTCTCAATAATCCATAATGAAGCACAGTCATCAATAAAAAAAAGTTTCACATCATGTCAATAAGAGCTTGATGCAGACAATTCTAACCAACGTGATTTTGATTTCTTATGATACCACAACAGCACAAAAATATTGTTTCAAAACAATGTAAATGACACTTATAATTATTTGATTGTTGATGACCTGTTCTCCCAGCAGCAGGTTGCCCTAAGAATGCCATTAGGCAGTCTCATTTTGCAAAACACTACAGTATACTAGCCTATGTATCTGTAAGAACTAAACCCATTTCTTTAGCTATGATCACAAACAGGACTAGAATAATGCACAATAAAACGTGAAATTTGTATCCAATTTGCTCTTCAGTTTAAACATTTAGGATTAATTCATCCAGCCTTAAATCAATCATACTGATTTCTCATTTCATTCAATCTGGGGTTTAAGTTAGATATCTTATTTATAGAGTCCAAAAAGAATTTGGTCCAATTATATTAAGCACTATATTCTTTCATATGAACTTGTTCATAGGGAGACTCAGCTGATTTGAGACAGAACTTCTGTGATAGCATCCTTTTTCCAGAATTCCCTTCCAAGGAAAACAGTAGATCTCTGATGGTTTTATTCTATTTAGCTTATAATGCTTTAACACTGCTAACTTAGGTTTAAGATATTCATTTTCATGTTGTTGTTTGATGTTGCTTTGTTTGGTGGCCTACTTCTACATTACCTAACAAGAGCTTTTACATTACAGAACATGAAATACAGTAAAATGTTTCTATAAGTAAATGAAAAAGGTTAACAGGTTGAAGAAAAACTGCAACAATACAGAAAGCCTTATAGTTTGCAGAATACAGCTCCATAATTTGGTAAAGCCCTTTGGTCTGCTGGAACAAAGTATGTATACGAATGAAACATTAAATGACATGGAAAGATACTCCAGGATATATAATTAAGTGCATTATATGTATACCATACTGATTAAACTGATTTATGTAATGTGAAAATAATTTATTAATATAGAATGCACATGATGTTCAGAATAATTTGAGCTGTGAAATAAAGTACTTTTAGACTTTAAGTTGTTGATGCTAACTTCCTTTTTGAGTGGCACATATTCTGTGCTGCACATCAATTTATCTATTTGTGCAGAATCCACAGAAATGTAGAGATTCACAACAAACAATATTAAATAAATTCAGAATTCACCACTGGTAGTTGTTCAATTGTCACTGAAATGCCAGCTGAATCAAACCTAAAAGAAGCACTGATATTATTAAAAACATTGTGAACTTGTTCTCCCCAATCTACTGGGAACTGCAGAATGTAATGCTAGTTTCCAGCTTCATCTTACATGGTAACAATAGTTCATTACATGCTTCCATCAGCAACCTCATCAGTGTCCTTGAACATAACAAAGGTTATCAGAGGGACACATACAAGTCCTAGTCACACAGCCTTATTTAGTAAATGAATGCAAGAAGTATTTGTGTATGGATTAGGTGCAACTGGCACTTCTATTTGTAGCTACACAAAGAGGCTGCTTGCCTTACCAGCAATTATTTTTTTCCTAAACATAGCCAAAAACCAAAGGAAAAAATAGCCTATCTTACTAATTAATGAGGGTATGGATTGCTGAGAGGTTAACCCAACTGTTCCCAAGAAAAAGCAGATTATCTTAACAGACAAACACTCTGAAAGGGTGGGAAAAGATTAGAATGTAATTTTATTTAGAAATAAATTAATAAAACTGATCATTTCTTTGTAACAAGTGTTTAAACCACAGGTATTCCCCCAATAAAATCATTACCATTAATGAGCAGATAGGTCCATGTTATTTTTAGTAATTCAGAAAGACAAGTTAGACTACTAATGTAATTCCAGTAATACATCAAAAATCCATGCTATCCCTTATGTTTCAAAATTGTACCAAAAAAACTATTGTATGGGGTAATAATGGAATAAGAATGCTGCAAAAAAAGAGCCATTATAGGGGAAGTGACTCTAAGCAATCTATTCCTAATCCCCACTTCTGACTCTGATGTTCCACTTCTAGATCTAGATGACTGTATTATTGGTGACCCTGCTGATGGTAAACATTAGGTTTGTCTCCAATAAAGCTGCACTTGTGGATGAGCAGGCAGAAGTGCCTTGCATTGTTGTTGTTGTTCAGTCGTTAAGTCATGTCCGACTCTTCGTGACCCCATGAACCATATTGCGCCAGGCCTTCCTGTCCTTCACTGCCTCCTGAGTTTGCTCAGTTTCATGCTCATTGCTTCAGTGATGCTATCTAACCATCTCATCCTCTGCCATCCCCTTCTCATTTTGCCTTCAATCTTTCCCAGTCCTTGCATTACTAAAACCTAGTTGGATAAGGGAGGCAATGTAGCCCTCTTCTAGATTTATCTCCCCAGATGTTGAGTTCTTCAGCAACCTTGATTTCAGGGATGGGGGCAATCACAATGAAAGCCCTTGCTGCCTCCCTATTCCAAGTGCCCACCAGATCCTTAGCAGGAGTGTCTACCAGAATGTTGGGGAAATCTTGAAGTGAACTTTGGAAAGCATCCAGATCCATTAAACAACTGGTGTGGACCAACTAAATGAGCCTGCTCCCCTGTAAATGGTCCCAAGTGGTCATAAGTTGCATCTGGACCAGGAAGTGCTCTGACTATGACAATGGACTCGGTTTAACATCCTCCACATCCAAATCATAAATTGGCCACTCCAAAGTAAAAATTAGGTATGGCCATCTGTATATGTTGGGCCAGATATTACTTGAGATAATCCCATGGTTGCTATGGAGGCAATAATTCCTGAGCCCTCCCTAAACCTGGCCCCAAGATATAGACGCTGAAGTCCCAGAGCATAAGAAGCCTGGGGAGCTCTACCACCAGCCTGGTGACAAACTCAGAAAGGGATCCTGCTTGCTACTGTAACTCATGCTCACATCACCACCTGTTAGTGCAGTGAACTCTACACGGGTCTGTCTCTGAAGACCACTTGGAAACTGCAGCTGGCACAAAATGCAGCAGCCCATATATTAGTTAATCAAAGTTACTGTAGATACCTATCTTACAGTTGTTGCGTTGGTTACCAAAAAGCTTCTGGATGCAATTCATAATGCTGGTTTTTACCTATAAAGCTCTCCATGGCTTGCCACTGAGGAACATACAGGACTACCTTCATATACTTAACTCTACATGCATATGACATTACTTTTTCCAGCATCAGAAAGACTTGTTTTTCAATGGCAGGAATGTGCTAGAACCAGATACCAGGCAAAAGACTTCAGTGTGTAACTGATTAAGGTCTTGTCAATTTCAGGCAGCAGTGCAAGGCAGCAGGAGGGTACTGATGAACTAATTAAGGTCCCAGAGCACAGCTTGTTAACTTGCTTGAGCACTTACTGTATTAGGGAAGCACTATGCCAGTAGAAAAGCTGCTCAGGAAGAGATAATCTTGTTGGATACTCAAAAAGCCAGAAAATATTTGATCTTTAGGCTATGCCTGCTGGTCAGAGGACATGAGGACAAAAAGGAAGACATGTTCTCCTTTTGCTAGACCTTTGGTAACCCTAGCCACAGCTCACAAACAATGTTTCTCTGTTACAGCCTCCCTGTTATGAAACACTCTCTCCCTTCAGATTAGAGTTAGCCCCTTCATTGTTGGCCTTCTGGAAACCATTAAAGACAAGAGTTGTTTGGAGGGAGAAAATGGTCACCATTACACTTATCAATGTATGGTTATTTTTAACTGGCGTTTATGTTTTACTCTGTTTTTATGTTCTAACCTCCCTGGAATAATTTTAGTTTAAATCTAGCAGTATACAAACACAACAAACAAACAAGCAAACAAAGATTTAAGGTGGTAGGGATGAATGTTATAGAGTTTTCTACTTTTTTCTTACTGTGATGAAAGATTCAGCAAATAGGCAGTAAGCCAACATCACCATATGATCCACCAGAGAAGCTTCAAATATACCCTAAATCAGAGTCACTAATTTTTGAGCTGTTGGGTACATTATTAATTTTTTAAAAAATAATTGTGGGTGCTCCAGAGATTGGAGAGGGATTTCAAGAGAGTAAGCTGTTCTTCTTCTATACATTGAGAGCAATGCAATCGCACTGGCAGTGGGAAAGGGTCAGACAAAGGAGAGATTGCCTACAGAAACTGCTTTCTTTTTTTCTCCTAACCCTAACCCCACCCCCACTGAGCACAGAGATTGGAGAGAAAGAGATTTCAAGAGAGTACTGTAAGCTGTTTGTGTAGCATTCCCGCAGCTCCCAGCCCTGGGATGCCAGCACAATCACATTGCTTTTGATGTGTAGGAGAGCAGACAGCTTATTCTCTTGCAATCCCTGTCTCTCCAATCTCTCTGTTCTGCAAGGGGGGGAAAAAAGAAAAAAAAACAGGTCAGGCACAGGATAACGTGTACTGATTGTAATGGTAATCATGTGACTGAGTGATGCTGCGAAGGTCCTAAATGGTCATAAATGGGTTGTAAAGTTATGTTTTCAGCACTGTTGTAAATCTGAATGGTCGCTGAACAAATGGTTAGTAAGTGAGGACTACCTGTATAATCTGCAAGAGCTTTGCTGTCTTTCAGATGAACAATCATAGTTTTTATCTCAAAAGTCAAAAGAGCTAGTCATTCAGCTGACCACCTTCCTAGAGGTTCATGGGTTTCATGGGTTAATCCAAGGTATTATAAAATTACCAAAATGTCCACATTTCAAGAGGAAGATGGTAAACCTGCTATGAAGAATTTGAATCGGTCTCCAATTGTAATAAACTGGAAAAGGGCTGAACTCTGACCCTAACTGGTTGTATTGCTACCAGACAGCATTTGTACATCTTTCTTTTTAGATTGCAAAAGACATTTTCATTTCCAAAAGTTCTTTGAAGGGAAATGACAGCAGATTAGTTTAAAGGCTTTGTAAGATGCAATAAATACTTTTTTTAGCACTCACACAATCATGAACAAACCAGTTCTTACAATTAATTTATGTTTTTAAAAAATTATGCACTCCTGTATTCTCTGGATGATTTTGCTGTAATAGTCCATAACTGAGTTTCCTAGATCAGCATGGATAATTAATTTTTAAGTTGACAGATCAGCCAAACTTAATAAACCAGTAGCATCCCTACATACCTTCATTCCATTTAATCCATATATTTCCAGTCTCCAGTTCAATATCAGGGTGAAACACAGTAAATGCCCTTGGGAAAAGTTAAGAATCAAACTCAGTAGAAGATCATCATGATCCAGACACAGAGGTACCTCTAGACAACTGACATGCTTTACTAAACTATGAGATATCAACCAGTAATTAAGAGTTGATATTTTGATCCCACTGAAAAGGTAATGTCTACTGGCCCATCTCTGGGCTATTGTGTTTGTAAGTCCAATCAGTTTGTCACCTGCACTAAACAAAATACTGCCAGATTACACATCATATCATTGGAGAGGCAAGCAGGTTAACAAGCCTCAATAGCAGCAGTTGAGGGAGGCAGCTATAGTGTTGGGTAATTAGGATCTCATTGTTTGGCCCCATTTTGTCATTCAGGTCATCTCCAACAAGAAGATCCACTGCTGAATATTTATCTCATTATCTCATTATCTGTCTAATTATCCATATATTTCTTTAAATCATACCACATTTGCTTAATCTGCAAGTGTCAGCATGGTGGGAGCAAAACAGCAAATTAATAGCTGGAGATGTAGAGGACATGGGTTTTCCAATGTACATGGGTTTTCCAATGCATCCTCTCATTAACTTTTGCACGGACACTCCACCAGTGGGATCTCCATGTAATCCTTCATACATGTTTCTGTTTTCAAGGCCAGATAATTTAACAGGGCCTTGATCTTGGCTACCAGTTCAGGCGTCACTGTCAGCCTCCCAGGTAGACCAGACAGGAAACACGACAAGATGAGCTAATTCTACTTTATTATAAGGCTACATTAATAGAATCTTGCAAGTCTGAAAGTACAAATCTCCCGCTCTCTCTTTTTACAGCCTGATAAGTCAGGGTGGATCCTTTCTAAGTTTCTTTCTGTGCCCATTATTTAGCTGTGGGCTCCTCCTGCTTTTATCTGATAGTTCCCTAGGCAGCATCTCTTCCCCCCGTCTTCCAAAGTCATTCCCACATACCATTACAATCACAGACTTGTAGAAAACAATCTGAACTGAACAAAGGGGTGAACGAGGGACTGCTTGTAGCTTTATCACATGTCTGTGCCTCTCCTTGTGCTTTTGGACCTCAGAGGTGTACAGCAAGTGACAATGTAGCTACAGTGTTGAGTTTGAATACAAAAAAAAGGGTTCACCTCTTCATGAATATGTTACATGATTAACATATCCTCTGTGGTCCCTTTATGAGAAAAAAAGTATATGATAATAAATATTAAATAAATATAAACATCATAAGGGGGATGGCATAAATTCCTCCTTTGTCTTGTGAGATATATTTCTACTAACAATTCACAGAAAAAGAAAACAGATACCTAAACAAACAGGAGTAGATTAGACAATTACTATTATATAAAGGGTAGTGCCTCAGAATAAGATTTGATAAATTCAGATTCGTTTCTAATCCACCATGAAGCACCCTGGATAATTTTTAGCTAATCTAAACAGCTGAGAATAAATTGGTGCTGACATTGGACACCTATTGAAGATGGATACAAATAAATTATAAGAATCCTTAGTTGTCATAAAGGAGTCAATCTGCAGATTGCAGAACAGGATAGTTAATTTACCAAGGTTTTAAAAAACAATAACCCCTTAAGGCAGCTGTTAATAGCATCAAGATATCTCAGGGATCACAGTATAGAAATCCATTGTTGTACGTATTCTAAAATATGTTAATATGTTGCCTTAGAGCAGTGTTTTTCAAACTTGGCAACTTGAAGATGAGTGGACTTCAACTCCCAGAATTCCCCAGCCAGCATTCTGGGACTTTCCAAACATCTTAAAGTTGCCAAGTTTGAAAAACACTGCCTTAGTTACATTTCAGCCAAATGTTTAGTTAGAGTTATAACATTTTAACATAAGGTACTTGTATGCGAAACAAAATAGCTGTACAGTTCAGCTAATGTTAGCAGTAGTTTACTTCAGTGATGTGATTCAGCTGTTTTCATCCTCATAATTACTGGTATCACAAGGAACAAAACAGAGAACAGAGTTTCTATTGGGGCTATGCTAAATGCTGGATCATGTGAAGTGCTACAATCATGCTTATTTTGCATTGTTTGGAAATAATCACTTTTTATTTCTCTTGTTATATGATGCCAATACTTTCAAAGTTCCAAGAGGGGTATGTTCATAAAGATGTTCAGAGAAATTGACAGGAACCTTCATATTACAGACAGCCTTTGTGTTAATGTAATTAGAAATGACATAATGGGAAATTATATGAAATGTTATGTAGCACACAAACCCTCATTCAGCCATTACCAACTCTTCTAACTTCTTTTTTTTTGGGGGGGGGGAGACACTGATAAAGAAGGCTAGGAAGGTATTTTACCCATATGCTTACTGACCTTGGACTTGTGGGGATGGGGTGGGGGTTTGCCTTCTTCCAACAATACAGTTCACATCCTATTCAGTGTTGTCCTTCTTGGTTATTGCATAGAGATTATTTGTCACAACATGTATATGTGACACTGGAGCATATGGACAGATCCATTTATAATGTCAACAGTATGGCACACTGTATATAAGGGTCCCCAAGCAAATTTACAAGACTCAATGGCCACATGCCCAAATGCTTTGGGGCATGGCCAAAGTCCTGGTATTTTGGAATTGCTCAGCAAACAGGTGGGTATCATTCAGCAATCATTCAATGACTCATTCATGACCAAAACTTTATAGCAATAATGGTGTAACCAATTGGGTTTTTTTACCAAATACAACACAGGCGTTATAGACTTCAAGTCACCTCTCTTGATCTTTCCACAGTCACTACATCACTAGATGCTGCCAATGTAATTAGCCTTCCATATTCTCTGTGCTCCTAAATACAGCGAATTAAATTAAAAAACAAACAAACACCCTAGTACAATAATTATGGAAATGTGCTGTATATATACATGTATCAGTTAGGTAAAGGATGAATTATACCAGACCATGTAACAGCAGACTCAGAGGAGAGATACAGATGTGCTTATACCCCAATGCCCTTACATGTGGATAGCATTAATTAATTAAATAATTTAATTAATTGAACAAGGCCGGTTGGGTGACTTGGGGCCAGTCTTTCTTACTTATTCCAACCCACCTCACAGGGTTGTTGTTGTGGGGAAAATTGGAAGCAGGAATATTAAGTATGTTCAATGCTGAGTTGATCAAAATATATATATAACAAAAAAGGCGGGATAAAAATATAATAGTAATAATAATAATAATACCTTTAACACCATCAAACAACATCTGCCTATCCCAGGTCCTTGGGAAATCCAGTCTAAACATATGGCTGACTGTACGACCAACCATAATAATAATAATAAATTATGGCACTTGGGGGAAAGGGTACCCGTTTTTATCTTTGTTTTTAGGGATTGTTGTGAGCTGCCTAGGATCATTATATGACATAGGTTGCCATATAAGTCCTGTAAATAAGTAAGTAAGTAAATTAATTAAATAATTGGCCAAATAATTTTATTCATGCCTTCTAGCATCAGCTTCAGTTACATTTGGCTGAACCAGTAATAATCAGTTACACAATTACATAAGCTTATCAATTACGTATATTCTTGGATTCCTGAGGCAGAATCGGGGAGATGAGGGTACTTCCTCCTTTCTGCAGCTCCTTGTGCAAAACTGCTCACAGATTTTGTGGAAAGACAGAAGCTGCAGCAGGAAAGACAAGAATCAAACATCCTTTTTAAAGATCTGGTTTCTACCTGTGCCATACTGGATTCCACCCGCATGGAATAAGTTCAGTATACGTTGGGAAAGAACATGCTCAGCTTCACCTCTTGAATCCAGGAAAGGACACATGTTTATGTGCATTTGTATGGGTATATTGTGAGAAGGATTTTTATTTGCTGCTCTCATCTAATTAGTACATAATGGTACACATTTGTCTTTACGATTTGGACGGAATAGATGGATTTCTCAATCTCCTGACAGTCAACATACTGTGATTAAAGTGACTAGAAACAGGCATCTTTTGAAGACTTGATTGTCTGTTGTCAAAAGAACCTTGTGACAATCTCTGATTTGGTTCCTAATTAGAAAACAAATCAGGGAATCAAGTGTGAAGTGATATGTCTATTTTTGTAGTTTCAGTCCTTTGATTGCAGGCCATATATGTAGTCCAGTATTACATTCAGGTTAGTGGACTGAAAATTGTGCTCGCTTATTGTAGATAAGAAAACACCTTTTAAACTGTTATTAGAGGTTAAACCAGATAGATAAATACCTTCTATAAATAGTTTAAAGTGTTAGACTAGTATCTGAAACTAGGCACTATTCTTAATTTTAAAGTTTTCCAAAGATGCAGACACATCAAACACCCCCCAGAAGTAGAGCTGTGCAAAATGTTCTCTGTGTGAACAATTCATGCACAGAATAGCTGGTTTCACATGGTCAGTGCCTGATGTGAAGCATTTTGAGTGTGTTGGTTTGCACACAGAATAAAATGGGGATGTTTTAATCTGGGCAGAAGTGGTTTGTGTGGGGGGGGGGGAGGAAGAAGCAGGGAAAAAAGTAAGGCATCAGTGATGTAGGGGAGACAGGGTGCTACTGAGGGGAGAAAGGCAGGCAATGGAAACCAGACTTGCCCTACTCACATGAATTTTATTTTATTCAAAACCCAGAACCACCAAAGCATTCTGGATTTAGGTTCCACTGAACTGTGGCTAAATCTGGTTTGTTTAAGGTTAAAAGCAAAACATTTTTCCTTGTTTTGTACACATCTCTACTCAAAAGTCATGAATGTGAGGATTCTGGGACTAGTTGAGGATACCAGTATTTCGAAGCCATACGAAATATGGCTTCGAAATATGGCTACTTTTCCATTCCAGAGAATGGAAAAGTAATCAGGACTCATTTGGAGCCTAAGGGGATGTATTTTCTAAAATTGTTCTCCGCTACTGTCATAGACGAGATGAACAGGGAGATGGGAGCTGCAGCTGAAGTTTCAGCAGTAATTAAATCGGAGATGTGGACTTTTATATCCTGCTATTTTTCCTGGACCTTGCCATCAAAGCCCAGAATCAGAACAGGTGAAAATCTGCTATACTGTACAGCTGTTGGTTCACGTGAAATGTTTTGCCAGTTTAAAGTAAGTTTAGAAAGTGGTGGAGGCTGGAAGTCTTTGCCACTAATAGCCCTAGACATTAGCAATTCTGCCAAGTATCCAAGACTACTATCATGAACGAGCAGGGCGAAAGCATAAACAAAGATAAGAATAGATGATAACCTGCTGGAGCAAATGGCACAGTGCTTGAAAATGACATTGCAATCATGCTACGAGGCAACATGGCATGAAGCACATAAAGCTGACGTCTGAAAATGAAACTTAAAGTACTTAACAGACAGTGGAATTTATGCTATTCTGAGTATGTGTTAAGATATTCACGGGGGACAAAAATGGATGTTGTGTGAGAATTGTCAATACATTTGGATTGCTTGATTTGTGTGGCAACTTTTCAAGAACTCTTTCAATAATTCAATAAACAGTTTTAGGTTTCTTTTAATGGGAAGTGCTTCAGTACTTTTAAACTAAAATGTGTAAAATAAACCTGAAATTAATGATTGAGGGATTCATTCAGACAGACCATCAATGTCACAGTTTCACAATTCATTTTAGCTGAAGACTGGTTTTTAACTCCAATTATATAAATGCACTCGCATTAATAACTGCAAAGTTTGAGTATAAATTGAAGGATGTCTATCATATTATTAAAAGATTGTAGTTGTCCGTGACCTGATTTGCTCTAGCACTGATCATGTTTATACTAAAGACTCTGCTATGCAGCTTCTGTGGTTATTATTGGACTCTGACTGATATACCTTATTTGACCTCAAAAATTAAGGTTTTGAATTTCATTGTCTTCACCTGTTGAACTGTTCATTTTCATGCATAGACTTCAAGTTCTTAAATGTGTATGAAAAATTGGGCTATGATGAACTAGTACATAGTTGGTATATCTTCCTTATTCACACAATATGTAATCAAGAATGGTACAATTTTAGCTTTTATATGTAACTCACTCAATGACAGTAAAGGAATGATAAAGGTGTCTTGTCTAGGATATTGGCCCTGGAACTGGATGAACTGTTGGGTTCAAATCCTTGCTCTCTTGTGAGTCTCACTGACGTAGGCATGGGCCACTGCATATTATTTATTCATTCATTAGACTGATATCTCATAATTCCTTGGGGAGCTCAAATGGCGTGCGCGCGCGCGCACACACACACACACGAATGATACTGTACCCTCCAAACTTTCCCAGCAACAATCTTGTGAAGTAGATTGGGTTAAGAGATAGTGATTGGTTCTAAATCACCCAGTGTGCTTCCATAGCTGAAGCTGGATTTGAATTGGAGTCTCCTTCAAATATACTATCCCACCATAACCATCATAACATACTGGCTCTCACAGACTTGCTGTGAGACTTTATGATACCAGTTCAGGTTGGCATACATAGTTAACCTCTTATAGGCCAACTTGTACTTTTTGTCAAAAACAGAAAAATAGAATACACACAGGGAAACAATAATATATTAGATGACTGTTCAGGGTGGAACACTTTTTAAGTAATGTTATTCAATTCTTATTCAGAACCAAGCAATTAATGTTCTCAGGAAATCTCAGCAAAGTGCTTTGCAACTGGTTTCTAACAAAGTATTATAGATAGGTATCTTAAGGTACCTTTAGTTGATTTTTATGAACAACTATGACATGCCAGGGAGACTGCCACTATTTTTTTAAAAGAGATTTGTAGGCACAGTGAAAAATATATTCTTATGCAGACAAATGATTTCCAAAGAAAATCCCAGTGGCTTTTTTTTTTTCTTACACTATCAAATTATGTCAGAACTCCACAAAGCATGCTTACATATTAATGAATAGTAAACTCTCTTTTGCTTATTGCATGTGAAGCATTTGATCTGTATGCATCGGTATAGCTAAGCTCTAACCAGAACTCAGCCCTAGCCAATTCTAGTCCAGTTTACTTTTGGAAACATTTCACTTTAAAACCAGGAGGATGATTCATGTGGAAAGGATGACTAAGATTTTGTTCCTGGGTAAACTCTATCTCAGATGTACTTGACACACCAACAAAGCAAAATTATCTGACTCTATTTGTAGCTCTCACATGGTGCCACACTAATTATGATCCTGGGTGTCTGGAGATATTTTTCTGGGGAGGAGCAAAACTGCAAGGTAGAATGTAATTGTAATTTGCACACATTGAATGTATCTTTACAACTTTTTTGCATGCTTCCTGGGGAGTATTTTTGGCAACACCATCTTTTCCATCAACATTATAGTTTCATATCGTGGGTCAGGAAAATAATTCCATTTTCTAGAATCTGGGAATTGGGAAGTGTCTTTTATTAAAGCAGTCCTTTGTCCATCTTGCTCAGACTACTAATGCTGACCAACAGGGTGTCTCCTCTTTATTTTCTAGTCCTTCTTAAAGAAGCTACAGGTTTAAATCAGGTAGTTTTTGCCTGCAAAGACGAAGCCCTTTTACTGAGCTACACTTTTTCTCCTTCCTTCCTTCCTTCCTCCCTCCCTCCCTTCCTTCCCTGAAGACCCTTTTCTAGGGAGTAGCAATAGAGTCTATGGAGAATTACCTTTGAAATGGGGAGTAGGGAGAAATGTATCTACCTGTATTTAGCCAGGGTTTGGCACTCCCTTTACTTTCATATTTTCATAGTTACTTTTTTATCTGATAACACAGTACATTTGCATTATTTTCATTCTAAACTGTAGAAATGCTCTTATAACTGCATGTTTTCTCCTACAGCTGCTGATCTGTGCCTATCTACAATCATCATCATCAGTATCAGCAACAGCCTGATAGCATTAAAGAACAGCTCTACCTTTTCTAGTAGTTTTGGTGACCTAGCAGTCTGAGCAGCATGTTTGCCTTGAAAAATTCCTCTGTAACGTCTCTCATTTCTTTTTCAGCTGGAAAACCTGGGATCTGAGCAATAATCTCTAATCACTGGCCTAAATCTTACAAGGCTGAAGTCCCAGGAAGCTGTTAAAAGTCCTTAAAAAGTGTTTGGTATTAGTTATTAGCTAAAGAAGAAAAAAAAATCTGTGCTTAATGCAGGTTAAAGTGAGCATCATTTGGAAGGAAAGACTAAATACAAATCAAATAGTGTATATAAACACATGTCCATGTTTGGCTTCTGCTATGTAATGCTGCTTAATCTAATCTGCAGTCCATACCCAGGCTCCGCTTTCTGGGTACAACCTATTTTCACATCCTGTATAATACAGGTACTCCTCACTTACCAACCACAATTGGAACTGGCAACTCTGTCACTAAATGACATGGCCGTAAAGTGAAATGTCACATGACTGCACTGACAGTTCCAGCTGTGGTCATTAAGTGAATCACCCATGGTCATAAAGCATGATGTCATGTGACCGCAACTTGAGACTTCCTGCCGGCTTCCCCACTGACTTTGCTCTTCAGAAGCCGCAAATGGCAATCATGTGACAGCGGGACACTGCGATCATTTAAAATGCATGTCAGTTGCCAAGCGCCCAAATCACTACTGGCGTGCATTTTAAATGAGCTATTGGGAAAAAATGCTTTGGGGTTCATGAAGTCTCATGGGAAAACTTGCACTGCAGCATAAACACAACATAATGATAATTGAATCCTCTGTATTGAAGTGAGATGAATAAGAATTAAAACGAAATCAAAGAATCCAATTACAATGACTGTGTTCTGTGAAAAGAGCATTCCAGTTTGCTATGCTAGTAATTCTATAAGCAATAAAAATAAGGCAGAAAGTTTCTTTAGAAACAAACAAACATCTCTGAAACATATGGAGCTAAATCTAATCATTTGCTGAGGCAGCACATTCATACTGAAGGTGTGATGTTTCAACATACCCCTCACAAAATGGGACATTAAAGCATGTTTGCAGGCAAATATGCCAGTAAAAATGAGGATATTTGGGAACACTGCTAAGCCAAGAATGCAATCTAAATAGCTATTTCTTTTATTGTGCCTTTTCACAGGATAATATTTCATGACTTTGGATTAGAATCAGACTTTGCATCAAGATGGGGGGGTATTTAGAATTTAAGGCCTCTCTGATACCTTTTCATTATTCAGAATAGGTGAATGCTCTCTCAGGAAAATGAGAAGGAAGGAAAAAAAGGTGTCTACATCTCCATGTCAGTCTAAGCAGAGGAAATAGCTTATCCTTATTCCTAATTTTGATTGTGAGGGAAAAGATACAGCGAACATCACCCAACATCCCTGTAGACTGGAAACCAACCTGAGGCAATGGTTTTGAGAAAAGGATAAACATCTTTCCTGTGGCATTTCTGAGCATAAAGCATGATGGCTGCTCTTCAATGGTTAAAAAAAAAAAAAAGCGGGGGGGAGGAAATGAGCACAGAATGCTTTATCCCATCTAGTTTAAGGAACAGCTTAATGCAAACTCCTAGTTAAATGGCAGTTTTTACGAAGCTTCTATTAAAGTTGTTATGATTCTTCCTGATTGATAGCAACTAATAATAGCATGTCATTTGGTGAGATACATTTGTCATCCCATTTCTTACAGCCTGTTTTTCATTGCGGTGGGAATTACTATTTCAGTCACTGCAACATAAACATAAGCATCACATTTAGTTCACTTCCGGCAGAGCCTTAACTGGACGTCGGGTTTACTATGTGATCACCGCTAAGAGCATTGGAAGCGTGAATACACTAATAGTAGCACTGCACTTCAGTAAAATGGAGCACTTGTGGCATGGAAATACATTAGATAAAACATCTTTAACATAATGCGAACATCCTACATTATGCGAAATCTACTTTCATTTTACTTTCTTCAATTCTAGGAATATAACTGAGAAATGAATGTTGTCAATTTCAGTAGCCTTTTTCCTTCCTTTTCCCTTTTGTTCCTTTCAGGAGCCTCACACCTCTCCAAGGTTAAGATAAATGCCCACACTTTCAAGAGGATGGCGATATGGCATGGAAAATATTGTCTTTTTTATTCTAGAAATGTGTTTCCAGAATAAAACACATATGAAAGGTTCACAGCTGGGACAGCATGGAAGAAAGAAGGATGGGAAGTTCCATTCCTTTCCTCCCTATCCATTGGTCCTTACAGACTGACTAGATCAGGGCTCCCCAAACTCTTCAGCTCATTGACCCCTTCATAAAGTTTCAGATTGTTCATCGACCCCCCAAACATTTTTATATTAAAATAATTTAATAAATACTACTTGAACTAATAGTACTACGAATAACAACAACAATAACAACTTTGACCCCTTGGATATCTCACTGACGTTGGGGATCAATATTGACCATTTTGTAGAACCCTGAATTAGACCCATTCTGCCCCATCCCCAACAGTATGGATGGCATACAGAAAGCAAGACCTAGGGCAGGATTACTTTCTATGCATGGTCTAACCCTCTTTCCACTGATCACTGGAGATGAAGAAGGTAAAGAATGCTTTTTTCCACTTTTGTCATAAACTATGTTCAGAAAGATAATGGGATCAGGAGACCAATGAAATAATGCTATACTGGGACACCCAGTACCAGCAACAGTGCTGAGGACTCATCCCTACTGCTACTCCCAAATGCAATGCATTACTATTTCTGGATCGACATTGCAAACAGTCATTCATTTATGCGAGAGGTTGTAAAATGGTATAATCAAGGGTATCACTGGAGGTGCAACTTTCCTTTGTGATCACAGTAATCAAGAATCAAACCTTCTATCTCAGCAGCTCCATTTGCAATTATATTTCTTGATCATTATATAATGAACTATTATGAAACTGGCTATTAGACAGATATAGGGCTGTGCAGTAATGCAAATTAGAAGGGCAAAATGGGTATGCACCTAGCACCTGCTGGGAAGACTTTAAACCAAACCCATCTTTCCCAGAAGCTGAAGGGAGCAGCCGTGCAAGCCCACAAAAAGATGCAGCTGTTTTATGCTGTTCCCAGTGACATCTCTGCACAGCCCTACTATTCAACATTGTGATCTAGTCTAAGAATAATTAACAAACCTAAATACACGAAGTGTCTTTTTCTAGGGAAGATACTGAGCATTTCATTTATGACCTCAGATGAAAGAATAATGTATACTCTGAAGATTGCAGCTAGGAATTGTAAAGGAGATTTGAGAGAATAATTGATTAAAAACAAGAATGCTAAAAGATTGGATTTATTCAATGTCTATAAATATACAGAGGCAATGTCTCTTAAATATATACATTTCAGTCTATGTAAGTTTATTTATTGATGCTTTATATATGTATCATTGTCCAATACTTATAGATTTAAACTTACATAGACTGAGGTGAAAAGCCTGTAAAGTATCTTGGCAATTTACTATGAGAAAAGTACATCATTTATGCTACTTTGTTAGTATGATTGGTCTCACTGATATGTCTGCAGCAATATTCACTGAAAACAATCTCTCTGTACTACATACAGCATTCTCAAGCCTGTTTAAAATTGAACTCATGGAAGCAATGCACTTTGAGTAAAGATCAGGCCTTTCTTCTTAAAGTTCAGCATATGACTTTTTAGAAAAATGCAACATGTTCTACATTTATCATTATTGTACCTTAAAACAACAAGTAAACACTCTTTTAAATCTCCTTTGCCCTTTAGTGAATCAACTCTGCTGTAGAATACCAGCCTACTTATTAGATAACTGTTCCAGAAAGTCACAACGGTGGGACGGTGCAAGAAAGAAAAATTGTTCTTTGCTTAAGAACCAAAACTGAAATGGCACCCTTGCTGAATGCTAACTTTTGTGAGAATCAGTTTATCCTTGGCATCTGTCTCCGATCTCATATTTTGCTTCCATCCTTCATTACCATGCTGCATTTTATTTATTTCTTTAATCTCTCTTCATCTTGCTTTTCCACTCATCATACCCACTCAGATTTCTATACACTATCCTCAAATTAGTATTTAGAAGCTATCAACTTCAATATATGCAGTGCAGCCTATTCTTTTTGCTTTCAAGTAACTCCTATGGCATTTAAGTGGGTTTCATTCCAGGTACAGCATGTTCAGAATTGGGGCAATAAGTTGATCATGACTGAGGAAGAGTAAACTTCCATTGCTATATGAAAAGTGCCAGCAACTTTGGCACCTTCTAGAAGTGTAGATATCAACTCCCAGAATTCTTCAACCAGCACGGCCAATGCTGACAATTATGGGAGTTAAAGTATATACATCTGAAGAGTTCCCAGGTTGGGAAAGCTACTATACACTATAAACGGTATCTTAGGGAAGCTTAGCGAAACTCATGAGAGTGAAACCAGTCATAATAATAAGGCAGAATTGCTGCAAATCAAGGCTTAGCATTCAGGAATAACTAGGTCCTCCTATCAGCAGAAGCAGCTACAGTAAACCTACAGGGTGGCCCTCTGAATGCTTCTGAACCTGTTACTCCTACCATTCCTCATCATTATCCACATTGCTATGGTTGATGGGAGCTGAAGTTCAACAGTATCTGTGAAGTCACATATTGCCCACATATTGAGTTAAATGAACCAGAAACAAATCACAGGCAAACATTTCCTATTATGTTCAAAGCTGCACTCCTGGTTTGTCCCTGTCTTAAGATGACTGCCTGAGTCTGACATTAGTGTTTGAACTTGGCTTTTCACATTCTTCAGAAGGTGACAAGACAAAGTCTGGTTTCAAATACTGTATAATAGGAGGGAAAAAATTGAAACATAGAAGGGGAAAATAGGAAAAAGACAAAAGTACTTCTCCACTCCAGATTATCCCTTTATTTGGTTTTTGCTGCAGAAGGGTATACACAAGTATATACTCAGGACTTCTATTTTTTACCAAAGGTTATTAGCTGATAAGGTCAGAGTTTGTGGATGGAGCTCAAATGGGCAATGTTTGCATGGACTTGGCTGTACTGTTTCCTGAGATACAGCCTGCAAAACTGTGAACAAGCAACCATTTTAAAATGTGAGCTTTGAAAAAGTATTACACCAAAGAGCTAGTCTAAAAAACATACATTTGGCTAAACAAGCCACACAAGTACATTCCTGACAAAAGAGCTGTTATAAGATACGGTATACCGTGTTAGCATTTGACAAGCCAGCAGAGGAAACGCTGCTAGTCCCATTGTCCCACACTCTCAGCCATGTGTTGCTGTGATTACAATTCTGAACAATGGATACTGTGTCAGTAGACAGCAAAACAAACAATAGGCCCTTTAAACAAAATAGCAGTAGGAAGAACACACAAATTAGTCAACAAGGGAACTGGATTAATTCTTTGCATTTTTTTTCCAGGGGTGATATTCTAGAGATTAGTAGAAAGGATGTTTTGTTCATCCTCCTACCCCTATGACTGTGTGTTTCTGCCTCCCCCTTTTTATCAATGAGGAATTTCGTTCTGTCGGCACCTGGCCTGACCAGCAGTCAGCTGAACTCTGAAGATCACTGCATACTATTTTAACTCTCACTTACTATTCAGTCTCTTTCCCAACAGCTGCAGGACCTGTGCTGTCCCCTTTGATCTGGAAGGCAAGCTTGTCATCTCTACTGCCAATACCAATAGGATATCAGCCTGCCTTAGCGACTCAACATTGCCAGTTGTTTCACAAGCCAAAAAAAAAAAAGGGGGGGGGGTTTGGGAACAAGCCTAGTTGATATATAGCTTTAGGCCAAGAAAGCCTAACTCAGACCTCCACTACTAACCTTCAGGATTACTACACTACACAGTGTATGTAGTAATCTACATTGCCCCCTAGCTGCTTTAGTTAAAAGGCAGCACAAAGGATCAAATAAGTATCACCATGAAGAATTTAAGAATTTTAAGGCATTAAATCTACATAGTCTATAAAACGATGAAAAGCTTAACAATCTATAGACATATATACTGGGGGAAATTGCATTCCTTATTCTTGAATTTTTTAAAAAAAACTCATCAAATATCATTTCCAAAGCTAAAACTTGAATGTGTCTTGAATGTTTGACTAAAGAAAGTGATTGATGCAAAGGAAGAATGAGGGTGACTCTGAACCCACAATATGAAACCAGTATCAGCTTCCTTTAAAGTTTGAAAAAAATCTAAATTGCCAGATTTTCAAAATTCCTCTAACCAAACACATATTGCAAATTGGAATCAAATATAAATGCTTTAGAACAATGTTTTTCAAACTTGGCAGCTTAAGATGTGTGGACTTCAACTCCCAGAATTTCCCAGCCAGCACGGGCCAAGTTAGAAAAACATTGCTTTATAACTTCATTTCTCAAATGTTAAAATTTAACTTTGAAACAACTGACACAGAATACATAATTTGGTAAAAAAAATTAAATTGCAATTGCATTTATATTTATATTAAAAGCATATGTTAAAATCAGCTATCACAAAAGAGTTAATCAATGCTAGAACAAATTTAGCACAGATGGAAAACATTTATTCAAATCTACACCAATATTTATTTTTATGTAAATTTTCAAATGATTATATCCACTACTAAAATCAAGTTATCTCTTTAAAATACTTACACTGTATTCATACATCAGTCAGCTACATTTTACCTTTATCATTGGCTTAATAAACAAAATATATTTACATCAACAGTATTTAAGAATATTACTAAATACTTGTGATTTACTAGATCCTGCTAAGCAAATGTAGTGTAAGCATTTTGATTAATACAAAAAATGTATTAATCAATGCCCAATGCTAATGTAGAGATCACAGCTATTTAAGACTAATTTTAGATGCCTTTAGAAGCATGCTAAGCATTCACAAAGAAGCTGCTAAAAAGATGGAGCTGAAAGTTTTCTTCCTCAGGAAATACTTTTATTTAAAGAAGTTCTGTCTTTCCACCAAACACAGTTTTACACCAGTTTTAAAAATCTGCAAAACAATTACAATAATGCTACTTTAAAAAGTGAACAATTAAAGGTCAGAAATGAAGAAAAAATACTAGTTAATATCAGTCAGGACATTTTCCACAGAATGCCAACCGCCCTGAAAAAGCTATCAGCAAGAAACAAAACAAATAAGAAACATGACAACTGGAAATCGAACCTTGAAGCCTCTAAACTTTAAAAGCAAACACAATGCTTGGAAAGATAATGTAGAGAGTACTAAGGGTACATCTCAAGAAAGGTACTTGCTAATTACTACAGCGTAAGAAGGGCCTCCAATTCAGAGTTCAGCTGATGCGAAAGTTAATGCAGAAAGATGTTTCTTCAGATGCATTAGTCCAAACCGATCAAGGTGAACCTAGCACCTGATCTATGGCCAGAAGCAGGCGGGAACCCACTAAAGGACCAAATACATGTGAAATATGTTCACCAGGCAACTTCCTGAAAACAATTTCCCTGCTGTAATCTGAATCTTTTTGAGATTTTAAAGAAGGGACAAGCTACCCTGTAGCATGCCCTAATCCCAGCCCCATTTTTGTGGACCCTAGAGTCTCCCAAATTTAGCAGTGCAACTGCGTTAGTGTTTTTTTTCTAAGATTAAAAAAAAACCTTAAGTGCTCTGAGTTAAGCCTCTGATAGGCCTAGCACACCAATTCTTTTTTAAAAGTTCTTTAAAAGGGACCAAAACCTGTCCTTCCTTCTCCTGATAACATTACCATATTATTACTATGTCCTTCATGGCCCTTAAACCCAGAAGGCTACCTTGTTCTGCACAACCCTGGATGTTACTACATGAAGGAAACCAGGGACATCAATCCAATTGTCTCTTACAGAGCTCCAGTTACTGCTTATTCTGGGACAGACTGTTTCTGTGACTGATTTTGCTGAGTTATTAACACCCCCCACCCCAAAAGATTTGCTATATGTTCCAAAATTCACCTCAAACTCCAGTACATCCACATATTGCTAGGAAAGATCCTTGGGGATAGGCTAGTTGCCTATCCATGCCTTTATGCCTGTTCAGTAAGCCGCCTGGGGTTATGGTACATAAAATGGGCAGTTATATAAGTCCTATAAATAAGTAAGTAAATTTATTTGCTTCTGCAATTTTCAGGAAGGAATAATTGAGGACAAACTACTTCTCCCAAACAGCATGGGACAGAGCTTAATCTCTTGTCTGGGCTGAAGCAGTGTAAACTGGGCTCTCATCTGCATGGAGCTACCTAAAAGCTCAGGAGAATGGGTCAAAATTAGCCTTCTCTGCAGTATGATTATGTTCAATGACTTCTTGTTATACATCCTAAGACGAACACTTCAACACATGCTGAATTTACTAACTCGGTTCCGATAGGCTGGAGCACCAGGAGCTTCTTGCTGCCTTCAGACTGATTTCGGAAACCCTCTGTAAACCCATTTGGACAGCTATCTTTTTCTTAGCAGCTGACTTCATGAGAAGGAATTGGGAGAAAGAGAGAGAGAGAGAGAGAGAGAGAGAGAGAGAGAGACAGGGAGAGAAGAGGTGTCAAAAAAGGGGGGAAAGGATGTCCAAAAAGTACACCTTCCCATCGCTATATTAGATCCATGAGAATGCATTTTTCAGCAAAATAAAAACCCAAAATAATACCAAAATGCAGAGGGAGTCACAAAAGGCAAGAGACTGGCTGCATCCATGCTATCAAACCTTCACTCTTTTTTATATGTGGGGGGTTTTTTTAGATTTTTTATTCCACCTTTATTATTCTTATACATAACTCAAGGCAGTGAACATACCTAATACTCTTTCTTCCTCCTATTTTCCCCTGTGAGGTGAGTTGGGCTGAGAGAGAGTGACTGGCCCAAAGTACCAGAGTGGGGCCTTGAGTACGCATTTACAGATGCCATACTGACTTTTTTTATGCCTCCCCTCCCTCCCTCCCATGGATGCCCCTTTCAATTGTCTACAATAGAACTCACTTTATCTGTTTACAGGTGTCATTCTGAATTTTGTTTAAAAGAGGCTGTGACATTCCATATTTGATTGTTTATTGTCCTCCTTTCATACCAACTCCCCACCAAGCATACAACAAGTTATTAACATCACGGGGAAGGCATTTTTAAAAAATAAAGATCTTTCAACAGCAAACATTGCAATTAGTCTGTTTGTAGAAAATAATTATAGTGCTCGTTTAGTAATGAGAACTATTAGAAAAGCAGCTTTCTCATGCTCATAACACACTGATTAGTTCTTTCAATATCAGCCTTTAAAACAGGAAAATACCCAGGAGTACTCAAGCCACAAGGGTCTCTAATAGGCCACATATATTTAAATCACCACATCACAAATTCATAAAAATAAAAAACAAACGACACATGTATGGGCACACATACACATATATACAATTCTCATTTCATCATCATTTTTTCTCTTGTCCCCAGTGTGTTGATCAAAATAGATCTACTTTAATCTAAAACTGCTCAGAAAACTCTTCTATAAGAATTTCATTAAGCTGCTCTCTAAGTTACCATTCTGAGGTTAAATGATTGAGCAGATGGTGCCTATACAGATCCATGAGTATCTGGATGAAGTAGTCCAGTCAGTTTCTGGATTGAGATTTTATGGACATAATAGACAATCTCTATCTGGGTAAGTTTAAGAGTAGCACCTTATGTTAACATCTTTATACCTTTTAGCAAGATTACTTGATGATGATGACTTGTTAAATTTATATCTTACTTTTTCTCTAGCAGCTCAAGGCAGCATATAGTGCAATCCCTCCTTCATTTCTTCCCCATATATTAGGTTAAGCTGAGAAGAGGGATGGTCCCAAAGTCATCCTATGAGCTATCATGGCTGAGAGTGGACTTGAACCTGGGTCTTCCTGCTCCTAGTCCAACAGCTTAAGTACTACATCACACTAACTCTTAAAATAAGAGTCCCTTCTTGTTGAGCATGACTCCTACTGAAAGCATATAACACTCTAGTGTTCTTGGCAGTTTTACAGAACTGGTTTGCCATTCCCTTCCTCTGGTATACTTTTTCAACTCCTCAGTCTAGCCTACAGTCCTGGGATTCCCTGATGTTCTACTAACCATGTCTGCCAATGCCCAAACATGGATGGTTAGAGGCTGTCACTTGCTGATTCTTCCAGACTGCTTTAGTAGGTTGGCTGGCATTGCAAGACATCCATGAGATGATTTAAGAATATTGTTTTGGTGAAAACTGGTCTTTCCGTTCCTTTACTTAAGGATAACCATCCTGAGATCAGTGATGAAGTGTCCTGGAGAGTTGAAGTACTCCCCACTAGGGTTGAGATATATCACTTTCTAATGTCAGAATTGTCTGCAACAAACTAGTTAATTTGTCCTGCTTATAATACCATGTAGAAAATTGAGAAATGATGGTTTATGGAAATTGAACACGTTTATGATCCTTAGCAGTTGTGGATGATGCTATTAAGTCCTATAACAGTGGATTCAAGCATACAGTTGGAACCAGGATCTCTAGAGAGTTTAGCCTTCATGTCTATATCACTGTGTGGCATAATCTACTCTTGTGACTAAACTATTTGCATTTGGTTGGTCATCTGTAAGGAAATGCAGCCCTGCTACAGAAGTCTTTTGAAATGGAAGTGTCATTGTCCAAGAAAGGGCTGCAGATCATTTGATTTTTTTTTTTTTTTTTTTGGTTGGGAACCATAGATAATGACAATAGGTAGTATTCTGTTACCTTCTGTTCTGGGTCTTTGATATAGTAGGTTATTCCTGAGTAGCAATCTGGCTCTGTTGAATAGTGTTGTTTTCTCCACCTGATCAGATGTATCAGGAAGCATTTTTCTAAGGCATCCATGAAGATATGGTGGGCCAATGTGAATTCATATAGCTATGCCACTATCTGGAGTTATGTGCTCTTGCCCCGAGTTTAAGTAATTACAGGGGAGAACTAAATGGCAGCGTTGAGGTTTAGATGTGTTGTTGCCCCACCAAGGAATGATATTCCAGATAGTTTTCATTTATCTTTAGAGGTAAATATTGAATGTAAAGGTCTATAATAAAAAGGATTGATGCAGCAATGAGACTATACTTGGTATTAATTCATATTGTTGATTTGATGTCTCTTTCCTTCTTTGCCTCTAACCCCATCACAGCTGTTCCTATGTCCAAGCACAAATGAGAGTTCAATGTGAAAGATAAACTGCTGTAACACATAGTCTGGAGATTGTTCAGATCTCAAAAAATGAAATGCTGTGGCTCTCAGATACACTAGATAAGAAATAATATTAAGGAATACTTTTTCAGTGATGCACATTTTATTTGACCCATAAGGTAAAACAATTTTTAGATACAAAATAAGTCAGTTTATGAGTCTGTATCTTACACACAGGAGTAATTCCTTACTATATTGTATCTTTCTTCAACATTTCTTTTTCAGCTCTATTTTTAATTTTACTTTCACACAATTAAGCAAGAAGAGAAAATATAAAAAGTAACATGTGTTTTGATTATGAGGGAGCAAAATTATAATTCTTTAATTTAACATACCTTCCTATAAACTTTATAGATTTAGTCAGGCATCTTTCTTTCTTTCTTTCTTTCTTTCTTTCTTTCTTTCTTTCTTTCTTTCTTTCTTTCTTTCTTTCTTTCTTTCTTTCTTTCTTTCTTTCTTTCTTTCTTTCTTCACAGTTCTAACAATCTTAAAATCTTTTATTTATACCTGGAACTGACTTCAGTGATAGGGACAATATATATTCAGATACTAAGATTTTAATCCTATTACCTTCCATCCTTATCTTATAAAGTGGACAGTAATCCAATAAAGTTAACAGAGTTGAAGGAATCTTAGGTGTGGCTCAAGGAATGGAGCAGCTACTCTCTTCTACTAAGTCAGAAAACTGGTCTATCTAACCCAGAATACTTGATAGTGACTAACAGCAACTCCACAAGAGTTTTCGTTCCACATGGGGAGAGCATGTAGGAACTAAACCATGGACTTTCTGTATGCAAACCTTGTCCTCTGTTACTAAGCTGCAGCTCCTCCCCTGGTTCACAGTGCTGTGCAGGCAGGAAGGACACTGCCCAGTTCTAGTTATATTACTCTCCCTCTTGCTTTCCTTGTGTAAAGCACTGGGGGTTGGTGTGTGTAGAGACTTTCCAACAAAGAACTCTGGCAGTATGACCTCCATCTGTCATTTTTTTCCATAACTATAAGACTACAGCTCTGGTCACTACAGCAAGCATGGCAAACACGCTGGTCTACAGGTGATAGGATGAGAGTTATAGTCTAAACATATGGAATTCATTAGATTATGAATTTTGCAGGACCTAGAAGTGTTACTCTCTGTGTGGCAGCCAGCAGATAAAAGAACAGATAATAAGATCTCTGCTGACTAAAAGTCACCCCTCTTAGCTAACAAATTATCAGGTATTTCTAGAAGAGTTGTTAAATTTGTTGCAATTGCTATCAGCTACCTAATCGTTTAGCTATCTTGGTAACTCTGAAACTTTCTATGTACGTTTCTATTTGTACCTCATGGTTATCTACACTGTTTCTTCAGTATGTCTATTTTGATCTTTAATTGGAATGGAATGGAATGGAATGGAATGGAATAATAGCTAGCTAATTGCAAAACATATTACTTCTACTGCATTATAATTTTCAACATATTGCAAGGTGTGCTGGTGGGTTCTGTCATGCTATGACTGACTAGGAACTGATCTGTCATTTGTTTCTGTTATCGCATACAACACAATCTCAAATAAGGAAGTATCATCCTTCTTTGGCAATTTACTGGTTGTACCCTTCTGAAGTCTGTTCCTTTAGCATTAACCCTTTGTAGAAAAGAAAGACATTTCTGTGGCATAAAACTGTTATTTTTGGGGAACTCATATCTGATATCATTATAGACTACAGTAAGATTTCATGAATGGGTAGCTATTTTCTTAATCAGACATTCTGAATTTTTAAACTTTCTATACCCAAAGGCTGAGGAGCATCTCCAGCCTGTGCTGAGAAAAGCTCTGGATTTAAAGGATCCAGTGCCTTCCTAGTTCATGAAAATGTGATGTAGAATTTCCCATTCTGAAAGAGGAGGTGGAAGAAAGAAAAATGTTGCCTCTTTTTTACCTTGCACAGCTCACTGGGGACTCTAACCATGAAGGTATAGAAGAGAACAAGAAAAGCCACATTAACTTTTAAATATGTAATTACACCATGAAGGTATTTAACAATAAATGACTGGAATAAATTATAAAGTTAAAGGGCATATTGTCATATCTTTACAAATCTCAAAGGAGTTAGTGTAGATTTTCCTAAGGAATTATATCCTGGATTCCTAACATTAGCAATGTAGGAGTTTAATTAATGGTGCAATTCATTCCTCTTCTAGTCTATCTATTTGAACTGGGTTTCATTTATTAGTTCAGAATATGTCCATTCTTGCCATTTAACAATTTTCATATTAGGAAGTGTGGTTAGAAGGTCTTGAATATAGTCATGCAGACTGTAATAGGAAATAATAGGAAATACATTCAGGAAAAGCTAAATAAATAAAAGCCTAGAAAAGAAATTTTCTCATTTTTCCCCCTCTAAAATATCTTGGTTTTTCCAAAATTTTTGCTTTCCTTTCCAGATCTCTACATCTCTGCATAGAACAAATATAGACATACCATATGGCAAAAGAAAGATCATGGATGCACTTTCTAAAATAGAAAAATAATTAAAATTGACTCACAGTGAAAACAATAATAAATAGAAAATATTTACAGTGTGAATTTCCATTCCACTGTTTTTTCTAAAACTCTCAAATTATACTGTATTTATCTTTAACTGTATCATTACCATGATCGAAACAACAGTGTCTGATCCTATGTTGTTCTTATACTCATTTAGCAAAATGAAAAGCTAGAAACTCACAAACACAGTGACCTCAAATAGAACATAAACTAAACAACTTGCAACCATCCAATTTAAACCAAAAGCTTGTAGTTAGAATTCAGTAAAAATAATAAAGTAGGCCACAATTCCATGGAGCATTAAATGCACTTAAATCTGTGTTGAAACTACTAAAGACTAATTCACCCAGAAATGAATTTGTACATTATATTAAGACAATTGCTCATGGGCAGGATAGTTTGTTCCAAGAATGTTAGAATATACCATGCAAGACCACTGCATATACTAACAGCAGCTTTGCATATGGTGTCATATGTTTGCAATTTAGACCACTATAGTACAAAAAGAGGCTATCTTGCAACCACACCTTTTTGTGATGGAGGAACACATTCTCTGACAGATGGAAATAATCAAGTTTAATTTAATATTTCAGGTAATGTAAAGTGCAGAAACATCATACTGAGAATAAAGAATACTGTCAAGATGATAGTTTCCCCACTTCTAAGATGTGGCTGTGAAATCTGGATCATCAGAAAGGCTGAATGAAGAAAAATGAATATCTCTGATTTGTGGTGCTGGAAAAAATTGCTGAGAATACCTTGGACAGCAAGAAGACCAAACAATTCAAAAGTAGATGAAGTAAAACCAGACTGCTCATTGGAAGCTGTAATAATGAAGGTGCAGCTTAGATAAATCAGATGCATAATGCAAAGGCAAGAGTCATGAGAGAAGACCCTGATGCATGGAAAAATGGAAGGCAATAAAAAAAGAGGCTAACCAAAGACCAGGTAGCTAGATACTATCATTGCTGACACAAGGACGAGCCTGGAAGAACTCAAAGAAGTAGTTAGTGATCAGCAATCCTGACAAAATGTTGTCCATTTGGTCTGAAAAACTAGAAGTAACTGAATGACTGAACAACAGTTTAATGTCTGATCTAGCCCTAAAGCCAGCTTGGCAGAGATTCCACGTTCATGAATCACAAGTTTTTTAATGGTTAAAATGCAAAATTAGAGAAAGAAAAAGATCACTATTCATGAGAAATGGCCTTCTTTAAGATTTCTGGCTTATTATTAAACTTTCCTCCCCCTCCGTTAAGAAGGGTAAGACCACACATTACCTGGATAAAACAACATTTGCAAAATCCTGCCAGTTTGGGTTGGAGAGCAAATTATAAAATGAAGAGCATGTTCTAACTCAGAAAGCCACTATAATTGAGAAATGGATTAAGTAGTGCTAAGCACTAATAGCTGGCTTTGTAGTAGACTATTCAGATGCTGAAAGGAATTACAGTAGTAGTCTACGTGCAATGTATAAAGGGATACTTTACAGTGAAGCAGCTTATAAGTGTAAATCCTACATGTGCAATTGGCCCGAAGCACTTAATGCTGTTTGTCAAATGACTTGTCGTGCCGTGGAAGAATGTGGCTAGAATAAATACACTTTACTCCGTTGTGAGACATTTTTCATGTAACTTAATTACGTCGAAAAGCACAGAAAACAGAGCTTTCCTCTGAACTGTAATTTGTACCCAAAACATTCAAATCTTTTGTCAGTTGCTTTCCCCATCTTCTTTTAGTAAATAAATTGTATATGCTATGTAGATATTATGACATTTGGTTGCTGTCGTTTTGGTTCATGTGATCTGCCTAAAGGAACAGGTGATTCCAATTTAAATTGCTTTTTGTCTACTTATTCTTAATAACATGGCACAGGAAGCAATTCTTCAGGTATCAATATGCCAATTAACGAGATGATTCTACCACTCTGTAGGCAAATGATGGCTTCTAATCTGCACAAGCAAGACAATGGGTGAAGGGAAGTGGGAGAGAGAAAACCAAGGTGCCAGCTCTGGGCAGGCACAGTGGTATCAAATACAATAAGCCTTTACATGCAATGTGCAAGAAATGGCAGTACACAGATACTTTTCATCCTCTTGCAGTGCAAAGAGCCTGAATTCAAAAGCCTGAGTGAAGCCCTGGTTGACTATCAGAGGCTGACTCACAAAACAATACACTCTTTAATTGGAATCGTTTTGGGATTGAACAGTACTTTCATTTTGCTCATATGTATGATGTTCATACAACACACACTCTGTTTTGCTTAAGTATCTACCCCCATCCAGTATTTGCTGCATGATGGTAGATCCTGAAACTTGGCTTATTTCTCCCTTTCCTTGGGAAGAAAGAGGGAAAACTAGTGATCAGAGAAGGCGTGTTGCCAACAGATCTCCTTCAAATGCAAATGTTCCTCATTCCTGCTGAGGTGCGTAAGAGCTGCACTTTCTTATGCTTCCAGGCTTGATTGCATGGGGATTTAAGACAGTCTGGCATCATATATCCATAGCCTAGAAACCATCATTTGCTTTGACCTCCGTTTTCCATATCCTTAGAAATTGTAAGCCTATTTAAACAAATAGAGAAAGCCAGGCTTTTGACTTAGTTGTGATTGAGCCAAAGCACATCTGTGTCCATTACAAAATATCCAGTAGGTTGGTGTACTTTTTCATTCTAATTAAAAATAAATTTCAAGTCCCAACACAAAACTATTGGTATTATCCTCACTTTGCTGGTTGGTGTATGAGTATAAAATGACATGGCTTAGGTCAGCCATACAAGTAGGACAGTTTTTCATTACAGAAACGTTTGAGATTATCTCTGGGTTATGATCCTGTGTCTTGATGGAGATGGAAAGTGAAAACTATGGAGCCAATCACTGGATAATAATCATCCAAATGCTTTCAGGGGTAAATTATCACTGATACAGCAAAAATGGAAAAATTATAATTTCCCAGTTCTGCTTTTCCTGTAGATCCAAACAAATTTACAATTTTAAAAATAATAAGAACATTAGCATCAAAATCTATCTGACAGGTAACTTCTCCTTTAGACTGACATAACTGGCATAGGCCTTTCTGTGGCTTTAGCTCACTATTGATGCCACCTGCGTATTTCACATATGAATTCTGCACCACAAATTTTAAATTAATTAGCCTGACTTTCTTTTGCACTTGACAACTCATCCCAAGGCCAATATAAACCACAGGACTCAGAATATTTTTAGTGTGAAGGTAATGAGTCAGCTCTGAGGTAGATGGATTTTCAATATTTATTGATACAATACAGCCTCACCTCAAGTTCTCAGTAATGAAGTTAGTACTGTCTGACACAGCATCATGAGTAATTTAAATTTGATAGATTCAGGAGAACTTTAAATGCACTGATTCCACTTCATCACTTCAGTGGTAAGCAAATGTATTATAGGACAATTATAACTGAACACTTTGGGTGGGGCTTTTCTATATACTGTCCTAAACAGCAAATATGTTAGGCTACTGTAAAAGGTGTACATGGCCATTGTTTCTTATTCCAGTATTCTGTTTCAGTTGACATACTGAAATGTTAGGGAACTAGAATGTGGCTCAACTACCTCCATGGGTTTTTATGGGAATGGTTCTGCAAATCCACTAAAAGTAATTCTACCAGTCATGATGACTTCTAAATACACTGACTCATTTGGAGCCTTTCATGAGCAAAAGATTATCCTTTATCTTATGTTCAGTATCCAGAAGGTCATCCTTCTCAAGGGAGGAAGATGTTAAATATTGGGGAACTTTACTGCAACTAGATAGTCTTGCTAACAAGCCAGAGCAGGGAGATGCTATATATACGGTAGTTGATGAAGAAGAGGGAAAGGATGACACCTGTAGGAATACGTCTACATCCTGATGTCTGCAACATGTGTCACCAGATACCACCACAGCTCCCTCACATGTTGACATAAATTTATAGCTACATTTAACTTGACCTTAGTTACATAAATAACCATTGCCTGACCTGCTGTTTTGCACATTAACCTACACAAATAACTGAATGTCAATAGATGTTCATCTAGCTACTTGGTCATTCAGCTGTTTCTCATTTATTTAAAAAAAGAGATGAAGGCTTATACTGCCAATATCTATCCCATAGCTGAGGTCCACTTTGAGAGGGCCTAAATAATGTTTCAAATTTTACCGTTGCATCAAGCTAATATAAACACTGCACTTGACAAACTGAGAGCAGAGCTGTCTCTTACCCAAGAGATGAGATTAAACGGAACAGTCGGTTAAAGAAAAATGAGCATTGCTCTTTAACATCCACAAAGAGGAAAACCTTGAAGGAAAAGACACATTGAAAATAGCAGTGAAGAGTTTCGTTAGTCCTTACATTGCCAATCAATATCAAACTATTTCTTGATCAGGTCAGGACTTACAACCCTCCCAAAAGATTTGAAATGAGGTAAAAATTGGATATAAAAGTGTATGGTAAAATTACAGTGTTGGAAGAGACCCCAAATCAACCCAGCTCAACCCCATGCAATATAAGAAACCGATTACCATTATATCCCCCCAAAGTGGCCCATCAGCCTCTGTATGAGACCATCCAGTAAGACCCTTCCGCTTCCAGGACAGTCTGATCCACTGTTGAACAATGGTCACTGAATCGTTTTTCTTATAAAATCTGAGCCGAAAGGTTCAGGTCCTGCGCCCCCCTGCCCCCATGACAACAGGAAACAAGCTTGCTCCCTCATTTCTGTGGCATCATTACAAATATTTGAAAATGACCTCTTCCCCAGGATAAATATGCTCAGCTCATTGTTTTTATCACCCTCTTAAGTAGTCGGCTCAGTAAGGAGGCCCCCTGCTTCACATTTCTGAAATCAGGTGCCAAGGGGGAAACTTGGTAATCTTGACATTTTTCCTGTATTTTATCTAATGAGTTATAGTTTTGATTTTATTATAGGTATTACTGTTATTACATTTTCTCATTCTGTTTTAGATTCTGATCTTTATATTTAGACATATTATTGTAAACAATGACGTAAAATTATTTTTAATTAACTCATGAACTTACGATGCTTCATCCTAGCATCCAATTTTCCCCAAATGATTTTACCAACTTTTTGCAAACTCTCTCATTATTAATATTGATTGGTGATTTAAGTATTATACACAGCTTAGCTACACCTGAGGAATGTTATTTTAGTTAACTTATCAATGTTTAATCATATGTGTTCTCTCCTCCAATTTAATGAACACTCAGAATTAGTCCATATATTAGTCCCCACTTTGTAAAAGCCAAATGCTTTTACAAAGTGGGGTGCGATTTTACTCTGGTGTATTTTATAATAGGATTGTTGTGATGTAGTCAAACAGATAATGGGGGAAAGGAGTACCAAATAAGAATGAAATGAAATATAAAAGGTTTCAGGAAAAACTCATATAACTATAGCTCAAGGCTGTTTATCATTCCTTATGAACTTCTCAACCACAGGCATGTAATTTAGCTGAAACTTTAATATACTTTAAGAGAAAATGGTAATAAAGATGTGGGCTTTGAAAAGTTACTTCATTTTAACAACAAGAAGAAAACCAGAATTCACTATTTATTCAAATGGTAGTTCACTATGTGACTAATAATTTATTCAGCTTGTTTTCTGGATATAACTTTAGTCCCTACATTTGTGCTCATGTAAAAGAACTTCAGTATACTGACAAAGATTCAAAAACATTAATCCCATTTCAATTTAAGCCAGGGTTGATACATAAATGTAGAACTGTAGAATGTAAAGACCTCGGTCACCTCAAACTACTGTGAAGAACATTAGCAATGATTACCATGCTATTTTGTCAGCTTTACAAGTGCAACCATGGTATCATGGCATTACTGTAATGTATTAAACAGAGGAAATTAGATTACTATGAGAGGTAATAGTTTCTAAATGGGTAGCCATGTTATACTTTTACAGCAAAAACCACAAAAAGAGCCTTGTAGCAGCATAAAGGCTAAGAAATTTGTTATTGCATAAGTTTCCATGGATCATAGCCCAATTCATCAGATGCCCTGGAATATGGTTCAGAGAGTATTATATATACATATAGATTTTGTTGAAAGAGTAGAAGTTTAGGAGAGAGGTAGTAGAGATTACCTACAGTGACTATAAGCAAAACAGTTTCTTACACTGTTAGATAAGAAATCTTGTTTTTTATTAAATTTGGAAGAAATGGTGTTAAATAATCTAATGAATTCCAATTCCACCATTTTACAATGAAGCCAGCAATTGTAATTCCTTTTTGTCAAGTCAGAGACAGTGTCCTAGAGAACTAAAATGCTTCCCCAGTGGTTCCTGGATATTACCATTCCTGATGTTTGATTTGTATCTATTTATCGAATACTAATTTTGCACAGAGTCTATATTTAAAATGGTATATACAGCCACAGAGAGCCAGTTTGGTGTAGTGGTTAAGGCATCAGGCTAGAAACCTTGAGTTCTAGTCCTGCCTAGGCAGAAAGCCAGCTGGTGACCTTGGGCCAGTCACTTTCTCTCAGCCCTAGGAAGGAGGTAATGGCAAACCTCTTCTGAAAAACTTGCCAAGAAAACTGCAAGAACTTGTCCAGGGAGTCTCCGAGAATCGGACACAAGTGAATGGATAAAACAATATATACAGGTGAAACTCGAAAAATTAGAATATCGTGCAAATGTTCATTTATGTCAGTATGGCAACTCAAAAGGTGAAACCAATATATGAGATAGACGCATTACATGCAAAGCGAGATATGTCAAGCCTTACTTTGGTATAATTGTGATGATTATGGCGTACAGCTTATGAAAACCCCAAATTCACAATCTCAGAAAATTAGAATAGTGTGAAAAGGTTTAATATTCTAGGCTCAAAATGTCCCACTCTAATCAGCTAATGAATCCATAACACCTGCAAAGGGTTCCTGAGCCTTTCAATGGTCTCTCAGGCTGGTTCAGTAGGAATCACAAGCATGGGAAAGACTGCTGACCTGACAGTTGTGCAGAAAACCATCCTTGACACCCTCCATAAGGAGGGAAAGCCCCAAAAGGTAATTGCAAAAGAAGTTGGATGCTCCCAAAGTGCTGTATCAAAGCACATCAATAGAAGGTTATGTGGAAGGGAAAAGTGTGGTAGAAGAAGGTGCACAAGCAGCAGGGATGACCGCAGCCTGGAGAGGATTGTCAGGAAAAGGCCATTCAAAAGTGTTGGGGACTTTCACAAGGAGTGGACTGAGGCTGGAGTTAGTGCATCAAGAGCCACCACACACAGACGGATCCTGGACATGGGCTTCAAATGTCGTATTCCTCTTGTCAAGCCGCTCCTGAACAACAAACAACATCAGAAGCGTCTTACCTGCGCTACAGAAAAAAAGAACTGGTCTGTTGCCCAGTGGTCCAAAGTCCTCTTTTCTGCTGAGAGCAACTTTTGCATCTCATTTGGGAACCAAGGACCCAGAGTCTGGAGGATGAATGGAGAGGCACACAATGCACGATGCTTGAAGTCCAGTGTGAAGTTTCCACAGTCTGTGTTGATTTGGGGAGCCATGTCATCTGCTGGTGTTGGTCCACTGTGCTTCATTAAGTCCAGGGTCAACGCAGCCGTCTACCAGGAGATTTTGGAGCACTTCATGCTTCCTTCCGCAGATGAGCTTTATGGGGATGCTGACTTCATTTTCCAGCAGGACTTGGCACCTGCCCACACTGCCAAAAGTACCAAAACCTGGTTTAATGACCATGGGATTACTGTGCTTGATTGGCCAGCAAACTTGTCTGACCTGAACCCCATAGAGAATCTATGGGGCATTGCCAAGAGAAAGATGAGGGACATGAGACCGAACAATGCAGCGGAGCTGAAGGCCGCTAGTGAAGCATCCTGGTCTTCCATAAGACCTCAGCAGTGCCACAGGCTGATAGCATCCATGCCACGCCACATTACGGCAGTCATTGCTGCAAAAGGGGCCCAAACCAAGTACTGAGTACATGTGCATACTTATACTTTGCAGAGGTCCGATATTGTTCTATTTCCAATCCTTGTGTTATTGATGTCATGTAATATTCTAATTTTCTGAGATTGTGAATTTGGGGTTTTCATAAGCTGTACGCCATAATCATCACAATTATACCAAAGTAAGGCTTGACATATCTCGCTTTGCATGTAATGCGTCTATCTCATATATTGGTTTCACCTTTTGAGTTGCCATACTGACATAAATGAACATTTGCACGATATTCTAATTTTTCGAGTTTCACCTGTACATACAGCCCACCTTCCCTTAAACTGCCGGAGCAGAAGATATGGATGTTACATTATGTCATGTTCTCATGTACAAGGTTAACATATACGAGGCCTAATTTTGCATAGTGATGAACTAATAGTGATGTGCACATCTAAATTCAGAGTTATCAACCTCTTTAGAAGAATTTTTAATGTATCAAATTAGTGAAATAGTTTTTGTAATACTAATTTCATATGCTACTTTAAGGTTCTCAATGATCAGCAGTTTCACATAGCTAATAAAACAGGCATATACCCCACTGGAGTTTGAGAAAGTGTCTGTTCCCCTGATGTTGTGAGTGATGTTGTTAGATTCTCTAAATAGTGTAGCACAGATGTGAGGGAATAATTAGCATCTGGGTCTGCAGCAGGATTTGGTTCCATATGTATGCATCATGATGCTGTGATATGCAATTGCTAGTTAGTAGCACTTTTAAGGTAAAAGTAGCACTTTTAAGCCAAGAAGCAACAGTTAGAACCAGTCATGGAACAACCAATTGGTTCAAAATAGGGAAAGGAGTACGACAAGGCTGTATACTGTCGCCCTGCTTATTTAATTTGTATGTAGAGTACATCATGAGAAATGCCAGGCTGGAAGAATCACAAGCTGGAATTAAGATTGCAGGAAAAACATCAACAACTTCAGATATGCAGATGATACCACCCTAATGGCAGAAAGTGAAGAAGAACTAAAAAGCCTCTTGATGAGGGTGAGAGAGGAGAGTGCAAAAGATGGCTTGAAACTCAACATTAAAAAAACTAAGATCATGGCATCTGGATCCATCAATTCCTGGCAAACAGAAGGGTAGAAATGGAAGCAGTAACAGACTTCATTTATTTGGGCTCCAAGATCACTGCAGACAGAGACTGCAGCCATGAAATTAAAAGACGCTTGCTCCTTGGGAGGAAAGCTATGGCAAACCTAGACAGCATATTAAAAAGCGGAGACATCACCTTGCCGACAAAGATCCGCATAATCAAAGCTATGGTTTTTCCAGTAGTAATGTATGGCTGTGAGAGCTGGACCATAAAGAAGGCTGAGCGCTGAAGAATTGATGCCTTTGAATTGTGGTGCTAGAGAAGACTCTTAAGAGTCCCCTGGACTGCTAGGAGGTCAAACCAGTCAATCTTAAAGGAAATCAATCCTGACTGCTCATTGGAAGGATTGATAATGAAGCTCAAGCTCAGATACTTTGGTCACCTAATGCGAAGAGAGGACTCTTTGGAAAAGACCCTGATGCTGGGAAAGATTGAAGGCAAAAGGAGAAGGGGACGGCAGAGGATGAGATAGTTAGATAGCATCACTGAAGCAATGAACATGAAACTGAGCAAACTCTGGGAGGCAGTGAAGGAGAGGAAGGCCTGGCACGATATGGTTCATGGGGTCATGAAGAGTCAGACATGACTTAACGACTGAACAACAACAACAACAGCAGCACTTTTAAGTTATGTAGCAATTGGAAAATCAACCCAGGCCTATCTTCCAATGACTGTGAAATGGAAGTGTCATTGTGCGAGATGGACTTATGATCATAGACTGTAAATTTGAGAGATTTTAATTGGAGCTGTAGGCGGCAACAAGTAATATTCTATTATGCTTTCTTTTTCTGGATCTGTCTCACAAAAGAGAGCACCTATTCCTATTCCCATTCCTGTTCCTGGGAACCCACATGCCTCTCTGGATCTGTTTTTAACTTCATTTGGTCAGTTCATGTCCCTTAGTTACAAGTCACTGTTGGATGAATCTGAACAGATGCAGTAGCATTCATGCATCATTTATTTACATTTATTTATTTATATATACATATCACATTTATATAACTGCCCATCTCACACAAAGCGACTCTGGGTGGTGAGAGTTCATGCTTGACACAGAAATAGAAAACTCAGCGTAGAAGGAAACATTCACTGGGCCACCCTTAATATCTAGCCACGACTGTGAACCAATCAGTTGTTCTCTGCTAGAAGTGGACTGCAGAAAATATGCGACAAGTACCTCCCCCATCTGTCCCCACATTTAATCCCTTGGTGATTACATAATTGTGCACATCTAAGTTCAGAGTTAACAACCTCTTTAGAAGAATTTTCTAATGTATCAAATTAGTGAAATAGTTTATGTAATACTGGTTTCATATGTTAGTTTAAGGTTCTCAATTCTGCGTGGTGACAGAATTGTACAAGCAAAGTGGGAATACTATAAAAAGTTGTTCTGGGGTTTGCTCCTCATTTTGCCTGATCATGTCCACAGTGGGTGGCTGCTGTACTGCAAAGTCTAAAATGTGATATATAGATGAACATTTAATTATTATAAGTGGAGTGTTTATTTCTTGCCCAACCAATAAATCATTAGCTTTATTCAGGGAGTGGCACTGCATACATCTGTTTATCATTTTACAGTTTGTAGTGCTGAAAAGTTTGAGAACCACCATGTTAGCTTAGATTTTGATGCTATGTTAGGCAGAGGAAACTAATTATCCATTAAGAGATATTCAGGATACAGGAAAGATAATTTCTAACTACAATTCCAAACTGAAAGAGAGAAAAGTATTAAAAAAAAAAAACATTAAGTTATGAGTTATCAACTTTTTCTTGTGTCTTTTTTCTGACATGAAATATTTTTCCTGACACATTTCCAGTTCACATTAAACAAAGTAAGAAAAAGAATAGCTGTAACACCTGATTTTTTAAAAAATAATTATTTCTTTTTTATCACTTGAAATTATTACATGTCTTATCTTGACAAAACTTTGGGAAACTGTTACGAAAACTTTGAATATTTTGTTGCCCCACATCCCCCAGAGATCCAAATGGCTCCCACTTTGCTATTGCTTGGGAGAGCTGTGAAGACCTGGCTCTTCACTCAGGCTTTTGCCAAGGGAGAGCGAGATCCCTCGCTTCACTCCATCTGGTCTATTGCATTTGCCATCTTTTATTTTTATCTTTTATTGATTCTTTGATTGTTGTGAGCCACCCAGAATTGTTGAGAGTTGGGTGGCGTACAAGTTTAATACATCATCATCATCATCATCATCATCATCATCATCATCATCATCGTTATTATTATTGCACAAATTTTTACTTGCAATATTAATTAATTAAATACCAGAGTTAATTTGTCCACACATATTGCAAACTGCTCTCATTTCTCATTACTGTCCTCTAACCATCTCATCAAGTCTCTGTAATGAGTGCAGTAGACAGCATAACCCTGACTGTGCCCCAAGCACCATTCTTCACTAGTGTGGGCTCCCAATGGAGCACGGTACTCTTAATGGAGCAGTAGAGCGTACATCAAGAGATATGCTGATTTTTTAAAATAACTTGTGACTTCCTGCTTGCAGCAATAGTTCTGAGGCGATCAACATCTGTGTGGAAAAGCAAACGACTTCTGTTGTTGTTTGGATTAAAGCTACCAAGGTCAATTTGCAGTAGCTTTGGATGTACAGTATGCAAAACGTGATATGATTTTAAACAGAAAGATATCTCTTTACTTTTTGGGGTGGGGTGGGGTGGGGTGGGGAGAATCTTTTGACATTTGTAATAAGGATTTCTACATTTTATTACATGACTTTATATTATGGAATAATCCATTCCAATTTCAACCATGCTTTTGTGTATTTAATTATATTGCTTACTGAGCATGCATTGCAGCCAAAAATAATATTTACAAATTTTTGAACATTTTCTTGTTTTTTTGCAACATATAAAAATCTAAGCAATTTTAAACTCAAATGCTGAGCACAAGCTTGAGTCTTGTGGATTCACTTCATTTTTGTTCATTTTGGCGAATCACAAATATGCAATTGACAACTGATATATTATATATTTTGTATTTGTTTGCTATTCATTGCCTGGTATCCATTGCCATATACTGTACTATTTTATGTCAACTATTAAATATTAACAAATGATACCCATCAAATATTATTGAATATATTAGAACTGTGATTTTTATATCAATATCTAATGTATTCTGATTTTTTGGAGCATGACAGATCCCCTGGAACTTTTCACAAATTACTCAATGAAAAGAACAGTCGCAAAAGCTTCTGCAGGCTTTTGTAATGTGCAACCATAGTAGAATGA
Source organism: Liasis olivaceus (assembly GCA_030867105.1). NCBI lineage: Eukaryota > Metazoa > Chordata > Lepidosauria > Squamata > Pythonidae > Liasis > Liasis olivaceus. The sequence continues at coordinate 256,669,947 of CM061349.1, read as the reverse complement.
TGAATGTATTCTACCACTCATATTAACTTCAGATTGAAGGACTGTTAGGCCAAAAATGTCAGTTTTGCATTGTGGCAAGCCCCTTGTGAATTGCTGGTATACAGAAAATATGTCTTCAAATCCTCTATAATATACACAGCAATAATTCCTTATTGGATGCTGAATCAGAAAGTCTCCCTTGAAGGTCAGAAGTTTGAATAAGGTGATACATCACTTCATAATAGATAACAAAAGTTGCCAAAAATGATATACCATTAACTGCCAATTGTCAATTACTATCACGATTATTACCAAATTTATTATCAAAGAAAGCCAGTTTGGTCTAGTGGTTAAGGCTCCAGGCTAGAAACCAGAAGGTGAGTTCTAGTCCTGCTTTAGGGAGTCGCCAGCTGGGTGACTTTGGACCAGACATTCTCTCTCAATCCATGATGTCAGGCTCGGGTGACAAGCCAGTCAGTCAGTTCCTGTCACAACCAACGGATCGACATTTGGTTGATCCAAAAAAAAAGAGGAACCTGTACATGTGGGAAAAATGCTAGGAAGAAAAAAACCCCTATCAAATGGTCAATTATTGTCAAGTCAATTACTAGGAAATGTTCATGTTAAACGTCACTAGATATTAAATAAACATATCCAATAATTGTGAAATATTCAAATACCAACATTTGTAAAGGAGAATTTTGAGAAACTTAGATAGCAAATATATTCCAGCAATACTGGAATATATTGGCATTAAGGCATGCCTCTTGGTGGAAGGTCATCTATATTTGAGTGCCATAATAGATGTCATCAAGGTACTTTCTGTAATTATGGGATAATAAGAAAGCTCCCCCCATCTAGTGACATAGGCAGACTAATTCAGGGAGAAGCATTTCTTCAAACTCCCAGATTGCAAAGTTGTTTAGTTCTTTGTAATCCATCGAACAAAAACTCAAGAGATCAGGCTTCTTTTTCTTTTCAGTTTATTTTTATAGTATAGGTTGTTGTTTATTTTTAATTTTTGTATTTATTTTGTTGTGTTTTAATCTTACTATGGAAGTTTTGATTTTTTCTTTTCGTATCTTGTACACTGCTGTGAGTTGTGAGATTGTAGCAGGATATAAATTCAAAAAATAAACTCACCAAATTTTAAATAGCATAAAGGAAACATTTTGTTCATCACTGGGAAATAAATGTACATTCTCAATATACGTTTATGTTATTTATTCATTTTACACATTTCTAAGACACAGATATGTTTCTAAGAAATCAAAACAAAAATCACATCCAAAAATGGATTTTTCAGTGGGATCTTTTTAAGATATATATTTTTCAGGAAATCAGATTTAGCAGGTGAACTGCCCCATCATCCAAAAGCAGGTTTATACTACAGCTCAAGATCAGACAATTTTCAGTTTGTTTTTCTTTTCAAATAGGTGCAATTTAATATATTTTATATTATATTTATTGTCCCCAAATTTCTGATTGATATCAAAAGAATGCAGAAGGGAGATTTTTTAAAGTAAATACACACAGGAATATCAAAAGCAAATTTATCTTCATAGGTTTTTTTTATTAAACCAGATATACTCTCTAATATATTATTTGAAATAAAACTGAGTGGACCCTAGATGTATATATGCAATATATCCTGTCTTAAGACCCTGAACAAAAGGCAGTAAATAAATAAAGTAAAATGCTAAGAAAATATTAACTACACTGTGAAGACTACAAAATCTTTCAACTCATTATTTTTTCTCTTGTGAGCCATTACAGAATATAAAGTTTTAAATAGGTCTGAAGAGTGACAAATTGAAAAACACCCAAGTACAGAATTAGACAACAGAGTAGCTTCTACTACACTGTAAGCAACCTGATAATCTAGTTCCATAAATGTGTCCATAAGGTAAACTGGAGCAATAGTAATGAGATGAAATAACACATGAAAGGAAAAACAAGAACTCTCATTGTGGACCAAGTAGTTTTCAAACATAACAAAATGAAATTTTGTATGATGTGTCATAATCATTAGGGATACATGCTGTAGGTCAACAGTGCAAGTAATCTATAAAAGTTTATAAACTGATTTATACTTAGTCATGCTTTGAGTAGACACAATAGGTTTTAAGTTAAACATGACTGAATTGGACTGATTTCAATAAATCTGCTCTAAGTGACTAAGGATAGATCCAACATTACATGAGCAAGAGTTCACTTATGCAATGGATTTTCCCTATCTCTCTCTCTCTCAAGTGCTCTCAAAATCTGCTCCAAAGGGTTGGAGGCCTTTTGGATTCAACCCTAAGTTTGGATCCAGCCTAATGAATTTTCAGAACAAAAAGGTAGGACAGCCATGCTGGCCACCTAATGAACTTTCAGGGAATTCTCTCTCTCTCTCCCCCTCCATATTTGCTTGCTCTCATGCCTTTCACAGCACCTTAATGTGCAGGTGAAGTAGTCAATTACTACTTCAAAAACCTATTCTCTGAAAAATCTTCACATTCTGATTTCAAATGTAGACCATTTTTTCTTCCATATGATAAAGTGTAAGAGTTAAAAACTAAATAAAAAAGATGTGCTTTTATCTAAATAACTAAGTCTCATAATAATTTGAGCTGTGGAGGAGGAATCAGGAAGGTCTTTTTCTATTAGTTATTGAAAAGTGAAGGTGATTCAGTTCTGCATTATGTACTAAGGAAAGCTAAAATATGAGCATTCGTTTTTGGTGTTTTAATCTCGCTCTCCTTCTCAAAGGCACTGTAATAAATCATACACAATGGGCTACTACAATTGAAGTTTAAGAAAGTGCAAAGAAAATGAAGGAGAAATGGGTTACTATTTTTGAAAACACTGTATCTTTGAAGATAGGATTTCATTTCCTGTAACTGTATCATGTATGCCACAATATATTTATTAGAGCAGACCTGTTTAAAAGATGTCTCTTTTTACAATGTCTGCATTTGTGTGATTCTCTTGTTTTTCTAAATGAAAAGGAATTTTACAACAAATAAGATCAGAGGATCAAATTCCTAAACCAGCAGAGTTTATATGTGTGCCAATATAGAATCAGTAAGACTCCGTAACCTTCAGTTGGATCTCTTTAAATCTCTTTTAGCATTATTTGACAGAAAATGTTAGATGGTTCTTATACATTCATACATAGTACTAAGAATGCTTTTGGATGATAGCAATGACAATTTTTTAGATATTAGATTTACTTTTTTCCAGAAGCACTCTATACAACATGGCAAATATCTAGAAACCTATTAGAAAGGCAACCTATTACTGTTGAATGATTTGTGATTTGAAGGGTATCTCTGTTGATGTAATTCATTTAAAAATCCTATCCAATTAAAGATAAACCCTTCAGGATGCCAAACTGAACTAAAAGCCTCATAGCCACCAAAGCACATGCCTGCTAACTTTATCATATGCCAACAAGTAAACAAATTAGGGATTGTTTCCCCAATTATTTTTATCTTTTTTTCACAGCATACTTCAGAATAATTAAAATCCCTCACTATCAATATGGATCCCTCCATATTACAGGTGGCTTATGATGGATCAAAACTGCAACACTGATATAAATCAAATATTGTAAGAATGCATCAATTACTCTTATTTGTATATACAGCTAACAAAAAAAAAGTGTACCTAAAGATTACAAAGGCATAAGTCATATTTGAGCATGTACTTATCAGTTCTCAGATGTAATTGAAACAGGAAATAACTGATTTTGGGTATTAAATAAGAAAGATTATATGACATGTTGGGTTCTAGACAGTGCTGGTAAATGTTTTACAATGGGCTGTCCAGAAAAAAAGACAACATCCAATGTCTCTATTGCTGCCACTATGTCCATGATACTAGCTGCTGAACAGGTGACCCTAATGGCTCAGCTCTACTCTCAACCGACTTGCAAAATTCCAAAAAACGTAACAATCAGCTCTTGTGAGCTTATACAAACTGGCTCCAGGACACCATTGATTCTAGGGCTCTCGGTGTTCTCTGCACTTCGTTGTTTTCCTACAGATGTTTCATTACCAGACTAGATAACATCATCAGTGCACGGGAAAGTGGAATTTGCTGATTATTTATATACAGCAGCTTTCCCTGTCAGTCTTGATTGGGGCATGGTTTCTTCCTTGATGCTTTGATTAGGATATTGTTTCTTCTTTTATTGGTTTTCTGGTGCTCTTTCTTGTTTCTCTAGATGTTGGCTGCTCAGGAAGATGTACTCTGGGCTGTTTCTTTCCTTCCTTGACTTTGGGCTGCATCTTTTAAATGGTATGTAGATGGGGTTTAACTCTATGGGCTTGCAGGTGGGTGATTTGCATTACTAATTTGGCAAACTCCACCCTCCCATGCAATGGTGATATTACCTAGCCTGGTAAAGAAACGTCTGCAGGAAAGCAAGTAAGTGCAGAGAACACCAAGAACCTAACTATTCAATCCTGAGTTACATTTAATCTTTTCTATTGGAACTTTATGAAGCACCTTGAGAATAAGAACTACAGGATGGATGGATATATACATATATACATACAGTCACTGAAGACTAGGCTTTTGCTCAGAAAAATTAAAGTTGTTACACTCCCGAAGGCATACCACCTGAAGAAGCATTTGATATGTCATAAAATAGCTAACAAAGAACCAAGCATCACAAAGGACCCCACAATTATCCCCCAAACTAAGAGTCTGTGTAAAATATACAAACATTAAACTTAGGGTCAACATTATGATGATGCAGGATTCCTTGAGAAAAAATAATGAATGATTGGATGCATGCATGTAAAGATTTCAGTAGCTATTGAATAGCTATTTTATGATCAGGTTAATTTTGAAACAGAGGATTACAATGGATGGAAATAAAGAGATATATTAGATCCCTAACAAAACTAGACATGACCTGCTATATGGGCAAAAACTGTTCTATATTAACCTTTCTGAAAGCCAAACAGTAGTCAGGTATTCTTTTTATGTAAACCATCATTTAATTTAAATAGACAATAAAGAGGAAGTAAACTAATACTGGTGAAGATAGGTATGACAGGAATTCATACAATTGTAGTAGCACTTTTTTCATAATGCAGTATTTTTTCATATTTTAATTCATTAATTAGGTGTATATGCAATGCCACTGTTGTAGAATGGCTTTCAAAGATTTGGAATATAATGCAAAGACCATCACATGAGGAAGATATTAAAACTTATTTATAATACAATTTTCACACATGGCTTCAGGAAGACATTTATTTATAAACTGGGATGATATTCCTATATTTTGGCATACAAAGAACTTTAAAAAAATTTCCTCCCAGAGAGAATCAGACAGCCAAGATACATTCCACATAGATCTTTAAATACTATAATTAGAAAACTTATGAAATAAAATGATTTTGAAAACTTGGGCATGGTAAGAACTTTTGTTTATGCTGTGCAGATTGTCTTAAGTAAGGCCACACTTGTATTGCATCCACTGTTGTTAAGTTGTAACACACCTTGAAATCCAGAATTAGAAATAAGAATGTAGAACAAATGTTGTTAATTAATTCAAGAAAGAAGCACAGCTGATGTTTTGTAAGTATGACAAATTCTCCTTAATTCAGTAGGAGATATTTTATTAATCAATTCCTTCAGCATTTGCATTTACTATATTCCTTTGCAGGACAGGACCCAGAGAAAGAGTGTAAAGGGGGCACAGAGCCCTGGGAACAAGACTGTGACACTCATGAATACTCATCCCATCTCTAATCTTTATTAAGATATAGTTGAACTCAACTTAAACCTCTTAAAAGAACAGGTTGTCATAGGTGTGCACTCTTTATATGGCAGAAAAATGAAATGTCTAAAGCATCATTTTTCAATTTACAGATGCAAATGGAAGAGATACAGGGAATGATAATAAGTTGCAGACTTTCTGCTCCAATGTCTTGTTTCCTTACCAGCTTACCTTATAAATAAGGTAATTTACCTTATAAATTGCTACTTCATGACAAATTCTGCCCACCATGGAAGCCATTTTATAAGAATGCATTTGAAATTCCAACTATTTATTTAATTATTTGTCAAATTTATAAGACTGTTCAACTCACAATGACTCTGGACAATGTTGAGATTAAAAAACAAAATCTAATATGACAGATAAAAGTCTCCAAGCACAATTAATCTTGGACATACCACTGCCAACTCAGTGACAGAGGCAAGCAGCTCAGGCAGAAATGTCACTGTACAGCAGGAAGGCCCAAATAGCAGCAACAAACCCAACTGATCCCTGGAGCCCAACTTCAACCAAAGGGTCTCATATCCAGTTACTTGTGGCACAGTGCCTCTGTAAGCCATTAAGACTTCCCAGATTACAATAGCTACTTCCTCTCCCCTGCTCTAGCTTTGTAGCTAATGCCATACTCTAAACCTGGGAGGGCACATCTCTAAGAAAATAACATTCCCCTCTAGTCCCACCCAGGTCTCAGTTATACAGGCGAGGTCAGCAGCCTCACTGAGAATGAGGGTAGCTCTCTTATAGACACCCTGGTGTTTAGCAGTAACAGCTAGAGACCAGGACCACTGAAGATCCAGTGACCTGACATGGGTTGAACACTAGGGGCTGGAAGGCAAAATCAGTTTCAAGCATTGACTCTTTTTGATCAGCTCCCAAAGACTGCCAATAGTCTCAGCAAAATATCTACCATAATATGAATCTGAATACATATAATTTTCTCTCTGATTTAGAGAGCCCATACATACAGAAGGTTTGGATGTAATTAGAACTACTTGTTGTAGCTGAAAGACTAATCAAGATCTTAAGTACAAAATGGAAACTTTTAAAGAAAAAGGAAACAAAACATAAAAGGCAAAACAAAAATCTTTTTCAGTAATGCAGCATTCTGATAGTACTTTAAATGATAACTATTTTTGGAAGCTACAAGAGCTTGCCTCAGAAGCTGCTATATAAGCATAGCAGCATGTAGACTAGCAAAAAAATCTGGAAAGTATTCAGTACTGGGGAAATATCTTGGTATGAGCTAGAAAGATCAATCAAAATGGCTAAAAACCACAGAAATAAACAAAATATTGCTTTGGCTTAAAACAAGAGTATATAGAAATGTGATTACAAGCAGAAAGGTCATTTGGATTCTCTGAACTTTTTGTTCCAAATAATGATTCTGTATAAAACAAAGGCTGCAGCCATGAAGCATTCATTAGCCAAGGTCCTAAGGACATCTTGAACATTTTATGGACATGGGCCAGAGGAGAAACATGAATGTTACATCCTACAGAAATGCAGAGTTAGTCCCATTTCACATACAACTGGGAAGCAAGGGACCAGATGTGTCCTTTGCTACCATTTCTATCAAAATAGCCAAAGCACCCAAATTTTCCATGTTCCACTAGTATCCATGACTTCATGAAGGCTATGATTGCAAAGGTGGTTTGAGTGTGAAATGATCTAGGGATATGCAGCCTCTGAAATTGCAGAAGGGATGTGAATCCTGCAAATCCAGAAGAAAGGGATGTGAATTCTGCAAATCCAGAAGAAAGTTCAAAGATTAAACATTGGGCTGGAATTTAGCAAAGATGAATATAAGATGAGATTTCAGTGTGGAAATCCTCAGTTCCTTCTCCCTGGCCTATAGTCATGTTTGCCTTGTAAAAATCTGAAGGCCAGGTGCAAATGCAGCAGGACCAATTTTTCAGAGTTTAGCAATTTTCACAGAAATATTCTCCCTAGAATAAAATCTTAATTGGGTACATTAATTCAAAATATGTGTGACAAATAAATACAACCCATTTGAATCATTAAATGAAGACAACGTTTCAGTGTAGATTTAACATAGAAAGATGTCACTTTAAGAAGTGAAACAAATTTGAAACCATATGTCCCTGCAAAATGTAACATATTTGTTTACAAACATTAATAAAAAGTGAAGATCCATGCAGAAAATAAACATCGATTCTTGTAAATCACTTAACCTGTTTTCCAGAAGGCATTCTAAAAGAAAAGTTGTCATCATGTTCTAAATCAGAAAATATTTAAAAGACCCTTCTGGCAAATCTGCATATGAGAAACACAGTAGTTGCTCAGTGACCAAATATAGGACCGTAGTAAACTTATTGGAATGCAAGATATTTTTAGGTTGAAAATGCACAGAGTTTATGTAAATGATATTCTGAAGCTGCAATCCTGAGGACATTTATCTTTCCATCTACCTATCTAAAGTCCATCATATTGAATGAAAAAAAAAAATACTGAACTGCTTTATACAATTTCAACTCTGTGCAGTCATGTGAACATAAGCATTCAATTCTAGATAATAACAGTAGTAATTCCTGCTCCTTTTTAAAATACAAACTCTAATATTACATACTCTTGCTGTTATGGTACAGTGACACTAATGCATCAGTCTTCTGATAGTATTTCCTACCACTTCTGCCCAGGTAGGACTGCACATTCTTATGCTTTTCTTCATAACTGCCATCACAAAGATGGACTGCCATCTAAAATACCTGTTTTTGTGCCCTACAATTAGGTGACAGCTGTGACTTAAATCTAGATTCTACACCAAGAAACTTGCCACATGTGATCTCCAACAAAGACCACATAGGACTCCCAATCTAAATTGTGGGGAGAGAGGGATATCATTGTATTACTCACAATGATAATATCTAGCCCTATACCTTAACACAGTCTTAGATGATCATGTCAATTCTTACTGGAGGTGTTCTAAATTCTAACAGTGAAGGAGCTAGTTTTCTCTGGGTCCTTTTGATTTTTGTGTCCTAACTTCAAGACGCTATGTATTTTTCTAACTCTGCCAAAAGCTACTAGCAAAAGTATGGATTATACAATGACTGGGTTCACACATCACAATATGCCATGGTTTATTTAGTCACAGTTGACTGAATAACACAATTGTCTATCTTCTCACAACACATTATGTCATAAGCCATGATTTACAAACAATAATGGCTTGGATCACATAAAACCATAAAACCTTCTAGTTTAGAATAGTGTGTGTACCCGGTTTCTGTAATATGTTTTAGACACCACTTAACCACTCGAGGGAGGTTGTTCTGGGGATTATCTTTTTCATGACAACTCCACATTTCATATAACATATGCTATCATTTTCAGGGTTTGTGGGACACTTAAGAAATTCCGGGATTACCTGGACTATATAATTTCAATGTATTAATAGTGTACTGAAGCGTAGCTGCAGTTGAAATTAAGCTACTTCCTCAACTATAAAGATTGCAATTGCTGGACAATGAAAGGCAGAAGTGGTGTTCAATTACCCCTTCCTCCAGTGACAGAACAGATCAGTTAGGGGCAATTTCTCTGCCTGCCTGCTGATCTGCTCTGAAGGGTTGAAGGAAGAAAGGATTTTCCCCTATGTATTTATTAGGGCTGTGCAAAGCTTCAAAGGGTGATTCAATTTGAAAGAGATTCACTCAAATCACTCTTTCAAACTGAATCTTCAAACTAAATCATCAGATTGATTCAAGGCATCAAGTCAGCTACCTGTGGATTGGTTCAGAGAGATTGGAATGCAATTCAGAGATTATTTCTGGACTATGCAGCTTTACAAAATCAAAATATTAGTGCAGCTGTCCTATATATGGGCAAAACTGTTAAGTAATATAATGGACTCTTTGTTATTGGCATGAGTCAATTAATTTTAACATCTCAAGGGCAGGTAGGCAGGCTTAGATTTATTTTGCTCCTTCTTTCTTACCTCTCAATTTATTTGTCTGCCCTGTAGCATCATCTCTGTTAGTCTCTATCCAGTCTGTCTGTTGTCATTTAGCTCTGTCAGTCTTTTCCTTCACCACCTTCTGTATCTTGAAAAATCCTGTTTTCTTTCTGCTATTGCTCTGACTTGTCTTTTATTGAATCTGAGAGACTTATTCATTGATTCATGTCGTATTATATATACAATGATGATAATTATCATATTTTGGATATTGGCAAAAACATAGCTCTATTGAGAAGTCCATAATGCTGGACAAGGTGCAAGGAAAGAGAAGAGGCAACTAGCAGGAAGATGGATGGAATCAATTACAGCAGTGATGGGTGGACCTGAAGGATTAAGTTGGGGAGAGATCATCTGGGAACAGATCTATCTATGTGGTCACTAAAACTGCCTTGATGACATATAACCTAATCCAATCCAATCCAATCCAATCCAATCCAATCATGGTAACACCCACTTCTTATTAGCAGCATATAAAATGCAGCATTCTCAAAGGAGGCTAACTAACCTAGCCAATGAGCTACCCAACAGCTCTGCTAACCGAGAAGTAGTAAGAGAGTGGTGATTTCTTTGATTTTAAACATTTTTGGGGATTTTTTAAATTTTTAAATTGAAGTAGAACACTTCAATATTGAGACTGATGTATTATTCTTTTTTCATGCCTTAATCTTTGTCTTAAAGCAGGGATATTTCAAAATATATTGCTGGGAAACCTTTGAAGCTATCTTGGTAAAGTTTTGCAATATTAAAGTCTTTTGAAACTTTATATTTGTGTTGTTTTTATTCCAGTCTGCCCTAAAGTAAAGTATCTGCAGGTGCTTGAATGCTTTCAGGTTATAGCCTATGGTCAAAGATTTCATCAAATTAAATCCTGAGTTAGTACAAATTGCATCTTGTTGTTTTTTAATATTGTTGTTTAGGTTGACTCACACATCCTTGGTACATATATCCTTTTTATAGAGATGTATGAACTTATCTAGACATTATTTTGGCCAAAGTTTAAAAGGCTTGTGTGCTAATAAATACCAACCTCACAACTTCTGACTACAAATAAAGGGCTTTATAGTCACTAGATAATATCATTCTGCCTTCTGCGTCTGTCAGAACTGTCTTAAACAACTGTATATAGTTGCATTTATTTGACTTCGCTTACCCTCTATTTTCTTTTGTTCAGTTACTTAAAATGCTGAACACATTTTAATTAGGCTTTTAACACATCACAAGAACTTGTTAAGTATTATTAACTTTATATTAATCACCACTAGGTCAGTTCTGTCTCGTATAGACTAACATCATATTCATATTTAAGAAATTAGTCAGTAATTACAAATTATACTGCAATAATAAATGGAAACTGTTTAGGTCTTTGAATGTATTAAATACAGATACTTATGAAAGTTGAGGAAAATTACAATCCTAAACCTACTTAAATGGGAATAAGTCCTGTTATGTGATTGGTTTCCCCTTTTCTAAATTATATTCCCAATTTGGCTCAAGGTTTGCACACATTTAATACAGGTCAAAAACATTGTTTGCAGGGAATAATTCCCTTTTCAATCACAAATCATACCTGTATGCCTTGAATGGAGTCTGGCAAGTATATCTAGCTGGGAAACAGACCCCACTTTCAAGAAAAACAGAGTGCCTTCAATACTCCCTTCTAGGATACCTTGTGTACAACAATACTAGCAGCTACGGGGAAAAAAATGACAAGGATGACCTTTCTATATTAAGATTGGGCAGACATCCCCATTTGATTGCCATTTACATTTTTGATTGCTGGGTCTTGGTAAAACAACAGTAGATGTAACAAAGTCTAACTTTCTAATGTAATGCTGCTAGAACCATGACATTTCCTGGACCATTCCTTTTGTTAACTAGAGCAAAGGGCTTAAACTTGTCAATGATTCCTCTGCTGTTCCTTGAGACATTTGTTGTTAACCAACAGGAGTTGGATCACCTGCTTTTGTTTTGTTTTTTCCCCTTCCCCTGACTTCATACAGGTTTAAGCAACACATTAGAGTGGGGTTTACATAAGTTGTGCTTATAGGTTACGATATAATTAAGATGCTCTACAATAGCACACGTTCAGAGAATCTACTTAGTCAAACCACTTTATGGTTAGTTTGTGTGTCACTCTGTGTCCCATAACCTAAAAAATGAAATGCCTGGTATTACTGCACACTTGCATAGTAAAGATTTCAGAGATTTCTTTGTGGAAGACATGTACATATTATAAAATGTGGCATATATTGTATCCTCCCACTTGCCTATTCCATATTGTCTATCCCCAATGGGTCTTACTTTGTTAACATTCAACCTTTATTATATGAGCCACCATTTTATTGACCACCAATAGTATCTGTTTTAGGAGATCAAGAAGAAGACATAACAAAATTATCAAATTAATTCCCTTTTCATCTGTGGTGTTTTCTGCCAACAGTTGAGGTTTATAAAGCTTTGTTTTAAAAATTCTGCATCATTTAATCTGCACAGCACTTCATAAGCTATTATTGATCACTTTTGAATAAAATACACCGATGACATGAAATGTTTCTAAATGCTCATAAAGTCATTATGACTGCTTTCATTTGACAGCATTTAATAGTTGTTAAAGGACAATGCTGATGTTTTCATTTATTTGACATTATATTTTAAAAAATAGTTCGGTACATCTATCTAATACTTATCAAAGTAATTTCTGCTCCTTATGCTGATGTTAATATCCATTCAACATAAGCTTTGATGGAGTTTTATGCTTTGAAGATATTGTTTGGTCTCTCTTCATCTTCTGTTTTCTGCACAAAAAGCATTAAAACATATTTTGATTTTTTTCAAATATTCATTTAACCTAGGCGCCTTCATGAAGCTACATTTAAAATATGAATGACACAAGAAGACTCTGTTAGTAGAAACAACAACAACAGATGGTAACAAATGCTTGTGTCATGGTACAGTTCAATATGAAGAGAATTTAGGAAAAATTGGCCACATTTTATGCTGTATTAATTTCAAGAAAGACACTGAATGGTATCATATTGTTGACAACAGGTTTAATTCATGCCTCAGGACAAACCTATGAAAATGAAACATTAAACCAGGAAGGTTTAACGTTTATGCTTTCACTGGGTAAGTAGATGATGATAAGAAGGCAGAATGTAATACAATACAACAGAGATATACCTACTATAAAAACATGCTGCTGTTTTTTCATAATTATAATTATTTGATCAATGCAAAAATGTACTATAAACTGAAATATTATTTTCTAGGCATAGGTTTTAGCAGTTAAAAGTTACAGTAAAGCCACTTATGCTTTGATGTTTGAGTCATAAAATCCAGAAGATAGTCCAAGATTTAAAAAATATTAATATTGTGCACCATAGGATCCAATAAATAAGCACTAATTATTTGAAAATGGATATATTTTTTTCAGAAAAAAAAACAAAGTACACAATGTAATAAGAAAGGAACACACTAAACTGCCACATTTGTTCAAGGGATAGGAAAACTTGTTTGTGTAGTCATTCTCTGTATGGCCCAGAACAAAGAACAAAGAGACTATTGCCACACATTGCCAATGTTAATTCACACTCATTTAGCTAAATCAGATGTTATTCTCTAATGGGTAAGTTGCACAAATCTAAAGTTTCTGCTTCATTAAGAATCTTTTCCTTCACAACTACTGCCAGCACATCAACCATTTTTTTATAATCTGTGAGGTAAGTTTGAACCAAAGAAATATGTATACTGTGGCAGTATGTGTTTTAAAGGATGATTAGCAAGGCAGTTACTATTAAAGTTTGTAAACATGTTACTGAAACACTAGAGATTTTATGGGCAGCTGTCAAATCAAATAATTGATTAGCATGCTTTGTAATCAGGGTACCCTAAGGTGCTTAAATATGTAAAGAGAATCACAGCATAATTTTTCTACTTTAGAAAACATTCAGATTTTATGCCATATAACAATACACTGTAAATGTTTTTACAAGAATGATAAAAACCAAGCAGCTAGGTGCATGCATATTAAGTTCTTTTTTTCATTTTAAAGAAGTCAGGCAGTTTAAAAGATGCACACTTGGAGTCTGAGAAACAGGGATTTCTTGTTTACTGAACTCTTCTAACCATTTAACCACATCACCACATCAAGCTGCTTGACCATTTTATAATGAAATTTTAAATGAGCAAATACCTTAACACTAAGTTGCCCTCAAAACTGAATTAACCAATTGCAAGTAATGGCATTACATCAAACTTGTTTCTACTCCAAACCCGCAAAAACATGATTTGACTCAGAAATGTTGAGAACACTGAACAAAGCTGAACATCGCTGCCCTGCCCCAAATTACTGCAGATTATGAAGCAACCCGAAGTCTTTCATTCCAGTCAGTAACAAAGGGAAATGAACGTCCCTCATTGGGGGGAAAAAAATCAGAAAATTGACAGAACCTGTTCTTTTCAGCCCTGCTAATTTCATATGGGGAGCAGAAAGCTGACAAGGCACTTTTCCTCTTGAAAGTTCTGCTAGCGATATTCAGCCCACTGGAAGAAGGGGCTGAAACACAAGTCCCCTCCAATGAGAAGCTTTTCAAGCTAGTTTTGTAATAGTTTAGCTATAGTAAAGATGAGCTGGAAATAAATCAGTTCAGATCTCAAACAGGACTGACATCCAGAGCTGCATTTGAACTCCACAGAATCCTTGTGTGGAGGTACCCAATATTCAGAGCCAAGTTAAGAGGTGGATGCTTAATTTGTTTACTAAAAAGGGAAAAATACAGTCTATCAATGCATTTAAAGAATGCTACAAAACTCAATAAATTTTAATTACTGGAAGATCATAGAACTGCTCCAGTGGTTCTGTAATGTGTTGAATAAGCTTTGCACGTAAGGAGTAATAAATGAAGATGTTAATTTCACAGCATCCCTAGAGAATAAGAGAGGAGAAAGTGCCAAATATATCTTAGTTTATACACTATAGTAAATTCTTACTACATTGTTAATCAGCCTTGCCTTGAGCCCCTCTATACTGAAGGGCTTGAAGACATGGTACTGCTAGGATCACTCACCATTCTTATTCTTAAAGATGTTTAAAATAGGGAGAATCTGACGATAATAGGGCACTAAAGCTTCCCCCACCATATCAGCTGACACCACCAGGTGCTGGAGGACTTTGAGCGTGATGCAGATGACCTGTCGGTTTCGAAGGTTCAGCGCATCTTTGATGAACGAAAAAAGACAAGCAGAAAACAGAAGAATTAATTTCAAGAGTGTAGAAGGGAGGGGAGAAATCCTCTAATGGACAAATTTAATTAAACTGTACTCTGCTGGGGATTGTAAGTGGGCCTTTATTAGCCTGGCTTTGAAGGAACCCAGAGATGGATTGCAGCCCCAATGTTATAAAACACTGCCTTGTCTGAATGTTATTTGTTCCCGCAATTTGTGCTGACTCCTCAGTAACCCCGAGAAGGCAGCTTATTATTCCTTCTTGCTGCCTGTCTTACTGGTTCCTACCACCCCCACCCCCACCCCCTGAAAAAAGAAGAAAGAAAAAGGAGGGGGAAAAGCCATCAGCAAGTACCACGGGGACTAATGGAATTGAAAAGGCAAACCATGAAGGTTGACGAGACATTCTACTGTAACAATTAGCCTGTTTATTTTTGCTTGCTTAGCAATCATTTTATTCATTTCAATTAACAATTGGTACTATTCGGAAAAGAGAACAATGATAGAAATGTTTACAAAGAAAAGCTTATAGGCTTCTTTTAAAAAAAACAGACTAACTGGTAAATAAGGATTCTATCCTGCCTACTTAAGAATTTTTTGTGTAGTGTCAGACAGCTGGATTTTGCTACTGACATCAATAATACCTTTTGTCCTGTTCCATTTCAGATTTCATACAAAGCAAAAGATTAATGTATTCTCCTTTGTATTTCAAAATTATATTTTCAAATGCGAATTTAAATTCAAATGTCTTCATGTTCCTGCCCTCCCACTTTATATACTATTATATATTAGGGAGCAAATGCCACAAACTGTAGATCACCACACAGGGGCTATTTGAATGTAAAGGGGACCAGAAGTGAAATCATTCACATGACAGAATTTAGAAAGCTCCATTACATTGTTGCACAGTGGCAAAGTGTAAAGCCCCCAACCAACAAGCATAAAAACTTTCACCCCATTCTACTTATTACAGATGTCAAGTTCCAAAAGGAGACTAGAAGGGATAAGTGATGTGCCAATGGATATGCATGAATATTGTGGATATAGAATGGGAAGGAAAGGAAGGACTGCCAAATTTGAGCAATGAGCAGTAATCAGACTGTTCTTTCTTTTCAGATCTCAGCCTATTTCCTCCAGCTCTCAGGCTCTCCTTTCCTTTGTTCTTCACTCTCATCCTTCTGCCTTGTTACCTTTTCTTCTCTTGCTCTTCGCATGATCACCCAAAACAGTAGCAAGCCCAGCTAAGCAATCACTTTCCCTGCACAACAAATTCACTTGCCAGAGTTTTTTCCTCTGCCAGACTCTCTGTTCCCCAAGTTCAGTGATCACTCAAGTGGGCTGTCAAAATCTCAACAAAGCTGTGACTGCGGGAGTTCTCTTCTGATTATTTCATCATTATCTTACTATAGACACCCTATGTTTTTGTATACATTTGAAGATTTTTGAGTGCCTTCTCTCTGATAGTTCAGCAAGAAAGTCTCCTTCCTACTGGGAGCACATAGGACTGGCAACTTCTCAATTACACCTTTCTTTAAAATGGTACACATGCAGCTTTCCATGTTGGACAACATGCCATGGTTTCCAGGAATGCAGGGTTTGGGCAATGCTAAGAACAGTTGGCCTTTACCCAGTTTCCTTTAAATTATGGATTGCAACTATTTAATTCAAACCCATTATTTTGGGGAGAGGAAAGGCTAGAGAATCACAGTGGAAGGAACTGGCCTATGCTTCTTACCAACAGTTCTAGTAGCAAACTTCTAAATCTCCAGTATGGAAAACTAGGGAGCTCTAAACAGTTTGGCGGACACAATACTTAACTCAAATACATGATGCGAAATCTTTTCTGGAGTATTGCCCCCAGCATAGTATTGAAAGGTTAACATAACCTTTGGCCCAAACAAAATTGTGCACTGCTGCATTAAATTAATTCAGAAACATTTAAAATATTTTAAAACATGTCAGATACTTTGGCTCATCAGTTTCTCTATATCTAATCTCTTTAAAATAACTGTTTTTTCCCCCTTTGAGTTCAACTGAATTTTTACCCTGTGGCAGCAGAAATATTTCAAAACATGGCTCAGGCTAAAATTCAGCTATCTGCAATAAAGTTGGTTCATTTCTAACTCAATAAATAAGTATTGTGCTAGTTGAAAATGTGATAAAGCTATATTTCCTAATATTGCACTAGTTGAAATTGTGATGAAGCTGTATTTTCTTAGATAGTATTATATTGCGGTATAATACCCTGTATTACTGTGACTACTTGGATTTTTTCCAGCAACACTGAAAATGAATGAAATGTGCATTTTGTTATGTTTTCCTTTAAAAACAAAACAATGACATCTATGGACAGGAGAAGCAGGCAACTTTAAATCATGGCCTCCCAGTGTTACTGCTAGGCAGGGAAAGGAGCTCGCAGAATATCTAGCTACATGAGTGAGAAGCATACCTACCCCCTGTATTTGACAGATACTACTTTTATCTGGCCAGATTGCTGTGCAGCATTCTTCCAAGATGAGCTTGGAATTTCTCCTATGGCTGATGCAGCTTCAGAATCTCTAAAAAGCATCAGTTAATCAAGTAGCAGCATTAATATATGAAGACAAGTTATACAGCTGTCCTAGCCAGGGGCTTCATCAGATACCATTTTGTTTGTTATTATGCATCTTAAATTTATTCTGTGAATTGTTTTGCCAGATATTTTATAGGCAGTTGTTGGGTAGAAAGAGACATATACATTTTCCAGATATTAAAAATATAATATATTGTCACAGTTATCTTACACATAACTTGAGAGTTGATTTTAGACACTCCCAGGAACTGATCATTTTGGAAAATTCCAACAACCTGACTTTAGCTCAATTACAGCTAATGATCAGAGAATGAGTACATCTGGTTCCTTATGCTGGTTAAGCAGCAAGGTCAAGTCTGTACCATTGATGGGTATATATTTGATATTATGCCCACCAGCAAGCTGGAAACCCCTGTTGTAGGTGCCAGGTCATTAAAATTTGTAGCTTGGGGTTGAAACTAAAGGAGTACAGTAATAAACCTGACTAATTAATTTGGAAGAGGAGCCAAAAAACAGATGTCCTCATAGATGGCTGAGAAAGACCTTTCCACTTCAGTGCTAACATTTGGAACAAGCCCACATTTTTATGCCACTTTTAACATTTGCATGAACTTTACTCTTAGAATTTGAATGTATCTCTTTTATGCATCCTAGCTGGTGTTCCTCTCTATCCAGTGTAACTGAAGAGATGCTTAATATTTTATATTATAGAGACAAGTATGTATAATACTTTAATCCTCTCTTTCAATAAATTATCAAAAAAGAAAAGACATTTATATTAGTTATGAGCCTGAGAATATATATATTGTATGTATAAGACTCCAAAAGGTATTCAAGCTTTAAAAACAATATGTCCCCAAAGACATCAGTAAGGATCTTTGCTGGATACTACATAAGTGAAATACAACTAGATTCTACAGTCAAGGTCCTAAAATGGCTTCAGCAAGTCAAAAGTATTCCATCTTTGGGCTGCTAGATGTAAACCACCTCTGACAACCATCTTTCACTTTGTTCCATTCGGCTGGGAAAGGGCTTTATGTAGATGGGGAGGACAAAACCCATAATGGTCTCTCTACCATAGCCAAGAAGTTATAGAAAGGTGGCACCTTGAACTGGCCCAGCTTGGGTAATAAAATATTTAACAGCAAGTGCACAAAAGCAAACATGTCTGAATTTCAGGAAATTCTCAGATCTATTTTCAAAGGGCATCTTGCTTTGATTTAAATGGTTAAGATAACATTGAATACCTTTCTAGACAATACATTTACAAACTGCTAACATCTGCCCTCTAATCAATATATTTTAATATGTTCTGATAGATCAGTCCCTAGAGGCCTTCAATACATTTATCCTGAACTATTTTCCTGCTCCTGTGTGCTATTTCCTGTGTTCTAAATACACTTTTAGAAGGCGTTTTGAAAGGCCAGTCAGACAGTAGTGTCTTAACAAAACACAAAATAATAACAGCCAATTATCTGAAACTAAATGCATTACATCCAAGGGGATGTCTGAGACACTGGGTTTTTGGTTGCATTTTACGGTTTTATGGTTTTTATAGTTTGGGGTATTATTGTTGCTGTGGGCTGCTCAGAGTTGTGTTTTAAGATGAGCAGCTGTACATATCTTTTAAATAAAATAAATGCATAAATAAATTGAGGGTTATTAAATTTTCCTATCAAGTTTTAATTATCAAAAACAATTGTTTCTTTTTACAAAGTATCCTTCTTGGCTTTTTTCACACTAAGCAACTGGATGATATTCTACAACATTACTGTTCCTGCTAGTGCTAGAAAAGAGAAACATCTAGAGAGACAGGGATCCTTCATACTCCCTGCTCCTTTCCTCTCACCTTCCCAGGATTTGCCCATCTCCAGGCTTTCCTTATCAGCCTCCAATAGCCAAAAGCCTACCCCCATGTAAGGCAGGAACTTGAACTGGGCTCCTCTGATTCTGTGGCTGAAAAGGAGCAATCTGACAGACTGTAAGCCTGTAGCTGTCGGCCACCTGAGAACAGTTCAAACCTGGCACAGGTGATACCAACCTGGAGCCTAAACCTGGAAGAGCGCCAAGCTCTAAAACTCATGATCAGTGATGTGGGGGTACCTGTAACCCTCTCTCACACCCTTATCATTGTTATCTTGCTTGTAAGTAAATCTTTTCTGATACATCTAACATGTACTATACTGTCTTGGTATAAAGCCTATATTACATACATACATTATTAAGACACCTGTCAGAAACCAAATTCTCTAGTTGAACCCCAAATTTGGTTCTATTTACAGAATCAAAAAGTAGCCCTAAAATCTTAAAAAAGGGAATAAATAGTTTGCCTTTCAGGAAAATAGATATTTTCCTGCCAGGTAGATTAATATAAAATATTGGTCAGTTGTTGATCTGCAATATACTGAAAATGCATTAAGGAAGCAGATGAACCGAAAGAAGATGAAAAGAAATTAAATACAGAGAAGTTGATGAAAGTAAGCCACATGTTTTAAGTTGTGTGACTTGTACCCAACAGCAAAGGCACTAGAGTCAGGAGTCCATTTTTCTGCCACTTATTTTATTGAGACTTCCAGAAGAACTAACTCCAGTATGTCTGCAGTAATTCCAGCATATACAGGCAGCCCAAGATAAATGAGCAACAAAACTAGATCACTGTCATGCTTAATTGACCAATAATAACAATAACAACCCAATGCACTACATTTTGAAAATATTACCATTAGCACCATCAGTTTCAAAATATTTTTTTCTAAATCAGGGATATGTTACAATATGTTGTTGTTGGTTTTTAAAAAAAGAATCCAAGGCAAAAGCCTGTAGTTTGTGCAAACTAGCACTTATCGAAAACTCCAGATACTCTGCTATAGGGCTGATAAGCTGCCTAATTAAATCACCAAGTTATTTATCAGGCATGTTATCTAAATAAGGCAACAAGCAGTTCTGACAATAATTTGTCATGTCAGTAGAATCATAAAAGGGCCATGCTAGGGAGAAGTTATGGTCACGTTGGCTGAGACGATGGGTGTTATTGTTAAAGATATCTAGAGGCCCCAGCCTGAGGAAGTTCAGCTCTCTTGACAGCCAGGGCTATTGTAAAAGTTTCTTGAGTACTGCTTCTGAAGTGCCCATAGATGTATCTTGTGGCAGGCATACTCAGGAGCCCCACCCTCTTAATAACTTCTCCCACCCACGATCTGAGCACCAGTGTTATCCTAGCTGAGGCTCCCTGCTGTGTCCTTCCTCCCTGCAATCCCCAGCTGCGGATTTTCTGGCCTTAACACCCACATGCCTGTATGGTAGTTCCCTCAACAGAGAGAGGGGGTGGGGATGTGCTATCCTGAAACAGAAGCATCACCCCACCTTTGCCCTCCCACAACTGGCAAACAGGATTAGGCAGCTCTCATTGCAGCCACTGCAGTTCCATCTCAGCCTGGTTAGCTACTCCTAAGCTCACTGCCATGGCTGTAGTAGCAGAGACTAATCTGGCATTCCTATGGATTCCTGCTGGAGAGAGCCCCACTCCCCTACACACCATTCCACTGAGGGGCACCGGGGAGTTACCCTTGCTGGAAAGAATGGCAGGTGCCATGGCTTTTTCTTCTCAGACTAGGCCTCCAGGAAAGGTGTCCACTTGTGTCAGGAAATGCCTTCCCCTGACAAAGCCCTAATATTCCAGGTGTCCCTTTGATTGGCCATGCATTTCTTTTTCTAACAGCAGCCCCGGCTGTTGTCAAAGGCATAGCAGAGCATTTAAGTAACTTGTTCACAAGAGGCAGAGCAAACCAGCTAGGTAACATTCTATATTTGTCTATCTCAAGTATAAGATCGAGAAATTCTTTGGAGAGAGGGTCTGTGATTTTCCATAGAAAACAGCAGATCCATTAGCCTTTAAAGGAACTAAGTTTACAAAATCTGTGTAGACATCAGTTTTTTTTTTTTTTTTTAATCTGCTTAACAGTCATTACTGACTCTGCAGTGACCGCCCCCTAGCGGTTTTCAAGGCAATTGCATCTTTCTAGTTTCGGAATTAGACTTTGCCAGAGCCTAATTCCTAGAGCGTCAGCCCAGCTGGCAGCACAGGAGGCGGGATTTCCGTTGCTTCGCGCCCCTTTTTCGGACGAGCGCGGTTTTTCGCGCTTTTACCGGCAACTTGTCCCGTCTCTCTGTTGAGCCGCTGCCAGCATTTTTCCTCCCGCCGGAGTGAGAGTCCTCATTTATCTACTCACGTATGTTTTCGATCTGCTGAGTTGGCAGAAGCTGCGGGTATAGAAACAAGAGCTCACCTTGTTAACGCGAGGCTGGACTCGAACCGCTGAAGCTTTCAGCCATTTCTGGCCGGCACTTTCAGCGTCATTAACAAACATTTCTGGTTTTATTGAATCAAAATCCTGACATAGGTCAAAAGGGTGGGATTTCACTATCCCCCAATTGATGCTTGTGTCCTGAAATCATAGTTCAAGGTTTAGATATAACTGTGAACTATGATTAACAAACTTGCAGTATACTGAAAGGGGAAGAGGGGGAGGTATGCAAGAGTGATGCAAGTAAGACAGTGGCTCCTGCATATCTTAATGAGCACAAATATGTTTATCAGAAATAGGCCATTATCATGCTGATGAGGGAAGACTTGACTTAAAAAGAAAAATAACCAAGCTATTCAAAATAGCAAAATAAAAAAAGTTGAGGTTCCGAAAACTATTTTGCTATTTCTTCTACGATTTTCTCAGTTATTCTCATATATAAGTTTGAGTAGTATAAAAAGAAGAATGAAAAGAACTTTAACTTCCTGTATACCGTGATTAGCATTAGAGTAAGAAGAACAAGTCAGGCAACACAGTTCTAAGGGCCTTGGTTATGGCTCTACAACTGACTCAGGTTTATCATCTACTAGACATACAAGACCTGTCATGTTTTATTCCTTAATTAGCAACTTGTCAAAAAGCCCCCAGAACCCTAGGCCCTATTTCATTCTTCAGACTTACTTTTTATTGGAATAATGAGCTGAGGAATGACAGGAAGGATCTTGTTTCCACCATGCTCCAACATGTCATGGATGCCTTGCCGAGCAAAAAACTCGTAGGGAAATTGCATTTCACATAATCCGTCGAAAAACAGTGGCAAATAGTGATGGTAGTCCAATTTCTCAATCTCCACCTGAAAATTCATACAAAAAAGAAGTACATCTAAACTCAACCACTATGATGTCCGATTACAGTAATCTACAAGTTTCATATCAATGTCCTATTGAGCAAGACAAATGTTAGCATCCACTAGGATATCACGTGATGATGGCTATTCTGTTTTCCATTTGAATCAAAACTGAAAATAAAAAGGAAATTGATTTTTGATGCTTATATTTCCAAATATTATTTGATATGAGGCATCCACTCATTCTGAATGGATAGATCCTTCTGGTGAGGAATAACGTTGAGTCTAACAAGCAACTTATTATGCAAGACTGTCAAAACCCTAAAGCTGAAACTGAAAATGGAAGTGGTTTCCAACATTATATATTTCCAATAATAAAACTGGAATTTATGTTAGTGGAAAACTTCTAATTGTCCTAGGTATATATAACCACAATACAAAACTTTTCATTACTGATATGTTAATAAAAATGTAAGATTAAACTGGATTCATTCAAATAGTTATGAAAACAACATTAATCACATACAGTATATCTGAATGGGTCCACTTTGATGTGATATATCAAGGAAATTATCTGATCAAAGGAATTGTGTGATAAATTTATGATCAAAATGCATTTCATAACATTCTACAGGAGAAAACAAACACTTTGATAGTGATAAGACAAAGTCAATTTGTTTATTTTGAAGTGATGAATGCAAAGGTTGAGAAAAAGTTTCCTACTCTCTCTCTCTCTTTCTTTCTTTCTTTCTTTCTTTCTTTCTTTCTTTATTTATTTATTTATTTATTTATTTATTTTCTATAGCTGCCTATCTCAACCAAGTGACTCTGGGCAGCAAACACTTCTAAAACAATAAAAACAATTAAAAACAATACAAAAATAAATATATACAGCAGCCAAGAAAATTATCATAATAATTATCAAAATAGCCAAGAGGTCTTTAATATATTCGGGGCCCCAGGCCTGGGCACATAGCCTTTAAAGCCCCACGAAAGGCCAACAGGGTCAGGGCCATCCTAATCTCTGAAGGGATGATGTTCCAAAGTGCAGGGGCTACAGCAAAGAAGGCACATGTCCTGGTCCCTGGCAGCCGACATTCCTTGGCTGACGGGACCCACAGCACGCCCAACCTGCTGGACTAAAATGAATGGGTAGAAACTATTAGGAAAAGATAGTCCCTCAGGTAATCCATCTCAGTCTCAAACCCTGGCCTAATCCCTGACTGAAAGGGGTCCAGATAATCTGCTTCATCCAGGGTCCTTTGAAGCTGCCATGCAACCATTCTCTTTATAACCTTCCCTAAAGAGGGAAGGTTGGAAACTGGATGAAAGCTGTCCAGGTATGTTGGGTTGAGCGATGACCACTTGAGGAGGGGGTGCACCACCACCTCAAGAGCCAGTGGAACCACCCCCTCTCTCAAGTCGGAATTAACCACCGTCCAGCCCCAATCATGTGTCCTCTCCCACGCAGTTTTAACATGCCAGGAGGGACACGGATCTAACACACAAGTGGCCGAACTAGCAGTGTCAAGGCCCTGTCCACTTCTTCAGGTTCAGTGGGCTCAAACTCCCCCCAGATACCTGTATATGACTTGGCCCCTGTAACCTCCACAGACGGTGCCTTAAGGCCAGAGTCCAACACAGAGCAAATACAAGTGACTTTATCCACTAGATGTATAGCATATTCCTCATAGTGACCCTGTAGGTGAGCCTCAGTATAATTTCCTCCAAGGAGGGACCGAGTCACCCGAAATAGAGCTACTGGGTGATTATCTGAGGATGCAATAAGGGCAAAATAATTACATTTCGCTGCCCTTACCACCACGAGATAGGCTCTAATAGTGGTTCTAGCTTGTGTTCAGTCATCTTTGTTCCTCGTCTTTTGCCAGTGGCACTCTAGGCATCTTTTAGCCCTTTTAAGTTCCCTCAGCTCTTCTGTATACCACAGAGTATGTTGGGAACCACGGGCATGGAGACACCATTCAAGTGCAATCTGATCCAAAACCGCAGCCGTTCTACCATTCTAAGCAGCCACCAAAGCTTATTGAACTTTCTTGGCCTTTTAATTATAGTTTAAGCATTCCAATCATGAGGAACATCTTCCTTCTAGTATTTATTCCACCTTGTTGCAAAATGTATTTTGAAGAATTCTGATGGATAAGCATATCCTTTATAGGTTGATTAATTTTGATTTGAGACAACGAAGCTCATTTTATATAACTCTGAAGTTTAATTTTGCTTCATATAATTAAAGTAGACCACACTGGTTTACCACTATTACTAAGTATTTCTCATTGCCTAGATAACTTTCATTAAGGTTACTTATAATACATTTCTGTTTTCTAAGTCTTAATTGACAGAGCACTAACCTAATTTTTCTTGCAATATCTTTAACCTTGGAATAGACTGACAAAACCATGTTAAGAATTGTGATTCTAAAGCACAGCTGTTTCAAAAATTTGCAGTGATTGACAACTCATGCTACTTTGGAAAGATCTTAAATGATATTGGTTTTCTTGAAGAATCTGTGGGGAGGGTGTGAAACCAACTGTTCTTGCAATGTTAAATGTCCTCCCACAACATGAAATCCAGAAATATTTTAGCATTACATTTCACAGTGTGAAACCTTTTACTTCTCTGTTTATGATTTAGCTTTGAACAGTAACTATTATGCAAAGGGGCATAAATAAATAAATAGGATAAATAGGATTTTTGTTGTTGTTTATACCCACAACATGCTTCTAAATTTTTCAGTTCCTCCCACAAAAGTATTCTGAATCAAAACTAGAAATCTTTGGCTACACTTAACTGAATTTACTGAGACATTGGGAACAGCTGTGTGTATTTTTTTTTCCTCCAAAAAATATCAAAAGAGTAACTATGAACCAAACATATGCAACATTATATGACCTGCAAAAGCAAAAGGGTAATAAAGAATTGATCATTCCTCTTTCTCTGATTCTTTTTTTACAACACATCAAGATACTATTATTACTGCAATGGAAAACACATTATTTTAGTAAAACTGCACAAATGTCTCCTAAAGGACAGTATGATATTATCTAGTCATTTTGCCCTTTACTTTTTTTTGTTTAAATAAAGAAAATGGACAACACACTTTGAAGTTTCCCTGAGTATGTTAAATTCAAAACACAATGACCTTTCACATTGTCTGGGAATGATCATATATAACATATTGTGAACACCTGATCAAACAGCTGCTAAAATAAAAACTCAGATTATTAATATAATACAATTAAAGTACCAGATGAAAATGGTTTTGGAACAGCTGCACTGAACTTTCTTGCTTTTTTATTGCTCAAGATCATGCAGGAAATTAAACTATGAGTTGCTTTGTGAACTACTTCAAGAGACTTAGGGACACCCAGGTATGCAGTTTATCACTATTTTTAATACACATATTATTCAGGGCTAAAATTATATCAGGTAAATACAGCAACTCAAGACAGGAACCTGAAAGAAATACCCTCACCAATTCAAAAAGATGGAATATTCCAGTTTATTAGTACTATTTAATGTTTAAACATAGGCATCTGCAGACATTTTTCCAGTGAGAGATTATCTATATATCTACATATGTCTACATGTGTGTTTATAGACAGACAGATGGACAGATGCACACACACATGGTGGAATTTTACTCAAGAAGAACGTACATCTTAGCTAGGTCATACTGTTGAGATATATAGATACAGATATATAGCTATAGCTAGATACACACCCACACACACACTCACAGTGGAGTTTTACTCAAGAAGAAGATACATCTCAGCTGGGACATACTGTTGATATTCCAAATGTACTAAGTATCTACTCCAGCTTTAAAATAATGAATTAGCACCTCCTCCTCCCCCAATTCCATGCCTGTACAGGTAGTCCCCAGTTTAAGAATGAGTTCCATTCCCAAGGTCTGTCCTTAAGTTGAATTTGTATGTAAGATGGAATAGTCTTGTTGTATAATACTGTATAAGCAGTATTGTGTAATGAACTCAAACCATTGTGTATTTAACTCGAATTTTGCTACAATAGGCTTTGTTCTTAACTATGGGTCATCCATAAACCGGGTGTTCTTAACCTGGGGACTACCTATGCTGCAACTACTACTCCCCCAATTCCTTGCTTGTATAAATATGCTGAAGTGTTCTGTGCATGCATGTGAATGTTCCAGAGAGTGGGAATCTGATTAGTGATGCAGATTTTATAACTACAAGAGAAAATGTATTTATTTACAGGAAATACATTACAGGAATCGGAAAAGCCTACCAGGAGATTCAAGGAGCACGTGCTCTATGAGTCTGGGAAGAAAGGCAGAAGAAAGTGGCCTCAAATTAGCAATCCTTAGACTAAGAACAGGCAGAGTGATAGAATTCTTAACTTTCTATGAAGATCCCATTATCCCTCAGTAGTTGATGAGAATCTATACATAGTGTCATTGGAATTGGACCTTCAACAGTACCATCCCTGGAAGAACAAGTGATGGAGGGACAACCAGACCTAAGTATCAATGCACCAGGCTGAACAGACCTGGCCTATCCAACTACACTCACCTTTTCTAGCACTAAAATATTTACATTGCTGCTATACTTTTACAATATTGCATCTTCATAAACAACAAGAACACCAAGAAATTAGATAACAATGTACTACTCTGACTCCTCTTCTAGCAAAATGTATGTAAAAACAGAAGACAAATTTGCAGGGCTGACTGTTTCTTTGTTTCTTTGTTTATTTATTTCACAAATTTATCTAGCATCCCACCTCCCAAAAAGTGACTCTGGGTGGCTTACAAACAGAATAACAATTAAAACCATATAATAATATAAAAACACCAGACATAAATAACAACAAAAATAAAAGCTAAAAACATAAAGGAATAAAAACATAAAAGAACCCCAAGACAGTGGGAGGACAGCCATCATTTAGCCTCATACAAACACTTTGCAGGCTTGCCATGGGATCCCCAGGGTTGATGGAAGAACCACATTTTCAAGGCTTTCCGGAAGGCTAACTGAGATGGGGCTAACCTCATCTCAGGGGGAATGATGTTCCAGAGTGGGGACTACAGCAGAAAAGGTGCATCTTCTGGGTCCTGCCAGATGGAGCTCCTTAGCAGATGGGACCTGGAGCATACCTCTTCTGCTGGACCTGATGGGACAGGTAGATGTAACCAGGAAGAGACAGTCCCTCAAATAACCTGGTCCCATGCCACGTAGGGCTTTAAAAGTCAAAAACAGCACCTTGAATTGCACCTGGAAGCAAACTGGCAACCAATGCAGCTTGTGGAGCAGAGGTGTAAATAGGTATAAATAGAGTGAGTTGGCAGAGAATTTTTAAAACATTTTACTAACAGCAGGAGAATCAAATGAACTAAGACCTGAATTTAGAGGGCGTCATGTCTTTGTTGCTGTTCTTTATTTTTATTTTTTGGACACATAACTATCCAAAGGTTAAAATAGCAGTTCTCTTGATTTTTTTTTTCCTATGAGACAATAAACCATCTCTCCACTGGCATAGCAATCTCCAGTTAGCTGGTATCTATATATAAAGGGTTTCAGTCACTGGCTAAGGATACTGAAATGTGGGATCATACCGATTCCTCAGATAACAATTGGGCAAAGTTGAATTTTCACATTTTTGTTTCCCAAGTTTAAATTTGCAAATTTTATTTTGCAAATAAACTGGAAAACTGTTGTATGGCTTTTCCTGGAGAGGGGAGAGTGAGGGAGCTTGCTTATAATACCATGGATGGTCAAGTATCTGAAGACATATAAAACCTGTAGTAGAATCTTACATTTAGCCTGTTCACTAAGGTTTACTTTTTCACTGGTGTAACCTACTACATTTATTTATAGAGTCTAACAAGTAGCCCGTGAAAAGAACAGTTTAATTATACAATTATTTCTGCACAGCGCTAGTTCAGAAATTAGGTGAGGAGTTGAATGTTCAGAGATTCTTGCATGCCTTCCTTAACATGCTATCTAAGCACAGGGATTCTGTGCAGGAATATTCAATGTTTCCTGCCTCGGCATCTGCAGTCTAATGCTGTACCATCCAGTAAATGTTTCATTAATTCAGCAGCTATTTCTGCAAAATATGCCCACAGAACACATCAAGCCACATATTAAAATAAATAAATAAATAAAGTAACAGAAAAAGATTTTCAACCTACTGAATACTATTGATACAACTGAAGTAACATGAAGAAAGCACTGCAATGGACCTGCTTCTTATGAAGACAGAGAAAAATCGGGGAAGGCAAGAACAAGCAGTAAGAAACCAGAAATTCAGATCAAGCAAGGGTAAATGATACATATCTCTCATGGGTCCTACAACCTTCTTTATGCAGCAGTAGTTGAATAAAGCAACTCCCTACATCAGCCAATCAGGTGGAACATCTTGCCATGTCACTTTCTATAAATGGCTTGTGATTTCATTAAAAACAGCATCAGCCCAGAGACATACTCATTAATCGATTCATTTCACCATACTAATGGGCCTGGCAAAAGAGGGAGAGGCAAGAGAAACTCAGGTTATTTTTTGTGTCCTCCCAAATGCTTCCTGAGTAAAACATGATCCTTCTCTTCCAAATCTGTTGTCTTTGCTGTAAAGTCATTACTACCAGTCCGTGTTTTGGGGAAAAGGAAGTTCCAAGTAGGCACTGTACCAACAAAGGAACCTGGTGCACATGGTCAGTGCATGTTGACTAACATCTAGGAGGGCAGCACCTAGCCAAGCTTTGCTGATCTCAAAAACCTAAGCAAAGTTGGGCTTCATTACATAGGCATCTCCATTAGCTACAATGACACCAAAATGATGAAGTGTGCATCACGATGTCACAAAACAAGCTCCAACATTTTGTATTTATTTCATGCCATCATATGCTAGTACATAAGGGGCAGATTTTGTACCACATCACATGCTTCATAATTTGTCCCTTGTGGATGTCCATCTCAGGGCTTTTCCAATCTCCTCCAACCTATCATTCTTCAAAGTATTCATAGTAAAGCACTGACCATAAATAATGGCTGGCTAGTAAGCCAAGCTAAAATCTATATCCATTCCAAAAGTAACCAAGCTAGGAAGATGTCACAACAGGTGGTCCTCATTTAATGACCACTCATTCAGTGACCATTTGAACTTACGACAGTGGTGAACAAGTGGTACTTATGACTAGTCTTCGTACTTACAGCCATCACAGTGTCCCCACTTCATGTGATTGCAATTTGTGGCCTTCAGTGCTGGCTTCTGTCGTGATCCTGCTGCGCACGCGCACATGCACACACACACATACACACACACACAAGGGAGTCTATGGTCTGATACAGCAGCAGCTTGCCTGACAGCAGTGTTGTTCAGTCTGGTCCGGCAGTGCAGGAGGCAGGAGCATAACCAGTCCGAGACAGGGCACATGGCAACAAGTTCTGGCGGAGACATGAGTGAGGCATGAGCAAGGCATGAGCAATCACAAGTGAGGCATGAGGGGGTACTAGACGGTTGTCGTCCCTGAATCCTCCCCTTCTACTGAGCCTTATTTTATAACCGCAGCCGGTGTTCCTCATTTCGGAGGGCGAGGCTCCCTTCTCGTGAGTAACCTCGCCAAACACCTTTGCAACACTGTCTTTTCAGCACGCCTCATTCTCACATCAGGTGGTTTCACCTTTTCCACCTCATTATCTGAGATTGACTCCGGCTGTTGCTCACTGTCCAACCCCACCTCTGATGATCGCTCAGCCTGCTGTTCATCCGGTGCGTCCTCATACTCTTTTGCTATTTATTTATTTATTTATTTATTTATTTATTTATTTGGCTTGTATGCCGCCCATCTCCCCCAACGGGTGACTCTGGGCGGCTCACAATAAAAACACAGTTCTCTCCCAGATGGCTAAAAACTATAAATAATTAAAAACATATAAAAAACCCTAAGAAACCTCCTCTGGTTTATGGCCCTAAAAAACCTGTAAGATGCTGGGGGGGGGGGGGGGGGGAGACAACCCATATTGTTAGGTTGCTTCAACTCCGAATCAGACTCAGAGCGGACCATGACAGCTTCTGACAAGCAAAGTCAATGGGGAAGCCAGCAGGAAATTGCACATCGCGGTCACAAGTTCCTCACTTAATAACTCGCACAGTCCTCACTTAACAATGGTAACCAGGAGTGCCAGAACTGCCATCTGCTAAGCAGTGCAGTCACATGTTTTTTCAACTTATGACTGTGTCACTTAACAATGGAGTTTACAGTCCCAATCAGCATCATTAAGCGAGGACTACCTGTTCTGCCAGACTGGAAAATGATACAGAAGAGGAGATACTGGAAGGCAATTAACACTTCCTGTGTGATGTCAGAATCTTATTATTAAAATTTTGAGATTCCACACCCTTATAGAAACATAGATTGGAAGTAAAGTAAGTCCAGCCCTCTGTCCAAGACAGCAATCGTTATAACATCCCAGAGAAACTTTTCAACTTTTGTTTGAAAACCTCCAATAATGGAGCAACCACAACTCCAGGAGGCAGGCTCTTCTCCTGCAGGTCGCAGTCATGGCTAGGGAGGTCTTTGCACAGGTTCCCTCTTTCTGGATTGGGTGGCCTTACTTACAGTAACCTATGACTTAATCACCTCCCACTTGGATTGCTGTAATGCACTCTACATGGGGATGCCCTTGAAGAGCATTCAGAAGCTACAACTGGTCCAAAATGCAGTGGCACATTTTTGATGTTCCATGATGTGCCCATGTAACACCTCTGCTTGGTAAACTGCACTGGTTCTCAGTGGGCTTTTGTGGATAATTGAATGTGCTGGTTTTCACCTGTAAAGTTCTATGTGAGCCAGGGCCAGGTTACTTGTGGGACTGCCTGTCTCTGCTTGCCCCACCAGAACTGGTGGAGTTGGCATGCTCCAAGTCTTGTTTATTAAACAGTATCATCTTGTGCCTAGGAGCTATGTCTTCCCCATCACTGCACCTGCCCTGTGGAACAGCATCCCCTAGAGATTTCCATAAGGCATTAAACATTTGGATATTCCTTCAGGCATTTGGGCCAGGAGGTTAAGTGAGTCCCTTTGGCTGAGTGTTTTGTTATTGTTTTAGGGATCTGAAGTGGTATGGCTTTTGACCCCAATGACATAATTTTTTTTTTTAATTGATGTTGTGATTTATGTTATGATTTTTAATTCTTGTACACTGCCTAGAGTACAGAGTGGTGAGATGGGCACCTGCATACATTGATTAAACAAATAAGTAATGAGAAGTCAACAACTCTGTTAGTATAAGCAGTTATGCTATATTTCTATTGAACTGAGGATCTATTGACTACAAGAAAGAAAGAAATCCAACAACAAAATATTCCAGGGCTAATTAGTTTAGTATGTGAAAATGAAATAAAATTCTAATAAAGCTCAGTGAGGTAGGAACCAAATGAAAAACAATGTGACATTTCAGAAAGAAAACAGGAAATGGAAGAAAGCTCAGGAAAATACATAAAGGACATCCAAGTTCAGTAAATAATTCACAAGCTACTGTACAGCCTGATTATGTAATGCTGGTTGGGGAGAAACATTTGACAAATGCTTGCAATAGTTAAGCTAAACCGCTTTGAAAGGTTATAGGAGAATGGGCCAACAAAACTTATAAAACTCAGAAGGCTTTTTCTGTTATACAAAATACGTTAAAATTCTGAAATTATTTGGCAAGAAACAGTGGATATTATCTGAGAAAATTTAGGAACATACTTCTTCAAACAGCTGCACAATACTCTATTTGTTCTCTTTGGGATCTGCATCCTTGCTTACTCTTAAGATGTTCAAGAATACTAGTTGTAAATATGCGAGTTTATGTAGCTTTTATAACTTACAATAATAATGCAAAAGCAACAATAGAATTCTAATACAGCATTTTGCATCCACAGGATAGCTCCCAAAATTATTCATCCAGGTCTGTACATCTGAAAGCTGTTCATTGGCATGGATCTTTCATGCAACTTCCTGGAGGTGATTTCCTGGCTAATTGTCGTTGATGTAACTGTCTGAAGTCCAACTAGATGAATAGCCTATTTGTCTTCACACTGATGTATCCATGGGAATCACTCCAGGATGCAATTGCTACATTAAACTTAGCTTTTTGTCTTGGTATAAATACTGGAACAAAGAAGGCAAACTCATTTTGTTCTGGGTTCCAGATCTTTTTAAAGCCATAGTGATATAGACACAGATTGCATAAAAATATTATACAACTACATTTATCCAAAGGAACAGAAACTGCAAACTTAATCCCATTATTTGAGCCCCACTGGATTTAATGGGACTTGCTTCTGATATATAAAGATTGTACTGTTCAACATTTGTTCATCTTGGCAGAGACCTTCTGTTATAATCGGTGAGAATACATATTCATATGTTAATCTGTATTGTATATGTCACTGCCTTAAGAAAAAGTGCTATTTCCCCCCTCAACATTTTCTTTAAAATCCCCTGAGGATCGCATTAAAAGCTAGGAACAGAGTATGGTTTTATGTAAAGAGATAAAGACACAGATGGGGGGTGGGGGATACTGCTGTTGAGGGTCTGAAAGGAAAAAGCAAAAAAATGTTTTGGCTTCCATTCTGAAAAGGGGTTGGAGAAATGCATTTCTGACACATATAAAAGTCATTCTAAGCAATGCTTAAATTAGAGGATGGAACCACAAGAACCAATTGGTATGTGTGAGAGTGAGTAAATGAGTATGTTTGTGTGTGAGAGAGAGACAGAGATAAAGAGAGAGAGAGATAACAGACTTCTCTGATAATATTTTCAGTGAATTACTGAGGTCATGGCTTGGGAAATTTGCAGGAGTAGGGAAACTCCTATGGATTTCATCAAGAATTCTTGTATCTTTCCCCATTCTTATTTTCTGAATAGTATCCTAGATAAAGAGTGGATTTTTAATTAATTAATTTATATATCAGATTTATATAGCATACAGTACAGACACAGTAACAACAGAGACTACCAAAGATTCTGTGATTACAACCATTTTTCCAACTGATATTATTCATTAAAGGAAAGCATACATCAACATATGGAGATGCCAGGGATGTCCCAATGATACCATTTAATGTATTCCGCATCTTTCTCATGTGTAATCCGTAAACGTACCTTAAACAGAAGAGGCATATTATCTGTCCTTAATGCAGATTCCCATAATGCTATATTCTGAAAGCTTTTATGGCAAATTAAATGCAACTCTTCCTTACCTGAAGGCTTCTCAAATCCCTTAAGAGTGTTAAAGATCCCACATCAATAGGATCCAGAAAATACATCCCAAGTTTAATCTTTGGCTACAGACATCAAAGAATAAAGCTACGTAAATATTCATACAAGTATCTGAGGTAGTCAGATTCCTGCTGACTTTATACATTGTGCTAAACCATTATTCGTTTCAGTTATGGTTTGCTGAGTAAACCACCTTAACTGGATTCACACATGGCATTAAGCCATTTCTAAACCACTATGGCTAGGTTCATAGGTAGTACTTAGTGACCAGTTCAAGCATTAACCCAATCACTGAACAATTAGCCTGATAATTAGACTGACTGACTCAAATGATTGAGAAATAACTTTATTTTGCTAGCAGAATAGAACTGATCCTGTATCCACTGTCCAATTTACTACTTCTATTTAAATAAAGTCAGATTTCTAATTTAAATAATCCTGCTGATTTTCACTAACTGAATGTAATAGCTTCCTCTAGCATATACTTTAAAAGAAGAATTGATAAAAGCAATGGAATATTTCAGGTAATTTGAGAGAAAATGAATAATAGATTTGTAATGGTTTTTACTGGTTTTAATTTATCCTCTGTTATGCCAAAGTTTACAAGAAAAATGATTGTAACCTAGTGGCCATCCATAAAATATCATGCATCAAAACAGAGGGAGGAAATAATGAAACTAGGAACCAGATTTGACCTCAGAAACCCTACAATTCTTAATTATATTTCCATCCACTAATCATTACATTATGATACTTTTCCTGAGACCACAATTTTGCAGTTTTCACAACTTGTGCTTACCATATCCATTAGCTTATTAAATAAGGAATGATGTATAATTTATTCAAAACCATAGTAACTTTCAGTTATCACTCCTTTTTAAAATTTTTAATACTGCTGCAATATCTTTCCAGATATAGAAATCAGTTTACTAGACCTAGCCAAATATTTAATAGTTCCTACTTTTTTTCTTTTTTTTCACAGAACAGCAGTGTTCTGTGAACTTTTCACTAAGATTTCTCTAAATAAATATTATCAGGATTAAAAAGTGAGTTAAACATTATTACTTTAGATGATTCAAATATTCTGTCTTCTTCTCAGAATTTCCTCTTAAGAAACTTTGCACTAGAGTATGTTTCAGTAAAATGAGCAGTCTTTCACAAAGTGTCCATTTCATTCAAAGTAAAATACACAGAGTGAGGAAATATTATCATACATTCTGCTAGTTAAACTAGCGTTACCATCTAAACATTTAAAGTTCAGGATGCAGTCAAACTGCCACCTGTAAAGTTATCAATCTTTCTCCCTCTCTAGCCCTTTGATGTTAGTTAATGCTAATTATATTATTTTAAAAGTATATACATTTAAATGAATTACATTAAATGAACAAGGGATGGATTTTTCCTCCTTCTGGGAGACAAAATAACCCTATTTTGCACAGTTTCATGGTTGGATGGTGAAAACACAGATGTACAAATCAGACAAAAATATCTTTTCGCCTGAAGCTATGTATTAATTCAGATGGCCTTCTTACATTGATTTAATGCAGTAAACTGCTGTACTATTTAATTCCTGTTCCCCCTTCCATTCCTCCAGGGCTAAATCTTGTTTTAACATCAACTATAGAACAAATAAATTAGAATCTATTTCAGATGTTGTAGCATTTACATGCTAGTTTATTGCTCACAAAGCCTATCTGCCTGTCATTTTAAATATTTTATTACTTTTCATCCAAACAATGGGAAATTCAGTCTAATTGTAGGGGCGTTTGCTCGGTCTCTACTACATAAGTGTATTAAATTGTATGAATTTAAATGTGTTTGTAATCTGGTGCTATGAAACTTCCAAAATAGGCTGGTATAAATACTGATTGGCCTAAGAAATGCAGAATCTTAGAAAAGGTCTTGACAGGCCAAGACCAGTCTCTCACTTGCCTTCTGCCTCTCACATATTTCCAAATGGAGAAGTTGGGAGTGGTTAGAATGTAAGTAGGACAAAGTGAAATAACTACCTAACAAGATACCTGGTTTAAGTTTCTTTTAAAGAATCTACTGAAGAATTTATAAATGACTTCAAGTCTAAGAAACCTGAATTCTTAGATTTTGCTACACAGTAAGTGTACCCTATTAAAAATTGGTTAGCTAGGTGAATTCTACACTGCCTTCACTGTGGTTGAGATGGGGCAAGATCATCTTGGGGGCCATCAGAGGAAGAATCTAAGCAGATTTTGGTAATGAAAGTTCAGTCAATAATATACTGAATGTCAGGTTTGAATGCATTTTCTTGTTCCCTTTTATGTGTGAATAACTAATACAGTAACATGTATGTAACATTTTCATTCCAAACTAGGACTTACATACTGTTACAGCTTTGATTATTGGTGCTGCTTTTCTTTGTTTGGTGGGTATATTTTGGTTGAATATATTTAACACAGTGCAATCCCCCACTAGTCTTAATTGTATAGCAAAATTAGGTTTCTTTCATCACTAAATGCTAGAGCAAGGAAAGTTTCAGATTCTTGAGATATATAAAGGATGGAGGAATTATAATAAGGTTTCTGTTAAGATCATTAAAAAAAAACAATTTTAGAAAAGAGATTTTTTTTTTAACTCTTCATTTCAGAAGACTATATTTCATAGATTTGTTAGGAGGAAAAACATTTATAATGAATGGGACAATATTTGTAGGTGAGAATTGACATGTGGAGAAATCGTTCAATGCTTGCCTGCAAATAGGCTTTCTGGTACTCACGCTAGCATTATGAGAAAAATTGGGAACCCCAGGTTTTCTTCATGCTTTGAATTATACATTCATAAGGACTTCCTTTCCAATCCCTTATGCTGCCAAATTCTTTCTATTCTGATTTATCCATTCTTCCCAAAGTTGGTGAAATTATCCACTAACTGACAGTTTTTCAATAAACTGGAGCTATTATCAGCATTCACAAACCAGTGTGTCATAGACTTATCAAGAAGGAAGAAAGGAAAAAGATGGTCCATCCCATAGAATAAGAATATAAGATGAAATGCATGGTTTACTTTTGGCTTAAGGCCCATAACATGTCGCCTGCAGGTACCAATGTGGCTAACAATACCTCCTTTGGCACCTGCCAGTTCCCTGACTCACCTGATCTTGTAAGGATTATTTTAATGCACAAGCCCCAAGCATTCTTAGAGAATGAAATGGTGGAAGGTTGCATTTGGAAATATGTCTACATGTTCAGGAAAAAAAAAAAAGAAATAAAGGTAAGCTGGAGAAGTAGAGAGCATCCAGGGATGCTAGAACATGTAATGGAGAGCAAACGTAGTTGTCTGTCTTCTGGATTATTTTGTGATTGGTCTTTCACACATATACACAAGCACAAACACCCTGTGATAAATTTGTTGTGAGAATGCTTATAACATACTTTTAAATCCAAAGGTTGAGGAACCCCAGCATAAAGTTTCTAACAGACTAAAATATACTGCAGAATACAATGAAAATACATTTTAATTTTCAGAAACCAAATTGTTCCCCCTGCCTCTGCAAACTAGATTAAAGAGAATTATACCATAGTTTGACTCCTATGCCCAGAATAATCTGATCTCATTTTCCTGAACTGCATTTTCCCCCTTTATTGCACTTAAATCCTACTGAAATAATACTTCAGTGAATGCCAAATTGCTGCTCTTCATACATAGCTTGTTTATGCATATATTTTATACTATCATCAACATTTCTAGTGTAGATATAGCAATGTAAAATGCTTTTTTGTGAACTGTATGCATTCTGTGAATTGTGAAGAATGTAACCCTGTTCAGACATTACAAACATGGTTAAAAGTCACCCTGTATACAGGATGGGACGAACCTGAACCCTCCCACGTATGCTGGTATGACATCTAACCTTCAAAATAATTTCCAGTTTTAGCAACAATGTATCTATGCAAGGAAGTCTTCACATACAGAGTGAATATGCCCTTTTTTGTCAATATTTTTCTCAGA
This sequence comes from Liasis olivaceus, assembly GCA_030867105.1. Lineage (NCBI taxonomy): Eukaryota > Metazoa > Chordata > Lepidosauria > Squamata > Pythonidae > Liasis > Liasis olivaceus. Next base: position 256,632,017 of record CM061349.1, on the reverse strand, counting down.
TACTGTATATCCCACTGTACACAAAAGTCTGGATCATGAAGAAAAGATTGAAGACTCTGTCATGCTGCAAGGGAGCCTATAATGGTGGATCATGACATTTCAGTCTAAAACAAATCTTTGTCACATTTCTTTTATATTCCTAATGCTTTGTCATGTATTTTCTTCCTATGCAGCATCTTTAATATTGGCTTTTACTTGCTAGCATTTTAGGTGGCTGCATTTTGGACCCCTTTAAATTTCTGGGTACTCTTCAAAGGCAGACTTGCAGTAGTCCAGTTTTGAAATAATAAGGGCATAAATCATTATTATTGGCCCACTTAGGAAGGAATGGAATTACTGTAGAACAGTGTCTCCAAGTCCCAACTCTTGCAGGCTGTCCAGAAGGGTACCAAACCTGATACTGAACCCTGATCTGACCAGAAGAACTGCACTTCCATCATCTAGGTCTCATTGGATGTCATAAGAAGAGCAACCAATGTCATTTCTGAATGTGCCAAATATATTATAATACACACTTATGTGAAAATTCTTGTATACTTATCTAATGCACATATTTTACAATGAAATTGTGGAATTCTGATAACCTGATGGGATATTACATCTTTAGATCATCTATTTCCTATATACAAAAATTCTCTTAATGTATTAAAGGAGGATGAGTGAATGGAAGGTTTTGTATTGTCATTTGTTTGAACTGCTAGTTTCTTGGGCTTACTATATGTGACATTTAAAAACAGGATCCCTCCACCAGCAAGTGGTAAGGTTGAAAATTCAGTTTTCACTCAGTTTCTTTTCTCATCTCTAACAGTTGCAAGAAGAGTAGACAGAGAAATTCTCTCTCCTGTTTCCTGTTGCTTTTGAAGACAACATTTTCACTATTAAAAAAGAAAGAAAAAGAGGAGAGGGCTAATGTACAGCAGTGTAGGCGGTCAATGTGCTTCTTGTAAAATATTCATAATACAAATACATAGTGATGGTCTTGCAGAAGTTTTCCCCTTTATCACACTGTATCTAAAGTGAGCAAGAGTCTAATAGCCTTTGACCTACAACAACTACTGTGAAGGCTTTAAGCATTTTTCAAATTCCTCATGTGAATTGGAAACTACTGCATACTTTGTTTTTCTTGTTCTATAGATCATTTTTAGTATACTGGAACAGTTGTACTGCTGTTTGTTTAGTTTGGATTTGTTTGACTGCTAGTTTAAGAATCCATCTTAAGGAAGCAAATAGTCCTAAGTGTGTTACTGAAACTGAAAAAATTATTAGAAGATCACCCAACATAATTCTGTGTTCTTATTCCTCTTACAGAGTTTTCAACTGAGTTTGGGAACAGATTAGCATACAATGCCAAGTAATGACATTTCATGTTTGCTTTACTTTGCTTAGATAGAGATGTTTTGGTAACTGACATCATCTCCTCTGATGCTTGCTATCTTCTTTGCTTTTCAGGATAAACTCTGTGGGAAAAGAAACACAAGAAGAGCTAACTACTCTCCCTATTCTCCACAGTTGCTCTTTCTTGGCATTCTCTCTCTCTTACCCTTTAATCTTTCTTTCAACTTCTACCTTTGTTCTGTTCCCTCTCCCCTTCCTTTTCTAGAAGGAAAGAGAGAAAATATGTTAATGTTGACAACTGGAAGGGAGAGAAAATAGCAAGAACAAGCAAGGAAAAAAAAATCAGGAAAATCCACTCAGGCAGTGAAGAGGAGGAGAGAGGAGAAGGACACAACCACTTTGGTTCTTTTTCAAAGTAATACCTGCATACTGCTTAGTTTGGGAGCCCTAGATTTACATGCAATGGCCACTCTAGAAGCAGCAGCAGCAGCAGCAGCACCACCACCACCACCACCACCACCACCACCACCACCACCACCAAATACTCTAATCCCTTTGAATTGTCAGCTACAACATAGAAGAAAATTGACTATCAGGGTAAAACTTCTGAACCAGTATATTTTGCCAAAATTCAGTAATATGTCCAAAGGGAAAGTTGTAGAAGCAAGACGTCAGTTAATCACATACTAAAAGAAAGCAACTGTACCAATATCAGTAATCTGCATATTTCCGTTATTAGTCATTCACACAGACACAAAAAATCTTGGCCCAGTCCTCTTTTTTTTTTTTTTTTTGAAGCACATCAAAGAAGAGAGCAAACAATGCCAAGATCAGCTGATCACACCTTTGAAGCAGGGAAGGGGTATCTGGTAAGCAGTTTTATTACATTCAGAGATAGTGACACAATACTGTATATGATTTTGAAGCTATAGTTTTGTAGTGTTGGCTTGCATTGTTAAAATATATTTACAAGTGGCTGTCAGCACCTTCCAATACTTCTATCTTAAAATGTAGCCTCCAAAGTTTTGAGGATCTTTGAGCAACACACTTTTAATGTTCCTCCTTATTTCAGAAGAGATAGGATTTGTGTATTACAGTCCCTTCCCACTCCCTTTGGTCTGTCTTGAGTGCTCACTGCAGGGTGAGCAAATAATGCTGTTGGGCCAGAAACCTTGCTCAGCAGCACTACCCTCTGGAGCCATACCTATTATATTAGAAAAACAGACACTTGGCCATTCAGTCAACCTAGCTCTCCTTGATGGACAAGTACACTCCAATTTCTTCTCCACAGTCAATTAAATTTTTATTTATGAACAGCAGATATCCTGACCAGTCACCAAATCAGGGAAGAGCCCAGTTAAGAAAAGGGAAGAAATTGCAAATACTGCTTTTGAATTAGGAAAGATAGATGAAGTGATGGAATAATGGCAAGCAAGAGATCATTCCAAACATTTATTTTAGGCATTGCTCGGTAGGTGGACATTTTCTTTGGAACACTTTGTAGATAAAATACCAAAACATTCATTTCAGTTCATTTGCATGCCCAGGATAGATGGTGCTTTGCCATCTTCTTATATATCAATTTTTAAAACAGAATTCTGTTTTATGATGATCTAGTTCTGTGTATCATCGAAAATGACTAATATGTTGCACACCTGTTGTGTTTACTGTGGAGACTAGGATGGCATGTTACAAATGAAAGGCATGGGCAACATATGATCTGTCTTTTCCCTCAGTCACAGACATGCTGTTAAAACGTTATGCCCTTTACACTCTCCTTTAAAAGCTTCATGCTAATAGTAAATATAACTCATCACAGTGACTAATAGAACTGTTATCCTACTTTTTGCTGTTTTCTCTTCATCTGTCTTGAGCCACAGCTTTTGGATCCTCCGAATGGATCCAAAGACATACAAAATGCTTCAAACAGGAACTCCTCAAAAATAATTCAGGAACTTATCCTTTATAATTTAGAAGTGTTTAAAAGAGCAGCACTACCTAATATGATCTTCATCATGAGAAAAAAATCAAGAGTGAGGGTCATAGATAGTTAATCTCTATTCATATCCCTATTTATTAATGAAAGTGGATTGGTCAATCTATTTAATTCATAAAGCAGTAATGACAAACATTGTTGTAATTAATTTAATTGTAAAACAACATCAAAAGCAGAATAGAAGCAGATATATCACTGAAACATATCTGTGAGAAATTTTATTGGGATGGCGGGCTACTTGGAGGTTAGGTAGATGCTTGCTATTGGAGATGGGACTTTTCTGTGTTGGTACCCAAACCACAGCTCTGCTTCCCTAAGCATATTGGCCTGGATGATGATGATGATGATTTTTCAAGGGCTTGGAATTATATTTTCTCAGAATTCAGTGATGTTTCATGATGATTGCATCATTTTAATTGGCCTGTTAACTAGTTTAATTTGAATGTCTTGAGTTTTAGATATTACTTTATTTGATATTTTGTTTGCGATTTTATAAAGCTCTGATTATGTGCCATCTAGTTTGTGTTGACTCTTAGTGACCACATAGATAGATTTTCTCTATGACAAACTAAACTGTGCCTTCAGGTCTTCCAATGGTCCACCCATTGCCACTATAACTGAAGCCATGCACCTTGCTGCTGGTCTTCCTCTTTCTCTCTTTCCTTCCATCTTTCCCAGCATTATAGCTTTTTCCAGACAGCTAGGTTTTTGCATTATGTGTCCTAAGTAGGATAATATGAGCCTGGTCATCTGTGTCTCGAGTGAGAACTCTGATTGATTTGTTCAATGATCCATTTGTTTGTTTTCTTGGCTGTCCATGATATTCTCAGGAGTCTTCTCCAACACCAAAACTCAATACTTCTTCTACCCTGCTTTGCCAAAGTCTAACTTTTCCTTCCATAGAGTGTCACAGGGAATACCATTGCCTGCACTATTCTGAACTTTTATTTATTCTACAGTAAATTTATTTGAGGTTATTGTGAAATGAAGTGTAGAGCAACTTAAAGGAATTAATACAATACAGGTAGTCCTCATTTAACATATACTTGTTCAGCGACTGTTCAAAGTTACAGTGGTGCTGAACGAGAGGTTATCATAGCTGCAGCTACTGCAGCATCCCTGTGGTCACATGATTGTGATTCTGGTACTCAACAACCAGTTTGCAGTTACAATGTTGCAGCATCCCGTAGTCACATGATTGCCATTTGCAACTTTCACAGCTGGCTTCTGAGAAACAAAGTCAGTGGGGAAGATGGCAGGAGGACACAAATTGCAATTACATGACCATGGGACTCTGCGACCACACAGGATTCACCTAACAGTGGCAACTGGGACTGCTGGAACTGCTGTTGTAAGTTGGCGCAGTCATTTGTGACGTCGTGCCTTATGACTGTGTCACTTAGTGATGGAGTTCCTGGTCCCAATTACCATATAGCTTGGCCACAGAATCCTTTAAAGTGATATTTGATTTCCCATATTATATTATATATACCATATATTTAACTAAATGTATATTAAATATGAAGCTAAATGCATATTTTCAGAAAAGAGATTGTTTTTTTGCTCCTTTCATACTGTTCTATGTAAAAATATTCTATAGGAAACACTTGTCAAAATAACATTATATGAACAATGCTTACATAATGACAGTATTGTACCTAATGTATAGGTACAGTAGTGATGAAATCCCTTCAGTTTCGTAAATTCTGTATATCTTAGATCAGTTGGCCCCTCTCTGGAAACAGATTTGCTACAACTATAAATACTTACTACTAATTACAAGTATTATTTCAAAATAATTAGTTCAGTAATATTGGCATTATATTTCAAAATGGACTTTGATGATATTGAAAAAGTGACACAATCTGTTGAAGAAAAGAAAACAAACTTAAATAAAATGACAAACCCTAGAAGCATATCATGTATACTAACCACAATCACTGCATCATGCTGTGTAATAGAAGCGTAGCAATGCCACTTGGATTACAGGAAAACCCTGAACATTTTTGTTTTTAAAATTAATTTGTCAAATACATTTGAAAAACTCTATTCAAGAGCATTGCAAACTCAGTTTGCTACAGGAAACATCATTACACATTCATGCTGATCTTGCAGCACGTGAACTAACAGCTGTGCAATGCTATATATCTATATCCACATATCCACACGCTCATACACATACAATCATTATGAGTATCCATAATTAGTTTATATATAGTCCCCCCCCCTTTGTCTCCTCTCTTTCTCACACACATACATACCCTAGACTAGGGAATAGAGAGTTATTGGAGTCTTTTATGCTGCAAGAAAAAAAGGTCAAAGAATATAGACGATATAACCCCAAATTTCTAGATATAAACACAAAAATATACATTCTCACACACCTAGCAGAATATCATAAAGGAGATATATTTAAACAAATATAAATTCATTGCTCTTTCTCTTTGACGCTGTGGGGAATGTCAGGAGGTCATTATTCATTTGCAGGAAAATAGAGGAAATAATTCAAAATCATATTCTTCTACTGTAACTATAAATATAGTATGCATTTAATAGACCTTGATAATGATTAATTAGCTAGAAGAATGTATTTTATTTAGGAGCACTTGCATTTTCTACTTTTGCATGTGCACTGCAAAAGTCTGTTAGATTAGGAAAGCTCCAGATAGTGGGTGGATTCACTTATTAGAGGGTCAGAGAAATGGGTATGTGATGGTCATAGTGAATTATCCACCTGGTAAGAATGAAGATATTATAAACATCTACTCCAGTAGCAGTGATATATACCAGAACTAATGATGGAAGGAAAAATAATTGTGCAACCTGGAAGCTAAATTTGGGTTGCTGTATAGGTAGGTGAAACCAGGTGTGCCAACAGGAGGACAGTTATATTTAAGACAGATATACAACTGAACATGAAAACCACATCAAGGTAAAGAAGCAGTAGAAAGAAATTTGGAGGGGAAAGTCAAGAGGTTCAAGTCTCTTCAGAGTTTTTGGAGATTATTTGAAACTATGATAATGCTCAGATATAAGGTATATGTCAGCCCAGGAAAAGTGCCATGAAGTCTAAGAGAATGTCAATGTGGCTAAGGAGAAGAATCAGAGAAACTGTGGGAGGGAGGGAAGAAGGAAGGAAAGAATTTATAACAATAAATCATCCTAGAAACAGGTGAATTGTTGGATGAAAGAGAAACTGAATTAATTTTCTGCTTCTTTCTGCATTATTGAAACTGTAGACTAGATGCCTGCACCTAACCTGGCTTATTCAGGAAGGAAGTTAGATGAATGGAAACCAAGTAACAAGATGATGTGGTAAGCCTAACTGATAATTAAAAATAAATAAATCCCCACATCTAGAGGGTATCCACCTGAGTGTTCATTAAGAACTATAACAGTAAATTGCTGATCTTCTGGAAAAAAAAATTAACTTCTATTTAAAGTTGATATCTGTTCACAAGGACTAGAAAAGAGCTAATGGGACTCTAATTTTTCAAAAGGAATTAAGAGGAGAAACAGGAAATTTAACAGGCCAGTTTAATGTTTAACAGTTTAACAGGTGTCACTGGGGGATGCGGTGGTGCAGGGCTTAATGACGCTGGAGTTTGCTGGTCAGAAATGGTCGGCATTCCAGCAGTTTGGGCCCAGCTCTGCATGACAGGGTGAGCTCCCATCACTTGTCCCCAGCTTCTGCCAACCTAGCAGTTCGAAAGTGTTTCCATCTGCGAATAGATAAATAGGTACTCCCATTTCGGTGGGAGGAACCGGCAGTGCTGCATGGGGAGTAGAAACTGGTGCTGGACCCAACCTAATGCTAGATGTGACCGGTGAGATCAGGGGGAAAAGACCTATGGAGAAGGAAAAGCCCAGATGTGCTGTGACTCCCTAGCAACTGTTGCTGGCCATATAGTATAGCGGTTAATGTTAGATGGAATTAAATTGATTAATTGTATATCTATGTGCGGTTAAGTTGTACTTTGTGAGCTGCCCAGAGTTCCCCATTGGGGGGAGATGGGTGGAGAATAAATCCAATGTTGTTGTTGTTGTATTATTATTATTATTATTATTATTATTATTATTATTATTATCTGTCCTGAATAAAAAAGCAGAAAAAGCAAAATGCAATCAAATATATAGAAGAATTTTGCTGAAAAGGAATCTATTTGTTTTATTTATGTCTTGGGTTATTAGGTTTCTAGCCCTTTGTGGGGTGGGAGTGTCTACAAGCATGTAGACAAGTGTGATCCAATACATATTGTTACTTTGACTTCGAATATTATACATTAATAGTGGTTGTGCCAGCAGTGATTAATAAGGAACAGGATCAAAATGCAGGTGTTAACCCAATGTGTAACCTTCAGTTTGCCAACATACCAAAATCTTCAGCTTGCCAACATACCAAAAGACACTTTTGTTTCTTGATTCTATTTTGTTTATATTAAATGCAACATACTTTAATAGCTCGATACATTACATTTTCATTAGCCATACTGAAATTTCTGTTAAGGTAAGTCCCAAATGTTATAAACAAACATAAGGACCAAATCATGGAAATGAAGCCTTTTCCTTCTTCTCCATTGCTTTAATATATTTAAAGGGATCCAAACACTTCCAAGACCAAGTACATAGTCAAAGGCCTTGCTGCTACTATGGATGTTCTAACTTTGGACTTTCTGAAAGCTACTGTGAATCTACTGGGATTGAATGACTCACAAAGTACATAAATTAAAGGTCACTGTATTTGCCAAACAATCTCCTTCTGAAGTGATTAATATGATCCAATCTCCTTCCATGTGTCCAGTTAACATATTTCGAGCACAGCTTTAATTCAGACTAAAAGAGTTACTCTATCAAATTCCTTGGCATGTTTCTTTTACTATGTAGTGGAAAGGAATGTTAAATTCACTTAACACAGGAAAACAATCTGAAAAATTCAAAATAATTTATCAACTATACATTGTACATATAAGTAAGTAGCAATAGGGTGGAAATGTTCCCCACATTTTTCTGTTATATCAGGATGAATGGATAGGGATTTATGTCAGCCATTTGTCAATTGCCAAGGTGAAATTTGGGATCCAAGAATGCAATCTAACCACACCACAAATTATGTCAACTTTACCATAGCTATGAAAAAGAGGTTACAATATTATTTCATTGTTCTGATTTGTTAAGTCTACTGATATCATAATTACTGACTTGATGCATTTGTATAGTTAGGTAAAAGCCATATCACAAAGTTCATCTGTATATAAAATCAACATTTAATTGATTGTAAAACTAAATATTTGATGCATTTGACATCACTAAATATGCTCAGAGAATATCTAGCTATCAAACCAAATATATTCACTGCAATTCCATTCAGAATTGATTACTTTTAATGCAGAGTTCCTGTCATCTTCTATACGGCAAGAGGTTGAATTATCCCTGAACCGAGAATCCCACTTGGGAAAATATATAAGAAAACTAACAAAGCTTCACTTAGATAACTTTTACACTAGAAAGACAACAACATATTCTAGACAAAAATCAAGTGTAACAGAAGAATTTATGTACATTGAAAAATAACATATCAAAGAGACCTTCTTATTAGTTGTTGGTATGGAGAAGCTTCAAAAGCAGTCCTTGAAGATTATATCTTTCTGACAACCACCTTATCTCATAGAAATATTATTAATCATCATGTCAGTAGCATGTTTTATTTATATATTTAGTATCTAAAGAAGCACTTTTTGTTCTTAGCATCCTTTACCATCCTCAGCTCATTTTCAGCTTTAGCTCTCCTCTACACTTCTAGGCTACTTGTAGGTACTCTTCTTTCATGACTTTCCCTCTTTCCACCTCCAGCATGTGTCCTTTTTTGTTTTCAGACATTGACTAATGCTTTTTTGTCTAGCTACAAGTCATTGGACTTGTTTGCAATTGTGTTTTAGCATCTCTGTTTTAAAGAACTCCTATACATCTTGAGTTTCCTTGCCCATTAGCTTTTCCTGCCATAGACTCTTTCTTCTCATTGTTTTGATTTTATCTACATGTGTTTTCTTTCACAATATATATTTAACTATACTTCACTTTATTTTCCATTAAAATGTACTTGCCAGAAATGACGCTCCAGAAGAGAGTAGAGCTTGGACAAACAACAAATAATATTACATGAATTAATATACTGAATATAATTAGTTGCTGATAATATAAACCACCATATTTACCTGATCTCCATGTGCGTAAACCAATATTCAGATGTGACACACACCCCGCTTACATATGTATATACACTTCCCTCCTTCCAGTGGAAATAGCAAAAAAAGAAGAAGAAAATAGGATGGTGACTGATAGGGAAGGGAAGGAAAGGGAAGGGGGAGAAAAATGGATATGTGATATGGGGAAAAGATTACTGAACAGGGAAGAAAAGAGAGAAACCCTCTTTAGGTACTACCAAAGGGTTACAATTCAGCAGACAAGCACTTAATTTGAAGCCCAATGTTCAATATGTAATCTTCAAAGGCACCTGCAGTCATCTACAGCTCCCTCATATTTGTTATGAACAGCATCCTAAACTATTCCTATTGAATATAAGATAATCTTTCTCTCTCCCAGTTCACAAATAATTATTTGGGAAGGAAAAAATAACTTTCTTATGTTTAAATGCAGTAGTTAAGTAGGCTATTGAAATGGCTGAAGTAGTCACAGCTCCTCCTAGTGAAGCACCGAAATATTATTGTCCAAATATTGTTTGTTCATAGACTTTGCAAATTTCCTCAAAAGCCTGCAAAGTTTGCTTGACTTGGGAAAACATAATTAATCAAAATGCATACAATCATTTTGATTTCCTTAGGAGATTCCATACTAACAAATGCATAGAATTCACAGGGCTGCTCACCCCTACCCCAACAATGTTGAATACGGCATTAGCTTGAAAATAAAAGCACTTGTGGCAACTTAGGTCCTAAGATCTGGATAGAGAGTTTAACCAAAATGTATACTAAGATGTTTTGAAACCATGGTCATTAAAGTGATATGATTTGTTTAACAAAAGATATATATTCTACAGTAAATATCTTTAAACACTTTTTTAAAATGTAGATGAGCTTTCACCAATGAAAATGTTATATTTGTCTCCAGTCTTCTCCAACAGTTTCCCATGCCTGACTGCTCTCAAGTCTAAAATAGAGCCAAAAGCGATTTTGATTAAGATTTTGTATTAACTTATGCTAATTACAACTGAATTTCATTCTCTTTTTTTTTTAAAAAATGTGCTGTCCAAATTTTTGTCATCTGATTTTTTTTTTTTTTTATGAAGCAGCTGCACATATGTTGATGCCTCCCCAGTGTAGCCTATGGACAAATCTTTTTCCCAATCAAGTCTTGACTCAGAACCTCACATGGCTTCTTCAAATCTCAGATCTTCAAATCAATTCAGGGATGATTCTCACAGGCCTACAATTTAGTTTAAGATACCAACAACAACTCCAAACATTTAAAATGGAATATTTTCTCTTTTTCTTCCTGTTTTTCCTGAACTTCAAGCATATTTCTATGAAAACATATTCTGTTATTCAGCTACCTAAACAGATTATGCTACATTTACTATAAGTGTGTAAGAATAATATTAGGGAAAAATATGAGCAAATCTTTGTCATAAAAAGAGCAAATTTGGGCTATGCTGCAGGTAATTATATACTTGATACACAGTTGACATTTTAATGAGATTACACCTGGCTGATCTGATTTCATGTCATAAGACATTAGGAAGACACAAATCTTTTTTGGTATCAGTAGCTCCTTTCATCATTATGACTCTAATGTTGAAAGACATCAACAGATCATTGCAGTGGTATTATTGGCTTCTAAGGGCCATCATATCTGAAAGCAGGCTTCCACATTCTGCATCAGCATACCCTTCTAAATATTGATCCATTGTATCTATGTTGAATGTATTACAGTATTCTTGCCTTTATAGCATGAGAAAACCTATTGTGCCGTTGCTAGGTATTAAGCTGCAATCTTCCCTGTAGATGTAAATAATGAAAAGTATCACTGGCCATCAACTGCTGGGCTGGACATCTTCATGTAATAAGAAATCTAGGTACATCCAATGGCCACTGATTTGCATTACTTCTGAAATCTCCTAAGACACTATACCAAAATTTAAGCTTATTTAAATTCAGTGTTAACTCTGTTTTCCTGCATCTTTTACCTTCTGAGACAGGATAAATATTCAGACTGCAAGGACCTATTGAACAGCTTAGAATGAGGTGAAGTACTGGCTGTCATATCATTGCCATCTAATTTATGACTATACCTTTTAACCCAATATTCTACCTTTTATTTTAACACATATATTTTAGGAATTATTGCATACAGAATACCCAGGTGAACTTTAGGCATTTCCTGCAAACTAAAAAAAAAAACACTAGAAGGTCACCAAAATACACAGTGAGGAGCTTCTATGTGTAGCAGTCTTATTAATCTGCAGCCCATGGTCTGAAGTAAGCATCATCCAAAGACTCTCTACAGAAAAGGAGGGAGTTCACTAACCATAAGTGATATCCATCTGTAGCTGCCAGAATTACTGTTGCAAATGTTCCTGGTAGTGATGGTAGCTCCAATCCTTATTGCTAGCTGGTTGGTGGTCAATAGTGATTGGATGATCAATCTAGCAATGGCACTAGGTACAGCTTGCCTGCACTGCAAGGTTGGCCATCCAGTTCTTGTTGATCGCTAATAGAACATTCAAGTGTGTGACCCTGGAGCTCCAGTCTGCACCGTTGCTGTGGAAGCTAGACAACCAAGAAGTGTGGTTACCAACAAGTAAGTGGGTGGTTGGGTGGATTTCAGTTGTAAGAAGGAAAATACCATGGAAAGGGCATCAAACACAACTTTCCAGCATTGGTCAAAACTTGGAATCTGTGCTGGTGAAAGGAGAACTAATTGAATCCTGTGGGGACTGGTGAAGGAAAAAGGCTTAGTCTGTACAGCGTGCTGTTAATTGAGCAAATGCTATATCAGTTTTCAGCAGGTTAATGAGTAATGTCAACACAATCAAATTATTAGTACACAACTGCCTCTCTTCTCCCTTTTCAGTAGGTTTTGCTCCAGCCCCATAAACTGGCAAATGGCTGACAATATCTCTTCAAAAGCACATGCCAGATATGCTGCTTAGCTGTTGCCTCTTTGTTGCATTTATCCTCTTTTTTGGGGGGGGGGGTGGTTGTGTTGTTATCTTGCAGATGGCCAAGCACATAAAATATATTATACAAAAAAGATTTTATTAGCATTTCCTCACCCTTTAAGAACTAGGCACTGTAGCAGCTCTTTTCTAAGATTCTTTTAAAGGCCCTATAGATTTCTCTTGGTTTCTTTACAAACAGTACAAACCATCTTACTGCTCTGGACCAGTAGAGTGCTGGTAAATGTTTAACAACCCGCTCTGCTGACTTCATTGCCGCCACTGCAACCGCACTGCACCACTAGCCACCAAACAACTGATTGGTGTGCCAGCTGTTGTGTCTCATCTCTGCTCTCAACCACCTCACAAAATTCCAAAAAAATTAATTATTGGCTCTCTTGAGCCAGTAAGTGTGGGCTCCAATCACTATCCTGGACTAGCATTGCTATTGAAATCAGATGTCATGGACAGGGAATACATTACAAGTATACCAAAGGTTTGGCTACGCTAGTGGCAGACAAGAAATGTTCTGTCTTCTTATACACAAGACTGTCTGTCTCTATATCTAGAATTCAGCCATACAGCATTTCAGAGGTGAAAACTCTCTGAGATTCTCAACTTCATTTGTTGGCAGATATCTGTAGTTTCTCTCATGGAACTAAACTGCAAGGTGACCTATTAGGCACAAATGTCTTATTTTGGTGAGCCCTGTATATAATTTTACCATGTATTTTATTACTGAATTTATAGATCATATTTCCATTCAAAGGTAAGCTCAAAATAGTGAAAACATATAAATACATCATGCATCTCCAAATCTATAACAAAGAAGCATACTACAAATCAGCAAGAACATTGTAACACAGCAAGAAAAGAAAGGCTTGATTCTTAAATGCATGCCTAAACAAAAAAATCTTTGTACATCTTACAGAAAGCATGAGTCTAGTTCAAGGAAAGTATTCCACAATTGTTCTGACGCAACTGAAACGAAATCTCCCATTGCAGACCTGTAACCAAGGCCCCACTCTCTTCCCTAATGTTACAGCTACAAGAAGAGATGAAATTGAGAGAAATGGCTCTTTCAAATTATAGTTTTTTACTTGGAATTGTTTTTATGTATTTATTGTTTTTAATTGTTGTATGCTGCCCAGAGTCACTTTATATGAGATGGGCAGCTATATAAACACGATAAATAAATTAGCAAGCAAGCAAGCAAGCTGTAAACCTTTTTCAGAGCTCAAGAACTCCATGACTTCTAACTTAACCTATTTACCTGTCTCAAGTCCAACAATTTCAATAATTGAATGTTGACTCTCTCTCTCTCTCTCGACACACGCACACACACATAGATACACGCAGAGAGAGACATGTTTTTGGTAGCTGTCTAAAGTACATGAAGGGACATTTCTGGGCAACTTTCCACAAGTATGTCCAGGCACAGATTTATATGAGAATTAGACTGGACTGTACCACTTCAGACAATAAACAGAATGGTTCATAGTTAAATGGTTCTTAAGATACATTCCTTAGTCTCTAAGGAACATTCATTTCATTTGCAACTGCTCTTTCTACATGTCTGATAGGCCAGTTATGTTCCATGAAGATTCTCCCCTGAAATTTGATAAGTTTGTGGGTAAGACATTTGGGCCTTGTACATGTTCATTTCTTGTCATCATGTACATGTACATCTGCAGACTACCAGAATCTGAGGGCCAGAAATGTTCCCAATGGAAAAATAAACCTGACATTTGTTCTTATAGCTGATGAGAATATGTAATTTCAGTGTAACTTAGAAATGTATTTAGTATTCTTTACAGCAGTATAAATTGCAACTAGTTGTGATGCTTACATATTAGCTCAATATCAGAGAGAATAAGCTAGGGAATACAATAATGTGTGCTGTTTGCAGGCTAGTTAGCTACTGTGTGGAATAGAATACTGCACTAGACAAACCTTTCATCTTCTTTTGTGTTCATATTTACAGTAACAACTTAGCATTAATATGCATTCAGACAAGAGAATCTTCACTTTTTACATGGAAAGGAAGATTCTGGGCATTTCAAGTGTACGTATTTCTTGGCACTCACAACTATATTTGGCTTCAGTAACTACACCTTTTAAAAAAATGCATATCACCTTAATTCTGGGAATATTAATTATTCTGTAGATGTGATGATTTCAAAATAACATATAGCTAATTTGATTGCATCATAATATCACAAAGTCAATTTAAATGGTAAGGGCTGTAAAAACAATTCTCAAACTGTACGGACTGTTGATAGTTTTGCTATTGTATGAAATCCCCCCATATTAGTCAAAGTAAGATGCTTTTTGAAGTCAGTAATTTAATTTTACCATAACAGGAACGCAGGTTCTGCAAGATTTATCATCTCAGTAAAGCTTTACTTAATGAATACTTATGCTAAAATGTTACACAATTAGAATACAATTAGAATACTTATGCTAAAATGTTATACAATTAGAATACAATCAGACTTTAGAGGACATTTCACTGAAAATAAATAGGTAATGGGTTAATTATTATACCTATTTAATGGAGAAAGGTCATACTGATTTCTGAGGAATCATTTAATATTTATCCCAAACAGTCTTTTAAGTAAGGTTTATTATTACAGAACTGCAAGTACTTAAGAAAAACAAAAATAATATCACAATGGTTTTGTTCTTTGGGCAATGTGAAAGGAAAATTTTCTCATAAAACATTCCTGAAGACTACGAACAAGAAACTCAATATTAACTACTAGACAAGGCAACTGGCCATAAAACTTGATTATTTTCCAATACACTGGATATGTTTCAAAAGAGCAAAACTCAAAATAGCTTGAGTATTTGGACTACTGGAATAAAAATTGAAAGGTTTCCTGTGCTCTGTTCACATGAAACAATTGGAACTCAGGACCAGCTGTTGCCCCCTTGCTTCTGTCTCAGGGCCATAAATGTACGTGGGATCATGGTCCATGTTTAATGAAACCTGCCACTCAAGTTGCAGAAAATTTGGCTCATAGCATAAATATAAAAAACATTTTAAAGAAAACATTTAAATAAATCCCCATAAGCCACAATGAGAATAGAGCTTGGCTCTTATCTGTTAAACATAAGTTTTGATTGGCATCTGTTATTAAAAAAAAGACAGAAGTCTTTAATGTTTTTAAATGAAACTTCAAGGTAACTCAGCCAACAGACTATTGAAAAAAGTCTTTACATTTATACAACTTTAGCAACATTTGTTTGTGAACCAAACTATTTAGAAAACTAGTAAAACCCACCCATTCATCTACATGAACTTCTCCATAATTAGTAACTTGGCAGGTTGCAGACATGGGTATCCAGAGGGGAGCAAATGACAAGATGTACATTGAGACATCACAATGCCAACTTTGCCCCTTGTGTACTTGCACTGTAATGTTGCACACAAGTATGTAAGGGACAGAGTTTATATTCTACCATCACAGCTCACATTTTGTCATTTTGATTATATTTGGCTTGCTGGGGATGCTACTGGCTGCAGATACGCAGAAGAACAGCCTTCTTCTGCCAGGCCATGTGTTTCTTTCCTCTCAACACTCCACTCCCATATCCCCCATCTGTTCTAAACCCATCACAGCAGGAATATGACTGACCCTTTTGCCATAGTGGTTGGCTGTACAAAAATTGGGGGGGGGGGGAGCCAAATGCAGACATCAACAACAGCCCAATTGTAGAGCTCAGAACAGTCTCATGAAATAGTCAGATTTGGTTTCATGCTCAGAATAAAATGGTATGTATTATTTCATGGTTGAAAGAAGACTCTCAAAACACGTGTTATGTTTCATGCTTGGAACATTCACAATGGCAATTTTAAGGTCAGGATATTTTGAAGTTGAAACTCTTTGCATATCTGTAACATACTTACAAAGACAGATGACACAATCCAAAGCAGTTTGAGCCCAATGAATCATAGCTTGATGTTTAGAAGTGGCAGAACCTAGATATAAATAGTTAATAAATTCAACATGCCATCTACATGTACTGATCCCTTTCTCAGGACTGAGAACTGAAATACAGATTATGCTTGCCACATGAAAACACCAACTCTGCTTGTAGAGAATACTGAAATACATAAATACACACAAGACCTCTTCACATGTAGTATTTGAATCTCTCTGCCATCTACTTCACATTATTGTGCTTCCAGAAGGTCAGTCATAGGCAGTCAAACCTATTTTCTTCCAGCTCAACTATGCTATAGCTCAGAATGCAAAACATTTGTACAAAATTAAATGTCTAAGGAGTTCTTGTTTGTGGAAATTCTTGCCTCAACCTGCTTCCCACTGGATGGACTCAGAATATTCTAGTATATTTCACTAGCAATCTTCTCAGTGAACTAATCAGTTTCACAAGTCCCATAAAAATGTGTTGCAGCCCTGGTTATCTAAGCAATATGCATGAAACTCCAATCTCACTGCTACCCAGACTCTGGACTTAGATAAGTCATTACTCTATTCTCCTTTTCTCTATATGTAGAAAGAAGCTCTACTTTTCAACCTACAAATATTATTGGATATATTGGGAAAAACATCTGGTTGAAAACCTATGATGTCATGCCATGATTACAGCTTTCAACAGCCAGATAAGTTCCTCTTGTAATAACACTTCAGATTTTTGGCAAAACTGCAAATACACAAAGGAAGAAGAGGATTAGCAATTTACTTTTTTCTCTTCCTTAAGGAGCAGGAATGAGATTTTTGTTACTCCAGGAACTGATGCAACTCAGGGAGCAGGAAGCTAATTGATCTTTGCATTTTTCTATTGGTCAGCTGGAGAGAGCACCAATTAGATCATTCTCAGCATTTCAAGATTGGCAAAAGTAGGGATGATTGTACAGCTGGCTCAAAAAGTTTTAGAAGGATTAGAGAGTGAAAATCTGCCATGTGAAAGTCCCCAAAGATGACAGCAGAGAAAGCTGAACAGAAGAATGTTAGCCAGTTTTTTTAGTCAGCTGTTTATCTCCTCTTATGTCACTTCTTAACAGCCAATTTTCCTTGGGAGTTGGAAAGGAAAAAAGCAGAAAAACATCCCTATTGCCAAAATAGTAAATTGAGATTAGTAGGAGACAGAAAAAATCAATCTGTAGTTATTCCCACTCAGCTAAATTGGTGAGGTAGTCTTCAGAATTCTACACATGGTGACTATAACATGTAGGCTGGCTCTGAACTACAAGTATTAATGAAGAGCTGTCCAATATTTGGTCTTAATCTGACCTCCAAATCCCTTGTGTTACCTTGATCTTTCAAAGTTGCTTGAAGGATGTGATGTGATAGTGTGAAGTCCTTCCTCATGTGAAGCTATTTCTGCTGTGCAGTATAAGGTAATGTAATTTACAAGAGGAATGTCTCTATAAGATTCATCTGGGAACATTGTTTCTGTTTATGGAAAATCAAGGGAAAATATATAGATATATTTATTGCTTACTATTCACATCAGTTTATAATGAAGATGCAGAATGGCCATGTCATGTGATGAGTCACTAAACTTCAGGTGGAAGTTTCTCAGTAAAATATTCTTAGACACAGACTGAATCCAACCATCAAACTATCTACTGGATCCTCCTTGACATTAAGAAATATAGAAGGGCTTCCTGTTCCAGTTGAACAACATTTTTTTCTGATATCTTGTACCTTAGTTTTCTTTGATTCTGGCTTGTCTTTTATCCTGGCTTTTGGCTGGCTTTTTTACTCTACTTACTCCTGGTTTATCATTTGACTCTAATATATTGTTTGATCCTGATTAATGGCTTTATTCATGATTTCTCTTCTTGCTATTCCATAGTTAGAAATCTTAGAAATTTGTTCCTCAATCTGCATCATAAAGCCGTACCTTAATTTTTTTTTTTTTTTGGTCCCTTCAAGTCAGTGTTGACTCCTGGCGACTGCCTGGACAAGTCCCTGCAGTTTTCTTGGCAAGCTTTGGGAAGTGGTTTGCCATTGCCTCCTTCCTAGGGGTGGGAGAGTAACTGGCCCAAAGTCACCCAGCTGGCTTCATGCCTAAGGTGGGACTAGAACTCATGGTCTCCTGGTTTCTAGCCTGATGCCTTAACCACTACACCAAACTGGCTCTCAAGAGTTGGCAACTCAAAAATTGCAGTCAGAACATTCCACCTATGAAGAGGAGAAAAGGCCAGCTCAACATCCACTATAATTGTCTGCCCATTACAATCATTCATCATCCTCTATTTTTAACAGATCCAGATCATTTTAAAATATGTGTGCAAGCTGTTAATCATCTATCATTCAAAAAACCTTATCAGAAATAATGTATCCTTAATCTCAGCAATATTAGAGACCCATATAATCCCAGACACAGACTTAATTTAAGCAAAAGTCATATATGAAGTGTTTGAACAGATACAAATTTCCACTCACACTATTCTCTTGCTATTATCATCACTATGGCTTATCATTAAAAATATTACTACCTCTCTTTGGACAAACCTCTATTTTTGTAAAGCACAAAACTATTACGAGCAAGTTAAAATCCGCATAAAGTTGAAATGTTTGAACTGTTGTATGCATCAACATAGGTTTCTGATTTGGTTCTTGTTTTTAATTTGAACTTGCTGGGTTGGGAGAGATCTTGTAGTCAGAGTGTTAGAATACAAAAGATACTGAATTCCCTGATATATGAACTCAAGGTGTTTTAAGGTAGCTTTCCTCCACTTGATAATGCCTTTAATGTGTATTAGGATAGCAACTCTCAGATTCCCAGTTAACATATTGCTGACCAAGAATTCTAGGGTTATCAGGCATATGGCTGGATAAGGTTGGTTAAAGAGAAGGAGTAAACTGGTGCCAATGTTTACATATAGCCTTCTTGAAAAGCCAGAGATTGCTGCACTGACCAGAAAAACCTGACCAAGATGGATCTTCCGAATGAAAATATTGTGGACCAGCAATACTGATATGCCTTCAGGGGAAGATGACACTGCCAGGAGTATGTAATATGTGCCATCATATTTAGGAGTAGATAATGATCCAGAAAAGAAACTGAAGTCTACAGTGGTTGAGTTTATTGAGTGCCCAATGAAGATAGTATCTTCCACCACACTTAAGTACAGGTGAAACTCGAAAAATTAGAATATCGTGCAAACATTCATTTATGTCAGTATGGCAACTCAAAAGGTGAAACCAAGATATGAGATAGACGCATTACATGCAAAGCGAGACCAACACCAGCAGATGACATGGCTCCCCAAATCAACACAGACTGTGGAAACTTCACACTGGACTTCAAGCATCGTGCATTGTGTGCCTCTCCATTCTTCCTCCAGACTCTGGGTCCTTGGTTCCCAAATGAGATGCAAAAGTTGCTCTCAGCAGAAAAGAGGACTTTGGACCACTGGGCAACAGACCAGTTCTTTTTTTCTGTAGCCCAGGTAAGACACTTCTGACGTTGTTTGTTGTTCAGGAGCGGCTTGACAAGAGGAATACGACATTTGAAGCCCATGTCCAGGATCCGTCTGTGTGTGGTGGCTCTTGATGCACTAACTCCAGCCTCAGTCCACTCCTTGTGAAAGTCCCCAACACTTTTGAATGGCCTTTTCCAGACAATCCTCTCCAGGCTGCGGTCATCCCTGCTGCTTGTGCACCTTTTTCTACCACACTTTTCCCTTCCACATAACCTTCTATTGATGTGCTTTGATACAGCACTTTGGGAACATCCCACTTCTTTTGCAATTACCTTTTGGGGCTTTCCCTCCTTATGGAGGGTGTCAAGGATGGTTTTCTGCACAACTGTCAGGTCAGCAGCCTTTCCCATGCTTGTGATTCCTACTGAACCAGCCTGAGAGACCATTGAAAGGCTCAGGAACCCTTTGCAGGTGTTATGGATTCATTAGCTGATTAGAGGGGGACACTTTGAGCCTAGAATATTGAACCTTTTCACACTATTCTAATTTTCTGAGATTGTGAATTTGGGGTTTTCATAAGCTGTAGGTCATAATCATCACAATTATACCAAAGTAAGGCTTGACATATCTCGCTTTGCATGTAATGCGTCTATCTCATATATTGGTTTCACCTTTTGAGTTGCCATACTGACATAAATGAACAGTTGCACGATATTCTAATTTTTCAAGTTTCACCTGTATGGTAAACTAGCTTAGGTATGTAGGGAAGATTGTGTAGCACACTGAGTTCTGTCCTCCAACTGTTAGTTGTTGACCCTAGAAACAGCTGCCTCAAACATCTTCCTCACTCTGCCTAATGATAAGGCCAGCCCTGCATGCAATTCCCTCTGTTTTGTGGCAAAAGTAGAAGTCGTGTGTGTGTGTGTGTGTGTGTGTAGGCAATTGTTATCTTCTAGGTTTTAAAGATGATTTATTTATTTATTTATTTATTTATTTATTTATTTATTGATTTGATTTGATTTGATTTGATTTGTCCCCGCCCATCTCCCCTACAATGATAGTAAATCCATGCCATGTCATAAAGATCTTCAGTTCAGGCTGGAAACTTGCTTGTGGTGAGCTGGTCATGTGAACAGATTGAGCACAAGTCAAAACCACAATATTGTACTCACATCATAAACTTGGGAGCAAAACTGTGATAAGCAATCTTAATGAAACAACTCAGAAGTTTTCCTCACAGTAAATGTATTTTGAAGCCAGAACTGAAAACCAGCAGCACCATAAGCACAAAGTTCATGTGAACTGGCACTTAATCAGGATGGACTGAAAAGTAACGAAATTGGAAACATTCCATCTCTCAGAGGATTAACAGTGTAAGCTGAATTACCTTTAATTGTAATTAGATTCTGGGAGGCTCAGCAAAGGACAAATCTCTTAAGTATGCTGCCATGGCAGGAATTTCAGGCAAATAGTTCTTATAAAGAAGAGGCAATGAGAAACCAGTTCACATAAGTTAGTGGACAAAATATTTATTTAACCCTCTTTAGGTTATATAGAAATGATCCAGAAAACTGTATTAAATAGTTCTTACATTTGAAGCATATACATAAACACTTCCAGAACATTTTAATTAAATTGCCTTATTTGTTTGTTTGTAATCTAAATTTTACTGAAGGTATTCAAAGTACAATGTGGCTTCACTGTATTAAAAACAGATCTAACAGAAACAGAAAACATTCATTCCTGGTTGCCACTGATTAAATGATAATTGCTTTAGTATACAGATATTTAATGGTATAAACAGCACATATAAGTCTTTTTCACTATTTCTGAAATTGCTACCTATACAACTTGCATTTTTTTTTTAATTCTCTGCTCTCCATTTTTGCAAGTCCCTACTGCTTATGAAAAGAAGGACAGATGTATAAACAGGTAGTCCCTGGGTTAAGAACATCCAGGTTACAGATGACACATAGTTAAGAATGGAACCTACTGTAGCAGAATTCGAATTAAATACACAATGGTTTGAGTTCATTACACAATACTACTTATATATTATTATACAATAATACTGTTCTGGCTTACTTACAAATTCAACTTAAGGACAGACCTTGGGAACGGAATTCGTTCTTAAACTGGGGACTACCTGTAATGAATAGTATACAAGTATGTCCTTCCATTAAGGAAATGGCTTGTATCAACAGAATGGGAAGAGAAGCAGTTTTTCTACAGCTTCCAGTACACTCTCAGAATTTGCTCCAAAGTTTTGGGGGAAGCTCTGAAATAGATTCAGAGGAAACACAAAGAAATTACATGGCATTTGCATATCACTGGCTTTCACCCAAATGATTTATTTTGGGGAATCCCCCAAAATAATCTGTCAAACTCCAATAAAGTTGCATAGTTCTGCTTAAAAAGGCCTTCCTTCCTTCCTTCCAAACTGACTCCTGGCAGCTTGCAACAAAAAACAAAAAACAAAATATATAACAGACCCAAATGGGTTGTGTTTTTACAATTTTATTGCTTTTTGTTTTAATGCATAGGCCACCGAGAAGTGGTCTCTAAATCGTGCAAGTAATTAAAATAAATAATAATAATATATCAAAACGCTTAAATGGAGAGATGCAGTCCTGCAATTAATCAGATACTGAGCTATATTATAAGATTGAATAATAAATACTATTTCTGTTCCATCAAACTGCTGTATTATACATGTACCATTGTACAATACCTCTTTCTTTCTTCCCAGTGTGAAGTGGAGCTAATCTAATTTATGGAAATTGGTACTAGATGAAGTGTTGGATCTGCCTAGGGGTGAGGATAAAATAATCTGTGTTCAAGGCTGTGCTTAATGAAGTTCCCTGAGTAACAACACTCACTATCTCCCAGTCTAAGTAACTTTGCAGGGTGCTTGTGGATATAAAAGAGAAGAATTACTTACTACTCAGATATATTATTCTAAATCATATATATGTATTTGTATATTAGAACAGCAACTATAATATGCTCCCCCCAGCCTTTCATAGGACTAAACAACCATCGTTCAAAAAAGCAAAAATCGATGTTTATAAACATCAGAAATTAGCAGAAGCACAAAAGGGGGGAAGTCAGAAGCTAAATACTGTAGCATTTTTTCCCCCTTCCTTTTTTTCTTTTAGTTGTTGTTACCTATTTTGCTTTGTCTACTGTATTTTCTTTCAACATGCACAAACAATAATAAGAAACAATACAGTATAAACCTTAGTACTAAGTATTTAATACCTTGGTATTAAGTATTCAGCTTACGACAGAAACCTTTATTATACAATAAACACTTTGATGTAATTTGCAATTGTTTATTAAAGTTATATTCAGCTTTGGATGTAAAACCTAAACAATCTTATGTTTATTAACATCAACATTTTAAATCATAGTTAACACTGATACATGTTTTCTTTTTTTCTATCTTTAAAGGTCTAAGTTACATAAACATTAAAGTGTTAATAATCTCTAGCCAATACTGTATAAATAACACTGTATCAAAAGAATATAATATGTATTATATATGTCTTATAATAATATAATTTAAAAAAGAAGCAAAATTGATGGATAACATCAGGGATGTGTGTGTGGAGAGTATAAAAACTATTGACAAGGAATATATATACAAGCTCATCTACTTGTATCAGTCTTTTTTTAAAAAGAGAGAGAGAGAGAGAGAGAGAGAGAGAGAGAGAGAGAGGAATTCTCCCAATATCCCAATTTCCTTTTTCCCAAATCTGATTTGTGTTTCTGCAATCCATTTATGGTATTTTCACTTTTTTCCAAAGCAACAGTAGATTAATGTCAAATACATGTTTAGTCTTCACAATCATCTATAAGAGGAAGGGTTCTCCTTAGGCACTTGTTGTACTCTATAGTTTAGTAGACAGCATCCAGATTCTAGCAGGCACAAAAAAGGAGACACATTTGTCATTGAAGGAGCATCAGCTTGAACAAGAATTCATGTGTTCAGAAGCAAGCTGAGCAGCTAGGAATCATGGGCCAAAATAAATTGATGAAAATATGTTGATGGCCCAAACAGAAGACTTCCACCTCCAAAACCCACATCTGTTTTTATGGCTCCCAGGGCTGACTCAGTGTCTAATTTCAAAGTTTAAAAGAACTACAGTACTCCAGCATGGAAAGAACACAAATGGATGTTATGTTCTGATGCTTCAACAGGATGAGATTAAATGTTCCCATTTTTTCCCTAAAGGTTTCCTTTAGGTTTGCTGTTTTGGCAGAGACAGAATGTGATGACACTTGCAACTCTTTAGCACCCCCCCCCCGACACCTTCTGTAGGGATGGCGAGAATAAAATTTTACACAGATATATGGAGTGGTAGTGGTGGTGTGAAGGGCTTTGGCAAATCTAACCCATACCCATAATAATGATGATAAATCAGCCCCAGAAAATGAAAGCAAGTATGGCTATCAAATCTCCCAATGGGAATATCCTTAGCCTCTGCCTGATATTTAAATTTGAACTATGTTACAATTAAAAACAACATTTTGATACTAAAGCAGAATTAATAAGTCTAAATTAAAATACAATTCCTAAACTGTACCACTAGGGTTCTTTGCAACATTCGCCCTTGTGGATTTAGGAAATATAGCCTGAACAGTAGTTTAACTATATAGCCCCCTTCATACTTTCCTGCACGTCTTTCATCATTCAGAAATACTTGGTGTGTGGGATGAAACTATATTGTCGCTCAAGAGTAATCTTGGCAGAAAGGATTGTGTGGGAAGCTAACATTTTTCTAGGTGAGTTGAAACAAGATAACTTCTTTAAGTTCAACATCCATTTCAAGGAACTTGTAACAGAAAGCTGTATTATAAATCAGAGATTGATATGCACAAGTATAATTGGTTTACTTGTTTGGTCCCAATGAAATATCAACAGAACAAGCAATTATAGATATAGATATAAATACATACATACATACAAACATACCTGTGCAATTAGCCTTTATTGAACTACTTCACTCCTACTCAGTTTGTGCTATAGCCCCATTCTTCCCATCATCAAAGTTAATTTCAAAGCTACTCTGATTTTAAAAAAGAATTTACTCAGCATTATGTTATCTTCTTGGAATATCAAATGGAAGAGAAGAACACACTAATCTGTTCAAAGTTGTTCTGAGGTAGATAGAAAGACAGACTGATAAACAAATTCTAGTATCAGCAGGGACTTAACAGGATAAGATAATTATTTTACTTCAGCCTTTCCCCCCCCCCCCCCCCTCCAGCTACTATGCTAGCTGCTGTTAACCCTGGGAATAGTGGGTGTTTCTCATAATCATTTGAATCACAGACTGCTGACAGTCACAAATAATTTTACTCAGTTCCACAAAACTCTTTCACACAATACGCAAACTAAGGGCCAGTTCTGCTTTCTTGCTTATTATATACCTTCAATCCTTAGTTTCCTTCTGTTCTGTTTATTTAAACATATGCAATTTTAAATAAATTCTTATTGAAAACAGACTGAACAAGATACTCACTAGTCCCCAGATTAAGAATGAGTTCCATTCCCAAGGTCTGTCCTCAAGTGGAATTTGTATGTAAGCTAGAACAGTATTATTGTATAATACTGTATAAGTAGTATTGTGTAATGAACTCGAACCATTGTGTATTTAACTCGAATCATTGTGTATTTAACTCGAATCATTGTGTATTTAACTCAAATTTTGCTGCAGTAGTCTCTGATCTTAACTATGGGTTGTTCTTAAAACAGAAGTTCTTAACTTGGGGACTTCCTGTATTCTAGATAGGCCAAATTCAAAAAGTACAGCCATTCTCAGGATGGAGAGAACCATGCAACTGTTAAAGCCAGGTTCCTTTTTTAAAAAGCCTCTAATTCAGCACCATAACATGGTTAAATACCAAGGGACTTATACATAGACTTTTAAGAACTAAGAGCATCAAGGCTTTTTGACCAGATGACAAATGTATCAGCTTCACATTCTCTCACATTTTTTCCCATCACATTAATAAAGAAATTTAAGTTTAATTTAAAATGTGGTTATACTTGTACCAACTTCCCAAATCTAGCCAACATTTCCTCCATACCTAAGTCCCACTGACAATGTAACAGGACAGTTGTGAATCATGTTCTATAAATCTCTAGCATGTTTTAAATGAAAAACTTCATAGACTCATGAATTGTACAAGGCTGTTCCGTGTACAGAATGAATTAAATCCTATAGCTGGATCAAACTAAACAGGGTCACACCTGGATAGTTTTTGGATGGGAGACTGTCGAGGAATTCCAGGCATATACACTAAACTCAGAAGCTGAAAAACACTACCATGAAAGAAGGCAATAGCAACAAAACAATATGAATGTGTCTATTAATTCATCAAAGGAGATTTTGTACCAAACCTCATAACATAACAAATTCATCACATTCTTCACATTCATCAGTTTTTTTCAACTGCATGCTAAAGTATGAAAGAGGGAATAAGATAAAATACCATGAAGATCCCTTAGTCTCTCAGTTAATAAAAGCAACAATTCTATATAATTGCGTATAATTGTTTAGAGAACATCTCTTATTTGATATATTTTCTTTGAGCATATCCTATTGTATGTAGTACTCATATATGAAAGATAATGCCCTAATTTTAACTACATATTTTGAGTCCCCCCCCCATGAAGAAATTATATCTGAAATGGCAATTTTATTACATTTCAGAATCTGTTTTGTAAGTAAGAATTGGGCAGGATGCTGAATTTGTTTATTATTTCAGTTCCTATAGCCACCCACCTGTGCATTACTTCAGCAGTTTACAAGGCTTGAAAACAACAATATAAACAAAACAGCCTTGCTGGGGATTGGAGGGGGGCAACCCACAAAAATTAACAACAAACAATTCATACTTAGTAGTGGGCTGACAAAATGTCCCAGACTAGTACCTCTGGAAAGAGCCAGTCCATCAAGGTCCTCTTGAGGGAAGGCAGGGCCAGAGCTGTACTGATCATCTGGCATATGCCTTCATCCTAAATGCAAGTTAATATTACATTATTTAACCAATTTTGTAGCATTTCTTATACAGAAGCATCTCAAACTGGTTTACAAACTTAAAATAGACAGTAAGAATAAATTAATATCAAAACAATATATATTAAAAGGGAAAGGGAAAAAAACCACACTGATGCAACACTCATCCTGGATAGGACTGGATGAAGAGAGATATTTCAACAGGTGCCTAGGAGATAAAACAGGAAGCGCATCATGAACTTCAAGTGTAGGAGCCTTAACAAGAAAGTTGTTGTAAGCCGCCCAGAGTCCCCCGTAGTGGGGAGATGGGCGGGGACAAGTTAAATAAATAAATAAATAAAAGCCCATTCACAAGTGACCTACAGTTGGCATTTTGCAATTCTTGACACACAGAGGAGAACCTCCCCCACCGGCCAGGGTTCAATCAGGTCTGTAACGGTAAGTGTGGCATCTCTAGTACCTTTACAGAATACAATAAAGAATGCACTTATCAAGTGAAGCGACAGAATGCTACTGCAAAGCCAGTCCCTTCATTTTCTCCTTTGCCCTGTATGGTCTTATAAAAAGCTATAATACCAAATTCAAATGCAGGCTCAAAGATACAAACAGCTGTCCAAGGGCCTAAAACAGTAGATCAACCCACCATAATTAATCAAGGATTGGGTATATTAAGGTGCACAGATTAAACCTAATGAATAGAGAGTGGAAATGCCTAGAAATAACTCAGGAAGTGTTGCAACAAAAGCAGTGAAGAGAAACAATTATATTAACTCACAACCATATTACACATCAGCTGGTTGCATCTGGCACGCAGAATATTATTGGGGCAGATAAGTGGTTTATGTACGCATGCCAATATGAGATTCATGACAGAATGCTATTGTGTTCATATCTCAAAATAATCAGAAAAGATAGTTACAGCAACCTAAATAATGCATGTGAACACTAGCGTTTTTTAAAAAAACAATGACTTGCTTCATTGAATGCTAACGTTCATGAATAACAATGATTGCATGTAACAATCCCATCACCACAGCACTGTCAAAATGAAAAACTACAAAATGCTCATTTCTAAAATCATGTGCTTAACTTGAATTCTTGATGCTGTTATCAGAAAACGTTCTGACTCCCCCAGAGCCTGGGTTTGGGAAACTGAATCAGCCTCATCTGCTGGAGGCTCAAGGACTTGAACTCTTATGGCTTGAATTATTCTCAGGAACTCCTGCTTATAACAAACTGTGGGAAAAATAGAGGTAACTTTCTCATCTTCCATTTCATTTGGAGATGATGGATCTGATGCCAGTTCTAAACATCAGAGTCTCCTTTAAATACGTTTTAAAAATAATTAAATTCATAGACTACTCAGAAAGAAATCATGGAAAGAAAAACTGGACTGTAGCTAACTCCATAGCATGTTTCTGCATTCCCCATTTGCAATTCTTCCTGTATACTTGGTGCATAGAGAAACAGCATTTAAGAACCTTTAGAATGCTTTCTCTGGGATTTTTCTCAGGCATTCTGAGAAAGAACTTGTAAAGGGTTATAGAAATTAGACCTGCCTTTTCCCACAGTTGGGTTCTCCATATTAACAATAAAGATCTCTAAGAATGTTTTCTTTTCCTAGATCAGAGGGTCCTTCAGACAGTCACTCGTGCCCTATTCACCTTGCAGCTTGACTAGTGGAACATGCTCTGCATAAGGCTGCCCTTGAAGACCCACCCAGAAGCTTCAGCTGGTCCAGAATGTGGCGGT
Organism: Liasis olivaceus; assembly: GCA_030867105.1. Taxonomy (NCBI): domain Eukaryota; kingdom Metazoa; phylum Chordata; class Lepidosauria; order Squamata; family Pythonidae; genus Liasis; species Liasis olivaceus. The sequence goes on along the minus strand of CM061349.1, from coordinate 256,603,329 downwards.
GTGAAATGTAATGGGCATGTCTTGGTATGCCCATGTAACGCCTCTGCTTCACAAGCTGTACTGGTTGCCAGTTTGCTTCTGGGTGTGATTCAATGTGCTGGTTGTTACCTATAAAGCTCTACATGGCATAGGGCCTGGTTACTTGAGGGACTGCCTGTCTCCCATAGCATCTGCCCAGCTGATTTGTTCCTACAGGGTTGGCATACTCTGGGTTTCTTTGATTAAACATTGTCATCTCTCAGGACCCTGGAAGCGTGCCTTCTCTGTAGCACTGCCTGCCCTCTGGAATGATGTTCCCCCAAGATCCAGATGACCACCAGCCCACTCTGCTGTTGTTTAAAAATGCTGTGAAGGCCTGGCTTTCCACCCAGGCCTTTGGCGAGGGAAAGGGAGACCCCTTGCTTCATTCCATCTGTCTGTTGCAGTTGCCATCTTTTATCTTTTATCTTCTATCTTTATCTTTTATTGCTTTTATTGTAATTTCTTTGATTTTTGTGAGTTATTATTATTATTTGATCTTCCCCCAGAAATTCATGTAGCTCTCACCCTTATGTGGAGACCTGGTTGTTCTCCCAAGCCTTGGGGACAGGGTGATTGTGGAGCCCCCTTTTGTCCTTTAGCTTGTTTTATTTTTATTTGTTTTGATATTGCTTTGAATATTTTGCTCCTTTGATCAGTTGTGAATAAACAGAATGTTTCTAGCTGTAAGACACCCAGAGTAATTTGGAAATTGAGTGACTGTTAAATCCAATAAATCAAATCAGATCAATCAATAATGGAATTTTACATCATACAATCAATAGCCTAACTGCAGCCAGTTGAATGTGGTGAGAGTTTCTTTGAACACTTCTTTCATCAACACAGGAAACTTGGAGATGGCTAGAGTAAGGTCAGAGCATCTCCCCCCCATCTTCTCTATAAGAGCAAGAATCTACCCTTTTCACTTTCTATGGTTTTTGAATTTGTTCCATTTTTTTCTTACGTCATGTTTGGATTTTTTGGGGAAAAAGTTCACAAGAATGCTCTTTTGCATTTTTCAGTGATATAGACTTTTGTAGGCAGTTCTCCTAAATATACATATTTTGCAAGCATTTTCCTCTAGTCTGTGTTTTTTACATTTTTCTAATGCACACATTTTTATAGGCCATTTTAATTAGACAAATGCATCACAGATTTCAGAAAAGTATGACAATCAAAGGATTATTGTGTTCCAGTTCACATATTTGTTTCAGCAGTGCAAATTAGAATGATCTACATTAAAATGCAAACCAAATTTCTCTTTCATCCTGAGGTGAGATATCACTGACGAGGAGGTCCATATACTTACAATGTTCAGCGTTATGTGGTCTTCATAACAATATTGGATTTCTGGTTCTCCTCAAAGTCCATAAATAAGCACTATGAAATATGTGCACAATATTGGCTGATCAGAGCCACTGTGCATCTTAAGCATTTTTTTATGATGCACAGATATACATTTTAGCTGAATCTGGTGGACTGTTATTGGGCTAGGCAGATTAACCAAGCAGATTAATTCATATTCTCAAATTCCCAGTAATAACTATATAAGAGTGGGGCTGTTTGTATAAAGTCTTAAGAAACTATGGTCTTACATGGAATGAACACCATTTTCAGGGCAACACTAGGATAAGGATTGTATTTATTTTACTTTTTGCAACCTATTATATCCTCCTTCATTAATTCTTTAATTTCTTCCATTTAAGCAAGCTTTCAATCTTCTAAGCATCACAATATTTTTATCAACATGTCCAGCCAGCTACATTAATGTATTCAGACTTTCTCAATGTCTTAAACATTCTATTGCTGACTAGGAAATAAGTGGCCATTTCTTGCATGCCAAGCACTGCTTGGCTGCATTGAATCAAATGCACAAGAAAGGAAAGATTCAGTATAATATTTTTTTACATGGATTAAAGAAATGAAAGGTAACTTAAGTAAAATCAGAAACAGTGAGCTTATCGTATTTTCCATCTGCTGGATTCTATCTTCTAATTGTTTTGTTTGCTGTATGTTCTCAGTGAATGTAATTTCAAAGCATATTTTTCCTTCTGACAATATCCCACCCCCACCCCCCATAAACCATTTTTTTAGTAATGAGTGTTTCTTTTTTTGACTGTGATGTTGCATACATTTCTTCTTTTTCAATGTTGCAGGTAATGCATTTCACAGTGAACAAACCCTGGCATATTTATTTCCTTACTTTGAGTCTCTTTAATGACATTTCTGTCTCTATGTCTGACTCTCTGTGTATATACATTTGCATTTGGCCTTGCTGCTATTTGCTGTTTAGTTAGATAAGCAGAACAGCATTAATCAAAAGAAAGGAATGTTAACAAGAACTGAAAGGATAGGAAGCAGTACTATTCATTTAGGGTTTAACAAAAATAATTTAATCTTTGCATTCTTCCTAACATCTTATATTTGATGTTTATGGCAATTCTTCAAAGTCATATACATTTTAATTTAGCTGAATATCAGCACAATTGTTCCAAGTAATTTTCTCCTAAAAAGTCTGACGATTCTCTAAAATTTATTGTGGTGTCTTTAATAGGATTTTGTAACTTTTATTTGCTGCCATAAAATAGTCTGCCACTGTTTTTTATTGATGCAGTTTGTTTTTATCACACACACAAACACACCAGTTGAACAGTTTATGTTAGCACATGCAGCACTTCACTATATGACAAAGTATCAAGATGATTTGGCATAACCACTAGAAAAAGCACACTGTATTCTTTAAAAATGAAAACATAGAAATAACTTTGGAAAAAGAAATAAAGCCAATATGACTTTATCAATATATGCTGGTAGACATAAGAACAAAATAAACCTTTCATAAAAGCTCTTCTTAGTGTACACTTTATTGTTCCTATTTAATATGCAGCTTTACAAAGAGAAATAGTCATTTAACAGTGTCTAATCAGACAACATAGCAGAATGCATCACTTCAGTCTCACATTTAAAAATCACTAGAGAATATTTCTCTGACAAGCCTGATTTAAAAAGTAAACAGTCTACATACATTGTTACTTAAAGGGTATCCATGATGCCCAAGTTTACAAGCAATAAATCATATTTTTATTGCTTCAAGTAGTGGCTGAGAATCATTTGATGTAACAGACTTCTATTTTTAATTATTGGCACAATTTACAATGCTGCATTTTCAGCCTTTGCACATGAAGACAAACGAAACAGATGAAAAGCTGTGGGAAACAGCACCCCCCCCCCCAACAATTGTAGCAAAGTACAGTTGTATGCAAAAGCTTAGGCAGTGAGCAAATGGCTTGTTTCAATGGATTCCTAAGTAAACAGAAGCTGACAAAACCTCGACATGGCACCAAGTTAAACACAAGATCTTTTGGCAAATATGAAAACACAGTTACTATTTGAATGCAGTTGTTTACAGATTCAAAATAAGAAAACAGGGAATATGGCAGGTGCAGAAGTTTGGAAAGCCTTTGAGCGAGGACTTAGTAACACCTCCTTTGGCAGTAATAACAGCTTCCAAACATTTCCTGCAGCCAGAGAAGAGTCTTCCTATTCTTGCTTTTCCAAGATTTTCCCCCCACTTGTCCTTGCAGAATACTTTCAGCTTAGAAATATTCTTCGGTTTCTTGTATGGACTGCATGTTTGAAATCTCTCTGCGTATCTTCAATAACATCCAAGACTGGAGACTGTCAAGGCCATTTTAAAACCTTTGTCTTTCGTTCCAATAAGTCCTTCACGATCAGTTTGGAAATATGATTTGGATCGCAGCCTTGCAGAAATATCTACTTTCAATTTCTTCACTTCCTTTGGCTATTGGGAAGAAAGGTCAATAGACAGTAGTCTGCAGCTCTGAATTTCTCCGAGGTTTATTATGGGCAGCTTTCAATTCCATCTTGGGAGAAAAAAGGGGATTAAAGGAGCCTGACATCGGGCAAGCTGTAACATGTAATTATAGCAACAAGGAAAGATAGACTGAGAACAAACATGCTGCATTAGCTATTCTCATTTCACCACCTTCTTGGATTCAGGCCAGGCTGCTGAAGTGAGGAACTTTGAAAAACAATTCCTTGTGCTTTCTTTTAACTTTAGAATGCCTGAAGAGTCCAAATGTTAAACCTATTAATTGTCTATTGGCCTAAAAAAAATGGTGGATGTGTGTGTGTGTGTGTGGGTGTGGGTGTGGGTGTGGGTGTGGAGGGGGTGGAATAGAGAGGAGGACAGAATGACATGGCTGGAGTCCCAAACGTAATAACCTTTTGTTGCAAGATTCCTTTATAGTAATATCCAACTTAATTTTTGAAGTTTCTTCTCCTTTTTGTGTAGCTGAAATGGCAACTGCTACATGCAAAAGGGAGAAATGGCTGGGGGAGCCCAATTTGGCAGAAATACCATTAAAAAAAAATCCTAAAGAAGTGAAACCAAAACAGCTCAGTGAGAATGAAACAGGCCCAATTACATATTAAGCTCTCCCTGCTGTAAAATTAATAACCAAAAAGGAATAATAATAATAATAATAATAATAATAATAATAATAATATCCACATATGATCAAGTAATAACTTAAAAAAGGACATCATTGGGGGGGTGTATGTGTGTACACACACACACATTTATATTACTGATCCATATTAAATATTTCTGCCTAAAAAGGCATTTGTATAGATAGAAGTAATACTGTATGTTTTAATAATCTGTATCTGGATGCATGGCAATCAGGTTTCAGACTCAGTTATGGGGCCAAAAAACCACATAAAACACCTTAAGGATATCCTATGGCACAAAGGAGCACAACTATTCTTGTTCTGCTACATCTCTCAAAGCTTTTGGTATTTTTATCACAGTATTCTTCTGGAGCTCCTACAGGGGTTGGGATCAGAAGCACCATATTTCAGTGGTTTCCATCCTTTCTAAGTAAGTGATTCCAATTAATGGTTGGATGGAAGAAAAGTTGAATTCTTGCACACTGTATTACAGGGTGCCACAGTCTCAGTTCTTTCATCTAACCTGTTTAACATTCACATACATTTAATAGAAGAGGACTTCCACTGGTTCACGTTGAGGTATCATTAATATTCTGATGATACTCAGTGATGCATTCCACACTGGGCCAAATAGAGACTGCAGGAGAAGTTCCAAACTGGTGTCTAGAGGCTGTCAGGATCTGCAGGGGAGAAATGGGTTCAGACTCAAGACAGAATGGTTATTCATTTGGAGGCTTGTTGATTCTACTACAAACTTTGGCTCTTAATAGGTTGTGCTTCCCCATGAAGAAAAGGATCACAACTTGGGGGTCCTCCTGGATTCACAGTTCCTGCTAGAAGGGTAAGTAGAAGATAGGGCCAGTAGGCCTTTGCCATATCTTGCAGGTGTTCCAGTTGTGGTTTTACTTAGAACAGGAAGCACTGAAGATGTCACTCATATCTTTATCATCTTGTAACTAGATTACTGTAATTCACATTATATAAGGATGCCCTTGAAGACCTCTGGAAACTTCAGCTGATGGAAAATGCAGCAACCTGCTGTCAACCCTTCAGGTTAGACCAGACTAGGAAGCGAAAGTTATGAATGCTATTATGACTTTTATTACAAGGTAACAGTAATAGAATGTTGCAAGTCTGAATATGCTCCCCACCGTTCCCTTTATCTTCATGATAACCAGAGAGGGTCATGTCTGAGAAGATTTCTCAAATTACATTTCTATCCTGTACTCAGATTTCTTTTATCTAACTCTTGTCTTGGTTGTGGTTCTTCCTCCTGTTCCTCAAGGTTATTCCTTCTTCCCATTACACTCAAGTGTTTATGGGGCAGCTTCACTACTGCCATGTAATGTCTGTAATGTTATATGAGCTGCCTTGGCTGTCATTATATTTCCAAGTGTAATTTAATGTGCTGATCATAACTTATAAAGCCCCATATGGCTCATAGCTGGGATAACTATGAGGCATGTTTCCTGGATAGTCTGCCTGCCTGCCAAAACCTAATGAAATTTAGTGAATAGAGAAAACCTACTGAAAGTCTCCATCTATCATGAGATGTGATTGGGTTAGGGTTAGGGTCATTCGCTGTGAGAGCTCCTCTCCTTTGGAAGAGCTTGCTCCCCTGAAACAAGGTGAGCTCTCACTCTCATAGCCTTCCAAAGACTCATAAACTCTGTCTCTTTTGGAAGATCATCAGAGACAGAACTTAGACTGTTAATTGTTTTATTATTATTTTTTTAAAATGGATTTTGTAAGCTGCCCAGAGTCTTCTGGAGTGGACAGCCATATTAAAATTACATGTTTAATACAGGTAGTCCTTGCTTAACTATAGTAATTGAGACCAGAATTTTCATCACTAAACAATGCAGTTGTAAAGTGTGACGTCATGTGACTGTATCACTTACCGATGGCAATCCCAGCAATCCCCATTGCCATTGTTAAGCAAGGACCATGAGTTGTTAAGCAAGGATCTCATGTGACCATGACTTGTGACTTCCTGCTGACTTCCAACAAGCAAAGTCAATGGGGAAGCTGATAAGAAGCTGCAAGTCCTGGCCATGACAAGCCTTTCCTTAGGTGGCTTGCAAGCAGGCTTGTGTGCAGGTGAGTGCTACAGAGTGCAGCCTCGCAGGGGTAGGTGCTGCAGCATGGTGTGAGGGCGGGTGGGTAGGGAGTTGCTGCAGGGCAGAGGGGTGGGTACTTTGGCATAGTGCGAGCAGGGCCGGGTGGGGGGTGCTGCAGAGTGCAGGTGGGTGCCTAGATAGGTGTTGTAGCCCAGCACAAGCATAGCCAGGTGGAGGTGTGCTGCAGTGTGAGCGTGGCCTGGCACAGGGGGTGCTGTGAAGTGTGGATGTGCACCCATCTAGGTGCTGTGGCCCAGCACAAGTGCAGCCAGGCAGGGGGTGCTATGGCCCACTGCGAGCATGGCTGGGTGTCTGCTATGGAGTGCAGGTGGGGGGGGGGTGCTGCTACAGAATATGAGATCCCTGGGTTCTCATACTCTGTAGTGGGTTCCTCAGGAGAAAAAGCAACAGGAGTGGGAGTGACTTATAGGAGCAACTTGTGACCTTCCCTGCCAGCTTCTCCATTGACTTTGCTTGTGGGAAGCCGGCAGGGAAGGTTGCAAATGACAATCATGTGACTGCGGGATGCTGCAATCATTGTAAGTGCGAGCCGGTTGCCAAATGCCTGAATCACGATCACATGACCGTGGGGCTACTGCAATAGCTGGAACTTTGAGGACCAGTCATAAGTACCACTCATTTAGAGCCGTCATAACTTGGAACAGTTGCCGAACGAGTGGTTGTAACCCAAGGACTACCCGTAATTATAATTTTTTATTATTGATTTATTTGCTTTGGCATTGTTATTGTTGTTTGCATATACCCTGGTTAAAGTCTTTTTAGATTGAAGTACCATAGAAATTTTATAAATAAGTAAGTAAGTGAGATAAATGCAGGCTAAATATGAGTAAAACAATTCTTAATTAGAGAATCCTTCAAGACTCTTTTCTGATGTCCTAATTTTTGGCTCATGGCTTTTTCTGACATTTAAATACTATTGATCCAAATAAAGGTGGTCTTTAGTCTTCCATTGGTTTGCTGTAGTAGATCGGACAGCAAGCAACAAAAGCTATTATGTACCATTTTATAGATCCTGGGGGGAAAACAGGCAATACAGCATACTAGAATTAATTACCAACAGTGGTTGCATAATTTTTTTCTGTAATCTAAAAACTTTAAACTAAACTGAATAACTAAATAGATATTGGTACACTATCACTGGTGGCAACTTAATTACACAGTTTTCCATATAATCTAGAAAAATTAGATCAGTAAGAATCAGTTTAATGTTAACTGTGATCTACTCTGTTAATGCCAAAAAAATCTCTGATCACTGGATCAATTCTACATTTTTAAAATGTGTACTTTATTTGGCAAGATGAGAATGAATGAAAACATTATTTGGAAGCTTATCTAAACCATAAATTGAGGGATGAGAGTGGTACTGAAGTGAGCATCTGATCTGCAACATTTCATGCTTTTAAGGTAGCCAGCCTTACAATTCAGAAATTTGCTAGGAGCTCCATTTTAAAAAGTATGTGAGTTAAACAATTCATCAAATTTATTTCTTTAAAACTAATGCAGCTTAATTTAACACATTCAAAAACAAAATCTAATTTAGCATTTTTTAAAAAAGTATACATTGATTTTGAATTAGACTAAAATTGCCAAATATAATATAAATGAGAAAGGCAAAAGCAGTACTATGAAATCCATCACTGTATTATTTCAAATAAAATGATTGATCATACTTATAATCCACTTTCTTCAAAGAGCTCAGAAAAGTTATATATGGTACCCATGGATACATATGACACCCATTTAGACAACCTATATAGGCCAGAATTGTGTAGTTTCTGTAACAGAAATGCCAAAAGATTAATATGACATGTACAGCAAATACTAGACAGGCTTTAACACCAAACAATGATTCTAGAAGTGCATTTCTTCCATAGGAAAATTGAGAGTGTGGCTTTGAGTGCACTAGAATGCCTTCTCTGTAACATGTCCTTGTCACTTCCTGTGTATGGAACATGACTGTTTAGAGTGGGCTACCCCAAACCCATGATGGCTTAGGATCACAAGAATTATAACAGCTCTGAATGTGTGTTTCTATATTTCTATCTGTCTGTCTGTCTGTCTGATTTATATGCTGTCAATTTCATTCCAACTCATGGGGGCTTACAGCTATTAAAATGTCCATCACAGATATCAGTATAAAATGATAAAACATTCACAGTAAATATAAATGTAAACAATAAATGAAAGTGAATAAACTAAACCTCAGTAAATCAATGATATCCCTAAATATAACAGTCCTATCACAGTTATACAATAGTTCACAATTTAATCTAACAGAACAGCAAAATGACATTCAATCATGGAGGTTGTAGTGGAAACAAAGAAGAAATAAGTGTAATATAAATCTGATATAATCTTTATGGAAATGATAGGGCAACTTCATTAAAAGTTAAGAAAAATTATTCAAAAAGTGGAACCTTTACAGTCAAAACTGTAAGTGAACATGCTCTTTCTCATTAGCACCCAAGGGTGTTCAGATGCAAACAACCAACTCTTGTATGGGCGAACCACACCATTTCAAGTGAGACAGCAGAAATGGAAAACTGGACAGCTGTGAAGAAAATGGATGAATTTATGGCTACCAAGCCTGTACACATGTAGCCCAACAAACATATAGGAATTCTGCTTTTGAGCTGTTTGCTAGAAAGAAGGGGACTAACCCTAAGAAGCGGGAGGTTAGCTACAGCTGGGCAGGGATATTGCTAGTTTTGAAGAGGCACTACTCACCCACAGAATCAACAGTCTTTATATATTTCTTCTATTGTGTGTGCGTCACTGAAGCAGGCTATTAATCTTCTAGAAACAGGCTATCACTTAGCCTCAGTTACCAAAGTAATAGGGTTTATGGGATTTGTAGTCCAAAGCATATGGAATATAGCAGATTTATTTAAGGGCAGAAACAACTATAATCAATACCATAGAATCCTGTGATTTTCTTTTTAAGGCACAACTAAAGGTTACATGCAGATCAAAGTACAAAATTCAGACAGCTACATTGCTTAGAAAAAAGGCTACTTTGAAGGGGTGATTTGCAACACAAAAATGGTGAGAGTGCTGCACTTTTTCCATAACTACTGTTTTTGTTTTTCCTTACCAAATTCTCCCTAATCAGTTTTCACATATGTCTGTCAGTGCAAATTTATCTGGAAAGCCATGGGTGGGGTCACGGTTGGGAAAAATTAAAGTAGAAAACCAATGACTCAGCAATAATTAAAGATCCATCTCATAAATTTCTTCATTCCATACTATTATCTCCTGAAGTCATCCAGGTTTTGTTATTATACCAGGCGTGAATTAAAACCACCAAATTAAACTTTGAGGAAGCAGAATTTTTGTGGAACGGTAAATATAAGGAATTATTTCTTCCCCTAAATTACAGTATCAGAAAGCAGACATGTATCCAAACTTTTTATTTGTATTTAATGTTATCTATTACAATAGATACATCTTTCAGAAAAAAGAGATTATTCCATAAAACGAGGCATTCAGTGATTTGCAAAAACAACTGTCATAACTTCAGGATTAAAATCCTGAATTTCCCATTAGGCATATGCCCAAGAAAAGGACCAGGAAATTATTGTTTGTGATAAATATGCACAAAATGTTCTTACATCTTTTGGTCTTGTTTTTTAAAAGCAGAACACTATAGGTGTGTGGACTGGCTGGGGAATTCTGGGAGTTGAAGTCCACACTTCTTAAAACTGCTGAGATTAAGAAACACTGCTATAGATAATTGATTTGCTGTTATGGAATTGTAGTGCAGTGTTATATTCCGAATGCTGTATTCTGTTCCATGGGAACACATGAAAATAGCAGTGGAGCCTTAGTCTGTGATCTATGGCATCAGATGTGTAGGATTTTCCCTTCTGATAATAGGGCTCTAACGTTAGTGTGAATTCACAGAAGTGAAAAAAATTATTCTAATGTGCAGGACAGAAAATCTAACACTGGGTTTCAGTGCCCCAACATCAGGAGTTCTTAGAATTCCAATACCCTGCAGAGAGAGACACCATGACTACATGGTGTTCATGCACAAGTGTCTATTTGTGTGCATGCACTTCATTGTGTTTATTACTATTTCTCTCCCATTGTAAATAATGGGAGGGAATATGGAGATAATATCTTTATAGAGATTAGTTTTTGAAATCCAAAGCATATTGGCTTCCTTAATTACATTTTTACGTGTTGATTTTGATGAAACCAATACTGTTCATTCTGGAAATAAAGGTGATCTATTTCAGCTGCATCTTCATTAGAATTCTGTTAATCTTGGTTCTAACAGACTTTACAAAAAGAGGCTGCCACTGATAAGTAGTAACACAGAAAGAAGGGAGCCTAGAACATTTAGCCATATAGTTTTAAATATAGCACCGTGGGACTGCAGTTTGACCAGGAACTGTGATATGGTATTACATGATACTGATCCAGTCATTTCACTGCCACCAGGATGCTATTGCTACCTATTTTCTAAAATGCTACAGAATTTTCTACTTTACTGTGCTTGAGTCATCAGAGGCCGCCTTATTTTTGCAGGAAGCCTGTATAACAGCAGGATATGACATTCCAGAATAGGCTATCAAAATAGAAATCTTCAATTACTTATTCTCAGCACTTCCCAACTGCAGGGCTCTACTATAAGTAGTACTCAAACTTTAAAACATTGTACAGGGAGATTTTGGAGGAAGAGTGACTTATTTATTTAAGCCAGTGGGAAGGGTGGGGTATAAAGGGGGAAAGTTAAAAATAAAAACTACTTCAAATATTTTTCAAGTTCATAGAAAGTACAGACATAAATATCTAATATTCAGCAATGTGCACCTTCAAAAGCAGGCTCAACTGTAACAAAATGTGTGAGGCACAGATGTCCAGTACAAGCTGAGATGATGAAAGAAATAATTAAATAAATGCGTATTGCAATGTCATGCCACAATTCCCAGCACTTCGTACTTGTGTCCCATCATTCGATGCAAGTACAGAAGTGACATGATCTACATCACAATGTCGCCATGCACATTTTGTCAGTGTCTCATCCCTGTGGGCACCTATGATGTGAGGTAAGACAAAGACAGCTATGAGATTAAAAATAATCATAAGCAGTTTTTAATAATGTGATAAACCAAGGATATTTCTCAACTAAAACTTAAGAAATATCCTTTGCTAGGATTTGTGGAACCATTGTACCATTAGTCAGAGTAAGGCAACTCCATTATTCTCTGCTGAAGGCCAGAGTCAGGTGTGTAAACCAGTCTGTCTTGCACCTCCTAATCTTGTCTGCTCCCCTTAGATGTGATAAAGGATGCAATCCCATTGCCAGCACTGAAATAGAAATCCACTGCAAACTACTTCAGTACATGACATTTTCACCTGTGATGAAGGTGGTAGTTTGATCTAAATATTAATTTTAGATTTTAAAATAAAAATTGCAACCATTTTTGTTGTATCAAGCCTGATTGAGCCAAAGGGTCAATGTTATGAAACTTTTCCACAGAGACTAAGTGGTCTACTTACATGAGCAATATAGCCACCCTCAGTTTTTGATGACTACATGATCTTGGCACTTGATAAAAGACAATCTTAGTACAGTAAAGAGAGATAACAATTCCAATTTTTTCTCTGATTCTGTCAGAACCTGCATCACCCATCTGTTGTTGTTTGCCATTGTATTGCAGTCGTTGGGAGTTAGAGTGAATTGGTTCTGCCACTAGTAACTAAAGGGGGGGGGGTTCTGTTAATGGTTGTAATGGGCGCTGGGAAGCAGCTTAACCATATATGGGCAATTTCCCCTGGCTTGATTGCCTGCAAGGCAGCTGGGGCCCCAAAGAGCCAGGAAGAGGCTCGGGGAGGAGGGGGGAGGAAGGAAAAAGGTCACCACCGGGTGGAGAAGACTCAAGACACCAGGCAATCAAGGGAGGGGGGATAAATAGAGGGAAGTTTAACCAAGGCTTTAGTTTTAGCAATGTTCTGTTTACAAGCTACCTGTACCACTCAATAAAGAGTATTTTTCTGAACCAAGCCTGGTTGCATGAGAATACTTCGGAATTGGGAGTCAGACGGGGAGGACTTGACAGATTCTAGATCAGTTCAAAAGCTATGGCATGTCATTCTTGATCTAAGAATTGCTGCTAACGCATACATACAAATATATGAAATAAAGGCAGACACAGAGGCTCCAGAAAACAGCACCATGATACAAAGCAAAAGTGACATGTTCTTCTGAGATATAATAAAAGCATTTCTCCTATCATCCTCTGTATATTGTAAGCCTTGTGGATTCTGCTGAGTAAGGCTTTATTTTTGTTCGAAAATTATGGTGAGTAATTTCCAGTTTAGTTTGCATCTAGCACATTTCAGTCAATCCCTGTCTCCAGATCAGAGCAAACACAGACGCCAATAGCTTAGATACCAAAAAATATAGCTCAGTGTCTATTTGTTAAACATCAGCAAGCATCAAAAATAGTTAATTGGCAAATCAGGACAATGCTCAGATAAAAGCAAGGAGACAGAGAGATGGGAATAAAAAAAAAGGGGCTGAGAGCTTAATATCAACACTCTATATCTTTATCTCTATCTATATATCAAAAGGACGCAGAACTTTCCAGAGCCACCGGATGCAATGCTATACATAATAATAATGAAATGGAGGTGGAAAACGGGACACCAAGTTATCCCTCCTCTGTTCTGCATCACAAACAAAACAGTATGGTGGATGGGGATCAGGTATCTAACATTGTTAGAAAGCTGCCCTACAACTGGTCTTTTTAGCTCAACCTCCCACCTTTCATCAGCAATTGTCCTCTAGAGTTCAAAGAAAAAACATTTCTAGCATTCCCTGGAGATGCTAAGATTTGAATCCTAAATCTTATGCAATCAAAGAATGTACTCTTATCAATGAGGTAATTCCTTTCTCAGATTTTTTTTTCTTTTTGGAAGTCATGGGTAGTTAGGAGTACTAATATACAGATCAACTTATTGCCAATCAACTCTTTAAGCCATTTGAGATATTGCAGGTTTGCCTACAACTGTGAAACAGTAGCATATCCCAAACTATTCTTCATTTTGTAATTTGTTCCAGTGTAATCAATATCTAAGATTCCTAAATATTGTTTAAAAAAACCCTATTATTTATTCTCTTTCTTTTTTGGTTAACCAAAACAAAAATGATTATATCAAGAATATATGCTATTCAGAAAACAATAGATATGTTCCTAGGACATCAATGGCTGAGAACGTAGGCTCAGAAATTTTTCTTTTATCTTCCTAAAGACAGCCAGTGTTCTGATACACTTGAACTAATCATTCCCAAAGAAATCAAAATGGCCTTGCATCGATCTATCCAATTCAGTATTGTCTATCCTAACCCACTTACTAACCAAAACTGTTGTCAAGATTTGCAGGAAATGCCACTTCCAGTCTTAGCTAGGGATTGCAGTTTTGCAGGAAATGCCACTTCCAGTCTTAGCTAGGGATTGCAGTTTGGATTACTTGCATGCCAAGTTCACATTCTACCATTGAGCTACAGCCTTTCTTCCTTTCTTTATTTATGCAGGGTCAAAACATACTGAATAAAGCAGTGTTTGGTCAGGCAGCCTGTCAATCAGAGAGGCAGGCGTTCTATAAAACAGCCATGGAATAACACTTCCACCAACTGTATCATTCTGTCCCTCCATAATTTATTAGCAGCCACCATCTAGGAGACCACGATTCCACATAAATAACCAAGAAAAAAACCCCTCCGTTCATACTGAGCATTGAATTTACAATATACCACTCCATATACATCCCAGGCAATTTCATTATTTCAAATTGTAGTTATGGAATGTCTATAAATTATACTGTGAAGCCTCAATAAGTAACATTTGAGAAAGGCTTTGTCATTAAGAAACAACAACAGGAAATATTTTAGTTGGTCTTTTTTTCCATTGGGAAAATCATTGAGGCAACAGCTTTACAACAGCAAGATTATAAGTATGTTGAACAAAAGTAGACATGGAGAACACAGAGACACATACAATCACAAACACACTTACACACAGAGTACTGCAGTTTTTATTCATCCCTGTATCTGCACTGCCTATAACCTTCTCATTTCTGGTTCTGACAGTTTCACAAGATAGAACAGATTTGAAAAAAGCAGAAAAACTTCTTACTGAATGAAAAGATAGCAAATGTATAAATTTTCAATTCATTTTTTAATCTGATCCAGATATTAGCCTGTTTTTCCCCTGTGGGTTGGCAGAGATTTGAGTGAAACTGCTGACAAGCTAGAAATAGTCCCAATGGTGACTAGTGGATAGATTACTGGTGCAAAGGTTAGAAGTGGAAAATAAATGGAATTTGTGTACAATGGCTTACAAATCTGGACAGAAAGCTGCTTATCCTAAAAGTGACATACTTACAAAATACTCCTCTATAAACACATTTGCCAACTTTAATATCTATAACTGTGAGTAATATAAAACTATGTTTAGGTTCAATATTTGGTTTTCTCTTCAGAATGGCCAAAACTGACTGAAAATATTAATTAATTGCAGATTCTAAGAATATAGTTAATATTTTAATGTATTTTCTTTAGGAAATTCAATCATACTGTTCTTTACCTCTCAAGGGCTTAGCTAGCATGCTTATTAATAACAGGCCTCTTCATCCTTTAAAAATCATTCTGGAGTTTTTCAGAATGCATGAGAGTGTGAGCACAGCACCTTTTTAAAGCAGCCACATTTCTTTTTCAGGCTGATTTAATGAGTCAACTAATTAAATAGGTGTTGCACTCCCATGAATTCCTACACATCTATTCTGAATGACTTTTGAAGCATATTAAAGTTGTCCAGTATAGTGGGGTCTAGCGATGGTTAACACTTCCTTGAGTGAGGGGGTTGTTCTCTCACCTCTTAAGGAGGCTTTGGTTCACCCCTTCCTCAAGAGGTCATTGCTAGACCTTGCTATACTGGACAATTAAGCAATTCTGTGAATGTCTTATCCTGGTGCCTGGAGGCTGTAAGGGTCTGGATGGGGAACAATAGGCTTCAGCTGAACCCTGGTAAGGCTCAGTGGCTTTGGGTTTTGGCGTCTTCTGGTGCTAGGGTTATGCCATCTTTGGTGCTGGATGAGGTCACACTGCCCCAGACAGACCCTGTGCGCAATCTGGGGATCCTCCTGCACTCATGACTCCTGCTCAAAGAGCAGGTAGCAGTTGTGGCTAGGATGGCCTTTGCACAGCTTCGTGTTGTGCACCAGTTGTGCCCGTTCCTAGATCAGAGGGACTTACTCACTGTCACTTATGCCCTAGTCACTTCCCGTTTGGATTTCTGTAATGTACTCTACATGGGGCTGCCCTTGAAGAATATCCAGAAGCTTCAGCTGGTGCAAAATATAGCAGCATGGGCAATTATGTGTGCCCCTAGAGCGGTACATGTTACTCCTCTGCTCTGTGAGTTGCATTGGTTGCTAGTTTGCTTCCGGGTCCAATTCAAGATGCTGTTTTTGACTTTTAAAGCCTTTCATAGCATGGTGCTGGGCTATCTGAGGAACCGCCTCTCCCCGATTACATCTGCCTGTCCTCAAAGAAGGCATGCTGTGAGTCCCGTCCCGCCAGGGAATTACATTTGGTGGGTCCCAGGAGAAAGGCCTATTCTGCCACGGTGCCTGCTTTGTGGGATCTTCTACCACTAGAAGTGAGATTAGCTCCATCCCTCTCTTCCTCAAGTCTCTCAAGACCTGGCTATGTGATTAGGCCTGGGGGTCCCAGGGAACCAGGGAGATGTTGCGATGGCTCTCTTATTAATATTATCCCCTCCTGTTTTGTGTGCTTTTATAATTATTTTTACTTGTAATTGTTTTTTATGTATTTATTCTTTTTAATTGTTGTACTCTGCCCAGAGTCACTTTATGTGAGATGGGCATCTATATAAATACGATAAATAATAAGCATGTGCAGCCTTGATGAGTAGTATCCACATTCCAAAGAAACCTGTCAGCTGGCAGAAATAAGCCTTTCCCTGCTAAACAGTTTGCGTAAGAAATTCAAATAACATCCAGAAAAAAATCTGCTTATGTGTTTCTATGTCGTTGTTTTAAATAATCATAAGATTATTCTTTTTTTCTTCTGTAGACTGCAGATCAGTCCTATTATTGGGATAGGTGAAGCAGCTGCAACAAGCAGCAAATTCTAGAACAAAAGAATGGCCAGTTACTTTATTTTTTTGCCTTAAATAGCAAGTGTCTTGTTCTATCTTAGACTGCCTCATATTGTTCTCTACTCTTACTTCCAGCTTCTTAGGTATAAAGAGCAATAGTATCAACTTTTAACCTGGGCATGGAGACTGTCAGGCTTCTCTTGAACTGATACTGGAGTTAGAAGCCTCCCAGGCAGTTATGCAAGGACACCACTCTTTATAAACCAACTTTCATTACAAGAATTTAAAAAACCATTCATGAAGACATTCAGCAACTGCAGACGGTAAGATGCAAACCATATAGAGAGCAGAATCCAAGTTCAAACTTAACCTCTCTATGTGGTGCAACTGGTTGGGCCCTTTTCACTTCCGGATGGGAGGAGTGGTTGACACCTGTAATGGTATGCGGGATAGACCTTGGGAGACAGAAGGAAGAGCTGCAGATTGAACAACCGGCATGTAAAAGATATCTCAGTCCACAGGGGGCATGGGAAGCATTTCAAAATGGACCCTCCCTAGTTTTCTAGAGAGTAAAAGGAGAGGAGGGGAGAAATACTTTCAACCTTGTAAGATTCTGTTAATGTCACCTTACAATAAAGATAGAGAGTTAGTACTCATAGTTGTGCTTCCTGTCTGGACTACCTCGAAGGGCTAACATCAATCTTGCAAGACTGAAAGTATGTGTTGCTGCTGAAACAGACTGGACTTGCGGGAGACTCTTGGGTTCTGACCTTATCTGATCTAGCTCTTACTGAAACTGCGTAGACCTGTGAATTATTGTTGATAGTTTGCCTTGTGTCTCTACCCTTCTTTCATAGTGTTTTATATCATTCAGCTGGGCTGAAAGTAATAGATTATTTCGGTTTCAATTGATCAATGTCAGTTACAGAATAAAATATTACTGCTAATTATTCTGCTACTTATTAGCATCATCACTGACAGAAATGTAGACTCTCTGATTTGTTTTGATTATTATACGTTGCATTCAGTAATTAATATTGTAATTAAGATTGCTGGCTTAGCAATGCATGTACAACAATACAGACATATTTGTTCTGGAGAGCTTACAATCATGTTACAAATACAAATAAAAGAGCTAGAGTCTGCCACCACGTTGATAAAATTATGTCTACATTCTACATAATTCTCAAAATAAGAACCATTCTTGCATATGTCCTGGATTGTATCTAGCATAGTAAACTGCTGTAATGACAACTTTAAAATGTGCAAAATGTTCAGTAAAAATTAACATGTACATGCTATAAATTAGTGGCCCATGTAAGGTACTGCATATACAGAAATCTAAAAAGACAGATTTTTTGGTTTGTTTAACTCAAGGCAGAGGTGATACAAGCAGGTAGTAACACTGTGCAAGAAATATTCAGTCCCAGTGTGATCTGAAGGATGAAGTGTAAGCATCACCTAATGCTCTAGCACTGTGTAGTATTGTGGAAGGCAGCTAACCTCAGGAGATGGTTGTGACCTGGACAGTAGCTATCTTGTTTCTGAAATTAAGAGGGGACAACAAAAACATTGCAGAACAGTTTACACTGCAGGAGAAGTTTAGAGAGCAAAATAAAGACAAGTAGACCTGAGTAAGTAACTCTGGGACAAATGTAGAAGAGAAGACAAAGAAATATTAATTTGGGAGAAATGGGAAAGTGGAATGAATTTTTTTAGAGAAACCAGTTTGTAAGAAATGCATGTCTTTAAAGAGAAATTTATGGGAAGCATGTATGGGTTTTATTTGTTTTTACTTGGTTTGGTTTAAAAAGGGAATGCAGGCTGTAAGCAAGAGGGTGAACTGAATTTTTGAAAGGAGAATTTGTGGGGAGTGAATTTTGAGAGAAACCTTTTCTTGAAAGGGGAAAATAGCTGAGGAACATCTGGATAGAGGATGAGTTTGGGGAATCTGGGACAGAAATTAATTTGCTAATAAAGGAAATAGTCAATAGCATACATTTGAGACACAGGAAAGTTAATTGGGTGTCATGTTGCTTGAAATCATCTAATCCAGAATTCTTTTTTCCAACAATGTGCTGCAAGATGCCTTTGGAAGTTCTTAAATCAGGTATGAAGGTCTTCAATCACTGTCAGTTATTTAAATATGTACTGATTTTGAACATGGAGTTAATAATAACAACCACATACTGTGGTTGTTAAAAAACCTGTTTTTCACTGGTACCTAATTCATTTTTCAAAGGTTAATTGAGGCAGTGAATTCTACAAGCTCACTATGCGTTACATTAAAAGTAATAGGTGCAGCACTGCTTTCTAAAATGTCTCTATTTATTTCCTTTTCTCCTTGCAGATGTGGGGATTCTGTAGTGAGTACAGGAAAGAAAAGCAGTTTAGAGCCATGATGTCCAGTGATAGCTCTGGACTTAGTTGGTGAACTTTGGCTTTGTTCACATAACATTCTTCTAAGTTTCCCCCAGAAACTGAGTAATCACAGCTCATCGAAAAGCTTCTATGGCATAACTCAGGAGAAGCAAGAAGCTTCGTTGGCTGAAGATAAGGAAAAGTCTGATTCGGTAGCTGAGGGAACTGCATGAAACTTTAGTACCTACATTTTTATGGAGATAGTAATTACAAGTCTTCTGTCATAGAAGAGAAGAGAATAAATAGAGGAGGAAGAGGAACAGGAGCGAGAGTAATACAGGCTTTAAAATGTTATATTCTTTATTTTAAAATGTATCTTAAAACAGCTTTGTCCATCAGATATTAATTATTCAAAATGGATATGCAGCTTATGAAATATAATATACTTACATGCACATCTACACATGTACACATATGCCCTCCCACACCTCATATAGATATAAGAATTCTGACTGTGAGGAAGAAAATCTGAAAGCTATTTCCACAGCAGGAAACAAAACACTGCATAACATTATCATGGGATTCTAGTACAGGGATATTGAAAGGCATCATGTATTTCTATGTACCCCCCTGCCTTCCTTACTATTCAACTGAATTACAACTTCTTATCCTGTATCTACCAGTTTACCTTCATTTTAAAAGCTGGTAAGTGACTGTTGTTCTCCCTCTATTTAAAAGCAAACAAACCACCATTTACAGATAAATATTAGTTGCAGATTAATTGGGTTACTTTGCCTGCACTATTTCAGCACAAAGTAAGGGAAGATCTGTAATGTTTCCTGTGGCTGTAATTATGGCAGCTGGGGGATGCCAATGACCTGGCATCGTTGAAAGGGAAAAAGAAGATTTGGCAATGCCTGAAACAAGAATCCTATCCTTTCAAAACCTTCCTCCGGCTCCTGTTGAAGGTAACATCAGATAACGTTCAGCAGTAACCTTACCTCCAAACCACAGCAAATATTGCCAAGTTTATTCTTCCAAGAGTCTACCTACTAGGCATAAAAACTGTTTGCAGTACAAATGAAAACTACAAACGCTTTGAAACAGTTGCACTGCCGTAGCCAGCAAGAGTATAGGCAGGAACAAGGGTGGGGGGATTGGTATCTCCTTGCTAGAATTGGTTAAAAGAGCACCAAAATGAATACAGCCTGCTGATCATCTGCAGAATTCAGAACTGAGAGTGATTAATTAGGCCTCATTCTGTCTTGAATAGATTTACTCAGCTATTTTCAACTCGCCACACTGTTTGTAATTACCCCACATCGCACCTCCATTGGCTGGCCTGAGCTACCTCATGCATGAACGGCAATTTGATTGAGCACTCTTTTTAGTATTTCATTCGTCATTGTAATTAGCCATAATCATAGACTTCCTGGGTGCATGAGAATGTGCAAACGACCAATTCACAACCCCATCCTATTTGAATATGAATCTTCTCACTAAGCGGCAATTTAAGAAAGGGAAACAAAAAGCGATTTCTCCAGGGAATTTTGCAAAGCAACCCTGCTCCCCCCCCCGTTTAAAAAAAAAAAGTTCTCATTTCAAGCGCTTGGATTCTGTTTGCTAAAAACAAGGGTTGCTTAATGAGGACAATGGCTTATTATTTCTTTAAGTGGCACAACAGGACCCAAGTCTTACAAGCCTAGTTCTTTCAGCCTTTGCCAAGGACACAGGAAACAAAGGAGCCAACAGGGACTGGAGGCCAAGAGAACTCTCTGCTTCGGCTGCATTTTGGGAACGCTGTCCCGGGAGCCGGACTGGGTCGCTCGGTATTGTAGAAAACAGGCATTCTTCCTCTGAATAACTCATGCGTCCAATACTTCAAAGCAAGAGCAAAGTGGAGGAGGGGTAACATTCCTGCTGCCTTCAGAAGCACATTCATAGTGAGCCATCTAACGGTGGCAAAGTTTCTTTCCCCCTCCCTTTTAATCCCTGATGAAAGCCCTACTAGGCAAGCCTTAAGACTAAGGGCTGGAAGGAATCCAGGTACCGCTCGGGCCAAAGCGGAACGACAACAACAAAGTGAGAAAAAAATGATTTTGAAGAACGTGGTTGGCACTGCATCCCAGTTAAGTCTCAGACTGTTATTTTGGATTAGGAATAAATAATAAATCTCAACAGCATATTACATGTCAGAAGTAGGAAGAAAAACTATCACATCTCTTAAAAGAAAAATGAAACAGTGATTGTTAAGACTTCTAGTTTTTCCTTACAACGAAATGATTTGAACTGAACATGGACTATAGCTCTTTTTTTTTTTAAAGGCATTACTCAGAAATGTCTCAAATATTAAAATATAGAAAGCATATACCACAAAATCAGGTAAGTTTTAAAAAATAGCATTATATTTGTTTTAATTAAAGAATTAAAAATTAGCATTATATTCTTTTTAATTAAAAAAAATCCCTATATACAAATGGTATTAAGACTGCAAAATTGATAACCCAGTTACCAAAAATAAATCCCATTGGATTCAGTGGTGGCTTGATGTATTATGGTATTCAAATCTTTATATGTCTTCTCAAAAGCTAAGCTTTATGACTATAACTGAGTATGGTCCAAAGTAAATTGGTTGAAAGATTTCTAGACATGCTTTTATAAAATGTACTATGTTATCTGAATACAAATTTCAAGTTTTTAAAAAACAGAAATAATTATGCAAGTCCAAAAACATATACAAGTGATTCAGCACATGCTATAATCAATTCAACAGATTTACCCATCTCTTCATCAGCTAGCACTCCTTGTTAGCTACTCTATTACTACATTTATGTTTCTATTAGCTTATATTGAACATATTTGTCCATGCCTTATAGTACAATATTTTCACCACTAAATGTTGGCAAAACAAGATGAAATATTTAACAGTCTGATATATAAAGTGGCAATGTTTCCATTATTCTTGCCTGCAACTATGCTTTTATATCTATAAGCAAAATATACTAAAGAATTTTGAACACACGTTGATTGAATCTGCCTGTAATTCAACACAGCTGTTCAGCTATGTATTTTTATTTTTGTGGTCATATTTAAAAGCTTGATTTATACCAGCATAGGTGCAGCTGCTTAAACAGGAAGAGAATGGCCTGAGGTTCAAATAGCTCCTCCTCTGATGATTTCTGATATACATGCACGAGATACATCCAACTCTTTTCTCTTCCCTACGGCCAAATTCTGCATATTCACTTACAGCTATTTGAGGAAGTGAGATGAAGCCAAAGGGAGTAGATTTATCCTTGTGCATGCACCTTTGGCTGTGAAAGTCTCCAACAATTTTCCTGTTGGATGCATGTAAAAAGGGCTTCATGTACATGGTTGTGGCTGCCATCATTAACCCTCCCCTTACCACCTTCCAGCAGATGGCCCTGATTTTCATCCTATGGAGAGCTTCAGTATGTTTACACACTATTGAACCTGTTTCCTAGCAAATGCTTCATGCTCTATCATTTCAGCACCATGCTCCTTAGAGTAATATTACATGCATTGGTCTTGAGCATGATTTGTTTACATGTTTAAATTATTTACATGTTTAAATTTAAATATCTAAGCATCTTTTCAAATCTTTGTGTGCTGTATTGGAGTGTCTGAAATTTTGATGCTCCATAACTGTCAAGTGGTTTTGTATTGTTTTTCAAACAAGCTGAAGTTGTTTGAGCTGAATTCAGATAAAAGACTGCATTGTAGCGGAGCATGCAGAAGTTGAACTCTCTTCCCCCACCAATAAGCATTTCATTACTGTTGTTGTTATATTTTGCTAAACTAATTGGCAAAAGTAAAATGTACAGAAAGAGTATGACTGAACAGTATTAATTAAACTATTAAATTTCAAAGCTTTCCCTAAGGATCGAGAGATTTTGTTGAATAGGGTGGACTCTGATGTCAGAGTTGAAGGAGTTAGGATGGCTATATGAAAACAGAATGAAGGTTGCTTGGAGCTCATGCTTATGAGTATGGCCTATAACATTTTTTTTTTTTACATATTCTCCTTTCATTACTGATTTCCGTTCCTGCCACTGGTCCACACAATTCATCAGAGATACCGAAAGCTCAGAGAGGCCTTTCCAGGATTTGGAGGGTTAACGAATCAAGAGGTTGCAGGGAAATCAGATTTGCTAGTCCCAGTTCACATACATTTAAATTAAACTCTGTCTTTAGTTTTGGTATGTGCTTCAATGACCTTTTGTTCTATTGCCAACATTAGCCCAAATAGTTAATTTTGTGACTATTTTTTGTTTTCAGGCACAACTGCTGATATTTATAAGTAAGCCAACTAAAGTGGTTCTGCTTTAGTCAAGTTAAAACTTTAATGTTATTCCACATTATTTAATTCCTCAATACATAATACACTTTACAATTTACATTTTTAGAAATCCAACTGCTTAAAAGTACCATTAAATTGGTTGATTTGAATTTTAAAAATTAATTTTAAATTTTGATTTTAAATATGTAGGGCAATGTGAGGTGTTATAAATGTCAACAGTTCTAGTATGTGTTTACTTTGCCACTAGTTTGGCTATATAAATTGATTTTCAACTGTCGAATCACTCTGTGTTCATCAGAGTGGTAACATCAATCCTACATGTCCTTGTATTTACTAATAACTAACTAATAAAACATTTTACACTCATATACAACTTGCAGGTTATAGAAATATGCATCCATAAACTGCAGTATTCTCAAAGACTAAACTGATTAATAGGGGAAGGGTTTAGTTTCATGAAAATGGAGTAATTTGCCTCCTTCCAGCATTGTTAATTTAGAATATTTGAGGTATGCTATACTTTTCAAATAATTCTCATTTAATGGTATTTTCTTTGTGTTTTTATGTTGTAGTTGGTTTATGTCATAAATAATACTAAAGTAGATTCTTTCAACTTCCTTTTCCCCATAAATATCATACACTGTATTCACTGCATCGTAATAGAAGAACTGTAAATATAATAGTGCTATAATCATAATATATTTCTACTGAATCTGGGAGTAATGAATGGGCATCTTATAAATGGATCAGAATTCTGTAATTGCTTCTAAGCCTGCTTTTCCCTTAGTGAATTGTATCTGAATTGCTTGAAGTGTGTGGGTTAGTATTTTTGTGAAAATCTTATATATAACTGGTAAATGACTTATTGATCTAAAGTTCTGAAAGTGACTTTTGTTCTTTTCCTTGAATGAAAGTATGATGATGGCACAATTCAATTTTTGAACTTTTGGAGTGTTTTTTTCTTTTTTTGCTTAATGTATTTTGAGAATGACCACTACCATTCTTCTCATAATTAATGCATCACAACTAGGCAGCAAAAATATCTTAAGTATGTGTCAGTATGCTAACTATAACTAATAATTGGTGGGATTTGGGCAAAAGATTAAATATCATAGCCTGCATAGTCTGGTCAAAATGTGCCAGAACTGATCAGTACTGTCCTTAGTGTTAGCAGGGTACAGTTATACAGGGAACCTACATGCAACACAGGTACAGTGAAGACTGGGAAATGGTGTAGGTTTAATTATGAATGAAAGGGCTAAAATGTATTTTGGAAAGTATAAATTCGTATCATCTAGAATGTTCTGGATATGTA
Organism: Liasis olivaceus; assembly: GCA_030867105.1. Lineage (NCBI taxonomy): Eukaryota > Metazoa > Chordata > Lepidosauria > Squamata > Pythonidae > Liasis > Liasis olivaceus. The sequence continues at coordinate 256,578,567 of CM061349.1, read as the reverse complement.
TGAAAGTAGGAACTATTAAGTTGGTGACATTTAATGTTATACTTTGGTGTACAGTGATAATGAAAGACCAGAAAGATGAGCTGGATGAAAAATTGTGCAACATTCTGAATGAATGCAATCCAAGGGGGGGGGGGGAAAATACTGTGCTAGATGATGTGAATAGATGGATAGGAACAAGATGAGAGAATACATAAAAAGTGAGCCTTTTTGAGACCCATGAGAAGAGTGACTGGGGAGTTTATGCTTAGAAGATCTGTTTGCTTCAACTTAAGAAGAATTCTATTTGTATATGTGTATGGCAAAGTAAGGAATGTAAATTTTAAAAGCATGATTGATTTTATTATGAAAAATTGAGAGAATTAATGAAGGATTCAAGTGCCATGAGAGGTTCTGAATGAGGGAGAGACTTAGAAATATTAAAAAACAGACTGAAAACAGTATGTTGCTGAGTACCATAAAAGTGCTTAATGGGATGTATGGAAAAAGATTCTTGGTCCAATAATAAAATGAAAGTGGCTGTGGTGGCAAAATGTTACATAGAAGAGAATGATTTCTGGAAAAAAAGAGATAAACGTATTGTATAAGGTTTATAGAGAGAAAAATATAGTTGCAAAAAATAAAGTCAAAAAGAACAAAAAACAGTTAAGATTAAAAGAAGCAGAGAAAATGCAGGTTAATTTTGATGGATATAAAATTGTTTTAGAAATAAGTGAAAAGGGTTAAACAAGGAGCTTCCTGCAGAAGGAATGGAATTAAAAAGAAAAGTGATGAAATTACTTAAGAAGAAGTGTAAGTGGGGGATACAACCAGTATTTTAGAGATTTGTACAGGAATGAGAAAGATTTGTTGTATGTTGAATAATTTTCATAAATGATTAATAAATGGCAATTGAACAGATAGCTACCATCTTAGAACAAACCAGTTTTAGATGCATTTTGACTGAACTTGCTCAGTTTTTACATCCAAGTTATCAAGTGGATTGGTTATTCTTTTAACATGTGATTTATCTATATACGCCAACCTTTTAATGATTGCAAATTCCTTGCAACATGAAATCTACCTAATAGACTGATGCAGTGGGTAGAGGTTTTTTTGGGGGGGGGGGGGGGAGAGGAATCTGTTTTTAATTTGATGCCAAAGTATATGAAATCCAGCATATTTACATTTCTCCTATTGTCTGCATCTCAGATATATAGGCTTTTAGTGATATAACCACAAAACTGAATATAAATAAACAGATAACTGTGTTATAATTGATAGAAAATCACTCAAGAAAAGCCAACTGCCTGTTGGTGGTTCTATATTCTCCACCACCTAAATAGGTTCTTCTATGCTGTTAGCCAGAAAAAAAAAAAAAAAAGAATCATCATAGTGGACATAAGCTATTGGCATCCTTGATTTAGCAGGTATCAGAAATAAATCTAGAGGAATGTATACTCTAATCTCCAATCGTACCTTCTGCCATTTTACATTTTTATCCATACTCCCTTTCAAAATACTTAAGTAAGGTATGCTGTGTAAATAATGATTTTAAAAATTACATACTGAAAGAGGATTGGCTCATGAGTCTTTAATTACAGCACTTAATTTGAATATGTACTTAATTAAAATAGAACTTGTTAATTTATTAGCCTTAGGTTATAACTATGATACCAATTTTCAAGCATTTAAAATGTCCTCTAGCATATAATTTATTTCATTACTCAAAAGCCATTTTGGTGATTATGTCTTAAAATTGCTGTAAAGTCAAATCAGAAGGGAACCCCTCACCCCCCCGCCCCCAAGATTCCAGATGGATTATTACTTAAGGAGCATGTTAAGATATAAAAAGATGGGTATGCCTAGTTTTTCTCAAGCAAACGTTCAAAGGTGTTTCAATGTACAACTTAAACACTTGGAGGGGAATGTACAATATTGTAGTCTATGCTGCAATATTTATTGATTTATTTATGCAATTTATCCACCACCTCAATCCTAGAGAATGTGAGCCGGGATAATAATAAATGAAAACAAGGGCAAATAAAAATATTTCTAATACAGAAAATAAATAATAAACTTGGAGTTAATTGTTCTACACTAATCAGTTCACAAAGGCTGCCAACAGAAGAGAATATACAGGGCAAGCTACTGTATATAAACAGAAAGCAAACCCCACTCCCTTCTAGCACTGAAGATGTTACCTAGCCAGGTAATAAAATGTCTGCAAGAAAACAACCAACCTCAGAAAACCCCAAGGACTTCACAAAGGCTGTCTAGAAACAGCCAATATTTTACAAGGTTTGAGAAGGCCACAAGAGCTGGGAGCTATTCTCACCTTGGGAAAAGCTATTCCAGAGGGTGGGAGCCCCCCTAAAGAACCCCAACCATCATAACGCCTCCTGCAACACTTCCTGATAGAGGGGATAGCAGGCATTGTCTGGCTGCCTGATAGGTACAGTGTATCTGGGAAAGGTAGTCTTTTAGACACCCAGGCCGCAAACCTCAGAGAACATAATGACCACCACCTTCAGTTGCACCACTGCAGCTCTCACAGCAATGGTGTAATATGGCAGTATTGTGACTGCCCAGGATGTACATAAGGTGCTGCATCCTATGGGGCAGTTAATGGATATAAAACAAATTACATAGATACAAATGAGAGACGACAAGGGCATTAATAACAGTCCTGAGTGTATCCTATTCTAGTTAAGGACACAGCTAGTTCAATAGCCAGAACTGGGCAAAGACACTCCTGGCCATAACTTCCACTAGCTTTTCCAAAAGGGGCTATGAATCCAGAAGGATCTCCAGAGTGCAAGCTGCTCTCTCTGAGGAAGTACAACCCCATTAAACATCACAGTTCAAACTGTCCTGGCATCAGTAAGCTTCTGAATCTACTTGGGTTGAGTCTGAGCCTATTCTGTCTATCCTGACTACCTCTGGGCATCAAATCAGAACTCCTATTGCATCTCCCATTGGAGCCTGGGTGGAGCTGCATAACTGGGTATCATCTGCATATTGATGATACATCACTCTGAACTGGGTAATTGTAATATTTACTATGTAGTATAATCTTATTATAATGTAATATCTTATATTCTAGAAATGAATACATTCCCCAGATTCCATCATCACCTTATACTCTAGAAATGAACATGTTTCACCAAATTCCAACATAACCTAAGAGGGGTATATTAACCCCCCCGACTCTTTAAGAGGTGATAACAAAATAGCCTGACCATGATCAATAGGCCATGATAAGTTAGACTAATTTGGGAAAAGGACAGAATATTAGGTAAGGAGAAATGACTGACTGGCTCCCTCCACAGGAATAATGCAACATTTTTTGTAGGTTTCACTTTTCCTGGATGATGTCAGTCTCACATGTCATTATAATCTGTTACTATTCATTCTAGCGTGTCTTCAAACCTATCTCCAAGCTCAGGCAGATATGCAACTAAATTGAAAGAGGGCCAGCATCTAAATACCGCATCATAAATCTCTTTTATTGCCCTAGAGCTGCTTAAAAGTAAAAATTATTATGAAACCAACTTAACTGAGGAAAATTTAAAAGTGGATTTTGTAAACAGAAAACTAGTCTTACTAATTGTTTTTATTAACTGAGGTGTTGAGAAATATAAATATGGGATCAATCTTAAATATTTGCTTGAATTAAAACAATGAGACCAAATATATTCACACAATCATGCTCCCACTTCTTCACTGAAACTACATGTGCCCTCTCAAAACCCATTTCTGAGGATCAGGAAATCAGGTTCCAAAACGTTTTGCCACAAAACCTTCCTCTAATGTAATCTTAATGTACATACTTCCCCTAAAAATCCAAAAAAAAAAAAAAAAACCTAACACAAATGAACAATGAAAACAATACAATGAAACTTTGGGGAAGGTGGATTTATTGTAACAATATAACTAAAAGTTTCTTCACACACCCCTGGACTCTGTCTGCACCTCCCTAAGAGAGGTACACATTACAGTTTGGGAAGCTCTGTTCTAGAAGTATGGATTGTACCATGGTGGATTGAAAAGGAAGAGAAACTTAGTTGAAATTAGGAGCTGTTTTATCTACATTTAAGGTTTCTTCCACTTGTGTTTTTAGTAAAACCTATCACTGATAGCACTAATATTAGAAAAAAATTAACCTTATAAACAGAAAACAAAGAATAGGAATAAAATACTCAATTTTTAAAATGGTAGATTAATTATGTATCTAATTAACTTCTGGTTAAGATGGCAAAGACAGTGGGAGCTACGGAGCCACTGTCCTCGTAATCATATGCTGTGTGTGTTGGAGGGATGTTTCTGGGGTGGTACTCATCCAAATGGTAGCTGGACTTTTGGACTGCTCGGGCCAATTTGGATTTAATTGGGGTAAAGGACTGTGCTGGAGGACAGCAGCGCTTGCTGTCTTGTGGTGCCGATCACGCCTACTACACTGACCACATCTGCCGCATCTGTGGACTTGGCGGCTTTCTTGACTTTGGCAACGGCTTTTTCAAACCAACTTGGCTGTTCTTGAAGGATCTGCTGCTTGGAGAACCTGTTCAGGCTGCTATGGAGGACTGCTTGGACTGCTTCTTGGAGGAATGGGCTGAGGAGCGAGCCAGAGGACAGGCCACACCAGAAGATGGGCTGTTTTTGTCCTTTTGCTGCAGCTGCCATACTGACCGCATTCTTGAACTCAGCAGCGCTGTGGAGATGGTCCCTTCTTGTACCATCTGCTTTTGTTGTTGGATGCTGGGGCTTTGGAGCTGTGGGTGGTGGTCAGGCAGCAGGGGTTGCAGTAGAGTGGCAGACTACTGTAAACCCCCCCTTCCCCACAGAGGCCTTTTTGCCTTCCCTCCTGTAGTCTGGAGAAGGAAGAAACACTGCAGCTTTCATCTATTGGTTAAATGCCTGAGTGCTAGACTGTGGGCTTCCCACTTTGGACTAAAGATTGACTCCTTCCTCTGGGTGAGAGGCAGAGGAGGAACTGACAGAGAGTGAATGGGAAGAGTGCCCTCTACCTGTTGGTGGGAGCAGCAGGGGAAGGGTCCCTGACAATGCTAGTGTGTGTGTGTGTGTGTGTGTGTGCGTCTGTGTTGTAGTGAAGTGTGGGGGGGGTGGATACTTGGTACCCTGATGGTGCTGAGAGCTGGTAAAGCTAAAGTGCCCCAGGGTGCCCAGCTTCTCCACCCAGGGATGGCTGGTGAAAAAAGGTGGGAGGTCCCGGTCTTGGGAATTGAGGAACCTGGATATTGGTAGGGGCTGCCATTGGTGCAATGGGGGTGGGCCAAGGAATTATGGTGGTGATAGGCATGGGGAGATATGGTGGGAGCTGGGAGCAGGCCATTCTTGGGGAACGCAGGACCATTGTCTTATACCAGTTTCACGTTCCAGCTCCTTGGTCTCAGCCCTGGTACCCTGTCAGCAGACCTTCAGAGGCCCTGGCTTTCGATTGCTGCTTCTAAATGCCAGGTTGTTCTGTAATAAGGCCTCCCTCATTAGTGATTTAATCATTGATGAAAGGGCCAACTTGGCATGTATTACTGAGACCTGGCTGGGTCTAGAAGTGGGCGTAGCTCTTTTGGAGATATGTCCAGCTGGGTTTCAGCATGGCATCAGCTGAGATCCCAGAGCAGGGGTGGAGGTGTGGCAATTGTCATCCAGGAATCTCTTATGGGCTTCAGGGGCACTGCACCACAGGTCACTGGATGTGAGACCCTGTTCATTAAGTTGGGCTCTAGGGATCAGTTGGGATTGTTGCTGGTGTACCAGCCTCCCTACTGCACAGCAACCTCCCTGCCTGAGCTCCTTGACTCCATTTTTGGTCTGGCAGTGGAGTTTCCCAGACTTATGGTCTTGGGGGACTTCAATCTGCCTTCTTTAGGAGTGGGGTCTGAGGCAGCTCGGGAATTTCTGCCCACCATGATGGCCATGGGCCTAACCCAGATAATCTAGAGCCCGACAGAGACAGTACTGATACACCAAATCCAGTTTTCCTGTTGGAGCAGTGGCTATGTGATCTGAAATTGAGGGAGCTTTTCATGTCCCCTTATCATGGTCAGATCATGCCCTGGTTACCATGGGATTCTCTAGTGCCACTATCCACTGCAGAGAGGCTGGACCCATTAAACTGGTCCACCCCTGGCAACTAATGGACCCAGATGGGTTTCAGAGGGAGCTGGGGGTTATTCCTGCTGGTCTGTTTCACGATCCATCCAAAGCCCTGGTTGCCACTTGGAATAAGGGGATGGCTGAGGCTTTGGATCAGATCATGCCCATGCGATCTCTCCCTCCATGGGATCCCTGCACTTCCTGTGGTTTATGGAGTTGAGGGAGATGAAACAAGAGAAGGGATGTGTAGAGTGTCACTGGCACTCAACAAGGGACAAACTCGACTGAACATGGGTAAGAGCTGCTATTAAGGCCTACTGGCAGTAAGAGTGGTGAAGCATCACTACTTCTCTGCCCTTATTGCATCTGCGGCACTGTTTTGGGTGACATGAGCCCTCCTGGATAGGGGGTGGGCATGGGGAACCTCTTGGAGGGTTGTGCAGAGGAATTTATTTAGCATCTGTCAGACAAAGTCACTCAGATTCATTCTCAGTTGGGTGAGCTCATCCATCACCATGAGGCAAGGTATCATCAGTATGCTGATGATACCCAATTATACAACTCTGCCCTTGGCAAATTAATTGATGCTGTGAACGTCTTACCCAGTGCCTGGAGGCTGTGAGGGTCTGGATGGGCAAAAACAGGCTTCAGCTGACCCCTGGCAAGACTGAGTGGCTTTGGGTTTTGGGGCCTTCCGGTTCTAAGACTATGCCTTCTTTGGTGCTAGATAGAGTGGCACTGCCCCAGACAGACCCAGTGTGCAAACTGGGGGTCCTCCTGGACTCACAACTCCTCCTCAAAGAGCAGCTGGCAGTTGTAGCTAGGAGGGCCTTTGCACAACTTTGTGTTGTGCTCCAGTTGCACCCATTCCTAGATCAGGCAGCTCTGCTCACAGTCACTCATGCCCTAGTCACCTCCCAATTGGACTTCTGTAATGCACTCTACATGGGGCTGCCCTTGAAAAGTATCTGGAAGCTTCAGCTGGTGCAGAATGCAGTGGCATGGGCAGTTCTAGAACAGCACATGTTACATCTTTGCTCTGCAAGCTGCATTGGTTGCCAGTTCGCTTCTGGGTCCAATTCAAGGTACTGTTTTTAACCTTTAAAGTCCTTCATGGCATGGAACCAGGTTATATCTGCCTGTTCCATAAGATCTGGCAGAGAAGGCATGCTGCGGGTCCTGTCTGTTAGGGAACTACACTTGGTGGGTCCCAGAAGGTAGGCCTTCTCTTCCGCGGTGCCTGCCTTATGGAACCTTCTCCCCCCAGAAGTGAGGTTAGCTTAGTCTCTGTTGACATTCTACAAGTCCCTCCAGACCTGGTTATGCCATTGGGCCTGGGGGTCCCAGGGGGTAAGTGAGACCTTGAGATGGCTCCCTTACTGTGATTAACATTTATACTATCTTGTTTCTTGTGCTTTTTATATTTTTAATAATGAATGTTTTTATATATTGTTTTTTAATTGTGTTGTAAGCCTCCCAGAGTCACTTTTTGTGAGAGGGGTGGCCATATACATCTGATAAATATATAAATAAATAAAATAATGCTAGCTAACAGAGCTAAATTCAGGAATGATCAATGAAGCTGTTAAATTAGCAAAACAATAATATCCTGAACAGATTATGAAGAGCTTTCAAGGTCTATCTCATCTGGCGCAGAGGCAGAAACTCACAAAAGATGTTAATACCAGTGAAGACAGTTTCCTTAAAAAATACATTAAAAAGAGATATTGAATGCAAAACGGTTGAGTTCACAAATAACACACATAAATCTTAATGTGATTTACAAATAATGGTTGACAAAACATTGTGGTTTGTACATCATGGGTGATGGCTAAACATGTAAAATGTCTTGAAATTCTGAACTTCTTGGAGAAAAAGCTGTTGCCTTCCACCTTTTAGTGAACCAAGTTGACTTTACTATTTGAAGAATAGTGCAATCATTATACTGTGGTTTATTCCTAACTGGTTTGGTACATTTATTAAATGTAAAAAATATAACTTAGTCACACAATAGTTAACTTTACTAATCTAATTTACTGTACAACTTTTTTTTTACCCTTCTTTGTGGTTCTTCTGACCTTTGAGGCCTAGTCAAGAAAGAATCCATTGATTTCCTGATTTTAAAAAAATCAGTAAACAAGCCTACAAATAACTATGTGGTTTTTTGGTGAAAATGGCAGTGCCCCTGGAGGGAGGGACAGAAATGTATCTTGCTTTGTTATATTATACTGGTTGTCCTCTGTGTATAGGGACTGCAGTGCTCTTATATACCATAAATCTTCCTATTTCAAGATAATAGAAAACATTTTGGATAAAGGTGGAGATCTATCTATCTATCTATCTATCTATCTATCTATCTATCTATCTCCCACCAGATTTTAGATGATTCAATATATGAGGACCATGTCTTATCACATTTATTATTTGGAAAGGATCTTTTTATTTAAAAAAAAAAATTCCAAAATTGTTCCATTTTTATTATTTTGGGGAAAAACAAAAACAAAGAAAAGGCTTGGGGAGAGAAACCAAAGAAAAGTTTTTCCTGAATTTTTCTGTGTTTTGTTTTTTTCCTGAGCCTTTGCATGTCTAGTTCAGGCTTAGCACTGTATATGTGTGCCTAACACTGGGAATAGGAATTCTCAATTCAAATGGTTATATGATTGGCTGTTTTATATTAAAAATGTCACTGTTTTAGTTAAGCCATTAACTTAACATTCACAGACTTGGAATGTTTTCAAGTAGAGTGTAAAAATGTCTTTGAGGTTAATCTTTTGAGTTCTTAAACACACACTATTTATCTTTAAATCATTCTCTGAGGCAAAAAAAAAAGTCTCATGTTTCATTGAAACAAAATTCTATTACAGATTAAAACAGGCAAAAATGGTACCAAAAGATTCACACTATAGCACACCATAGCATACACACAAATAAGGAACACATTTCTATATCAAGACTTGTAAAGTATTTGCTTACCAAATCTATCTGAACCATATCTAGGAAAGAATTACTGAGTTAGCTGAAAAGTCTTGATACTCTTCCCAATCTTTTATTTACTGGATTGTTCATTTCTCATATCTGACAGATATTTATGAACAAATAATACCAATTTCTCTCCCAAATCATAAAATATGTATGTATCAATGTATATTTTCCTTAGATAGATTGACATAGGTAAAATTATATTCTGAATATCTGGCAGCATCTACTTTAAGAGCCCATGTTACTTTGTGGAGCTCTGCATATCTAAGAATCAGACAAGATACATATGAATTTTAATATCCTTCATTTTCATTTTTTTCCCCTTGCTCTCAGTTCCACTGAAAAGGTACTGGTAGGTACCAGGTGTTGTGACTAGGTTATTTTTGAGTAATGGAATCAATTAAAGCCTCCAAAGAAGTTGGTGTCAGAAGGTTATGTTACAGAACACAGGAAAAGGTGGAAGCAAAATTTGATTTGAATTGTGTGGCTAATGGAACTGATAAGACAACAGAGAAATTTCAATAGACTGAGAAGTCACAGATAAATTTAACATTGTCCAGTTCAATGATGAATCAGATAAACAAAAGTGAAAGCTTATTGTGTACCACAAATGTTAAGTTTCTTAAGAGAGGCATACATTTTTCACTAGTATACAAAGGAAAGAGAAAATATAGATATTTGCATGACTGAATTAAAATTATTAGCACAGACACGTGAATCAGGATGATAAGAGACTCTCTTATCAAGCACTGCCTTTTTTGTAGAATTAGTTTGGAAAACATATGAGCAAGATTACTGACAGAGTTTGGTTTAATTATGGAAAAAGCTGTACATATTGGCCAAGCAACAGAAATAGCAATATCTACTGAAAAGAGTTAGGAATGTACAAAAACAACTGGACATTATAAATGTTAAAAGTTACTCAAATAAATTGTAAACAACTACAGATACCACAGTCAAGCTGAAGCTAGGAAACCTTGTGGGAAAAGTGATATTTATCATTGTATTTAGTCTTGTCCAGTATATGGAAAAACACTGCAGAGAGTCTGAGGAACTTAATTATTTCATATGGACATCTAGGATTAAGGATAAAAAATTACAAAGGAAACATGATTCTACACTGATGGAGGGAAGAGAATGAAAAAGAATATCAGGAAGAAGAAAAGAAAGACTATATCCAGGATTAAGAATTGAATCATTATTTTCAAATGATTTGACCAAAAAACCTGAACTGTTGCTTTACTATAGAATTTGGAAAAACAGATCCAAGATGAAGGAGATTTATAATATTATGTTTTCAGATTGAATTTGGGGAAAATAACAATTGCTTCAGTTTATTCAGCAAAATAAAGTTCTACCCAAGATTTTTTTAAATCACTTCTTGAAATTGCCAAGGAAAATATTCTAGTTTTTGGAGACATGACTCCCCCCCCACCCCAACATGGACAAATCTGCTTTACCTAAAAGGAACTCTGGTAAACTCTCCCTAAATGACTTAGACCATATGTCACTATAATCTCTTTTTGATCTATGGAGGTACAAATATCATGCAGAGAAAGAATATGCTTACTATTCTTCAGCTCCTAAAATTTACTTGGGAATAGACATGTGAATTATTTCTACTCATTGTTAACTAATCTCATAGACATGAAAGTTGCAGCTCCTGATATAGAGTACAGAGGATGACCTTGAGGGAGAGAAGGAAGATCCATTACCAAGGCAACAAAGGTAAAAGAGCGAGGAGAGAAGCACATTCAGACTTGCAAGATTCTGTTCTACAGCCATTCTAATAAAAGTAGTTTTAGGCCTACATGGCATCTGTTGCTTGGTCTGGTCTACTTGTAAGGCTGGCATCAACATGTGTAGATCATAACCCATTCTAAGATTAAACAGGGGAACCTCCAGACTGAAGACTTAACAAACATTAACTATTATAAGAGATATCAAATTGAAATGCCAACAGGAATTAAAGAGCTTCTTCCAAATGAATTTAACTTCTGATGTTTCTTTCTCTACAATATGGGACTTTAGCAAAGCATTTATGACAGGATTGTTTATCTCTCTGGCAGCCAACAAAAAGAAAGCAATGCAAAAGCAGAAGGGCATATTAGTGAATGAACTTGCCAGTTAGAAATAAGACACAAGTATAACCCAATTTTGGACTTAGAATAAAAGGTTAAAGCGATTTATAATCAATTATACTTAATGGAAGTAAATAAGACTTCCATTAGAGAACCAGTTTGGTGCAGTGGTTTAAGGCACCAGGCTAGAAACTAGGAGACTGTGAGTGCTTCTCCTTAGATACAAAGCCAGCTGGGTGACTTTGAGGCAGTCACACTCTCTCAGTTTTAGGAAGAAGTTAATGGCGAACCCTTCCAAAAATGCTGCCAAGAAAACTGCATGGGCCTATCCAGGCAGTTGCCAGGAATCAAGATTGACCTGAAGGTATAACCCGCCCCCCCACATATTTTGAAAAATTCAACAAGCCAGACAATTGGCTGGCTTATTAACTATGAAAGGAACAAAGCAAAAGAACTATTACTTCTGTTGGGGATGCAACTAGAGATGTGTCTACAATAAAGGACATAATTGAACACTTGGTTAAATACAATTCAAGATTATATAGTAAACAGACATCTGAACCAGATAAGATTGGAGAGTATTTGAATATACTGTACTACTACTTACAAAATTCAACAAAAAGAAGTTCTTAATAAACTCATAATAAAAGATTAAATTAAAGAAGCAAAACAAACAAACAAAAATACTCTGACAAAAGTTCTAGGGTTAGGGTAACCCTAACCCTGATGTGGCATCAATATACTACAAGACTTTTCAAGAAATGTTGGTTAAACCACTAACACAGATAAGGAATGAGATTCAACAACATCAAGAAGCTTTCATCTCATCACCAAGCTTTCATCTCTCTGATCTACAAGGAAGGAAATTACCTGATGCATCCAGACTCATATCTTTATGAGATACTACTATTTCTTTAGTAAATGTAGACTGCATTTTTATAGCATTACTTACAAAAAGAATAAACAGTGTTTTACTGAACTAATACATCCTGTCCAGACTGCATTTGTCTAAATGAAATACATGAGAGATAATATCAATATTCAATATCTTGAATGTTACTGTCAGCCCCACTGGGTAGACTAGATCAGAAAATCAACTCCACAGGAAGACTAGACTATGCTTTATTGGGATAGGCTATACAATAATAACAGTCTTGCATGTCTGATTGTGCCTTATCTTTCCTCCTTCTTATACCCCAGTGAATGAAGGAGGAAACTATCTGAGTCCGCTCCAAAAACTATCTTGCTTCTCAGGACTTAAAGAATGTTTCAGCTCTCTTTGCTTATATAACAGTTCTTTCATGCTTCTGTCAAGGTCGTCTCCCTTACTCTCATCAGTTATAGATAATATAAATCAGAACAACAAGAGAAAGGTCCTGATAATTTGGAATGGTCTTAAGATTCTGAAGATTAACTGTGGCTCTCCCCTCTCTCTTCCCTTATTTTTATTGGCAATAGAGCCACTGGCAAGAAACTATAGCAAGAAAACAAAATTTTAGGAATTAAATAACTCAAGAACATAATCTGAAATTGTATGCTGATGATGTACTCAGCCAAAGTAGTTTTTAGAATCCATAAGGGAACATATTCAGCAGCATGGTTATGGTATCAGGATATCAAAACAATAAGGACAAAATTAAAACACTGACATGGAATTTGACTGAGGAAGAAAAGCAATATTTGTTCCAAATAAGGGGTTTATTATCACTGCTAGAAGGTCAAATGCTTGGGAATTCATTTGACAATAGCCAATAAAGACCTTTTTTAAAAAATCAGTATTCACAGATTTGGAAAAATATAATGGCAGACTTTCCATAGGGAGAGTGATTAAAACTGTCTTGGTTAGGAAGAATTATAGCCATTAAATGAACTACCAAGGTTTAATTTTTTTTGTTCCAAATGATTCCAATAAAAAATGACAAGATACTAAATGACTGTATCTCAACAAATTTTATAATAACACACTAAGGATTAAATTTAAGATAATTCAGGATTCAAAAGAACAAGGTGGTCTGGCCCCAAACTTTAAATTGCATTAATTAAGCTAGTTGTTTAACAAGGATTACAGGTTAGATTATATCCCCCTTTGGTTGGGTTACCTTCACTAAGGGAGCAAGCTTCCCATATGGGCTGCACAAATATCTCTGGATTCATATAAACAGAAATAAACAGCTTATAAGAGGTTATGCAATAATAACCATCATCCTAAAGGTTAAGAGCAAATACAGGAAAGAAAATCAGTTCACACTTATCACCTCTTGCTTCGTTCTTCAATATTTATTTCCATGAAGAGGAAAGCATAAAGAAATTAACTCAGTGGAGAGACAACAACTCATACAGACTACAGGATTTGATTGGTAAGACAAAGATAAAATATTTTAAAACTTTCTTTCAAGAATGATCAGAACTACCTGATGGGTTCTAAAATTTTCAAATAAGCACTATAGCTTTAAAAACACTACAAAAACAAAGGGGAACACTTACAGACATGGCTGAATTCGAAAAACCAAAACCACAAAATTTGGAGCATTTACTGAGCCTTATTTATAAATTTATAAACCAAACAAATTAAAAACTGTATGATTGAATGGATGCAGAATTTACATACAATAATTAATATGCCACAGTGGGAATTTCAATGGAAGAAAAGCATTAACTTCACACTGAATATTATACTTAAAGAAAACTGGTATAAGATGGTTTACCACTGGTATATTACTCCAGTATTGCATTTATCCAGCCAAGGATCCACTGAGAGCAAAGCACAGCAGTTCATTCACCACAAGATGCACAATTTTTTACATCCTTACTAATGAATAATTACTTTGTGTTGCTTAGTAACAGTACCAGTAGCACAGAAGTTTGTCTGCAGATACTTGGAATTTAGTGTATTGGTGTTACAATTGATATAATGTTTCTGGTCATGGCAAAGGAGTCTGGAAGTCTGTTACTTCTCTTTTACTTCCTGCAGGGGCACAATCGAGTCTCACACAGGATAGGCTTGGAGATGTTCTTCACACCTTACCGATTTCTGTGGACATGGAAGGGTGAAAATCAAACTGAACACAGAAACTGAGTATCTTGAAAAGTCCGATTTTCATGAGGACTGTTTATGACTAACACAAGCAGCAGGTGGAAAACAGTCTTCTTTACTGGATGTGGGAGTGCTCACAGACAACACAACTTTCCAGCATAGCCCACAGTCCCCTGTAAGCCAATACACACAATATATGACAAGACCACACCCACACACTAGCAGAAAAGCTGGACTGATCTTCCAAATTTCTTGAAGGAATAATACTTTCACCATGTATCTGTGATTTAACTGGCTGGGTCAGTTAGCTCTGGAGTTATCTCCATGACAAAGCATGTTGTCCAAACAGGGCCTGAATATTCTCTGTATTCAAGATTTTTTGATGAGTCACTTCTGCTTAACATTTTTGATATGCATGAATATTAATTTATTTGCTTTGGGAACAAGCTAAAAGATGATCTCTCTCCCCCCCCTCTCCCTCCTTCTCTTTCTCTCTCCCTGAAAGATATAACCCTAAACAGGATTAAAAGGATCAAGGGATTTATTTTCATGATAATAGTGCGCCATCAGAAGAAACACAGTATTGCAACAGCACAAATGAAAACATCAAAAGACACATTGATTTTCCTGATAGTCACACTGTCAATTTGTTTTGGTTTGTTACCTGCCAAACTGCTTTCTCTGTAACCTTTTAGTTTAGTATTTTTTTTACGGGTGGGCGGGAGTGGAGAGAAGAATTATTGCAAATAGGACCAAGACTGAATCCTTCATTACACTTCTAACTGGCACAAGGCTTTGGATTCATCTCAGGGTGGGTGGGTGGGTGGGGGAAGCTCCATAGTGGCACTGAAGAGAAACTTCTCCTAGAAAGAAGCAGCCAGTTCTTCTCAGGCTGATGCTTCTGTGTGCAATTTAAAGATAGAAATGAAGCAAACTCAGGCATTTCTGGATGGCAACCTTTGTACCTGGGGGAGAAAAGGCTATCAGATCTGAAGCATGCTGTGATAACAAGATGTCTCCCCAGTGCAACTGCTTACCTGCTATGCATGCTCTGTTTTTGGAGAAAAGGTAGCTGTTTCAGCTGAATAAGGAGGGGCATTTGTTTTCCTTCTGGCTGCCAATCTACCATGTCTTTAAGCTTATAACACTGTGTGTTTCCCCTTAGGTCCATAGTAATATGAATTGTCTTTATCCAAGTGCCTAACAAATCATTGTCACAGAGCAGCATACGACCTTTCTTTTCAATCTATGCACTTTTCAGGAGTTATAAATCAGTTGACTTTCAAGCTCGATGAGATGGCATATGCCCTGGTTTGAAGAACAGATGGAGGCTTGGGGGGAAATTGTTTCTGCAGGCTTGCTACAAGAGGCAGAGCTCCATAAAAGCTAACCATTCACACTAATTTCTCCCATAAATTATACAAGAAGAAAGCACCAGCCCATTCAGCAGAAAAAATATTCATTTAGTTTTCAGAGGTCATCTTCAAATTTAAATCAAAGTTATTTCTAGAACTCAAGGAAGTTTTCAATCTAGAGCTTCAAGAAATAACAATTTGCATGAAATAAAATGTTGCATTTAATTTGTTACCAAAAAAAAAAAAAAAAGGGGAATGTTAGAATTACCTGTTTAACAATACACGTTCTCTAGAATTCTAGAAAAACTATATAATGTTACCACATGACTAGTTTTTCCCAGACATGTCCTTATTTAGCAGTCACTCTTTTTCTGGACAGAAAGAAAATACATCCCCAAATGTTCAGGATTTGAACAGTGACATCAGGACACATGGCACTCAGGAAGAACAGGTTCAGTGATTCCCAGCTGTAACCTTTGCGAAAGTCAACTTCTGATCGGTGAGTGAAAAGAGAAACGGAGTGGCCAACAGGTTCACAAAAGAGATGTTGTTAGTTTTGAAGCAACAAAAGGCACTGTCCAGGGTGTATGTGTATGCAAGAGAGTATTGAGAAATCCCAGTTTAGAGGCAGAGATTTGTCTAATTTCTTACTATTTCTAGTCTAAGTGGAAGAGACCCTTTTGATTTGGACACATGCTTCAGCCACATTTAGCGCTGTCTCATTATTGGGGTATAATTTGAGGTTTACAATTAGGAGCAAATAACATTTTGGCATAATCGTCAGAATTTGGAACATATTTTATCACCATCACATCCAATAATGCCAAATTAATTGTAAATACATTGTCAGGCTAAAGACTGAGTACCCATGTGTCCACAATGGTTGAGAAAAATGAGAAGCTAGGTGCTTGGTATGAAGTTCTGGTATGTGCATGTCCATGACAAAAAAAGATCCTATTGATTTACAATTTCATGTAGACATAGAAAAAGCATAAGAAAGTAGTTTGAGAATGAATTCATCAGGGAAATGGACAAATGGTTTAATGAAAGCAGGCAATAAATCAAAGGATGCTGTTTTTGAAGCAAAGTGCACTTTTGCGTGTAACATTTTTATTTATTTATTATTCAAATTTGTTATCGCCCATCTCACTACAGAGTGATTCTGGGCAGTTTACAGTAAAAACAGAATAAACAGTAATTAAAATTGATAAATATTAATTAATTAATTAAAATATGCTAGAAGACAAACTTCCTATATGATACTTCCAAGAGGCTGATGTTAATTAGGTGTTAATAAACTCAGGGAGCATCGTCAAGCCGCCAACCATCCCCAGGGTCAGTTGTATCTTTCCTCGCCCCATGCAAGTTGGCAGAGCCAAGTCTTCAATTCCCTCTGAAAAATTGGGAGGGTAGGGGCCTGCCTCACCTCTGGGGGGAGAGTATTCCATAGGGTGGGGGCAACAGCAGAGAAGACTCTCCTCCTAGAACCCACCAGTCAATATTCTCTCACCAATGGGATCTGCAACATGCTTTCTCTGCCGGGATGGGTGGGATGGGTTGATGTAATGGGGGTGAGACAGTCCTCAGGTAACCTGGACCTATGCCATGTAGGGCTTTAAAGGTGATAACCAACACTTTGAATTGGACCAGGAAACAAACTGGAACCCAATGCAGCTCCTGCAGCAAAGGTGTTACATGTGCCATCCTTGGGGCACCTAAAATTGCCCACATGGCTGCATTTTGAACCAGCTGTAGCTTCCAGATATTCTTCAAGAGTAGCCCCATGTACAGCACATTGCAATAGTCTAAATGAGAGATGACCAGGGTATGAGTGACAGACTGGAGGGACTCCTGATCCAAGAAGGGGCATAACTGGCGCACAACACCAAGTTGAGCAAAGTCCCTCCTGACCACGACTGCCACCTGCTCCTTGAGCAGGAGTTGTGAGTCCGAGAGGACCCCCAGATTTTGCACCGGGTCTGTCTGGGGCAGTGCAACCCCATCAAGAACCAAAGATAGTAAATCCCCAAATACAGAGGAGCCTCCAATCCACAGCCACTCTGTCTTACCAAGGTTCAGCTGAAGCCTGTTGTTTCTGATCCAAACACCTGCAGCCTCCAGGCACTGCAAAAGGGTGGTCACTGCATCACTCAAATCACCCAGGATGGAGATGTATAATTGGGTATCATCAGCATACTGATGATACCTCATCCCATGGTGGTGGATGATCTTACCCAGTGGTTTCATGTAGATGTTAAACAAGAGCAGAGAGAGTACCGAACACTGCAGTACCCCACAATGTTGTTAAGATCACAATAGTTTTAAATGAATGGATTGCACATCTTTATTGCTGAAGGAGGCATTCCCTGATTTTGAGTTGGTCCAAATCTTTCCAAGTACTTCAACCAAGAAAGAAGTAACTGTTGACTCTCTATTTACATTATATTGTGTTGACACTGCTCTAAAAGCATTTGAAGCAAATCAACAGCTTACTAAAGTGTTTTACAAATGGAAGCAATCACAGTTTATTTATACTAAATTGTTCAGGATTTTGACTGAAAGAATGGTAGTTTGCAATTAAAAGGTTGAAAATACTCACAATGCAACTATTAGTTTAGTTCCTCAATGCATGAAGTCTTGAAATGAAGGGGTTATTTACAAAATGCATAGTGTTTATGGGTGATAATTGCAATACAAGGTTCAGAAGACTGGCTTGATGAAGAAGGAAAGAATGTGCATGCAAAATTAAAGTTTACCAATATTTTCATATCTATACTGATGAACTGAGCATCTAAATCAGTACTGTGAGCTTATTGATATTGAATTAAAAGACTGATTTCTCACATCAGCTCCAACCTTGAAACTTTTTTCTGTTACACTGCAAACTGCCCACTGTGATCAAGACATTTTTTGTCAACATGCATTTAGTGAGGTTCATTCATTCATGAATGGGCATCAATCATACATTGAAGAAATTTGAATGGAAAACAACTCTTTGGAAATGGTGAAAAACTTGAGTTCACGCTATTCTTCCTGAATGTAAGACTCAAAACTTCATCCCTGAAAGTTAAGCAACTACTCGCACAAAAAGCACAGAAGGACTTGTGACTGATTCAGTGCTGAAGAATATTGTCTGTACACCACAGGCTTCAACTATCTAAAAAAGTCAGTGTGATCCTTGGAGAACTTCTTTTGCTTCAAGTGGACTGGCTTGAGTAGGTCACTGAATTGGTATTATAACAAATCTTGTCAAATATCTGACAGTTAAGGGGGTACCAATTAATCACCAAATACTTTTGAGAACTTCATAAACACTGAATGTCACTCAGAACTATTAATCATTGCACAGTCCTCTTCCTCCTCATCTCACAACTGAGATTAAGGCATGATCCATGAGATAACTGGGGAAATGTAGCATTGACTTTCATTCAGTCAATAAACCATTTGTGCTATCAGTGTAATACCTTTGTGTATTTAAGCATGTGCAGCAGGTCATAACCAGCAACAGTTTGTAAGTGGCAGGTACTTTTGATTGTGTAACCAAAGTTAGATCATAAATGGCAGAGACTTCTGATTTCCTAAGAAATAATATTTTGTAAGTATTAAAGAGACATTCATAGTTTCATGGTAGGAGAGAAGCAAAAATAATAAGCATAAACAACCCCCTTTACCTTTCTTTCTGAAAGTTGAAATATGGCACATACAGACTTATCAATCATGCTGTCTCCGTTCAGGTAAACAGTGTTATGCAGAACACAGAAAGGAGTAAGGTATACTAAATAAACCTCAGATAAGAAAAACAAATTTAGGTAATCTAGTTTACGCCAACATTTACTCTATCAGGGCATTCCTTTCTATCCTTTCCAACCACCCTTTGTTCCACTCACATCCACGGATGGTTTCATACATTACCTTTTGTTCTTTATTGAAATACAGTAAGCCTAATTAATTAACACAGAAAAATTAATAACTGAAATCTTAGAGGTTCTGTATTCCCCAAATCAGATAAACTATCGGTTTTCTCCAGAGTCCTTTTTTTTTAATTCCTTGTAGTAGCTGGAATTCAAATTCTACCAAAGTCTATTATGAAAAGAAGGAGAGATTTAGGGCATTTCCAGAACAACATCCTTTATTCTTTAGGAGAAACAGATTATCCAGATGTTAAATCAATATACATGTTGGTATTTTAATAAATATGATATTTTATCTAAGGAAGTAGGACAGCCATTTCATTAAAATTCTGCATTATAAATATGAAAGCAATGGGAAGAAAGAACAGTTATGTTGCAAACAGCTGAAACCATTTAAAGAGAAAATTCTATGATCTTTGAATAGAAGAAATGATGATGATACAGTGAATAGTGAATAATTTTGAAAATCTGCTATGATCATTATTGCCAGCCATAGGTAGCTACATAATTACATGCAATTCTGTGGTTATTACAGTAATGTTTCAGCTTTGACATAACTATTTCTTATTTGGATTATTCTACCTTTCATTCCATAGATTACAATACTGCCAAGTTATGGAAAGAAATTATCTCATGAAGATGAAGATGATAATGATAATCTGAAGGAAATTAAAAAAAAGCTAAATTGTTTTTATCTATTAAGCATGAATGAATCAATACAGAGAAATAAGGATTAATACAGCCACTGTCTTTTGCCATTGGATGAGTTAACTTTTTATTTTCTGAGTCAGTAAATTGGAAGCGATTTTACTGGAAATGTAACTTTTAAATGTAAGGAGTCTATATACTGTTTAGACCCTATAAATCCACTGAATTATGCCCTAAATTCATGACATGTATTACCAAAGTCATTCAGATGGCAGCATATTTGGTGAGAACTTATCCCAGTAAAGTAGCTCATCTGAGCACCAAAATTTGCCAATCCCTAAATCTGCAAGGTGAGCTGTAGAAGATGGAGATAGGCAGCATAAAAATCTAGAGCACCTAATACAGTACCCATTCCATGTGTTGGACTACAATTCCTCTTACCCTCAACTAATTGTTTGAAGGCACCCAACTGACAAGACAAATATAAAGAATGTTAAGAAATGTATCCATTAATGCACAGATTGTCAGTAGGAGCTATTGCTATGGCTGATTCTATGTACTGTAGACATGTTGTCTAGAACAAAACAGCATTTTATACCCTGAACAGTTTTTCTTTTATTAAGGCCACTTTTCTGCCCATGTGTGGCTACCTTGAATCCTAAATGTGTGTAAGGTTACAGTGTTAGCCTAATTGTGTGTTAGGAACATGCTGTCCCCTTGCCTCCCACAACAGTGGATATGAAGAATGTAAACAGGATAATATTCTGAGGACAAGTTCAACTCTTTCTTTCTGGATTATATTGTATATCTGACAAAAATTCCCTTCCCATTACGCTCCTACCCCCACCCCCCTCCATAATTGGAGTTACTAACAGTGGAGCAGGATTTGGGTTTATTTATTTATTTTATTTTATCTGTTTAATTTATATGGCCACCCATCTCAAACAAGTGACTCTGAGCGGCGAACAATTATAAAATCAATTAAAACCAATTACAAACACAATACAAAAAAAGTAAATATATATAGCAGCCGAGAAAAATTATAATCCATAGATGTTAACATAACCAGGAAACAGGGCCCTGAACAGGCCCGGGCACATAACCAGGTCTTTAGGGTCTTATGAAAGGCCAACAGGGTCAGAGCTATCCTAATCTCTGGAGGGAGAATGTTCCAGAGGGCAGGTGCTACGGCAGGAGAGGCACGCCTCCTAGTCTCTGCCAGCCAACATTTCTTGGCTGATGGGACCCACAGCATGCCATCCTGCTGGACCGGATTGGACAGGTAGAAACAACCAGCAGAAGACAGTACCTTGGGTAACCCAGTCCCAAGCCATGTAGGGCTTTAAAGATGACAACCAGCCCTTGAACTGCACCCAGAAACACACTGGTAACCAATGCAGCTCATGAAGCAGTGGTGTTACATGTGTCAAATACCCGATACCATTTATCACCTGTGTGGTTGCATTCTGCACCAGTTGAAGCTTCCGGACGCTCTTCAAGGGCAGCCCTGTGTAGAATGTATTACAGTAATCGGGCAGTTACAAGGGCATGAGTGACAGTGAGCAGAGCCTCCCAGTCCAGGAACTGGTGCAACTGGCACACAACCCAAAGGTGGGCTAAGCCCTCTTAGCCATGGCTGACACCTGCTCTTTATGTTAGATTGGTTAAAATCTTCCCCATACATAGGTTGGCCCCAATAAAAATCAAATTTCCCTGAATCTGCTCTTATTTTTAAAATCCTGATGAGATTTCTAATGTCTAGTTCTTCTGTCTCAGATCTTGAGTCCTGCCGTACCAAAAACCACTGAGATCACAAATCCACCTCATTGGAGAGCAAATCTAGCCTACTGATCCTTTGCATTACTCACTACTAGAGTTTGTACTGCAAGGGCTGGGATGTGGAGAATGCGATAAGGTGTCAGTCTCTCCAGCCCAGAAGCAAAGACATGGGCAGAAATGCACATTTCTCATGAAGCCAGAATGCAAAGAGTTCAAAAAAACTTTAAACAGTTGATTCCCCCCCCCCCCCCCCACTTTCTGATGCTCCACGAGCTGCAGGCAGTAGTGTGAGAAGGTTGGAGGTATCTCCAAGAACAGAGAGGGGTTTTCTACAACTGTGGTTTGAAGAACTCTTTTATCTGAGTTGGTAATTTATCTGTGCTATGTGATAAATACTGGCTATGGGTTTCATTTGTTCTCCATGCCTATTTTCAGAAACCAGAGATTTAATTTCTATTTCTGATAAAATCTTGTTATACAAACTAGGTTCACAGAACACCAAATAATGAATGGACTACATTACTTGGCTTTTGTTCTGGTGCACCAATGATAGAATGATAAATGTTTGAAACTAGCTTCTATTTGGTTGACCAACAGATTGACTCTGAGGAAGTACCAACTACAGAAAAGAAATTATGCTTTACATTTCAAGATAAAAAAGTTGTATTCATTGTACTGTTTTCTTGTTTATTATGTTATATATAAGTCTTGTATCTCTGTCCCTATAATTCATAGTCCTGGAATCTGTCTTCACCATGCCTGAAGTACTCCACCTATGTGCAGTGCTTGGTTTCTGTGTATATTCTTTACTGTTCCCTCCTGTCATGGAAACACTCCTCACTGGTCTGTAAGCCATTTGCCACCGTATTTTGTAATGTTTGGCATCTTGTTTAATTACTCAGTGGTAAAGGAAATGTATAGGTAGTTGCTTAAAGGCAGTTTCATTTATTGTTCATATGTGCCAGATATAACAAAGGTTAAGCCTTGAAAGAAATTAGACTTTATTGTATGAGCAACATACTATACATCTGATTAAAAAAAGTTTTGTTTTACAATATTGCACTTTTTGATCGTAAAATAAAGTGTTTCAAAAATAATGAAAGGATAATAGTTTATTAAGTTGGCCAGGAAATCCATGGGCAA
Organism: Liasis olivaceus; assembly: GCA_030867105.1. Classification (NCBI taxonomy): domain Eukaryota; kingdom Metazoa; phylum Chordata; class Lepidosauria; order Squamata; family Pythonidae; genus Liasis; species Liasis olivaceus. Next base: position 256,555,541 of record CM061349.1, on the reverse strand, counting down.
GAGGGTATAATAATCTCCCTTTCAGACTACAGACCATGTCAACACTTGCTTAGCTTTACCAGAGCTGTAATGTATCATATCATCTCTCATTCTCTCTCTCTCTCTCTCACACACACACACATCCCTCACATTGTATGTTACTTCTGTATACAGTGTGCCTATATATATTATTCCTTTACCATCTGCAGTATATGACATGAAGTTTGTTTCAGACTGTCTATGATTGTTCAATTGTTTGCCTTCCATTAAAATATGAGATCAAGGAAGTGGGTTTTGCTTTTATATTAGAGACAGCCAAAAATGGGAATAGAAAGAATGTTAGGATTATACGAAGGTAAGAAGTACCATGCTAGATCAAACCAAAGCTTTACCTAACTCAAAATTTTCATCCCAAATCAGTCACCCATATGCCTATAGAAAACCCAGCAGAAGGATGTAAGTGTAACAACATATTTTAAATCAAGCTGGCTGTGCTCCAGACTTACTTTTACTCCTCTCCCTTCAGAAGTTTAGTTAGAGCAGCAAATAAATTGAACTGGTCCTAGCTATGACACCATTTTAACTGAAGTATGCTGGGAAGATCTTTTCTGCAAAAGTGTCTGTTGAAAAACCCTAGCTCCTACAGTGTTTCAAACATATACCAACAAAAATGTATTCCCAGTAACAAGGTAATCAGAATGGCATGCAAATTCTCCAGACATCATTTCATCTTAACATGGCAGTTGTTCTGCCTAATCATATACACTTGTGTTTTGGCTCTCCATAACTTAGGTCACAAGGAGGATGATTCACTAACTATTTTTACTGAGATAATCCTGTGGAAAGTGCATGGCTTAAAAATAACAGCATAGTCCTGTGTGTTTTTATATATACATAAGTCAGTTGAGTTCAATGGGTCTTACTCCTGGAAGCTGCATACAGAACTACCTATGTCTATGGGTTTTAGAAGGACATTGCAAATTGCAATTATTGTTCGAGTCATTCAAATCTGGGGTTCTTCACTGTTCATATTCTGGGTGTTGCCAACCATCATATCAAAGAACCTGGCCTCCACCAAGATAAAACAAAACCTCCACTTTTTCCAAACTTGAGATATACAGTCTATTATTATATATATCAGTTACATACATTTTAAGGACACAGAAGCATGGTAGTAATGCTGTTGACATTAATTCTTACTGTTGTAATTGCAAAATGAGTGAAAGTTAACTGGAGCTGAAACAGTTTTTGCCACTGTGAAAGCAGATTTCCCCTAAGAGCAAATCAAGAAAGATGTTTAAATAATGTGCGTGTGTATGTGTGTGTGAGAGAGAGAGAGAGAGAGAGAAACACCAACTAATGGAAAACATGATTTTGGTTTCTAAAGACTTCAGGTAACAAAGAGCTGAAATACTTGGTTCCCTAAGCACATTCAGCTGGAGACTAGTTGCTCTAACCTCCATTTCTCTTCTTCCTTCTCTCTTGAGAACTCTTTTGTAATTTGGGGGTCAATGAACAGGCAGGATTTAGGGTGGGTTGCTCTGTGCTAGACTAGGGTTTGATACTTTTGTCTTCACTGAAAAATAGACTCAGACTCCTAAGTCAGCTTTGTTTGCTTTATTTGTAGACCTTAACCTAACCTTTGATTCCATTTCCAGCGAAATCCTTTGGCACAAACTTAAATCTACAGTTGATAGATGACTTCATATGAACACCAAACTGAGAGTGAGGTGCAATATAGCAGGCCATCTCTCAGATTAGTGCCAACTACCAACGGAGTTAACCACGGCGCATCTTGCCTCCATTATTATTCCATTATTCCATCAGTGCAATAGTGGGATATTTAAATAAAGAACATCATCCTTTGAAATTGACAAACAGTGCCATATCTAAATTGTACTATGCAGATAATATGGTAATTCTATCACAGACCACAAGACTAAAAAAGGAGAAGAGAGCACTATCCCACTTTTCCAAGGATCAGTGATTGCAATTAATAATGAGAAAACTAATCTCACACAGTTGGTGAGGGGTTATTAAAAAAACTACCCTGGATGGGAAGCCCATGGAAAAGGTAGCTTGAGTCATATTCGGAATTTGTGATGCAATATATGGGAAGCATTTTTCATTGTTTTTTTGTTATTATGTGTATGCCACCCTAAGTTGCATGTTGATTGAGCAATTATAAAAATTGTTTGAATAAAGTGAAATGCCTCAACTGACCAGAGAACAGTATTTCTTTATTTCTTTCTTTTTTCCCGAGACACATAGTATATTTCAGCTGCTATACAACAATTTGAAGCCAAACTGTTGGCCCAGCTCCTGTATCAGGCTCAATTAAATTTAGGTATCATTAATTCTAAACCAGAAAGAGTGTAAACTAATTTCTTATGAAAGCCAAGTGTTCTTAATGCAGCCCTGGAAAGAACACAGAGCTGCTGAGGATTGAAACAAGGGCATGGCTAAGTTTTTATCAATACTGGCTAAATTTTCAACCTCTAGGTTGGACACCTCTTATCATGCTAGGCAAACTATGCTTCTCCTGGAAACAACACATTGGAGACAAACTTCAGAAATTGGCATTTGTGCCAGATGTGTTGCCGAAACTTGGACAAGAACTGGCTGTGGTGGATCTTACTCAAAAAATCCTTGATACAGAATTGCAAACTGAATGTAGCAAAATACCAGCTGAAATATAACTTGAAACAAACTAAAATCTGTTTCAACCAGCTGTATAAATGGATCAGCGTATAGTTAATAAATTCTGTAGGGCCTTTAATACTACTGTGCTTTGACATTTTGCAATCAGTGTATTGGAGGGCAAGTTTAAAAAAAAAAACATGCAGAAAAGATTTGCCCTGTCAGTCTGGGAGCACTGAATCATTGACCCTTCTTTTACTCTTTTGTGGTTTCTACAGAGATCCTCATAGTGAGTTGCTAATATCCCTCATTAGGCCATTCCCACACAAACAGATACATTTTATATGAAATTCCTTTGGGCAAACAAAAAATCACTACGTTTGCATGTGTAGCTCACAGAACCTATGCCTGAATATTATATTGCTCTTATCTCAGTTTATTATATATTTTTAATTGTAATATGCTTGGTGAACCTGTGACCTGTAATAAAGCTATTCATTCATTCATTCACCTTCTGATGTGGGAAGGACAGTCATATCCCATCTAGGCTACCTCTGCATACTATCAATGGCATATATACTACAAGATGAGAAACACCAATTTATAATGTTTTAAGGAATATTGAATTAAAAACAACAAAAAGATGGTCAAATGATCATTTTAAACATTTTCTACTAAACTCAATAAATACAGTTTGATCGCTGCACATTTTATAGTTCTAGTTAATTGGGGAAAAGTTGGCTCTTGTAATATTGTGCCTTTGCTTATGGCATTTGGCAATTTTGCATCCTGTACAACCACATCAATGATACTGTTCTCTCAATGCCATTTCTAAATAATTATGTTAAATAAATATATGAATGGCAGTTTTGTCATCAAAGTAGTACAAATCCTATACATGAGTGGAAAGCATTTCTGCATATAGGAGAAATTAGCTTCTCTTTCCAATGGCAGGTCCTTGTAATCATGCTCAAAGCTAACTGGAAAGTCTTCTTGCCTTTCAGACCTGGTATTTTAGATGCGAGGGTTGTGTGAAAGACTGTATCAGAAAAGGTCTGGAAAAGCCTTTTTATTTCTACCTTGAGCTTCTAGACAAAAGGTAGGATATCAATGTAGTAGTATAATAGCAAGAAATGGAATGTTATCCATGATCTTGTCACAGACCCATAGAGATGTTTTGGCCTCCATCTCCCTCCTTCAAAAAGCTTTAAAAATGTTGTCACAAGCCAGCACTCTTTACAGTTGCTCCATCATGCTGGAGTATATGAAAGTACCAGTATTTTTGAGGTCTTCAAGAGTAATGATTTTGTAAAATGGGAGGAACTATATGTCATGATGATTAAACTGTTTTCTGTACTTGGGGAAAATAGTCCAAAATCAAAATAAAGCACATGTCCAACACACAGGGACCTTAGAACACAATCTCTTCAACACAGGAGACAGTTTAAGCAAACATTTTGTATTCATCCAGTATATCAGTCCTTGTGAAAAAGAGGTCTCACTCATTCAGTCCTTGCATTTTTAACTTCTTCAGCTCCTGCTTAGATTGCCACTCCACCCACTGTATTTCCAAAATCTCCTCTATGGATACTTGGTGCAAAGGGGTATCACTTTCTTTATCAAGGTCAGTTTCTCCTGGAAGTACAACATTCTTGCCTCTCACTATGAAGATACCTTCTCCATGGGATGTCACCATATTTTTTGCCCACATGAATGCACTGCACTGTAAAACCAAATTTGCAAACTGATTGATGCTGCATAAATAACCAATCGGTGTTCTGCCATCTTGAAGGAGGCCAGGGAAGTCCCAATGCTTGCTTTCACTGGTACACCAGCTGCAGCTTTGCTTGAATTGTGAAGCTCCTGTGACAGGGACTCGTGAACTAGTTATGTCATTATTAGATTACTGGAACATACCAAATAGAGAGTTGCCTTTGAAGACAATTTGGAAACTGCAATTAGTTTAAAATGCAGTGGCATGGCTACTGACAGGAGTTAATCATTTCAGCAGCTAACACAAGTATTTCTGTCATGCCTACAAATAAATCTCTAGGTCTAATTCAAAATATTGGTTTGAACCTATTATGCCCTACATAGTTTGACACTTATGTACCTGTATGAGCATCTCCTTAAACTAGAATTGGTCTGTCCTATGCATTCATCCCGAGAGGGGATGCTTAGGTCCCTACCAGACAAGGTTAAGGAGATGGGGGCTGAGAGGCAGTCATTTTTGGTGGTATCCCCAACATACTCCCAAGATTCATTTGGTCACCATCCTACTCATTTCTTGCAAACTTGTTAAAATGTTCTTCTTCTGGTGGACCTATGGATGGTAGTGATCATGTTGGGGTGTTTGTATTGTTTTAATTGGGTTGTTCTTATTTATCTGGATTTTATGTGTTGTGCAAGGGATATAGGAATTTTTGAGGTTTGTTATATTGTTGTAAATAGACTGGAATCTTTCTATGCTAAGGTAGTATTCAAATCTCTGTAATAAATAAATTATAGAGATAAATCAGTAGTAACCAAATGAAGCTGTTCAAGTAGAATTATGTATATTTAAGCTCTATTTCAGTGAAAAAATAAGGGGTTAAGCCAAAGGCTTCAAATAAGTGGATTTTGAAAAAAAAATCACTGCTACAAAATAAAGTTAACTTTTCTCTATTGCAATAGCATATTACAATTATGATACAATGAAAAAATTTGTACTCTCCCAGTAGGATTTATTTAAAAGCAGGCTAATTAATACCTAATTCATATTCCAGAAAGAGAGCCATACTAGAAAAAAGAATTGCCATCAATTATGGTAGTTCAAGACTACAGACTATATTCTATTAAAGTTTCATATTAATGCCTTTCAAATTATTTCATTTTGAAAATAAGACATACATAAATCATTCAGCAACACAGTTGAGTAGAATCATAGATTGTTGATATAAGTATCTTGAGACAGAGATTTAACTGGTCACACACAAAAGCACTTCATACATTTTTTTTTTTAAATGATCAGAAACACAATACTTTGGACTAAATGAAATAAATGACATGAAAATAAATTCTGGCTCTTGCATCATACCTTGCCAAGAATGTGAGATGGAAAAAATTCTCCACCTTCAGCTCACTGAATCAACACAGAATGGAAAGTAAATATGTGAGGAATATTTGCATGCACAGACAGCCTTTTTTCATAGATCAGCTCATATTGCCCACAACTCAAGACTATCTAAATAAAAAGCCTATGTAGCCTTACTGCTATAATAATACATTATAACAGTCTAGTTACAGCTAGGTAGACATTACACTGGTATGTAAATCACTCTTCTTATTTATTACAGTGATATTCCCCTTTCTCCCAGGAAGCCTAAGGTAGGATGAGTTCTCTCCCCCTCCCCATTTTATTCACCAAGACTATGAAGTCAGTTTGAAAGACAGAGTGACAGTTTCATGGTTGAAAACCAAGAATTCTGATTTAATCCTCATCTAACATCCCAACCAACCATTTTGCTCATCATGGGTTTGAATAAATAGCAGAAAAGCTAAATGGTAAGACAATAATTAAGTGGTTACAAGAAACATTACTTATATAATAATAACAATAGCAATACTACTTCTCATTAGGAGAGAAGCTCAATTAGGATATATGCATCTAAAAGATAATACTGCTACTACTTGTTACTGCTAAGAGATATTTATCTCTCTTTTGGCTTTCAACTGGTTCTGCTTATTTCCTATGGGATTCCCCCCCCCCCCCCCCTTCAGTCTGGTACCTGATCTTTTTGGTCTACCATCAATCCACTTTTAGCTGCAAGGGAGACCAGAATTCTGGCTTCCACAACCACTTTCCCCCCTTTTTTTTAAAGGGCTACTCTATTGGTCAACCTAGAGAGTGCAAAGCTTTGAAACTGACCACACCTTGCTGACTTAATGCATATAACTGAAAGGACTCAAATCTTGCATTTCAGTAGACTGCCGGCTGGAAGAACCCTTTCCAGTGGTTGTTGCTTCCAGGTAAGTCCTGATTCCTCACTTCCTCTCCTTAGACAGCTTACAGTTTCCACATCAGTCCTTACAACTGAATTTCCTTTAACTCCAGCTCTTCAAAACTCTGATTCAACAACTGCATCTCAGCTACACAAATCTAGATGACCGCTAGAAGGCAGCCAAGTGATTTTTTTTTTAAAAAAACCCTCAAACTCTTTGCTGCCAGCTAGGGATCATTACATTGAACAATCATCTAGTGGACCTACAGGTGAAACTCAAAAAATCAGAATATCGTGCAAATGTTCATTTATGTCAGTATGGCAACTCAAAAGGTGAAACCAATATATGAGATAGACGCATTACATGCAAAGCGAGATATGTCAAGCCTTACTTTGGTATAATTGTGATGATTATGGCGTACAGCTTATGAAAACCCCAAATTCACAATCTCAGAAAATTAGAATAGCGTGAAAAGGTTCAATATTCTAGGTTCAAAGTGTCCCACTCTAATCAGCTAATGAATCCATAACACCTGCAAAGGGTTCCTGAGCCTTTAAATCAGGGGTCCTCAAACTTTTTAAACAGGGGGCCAGTTCACAGTCCCTCAGAATGTTGGGGGGCCGGACTATTTATTTATTTATTTACTTATTATTAAACTTGTATGCCGCCCATCTCCCCCAACGGGTGACTCTGGGTGGCTCACAATAGTTTGAAAAAAAAATGAATGAATTCTTATACACACATTTTATTTGTAGTACAAAAAAACCAGGAAAAAAACAATACAATAATTAAAATAAAGAACAATTTTAACCAACATAAACCCCACCCTGCATTGGTGGTCAGTGTCAGTAAATGTTATCCTCCCCCCATCCCATCCCCCCCGCCCCCTGCCCCCCGCATTATTGGTCAGTGCCAGTGGCCATTCTCCTACTTGAGGGGCAACCACACAGCCCAAATGGAGAAAGTAATAGGGCACCCTGGATCCCCCCACCCCCCTGATCACCCTGCACAGAGGATCCCTCCTGCGGAGTATGAGGAAGTATGAGTTGAAGTGCCCCTGTGGTTGTAAGTGTGGACGGGCTGCCAAGTGCCCGAATTTTGATCATGTGACTTCAGGGGTGCTGCAACAGCTATAACTCTGGGGACTACCTGTACAAAGAATTTGAGATGATGGAACAGGTCTGGGCAAGGAAGAGGAGTTTGGATATAAATGCAAGGAACAGAAGAGAAGAAAAAGTGAAACAGAAACTGAGTACAATGCTTTCTGCAGTCCTGATAATTTGCAAAGAAGTAGGCTGACCTGATTTCCAAAAATAAAAACTTGGATATACGAATATTAAAAAATGCATACATGTATACAAATCTACAAGTCAGTTTCCCCAAAGTCACAGGCAAAAATTACCAGAAAAAAAAGGACACAAAGATGTTTAGAAGAACTTCTCTGGAATGAAGCAACTTTAAGTAGTTCCAAATATTCCTGTTCCCTGTTGTGCTTTTACACTCTGTGAAAAATTATTTCCAGGCCAAATTAATTTAATAAGTGACTAACAATCAATTGACCACTCTCTCCATCATAAGGCTATCAGACCTGATCTGCAAAAATCCATTAGTTGTCAGCAAAGAGATACAGTAAACACTAACTTTGCTTCTTATTCTGGATTTCTGCAGACTAGTACTAATCAATGAGCCAGTAAAATGGATAATGGAATAGCTTCATTCCCATGTTCCCTTCCACCATAAGGTAACCCGAGACTTGATGAGTAATGGAAGGACATCATTTCTTTGGCTACTTGTTCCCATACTGTTCTGCCTGCTCTACCTTGATCCTTCCCATTAGTTCGAGGATGTCTTCCCCAAAATCATGACTGTCCCTGTAAAACTGGAATTTAATCTTGGAAATAAGTTTCAGGCACTGATAGTGCCTTCTGTTGACTAAAACCTAGTCATGGCAGCAGGTTATTGGGAATATTTTAATGACATTCCCAATGAAATCCATTGTGTAGGTAAAACAGGAAGGAACATAAAATGCAAACACGAAGCACCATGAGAATGGGGCTCCTAGCGTTCTCCAAATAGGGCGCCTGTACTCATGAGACCTGGGGAAGACCAGGTAGTTTCCGAGGGATTGCGAGAATGGGGTGGGCAATTGGGAGAAAGAATGACACAAGCAGCTTGGAGAACAACACACTGATCACCCTGCACGGAGGATCCCTCCCACAGAATACAAGGAGAGGAGCCGCCGGACGACCCGGTATACCTGTAATGTAGAAGAGTCCAGCTCTGCGATCTCCCTCCTCGTGCCTGCAGCTCCCGACACAGCCCCGACACTTCCACTTCTGAGAGACAGCGGCGGCGGCCAATTGGGCGGGCGGGCTGGATAAATGACCCTGGCGGGCCATATGCATAGTTTGAGAACCCCTGCTTTAAATGGTCTCTCAGGTTGGTTCAGTAGGAATCACAAGCATGGGAAAGACTGCGGACCTGACAGTTGTGCAGAAAACCATCATTGACACCCTCCATAAGGAGGGAAAGCCCCAAAAGGTAATTGCAAAAGGAGTTGGATGTTCCCAAAGTGCTGTATCAAAGCACATCAATAGAAGGTTATGTGGAAGGGAAAAGTGTGGTAGAAAAAGGTACACAAGCAGCAGGGATGACTGCAGCCTGGAGAGGATTGTCAGGAAAAGGCCATTCAAAAGTGTTGGGGACTTTCACAAGGAGTGGACTGAGGCTGGAGTTAGTGCATCAAGAGCCACCACACACAGACGGATCCTGGACATGGGCTTCAAATGTCGTATTCCTCTTGTCAAGCCGCTCCTGAACAACAAACAACGTCAGAAGCGTCTTACCTGAGCTACAGAAAAAAAGAACTGGTCTGTTGCCCAGTGGTCCAAAGTCCTCTTTTCTGCTGAGAGCAACTTTTGCATCTCATTTGGGAACCAAGGACCCAGAGTCTGGAGGAAGAATGGAGAGGCACACAATGCACGATGCTTGAAGTCCAGTGTGAAGTTTCCACAGTCTGTGTTGATTTGGGGAGCCATGTCATCTGCTGGTGTTGGTCCACTGTGCTTCATTAAGTCCAGGGTCAATGCAGCCATCTACCAGGAGATTTTGGAGCACTTCATGCTTCCTTCCGCAGATGAGCTTTATGGGGATGCTGACTTCATTTTCCAGCAGGACTTGACACCTGCCCACACTGCCAAAAGTACCAAAACCTGGTTCAGTGACCATGGGATTACTGTGCTTGATTGGCCAGCAAACTCGCCTGACCTGAACCCCATAGAGAATCTATGGGGCATTGCCAAGAGAAAGATGAGGGACATGAGAACGAACAATGCAGCGGAGCTGAAGGCCGCTATTGAAGCATCCTGGTCTTCCATAACACCTCAGCAGTGCCACAGGCTGATAGCATCCATGCCACGCTGCATTGCGGCAGTCATTGCTGCAAAAGGGGCCCAAACCAAGTACTGAGTACATATGCATGCTTCTACTTTGCAGAGGTCCGATATTGTTCTATTTCCAATCCTTGTGTTATTGATGTCATGTAATATTCTAATTTTCTGAGATTGTGAATTTGGGGTTTTCATAAGCTGTACGCCATAATCATCACAATTATACCAAAGTAAGGCTTGACATATCTCGCTTTGCATGTAATGCGTCTATCTCATATATTGGTTTCACCTTTTGAGTTGCCATACTGACATAAATGAACATTTGCACGATATTCTAATTTTTCGAGTTTCACCTGTATAGTTTCAAAGATTAAAAAAAAAAGTTTATTCAGTCTATGTACAATGTGAAAGAGAAAGGAAAATAATGCAGTGCATGCAGAGTTTTGTGCATTCCAACTAGAGGAGGCTTTTCAAAAGCTGAATGATATTATGCAAGGCTGGTATTTCAGCCCAGAGAACCATCAATCATGGCTCTTTGAATGTTGTACATCAAATCAGCACAATGCAGACCTCTTCCAGTTGCACAGGAAGGGCATGCTGTACAACCAGCAAGATATACAGTGATATGAGTTCCTGCTGGCTCCAGGAGAGCAAAGCAAAGCAGCGGTGGGATGTGGCTTTAGACTGGTACCTATGGTGGTATCAGCCATCAGCTGACCTAAAGATAAAACAAGGGCTGGAATTACAGGAGCTTTTTAATTCTCATGTTCCCTTGATACCATGCAGGAACTTGGTAAAACCTTCTGCTATATCCAGTAAATATAAGCAGCAAAATAAGACTGAAAATAGTAAAATACTCATTACACTTCTGTGCATTTCCCTCCTTTTCTCTTCTAAATCTTTACCACTAAAATTTGTAAGTAAGCAATATTAGCTTATGCCACCTTTTAAAAAAATAGATATAATTAAACTTAAATCTGTTTAAGTTAGTCTACAAGTCATTTTGTAATTGATGGATCTTGCCCCATCAATTCTGCTTTGTGATTTCTTTCCTGTGTTTATTAATTCAAATCAAATGTATTACTGGCTTAAGCATTATAACCTTGAGGAAAATCAAAACAGAATAATGAATATTACAGTTTCATATAAAGTTTACAGAAACATTCTTATATAAATATCATAAAGTTTACATAAACATTCATATATAAATATCAGTAATAATATTCAAAAAGATTAGAAAATGTCATGCCAAAAGTCATTGGCCAATATATCTGAGCAAAATATATCCATTAAATTTGGATGTAATCTTGCTTAGTAGGTTTTACAGGGTGCCAAATTATTTAATAATATCATAAATTATAGAGAATTATTATTATTGTTATTGTCATGTCTAAAAGCTTCTTATTTTTTTATTGTAATTAACAAAACTATGGTAATTTAAATCAAGTTGACTTTCAACATGAGTTACTCAGATGTTCTAAGAATGGGTTCTGTGCTTCTTTTTATATTACTCCCAATATACATTGTTTGACTACAGGCTATCCTTGTCCAGTCTGAAATCTTAGTCCAGCCAATAAATAACACACACAAACAGAGAAATTCATTCTTTGATAACAAAAATAATTAAATAGAAAGAACAGGTTAAAGATCAGCATTCATTTTTCAAATTAAATTTAAAAGCCTGCTCTAGTTACTTAAAAGATTGGCAAGTTTTACAAATAACATCACTGAGCCTTTTGGAGAGAAACACGGCTGCATTTGAATGAAGTCATTAGGCAATACATTTATTTTGAAGCCAATTAACCTTTTGTCAGAGATGTCAGAGCCATAATGGTTTCAGCAGTGGAGGTCAGTCTCTAACAGGGGCATGTATGACAGTGATTACGCTGTCTGACATATGCTGCAGACTGGGAGTGCAGCCGTGGAATGAGAATCTGCCTTCCTTAGTATTCTGCTCTGCATTTCAAAGGAGCAGGCAATCTTGACCTATCCATTTAGGTAATTAAAGCTTCCATTTGGAACTGTCCTGCAGGAAGGTGAAATTTGGGGGGAGATAAATGGCTGCTGCTCACTGTATCCAGCCACTTCCATCATTTGATGGACTGCCTGGAACAGGCTGGGTTGCCAGGTCCTCATAAAAATAGAGATGAATTGAGCAGGAGACAGTTCTCTAAGGCAAAGCAACTCTGTCATCTTCCTTTTTGCAGCATATAATTTAATTGTTCACCAAGGTAGATGGCTGACTCAGGAGGCCAGTCTCTGACTTGTTCCCCCACCATCTTCTATTTGCTAAGAAATTACTCTACTTTATTTACTTATAAGCCAACGGGTTTTGGCAATGAGAGATGTCACTTCAATAAATGCAGCTGCCTGTCACAGCTGTGCCCTGACCTACCTTCCAGGCTATTTTGTTTCCTCTTGTATCATGCTCAAGGGCAATTGGGAAGTCACCTCTTTCATAAAACTTGCGAAATGCTGTGGGCTTCGTTGGTCTTTCTTTAAATGCTCCTGCAGCTGGAGGACCTTTCACCTAAAACATTAAAGAAAAACATTTATGTAAAAATGTGCTCCTGCCAGGAAATACATTTGTGTTCAGATCAGTGATTTAATTGAGAGTATGAAATCAGAGTGCTACATATTTTAGTTTACAGCACTGTTATCAGTGTTCACCATGGAATATTTTATTTGATTGAAGTAGAGGTCATTTTTTTTTTTGTCAGTGCTATCACATTTAGTACCTGGTGGAAACTGTCAGGGTCCACATATAGTAGCTAGGCAAGATGAAGGAAGAAAGAACTGCACAGATTTAAATATGTAACTGGGAGAAATACAGAATCTTGGAAATGATGAAGGAATTTCCTAACCTCCAACTAATGGTGGCTGGGGAATTCTGGGAGTTGAAGTCCCCACATCTTAAAGTTGCCACATTTTTAGTAAGTTAATAGAGCAGAGCCTCTTTGAATGATTTGAAATGCTTCTTTCTGGGTTTCTCTCCCCTGGACTCAGTTGCCATTTATAAGTTTTCAACTGACTCGCTTGCTGTCTGTTGATTATGTCTATTCTCTTTTCCACTCCTTACTCAGGTTTTCCACAATCTCTCACAGGGACATTGTTTTAAGAAAGTAATTTTAAATTTGGGCAGCCTTAAGATTTGTGCATATTTAATGCTGTACAGCAAAATGGAGACTTATTATTGCTATGGTGTTCCCAGGTTCTAAGGGTAATTTACTTAAAATATGCATTACATAACAGAGAGAAGATATTTTATAAATGGCAGATATCACTATAGTTAATAAACTATTCTAAGGATGAAAAATTGTTTGCTTTCAACTCAACCATATTCAGTTTTGTCTTATTCTTTTAACTATACTGTCTAATTTAATCATGTGCAGCTTCCATAGTACAATGTTTCTTGGAAATAGCTGGAGTCATTAGTAGAAATTCTCTGGTTTGAAGAATTCACACAAAGAAGAAATGTTACAGAATATAACCCTCAATCAAGAATCCACTGATATGTAATCATAAGAGAATAAAGACCACATAGTTATAATAAAATCAATTTAAGACATATTTGTTTATTATGTACATACTATTAGTTTGCTTATAATAATAGGATGTTAATTCATAGTAGTAAAAGACATGGTTGGAGAAGAACAAACTTACTAAGGTATAGCTTATTTTTTTTGCTGACATAACTATGGCTCTAACATTAAGGAAAAGAAAAAGAAAAGGGGCTAGGAAAATTTGGTTTTCAGGAGTTATTTTGCATATAAAAATTCTAAGGAATTACAGTGATTTAGGAACATAATATGGATTGACTCATTTTGTGACTGGAATCAAACATAAGAAATAAGACTGAGAAATTTTTGATGCTGTCACCCAATTTCATGGTTTTTGTAATGTGTAACTTGTCTGTATGGAACAGCAATATAGGATTACACATTTGGATTGTATCTTTTGAAGAATTGTTTCAATGTTTTGTGTTGTGTTGTGTTTAGAATCCATTGAAAAAACAATGTTCTTGATTGATCTGGTCTTCCTCAGCCTAGTGCTCCCCAAATGTAAACACATCCAACAGACACCAAGTTGGGGAAGGATGAGTTTAATCTCTTTTCTTACTTGAATAAGAATAATTATTAATGAACACAGTGAAGTTTGTTTCTAAATAGACAATTATATTATGGTATTAACGAGACCAGAAAATGGCCAGAAAATACACCAGTGCCAGAGTTTAACTTTTCTTCCTTTAATGAAATTCCCCTTTATTTCAGTTAATCTATTTAATACGTTACAAAGTCTGGAGAGAACTTAAATCTGTTTTACAACAGTTATCCTTAATAAAGTTTGGTCATTCACCATAACCCACCTGAAATTAATTATAGCTAAAACTACACATTTCAGTACATTCATTTCAGAGTACATCTCACTGAATATACTGGTACTTTCCAGAAAATAAACACACTTAGGAATGGACAGTATCTCCACAGAAAGCAAGTCAGTCATAAGTACATCTTCTCCTTATGTTTCATTAGGAAGACAGTCCAAGCCTATTGCATGTTAATGCAGTAATAATCTCACCAACATACTCTTACATAAGGGTATAAGCATGTACACAATGCTTAAATTTAACTGGACTGCAGACAAAAGCTGCAGGAATATATGATTAACCCCTCAAGTGTGATGAGGCTTGAGGTTCTTAAATACTGGTCTCCAAAGCCACATGACAAACTGCATTTAAAATGCAAAAAGACTTTAAGAATAAATTTGCAAGATGGCAAAGCAATTTGTTGTATAAAGCAAAAATAATATTTATGTGCATCAACTCCTGGGTGTCTGTAAAATTGTTTGGGATTATGGCTGACACTTCTAAGCATGTTGTGAAGCATAAGCAGAACAGTTTATAGTTAAGCTGTTCACTTTGCAGAAAGTCACAGCTAAGAAAGAGGAGCGTGACTTGATTCTTTTGTGAATCATCACAATTGGAAAATAGATATTATAATGCTATTCCATTTAATGCAAATTAGATCTATTGGAAATTAGTGACTTTAGAATCTCTGAAAATCTCACACATTTGGCAAAAATGAAATGAGTGCAAAGAACAAGCAGAAGCTCATTTAGTTCTTATTTCTACTGTACAATTAAATGTAACGGTTTGATTTTCAAGTGTTATCTCAAAATAAGCACATGAGCCACTTTGCATAGATGACACAGCTAGCTTTAGAAATAGAGGCAAAGGGGAAGAACTGGTATGAGACAGGGAGACCTATGCAGGTGCAACAAAGGGTTTCACATGAATACATGTTTTTTGATGCAAGACTTTCACAACATTTTATAACATTTAGATTTGGACTCTTCTTAGCTAGCTACCATAGACCTTCCTGCCTTTTCTGACCAATCCAGGACCATTAAAAATTATTGAACATACTAGTTGGGTTAGCAGACCAAGTAAGTCTGCTATGTTTTACAGTTTTCTTCTACATACAGATTTCTGACGTACCAAATTTCTTATCTAAAACTAACAGAAAAGAGATGTGTCTGGACAGGGACTGCATTTATCATCTAAACTTTGTGGAGTAACCAAGGGTAATCACTTCTAATATTTGGAAAGCATTAAAAGGGGAAAGTAGTATCATAAGCACTTCTGATGGAAAAAATGGCAAACCCTGCCTGTCTTTTTCAGAGTAACTGGCAGATAATATTAGTTAAAACATTCCAAATCACAAATGGAAAACACATATCTTCCTGCAAGGAGAGGGAGAGGTTGATGTATGAGCTATACCTGAACATTCTGACTTTCTCCAGAAGCTTCAGTGCATTTTCTTGTTGAGTGTATGCTTGGGCTTTCCCTCCCTTCTCAGGTTAAATCTACATAGATACAGTGTCCATTCCACCAGTGAAGCAGTGGTATGCCTGTTATAATGTGAGTATATCCGCAGCAGATGGCTACTGGTAGCAAAATATTTTATACACTCAACATTTTGATGAGAATGATGGATAATTATACATTTCTTATCAAATGTTACTCTACCCAATATTTATTTTCAGTAACTTTATTTCAGTCTTTTTCCCCTGAGTATTTCAAATATTTTATGTCACAAGGAAAATGCTTAGCAGAGTGCTTACAACAAAGGAAACAATCAATCACATTTCAAAATTTAATACTGCCTATTGTTTCACAGAATTCTTTAAGCCCTGAAAAGGCTGTTCAGTCTGATTGTCTGATGTGTAAGTACTGAGCCTCTATCAAAGAACTGCCTAAGGCCAAATTTAACAAACTGTTCAGACTATTCATATTTGTAGAAGTTTCTATTCATGAATCAACATTTCATTTGCTTTTGCTGGCTTTACTATTATAGTCAATTATTTTTTTTCTCCATCTGGAATCCTTTAATTGTATAACAGTTAACTGTCTTTTCAAGATCAATCTCCTTTGATTAATTACACATAGAATGGAACAGCATGAAAGATTAATGTGCAGTTCATACAAAAATCAAAGAAAAAGTGATGTATCCTTAGAAAGCACAATTTTATTAGCCATATTTTTTTTCAAAAGATGTTATTATTTAGTAAAACTGAATTAATCCTAAACAATGATTACTATGATTCTAATCTTTTTCGCTCTGTTCAACTGATTTCAGAATGATTTATTCCACAGTGAATTTGTACTGGACTGTAAGAATGTTATGATGTAAAGCATGCAAAACAAAACAAAAACAAACAAAAAACTTTGAGGATCCAAGATATAAGAGGGGAAAAAAGAAGGAAATATTCTAGTAATAAGGGTTGATACTCACTGATTTGATTAACACTAGAATTGTATATGTCAGCACAAAATAATGAGTATAAAGTTCCATGTATATGGATTTTGGATTATAGCCTGAGATAACCTTTTCTCTCTGACCCAATTATAATGACATATAATTAGTCATGTATAATTGTGATAATCCCAGAAATGGATAAATATTCCCAATTTTAAGTAATTAAACAGCACACAAGTCATTTTATAGGAAAAAAGTTAAAGAAAATGACCTATATGAAATATTACCAGGTACTTTTCTTAATAGCAATGGAACTGCACTGATATATCTCATAAGTAACATTATTATTGTTGATACTGTTAACATTACACAGCTCTAAATGAGAAAAAACAGATCTTTTAATGGCTGTCAAAAGAAACAGTACTCTTCTTGCTCATGAAACAACACCAAGCACGTTTTGCTGATTCAACCTTGTAAAATATGCATTCACATAGGAATAAGGCCTGTTGAACAGAATAAATCTTAGTCAAAGCAGCTCCTTCAAAGAAAGGGCTGCAGTTGCATTTGGGGCAACTGCAGGGTCTTGTCCAGGCAGTTGCCAGGAGTCAAGAATGACTTGAAGGCACCCCCCCCCCCTTCTATATTAGAAAGAATGTAACAGATGAGGGCATGATATTCATATGTAAAATAGGGCAATGCAATATACTTCAGCAGAGGTGCTGTAAAACTCATAGGAACATGAATGAAGTACCCTGCTGCAACTCACTGATGCAGCCACATCATTTTCAAATATTGTGTGGCTGCTGCAGAAAGACATACGCAGATCATTGCAAATTAAAGGAGTGACAGAACCTCTTCATGTAAATATTATCGCTAAAACAGGTCAGTTCCACTGTCTGTCTTTCTTTTTGGATTAAGATTATGGAAAGAAACCTCTGTATTCACTTTTTTCTCCCTGTTCTCTTTCTATTCTCTTTTTATACTTGTTCTCATTTCCAAATTTAATTCCTTTTCCTGCCTGCCCCAATGTAGGATGTATTAAGTTATCGCAATGTCCATATTAAATCACTAATGTCATTGAAGATTCTGAAGGGCACCACTCCATTGGAAAGCCCACTGAGAATTGTAAATTAAAGTTTCTAGGACAAATGATTTTAGTGTCACAAAAATGTTTACAAATTTCAAAGCATGGGAAACATTTAGGTGAAATGAAAACATTACGACGAATGTAACTGCAGTGAAACCACTTTCGGTATCAGTTTTAAACCTAAAAGATATAGTACTTTTCGGTTATTGCAGGGGTGAGTGGGGGAAATATGTAATTCAGTTTAGATAACATTTACAAAATCTCTGGCTGTTTAAATCTACCATCTAGGGATAAGTTTAAAGCGGTTTAAGGGGATCTGGCCACTCCAAGGTGTTTTGCTGTTTAAGGGGAAGCAATTAATTCCCTTGCCACCCTTAGCAAAGATGCTGCTAGTGATTTAGGCAGTTCATCAGAAAACTCTACTACTGGCTCCACGCCATCCATCCCTAACATCAAAAATAAATTGACATTTAAAAAAAGTACAGTGCTCTTTCATGATTCTTAAAATCACTTTCCTTAGCAGGCTTCTTCTGCCTGCTTAAAATATGGTAGGATTAACTTTAATGGAATTGGAAATACAGCTATGCAAGGACCCCTGTTTGCATCTAAAGAGCTCAAACATCCAAATAATATTACCAATATTAGAATAACAACCAATCACCAGGAAATTATTTCCCATTTGGTTTTCAGCATAGCACCCATTTCTCCACTGTGTATCCCAACCAGTTTCTAATCACCTTTTGCCTAAATGATCAGTTGGAAGAAGATTATCCCCCTTCCCCCACATATATCTCTTTATTTCACAGCAAATTACTTCTCCACCCCTATTATATCTGTGGAATGCCAGCTAGTTATACTGTTTAAAGTATCTGGACCCTTTTGAGGAAGGATGGGCTGGAAGATCCAGTCAGTGTTAATTGTGATAGTCTGGCCAAGCATTTTGCAGATAAAATCATTTTCTTTCCAGGTTAGAAGCCAGTTGGACAGAATCTATTTAAATTACAGAGATTACATCATGTGGTGTTATCTGGGAGGATTTTCAGCCAGTGAATCCCAAGGAAGTAGACAAACATGTCTGCAATCTTAGCTGTGGCAACTAGGAACTAGATCTCTGTCCCACCTGGTTATTAAATAGCCAGGGAGAGAACTGGCATTGATTCCAGGCCACAGTCAATTCATCTTTGAGAGAAGGGAACTACCAGAAGTCCTTAAAGAGGCACAGGTTCACCCATAGATCAAGAAGCCACATTTGGATCCAACAGCCTGGATAATTACCTTCTACCTCCTAGATCTCTTAGCAGCTTTTGATACTGTCAACTACAGTATCTTTCTGGACTGCCTGTGAGGGTTGGGAGTTGGAGATGTTGTAGTGGTTCTGCTTCTTCTTGAGTCAGCAGGTGTATTCTATCCAAACCCAGCAGGGTTGGTTCACAGGTTATTTTGGATTCAGAAGTAATGACCACACCAGTGTAAATACAGTGGTACCTCGGTTCACAAACGCTTCTGTTCACGAACAATTCGGTTCACGAACAGCTCCAGTTGCAAAATTTTGCCTCCATTCGCGAACTCCGCATCAGGTTACGAACAGGATCCGTGGCCATTTTCCCTCCCGTGACACGTCGCAGCTTCCTGTAGGGAGGGGGACTCTCCCTCCAAGCAGTAACCGCCTCCCCACCTGCCTTCCTGTCCTCCACGCCAGGAGTCGCGTCGAGCAAGGTTAGCTTTCTCTCTCTTCGTACTGTACTTTGTGTCATATTTTTGCGGTTTAAAAAACAAACAAACATATGGTTCAGAACAGATTAACCGTAATTACATTGAACCTTATAGGGAAATTTGATTCGGGACGCGATCAAAAATCGGTTGGCGACCAAATTCATAGGGGTCAGAACGGATTAACCGTATTTACATTGAACCTTATGGGAAAATTTGATTCGGTTCATGACCAATTTGGTTTGCGACCAGAGTCGTGGAACGAATTAAGTTTGTGAACTGAGGTACCACTGTACTTAATATAACATGAGAAATCAAAGAATATTCAATAATATAAGAAAACAATGAAACAACAAAAGACAGACCTTATACCCCTTCTGTCAGTCAGGAAACCCTAAAGAGATCATGGTGGGCAGACCTTCAAACCCAACAAACATGCAGCACTATCCTGGTTAGGTCTGCATCAAAGTTCCATCCCATGGAGATTTTTTACTAGCTTATATAGGCTCTGTATTACTGTTACTCACACCTGTTTTCAGTGGTCTCATCTCACTAGAGTTTAGCAAAGAGTTTCACTGTGAGCCACCTGGAGTCACCCGCTGGGGGAGATGGGCAGCACACAAATTTAATAAATAAATAAATAAATAAATAAATAATAATAATAATAATAATGACAAGTCTACCTATCTTGTGTTTGGAATGCTTTGTCTACTCCTGCCAAAAATAAAACCATCAAGGTAATAGAATATTGTTTACACCAGGTGGTGATGAGACCATCTCGAAGTTAAGGAGTATCTGTTTCCTAATGTTTTTGATTGACAATGAGAAAGATCATCCTACTTTGCACATGTGCCCCACCAAGGACGGGTCAAAACAAAATATATTCAAGTATAACCCTTTAGTGCTTAAAATAAATGCTTGCTTAATTCTGTATTACGTACTCAATCATTACATGAGAATATAAATTTCTAAGTACCATGAACCACTATTCAATACCTCCTTACAAATCTTTTGACAAAACTACTACCATGACAGCGGGTCCAGAGGGTGGTTGTGGAGTGAGGGGTGGGGAGAGGTTGGACTTCTGGACACTTTGTCATGGAGAGCCTCAGGGTTCAGTCCTCTTCCAATCCTGTTTAATATCTACCTGAAACCACCAGGGGAGATAATCCACTAGTTCAGGGTTAAGTATCCAGAACATGCTGATGATACCCAGCTATATATCTTCAACCTCGGCCCACTGGGAGATGCAGTGGAAGTCATGTCCCAGTTTCTAGAAGCTATTAGGATCTGGATGGGGAAAAGCAGGCTTAGACTCAACCCCAAAAGATGGAGAGGCTGTTGATTCAGAGGCCAAATGATTTCAGGACTGTAACATCTTTGACTCTTCATGGAAGTGTGCTCCCCAGAAACAGCAGGCTCATAATCTGGGATCCTCCTGGACTCATGGCCCTGCTTGAAGACCACATAGAGACTCACAGCCAGAAGACTGGTAGACTTCTTCTATCTGGGATGGTCATCCTCTTTGACCAAGTGAACAGCTTCAAGAGGGATGCACATGGAGCAGTGAGGGTGGAAGGGGACACCACCTACCAGCCAGATCAGTCAAAACAACCCTGGCAATCAATAGGGTGAAATATGTCTCAGCCAAATCTCCCTCACATCCGTTACGCCCTTGCTTGGGAGCTACACTGGCTATCAGTAGGTTTCTGGTGCAATTCAAGGTGTTGGTCACTACCTACAAAGCCCTATATTGTTTGGGGCCTCAGTAACATAGAGATCATCTTTCCCTAATAATTACTACCTGTCCTACCCAGATAAATAGGGAGCACCAGCTGAGGGTCTCCATCTAGCAGGATGTAAGGCATGAGGGAGCCCAACAGCAAACAATCTCTGTAGCAGCTTCCCTCCTCTGGAATAGCTTGCTCTCTGAAGTGCATACAGGTGAAACTCGAAAAATTAGAATATCGTGCAAATGTTCATTTATGTCAGTAAGGCAACTCAAAAGGTGAAACCAATATATGAGATAGACGCATTACATGCAAAGCGAGATATGTCAAGCCTTACTTTGGTATAATTGTGATGATTATGGCGTACAGCTTATGAAAACCCCAAATTCACAATCTCAGAAAATTAGAATATTACATGACATCAATAACACAAGGATTGGAAATAGAACAATATCGGACCTCTGCAAAGTATAAGCATGCATATGTACTCAGTACTTGGTTTGGGCCCCTTTTGCAGCAATGACTGCCGCAATGCAGCGTGGCATGGATGCTATCAGCCTGTGGCACTGCTGAGGTGTTATGGAAGACCAGGATGCTTCAATAGCGGCCTTCAGCTCCGCTGCATTGTTCGTTCTCATGTCCCTCATCTTTCTCTTGGCAATGCCCCATAGATTCTCTATGGGGTTCAAGTCAGGCGAGTTTGCTGGCCAATCAAGCACAGTAATCCCATGGTCATTGAACCAGGTTTGGTACTTTTGGCAGTGTGGGCAGGTGCCAAGTCCTGCTGGAAAATGAAGTCAGCATCCCCATAAAGCACATCTGCGGAAGGAAGCATGAAGTGCTCCAAAATCTCCTGGTAGATGGCTGCGTTGACCCTGGATTTAATGAAGCACAGTGGACCAACACCAGCAGATGACATGGCTCCCCAAATCAACACAGACTGTGGAAACTTCACACTGGACCTCAAGCATCGTGCATTGTGTGCCTCTCCATTCTTCCTCTAGACTCTGGGTCCTTGGTTCCCAAATGAGATGCAAAAGTTGCTCTCATCAGAAAAGAGGACTTTGGACCACTGGGCAACAGACCAGTTCTTTTTTTCTGTAGCCCAGGTAAGATGCTTCTGACGTTGTTTGTTGTTCAGGAGGGGCTTGACAAGAGGAATACGACATTTGAAGCCCATGTCCAGGATCCGCCTGTGTGTGGTGGCTCTTGATGCACTAACTCCAGCCTCAGTCCACTCCTTGTGAAAGTCCCCAACACTTTTGAATGGCCTTTTCCTGACAATCCTCTCCAGGCTGCAGTCATCCCTGCTGCTTGTGCACCTTTTTCTACCACACTTTTCCCTTCCACATAACCTTCTATTGATGTGCTTTGATACAGCACTTTGGGAACATCCAGCTTCTTTTGCAATTACCTTTTGGGGCTTTCCCTCCTTATGGAGGGTGTCAATGATGGTTTTCTGCACAACTGTCAGGTCCGCAGTCTTTCCCATGCTTGTGATTCCTACTGAACCAGCCTGAGAGACCATTTAAAGGCTCAGGAACCCTTTGCAGGTGTTATGGATTCATTAGCTGATTAGAGTGGGACACTTTGAACCTAGAATATTGAACCTTTTCACACTATTCTAATTTTCTGAGATTATGAATTAGGAGTTTTCATAAGCTGTATGCCATAATCATCACAATTATACCAAAGTAAGGCTTGACATATCTCGCTTTGCATGTAATGCGTCTATCTCATATATTGGTTTCACCTTTTGAGTTGCCATACTGACATAAATGAACATTTGCACGATATTCTAATTTTTCGAGTTTCACCTGTATGGCCCCCCACCCTGAAGGCCTTCTGGAACCCACTGAAAACACAGCTCTTCCAGGAAATTTTTGGGGATTTACATACTGTTATGCCACTTCTTAATTTTATAATTTTTAGTTTTGCATTTTAATTATAATTTAATTGAAAAGAGCTGACTTCCCTGAACTTCTAAAAAGATGAGTTAGATTGGGCCTGGTTAGTACTTGGATGACAGATCATCAGGAAATCCTAAGGCTCTAGTCTAGACTAGAACATGGTGACCAACCTCTTCTGTACTCTGCCAAGAACAGAATATGGATATAGCCCTACTATCAGCAAGTGTAAAGTTATGTTTATTGCCTGATATACCCTAACTTGATATACTTGATTGTTCCTACTTGATACCTGTTTGAGGTTAAAAATTAGTCTCAAATACTTTATAACTATTAGCTCTTATGAAGTCCGTTAGCATTTGTGTACTATTAGATGTACTGTGAGGCAACTCTAATGTCTGATATGTAAAATTAAAGATTCCAGGTCTCAGGTGGACCTAGGTTTCACAACTTACGACTCAAAACTTCTTTAATTGTACACTGATATTCGCTGACTGTTCTGTACAAACCTGAAGTTGTTTTTATTATAACTACATCCTGCTTGCTCAAATTAAACCTTGAGTTTTGCTACTATTGAATTATTCAGGTAGTTCAGCTTTTCTACAATTCATTCTCACTCTTTCCCATTCCTTTCCTATCAGTATATAAATATCAGTTTTCTAAAAACAATGCCACCTTCTTTCTCTTAAACATAAAAAAAGCATTTCAGCTGTATATATACCTCTATGTGTTTTCTTACAAACTCCATTTTGAGGGAACATCAAAGATATCAATTTAATTTTTAGTATTTAGTATCTGTATCTGTCTTGGTATGTTTTAGAACAGCTGAGACAGCCAAGCTAATCCTCTGTCAAATCTAGCAATTAAGGCCAAAGACATTTGAGTCTGCTGCATGTGAAAAGGAGAAAGGAGATACTTAAATGTGTTCTCTTCCTCTATAGATTTCAACTGTATAAAAGAGAAAGTGTATGTTCCTGAGCTCATAATGAAACAGTTTCTGTTGTCAAACACAGCTTTGAGATTTTCCCCCTGTCAGATTATTGCAGTTCACTTCTTTCACTCAATGAATATTTTAATGTGAGCACCTAATGTCCTTTTTAACTACTCACTCTTTAGAATATGACACTGACACATCATAAAATTCTTGATAGAATTCAAGCTTCATCACAATGGAGTTTTTTTTTTAGAAATGCAATCATATGTCTTTTCACTCACTCTTCTACTACCTATGAAGTTTAAGCTTTATAAGAGTTGTGCATCCTTCAAAAATGTTTTAGATGAAGCACTTTGGATCTCATGTAAATGAAGCTCCTCTTTGCTGTTAATTAAAACAGCCCACTTTTTTCAAGCTTCCATGTGCTGCTATAAGGAATCTACTCATTAAAGTTAGTGCAACTCGAAGTGTTACAGCACATGGATAACTGAAAAAAACTTTAATAGACAAATCCATACTGACATAAATGAGGAAATAATCCCATGAAACTACAATGTGAACATAGTAATGAACAAAACCAAAGTATTTAAGGTGCCTTTCTGTAATTTTCATAAATATTTATTTCAATAACTGTATTTATATTGTATTTATATTGTAGTTGTACCCAATGATAAACTGAACTAGACAAAATGATGACTGAACAGTAAATAAGTTAGATACAAAAATTGTCTGCATAGGGATATCTGTAAGATGTTAGGGAAAATGATATACTTGTGAATCCTTGTGATTTAGAGCTCTAGCCCAGCCTGAAGGGGGAGAAATGAAGCAAAAGTATAAATCATGCTTGAGGATATTTCAGAATCTCTTTCCTTGTACTGATATATTTATTGCTCGTATTTTCTAAGATTTTTCTGAAGCCACCAGAAAGGCACTGTTAGAATCAAACAAGCAGTCGATGTTTGGAAATAATATGATGCAAGGAGGCCTTCAACCTTTATATATAACACCATTCTGTGACTTGTAGGCCCCTCACTGTCTGACTGAGCCACAAAGTCCTTCTCCCATTCTCTTGATTCTTTTTTAGGTAAGAAACAAAACTGGGATGGATTGAAGTGGGGGAAAAGAGCTTAGTGACATGGTAGAAAAGCCCCTATTTGAATCAGGGTGCAATTTTAGAAAGGTAAATACTTTCCTAATGATCGATAACATCACTGCATGGCTTATGTAAAAGCAAATTGTTGACTCCAATTTGTTCGTGACTGTTCGGTTTCAAGGTAGCAGACGGATAATAGCCGCCAAGGAGCAGAAGCAGATAACAGCAGACAAGTTGTAAATCAAAGACTTAGCAAAGTACCATTTGCAGTCCAAGTAGCAAAACAATAGTCTAGTTACATTGCCAAAAGTCACAAAGCCAAATTGGGTAGTTAGTCAGTCCAAAAGTCAGGAATTCAAGAACAGGATACACAGGAACATAAGACATGAGGTAGATTTCCAAACGGTTGTTTCCAACAGAGAGTGAAGGCAGAGCAAGCTACAAAACAAACTGCAGCTGGCTGCAATTATTCAGGCTCTCCCTTTGTCTTGCAAGGAGTTTCATTGATTGACACTGCTCTACTTGCCTCTGTGTGAATCTGGATCTGGGCCTTGGGGGTTGTGCTTCATCATCTGACTGCTCCAGCTGATCAGGAGATGCCTGTGGCTGATCAGCCTCAGATGATTCCTGAGGCTAACATTCCACAGGCCCAGCTGGAGCAACATCATCAAAGTCAGATTCAGACTGAATTGTAGCTCATGTCCCCCTCAGGGCCTCCCTCTGCCCCAACAAGGCAAGGTTTGAGGAAATTGTTGATGGAAATATTGGACTAATCTTCCCATGAACATTGCTCAGGTCCATAGCCTTTCTAGTCAATAAGGTACTGGAGGCAACCATGGTGCAACTGAGAGTCCAGGATGTAGGCAACTTCATACTCAGGCTCGCTATCGACTAAAATGGGAAGTGGAGGTGGAATGGAAAGACGAAGAGAGCTTGCCAGAGTACCGGGAACCAGAAGAGAACAATGAAATACAGGATGCATGTTGATTGAGGCAGGCAGCTTGACTCAATATGCAACTGGGTTAAAGACAGCTTCGACAGGGAAGGGACCAATAAACTTATGATCTGATTTTTTTGCATGGATGTGACATGGTTAAATGTTCAGTAGAAATCCAAACTTGATATCTCACTTTTAAACTGGGCCCAGGTTGCCGATGCCTGTCAGCAATTTCTTTGTAAGTCTCTTTAGCCATTTTAAATTGATTTTGGAAGACTCGATGAATTGCCATTAATTCCTGACAGAAGTTTTTTGCTGCTAGAAGTGAAGAAGAGGTTTGCAGGAACGGAAGAAATCGAGGATGAATACCATAGCTGGGAAAGAAAGGAGACGTCTGAATAGTTGTCTGATGACCATTGTTATATGCACATTCTGCAACTGGTAAAAGCTCCAACAAGTATCCTGCTGGAAATTTATAAAACGTAAATACTGCTCTAAGATGCTATTCAAACATTCTGTCTGTCCATCAGACTGGGGTTGGTGTGCATACGACAGGTGAATTTACACACCCAAAACCTGAAAGACCTCCTGCCAGAACTTGGCAGTAAACTGTGGGCCTCAGTCCGAAACTGTGATCATACAGTTCATGTAATCTGAAGATAGTCTGGATAAACAGTTGTGCAGTATCTTTGGCAGTTGGCAGTCCAGTGCAAGGGATGAAGTGTGCCATTTTAGTGAGCTTATCAACAATAACTAAAGTAGTGGTAGCACCTCCTGATTGAGGTAAATCAGTAATGAAGTCCAAAGATACTGTTCCCCATGGTTGATTCGGCACAGGAAGAGGTAATAATTCACCTGAAGGCTTGCCAGGAACATGCTTGGCTCAACGGCAAATAGAACAAGAAGCCACGTAATGATTGACATCATCACAAACCCATGGCCACCAAAAGTCTCTCAAAACAAGTTGTAGAGTTTTATATAGTCCAATATAGCCAGCAGCTGGAGTATGGTGGCAAAGAAGAGGAACCTTTTCCTGCAAGGGTCCAGCAGGAACATAGTAATACCCCTGGAAATGCAGTTGGCCCTGATTAAATGATCAATCACTGGGCTGGTTCTGGGGCAAATTCTGAATTTCCTGTATGTGGTTTTGAGCATAAGGATTCTTATGCCATTGTTCCTGCAAGTCCTTTGACCAATCCTCTCATATTGTGACAGCTGCAAACTTCCCCAAAGGAATAACATTTCGAAGGGGAGCAACATAATTGGCTTGATCGTATTCAGGTTTCTAGGACAAAGTGTCGGTTTGCTTATTATGATGACTTGGAACATAAGTCACTCGGAAGTTGAACCGGGAGAAAAACAGGGACAATTGAATCTGTTGTTGGTTGAGTTTACGAGTGGTTTGCAGATATTCTAAATTCCGATGGTCATTTCGCACTTCTACAATATGTAGGGCTCCCTCTAGATGATGATGTCATGTTTCAAAGGCTACTTTGATGGCTAAAAGCGCCTTATCCCAAATAGTATAGTTGTATTCAGCAGGGCTTAGTTTTCCACATACAAGGAAAGAGTACCAACAAAGCGGGATCAACCTGAAGAAGGACAGCTCCAACTGCAACACCTTATGCATCTGTCTCTACCATGAAAGGCTTCAAAGGATCTAGGTGGCGTAGGATTGGTTCGGAGGCAAAGGCAGACTTTATAGCCTCAAAAGCTTCTTGTGTCTTTTGGTACCAATTAAATATTATTTTCTGTCTTAAAAGCTGTCAGAGGTATGGAGAAAGTAGCAAATTGTAGAATGAAAGTTCAATAGTAGTTTACAAATCCAAGAAATAGTTGCACATCCTTGACCCTTCCCAATATAAATATAGCCCCTCTTGATGCCTCCTGGTCTTTTCTGCATCAGATAAATATAGATGTGCACCCCCAACCTGAATGGGCTCCTCTGTCAAAGTTCTGTCAGGTTTGGGTGCTAGTAAAGGAACAACAAACTTGGCAACAGGCTTGTATACACGATTTCTAGCTTTTCTTTGCTGTAACCTTCAAGCTATTTGGAAACATAGCTGTATAAGTCCTTGTAATGTGTCAGGGTACTCAATTCTTGCCAACTCATCTAGGATTTCATCAGCCAACCCTTCTTGGAACTGGTCAATCAAGGCTGCTTCATTCCAGGCTAAATCTTGGGCAATCAACTTGAAGACACTTATATATGAAGCCACAGAGCAGCACCCTTGTCTCAATTCTCAAAGGTGATGGTTGGCTATTTGTGCTTTCACTGGATCAGAAAACATGGCTTATAAATGCTAGCTAAATTCAATGAAGTTATCTAATAAAGTACTATGCTGTGCTAACAAAGGTGTTGCCCACTTAGCAGCTGCTTCATGTAGTAAACCTATGATGAACCCCACTTTAACTCAATCTGTTGGGAAGTCTTCAGATCACAGGCTCATATGTCAGTTACATTGATCCCAGAAGGTAGGGAATTCAGATAAAGTTCCATTAAACTTTTCTGGGCAAGCAATAGGACATTTACGATGTGGGGAGGGGGGTGCTGTTGCTGCCTGTGCTGGCTAAGCCTGCATTGCTTACAATTGAGCAGCCAGTAAAGCAACCTGCTGAGTTAATTGAGCATTTTCAACCACCAATTCTTCCATACTGAGCTCTTGCAATGTTTTTTAAAGATAAAACAAACTTTTACTCTCAGTCAGTTAAGAGTTAATGATTTGGAAACAGACTGTTCTGTTTCAAGGTAGTAGACAGATAACAGTTGCCAAGGAGCAGAAGCAGATAACAGCAAACAAGTTGTAAATCAAAGACTTAGCAAAGTACTGTTTACAGTCCAAGTAGCAAAACAATAGTCTGGTTATGTTGCCAAAAGTCACAAAGCCAAATTGTGTAGTTAGTCAGTCCAGAAGTCAGGAATTCAAGAACAGGATACACAGGACACAAGCTAGATTTTCAAATGGTTGTTTCCAACAGAGAGTGAAGGCAGAGCAAGCTACATAAATCTCTCTGCTATCAGCTGGCTGCAATTATTCAGGCCTCTCCCTTTGCCTTGTGAGGAGTCTCTGATTGACACTGCTCTGCTTGCCTTTGTGTGTGTCTGGATCCGGGGTTTGGGGGTTGTGCCTCATCATCCGACTACTTCAGCTGATCAGGAGATGCCTCATCAGGAATCATCTGCGGCTGACATTCCACAGGCTCAGCTGGAGCAACATTGTCAGAATCAGAGTCAGACTCTAAATTGTGGCTCATGACAGTGACAGGTTGCCATCAAATTCATTGTCTAAAATAAGAAATTAACTATTTGGACAAACAAGTTACAGAAGACTCATCTTGTTAAACACTCATGGGCATACTAGTAAATATTTATGGCAAATGTTGAATTGTTTTACTTCTTTGCAGTGCTGTACATAAATGAAAGTATTGTGACTATTTAATCCTAAACTATTGAACTATGCTACTGAATTTTGTGTAAGGATCATAGAAAGAATATTGCTATAACCATTGTAAAAATTCCAATTAACTTACACTATCACAGTTACTCTCTGTTCATTTTGTTTTGTATTATTTATGTTGTTAATTTGCTTTTGAGTTCTGCCTGGTATTGGTGGTACTTATGATTCTGAGAAAGCAATACATTTTGGGTCTCTAGGCAAAGTTGTGTAACACTCAAATAGGCCATTATAAGGTTAATTTTTTTTAAAAAAAGAAATGTTCCTTTCATTTTTGTTTAACCATTCTTGCATAACTAATTAGCAACATACTATATGATTACGTTCATAATTTTATATATAATTTATAGAGCCACAGAATCATGGAATCAGGGTTGGAAGGGACCTTGGAGGTCTTCTAGTCCAACCACCTGCCAAAAACAGAGTCCTCATGCCATCTTGGACAAATGGCTGTCCAACCTTTTTTTGAACACCTCCAGTGATGGAGCACCCACAACTCTGGGAGGCAAGCTGTTCCACTGCTTAATAATTCTCACTGTCAAGAAATTCTTCCTTATTTCTACATTGGACCTCCCTCTGATGAGCTTCCAACCATTGCTTCTTGTCCTACCCTCAGGTACTATGGAGAATAAATCAACATCCTCTTCCCTGTGGCAGCCCTTCAAGCATTAGAAGGCTGCTATCATGTTTCCCCTCAGTTTTCTTTTCATTAAGCTAAAAATACCTAGTTCCTTTAGTCATTCTTCATAGCATTTAGCCTCCAGGCCCCTTATCATCTTTGTTGCTCTTCTCTGCAGTCTTTCTAGGGCCTCAGCATCTTTTTTGTATTGCGGTGACCAGAACTGGAAGCAGTATTCCAAACGTGGCCTCACCAGTGCAACGTAGAGTGGTACTATCACTTCCCTTGATCATGATACTATCCCTCTGTTGTTGCAGCCCAAGACTGTGTTGGCTTTTTTGGCAGCTGCAGCACTCTGCTGACTCATATTTAAGTGGTGGTCCACCATAGCACCTAAATCTCTCTCATAGGCATTACTGTTGAGCCAGGTACTGCCTATCCTATACCTGTACATCTGGTTTTTCTTGCCTAAGTGATAGACCTTATTTTTCTCTTCACTGAACTGCATCTTGTTGGATGGGGCCCAATGCTCAAGTCTGTCAAGATCCTTCTGAATCTTGAATCTATCTTCAAGTATTAGCAATTCCTCCCAGCTTTGTGTCCTCTACAAGTTTGATGAGGGCCCCTCAATCCCCTCATCTAGGTCATTTATGAAGATACTGAAGAGCACTGGGCCCAAGACAGAACCTCGAGGTACCCCACTGCATACTTCCCTCCATGTAAATATAGTTCCATTAAGGACCCCATGCTGAGTGTGGTTGGTCAGCGAACTGCAAATCCATTTGGTAGTGGTACTGTCTATCCTACATTGTTCTGTCTTACCAAGAAGTAGGCTGAGGTCTACTTTATCAAATGTCTTACTAAAATCTAAGTATATTATATCCACAGCATTTCCTTGATCCACTAATTTAGTCACTTTATCAAAGGCAATAAGATTTGTTTGGCATGACCTGTTCTTACCAAACCCATGCTGGCTTCTAGTAATCACCTTGCTCATTTCTAGGCACTCACAAACCCACTGCTTGATTACCTTTTCCAGAATTTCCCCAGGTACTGATGTCAAGTTGATTGGTCTGTAGTTTCGTGGATCCACTTTTTCCCCCTTTTTAAAGATTGGAACCACATCAGCTCTTTTCCAGTCCTTTGGCAATTCCCCCATGCTCCAGAAACTCTCAAAGATTTCATTCAGTGGTTCTGAGACCACATCTGCCAGCTCCTTCAGTACCTTGGGGTGTAAACCATCTAGTCAAGGAGACTTGAATTCTTTCAGAGCAGCTAGGTGTTCTCTAACCAATTCCTTACCTATTTTGACCTGTATTTCTCTTCTGTCTACCACAGTTTTGGCAGATTTTGATTTTGACAGGTTGGACTATTTTCTTCCTTTTGTATAAAGACAGATGCAAAAAAGGAATTAAGCAGTTCCACCTTCTCCCTGCTGCCCATCACCTTATTGCCATCTTCTCCCACTAATGGATCAACCATTTCCTTGACTTTCCTCTTGCTCCTTACATATAGAAAGAAACTTTTTTTGTTATTTTTGGCATTTGTTGCAAGTCTTAGCTCATTCTGAGCCTTAGTCTTCCTAAATCCATCCTTGCAGATGCAGGCGATTTGCTGGTATTCTGTTCTAGCTACAAGCCCTTTCCCCCATTTTTTATACTTGTTGTTTTTGTCCTTCAGCTTGGCAGAGAGCTCTTTGTGCAACCACACCGGTCTCATCAGGTGTCTCTTGTTTTTCTTTCTCTGTGGTATTGTTTTTGTTAGGGACTTTATTATCTCGTTTTTCAGAGTTTCTCAAGCATCCTGAACTGCTTTTCCCTCTAGGATTTCCATCCATGGGATCCTTCCTATTCTTTCTCTTAGTTTGTCGAAGTCAGCTCTCTTAAAATCTAGATACTAGTCTGACTTTGTTCAACATAAGCAGCGGTGCTTAATAGGGATATGCAGAGTTTCAATGGGTGCTATTCTTCAATAATGCTTTGATCAAAGGCCTCTTCAAAGTATTCCAACAAAGGAAAGTAGGGCCTCTGACTCCAAATAATATCACCACACTGTTTTGCTTTAACTGACAAATGACCCTTCTGTGTAGGTCAAAAGCTCCATTCATCCAGGTGAAGTGATCAATCAAGGAGCATTAGTCTCACTTTGATATGCTGAATCAAACCACCTCTCCAAAGCAGAGATGTGATGCTCACACCTGTCATATTTTAGTTTATCTAGTATTGCTAATTTTATAATTATGATGGTCATACTGGATTTTTGGGGGGGCAGGTTTTTTTTTTTTAGTTGTCTTACTGCCAATACTCCATCCTGAGATCTACTGCAAAAGATATATAAAAGGTAAAGTCTCTCCAAGAGGAGCTCAACTCCTGTCTCATCTTTTTGGTTTTCTTGTCAGAAATATGACAGCAGCTTGCTGCTGCCTTCTGAGAAGTTTTATGATTTCCAAATCTAGTTTACAGCCCTGGGATTTTCTGGTGCTCTCTCATCCACGTGCCTACCAGGTGTGACCCTGCTTAGCCTTTTTCATGATGAACAATGATCAGGTAAGTGCTGCCTGCAACACCAACACTAGAAAGTATACGCACATTTAAGAAATTACATAAATACCAGATTCCTATTAATAACAAAAGAAAAAATGGAAATAGATATCAAACTACTCAGAGGTTTTAAATAGAAACAGATATTGCATCTAATAGTATTATAGCAGCACAGAAGGAAATCATGATTCAGGAAAAGAAATAAGTTTATATCGCTTTATACACATTTTAATATAACCACAATCAGAAATTAGTACCTCAGAATATTATAAAATGCATCATATGCTTTGATCACTCAAACAAAGGGCATCACTCAGGAAATCTGCTGACACAGGGAAACATTGCACCAGTATTCTGTTGCTTTTGGAACAGGTAATAAAATACAAGTACGAAGTACTTCACTAGGGCTAATAAAATTGGTAGTTCTTTTCTGTCTGACAGTATCAATAGTAAAATACAGATGAAGCACCAGGAATAGATTAGCCAAATATCAATCTTCTCTTACTGTTATCTTACTAAAAAAAAAAGGGGGGGGAGATCACATACATTTTCTTCATAATATCTTTTCAGTATCACTATACTTTGCTATCTATATATAATTATAATGTACAAAAGAATAGCCTTTTATAATATAAAACACAAAAGAAATAATAAAATAATATAGGTAATCCTCACTTAATGACCATAATTGGGACCAGCAACTCTGTTGCTGACTGACACAGTCATTAAGCGAGACATCATGTGACCATGATGCACTTATAGTCTCACTTCCACCATGGTTGTTAAGCAAATCATCTCATTAAATGATACATCATGTGACTGTAACTTGCAATTTTACTGCCAGCTTCTCCATTGACGCTGCTTTTTTTATTATCTTATTTTTTTTTGTTCCTTTATTTTATAATAATAACAAAAAAAGAGAAAAACAAAAAGGATACATTATCAAAATAAAAAACAAGTGGAAAAGTGCTTAACAAGTGCTTAAAAATAAGTGGAAAAAATACCACAGAAAAAAAATAATAAAAAGAAAATACAAAGCATAATTGACTCTGTTTATTGGAAGCTGGCTGTGAAGTACCCGAATCTCAATTATGTGACCATGGGAGGCTGCAATGGTCATAAGTGCAAGGATCAGTTGTAAAGTTACTTTTTTAGCACTGTTGTAACACTTTGAACGGTTGCTAAACAGGGAGTCATTAAGCGAGTACTACCTATACCAACTATAAGCCCATGGCATGCTTACCTGGGACTTAATTTTATTTACTTTAACCAGATTCATTTCCAAACAGACTTACATCGGACTGGTCTCCATCTCAGGGGTTTACCTCATATTGAATAAACATTTTGCTAAAGGAGATGCTGTCTTTTCCTGTACTATGACATTTGTGGGCAGATATCAAGCAGCCAAGCTGATTTCCTTTTCAAAAACAATCTGCATTATGCTGTAAGAACATTAACTTTCACCTGGCTTTTTCAAAAGAGAAGGAGTGTAGCCAGTTCTATTTCTGTTTTCCTCACTAATGCTTATTTCATTATCTAAGAGGCATTATCTATCAAGCCTCAGCTTTTTCTTGCCTCCCATGTATCTCAACCTGCACATCTTCTATGACCTGAAAATACCATGTTTTGACCACTTTTCTCCCAGAGAGAGAGAAATATTTTCCATCGCATTTGGTTCCTGGCATCCTTTATTAGCACTATCTTTGCTCTTCTGGCCATGAGTTTAGCTCTATGCCTGTTGAACCACTCCTGTTTTTCATGAGATACTGGGAATATTTTATTCCTCACAATCACATTCCAGATTTTCCCTTTCCGTCATCACCTTCTTCTCTAACTCACTCTTAAGCTGTTTATTCTCCAAAAATATAAATGCGCAAACTCCATCTACCAAACAGACAAAGGTTTCTTCAAACACAAATGTATTCTCTTGGCAAATGAGGGATGCAAAGGAAAGGAGGTTGGGCAGGGGAGAAGTATTTGAGTAAGCTAATGGGATTAATTTATCCAGCTATGTCCAGGATTTGGTGATACCCTTGCCTTAATAAACAGTGGCATGATAAATATCCAAGAAAGTCTTTGTGGTGTTCACAGTGGACATTTAGAAAGTCTTATGGGGCTATTTATTTGGGGATGGAACAATTGTTAACAATTATAGTAATGATAGAGGAATCTTACTGTTTTTTTTAATGTATTTTAATTAATATTTATCCTTTTTATTGTAAACCACCCAAAGTCACTCTACAGTGAGATGCATGGTGACAAATTTGAAATATAAATAAATAAATATATAATCCAAAAATTCAGTGGAATGTTCATATGGATTGCCCACTACAGAAACATGCACTGAAGGAGTTGCACAATTGGAGCCAGTGCATGTACTGAATCCAGGGGAGCTTAGATTTTAGCATACAAATTCAAACAGACAAAACAAAATGGTAGGAAGAACTCAGTAACTCAACAGCAATACAAGCTCTTCATTTTGTGCCCATAGAGCTAGAATCTATTGTATATACTGTATATACTCTCATATAAGCCCATCTGTGGATAAGCTGTCGCTTGAAATTTTTGTATGTTTTAATTTTCACAATTGGCTTACCTGTGGGTTTTCATGTTACTTTGGTTAAAAATTTGAGAGTCTGCTTATCTGCAGATAAGCTTATCTACAAGTACATATAGGTTATATAGATCCTTTAAAAAAGGTGAGGGAAAAACCTACCATGTATACTTGTGGATAAGCTCATCCACAGATAAGCCCAACCCAATTTTTGGGATGTATTTTGACACCTAAAATTCTCAGCTTATCCATGAGTATATATGGTAGATATGCTAAGGAGTTTGCTTATCAAAAGATCAGAGAAGACATAAGAGAAAGTAATATCTAGTTCTACATAATAATTGTAAAATTTTAAGTGAAGCCATAAGAAGAGCGCTTCTGGATTGGAATAAAGCTCATTTAGACCAACCAGATGTCTGCAGAAAACCTACAAGAAAATTATATAGAAAACAGCAAACACCATTCCCAAAACTGGAGATAATGTTCATTCATTTATTCATTCATTTGTATTCTGGTGAATACCATATGATTCCCGGAGACTAACAATATTGTGCAGACATAACATCCATGGTAAATTACATTAAAACACACATACATATGTGTGTGTGTGTGTGTGTGTATACACACACACATATATACACATACACACACACACGAAATAAAACATACTTAAGATATACATGGCTAAAAAACAAGACTAAGAATTTAATACAATTAAACCACAACAATTACACCATCATAACTAGTGACTACTAATAAACTTATCATGTATGAATTATTCATGAATTTATCTAATCTCTTTTAGTCATCCAAGGTTGTAATTTCATTATACAATAACTATGTGGCATGTGAAGAAATATTTCCTCCTTCCATCAGCAGGAAGGCTTGCTGTAAATAGTATTCCACTGGTGGAGGGACCCTTAACTGGCTTTATTTTCCAATTTTCCCTGGACAAGTAAAAGTGGTCTTAGAGACAGCCTGGATCTGTGGCTTCATAGAAATATTTCTGGAAATCTTACGTTTCCTAGTTGGGAAGCATCTCTCCCAACTGCTTATTTTTCAACTGAATGATTGATTTTGAAATCTCAGAGGGAGATCCCTGTGGGCAGTCCGGAATGTATTCTTGATTCAGCTCAAAGGTCAAAATAACTAAAAATAATTAGATAATGCTTCTTCCAGGCAGTTGGTAGGATTGCTCTTTCTGAACTAGATAGCCCTTTACAGGGGGACTTAACTATAAATTGCCAGAAAGCCATAGTTTAGTGATCTACATAAATCAATGTGAACTATGTAATTGCGTTTCCTTTATTAGAGTTTTATATGATATTTTTTTTTTTTTATTCACAGAAGCAGCTGAGAGAGGGGCTGATTACTGTCTGTATATGCCTTAAATAATGCAATCAACTTGGCTTTGACCCAGACACACTGCTGATGATTCAAATTTTACTCTGGCCTAGTGTTCACTAAGTATATCCTATACATTAGAAATTAGTTCTTGGTACACATATAATACCCCCTCAGTATTTTCCCTCAGGGACAGCTTCAGAATGGGATAAGATTTAATCCAAAGGACTGGCCATTTTGAGACACCCAAGAATAGAAAACTCCAACAAATGGTAAGCAAGCATTTTTCTTAGAATGTGTTAATTCAGATAAACTCAATACTGAGAAATGTGACCTCACTTACCAGACTACTTGAAACTTATATTAATTGTAGTAGCCTGCCCCCATATAGGTATGCTCCCCATTTGATCCCCAACTGCCATCCCATTCAGAATTAGAAGAACTGGCTTGCTGGACTAATTGCCATTCTCCCCATATGATTCCTTTGCCTTTATATCAGTGTGGCTGATGCTATGCATGAGCTTCCCTTAGAGTTAGAAGACTGCTGAAATGATTAAAAGACTTTATCACCTGAACCTATTCTAGCACTGAAACTGCCTGCTAGAACAGTAGCAGTACTGGGTTATTCTAGTCTAAGATCTACTGCACCCTCCTCAAGTTTATCCCAGATACAACTGGACATAAATACCACCGTGGAGGGAGACAACATGGATGATTAAGTAATCATACCCATTTCAGAACAAAATTATCACTGTGGTCAGGAATCACACGGGATAACATCAATGCTTAAAGATTGCAGTTTACTTGAGACAATGATAGTGGTCTTGCTATACTTGTCTCAAACTACATGTGGCTTTAAGCAAATACACTGCATATCTAAGCAACCCATGATTCTCCTGTGTCTATAAAAGAATATCATATATTCAAATTAAATATAGAAAACAAAATGTAATTTTTGGAGTACTGGCCCACATGTTCTAAGATACAAGCATAATCTTCTGTTTCCCTCCTTGTAGTTATTTAACAGGTTGGGAGAAGAGCTTCTCACTTGGGGTTATGTTCAAACTCTCCTCCAAGAGTAGAAGCAGGGCCAATATGATGGAATAAACTACTAGTTCAGAGCATTTTCCAACTGGCTGTCTTCTATTTCTGCAGCTGTGGCTGGTGAATTTGGTAATAAGTCTCCCGAGTAACTCAAAAGTTCCACAGCGTAAAGCTAGGACTGGTTGGAAATAGGGCAAAGATTCTGTTAATATAACATCACAATAAAGTAGAGCTAGTACTTCTGGGTGTGCTTCTTGTCTGGACTACCTTGCAAGGCTGACATCTTGCAAGTCTGAAAGTACATTTGTCCCCATCACCTTTACAGCCCAAGAAACTTGAGAGGGTCCCTTCTGGGACATTTGCCACACCCACATTCCTGCTGTGGGCTAAGCTGCCTCTTATCTGACCACTGCCCTGACTGTGGTTTTTCCACCTGACTCCCAAGGTCATTCCCACATACCATTACATTATTTGAGTTCATCCAATCTATGTAGAATTTCAACCTGCTTCTTTGTGATAAGTTAAATCAACTTCTAAGAAGACATTCTGCATATTCTGAATATTCTAAGGAGGTAGTAGAAAGGTAGTAGAGGCAGAGGTAGTCTATATTGCCTGCGAAGGTCACCAGCCCTGTGCTCTTATCTGAGGTGAGGGGTCTTTTATCATTAGCTACATTGGCTCTACCAAGCTATTTGACACTAGTAGCAGGCCAGGATTTTTATCACAGAACACTTATTCTGAGAAAGTGTGAAGAGCTTCTAGGAAATTTCACATATTAAAAAGCATCAGTGGAATTGTTGCCTGTTCAAACTTTAACAAAATTCTTTTGTCGGGATCTAGGCTTGGAAGCCATACCACTTTTTCCAAGTCAGCACATTCAATTTGATAGGGCAAACACTGACTTAATAAAATTGCTTTCTGAGAAATCCATTTCCTGTTATTTATTCTGTTTAACAGATAGCTTTATTTCTGTAAGTTGAAGTCTATGAGTACAGGCTATGATCACTGCAATTTATAGAAAGATTATTCTTTACTTAATCCCTAGCCTGGGAGCATTTATCCAATGCAGGGCAGATCTTAATTTACTGTCATGGATACTATTTTCCATTAGGTAGGTGACAACTCTTAGCTGATTCACAAAATATAAGCAGGGTTGGTTGGTGGACCAGGAAATCCAAGAGTTGCAGACAAGATGGGGAAGTTTTAAAGAATCCATATAGTCACAATGAGTCAATTTTGAAGGAAACTTAGATACAGTTTGCTCAAAAATAGAAAACTCTATCCAAACTATGAATGTGGATAGTATAGGATTCTTCAGTTAATCCAAATTGCTTTAGAACTTCATACTTTATCTGTGGATCTTTTGATGGAAGACAATCATTAATTTTATATCACTTTGCCACTTTTAAAGGGAATAGTAGTTGAGGCTTGTTATTAAACATTACTTCTTTTCTATCTTAGTTAATCAGATGCAAGTTTTATTGTAGTCAAGAACGGAGGTATCACCACAACATATTTGTAACTATCATCTGTAATCTTAGCAAAGCTAGGAGGCTTGATAAAGGCTAAGTTTTCAGTAAAGAGTCACAATTATGAAGGTTACAGCATGTTGGGAGCTCACTTATGCCAACTAAATACTTTGTACTTCTCGGTGACTGGATAGACTAATAAATATTTTCCTTTTGAATCTACTATAGGATCAAATGTTTAGTTGGGTTCATATACAGCAGTAAGCCATAATGCTTGATCTTGGTTTAATACAATGTGTGAATTTGGCCATTGCGTTTATTTAACAGCTCTATAACTAACTATACCTTTGTACAATATGTGTATCTATTAATGGCAAGCCATTCTCAGAGCAGAAATGGAGAGAAGGTGAACATGCTATGGCAACCAGTGAGGGAACATGTAAAAAAAAAAAAAACTTTTGTTACACAGAGGGAAAAATGAGAAAATATTCTACTGGATATGAAGTAGGAGGAGATACTTTTTTTTTTTTATCAGCCTCAAGCTCACTCAGTGACTATTGTTTGTACAGGTAGTCCTTGCTCAACAATGGTAACTGGGACTGGAATTTCCATTACTGAGCGATGCAGTAATAAAGCATGATGTCATGTAATCGTACCACTTGGCAACAGCAGTTCCAGGAATCCGCGATTATTGTTGTTAAGCAAATCACTGCGAGTTATTAAGCAAGGACCTCATGTGACCATGACTTATGACTTCCTGCTGGCTTCTCCACTGACTTTGCTTGTGGGAAGCTGGCAGGGAAGGTCGCAAAGTGCAATCACATGACCATGGGATGCTGTGATGGTTGGAAATCCAGGCCAGTTGCTGAACACCCAGATCACAATTACATGACCACAGGGATGCTGTGAGGGCCAGAACTTTGAGGACCAGTCATAAGTACTAGTTGTTCAGTGCTGTTGTAACTTCTAATGGTTGATGAATGAATAGTTATTACCTGAGGATCACTTTTAATGGCAACTATTCTAGAATTTGAGTAAAGATTTACTACCTAGCTGGGGAGCTTAGTTTGAGCCTATCTCAAGGAACCTGACAGCTTAGTTCACATGCAATACCAAGGCATAAACCATAGCTTATAAATTACAACAGGTTTTTCACCACAGACCAAGCCAGAACTGTTGTGCATTATTTCTAGCAGGAAAACACTTTCTGTTCTGGAATATTCACTTCTAGAAATGAATATCTGGATTGGCATGTTTTGGGAAGAACAGCAGGATATTCCATGGTATACTGGAACACTGCATTTCAAGACCATGTTTTCACGTTCCTAATGATATATTGGAAGTACCCCTTTTGTTCTTTCCATAATAGCTCCCATATTTTAAACAGTTAATTGCACTTAAATATGGACAATTACTGGCATTTATAAAGGACAATTAACTCTAATAGTTTTTAAAAGCCATTTGCTTTATTTTTTTGATAGAAGAACTGATATCATTACACCAAATTCCAAACAGATTGCACTCATAGTATGGAAAGATTCAAAAGAACTGCAGGTCACATGAAGAAAAAATAAAATGTGTGCATTTGTAAGATCTAGTATATTGTTGCCTCAAAACATGTCAACAGACAATTTTCACTGGAAATTCATGGAATGATAAAAGATACCAATATTCAAGGTGAGCTAGACCTAAAACAAATGGCCTCAATCTGTGCATATAACCCATTGAAAACCATCAGATTATACCTTATTATACATTGCTTTGAACAATAGTGTAGTGTTGGTAGTAAGAGACAGGTTTATTTATAGAAGAGACTATATGAAACATTATATTGTCATATTTATAGTAAAACTGAACTTCTGTATATAGTGTTACTCTTCCAAAAGATATTACACTGAAAATTTAAATATAAACTTTTATATCAAAATATTCTTCTCAGGTTCATCCTTTTTCCCTTGTGAAAGAGAAAACTGAACTTCTGTATATAGTGTTACTCTTCCAAAAGATATTACACTGAAAATTTAAATATAAACTTTTATATCAAAATATTCTTCTCAGGTTCATCCTTTTTCCCTTGTGAAAGAGAAAATGGCAACTGACTATAGCTGCAATCCTGTGTATGCTATTTTGGGAGTAAAACTGGTTCTGTGGAAATGAGACTAATTTGTCTGGGCCACTAATTTTTTTTTTTTTTTACAAGCCAGGATTCAAAAATGTGAACTATAGGTAAATGAACTGAGAAAATAATCTTGTGTATGGGCAAAGTATATCTACTATTTCTACTGGTTTCACCATTCATTATATTGCATGCATGGTTTTTATGATAATAACTGGTGGATGTTATTTGTTTATGTAATGAATGACATATCTACCAGATATTTGTGAACAGTTGCCAGAGTCTTTCTTACAGTTTTATATCATTGAAAAACTGTAATAATTTGTGCTATTTGAATACTGGGCCTGTCGAATCAATAGGGTATATATTATCATACAAATGTACCGTATTTTTCCGACTATAAGACGATACTTTTTTCTAAAATCCTTACCCTAAAAACTGAAGGGTGTCTTATTCAAGGAAGTCAGCGAGGAGAGAACCGTGCGGTGGCAAAACTGCCCATACTTCGTCTCTGCAGGCAGGCTTCCTCCTATTGCTAGCCTCCAATCACGAGTGAAATAGCTTGTCTCCCAAACAGACTTCCTCCAATCACGAGCCTGATGTAACTGACGTCAGCTGATGCTGAACAAACCAATTAGACGAAGGCTGTTTGCACAGACAAGCTATCGGCAGTTTCACTCATGCTTGAATGTAATCAGTTATGCAAGAGAGCCTGGAAATAGAGCTGCAGAGAGACGGTTTGGACCTCCTCCCACCGAGTGTATCAGGTCAATGTTAACTAATTACTAAATAAAAATGTGTTCTGCACTATCTTTAAAATATTGATTTCTTAATTTGGGGTTGGAAAAATGGGGGTCGTCTTGTACATGGGGGCGTCTTATTGACAGAAAAATATGGTAATTTGCTTAGGATTGCTTTCTAACCATTACTTACAGTATATATAGCTAAATACATGTTCCAGATCCAAAGATTCTATTGTCTTTCCTCATTTTGCTTATCTGAAAGCACATCTGCATGACAAGTGTTGGGAAATTTTAATCAAAGTGATTTTAAACTGGACCCATTATTTATGAATCTTGTATCAATATATTAAAATTGCTAACCTTCCTGTATATATAGCATAATTCAGATATACAGGATAAAAATACTTTACAAGTTACTTGCTACCTTTTTGTACCTTTTTACAATGAAGACATTCCCAGTCATCTAAGTTTACAAGCACAAATAAATTTCTGGTCGGGGGGGGGGGACTTTGTTCTATTGATTTCTTGGAGCCAAAGCATTCAAAAGGCGTATGTGCCACTATCGGGAAAAAAAAAAAAAAAGTGCTATTTGAGAAGCCATACATGATTCTTTTATTTCTTTTTTTTTTGCACCTGAGCTGCTTTTGCTTTGAAAACTTTCTAACATTTGTTAAGAATTACAGAGATACAACCTGTTGTTTTTGGAAATATACAGCTTTGATTTTATATCCAGCATCACTGTAAGATATCGATTTGTGTGAGGTGAGCAGCTATATAAATGTGACATATAAATAAATAAATATAAAATAGATGATTACAATTCCACCAATTTTAGTGAAACCATGTCAGTATAATGATTATTGAGGTTTTTTTTTTTTTTTTGGTGACTTCTAGACTTGTATGAAATTATGTCACTTAAACATTTATTCAGGATTATATTCTGAATACTTCCAAGGAGTCACATACCAGAATCTACTGTGGTTCTTTTTATACTAATCCAAAATGCTGATTTAATGGAGTTGTTTCAGATGCAGTTTGATGCCATGCATGCAATATGGTAGGTCCATTCCAAGGTGCCTGAACCAGAAAAGACAACTGTTGTGTTATAACATTATCAGCAGGAAGACTTTAATTTGCTTTGGCTGTTGAAGCCTGCTTGCCTTTTTTTTTTTTGACTTATAAATATGCTTTCTCTTACAATATCAGTAACATTCCTGGGCCCTCTGTTATGCAGCATTTGGATACTGCTAGTATTCTGAAGTTCCCTTCCTTTGATAGTCCTTGAGAAAGAAATCTGGAGGTTCCCCTAAATAACAAGTT
This sequence comes from Liasis olivaceus, assembly GCA_030867105.1. Classification (NCBI taxonomy): domain Eukaryota; kingdom Metazoa; phylum Chordata; class Lepidosauria; order Squamata; family Pythonidae; genus Liasis; species Liasis olivaceus. The sequence goes on along the minus strand of CM061349.1, from coordinate 256,512,192 downwards.
TTGGAGTTGCTTTAATATTTCCAGTGGCTATTTCCCAGTTTCAATTCATATGATTAAGGATTCAAATTAAGTCCTTAGGTGCCAATCCTAGACAAATCTTAGTTGCATGCACACACACAGACACACATCCACCTGATGGCAATGCTGAAGTTCCAAGTAGTAAAGCATTCAGGAACTTTAGCCTTTTTTTAGCCCATTGACTAAGTATATATAGAAGGAGAATTAACAGAGATCAAACTGACAACACTCCATTGAGGTTACTTAAAAAGGAAGAAAAAAGAATACAGAGAAGGAGCATTATAGATAAATGTAATATTAATCAGTAAAATGCAAGGAAAAAAGGTTGTGACTTTTGGATATGAAAGTCCTTGACTTTCATAATTCTTAAGTACTTTTGTCATTTTGCTGATGTATGTTCTATTTTAAAATCAGAAGGATAATGGATGTGCTTCTTCAACAGTTAATTGGGTTTTATATCAGAAATGTGTCGGCTTAACGACAGGTTGACCTGGTGGTGGACTTTCAGCTCTCTCTTTCATGTCTACTGTTCAAGGTGAGAGGGTCAATCTTAAGCAAAGTGCAGAAGATTGCTTGATCCCCAAGGAAACATCTTGAAGTCATAACAACATTTACTGCAAGCTATAATCATTTTATCTTCTTTTTAACAGTTTAAAAGGAGAGATAAGCTATGCTGTCGCATGGATTTTCATTAATCAAGAGCAGTTAAAGTTTGAATGAATACCATAAATTAAAATGTGGTGCTTCTTTCTAATAATTGATGCTTAGCCTGTGTTAACTTCCAATGGAAAATTTGTACCTGATGTCAGCATCAATGCCTTATGTTAATAAAGCCTTTATTTAAAAAAAGGAAAATGTTTTCTGGGTTTTAGTTAGCTTTAATGCAGAGAAGAGACTAGATCATACAGTCTTTCCTCTTTGCCTGCAGAAGCAGAATCTTCTTGGGACATTGTTGTACAAGTGATGCAATCCTCCAGAGGGATTTTATGAGTCCCTTAACTCTGAGCTCTTAATTAATCACACTGATGGCCTACATGCCAGAGACCTTGTGAGGAAAGATAAATGTCAAAATAAGTCAAGCTCTATATGGGACTACCCTTGAAGACCACACAGAAGCTTCAACTGGTCCAGAATGCGGCAGTGTGAGCAGTAACGGACATGCCTTGGTATGCCCATGTAACACCTCTGCTTCATGAGCTGCAATGGTTGCCGGTTTGATTCCGGGCGTGATTCAAGGTGCTGGTCACTAACTATAAAGCCCTACATGGCATACAGCCTGGTTACTTGAGAGACCACCTGTCTACCATAACATCTGCCTGGCCAATTTGATCCTGCAGGGTTGGTGCGCTCTGGGTTCCTTTGATTAAAGAATGTCATCTCTCAGGATCCCAGAAGTGCACCTCTTTTGTAGCAGCACCTGCCCTCAGAAACAAGATTCCCTCCGAGATCCAGATGGTCCCCCACTCTGCTGTCGTTTAGAAGAACTGTGAAGACCCAGCTCTTCAACCAGGACTTTGGCAAGGGAGAGTGAGACCTCTCAGTTCATCATGCTTGCCATTTTATAGTTTTATTTTTTAATTTTTTATTGATTTTATTGTAATTTCTTTGTTGTGAGCCACTCAGAGTTGTTGAGAGTTGGGCAGCATACAAGTTTAGTAAAATTATCATTACTATCATTACTATTATTGTCATTATCTTACCTTATTGGTCATAGCAAGACACACTGCATTGTACTCTACAACACAGCACCATAACAAGCTGTGGACTGGCAAGGAAGGTGAAAAAAAGATCCTCTCAAGTGGCAAAGGAAGAGGTCTTTTTATCTATAGTAGGCTGTGGTTAGTACAATAAAAGGAGGAAACTAATATTCAGTAATAGAATAAGAAATTGAAACATAAAATAAGAATGTAAGAAAAGGCATCCTGGATCAGAACAAAGCATAGGCAGTGCATCTTTTAGTTCACACAGTGGCTAGTTAAGTATTTCTGAATAATTAACATTTTGCACATGACTGCTCCATAATGAACTGCTTTGGTCCTCATACAGACACAGCATCTCTTTGCTATTTGTTAAATCAGCCTGACTTTTAAGAAAGATGATGATGATGCCTTCAGAAATTAAGCAATGTTATTTTTCCTTCAGCCTCACAAGGAGACCTGGAAAAATCAGTCAGTTTAAATGAATAGGAAAGAAGTACTCTGCTCACATGAGAATCAGAGCATTTCTTCAGAATAATCTGGAGGAGTGGTGAGGTCCCAAAAGAATGGAGGAGAACAAACAACATCTCCATGTACAAAGAAGGGAAGGAGGAGGACCTGGAAACAACAGTCCGGTCAGCTTGATGTCTATACTGGACAAAATGTTCAAACAGATTATCAAACAGCGTGTTTGTGAGTTTTGGATAGGCATGCTAAATTTAATAGGAACCAGACTAATCTTATCTCCTTTTTTGACAGAGTTACTAGCTTAGATCAGTGGAGTGTTGTAGACGTAGTGTACTTGGACCTCAGCAAAGCCTTTGAAAGAGTGACTTATGATATTCTCCTTCATAACATGATAAAATAGGAGTAAATACAATACTACTCTTAATTGGACTTACTATTGGCTGAATGGCTGCACGCAAAGTGTGCTCACTGAATGGCTCCAATCTGGAGGGAAATATCAAGTGGAGTGCCACAGAGCTGAGTCCTGGGCCATGTGGCATTCAACATTGTTATCAATGACTTGGATGGGAGGTTGAAGGGAAATCATAAAGTTAGCGAATGACACAAAACTGGGAGGGGTGGTTGATACCTTAGATAAAGATTAAAAAAAGATCTACTCAGGCTTAAGCAGTAGGCTGAAATGAGTAGAATAGAATTTAACAAGGAAAAATGTAAAGTTGTTCATATAGGGAATAAAAATGTAAGGCAGAAGTATAGGATGGGGGAGATGTGAATTAGCAGTAATTAATGTGAAAGGGAGTTAGATGTTCTTGTGACCAGAAGTTAAATAACAGCCAGCAACGTGATGTAACTGCTAAAAAGGCAAATGCTATCTTGGAGTGCGTTAATAGGAGCATGGAGAACATATCATAGGAAGTAATTTTCCTTTGCTTTGGCCAGACTCATTTCCAGATTTAGGCACCACAATTCAAAAACAACAGTGACAAACTGGGGAAAGTTCAGAGGAAGATGACCAATTGAAGGGTCTGGAAATAAAACTCTTTGAGGAACTATTAAAGGAACCAGGTATACTTAGCCTACAGGAAAACAACTAAGTCAAGATATGATAGCAGTCTTTAGATATCTGTAGGGTTATCACACAAAAGAGGGAGTGGATTTTCTCCTTATTGCTCCAGATGGCAGGACAAGAACCAATGGGTTAAAAGGAAGGAAGGAAGGAAGGAAGGAAGGAAGGAAGGAAGGAAGGAAGGAAGGAAGGAAGGAAGGAATTTAAGATCATGTTGCTATTATTAGTAGAAGATTGCACTTCTTTTTCTCATATATATATATATATATACATACATACATACACACACACACACACACACACACACACACACACACACATATATATTCAAATGTGTACCAAACTGGCACTACTATCATTCTTTAAGAATATGTTGTCTTTAGCACCACAAAACAGGATAAAATAATCAGTTTATAATGTAAATTATTTGTATTAGAGAAATTATAAGGCAATATTTATGCAAATATTGCAGCCACCCAGAGTCCCCTATTGTGGGGGAGATGGGCGGGGGAGAAATCCAATAAATAAAAATAAATAAAATAAAATAAAAATTATAAGGCAATATTACAACATCCTTCAATCATATGATTTCCACTAAAAGGTTTATTTTTGTACCTGCCCAACAACAGAGAGAGTAAAGCAACAGGTAATGTGACACCTTTAAAACAGTATTTCATTGTAAGGAAGTTACTGACTGCTCTGTTGTTCTTTAAAAACGCAGAAGGCCGCACTGAAAGTAAATTAATCTTGAAATCCACAGAAATGGTAAAGAAAAAACAGGCTACTGAAACATATTCTAGGACATGCTTCCTCTCAAAGGTCCTTTGAATTAATTATACTTACCCGTGATAATGTAAGGATAATATATTACCCTTAAAAGTGGTGTTATATAGGCACTTGTACAGAGATGCATCCCTTTGGGGAAATTGGTTGGGAGCTGCATTCCATTCAAAGATATTGATAGACAGATCAAATTTAAAAGTGGGCAGGCTTTTCCTTTGCCATACTCATTTTCTCTCTCTGTTCCTTTAGGCCTACTCCAGAGGTTGCTAAAGGAGCGGCAGAACACCAATCAACAGCCCCAGGTTTCCCTGGCCTCATTGAGATATCTAGAATATTACGCAGAAATCAGGGAACAATATAGTGAGATTTCTGAAATCAGCACACACTGAACTGAGCTGAGAAAAAAAAAGAACGTGTGTGAGAGACGGATAGGAAATATTTTGAAGCAACTGTGAGAAATCGCCATAAGGGAAAATAAAACCCTGCATGGTATATATTTGCCCAGCTCCAAAGTAGAAACCTGCTTCTCTGTACAAGAATTTAATACCAGAAAGATAGCCTAAGGACAACATTTATTGTGAAGTAATAGCTGAGAAAATTAGAAGCGCTTGACTTCTGCCATGAGGCTCCAGGGACATTATGATTAATACATAATCTCTATAGATGTTGTTAAATTATAGTTTAATTTGTTATTAAGGTTTTATTATGAAAAAAAGCAAAAAAAATCTGTTATAAACTTTAAGACAGAAGAACTCTCTCATTTGTTTTTGTAATTTAAGGTGCCAGTTTATGAACCATTATAATACTCCATAAAATGTCAATGACTTGAACAAAAATAAAAGAATACGCTTGAGTTGCTTTCCTCGTGCGGATATAAATAAATAATTTACTTGTGAAATCCTTACAAAACTCCATACAGCATGAAAAGCATACCTATTAAGCATCACTTGGGAAGCCAGGATATAAACTGTAAAAATAAATAAATAAATAAATATAATTGCCATGATTTTTCAGAGGATGCAAGACATTAGCTAAGATTCTCTATAGGCCAAATATTTGCTGTGTAAAATGTGTCACCTGACCAGGACTTTGGGCAAGTTCTACCCAATCTTTTGATACTAAATTCTAGTCCTGTAAAATTACTCTGATTACTGTCTGAATATGGAATGCCAAGGTGCTGTAAAATAAAGATGACCTAAAAAACATCTTAAACATTTCTCCTGGTAGAAAACTCAAGAGTGAGAATAAGATCTTTGCTCAGCTAAGATCCATAAGTTAGCTAGATCCAGTAACTGGATCTCAGTAGATCTTGAGGCTTCCATACTTTTCTTTAAAACTTGATCTACTCTTTAACCAAGTGAATCCTAAAATATCAATAAGAAAGCTTACCTGAATTTTGGTTCTCTGAGCTTGGTTCTTTTCTTGCAAACATTTCATTACCCAGCTAGGTAACATCTTCAGTGCTAAAATGGGATGGGATTTGCTCTCTATTCATATACTGAGGCATGCCTTGCGAGTGCTGGTGGGGGTGGGGTTTTTGTTTTGCTTCTCTGGTGGTTCCTTGATTAGCATGTTTGCTGCTTGATTGTGTGCCTGGTAGTAACCTTTGCTTATCTGGGTGATGATTGCTGGTGGGTGATCTTCTGGTGTTTTGTCTCTTTTGAATAGTATGTAGATGTTGTTTATCTCTGTGTGTCTGTTAATTGCCGCCTTGTCTGAATACCAAGCTTCCAAGAATTCTCTTGCATTTTTGGGTTTAGCTTGGTCTAAAATGCTGACAGTTTCCCAGTTGAAACTATGGTTCAGTCTGTCCATGTGTTGTGAGATTAAGGAGTTTTCATCATGTCTTCTGAGTGCTCGTTGGTTTCTCATGGATGGTCCATGAGCACCAACGAGCAGTCAGAAAGCATGATGAAACGAGAAACCAATGAGCAGTCAAAAGACATGATGAAACATTTGCAAGAAAAGAACCAAGCTCAGGGAACCCCAAGGACTCCACAGTTCAACCCTGAGCTACACATATTCGCCTCTATTGTTACCTGAATTTTATCTGCTTTCATACAAGTCACTTGCTAATAGAGTTACTGTAATCAGTGACTCCTTGTCCTATTTCGAAAAAAAAAAAATCCTAGTACAAAATGCCATCTGCTTTTGAACTTTCTCTCCTTTATCATCCAACTTCTAATTATTTCAGTTTTGGAAACTCACCAGAAAAGCGGAAATGCCAATTTCAGTACTATATTGCTTCACTGCTGATGTTCAAAATTCTTTACTGTACTGTTGTACAACTTGGGCAGTGGTTCTTCTCACTGGAGCTGGTACTGAGAAAAAAGTGCTTATTTTGCTATATGGGTACTAGAATTTAATACCAAACATCACAATACTTGCTAACTCAAATCCTTTATTCATTCAGCATCTGGCTAAAAGCCAAACAAACTGCAGAGAGCACATTTACACTTAGGCTGTTCTAAGAATACTGGATATAATAAGAATATACAGGTTCACTTTCACAAATTCATTCATACCATCAGCACATGTAAACAATTGTACAATGTTACATATAATGAACTTTTAAATAAGTTCTATTCTAATTAAAATCCTATTCCACTCTAAAAGGTAAATGTTGCAAGATCTGCATGTTTAAGTACTGCCTGGTTATGGCTATTAGGGAGAATCTATGTAGTCAAAATTAGCACAGAAATTCTCCTCTTTGACTCCTTTACATTCCCTCTTTCAGACTACCTTGTCTGCTTCTAGTCGGTTAGACTGATTCCCATGGCTGTCATAACTTCCATTTCCTACTCCTTATTTCCACAATCCTTTCTCTCCCGCATCTACTAATACAGCAGATTATGCCAGACTCCATGTAGTCTAGTAGTCTACACGGCCTTTCATTCTTTTACTCAGAATATATCTGGATTAGGAATTTGGACTTTTCTATTGAAACGTAATTTTCTAAATAAAGTTTTTCTTTTCTTCTCTTTTTTAAGGTAAACATCAGTCCCCAGGAATTCTTCCACAAATTGATCTTGTTATTTTTTTTCCTCCTCACACATATGCTGCTGTAAAAAGCTGCTCTAACAAATACATAGTGGCAGGGATGTCCACAGGGAATAGTTAAAAAAAAGTCAAGATGGTGGTCATGCTATCTTTATTTTTTACTGCAATTTGCATGGTGGCCAGATTGTCTCAACTTGTCCTGATAAAATACAATACAAATTAAACAAACAAACAAACAAAAACAATTATAACTGGAAGAGAAAAAAAACACATTAATTAATTCCTAATAGTTCATTGAGAGCCAGTAAGGCGTCAGGCTAGAAATGGGAGACTATGAGTTCTAGTCCTGCTTTGGGCACAAAGCCCACTGGGTGACCTTGGGCTAGTTACTGTCTCTCACAGCCCTAGGAAGGAGGCAATGGCAAACCAGTTCAAAACCTTGCCAAGAAAACTGCAGGAATTTGTCCAGGCAGTTGTCAGGAGTCAACACAACTTGAAGACCCAAAATGATGATGATGATGATGATGATGATGATGATGATGATGATGATCTCCCAGTGAGACACTACCTTGATGTGGTTGTGGGGCTTGAGTGCTCTGAAAAGGATGAGAGCTATGTTAGAGGTTCAGCCATACTGGACAGGTCTCACCAGAGGAGCCAATAATATGGTGAGACGTAATTTATAGAAACCTATACTGGATCGGTCGTTGCCTGGGTCAACAAGGACCGCGCTAGGTGTTCTAGTTCCTGGATATCTGGTAATGACTGGGCTACAGGACTCAGGACTGTTGGCTGAGCAACCAGGGCCAGCAGCTGCAGGACTACTGGAAGAAAAGTTGCTTATCCGTTGCAAATATACAAAGACTGAAAATAAAGAAATAATGATTTGCTATTATAAATCAAGTCCAAGGAGAAGAGGATATCTGAAAAGAATGCACCAGTTCTGGAAAGAACAACATCCAGAATCAAATAACAGAACAGAGGCTAGCAGATAATACAAAATAAAGAATTCACAGAAGTAGAATTGGAAGAACTGCAAAGGTCTACCCAGGGCAAAGAAATCAAAGCCTTGCCAGAAATAGCTCAGACAGTAGAGACAATCCAGGGGGAGTCAGTACTGGAGGAAGCTAGCATCACTATTCTCATCCCCAAACGAGGCACCCTCTTCTCTACTGTGATGGAATGTGAGGGTGACCTTGGAAGACAGGGGGAAGAGATGCCACCTAGGGGATGATCAGATAAAAGAGAAAGGAGTCCATGACAGAGTAACAGCCAAAAAAAGGAACGTAGGAAGGACCTGCCCTAACTGCTCAGGCAGTAAATAGGGAGGGTGGGAAATCTGTACTTTCAGATTTTCAAGATTCTATTAATGTAGCCTTACAATAAAGCAGAATTAGCTCACCTAGTTGGGTTTCCTGTCTGGTTTACCTGGGAAGGCTGACATATACAGGTGAAACTTGAAAAATTAGAATATCGTGCAAATGTTCATTTATGTCAGTATGGCAACTCAAAAGGTGAAACCAATATATGAGATAGACGCATTACATGCAAAGCGAGATATGTCAAGCCTTACTTTGGTATAATTGTGATGATTATGGCGTACAGCTTATGAAAACCCCAAATTCACAATCTCAGAAAATTAGAATAGTGTGAAAAGGTTCAATATTCTAGGCTCAAAGTGTCCCACTGTAATCAGCTAATGAATCCATAACACCTGCAAAGGGTTCCTGAACCTTTAAATGGTCTCTCAGGCTGGTTCAGTAGGAATCACAAGCATGGGAAAGACTGCTGACCTGACAGTTGTGCAGAAAACCATCACTGACACCGTCCATAAGGAGGGAAATCCCCAAAAGGTAATTGCAAAAGTAGTTGGATGTTCCCAAAGTGCTGTATCAAAGCACATCAATAGAAGGTTATGTGAAAGGGAAAAGTGTGGTAGAAAAAGGTGCACAAGCAGTCTGGATAGTGGACAATGCAATACCTGGAGGAAGCAGAATAGAAGAGAAAGAACTGGAGAAAATCACAAAATACAAAGATCTGCAAACAGAAGTAGAACAACTGTGGCAAAAGAAAGCATAGATAGTATCAATAGTAATAGATGCCTTGCGTGCAATTTCAAAACATCTGGAGCAGCACTTGAACACCATTGACATTGATAAAATCACCAGCAGTCAATTGCAAAAGGCAGCTTTACTTGGAACAGCTTACATCCTGTGATGATACCTTTAATATTATCAAACATCTGCCTCTCCCAGGTCCTTGGGAAGGACTTGAGAGGTGGACAAAATTGCCAAATCCAGTCTAAACATCTGTCTGACTGTGCGATCAACCATAATAATGTTAATATGTTGCTCTCAAAAGTGAAGTTATCTGATCTATTCCGACATACAGGCTGTAGATGACAACTGTCCTATATAAGCAAGCTGGAAAGAGATGTTGAAATAATCTTCTCCTGGACCAGACAAAAATTGCTTATTTTGCTGCCTTCTCTTTAGAGGAACTTAGTTACATGTCCCTGATTTGATGATGTCTGTGCCTTATTTAGTATTTTAGTGTTCCCCATTTCTTTGTAACACTTCAATCTGTTCTTCTAAACACATGTATAACATGTCATATTACTTTGTGCTTGAACCCTTTAAAAGAAATGACCTAAGCTACTAAATTGATACTAGTCAACATGTACTTATGTTTATCACTCATAGGTGGACACCCATAAGATACATAAATCAAACTAGTATTTTGTGTACCATATGTATAACTAGTACAAAGATAGCTGGGAACACTATGTTGTAAATATAAACAGAACAATTTTGAAAACAACAACAACAAAAAATAATGCACACTGTCTACAGACAAAATCCTGAAACAGTAGATTTATATTTGCTTTTCAGAAAAATCAAGCTGTTCCTAAATAAACAGAAGCTTTCATGTTTAAAAACTTAAATGGTGGAACAGTATTTTCTTTAAAATTCAAACTTTACCTATTTAAGAACTATCCAAGATATCTTATTCCTAACAAAATTATGTGTCTTGCTTTATATTATTTTCCTAAAATGCTAAGCCCAGAACTATCTGGGAAATAGCAGGGAAACTATAGCCACAGACACTGGCCTCTTAAAGCTTTAGCTTCCTTTATACTGCAGATCTGCTATTCAGGGTCATAATCCAATTTATTACCTTTGATTCAATGGCCTTGCTTAAAATCATTTTAAAAGCTCTTCTCTTTTCCTTTCCCGTTCCCTTTCCCCCACCAGAGAAAAACAAGCACCACTATGGCTAACATTTCAGGTATTAGTATAGCTGGGGAAGTAGCATATTGGAAAAGCTTTTAGCTAAAGCAAAGCCTGACAATCTAATAATTTATTCCACTTCTGTAAGTAAGAATTCTAGCCTTTGACTCAAAAAGGAAAACACTTATTTAGCTTGGCTTCTTTTCTACATATTGCTTTGGAAAACATTACCCATCATACCATCATAGGCAATGAAGACAAACCTTTTTTGTTCAATTAACAAATCTTGAAATATTTTTTCAAGATGTAAATGGAATGCAAATTGAGTGCGCAACCTGAAATAAAAGGTTTAATACCATCTTCTCCACCAGACTTATTATTGTCAGGGTAGAAAATCTGAGATAGGGATTGAACAAAGAAGGACTTGAGTTGGTGCATCATCACCTTTCTTCCTCCATTTGCTCTTATTTCTGCCCCAAAGCAAACTGGAAATGTTGAAAAACATGATAGAAAAACATAATAGACTAAGTCTTTAAACATGTGTTTAAAGTTTTAATCACTTTGCATGGGTAATGACCAGACAACCCTAATGAATAGGGTTTATTTACAGTCTTGGAAGTTGGAAAAGGAAGTAATTATTTCCTTCCCAGCTTCATTGTTCAGATATATCTATAGCTGTTTTTTGAAAAATAATTCAAAAACTATGTGGACTAAAATATAAATGTAGAAATAAAACTTGGCATTCTCTGAATGCTTTCTATCAGAGACAACTCTTGCCAAATTGGGAATAATAATCACAAGGCTGAAATACTGTAATATCTTGCAAAGAATTCAACAGCCTCAGACCTGTAATGTAACAACTTTTATAGGGTAATATTACATTACCTGATCTATCTTTTTTTCTAACTAGACTAGTTGATTTCCCAGTAGTTCCATGTGTTACTTCTAACTACTGTAATACAAAACACTAGAGAGTGCTTTCCTACAATGGAAAACTACTGCTAGTGGTACTTGAACAACTTATCACCTTTGTCAGATAAACTACATTTCCCCTCTGTGTTTTATCCGTATATGTTTATGGACAAATAAAACTACAGTATCAAAACTGTAATCATTAAATGTTACCTCACTTTCATGGTTCTTTTCTGGCAACTGAGATTCTGAAAACTATAATCACTATAGAAGTGACACCAGGTTCTTCATCCAGTTCTAGATGTCCAAATGAGCTTTACCACTATAGAAATGTCTTAATTAAAAAGATCAAACACTGTGCATTTGCAGCTTATTAAACTTCAAATTCAAGAATAGCCAGCAAACCTGGGACTTAAGTAAGAATCCTGGGATCTTTATGCAACAACTTTCAGTTTATTAGTCCTTATATATTTTTTATAATATAGCATTTGATCTTATCTGACATATATTTTCCTAAATAAGCAATTATCAGGTCAATATACTGCAGCTATCATGTTAAAGATATCTATTGGCTGGCCACTTCCAAGAGTGCCACATTTATCAAAGACTCCATTATTGTTGGAAGAAACTACTAAATTTCTTACAGCATTTTTGCCACGATGGATCACTTCCAATATAAAAATATTGCTGTATATTGAACTATACACTTACATTTATTGTTACATCCATTTAACTCATAATTTATAACTGAAACATTATGGTTGTACACAAGAAGAACTGGAGAATGCATTATTACAATTACGTGGTAAGAGACTTCATTATCTATAATGCATTGCTACTTCAGAGTTATTTTTAAAAACTGAAGCAATGTACCTGATGAAAATCGGAGAATTCCAGTATTTGGAACAATTTTTCAGTTTTATAAAACCTTCTTTCAGTTTCTCCAAACTCTCTTCTATTTCATTACTTAAACCCTGAAGTGCTTGCAGCTCTGCTCTTAAGCTTCTCTTTCACTAGGATTTTAAATCATCAGTCTGTCTGGAACAGAGCAGGCAGTTGCACCTAGGTGATCTGGTCTAAGTTCAAAGCTAAGCAGTACCATGTTTGGTTTGTACTTGGATGGGATACTACTATGTCAAATCAGGACTAAATGTTAGACTAGGAAGTAAAAAAACCAACCCCGAAGAATGCAATGAGAAACCTTTGTGGCCAAGAAAACTGCATGGTTGTGCCCATCAGGAGACAAACTCAACACAAGAGCATCTTTTTCTTTATTTTTATATCATGTTCAGTCACCTAAAATTACTGTATGTATCTTCAGATCACATACTTCAGCCATAAGCTTCCTCAATAGGCAGCTGAAAGTTTGTAGTCTATTCATAGACTGTACTCACAGCAGCCTTGACTCAATTGCTTAATGTTTTGTTCAGCTCTGAAAACCACTAACTTTTGTTTAAACTCATGGGCCATACTAAGACAAGCTACAGTGCTAAAATGACCCAAAGAGTTGGCATGAAAATCAGTGCTACACTAAATAATCTGCAATCTTGAACCTTGTAAGATCTCAGACACTCTTGGTATTGATAATGCATATATGGGAACTCTCATATTGCTTGGCAATACTAGTGCATCCAGATCTCTATTCAAAAACTATAAAAGAAGAATGGCTTGTACTGAGTGAAAAGCAGTGTGGGTGAAGATGGAGACACCAGAATGTTTGCAGATTGCACCTTATCTGTGTTTGCACAACCCCAACTCCATGCTAGCCAACTGTATTTTAGTCTTGGGCAAACTCAGCCTGTGTGGCTAGTTTATGGTGAGCAGGTTGCTCAAAAGCAACACAAAACTGAACTGAGTAAAGTGTGCTGTATGAACATAGACTATGGCTGTGATCTTATAAACATGCTCCTTGGAAGAAGTATCATAGAAGTAATAAGACTTACTTCTAAGTACAGATGCATAAAACAGTGCTGAAAAACTGTGGAAAAGAAGAATAGAAAGGCAGAGAGATGATAATATACAAGCTTACAACCCTTAAGCATCATTATGTTTGGGCATTATGCAAGTAGACATTACTTTTTCACTGGGTAGGAGATATAAGTAACATTGCAATATTATACAAGTTCTATCTAGAAGAAACTTCTGCTGACGAATGGTTTTTAACCCCAGAGGAAGTGCTATGCATACTTATTACAGAATAAACTTCATTACATGCTATGAGGACTTGTTTACTCCTGAATAAAAATCACAGTATTAGTATAGTATAGGCCTCATCTATCACTGACTTATTTTGAAATAACTATGCATAGAATCACACAGCACTTCTCCATATTTAATATATCACAATGCTTTAATCATCTCTCTCTCACACACAAAAGAAAACTCCTAAGCTAAGAAAATAAGTAAAAAAGGCACGGCTTAGCCTCTTTTGGGAAAGTGTAGTTTATATTTCTGTGTATGAGTTCCAATGAGAAGCAGCGGAGATATAGGTAAAGCCATAGAGTTTTATTTAATGCTTACTTTATGATAACCTTGAGAGTATTTTGAATGTTTCATAAAAATTAGAACATTGGGAGATTTGGGCTCCATGGAACAGTTGAAATATTGAAAAACAATAAAAGCGGTACAGGCAGGAATCATAATAATCAGAAGTGCACAAAAATTGCAGAATTGGGTCAAAAGCAAACAGGTTGTTAAGCTAGCTAAACCAGAACAGACACTCTTAATTAAAAGTCAGAGAGGAGCAGCATCTCTCAATCAGGAATAGCTTCTTATAATCTGCCCCCCCCCGCAGGTGTATGGGATCTACTGGATCTGAAGTCAACCTGACAAACCGTGGGATGTGGTGTGATCGATCGTTATGGTACTTGGATAGGAAAACACAGTGGGCATTGCTTCAAGTGCGACTTTGGTGACAGGGTGGTGGGTGAAGCTCGCTTAGGGAGCATTTCGGGGACCTGGCAGACAAATCCTGCCCCCCCGGAGCCGTCACACCGGCCTTTCCCTACCCTTTGCAAACGGCCGGCCAGCCCTTTCCTCCCTCGGGCGATTTCAATGACAACCCACAGGGTCAGAAAGCCTTATACTGTAACGGCGTCGCACGTACCACGGTGTTTTTCATCATCGCTTTGATGGTGAAGCCATCGCTGACCTGCTTCTTCGTTCTTCTTGCGTGTCGCAGCGGCTCCTGCAGCTGCTGGGGTCTCTGCTTGGGGGGGCTTACGCCCTCTTTCTCTGCCACCATCTTCTCCGGCGCCTGCTGCACGTGGGATTTGAGATCAGGATTTTAAAAGGAAACTACTTGGGTACGCAAAAAGGTTGGGATTTTTTCCCGCCCCCAAAAATTCTGATTTTCGTCCCTCTGCATGTACTGTCTTCACCCCTTGGTTTAGCCCCTGGGTAGGCTCCTGTATGGATTCGAGGAAGAGGAGGAGGGGAAGGGGGAAATATATGCCTGTTTCTAACACCAACTCGCTTCTAGGGAGTCCGTTGCTAGGCAACGTATCAACAACCAGACGCGGGAGCACAAGGATTCCGCCCTTGTCGGAAACCTCGCTCCCGCTGAGCGGACTCGATTTACATACGCATGCGCAATCGGAGTAGCTGAAGTCACTCTACGCCGTGAAGTCATGGAGTAGCTGAAGTCGGTTGACCTCAGTTTACCGAATAGAGGGAGAGGTCGCGGACGGCGGCGACATGGCCGGGTTCGGACAAGTATTAAGATACGTGGAAAGCAGGATGGGCCCTCGCTAGCTTTAGAGCTTTCCAGTGAGTGGTTTTCCCACCAAAAGTAGGTTGTTCTGGATCAGAAAATGCGTGCGCCCCTGGCTCCCTAAGAGGGAAAGTTAAATGTTTTAGAAAGCGGAGCAAATTAGAGAGATTGACTATCCCCATATATAATACCCTGGCATTTTAAAGGGTTTAAAACCTTTTTCTAAATTTTATTTCCAAAGTACATTTTATATACAATTACCGAGAATGAAGAGGCTATTAATTCCATCCGTCTGCGCGTTTCCGGGCCAGTAAACCCTACTGACTTTCTACGGGATTTATTCTCAGCCTAACTATCTTCCCCTTTCCTGCAAAAAGGATAGGAATGTCAAAAGCGCAGAGACACGTATAGCACACTAGAAGGTTTTTATTTGGTAATTTATTTTACAGTACTCCTATCCCGCCCCAGTCTCAAATGACTCTGAGCGACGTACAACTTCAAACAAAGCAATAATAAATAAATCCAAAAGGCCATCAAAGCCCAAAAAGC
Organism: Liasis olivaceus; assembly: GCA_030867105.1. Taxonomy (NCBI): domain Eukaryota; kingdom Metazoa; phylum Chordata; class Lepidosauria; order Squamata; family Pythonidae; genus Liasis; species Liasis olivaceus. Next base: position 256,496,757 of record CM061349.1, on the reverse strand, counting down.
ACACACACACACACACACGATCAATAAACACCTGTTTTATTTGGACTGGTGTTACTTTTATGATCAGAAAACAAATAATTGCGAAGTGGACCGCTGTGTTTTTTTTTTTAATTACTCATGCTCTGAACATTCCTGCTTTAACACGAAAACAGTTTTGTCAGATGGACTCTGTTAAACTTAAATCTAATACAGAAGATCGTACTTGTCCTACGTCTATCAAAAGCCGATAGGGGGAAAAAAACCAAACCACGAATATCCAGTGAAGGAATTGAATTCACCTCGCTGCCCTTTTAAAGAGCATTTGTTCTTGGAAGTCTCATTTCTTGAAGTAGGCAAAGACTTAGTTCTAACCATGCTGTACTGTTTTATCCATCCATCCATCCATCCATCCATCCATCCATCCATCCATCCATCCATCCATCCATCCATCCATATAGATTTTTGAGACAGATACACATTTAAAAATGTTGTGGTTGCACAGAAATCGGAGGTCCGAACTGCGCGAGCAATCTCATCTCACAAGGCAGGCGTTCCTCCCCTGTCGGCTAGATCAATGCGGCACCGAGACCGTCTGCCTTATACAGAACGCGATGATTCAGGAGACTATACAGTATGATCGAAAGAAGGCAGCCTGGCCGCTCGATAGACACATTTGATTCCGTGCGTTACACGCGGAGTCCTTCCGCGGCAGGAGGAAGGGAGGGAAAGAAGGTGAGGACTACATTTCCCAAAGCGCTTTGTAACGTGGCTTTGCTCGCCTGCGCACTGGGCACCTTACCGTCTCGCCGGCCTGCAGGGAGCGTAGATCCTCAAGTTTGGGTTTTGCGCTTCGAATGTGAACAGAGCAGGGCTTCAGAGCGCCCCCCTGGCCGCCGCTGGCCATGATAGGTGAGTGAGATTCGGATGAAGTCCTCCACCCCCCCCCTTTGTTTTTGGGCGGGGAGGGCGCGAGATGGCGGAAAATAAAGCGGGACAGTGAGGTGGTACGTCTGCTACAGAGTACAGCTGTACCTTTGCACATACGTACGATTTCACAACTCGTGCTTTCAGGTTTGGAAGCAGATATCCCACATTCATTTAGTTCACAGGTTACACCAGTGCGCACATTTGCAGACTTTCGAGATATTCTGATCTTTTCCGAAGGCAAGATGACAGAAGAGGACAGGGGACAAGAGAAACCCGTGTTTAACTGAAAGCATGACCCAAAAGTCTCGTGAGAGCATTTGGGAGGAGATTGTAGCTATTCAGATTATTTTCTGCATGATGTTGTGGTATCATGTTGCACTGAGCTGTTCTCTTCCTAAAATGATCTAATCCAGCAATACTTCATTGCATGGTTCATTGCACGGGACCTCTTGCTTACAGCAAAAACTGGAAGAGCTCCCATCTGATAACAACACCAATGTTTGTTGACATGCCTGCTGCATGACATGTGTGTCACACGCCCTCCTTCGGAACTGTTGTGCCTTAAGTATTCCTTGTATCTTGTAAAAAAAAAAAAAAGTTTTGTTTTGAAGGAAATGAAATGAAACTAATCAGCAGCTAATCATAAAAAGTAGTTGAACTGCAAGTTACAACCTCTCCTTGCTTCCTGCCCTGTTCCAGAGGCTGGAAGGAAGCAGAGAGTTGCGGATGAGAGATTCACTGGACTTTGCCCCTTTATATCTTCAGTTCCTTGGGGAGTGGGAGGTAATTGTATGAAGAAAGAAAAAAGGAAAGAAAGAAGGACAAGTGCAATAGTTCTTGTGTCTCCTTTGCTCATCTTTTATATTATATTATTTTTTAATTAGGAAGAATCCAAATCAGCCTTCTTGACCCTGAGGTGGGGGGGGGCTGGGTTCACATGACACATTGATCAAACACACAAACTTCCCAATCCTTTTTTCATTTAATGTTATGTGTGAACCCATCTAGATTTGTTAGTACAAAATTCAGTGTATTCTATGAATCCAGAAGATTGAGTTAATTAAGTACAGTAAACCATTTCTGAGATAATCATGGACTCCGTATTGGATGGACCTAGTTGACTTATTTGGCTATAAATCTCTTCATTGAAGTGACTGAAGTAAACCAATGTGGAAGATTAGTATGGAATGAAACAGCCCTAGAAAACATGTCATATTTACAAACACTGTAAATTAATGTGGCAGAAACTAAATGGTTTCTGTAAGAGCCAGTACAGCTGCTGATTTCTGAATAAATTTCTCCCTGTGCTTGATTCAGCTTGATCATCTCTAAATTAAAACTGCCAAACTTTCTCCACAATGGTTATAGTTACATATGATGCTTATCTATGGTTGAGTGTTCACCATGGTTTACTGAATTAATCGGATTGCCTGTGTTCACATAACACACAGAACTGCAAACCAGCCAACCATGTTTTATTGCAGCACGTTGTGCAAGCTGTTTTTCTTCCTCCAGCTGATCTGTGTTAAATTTCAAAAGATGGGGACAATAATCCCAGCTAGCAAGAAAGGTACCATTCTTGTGTTTAACTCCTTGACCACTTTAAAAAACCAAATTATTAGTGATAGCTTCAGATCAAGCACAGTCTCACATGAACTTTTTCTGTTCTTTGGTTTGTGACCATAATAAATAAAATAAAAGTTTTTTTTTAATTACATAAAGGCAAAACCAATTCTATAACTCACTGTTCACTGTCACTCGTGCCATAATTACTTCCCAATTGATTACTACAGTGTGCTCAACACTGAAGCAGAAGCTTCAACTGGTCCAGAATGCAGCAGCATCCATAGTTTTGGGCAGCTAAGGTTTACCTGGATTACACTGCTGTTGCGTGAGCTGTACTGGCTTCCAGTTGTTTTCTGGATACAATTCAAGGTGTTGGTTGTCACCTTTAAAGCCCTGCCTGGCACAGGGCCAGGTTACTTGCAGGACTGCCTATCCCCAAGGGCCTCTGCCTGTCCCAGTTCCCTTCTATTAAACAATGTCATCTTGTGAGACCAAGGAGTCATGCCTTTTCTGTTGGGGCACCTGCCCTATGGAGCAGCTTCCCTACTGAGATCCAGAGCCCCCCACCCTCCTGGCCTTCCAGAAGTCTCTGAAGACCTGGGTTTTCCCCTAGCAATGAGCTGAGGTGTTAGATAAGCCCAATATAGGTGCAGTTTGTATGGTAGAGTTTGTTATATGATGCCTTGGTTACCGTATAATTATGTTAATTCTGGTTTTTGCTTGATTTAGAGAAGTTTTATTATATTGTTTTAGATGATTATTGTTAGCCATCCAGGGATCATATATAAAATGGTTGCCCATATACATTTTCTAAAATTAAACCTAGTAGAGAGTTCTGCACAATCCTATGTGTGGTTCCTTGTAAGTAGGTACCACTATGTTTGGTGAAGTTTACTCCCAATAAGAATGTACAGAGTTTTGAACTAAGTAAGGGTAAATACTGGGTTGTTAGATTGTGATATTATTGCCTTAGGCAATAGAAAATTCATTCCAATGAGCTTGCTGTTTAAATCTCCCAAGTAGATTTCACCCAGATAATTTCACCCAAATACTAATTTTTCATGGTTCACTTCTGTTATTTTGATTCCTGTTATACCAATAAAAAGAATATATTTTCTTTTTCTGCTTTATCCACAGTGATTAAAAAACCCTTCCTTGATAAATTGTGATTGATCTGTGTTTAAAAGTGTACTTTTGGATTGAATCATAGATTTGAGATTAATAAGTGATTACGCTAAAGTGCACTGAAATATCTGAAACATATTCAGATCAGCAGCAGTTGTTGTTTAGCAATATTTATTCATTTCTGAATTATGTGCGTAGACTCCGTGGGAACATCTCTCCAAGAAACTGTCCCGTATTGATTTGTGGAATATCTAAAAACCTTTTTGGAAGGCCATAGGGCTGCCAGATCTGAGCTGCAAATGTCTGAACAATCAGATGTCAGCAAAGAATTGTTGTGGTTTGCACCTTACTGCTGCCCTCTTGATCATCTGGGTTTCTGAAACACTGTTTGGCTGTACTACCATGTGGTATCTTCTACAAGTACTGTGGAAAAATTAAATGAGGCCCTTGTCAGTATAATGGCTGCCTTTATTCTTATTTTTGCTACTATCTTGTATTCTAAAGGGAATTTTAAGAAACCTGATTTTCAGTAAAAAGCTTTATGTATATTTCTGAAGTGTACATATATTGAAATATATCCTTGCCACCTGTTGCATTTAATTTATTGACTCTTATTGTTATCCAGAATAGAAGTATTTATTTCCTTCTGTATAGCAGTGGAGAAACATAGACTATCTGCAATCTTATATTAGATGCAGTCATCACTACTTGCTCTGTACAGTACATCTGTACATCAATCTAAATAATGTAACTTGCAAGTGTCTCTGATGGAGGGGACAGTTCTTGGATTGGGAGGGTCATCCTACCAAAAAACAGATCCTGGAAAAATCCCAGATTTCAAAATGCAGCACAAGATCATTCCTCAGATGGCAGGCCAAGGAACTTCTTATCTTCAGCCCTCTTGGAATCCATTGTGCTTTCTCAGCTCTTATTTGCACATCTGTTTCCTCCAGAAGCAGATGCTGTTAGGCATAAAGGGACTGCTTCAAATGAGTGTTTTGGTCTGATAAGAGGATGAACAGTTCCTGTTCCAGTTTCTGTTGCATGTTGTAGAAGCTATTTGTTCTAGGTTATTTTTTGAAGGGGTTAGGGGCTGCCACTTAGTATTTGTATATATAGGACCTCTCATGTGACAAGGGGATGCATTAGAAAATACATTGCAGATATTTCTGCCAAACCCCACAAATTCCAATGCTACTGAACACTGAAAAAGTGGTGGGTGCCAGTCACTTTAGCCAAGAGAAGGAGGGCTGAAGAAGAACCCAGATCCAATTTTATCCATCCACAACACAAGACTGAGGAAGCAGCTATCACTTTGGCAGATTCATTCATGAAAATCAGCCTGGGACATCACTCACGCACATAGTTATAGTGGGTTGGTTTGGTTTTGGCTTAACCTGATGGATTAATCCATCAATTATGGTTTGTAAGCCATGGTTTAAAGTTTAGTGTAATTGTGAACGCAGCCATCTGAAGTTTATTCAACAAGCGTGGCTTAGCATTGTGAGAACCCAGATACAGCCCCCATTTCTTGACGTAAACTTTGGATGGCATACATCTTACATCTAGCAGTATGTTTTGTATTTTGAAGCTTGCATTTCCATTCATTTTACCTTAGTTAAGAACAGGAGCTTAAGATGACAGTAGGCATGTACAATCCATCTGCTGTTCCCCTGATCTATGGACACAGATTTCCCCTGTCCAGCCCATCTTCTCTAACTTAAGTTGAGGACTTATATTGGCACTGGCCTCAACCAAGATACCCTCTAATCTCAAAATTTAGTTAAGAGTTTAGGAACACTGGTCAAATCCCGACCCTGCTCCTGAACATGGCCATTAACTTTGTGCTCCCTTCTTGTTGGGATGTCTTGCACTTTAATATTTTAATAAGCTGAAATAATTCTGGACATACAGTGTGCGTTTTTTCTCTTCCTTGAGTTAGCATCCTCTGTGGAATTAATTCAGTAGAAACAGATGCCCAAGATTTCAGAATAATTATAATATCACTAAAAGCTTCATAACCTGATTACTAAAGCCTAATGTTCAAAATTTGATTTTCAATGGTCTTTCAAATTATTCCCAGTCTTAATAAAAAAGAAATGTCAAGATAAAATAAAGCAGTATTTAACTATCTATGTATAGGTAGATAAATTTTAAGGCATTCAAGATATATCTAGCAAGCAAGCATACAGGTAGCTCTTTAAGGGTTTTTTAATTATATGATTGTATCTTCTTAATATCTCTGTATAATGGTAAGTGGGAAAGACCTTGAGAGATGGGATGAAGAGATGCTGCCTAGGGAACGGTCAGATAAGAGACAGTATAGCCTGCAGCTGGAAAGTGGGCAGGGCGAGGCTCAGAAGGGACTCTCCCTAATTTCTCAGGCTGTAAAGGAGGCAGCAGGAGAATTTTACTTTCAGATTTGCAAGATTCTGTTAATGTAGCTTCACAGTAAAGTAGAATTAGCTTATCTGGTCATGTTTCCTATCTGGTCTACCTGGGAAGGCTGACAATCTGTACAATTTTATGTATGCAAGTACACTTTCCTTATGAGGATTTCTGATATGGGTGTTTGGGCCAGCCACTCTCTCTCAGTTTAACTCACCTCACAGGGTTCTTTGGAGAAAATAGGAGGCTGAAGTATTAGATATGTTTGCTACCTTGGATTGATTATATGTGTAGATAGATATAGTTATAGATGTGTGATAAAAATCTAATCATTATTATTATCTAGTGCTGGTCTTCCACTAGCAAAAATGTCTCTTTCGCAGAAGTAGAAAGGACAGTTTCCCTGTATACCCATTCATCCTCCTGTGCTCTGCTGCAGTGGTATCAGCATTAGTTTTTACTCCTCGTTCCTTTAATATTTTAAGTGAACCTGCTGTGTAAGAATGGCCCCACTTTGCAAGGACCCTTAGTTCTGTGAGTCCCTCCCTTGGGAAACTTCATCATATGCCTTCTAGCCATACCAAAGTACTAGAAATAATGAAAATAGTAGCTGTAGGCCAAATGGTTTTGTTTTTGCTGTCTGGTCTCCAGGATCCTACTTTAATTTGCTGCTGTTTTCATGAGGTTAATTTCTTTTACTTTAAAAAACATTGATGCTTTTAAAGCACCACAAAGCATACTTTCCCTGTGTGTAATGCCAATGTTGAAGCATTTTAAATGCTGTAGAAATCACAAGGGAGTTTTAGGATTATTAGAAATCAGATACCTGAAGTTCTCATCAGACCCAAGTTACGACATTGGGGGCGGGAATGATGCCATCAAGTTTTAGACAAATACAGAATATGACATTTATAGGTTTGAGTTTTAATTTTTATAAAGATTAGAAAAGAATCCATGTAGTTAGCGCAGATGCCACTCATTTTAACATGAGTTGAGCACTGCTTTTTCAGAGTTAGTTTGTTTTAGCTTAAGGTTAAAAATCAGGATTGTGGATTCAGTATGAATTATTGATTTTTCAGGTTTGATTGCCAAGTTTAAAACTTGTTTCACAATACTTTGCAAAATAAATGTGGTTGGCATTACTTATACTTTGGCACTGCTGCTCTAGCCTGCTCATTTGGTCATCCCAGTGTCCTGGCTGTTTGATCCCAAGAAGACTTACTTAAAATGAAAGATCTGGGCTTTGGCACTATTGGTAGACTGGAAAGTTTACTGCAGGAACTTTCCCAGCTGGGTAAACTCTTAGAGCCAGATGGTAATGTAGATTCATCAGTGATGACATCCTTAAGCGTTTCCATGACAAAGCCAGCAGGCATGTGTAATTGCTTGCTCAAAAGTATATGACTGAAGTGGAAGAAAGCCAGGACCTTCACATGTATCCAGTGAAAATGCTATGGAATGAAGCAGGGATCTTCTCATTCTGTTAGTGGGTCTAAACGCATGCCTGGAAGAACCATTGGGAAAAGAGTTGGTGTTTTAGTATCAGAAATTGGAAAGACCAAGTGATGCTTGCTGATAACTTTGGACTTAAAAGAACTTTCAGAAGACTTCAGATTCCTTTATGACTTGAAACTGCAGAAACTACAGGTAGTCCTTGACCTAGATCGTTTGGTCAGTGACTGTTCCAGGTTATGATGGCACTGAACAAATGGTTATATCCGGTCCTCAGAGTGCCAGCCATCCCAGCACCCCCATGGTCACGTGATCACAATCTGGATGCTTGGCAGCATATTCTCACAACTGGTTGTCAAGTGCCCCACGATCATGTGATCGCCAGTTGCAACCGTCCCTGTTGGCTTGCCAGAAAGTCAGTGGGGAAGCTGGCAGGGAAGGTTACAAGTCACTGAGGTAAGTCTCCCTTACCTGTGCATCCTCCTCCAGCCTGTCTGCACTTATGCTGGCCATTCACACACACCCTCATGCACCATCCCTGACCTGCGCAGTGCCTCTCATGTACCCTCCCTGACCCTAACCCATGCTGTGCCTCTCACTCACCTCTCGCACCTTCCCCAACCCTCCCTGACCCATGCTGCGCCACTTGCACATCCCCTTGCACCCTCCCCAAGCCTAGTGCACCCTCCTTGTGCCACATCACACCTCTCGTGCACCCTGCCCGACCTTGCCCCGCACCCCTGCGACCCTCTCAGTCCCCCACCTGGTAGCAGCCACTTACCCGCCTGCAGACCTGGGACTTGCAACTTCCTACTGGCTTCCCCACTGACTTTGGTTGTGGGAAGCTGGTAGGAGGTTGCCTTTCCTGACAACTCTGGGATTCAGTTAACGTTGGCAACTGGCACTGCAGGGATTGCTGCTGTCATTAAGTGATGCGGTCACGCTTTACGATCACATCGCTTAGCAACAGAAGTTTCGGTCCAATTGCCATGGTAGGTTGAGGACTACCTATATAGAAAAATCATCCTTTGAGTCTGAGTTCTTAGATAATGAGAGGTTCTTCAGAAAGGACAAAAGGAGTTGCTAAGGGCTTCTACTGAAGTAGGGTAACCTGAAGTTCATCATTGAGTCCTCTTCAAGGATTGCTGACTTCAGACACTTTCAGGTTGGCCTTAATAATTTTGCTTAGTCCCACAGCACAGTTTCCAGAGTTAACGTGGTTCATTATAGGAAATGAAAAAAGAGCCAGGAACCACTACTGATGTTAAAAACCCAATTGTTCCACAACAGTACAGAAAATAGTTATTATTTCTGAGAAACTCAGAATGGTTTAGAATTTATTAAATTTTATTTAAATGAGCTCATTTATATACACATTAAAATACAATAATTCAATTTCCGTAACAATAAAACTATATCCCGTAGTATCATAATTCATCTTAGGTGTCCAAGCCAATTAAATACAAGTGAAATATAGTTTGGTAACTTTCCTATTATACAACTGACCTTAAACAGGATCACTTTAAAGCCTTGAATATTTTAATGCTGGATTTGAAACTTACGCATACAGAAGAGGTTAACAGATTCCTAGCCAAAGAGATGAAAGGACCAGGAATATACAGGTAGTCCTCAGATTACAACAGCAATTGCAACCAGGATTGCCATTACTAAGAGATGCCATCATAAAATATGATGTCACATGACCTCATCTCTTAGCGACAGCAATCCCAGTTGCTGTTGTAACCCCAGGACTGCATGGGTCATTAAGTGGGAAAAGGTGAGAGTCCCAGGTAAGGAGTATAGGGCTTGCACAGGTACTGCAGGAAGGTGGAGGGGTGCCGGGGCAGGTGCTGGGGAGTGCAGCAGGTTAGTGGGGCCTGCGGATGGGCACTATGAAGAACAGACAGGCCAGTGGGGGTCACAGGTGGGCTGGGGGATGCTCTGGGCAGGCAAACACTATGGAGGGTGGGCAGGGGGTGCTACAGAGTATAAGATCTGTGGGATCTCATACTCGATAGTGAGGCTTCTTGGGAGAAAAAGCAGTAGAAGCAACTTGTAACCTTCCCTACTGGCTTCCCCATTGACTTTGCTTGTGGGAAGCCAGCAGGGAAGGTCGCAAATGGCAATCACATGAATGTGGCTCACTGAGATGTATTCACAACCCAGACACCTGGATTACAATCATATGACCATGGGGATGCTGCAAGGGCTGCAACTTTGTGGCTGGTCATAAGTCCCTCATGTTCAGTGCTGTTGTAATTTTGCACAGTTGCTGAATGAGTGGTCATAACTCAAGGACTACCTGTAATTGTTATAAAAATAAATCTGTCCCAATTAGACATTGCAATTTCTTGATTTTCTCTACCTATTACAAGTAATCTTCATTTAGTGACTGACTCATTTAGTGACTGTTCACAGTTATGATGGTGATGAAAAAGTAATTTTGCAACTAGTCCTTGCATTTACGACCTTCTCAAGTTTGTAAAGCAAAGGAAAGCTGAAGTAAGATTGTAAGCACAGTTGTGGTTTCACTTAGCAGCTGCTGTGCTTAACAACCCAGTAGCTGGTCCCAGTTGTGGTCGCTAAAACAAGACTACCTGTATACTGTTCCCAGCTCCCAGGGAAGCTTACTTTAGGGGCTCTTTAGAGAATAATGAAGACTTGGCGGATGGGAAAGCCTAATATGGTTTCTCACCTGTTTCTTTCCAAACCAGAGAAGACAGGAGACATGTTAGTGTTCCATTGTACAGATTGAACCAAAACTCCCAGCATTCTTATCTATTGGCATTTTCCAATGGGATTACAGTATTGCAATTCCATTTCCAGGCAGAAACAGATTCCAAAGAATTGAGTCACTGGAAACATGTACAGTGGTACCTTGAGTTACAAACTTAATCCGTTCCGTGACTCTGATCGCAACTCGAGTTGGTCGCAACTCGAGGTAAATTTTCCCATAAGGTTCAATGTAAATACGGTTAATCCGTTCCGCCCTCCGAATTTGGTCGCACCACGAGGCAAATTTCCCCATAAGGTTCAATGTAAATACGGTTAATCCGTTCCGCCCTCCGAATTTGGTCGCACCACGAGGCAAATTTCCCCATAAGGTTCAATGTAAACTTATTCTTGCCAAGCCTGCTCTGCATTTTCTTTGGAGCCATGCTGACACGCACACCAGAAACCTTCCAAACGCCACAAAACACACCACAAGCCTCACCGAACGTCTCCTTGCTACCGCGATATCGCCCACAGGAAGCCGCGACTGCGTGGCAGCAGGGCAAATGGCCGCGGATCCGGTTCATAGCTCGAGGCGGAGTTTGCATGTCGAGGTAAATTTTTGGGGCTGGAGCTGGTTGTATCTCGAAAAATTCGTAAGGAGGGGCGTTTGTAACCCGAGGTACCACTGTACTTGGATTTTTGGGGGGAAAAAAATAGAAGGTGATAGGTCTTTCCTGAAGTTATTCCACCCCACCCCCCACCCCCTTGAGGACTAGGCTAGGTTAGGTGATGTAAATGTGCATGCAAGAACAGAATGGAGGAGGCAGCCTGCTTTGGTGAAGACATTCCAATTCTTCCATGTTCCATTCTAGGAAGCTTCAAGTCAGCAAACCTGAAGGCCATGGCAACATCTGTGCACGTGTTCTATCACTGAGACATCAAGCCAATTTAAAGAGTAAGGCGCAGAGGGAGTACTAGTAGGCAGGCAAAAGTCAGGATTGGAACTAAGCATCATTAATAGAGCATGATCAAGAGGTATAGCCCTTGAAATCCATTGATTCTGCACAAAACAGTCCATGATCACCAGCTGACCAATCGTGTAACTCTTTACAAGTTTGTTTGAATTAGTCTGCTCTCAGGTGAGGTCTTTAATGCCTCTGCTTTCAGAGCTTCATCTCAGCACCAGCTGCTGCTCATCAAGGCTTAATTATCAGAGGGACTACTTAGGAGCCAGGAGTTGCATTTTTGTGTCTTTGCAGCTTCTGACTTTGAACTAAATATGTATTTTCATTCTTGGGCTCGGTGGCGTCTCTGCCTGTGGAACAGACTCAGCTGCTTGAATCCCAGAGCTTGCATTGGATGACCCTAACACAGCCACTCATTTCAGCTGAGAACTCCTCTTTTTGGCAGACTGTCTTCCCAAAAATGGGCAAGGCCAGGGATTTAATTAAATTTTAATATAGTTAACATGGGTACTCCTCATGCATTCATTTCTTTTTTCTTCCTAGCACATTACAGTTATAGCTTAGCAGCATTTAGTGGGGGGGTTGAAGGTTTTACCCAAGACTTTGGGGCCACGTGTTGTGTGTTCCTTAGGAGACTATCCAGAGTAGTTTAGCATTTGAGCGCTTCTAATCCTGGGTTAAGGAATAAAAAACAAACAAAGAATAAGAAACAAATGTACATGAATAGCTTATCTGGATTTGGGGAACCAAATACAATATTTTCATTTAGACCAGAAAGGGTTTAAATATAGCCTAAAGCATTCTATTGTTGTTGAATATTTTGACACCCAGCGTGGTGCAGAAAGATTTCTGCTTGTGAATGTGGACATCCCCGTTCTCCCCCCCCACCCCTTATTTGCATACCCCAGCAATTGTGGGCTATTATCACAATTCTTAAGAGCAGCTTTCAATGTTGACTAGAGGAAAAGAAATAGATGTTGTGTCTTAAAGAACTAGCACCATTGGGTTTCACCCTTTGTTTTTATTTGGTTCTTTCTGTTTTTGGTTCTGCCCCCCCCCCCTTTAATCTGTTGAAATAGCAGATGAAGCTAAAAAAACCTTTTCTCCAAGTACTTCTAATAGTTTCCTCCAGAATTATCTTATTGGAAGAAAATACTCCATCTGCTCCATTCCTTAACATAGCAGAACTTCTAAGTGAACTGTGTGACAAAGACTGGCTGAGTTCCATGCCATGTGGTTTGTGGCCTCAGGCAAGATGAACACAATCTGTTTCTCTAGTTTTAGTAAAGGCAGAGATGGGTCCTTTCATTTGGCAAATGCGAAATGTGATTTGGTGATGCTTCTGTTTTATGCCGTTACCTTGTAATAGTAGCTTCCCTGCTGCCCACCCACGTTTTCAACCGTAGAGGTAGGCATGACATACGTATGCTTAAATATCAGATTCAGCAATAGAATTCTATTTCCGATCATGTTTTCCAAGAACATTTTAAGCCTTTGGCTGCTTGACTTCAGACACGCACTTGAAATTTACAAATAGCATTTTAAAAACGTTTCGTGGTTCTTTCCAATAGCACACCTGTTCTTCCTGCCATGTAACACTGTTTAAAAATTTCAGTTTTTAAAAAATTTATATTACGCATAATACGGATGAAACCAGCTTTATCCGTGGTAGGGTTTCATTTTTACTGGTGTGGTCATCTCTTCATGCGTGTTTTAAAAATTATAGCATTAAACATTTAAGAACAAACTGGCCATGCAGCATTCATTTGCTTGGGTTTAAATGCTTGTTAAAATGGTGAGGACACTGAAATTGTTTTCTTGGATGAGTTCATCTTGAAAGGCAGCTCTCTCCGCAGACTCCATCTAAAGAAAGAATGCCAGAAACTCACAGCCTACGATGTTCATCCTTGTGTTTGGTTTTTGAAAGTTCTCTATCAGATATAAGCCTCTTGGATTTCAGTATCTGCCAGGTCATAAATCTGGGCAGCTGAACGGATTGGTGCTGCATCCAAGAAACCACATTATGGCTTAGTTTGCTGAGTAAGCCCAGCTGTTGTGGCTTGGTCAAGAAACCATGGTTAAAAACAAACCGTGCCTGAGCTTGATGTGTGAATTGTGTGTAGGAATGCCTTTTATGCCCTGCCAAGCTTCATCCTCATGCTAGGCAACACTGCCAGAAAGAAAGGTGATAGAAGGGGATTACTTTTGTCCCCTTCAATAGGGCAGAACCAGCATATTTTATTTGCCTCTTTTTGTAGCCCTTCAGGTACCTGCCTGTTCTGAGTGGCAATCTCGATAAAGCAGGGTTGAGTCAGCTACTGCCCTTGTTCGATCCTCTACCCATTCTGGTCCTGATGTATGTGGCTTTCCCCGGCTCACAGCTATCTTTATTGAGACCATGATATTATTTACAAGAAAACAAAGTCATACAACAAAATCAAAGTGCCTGCTCTTTGGATTGAATGGTGGGTGCCATTTACTTGGGTTGGTTTCAACTTGTTGTTGTTTAGTCGTTAAGTCGTGTCCGACTCTTCGTGACCCCATGAACCATATTGCGCCAGGCCTTCCTATCTTTCACTGCCTCCCTGAGTTTGCTCAATTTCATGCTCATTGCTTCAGTGATGCTATCTAGCCATCTCATCCTCTGCCGTCCCCTTCTCCTTTTGCCTTCCATCTTTCCCAACATCAGGGTCTTTTCCAAAGAGTCCTCTCTTCGCATTAGATGACCAAAGTATCTTAGCTTGAGCTTCATTATCAATCCTTCCAATGAGCAATCAGAGTTGATTTCCTTTAAGATTGACTGGTTTGACCTCCTAGCAGTCCAGGGGACTCTTAAGAGTCTTCTCCAGCACCACAGTTCAAAGGCATCAATTCTTCGGCGCTCAGCCTTCTTTATGGTCCAGCTCTCACAGCCATACATTACTACTGCAAAAACCATAGCTTTGACTATGCGGATCTTTGTCGGTAAGGTGACATCTCTGCTTTTTAATATGCTATCTAGGTTTGCCATAGCTTTCCTCCCAAGTAGCAAGCGTCTTTTAATTTCATGGCTGCAGTCTCCGTCTGCGGTGATCTTGGAGCCCAAATAAATGAAGTCTGTTACTGCTTCCATTTCTACCCCTTCTATTTGCCAGGGATTGATGGGTCCAGATGCCATGATCTTAGTTTTTTTAATGTTGAGTTTCAAGCCAGCTTTCGCACTCTCCTCTTTGACCCTCATCAAGAGGCTCTTTAGTTCTTCTTCACTTTCTGCCATTAGGGTGGTATCGTCTGCATATCTGAGGTTATTGATGTTTCTCCCTGCAATCTTAATTCCGGCTTGTGATTCTTCCAGCCTGGCATTTCTCATGATGTACTCTGCATATAGGTTAAATAAGCAGGGTGACGGTATACAGCCTTGTCGTACTCCTTTCCCTATTTTGAACCAATCGGTTGTTCCATGACCGGTTCTAACTGTTGCTTCTTGGCCTGCATACAGATTTCTCAGGAGACAGGTAAGGTGGTCTGGTGTCCCCATCTCTTTAAGAATTTGCCACAGTTTGTTGTGATCCACACAATCAAAGGCTTTTGCATAGTCAATGAAGCAGAAGTAGATGCTTTTCTGGAACTCTCGTGCTTTCTCCATGATCCAGCGAATGTTGGCAATTTGATCTCTAGTTCCTCTGCCTCTTCGAAACCCAGCTTGTACATCCGGTAGTTCTCGGTTCACGTACTGCTGAAGCCTAGCTTGTAGGATTTTGAGCATAACCTTGCTAGCATGTGAAATGAGTGCAATTGTGCCATAGTTTGAGCATTCTTTGGCATTGCCCTTCTTTGGAATTGGAACGTAAACTGACCTTTTCCAATCCCGTGGCCACTGTTGCGTTTTCCAAACTTGCTGGCATATTGAGTGCAGCACTTTAACAGCATCGTCTTTTAGTATTTTAAATAACTCAGCTGGAATACTGTCATCTCCACTAGCTTTGTTGTTAGCAATGCTTCCTAAGGCCCACTTGACTTCACTCTCTAGGATGTCTGGCTCAGGGTCAGTGACCACACCAGCATGGACATCAGGGACATTAAGATCTTTCTTGTATAGTTCTTCTGTGTATTCTTGCCACCTCTTCTTAATCTCTTCTGCTTCTGTTAGGTCCCTGCCTTTTTTGTCCTTTATCATGCCCATCTTTGCACTAAACGTTCCTTTGATATCTCCAATTTTCTTGAAGAGATCTCTAGTCTTCCCCATTCTATTGTTTTCTTCAATTTCTTTGCATTGTTCATTTAAGAAGGCCTTCTTATCTCTCCTTGCTATTCTCTGGAAATCTGCATTCAGTTGCTTATATCTTTCTCTTTCACCCTTGCTTTTCGCATTCCTTCTTTCCACAGCTATTTGTAAAGCCTCATCAGACAGCCATTTTGCTTTCTTGCATTTCTTTTTCTTTGGGATGGTTTTAGTTGCTGCCTCTTGTACAATGTTACAGACCTCCGTCCATAGTTCTTCAGGCACTCTGTCTACCAAATCTAATCCTCTAAATCTATTCATCACCTTCACTGTGTACTCACATGGAATATGATCTAAGTCATACCTGAGTGGTCTAGTGGTTTTCCCTACATTCTTCAATTTAAGCCTAAATTTTGCAGTAAGAAGCTCATGATCTGAGCCACAGTCAGCTCCTGGTCTTGTTTTTGCCGTCTGTATAGAGCTTCTCCATCTTTGGCTGCAAAGTATGTAATCTATCTGGTTTCGGTATTGACCATCTGGTGATGTCCATGTGTAGAGTCGTCTCTTGTGTTGTTGGAAAAGAGTGTTTGCTATGACTAGCTTGTTCTCTTGACAGAACTCTATTAGCCTTTGCCCTGCTTCATTTTGTACTCCAAGGCCAAACTTGCCTGTTATTCCGATTACTCCTTGACTTCCTACTTTAGCATTCCAATCCCCTATGATGAAAAGGACATCTTTTTTTGGTGCTAGTTCTAGAAGGTCTTGTAGGTCTTCATAGAACCGGTCAACTTCAGCTTCTTCGGCATCAGTGGTTGGGGCATAGACTTGGATTACTGTGATGTTGAATGGTTTTCCTTGGATACGCACTGAGATCATTTTGTCGTTTTTGAGGTTGTACCCCATTACTGCCTTTCCCACTCTCTTATTGACTATGAGTGCAACTCCATTTCTTCTAAGGGTTTCTTGCCCACAGTAGTAGATATAGTGGTCACCTGAATTAAATTCACCCATTCCCGTCCATTTCAATTCGCTGATTCCCAAGATGTCGACGTTCAATCTTGTCATCTCATGTTTGAGCACATCCAGCTTGCCTTGGTTCATGGATCTTACATTCCACGTACCTATACAATATTGTTCTTTACAGCATCGGACCTTCTGTTCGCTTCCAGATACATCCACAGCTGAACGTCCTTTCGGCTTTGGCCCAGCCGCGTCACTCTTTCTGGAGCTACTTGGAATTGCCCTCCGCTCTTCCCCAGTAGCATATTGGACACCTTCCGACCTGAGGGGCTCATCTTCCGGCATCATATCTTTTAGCCTTTTAACATTGTCCATGGGGTTTTCTTGGCAAGGATACTGGAGTGGGTTGCCATTTCCTTCTCCAGTGGACCACATTTTGTCAGAACTCTCTGTCATGACCTGTCCGTCTTGGGTGGCCCTGCACGGTATAGCTCATGGCTTCACTGAGTTACACAAGCCCCTTCGCCACGACAAGGCAGTGATCCATGAAGGGGGGTTTCAACTTATTTCATGGCAAATTGGCATTCTTTGGAGAAAAGTGGAGACTTTTGGCTGCCTCTGTACATGTGCTACTTTGTTAGTGTCTCCTGTGCCTGTCTCTTCTTTTTTTAGGTGTTACCACTGCTTAAATATGTTTTTCCTCTCCCCCCCCCAATTGAGTATATTAATTAAAAAGAATGTGCTAAAGAAGCGTGTTGGTGATAACAATTCTGGTGGTGAAAGAAAAAGAAAAACTTTATCAATTGAGAAAAACTTGGAAATTCTCAAGTGTTTTGAAAGAAATGAAACATCATAGAGGCTACTGCCCTAAATGAGGCAATGTTACAGACTGTAAGAAGAAATGCTGAGAAAATAAATACAAGCTTTTTAGCAGGAGCAAGTAAAAGTGCTACAAAATCTATTAGAACAAAACACAAAGAATTGGAAGAGATGGAATGTTTATTAAGTGTTTGGATGGAAGGTCAGGCCAAGAAGAGACTGCTGCAAATTTTCTAACAATAAAAGAGAAAGTGTTAGCAATATATGAAGACCACAGGAAAAAAAAAAAACTGAAAATCTTGATGTAGTGCCTCCTTCAACTGTCTAAGTACTTATGTATTGGTTTGGTAGCGTTTTGGTTACCAGTGTGTTTTCATTTTGAGTGGTCTACCCCTAATCCTATTCTTTTGATAAGCCCTGTTATTCATATTGCATGATTTTGCGAAGCACAAGGGTTTCCCAGAACGCAGCTATTGTACTACATGAGAACTGATTGTAAGGTCAGAGCAAGTTAGTATTTGGATTGGAAACTACCGGGAAATTCGAGGCTGCATATTAGTTTGGACAGTCAAAAAATGGGAGGGAGGGAGGGAGGGAATAATCTATTTCCTTCTTGTTGTCAAGAGAGTGAAACTGATGCTTCCATGCAGTCAGTAACAGTTGAACTTGACTTAAGGGAATCTTTTACCATATCTTTAGTCACAGAGGCTAAACTTCTTCACATTCTCTCCAGATCCATAGCGCTCACTGTCTTCTTTCCCGGTAGGTCAGTATCATGTGGATGTGCATCTACTCTGGACATCAGTAGGCCGACACTTGTATTTGGAGCAGGGGTGTCTATTTTCATAGTGAAGTATTGCTGTTCTTTTTTTTTTTTTTAATAGTATTTTATTGAGATTTTTAAGATTACAAAGTTAAAAGTTAGAAATGAAAAAGAAAATTGAAAATACAAATTATAAAGAAAAGGAAAAGAAAAGGTGAGATAAAGTAAAAGAAAAAGAAAAAAGACATGAAAAATAGATAGCTTCCATTCTATCTCTGGTCTTAAGAATAATATAAGTGTCATAAGTGCTAGTTTTTAATGCATTAAGTAGGAATAATTCTTTGTCAAATCATATCCCATTACATTTATAATCTAATCTTCAAATCCCCATGTAAGCTTTGCCCCACCTGCATTTTGCAAATAGTCCATCAATGGTTTCCATTCTTTAAGGTAATAATTATTTGAATTTTCTTTTAATAAACTATCATTTTCTGCCATTTCCATCAGTTTTAACAACCATTCTTGTATTGTTGGTAGTGTCTGGGTTTTCCAAAATTGTGCATAAAGAAGTCTTGCTGCGATAAACATGTATTGAATAATTCTAATAAGATGTTTTCCTATTTGGAAATCCATTATCCCCAACAGGAATAATTCTGGTTTAAATGGAATCTGTATTTGTAGTATGCTCTGCATCAAGGTTTGTATTTGAGTCCAGAATTTCTTTGCAATTTTACAAGTCCACCACATGTGGTGAAATGACCCTTCTTGTTGGTTACATTTCCAACAAACATTGGAAATTGTCCCATACATCTTTGATAGTCTTTGGGGTGTCATGTACCATCAATACAACATTTTATAAAAATTTTCTTTCAAATTATAACATAAAATAAATTTTAATCCTTTAGACCACATATTTTCCCATTGGTGCATATGTATATTATGTCCAATATTTTTTGCCCATTTAATCATGCATTCTTTAACTTGTTCTTCAACCATTTCTTCTCTCAACAATAATTTATACATTTTTGCTATTAAGTGTTTATCTGTTTCACATAATTGAATTTCAAATTCCGATTTATTCTGTTCAAATCCAAATTCTTTTTTTATCGATTTTAAAATTTTCTTTATATTGCAGATAAGAAAGCCATTGAAAAGTATGTCCTTCTAAAACCAATTGCTCTTTTGATTTGATTTGATTTTATCCTTGTTCTTTTTCTAATAAGTCTTTGTATCTCATCCATTTATTTTTATCTCTTGTTTCAGTTCTATAGAAAGCTTCTTGTATAGAGGTCCACATTGGCATCTTAGGGCATAAAAGTGGTCTGCATTTAGTCTAAACTTTTAATAAAGATCTTCTGATATAGTGGTTTTTAAAGTCCGCATTAACTTTATCATACCACAAATATCCGTGCCATCCAAATCTCAAATTATAACCTTCCAAATTTAATAATTTTTCATTTCTCAAGGTGATCCATTCTTTAAGCCATACTAAACAGCAAGCTGCATAGTACAATTTCAAATCAGGAAGACCCAAACCGCCTCTTTCTTTCACATCTTGCAAAACTTTATATTTTATTCTTGGTTTTTTCCCTTGCCATATAAACACGAGATATCGCGTTGCCATTGTTTAAAGGGTGCTTCTGAAGTCAATATTGGAATTATCTGGAAAAGATATAAAATTTGCGGCAAAATATTCATTTTGATCACCTATATTCTTCCTAATAATGACAATTGTAACTTTTGCCATCGGTC
The DNA here is from genome assembly GCA_030867105.1 of Liasis olivaceus. Classification (NCBI taxonomy): domain Eukaryota; kingdom Metazoa; phylum Chordata; class Lepidosauria; order Squamata; family Pythonidae; genus Liasis; species Liasis olivaceus. Next base: position 256,477,145 of record CM061349.1, on the reverse strand, counting down.
TAAATCATTTTTAATATGGTATTGCTGTTCTTAATAAAACAGAAATAGATCAAAAGACTTAGAGAGCAATAATTATTTGTATTGTCACTCATTAGAATAGGTCTTGACTTGTGCCAGCATTTGTCAACCTGTATATTAAGCTTGTATGGTTAGCTTTTATTTTATTTGGCCGATCCTGGTTATAGCCCTGTTTGTATTGTCCATTCCCCTGACATAGGATAAGAAAGCCAACTGGTGAGAAAACAGCGTTAAATGAGAGTGCAGAATTAGACCCTTAGGTTTGTCAGTATATAGACGTTGAAATCTTAATTTCTAGGTAGGTAGATGAAGCAACTTAATTTTAAATTAAGAAATCTTAATTTCTAGGTAGGAATATGAAGCAACTATAGGAGCATAAAGTATATTCTCAGTAGAGAGACTTAATTTGCTCTGCCATTTGCACAGATGTAACAGAAGAGAAAACATCAAGATGTAGAAATATTTGTTTCATTTTAAATTAAACTGTTATACATATTGAGTTGCTGTAGATCATTACTTGAAAATGAAGATGCTTTAAGTTCCACTGCAATTATATCAAGATTTTATACTTTGTATTTTTCTTAAAGTAGTAGATAATACTGCAGCATTATTTTTCCTCAGCTAAATTACCTATTAAAATAAATGTGCCAGTCGAATGGCACTGCTTAACTTGCATTTGCTTCAAAATATGCTTGTTGAAATTCTTATTTGTAAGTAAACAACAAGATGTGTTATATATTCTAGTTATATTTTGGATTCAAATATACATCTCATTTTGAAATCAAATACCCATTCAAGATATCTATCTAAACAAGCCCTCACAAATCAGTCTGTGCCATCTGGATCAGGGATGTCAACTGCTATATTCTCAGAGGTTGTCTTTTTTTCTAGAAACTTCTGGGTTGTTTAGAAGCTTCAGGCCTGAAGCCAGAGGTATGTTTGCTGTATGAACAAACATCTTCACAACTGTTTTTGTTTCATAATAACGTTGAAGATACTGAACATGGAGAGCTTCCATTATGGAAATAACATCTATGGGTGCTTTGCAAAGGAGCATCTTCTTTCCCCATGTTTAGAAAACAGGCTGTATAATTAGAGTCCATTGGAGTTGGAGAGGTAATAAATACATTTGAATCAATAAATAAATTACTTATAAACGTTGAGTTGTCATTAGGTTTTTATGTATTTCTAACTTGACATCCTATGGAAGCAGAGCAGGTGACAAAGGTGAATTCAAATTCATTTAACAGCAAAGGATACCCTGCAAAACGTTTTAAAATCAGGCTTAGAAAAGAAAGATAGCCTAAATTCACACTTGCCAAGCTATATACATTGCCTGGAGCATGAGCAGATATGACCATCCCTATTAGAGATTAAACTTTGGGTTTTCTTTGCCAGAACTGCAGGTCTTTTGAAACTATGAGACTGTCTATAATCACCAGAGTGAGTCTTTGAAACCTGGCCTGATCACATCTTGCAAGGCTAGTGAATATCAGGAAGACATCTGATACAGAAGAGATGGCAGCTTGCTCTTAAAGTGCGCACTCTGTTAAAATGAATGTCTGAACTGTGATTATTGCAGTGTAGCAGGCAGACAACTGTGTAATATATTTTCAAATGATTAGGGAAGCAGAAGGGTACAGTAAATAAAATACACACACACACACACATCTATACAGTATATAGCATAGGTTCTTTTTCTTATCAAATTTTGCTGTCGTGCAGTTTTTATCTCTGCAGCTTCAGATAAAGATAATCAAATATTATACTGAAAATGAGCAGCTGCTTGTGCATGACAGAGAGGCAAAACAGAATATTTCTGCCATGGCCTTCTGTTGCTAGATGTTTGTCCACTAGCGTATTTTTTAGAGAATCGTGTATCAAAATGATAGCAGCTGAAGACACTTCTATTGCAAAATAGAGTAAGTGACCTCTATTTTTTTTATATTTACTTTTAAAATTTGAATAAGTCTATGAAAACTGCAGCTTTGAAATGCATGAAAAGTGTTTTGCAGAACATGAACGTGTGGTTGTTTCTATTTTAGAACAGTGTTTTAAGTGGTGTAACATTTTAAAGTTCCTGTCCAGTGTTCATAGCCGCCCTCCTCCTCCTCCTCCTCCTCCTCCTCCATCACCACCACCACCACCACCACCACCCTTTGTTCCATGATTTTGGTTCACAACAAACTAACCAAATGTTGTAACTTTGTTTTCCTTAAAGTAATCATGTATTAATATATTCCCTTTAATTCACTTTTAAAAATCCTTGTTTAAAGTAGTAAATATTCTCTGTAATCCAGTGAATAGCTTGCTCTTGAGAAATGACAAGTGATATTGATTTTAGTTGCTTTTCATTATTCCCAGAAGCATAGCAACTGTAAAATGTTTTCAGTTCCTCATTTCTTTCTATAGATTATGGTGCTTTACATTGTAGATTGCCGATCTGGACAAGATTGATTAGTATTGACGCTTGTCAGTGTTTAACTTAAAAGCACTGGAGATGGGCATTGTACCAAAACAGTCAGATCGAACACCAATCAGGACTGCTTATGCTAGCTGGCTTTCTTATTGTTGCTGTAAATACAATACCAAATCAGAGTAACGTGTGTTAGATCCAGTCATAGAAGCACCCCTTTCTTCATTCCTTGGATATTTCTTTTCATTGTAATTTGCTCAATCATTCACATCTTTTCTCCCTGAAATACTTGATTCTGGAGTTGGTCGTTTGCTGATAAATGATGTCAGGGCTATAAACTGAAGACCAGCAATTTCAGTTTATTGTCAACTTGGCTGCAAATGCAATTAAACAGAATTGCCAACATTCCATTATATGTCATTTCTGCAAACTTATGCATGTTTCCCTGGGATTAAACCCAGCTGAACATTGTGGGATTTACTTTTGAATAAACATAGAATTGGCTTGCATATTTTGTACGCTTGTATTAAATGTTAGGCCAGAACAATAATGGCTGCCTCCCATCTGCTCATTCTGTTTCATACAAATTTAGAACTGTGGAGCTGGAAGGGGTCACATGGATCAAAAAAAAATTTTTTTGACCACATGAATCAATTAGTCCAACCAATTAAAAATAAATTTAATATTACTAATTAAACTATCTTTAAGATTTCCAGCCTCTTCTTAAAATCCTTCAGAGGTAGAGAACCCACAGTGACCATAGGTAGATTCTTCCACTGTGTTCAGATTTTATTGTCAAGCTTTTCCTTATATTTAAACATAATCTGGGTAGCTACAATTTATACCTATTATTTCTGGTGCTAGTTTCAGTGGCAATGGAAATAGTACCTATGGAACCTTTTTATGTATCTGAACACTGATATTATATCTCCCTGAATTGTCTTTTCTCCAGACTGAACATCCCAAGTTCCTTCAGCTGGTTCTCGTAAGACATGTCTTCAAGTCCCTGTATCATTTTTGTCACCCTTCTCTGAATCTGTTCTAACCTTTCAACATCCATCTGATGCCTAGAATCATACACAGTACACCAGATGTAGTTTCACCAGGGCAGAGTAGAGGGGAATAAAGACTTCATGTGTCTTGGATACAGTACTTCTTTCTATGTACCCTAGAACTCCATATCTTCTATGTGTGCTGTATATTTTTTTCCCCTGAAAATACCTCACATTTCTCCCTGTGAAAGGACATTTTGATGCAATGAACCCAGTCTTGCAACCTGCCCAGATTAGATTGTAATCTCATTCTTTCATTATGGATGTTGTCCAGACCTCTAGATGTTGTACCATCTGCTAATTTGATAAACTTTCCATCAATCCTGTTATCCAGGTATAGAGAGTAAAGGGGAATGGTTTGAGGGAGAGAACCATTATCAAATAGATGAGAAGGAAAACATAGATTAAGTCCACAACATGTACAAAGTGTGTGCAAAACACCTCAGACAGATACCTCCCTAAATCGCATGGTTAGCAAAGAGAAGAGGGAGCACAATCAGATTTGTAAGATGATGTTACTACAGCCAGTTCAAGTAAAAATAGTCTTTAGTCTTCCATGTAGTTATTTCTTGGTCAGATCTGCCTTGCAAGGCTGACATCAGGTCATTAACAAAAGTGTTGAATAGTACTGAATCTAAGATAGATTCCTGTAGACCCTAGTGCAGTGAGATTGCAGTGAGTTGGAGACTGTAGTGCCATCCAATCCACACTTTAACAGCTTGTCAGGAAGAATGTAATGTGAAACTTTGCCAAGCATTTCAACCTTTATTGAAATCAAGGTAAATTATATCCATAGTATTCCCCCTGTCTATTAAAGAAGTTACCTTGTCAAAAGAGAGAGGGAGGGAGGGAGGGAGAGGAGAATTGTCTCACATGGCCCATTTTTGAAAAAGCCATGCTGAGTCTTAGCAATCATGGCATTTTATTTAAGATGCTTACAAATGGCCTGCTTTATTATCTGCTCTAACATCTTTCCAGGTATTGATGTTAGGCGCGCTGCTCAATAATTATTGGGATTCTTTTTTCCCCCTTTCTTGAAGAGAGAGGCCGTGTTTGTTCTTTTCCAGTTCTCTGGCACCTCTCTAGTTCTGCAGAATTCCTCAAAAAGAGGTGAGAAAGATCCCAACGGCTTTTCAGCCAGTTCCTTCATTATTCTAGGGCACATTTAATCAAGGCTTGGGAATTTGAAGATCCTTAGCTAGAAGTTCCTTTACCACATCATTTCTGACTTGTACCCTCCCTTGTTGTGTTCGTCCTCAATCTGTGCTATTCAAATAACCATTTGCTTTTAGATATAGAGAAAGAGGCAAAATAAGAGTTGAGTTTTTCTGTTTTTGCTTTGTCACCTATTAAGTTTTCTCAATTTGGATTAAGTAGCAAGCCCATTGTCTCATTTTGTTGTCCTCTTGTTGATATAATTGAAGAAATCCATGCTATATAGTTTGCCTTTCTTGTTAGGTGTAGCTCATCTTCCTCATTCTATCTATCTATCTATCTATCTATCTATCTATCTATCTATCTATCAGATTTATCTCTGCCCATCTCCCCCTAATCTTCCTGAACTTATTCCTGTTTTGATGATAGTGAATTGAGGGTGGCCAGACTCTGATTCCACCCTTAAGAAAGGATCTCCCAAATGGTTTGGGGAAAAGTGAGCTTACAATGCCTACAGGTTATCGTTCTTTTCTTTATTTTATAGAATCTTTTCAAATGTAACAAAAGATTACATGAACACTAATTTTGTGAAGTTCACAAATTAATTTTTTAATTAATGAGTTTGAAACATTTTTCCCAACCAGGCAGAGTCCAAAATGGGGCAAAAGCAATCCAGACTCAGTTAAAATAATTTGGGATTTGTTAGCTCCAATGTAATTTCCATTATAAAACCATTCCTCTAGAAATATATTCTCTGCAGAGAATAGGACTTGTTCAACTTTTAGAAAGTACTGTTTAAGCAGCATATATATGTTTGGGCTATTATAATATTTAGGATACTGGACTAATTCACATGCATAAGGTATAAACCTTATAGGGTAATGGGCTAATTCACCTGTAATACTAAACTGTGGTTTGGTATGGTGATATACACTGCATCACAAGGAACCATATCCAGAATATGTTTTTAATAAAATCAACTGATTGTTTTTGTATACATCTTTAACAGCAAAAGAGTTTTATTGTTATTGTTCAGAGAAACTGAATTCCAAGCCAAATTAGACTGACATTTTAATCATATTGTAAGAAAGATATTAGTCTGAAGAAGACAGAATGTGGCTTCTGAATGCCAATTAAATCCAGCAGAAGCATGTGACATTTCAGCCTGGAGATTAGTAAAAGTTTAGTAGTCAGAAAATATTTCTTTGGAAAAAATGGTATCAATGATATACAGGTGAAACTCGAAAAATCAGAATATCGTGCAAATGTTCATTTATGTCAGTATGGCAACTCAAAAGGTATGAAAGACAAAAAAGTCTGGATAGTGGACATTGCAATATCTGGAGACCGCAGAATAGAAGAGAAAGAACTGGAGGAAATCACAAAATATAAAGACCTGCAAACAGAAGTACTGTCGAATGACTGTGGCAAAAGAAAGCAAAGATAGTGCCAATAGTTATAGGTCCTGTAGATGCAATCCCAAAACATCTGGAGCACCACTTGAAGACCATCAGCATTGACAAAATCACCATCAGTCAATTGCAAAAGGCAGCTTTACTTGGAACAGCTTATATCCTGCAACAATACCTTTAACACTATCAAACCATCAAACAACCACATCTGCCTATCCCAGGTCCTTGGGAAAGACTTGATAGTGGATAAAAATGCCAAATCGAGTCTAAACATCCAGCTGTGTGACTCCTCCTCTAATAATAATTTATTAAACTTGTATGCTGCCTGACTCTCAATGACTTTGGATGGCTCACAACAATCAAATTACAATAAAATCAAGGAAAGATAAAAGATGGCAAGTGCAAGAAGGTTGGGAACAGAGTGGTGCACACCTATATTAAGTTCACATCATAATCTGCAAACATATATGCTTAGGGTTGCTTTGGGTTGAAATCTTGAATACAGGAAAAAAAAAATTGCCCTAAAAAGACAAAATGTGGTGTTTTCAACCAGGGCTAGGAAGAGGAAAGAACTCACAGTAGAATGCAATGATGTTAGTTACACTTGCTAAGTGAGGCTAGGAAAACAAAACTATTTTGCTACCTACTTTAATATGTTTCTTAATAAAAGGATTTTAAAAAACCTGAAGTTCAGTCTTGCATTGGATTTTCTAACAAATCCTGAGAACTCATAGGACACCTCAATCACAGGACCCAATATATAACACTAAAGAAATTCCCATTGGTAATGGGAAGGTTTAAGAAAGAGAAGCATTCCATAAAACAATAAGGTAAGTACTTATGCAGCAATACTAATGGAACTTAACTGTAACAATAATATTTGGTGTGGATAGATACTAACAACATCAACAGCAATGATAAATCATTTACCTTGGCCACCAGCAAATTGTTAATGATGTGACTCAATGCAGATTTCATGGAATATCCTCAAAAAGGGGGGAAAGGGGGGGTTCTCCTGAAGTTATTAAGAGAGAGGAAAAGAGGGAAATGAAAGAGCAGTTCTCTCAAGAACTTTAGCTACAGTGGGAAGAAGAGACACTGGGCAGAAAGTAATAATAATAAATTCAAAGTTCAAGTAAATAAAAAAGGAAACACAAGGATCAAGATTTTTTCAAAAAGTGGCATAAATAGCCACATTTCCAAGACTTGGGAAAGGAACCAATTGTCGTTTACTAACCTTGTAAGAAAAGGGACAAAAAAGAATGAAAAGGGATAATCTAATTATTATTAAACTAACTTCAAGTTCAATACTAGCTGCTGGTGTGAAAAAGTTACTTGTCATTTTTTTTAAGTCCTAGAATTCTTGGATAGCTTATTGCAATAATTCAAGAAGTTGTGTGTTCTCATAAAGGAGTGTGGCACTGAGTGATGATCTGGCACAATAGGCACAGTCTACAAGCTGCAAAACATGCCCAGGAATTCTCTTCAGTGTCACAGATTCTCAGCAAACAAGCCAATGTGGAACATTTTGAAAGTCTAGGTAATCACTGACATACGGCATTGCAAAGAATTGGAGGACAGGAATAATTGCAGCACTTCAGGGCAATCTGAGCCTCAGGATTTTTGGAATACCATTATTTGCTTTGTTTGTGCGCTGTGCCTCTTAGTTGGCCTGGTGCGCTAAGAGAGATGCCCCTGTCAGTCACCAAGGAGGTTGCCTTGAATTATTAATAACTGGACAAGTTTAATGTGGCCTTATATCCCCCGAGGCCTCAAAGATCATGTACTTGGTAAAAACCATTGTACTTTTCGCAGCTTGATGAATTGGGAGCATTAAAACACACACATACACACACCCCTGCATAGCGGCTGCTTGTTAACACTAAAGGGAAGGAAGGTGCCTTGAGAATGCATCAGTGTTTGAACGTCTCCAGAGGACTGAAAAACTCTGTAGAAGTAATTGCAGAGAAGGGAAACTTTAAGCTTGAAAGTATTCTTCCAGTAGTAATCTCTCCCATTAAGCATTTCTGTTCTATTTTCATTAAAAAGATAAAAAATTAACTCCAAGTTTAGAGAATAAGAAGTAAGTAGGCTAGTCTAGCTTCAGTCTTCCTAACAATCTGACATTTATGTCCAAGCACCGAGGATGGTTTTAGGAGTTATAGCAACAGCACAGTGTGAACTAGGTAAAATGAACGAGGAGAGGGAAGTGCTAATCCTTGGCATTTACCAGTAGTCTGTCAAGTAGGAATAGTTACTAGAAGAGAAGGTGGGTAAATAGTACATGTTTGTCTTGTTTTATATGTGCCACTGCTCCCTTTGAGTGAGAGCCAGCAGGTCTGGGGATGAACTTGGCTGTGTTAACCCAGGTTTCAGTTGTACCCTTGGTTGTGTGGGTCACCAAAAATACAACTAGGTAATATTAAAATGTCTTGAGTAGAGAGATTGGGCTCTCACTGCACAAAACATTAGACATTGTCAATCTAGTAATGCAGACACACTGGTGCGTATCCATATGCATCTCTTATTTGTAACCAGTTTTGCTTAGTATAGCTGGCTCATTAGTTTTCTTATCATATTCAGGCCTGGCACTGAAGCAGAGAAAAAATATGCTGATTGCCTTACTCTGTTTAAGTGGTCAGTACAGAACTTGCCTGCAGTTCTTCCTGTTTTATTTCTTTATTTGCTGTACTTCCCCTGTGCTTTTCAGACTGTGTTTTCTCCCTGAGCAACTTGCATTAATTAAAAGAGAAAGATGCATGAGGGATGGGAAGCAGAAGGAAAAGGGCGAGGAAGGAGATCAGTTCTTCAAGGCTGTAACAGAGTGAACATTAAGGTGGCATTTATATGCAGGTCAAACTAAGCTGACCTTCCCTGCCCAGAGCTCTAGCTTGTGTAGCATCTTGTCTCAAGTAGACCCTGGAACTGATGGATGGGACCAGAATTGATATGGATGAGGTCAGAATGATGTGCTGTCCTTCCACTCTCTGGTCCATGGGTGCCTGTTGAGGGAGGGTTGCAAGGACGACTTGCATACTTGTGTCACTCATCAAGACATAAGTATAAGGTGGTGGCACTTGCATGACATCACCATGGTTTGCTGTGGATGCTTCTGATCTTGTCCTTTGACAACTGTTGGTAGGTGCTGAGTGTTTTATACAGCAGGGAGGAGCCCAGCAAGTTCCCCACAACTCCTCCTCTTTGGCCAATGAAAGAGGTTCAGTTTCTAAAATAATAGCCTCACATTTGGTTTTGACCCAGATGTCCACCTCTCTAATTTGGGACCCTCAGGGTTTCCCTGATGTGCAGGCTAACATTCTTTGCAGATGCTTAGATACATGACTTCTGGCTAGGGTTTCTTGCTCATTGTCTGCAGTATTAATTCAGGTTTATTTATTCTCTCCTCCGTGGGATATCTGAACTTGGTTTGAAGCTGCGTCAGCCTGGAGAATAATTATTTGTCTTAATAAACATTCCCAAAGCCACCCCAATGGACAAGTAATTAGTGCTTCATAGCAGAAACACATTCATCTGTCTGTATATTTTGGGTAATGTTCCTATTCCACTCGTCTTCCTGGCATCCTCCATGCCATTGAGATCTATTCCGGATGGTTCCAGACCACTCCAGAATGCTGCCAAGATGCAGATGGAGTGGGAATCTCTACACAAGCAGGTTTTGCTAGTGGACTAACGTCATTTAATACTACTCCTTGACTGTATCATTATTCTTAGTTTCCAATTTCATTTTCAGTTCAGCTACAGAGACATGATCATATAATAGGCCAAAGCTATTCCCCCCCCCCTTTTTTAGTCATTTGGAGGAGCAAAATACATCACTTCCTATTTTAGAAACTGGCCACAGGAGTTATAGTTGGCAGGGAATTTGCTTCACCCCATCTTGCCAGATAAAACATGGCTATTTTCTGTTCTTGGAATACTGAGTTTTTAAAATTGCTCTTTGCCTTTGGGAAGTTGAAGCACACTTTCACTGAAACACTTTATAAAAGGTTCTAAAAATCTGCCTTGCTATTTCATCTTTTGAATTAGGGTTTTAGACTCTCTTTGGAGAAGTCTAGAATTTCTGGCATAGCGCTGTATGACATTTGGAATGTAAGTCCCACTGAAGTTAATAAGAGACTTCTGTAGATCCTTAATTTTATCCTATTGATTTCTGTGCAGTTTAGATTGCAATCCTGTTGTGTATTTACTGTTGCATATTTCAATAGTAGATATCAATAAAAGCCTTGCTCCTTCCCGGTTATTTTTTTCCCTCTGAAAAGTTAGCTAACACTAACCCTAATCTTTAAGACTTCTGTGATGTTATCACCCCTAGAATTATTGTTTTTCCTCACACCTTTCCCTGGTGTTCTACACTTACATATCCAACAGGTGATATTGTTCATACTGAGATTAATCTTTTTCGGGAAAAAAATACTTCATCTGTTGCAAGTGAGGTTCTTCTCCAAGGCAGGAGAATGGAGCAAACATTTTTCAGTTGTAATGTTCTCATTTAGGAGCAAAGAAACTTATTTATACTAGTCAGAATTTTTTTCAGGATTGTCTACAGCATTGTTTCTCAATCTCAGCATCTTTAGCATGCTGGCTGGGGAATTCTGAGAGTTAAATTCCACACATCTTAAAGGTCCTGATGTTGAAAAACATTTGTCTACAGCAACTATAAGCTACTCTCCTGGATTTCAAGCTGGTGTCCTACCTCAAGAGGCCAGGGGTTCAACTTTGGACCTTCTCCAAGTAAAGCAGAAATTCTACCACTGAATTACAGTTACAGACTTCTATCAGTACAATCTTTTTCTCCAGTGGCTTTTTTGATATTGGCACTTTCTGACGCTAGGCTGAGACCTTTTTCATTTTCCTGGACATTTAATGCTGAATGAAAGAGGATTTAATTGTAAACCAGATATAAAAAGGAAAGGTGGAGAGGAAGGAGAAGACCAAGTTCATGGTTGGATGGAATTGATCAACAAGAGAGAGATGAGAAATGTAAAGAATAAAAGGCAATTTATGGATGGTGGAAGTAAGAATGGTTTGCAACAATAGAAAGGTATGAAGAAGTATAGTGAACGGTATTGCTGTAAATTAGATTTAGTGAGATTTCCTTTTCTTTTTCTCTCTTATGTCCTGCCTCCAATTTCTTTGCTCACTACATCTCACCCCTTTTCCTCCTTTTGCATAAAGTTTCTCCCTCCAAAATGGAATCACATGTTTTGTATGTATGTATTTTAATGAAAAGTTCTTACTTCAATTGTGGATTACTGTACTTTGGTTGAAGGGCAATATTTTCACACAGTGTTTTAAAACTGGCTGCCTTACATATTCTAGGTAAACGGGTTCTGCCAGAAATAGAGAGGAAACCAATTACATTAGATTACAATCATAGAGCTATATTTATTATGCTGCTACCTGTACTTGCTCCATTTGTACATATATCCGAGTTACTGAAAATTATGGGATACTATAAGAATAATTTGTAGAGCAATAAAAACACTTCTATCTCTAAGTGGTTTTGGGTCAATATAAAGATAAGTAATCAAATTACCCCCTTCATGGATCACTGCCTTGTCATGGCGAAGGGGCTTGCATAACTCAGTGAAGCCATGAGCTATACCGTGCAGGGCCACCCAAGACGGACAGGTCATGACAGAGAGTTCTGACAAAATGTGGTCCACTGGAGAAGGAAATGGCAACCCACTCCAGTGTCCTTGCCAAGAAAACCCCATGGACAATGTTAAAAGGCTAAAAGATATGATGCCGGAAGATGAGCCCCTCAGGTCGGAAGGTGTCCAATATGCTACTGGGGAAGAGCGGAGGGCAATTCCAAGTAGCTCCAGAAAGAGTGACGCGGCTGGGCCAAAGCCGAAAGGACGTTCAGCTGTGGATGTATCTGGAAGCGAACAGAAGGTCCGATGCTGTAAAGAACAATATTGTATAGGTACGTGGAATGTAAGATCCATGAACCAAGGCAAGCTGGATGTAGTCAAACATGAGATGACAAGATTGAACGTCGACATCTTGGGAATCAGCGAATTGAAATGGACGGGAATGGGTGAATTTAATTCAGGTGACCATTATATCTACTACTGTGGGCAAGAAACCCTTAGAAGAAATGGAGTTGCACTCATAGTCAATAAGAGAGTGGGAAAGGCAGTAATGGGGTACAACCTCAAAAACGACAGAATGATCTCAGTGCGTATCCAAGGAAAACCATTTAACATCACGGTAATCCAAGTCTATGCCCCAACCACTAATGCCGAAGAAGCTGAAGTTGACCGGTTCTATGAAGACGTACAAGACCTTCTAGAACTAGCACCAAAAAAAGATGTCCTTTTCATCATAGGGGATTGGAATGCTAAAGTAGGAAGTCAAGGAGTAATCGGAATAACAGGCAAGTTTGGCCTTGGAGTACAAAATGAAGCAGGGCAAAGGCTAATAGAGTTCTGTCAAGAGAACAAACTAGTCATAGCAAACACTCTTTTCCAACAACACAAGAGACGACTCTACACATGGACATCACCAGATGGTCAATACCGAAACCAGATTGATTACATACTTTGCAGCCAAAGATGGAGAAGCTCTATACAGACAGCAAAAACAAGACCAGGAGCTGACTGTGGCTCAGATCATGAGCTTCTTACTGCAAAATTTAGGCTTAAATTGAAGAATGTAGGGAAAACCACTAGACCACTCAGGTATGACTTAGATCATATTCCATGTGAGTACACAGTGAAGGTGATGAATAGATTTAGAGGATTAGATTTGGTAGACAGAGTGCTTGAAGAACTATGGACGGAGGTCTGTAACATTGTACAGGAGGCAGCAACTAAAACCATCCCAAAGAAAAAGAAATGCAAGAAAGCAAAATGGCTGTCTGATGAGGCTTTACAAATAGCTGTGGAAAGAAGGAATGCGAAAAGCAAGGGTGAAAGGGAAAGATATAAGCAACTGAATGCAGATTTCCAGAGAATAGCAAGGAGAGATAAGAAGGTCTTCTTAAATGAACAATGCAAAGAAATTGAGGAAAACAATAGAATGGGGAAGACTAGAGATCTCTTCAAGAAATTGGAGATATCAAAGGAACGTTTAGTGCAAAGATGGGCATGATAAAGGACAAAAAAGGCAGGGACCTAACAGAAGCAGAAGAGATTAAGAAGAGGTGGCAAGAATACACAGAAGAACTATACAAGAAAGATCTTAATGTCCCTGATGTCCATGCTGGTGTGGTCACTGACCCTGAGCCAGACATCCTAGAGAGTGAAGTCAAGTGGGCCTTAGGAAGCATTGCTAACAACAAAGCTAGTGGAGATGACAGTATTCCAGCTGAGTTATTTAAAATACTAAAAGACGATGCTGTTAAAGTGCTGCACTCAATATGCCAGCAAGTTTGGAAAACAGAACAGTGGCCACGGGATTGGAAAAGGTCAGTTTACGTTCCAATTCCAAAGAAGGGCAATGCCAAAGAATGCTCAAACTATCGCACAATTGCACTCATTTCACCTGCTAGCAAGGTTATGCTCAAAATCCTACAAGCTAGGCTTCAGCAGTACGTGAACTGAGAACTACCTGATGTACAAGCTGGGTTTCGAAGAGGCAGAGGAACTAGAGATCAAATTGCCAACATTCGCTGGATCATGGAGAAAGCACGAGAGTTCCAGAAAAACATCTACTTCTGCTTCATTGACTATGCAAAAGCCTTTGATTGTGTGGATCACAACAAACTGTGGCAAATTCTTAAAGAGATGGGGGTACCAGACCATCTTACTTAACTCCTGAGAAATCTGTATGCGGGCCAAGAATCAACAGTTAGAACTGGTCACGGAACAACCGATTGGTTCAAAATAGGGAAAGGAGTACGACAAGGCTGTATACTGTCACCCTGCTTATTTAACCTATATGCGGAGTACATCATGAGAAATGCCAGGCTGGAAGAATCACAAGCCAGAATTAAGATTGCAGGGAGAAACATCAATAACCTCAGATATACAGACAATACCACCCTAATGGCAGAAAGTGAAGAAGAACTAAAGAGCCTCTTGATGAGGGTGAAAGAGGAGAGTGCGAAAGCTGGCTTGAAACTCAACATTAAAAAAACTAAGATCATGGCATCTGGACCCATCAATCCCTGGCAAATAGAAGGGGTAGAAATGGAAGCAGTAACAGACTTCATTTATTTGGGCTCCAAGATCACCGCAGACAGAGACTGCAGCCATGAAATTAAGAGACGCTTGCTCCTTGGGAGGAAAGCTATGGCAAACCTAGATAGCATATTAAAAAACAGAGACGTCACCTTGCCGACAAAGTTCCGCATAGTCAAAGCTATGGTTTTTCCAGTAGTAATGTATGACTGTGAGAGCTGGACCATAAAGAAGGCTGAGCGCCGAAGAATTGATGCCTTTGAACTGTGGTGCTGGAGAAGACTCTTAAGAGTCCCCTGGACTGCTAGGAGGTCAAACCAGTCAATCTTAAAGGAAATCAACCCTCATTGCTCATTGGAAGGATTGATAATGAAGCTCAAGCTCAGATACTTTGGTCATCTAATGAGAAGAGAGGACTCTTTGGAAAAGACCCTGATGCTGGGAAAGATGGAAGGCAAAAGGAGAAGAGGACGGCAGAGGATGAGATGGGTAGATAGCATCACTGAAGCAATGAGCATGAAACTGAGCAAACTCAGGGAGGCAGTGAAGTACAGGAAGGCCTGGCGCAATATGGTTCATGGGGTCACGAAGAGTCAGACACGACTTAATGACTGAACAACAAAACATCAAATTACATCTTTGAAATGTAATGTTTCTGAAGTTCCCAGGAATCTTCAAATGATTTTTTAAAAAAGAGTTGTCTCTTCTCCTTCCACATCCGTCTCAACTTGCTTACAGAAAACCTAATAATAATAATAATAATAACAACAACAACAACAACAACAATAATATTAATTAAAAAATCTGCCAATAATATTAATAAAAAAATCTGCCTAGCCCAGGTTCTTGGGAAGGACTCGATAGGTGGATAAAAATTCCAAATCTGGTCTAAACATCTGGCTGACTGTGCGAATATTAATAATAATAATAATAATAATAATAATAATAATAATAATAATGTTTTCCCGTGTATATTGTTACATACTTTCTATTTCTCCGAGTGGCAAGCCGTTTTTAAGGAACATTTGTTAGGAAAGAAGAATGATCAGAGTCTAATACTTTTCTCTAATATTGAATATGCTAATAAACATAGACTTTTTGAAGAGTCCACATCAGATACCTAGAGAAACAATCTAGCACCATAAAAATATTCTCTTCCCTCTTTCAGAGTCTCTCTGCCCAGCTTCAAAGTTATACCAAGCCATGGATTGTTTATCCATTCCTTACCAATTTAATCTTTGTTGACTGGGTTTGTCTGACATAATCCATAAACCATGGTTTATATATCATGATACAGTTCATACACTATATTAAGCCAGAGCTTATTTTGACTTAGTGCAAAGTGCAAATCTAATTTGTAATCATGCTCAAGTAGCACATTAAACCAGACTTAGTACCAACATAGAATAAATGTTCCTGGAAACTATTCCCAACTGCATATGGATGCTTCCTCCTATTCTTTCTCCTTGTATCTGAATGACTTGTGATGCCTGGTTGGCCAGCATTTCCTGTTGTATCATTTGAAACTGATGACAGCCAGGCACAGTAGAGAAACAGGAAGGCTAATCTCAGTTTCTTTCTTTTGAAAAAATGGCCTCCTGGCATGAGAGATGGGGGTGTAGGGTAGAGTGGAGAAGACAAGGCATTTGAACGGTTATCTTAGAAGTGGCAACTCAGTGAAGCTGCTGAGAGACTGGGAAAAAAAAATAGAGAGAAACACTACGTAAATCCAAAAGTGGTAGAGAATTCCTGGAAGCTTGGCATTCAGACAGATCAGCCATCAGTAGACACATAGAGAGAAACCACATTTATACGCCATTCAAAAGAGAGAATAAAAAAGCTAAGAAGGAAACAAAAAAACCAGAACACATCCTCTCCAGCAGCCAACACGCAGATAAGCAGGGATTAACCCCAGACAAAAAATCAAGCAGAAAACAATACCCTAATCAAGGAACTTCCAAGGAGAAAACCACACCCCCACCAACTTTGGCAAGGCAAGCTACTGTATATAAACAGGGAGCAAACCCCACACTCGCACTCATGATGTTTCCTAATCGGGTAATGGAACATCGGTAAGCAAACAACCAAGCTCAGAGAGCACCAAGAACTCCACTACCTTAGTTAATTTGCTTCCTCTTAAAGCAGGGTTTCCCAAACTGAGGTGTACCTCAGGAGCCCAAGGGAGGTGTGAAGAACCTTTTAATTACATAGTTCCAATAAATCCACCTTTTCCAAAGTTTCATTGTATTGTTTTCATTGTTCATTTGTGTTCATTTTGGTGTTTGGATTTTTAGCAGAGGTGTGTATATTAAGCTGCCTAGAATCATGTAAAAGTGAGATGGCCAGCTATATAAATCAAGCAAATAAATACTTATTGTACTAAAGGGAGGTGTGATGGCAAAAAAAGTTTAGAGACCCCTGTCTTAAAGACTTCAAGATTCTACTACATTACCTAAAATGATATTAAAGATGCCTTCTTGAAATCTGTATTTTTCTTGCTTCCTTGATCTTGCTTGCTTTGTGGGGCTTAACACCTGCACACCCAAGGAACCTATGTGCAAAAAGTAAAATGGAAGCAATAGAGAATAGCTTCCTTTTCAATTGTTCTTGAGAGTGGGGAATCTGCCCTGAAGCAGAGCAATGGTTAGCAAAGTAGGTCTTAGAAAGAAGGTTTAGTTACATTGTAGTGATAGGCATAGCCTAGCATACAACTATCTACTTCCAACCAGGAGAAGGATCAGAGAGGAAGTACTCTGCGCATGTGTGCCTGGGAACAAAGGCAGAAGGAGGGGTCCTCAGACTAGCATTCTTAGAGCAGACAGAGGGGTAGACCAAAGGGGGAAAGAAAGTTAATTCTTTACTCTTTACCTACACCCCACAATAGGTCAAGAGGTGCTGAAGAATCAGCACTGCTTCCACTCTCAGCCCCTGATAACATTTATCCCTGCATCAAACAAGGCAGAGAGACTTGTAAATGATGTGGCTGAGTATAATTTTCGGGGGCAACAGAGCATGCAAAAATGGATCTCTCCTTGCTCAGTAGCATATACTAGCATTTCTGTGTTAATACAGTGCATCACCCTTTTCCTTCCATTTTACACACCTTTGCTTTGTAATAAGCAGGTTTTGCATCACTTTGGTATTTCCATTTCTCCATCTCAAATCAGAAGGGGAAGGGGTCACTTCATCACCTATCATGGATCTTTTTAAGTGTTTACTGTACAATACACTGCCAAAATGAAGGCCATCTATTAATTTAAAATTGAAACAACATCACAAATTGGAAAGTATATATTATTTCATAGGAAATGTATAATATGCAATGGAATGCCAACTGCACAAAGAGTTAAGCAGATGAAGTTTTCTGTGATGATCACATGGTATATGCAGAGAAGTTCCATATTACTGGTTGTTTTAGTCAGCAGTAGAAAACCATGATTCTTTCATAAGGAAGCATTAGTTTGTGCATGCATACATAGATTCCTGAAGAATCCCAGGATTACAACAATGAATATAATTAAACTGTGCAATCTGTGAAATAGACAATGAATTTTTATTTTGGGTTTTCATTTGGTCTTGATCCTTCTTTTATTAATTCAGTTTCCCTCTCTACAACAGAGGCTCTTAGTTGTCAGGTCATTCATGCGGTTCTTTTTGCATTGCAGTTTGAGATGAAACTATGAAAGGATTCAGCTTTTTACACGCTGTGGGATCTATGAAGTAGTTTATTTCTAGCCAAAGTTAAATGGGAAATCCTTAATTTGTAAGCTGTCTTTATTGGTTCTTTATTTTGGAAACTGAGAAATTGTCTCCAGCATTCTCTCATTGTTAAGACTACTGAAATTAAGGCAAGGGACAAGTTGTTGCATTCTGACTGACTTACTTGCTTTCAGGAGAGAGAATCCTGCAATCATGCCCAGTGAGTACATAACTGCTTGCTGCCTCACAGCAGCTACGATAGAGAGCAATTTAAAATGTTCTCTGGTGTAGAAGCTGTTTCATGTGCATCTGACATATTTTATATACCTGGAAAGTTAGCACTTGGCTGCATAACTTTTATTATAAGATTATGCCTACAGTAGATAATCCTGTGCTGCTCTCTAAAACTCTGAATGAAGTGATGTATTCTCCTGCCATTATGTTTATAGTCTTGGGGTGTGAAATGCATTATTTTTTACATTGTATTGTTTGTTTCAGTTGGTGCTAAAACAAACAACCCTTCATTTCTTGCAACAAGTTTCACAAAAGTCTGGACTGTAATCTGTTCTGACAGGGCAATGGCCCTCTCTGTGTAAAGGCAATATAAAAGGCAAACGTTCTCTCCCTGCATCTGTGCAAAACTCAAGTCACAACAGCAATTAGATACTAAGTCACCTGGCTCTTCTTTTCACAGAATTGGCTTTTATTGGGAGCCATTCCACCTGACAATAATACAGATGGAAGAAGGTGCTACAACACCTTTTTGATTTTCTTCTTCCCAATGAACTGCCTTAGTGCGCAGTCCAGCTGTGTAACTTTATGACTGAATTAATACTTTGATTTGATTGATTTCATGTTCTCTGGTTATCAGACTGTAAGCCTTGGGGCAAGAATTGGGTTTGTAAGTGTGAAGCTAACTTCCTCCAGAGTGAGTTAGTTATAACAAATGCAACTGTCTTGTGAGCATCTTAAAGATCAGGAAAATTTACCCATACAACTTTTTGTGCCTCACAGACACTTCATCAGATGCGTGGACTACTGTTCTGAGAAAGACACACTTTCCTTAAGACAGTTTTCTGTGCATCTGATGAAAAAGCTTCTGTGATAATAACCATGTTAGCCTTTCAGGCAGCCCAAGGTTCTTTGCTGCCTTAGATTCTTATTTCTTAAATTGCAGGAGGCTTGGTGTTGACAAATAACTCCTCTTATATTTTCCAAAGTAAGTAATTAGAGTCCTTCTTACCCCATTCTTTCCAAAAAGGAGAAAGGAATAGAGCATACAGGAGACATTCTCATAGGAATATTATATTGCAAACACCACTCAAGATACTGTATTTTAAAATATATACTATATTCAGATTAATAAATTGCTCAGTAACGATGACACAAAGCTTGATCCATTGCAAAGAGTCAGCAAATGTATATTGTAAAAAGACATTGGAATGTGTACAGAATATACTTATTGGACCTATTTGTGCAGCATGCTTAACCCTATTTACTAGAAGTCCAGTCAGATATCCTTACTGGTGGTTCTGGCAGCGTACAATCTCGCTAACTGGGTCAAAATTTCCTATTTTGGCATGGAGACTGTATCCATGACCTCCAGGAAGTGCCTAGTATCCCATATGCCTTGCACCACAAGAGTATTTCCTAAGTTTTATTATATCACCAGCTTCTTCCTTTCTGGCTAGGCAGGTTAGAATAAGCTTGGGCATTGCAGCCAATCAGTATTTTGGAGGTATGATCCAGGCCTAGACCATGAGTTTTCAGTGACTGCTCATCTTTAGCTCTTTTTCTTGGAGGAATAAGAAACTGCAGGAATATTTCTGGAAACTGCAGTTGGTTCTTCAGGTGAGATCAGCTGATAATCATGGATACCTCTGTAGAAAGTGGTACTTAAAAGGAGAGAAGAATTGACTGAGACTGCGAATTCCCAGGTTTGACAGGAGCAAAGACACTGCTGTCAATTGCACAACTTGTAAGAAGCATCTGGCAGGCTTCTGAAAATGTTTGCATTGGGAATGCGGGGAGCAGCAAATGATATTTGGCTGAAGAAACCCCAACCATGCGGCTCTATTAGACAAAGTGGGACTCCCTTGTTTGCAGTGGTATCACATTTTTGCTTTTTTAAACAGTTCACAGAATATTTTTATTACCCAAACATTCCTGGTTTTAACTTTGTCTTCCTTCCCTTAAGGGTGCTTTCTCTTAATAAATTGCACTCCTGTTGGTTTTATCCCCAAAGCTGCTAAGGGATTACTATCAAATTACCTCAGGGAACATTACCTTTCATGCCTTCCCCTTGGGACCGTGAGGTAGCCTTCCAAGGTCATTCTCTGGTAGCCCTAGCTAAGTTATGTTAACGGAGCATTAGCTACTGAAGAAAGGGCTCTTGCAGTGTTTGCATTTTGATTATTTAGTTATTTACTCATTTACTTGTAGGGTTTATTTATCACCTCAATCAACTAAAACTCTAATAATTTGCAATATCCAAAATTAGAAAAAAATATTAGTATATAGTATGTAACAGTGCAATACAAACCAATCTGGTGCTGGTGGCTCCACATTGATCCATCCCTAGAGGCTCTTCCCCCTTGGAAGTGGGAGCCACCCTTGCCACAGGGGGCAAGTTATTCCTAAAAAGAGCACCTCTCTCCAATAATGTATGTTGTGAAGTCTCCTTCTGTAGCACAGTATGATGGGAGGGGACATCAGCAGGGGATCCCTGGTCATTTGGATTGGGTGAGCAGAATCTACCTAGGAAAGGCTAGACTATCTAGGCCCTGAACCATATAGGGCTTCATAGGTAAGGCCCAGCATAGTTCTACTCAGAAACACATCAGGAACTAGTGCAGCTCCTGCACTAGTTATGGAACATGGAAGTCCCAAGGCTTCTCTCTCAGCAGGGTTGCTGTATATTGCACCAGTTGAAGTTCCTGAGTGGTCTTTAGGAGAAACCCCAAGTGAACTACAGGAATCTAATGTTGAGATGGCAAAGGCATAAATGACTATCCCAGTTAATCCTAGTCCAGGTAAGGCTATAACTGGTACAACAGCCAGTGCTAGGTAAGGGCTCTCCTGGTCACAGCTTTTACTTGGTCTTTCAGCAAGAGTGGAGATCAGAAAAACCCTCCAAGTTACAAGCCTGCTCTCTCTAAGAGAACACAGCCCCATCAAGAGACAAAGTTAATGTTATCCTTGGAAAAAGTGACTTCTGAAATAGCATCCACTCTTACCTTGTTGGAGTTTAGTCTAAGCCTGTTTTTCCCCCTTCAGGCACTGGGTTAGAACTTCTGCCACATTCTGATTTGGCCCAAAGTGACAATATATCATTTGCATATTGATGATATTGTAAGGTTCGCTAGCCTGGATTCTATGATTTCCAATGAGACTCCAGACTGAGGTTTTTCCAAAGAAGGTTCAGCTTTTATTGTTGGCCAAGAGAAAAGCAGGGTGGACCCCTCTCTGTCTGACTGGCAGCAAGGAGACAAAGAACAGCCACACCTTAAAACAGTTTACAACAGTTTTTATACCTTTTTGTCATCAAAAAGCATAATAAAGATGAGTTTTTACAGCCAATCAAAGAAACTTAAACAGAATACATTATTCTCTGCCCTTGTTTGTTTATATTAATTCCAGAATATATTATTCCCCTCCCTTGTTTGCTTATATTAATTCAAATGAGTTCCCTCCCATAAAACCCCTAACTCTTATTCCTTATAAGTCCCTGTAGACCCCTGTTCTGGGTCATTCTTCCCTTTTTCAGGCTACAGGTCTAGCCGTGGGAGGCACTTCCTTATTTTCGGAGCTAGCACGGTTCGCTCTAGGAGCGGGGAGGAGGAAAGGGGAAAACTGCAGACGGTTCCCCTTTTCAGGACCTTTGATATGAGCAAGCAAGACATTTGGCTTTTAGCTTAACCACATTCCCCTCCCCCCTCCCCCCCCCATTTCCTCTTATCAGCCTAACTTTTACATGCTCGGCGTCTTGTAACTTTCCTGAGTTCCCTACTTGCAAAAGAAGCCTTTCTAGTTTCCTTAAGAGCATCTAGACTGACCCTTAGCCACACAGTCACTAGGTCAGCAAAAGCTTGAGGTACAGAAGCAAAAAGCAACAGGTTGTTTACATTCCCTACAATATGTTACCCTGAACCATCAGATAATTTCTTCTAACAGCTTCATGTAGATGTTACAGGATTAGCACCCCTGCCCCCCCATCCCCCCCCAGTAAAGTGTCCAAAGGCCCAAACTTTTCATTCCTATCCCAGTGATTGTACTTCCCCACACTCAGGTAGGAATGGAACCACTACAAAACACTGTCTCCAATTCCCAGCTCCCTCACATAATCCAGAAGAATACTGTGGTTGATACTATTGAAAATTACTCGGGGGTCATATTCCCACTATCTGTATCCTACCACAAGTCATCCAGTAGAACAACCAGTATGGTTTCTGCCCCATGCCTGAATCCAGACTGCCATGTATTCATATCCTCCAAAACTCTCTGAAATTGTTGTCCTGTTCATTAAAAAGTGAAGCCTGAAACTAAGTTGGTAGTTCTCTATTAGCATTGGCTCCAAGACTGGACTCTTGAGTGGCTGACCAGCAGCTTTTCCAAAGTGCTGGAACCCCTCCCTCTTTCCCTCAAAGAGGGGTTGACTACCACCTAGGTCCAGCTTCTTGTCTCCTCCCTGGGTGTCTTGACTCACCTGGTTGGGCAGAAATCTAGTCCATATGTGGCAGAGCTAATGCTGCAGAGACCCATTTCCTCAACATTCATAGATTCAAAAATCTCTCGGGTAATAATAGCACAAGATGTTGCCTCTGTGATGTCAGCTGATTATGTCCATCAAATTTCTAACTTAGAATGAATGTATGTGATTTTATCTATGAAATAAGAGAGCCAGTTTGGTGGTGTGGTTAAGGCACCAGGCTAGAAATCGGGAGACTATGATTTCTAGTCCCACCTTAGGCACAAAGCCAACTGGATGACCTTGGGCCAGTCACACCCTCTCAGCCCAAGGAAGAAGCAGGCAATGGCAAACCACTTCTGGAATCTTGCCAAGAAAACTTCAGGGACTAGTCCAGGCAGTTGTCAGGAGTCAACACTGACTCAAAGGCATAAATAAATTTAAAAAATAAAATAAAAATCCATGAAATACTCAGACCATCACAGTCCATGTTAAATATAGGCTTAACTGTGAGCTCTTGTGTCTAGTCATATGCTCCTATTGGCTTTTTCCAGATAAAGAAACTCCAGATGTCTCTTTACCTGTTTCATTTCCCAGAGCTCCTCAGAAATGCAAATACATTTTAAAAAGAGAATAAACTTGGGTTTGCTATGGAATATAGGCCCACCTGGGAATGACAGTCTGTCCCATTCCTTCAGCAGCTATACCTGTAGGAATACAAGCAATTATGTATTTATTACACAGTACATTTCAAGGTGGACTCAATGATAGAGCTGCCTAAGTTGGCCTTTCTGAATATAGTAAAGTCTTTTCTGTATATTCCTTTGTTGAGGTATGAAGGCTGATCATGGGAGACTTGACATCTCTGATTCAGAAGAACTGCAAGTGGCAAATCAGGCAAAAGAAAATATATCATCTGGAGTATGAAAGCAATAGTGAAGGCAACAAGCATTTTAAAAAGTCTTACACTCTTACTGATGATGTAATGTTCCTGTACTCTATTTCACCCCACAACCTATATGGTAGAGAGAAAGGAATCAATGACTGGAAATTTTCTGTAGGTATCCTCTATTACTTTGCTACATTATGTACTGGCCTCCTCAGTTGAATACAGGGAGCTAGGCCTGAGCTTACAGTGTATAAGGGGTTATCATATTTCACTTTCAGAAGAGAAGATGCACTAGAGACAGAGTGCTTATGCAATTTATAACTTTATTTTTGTTCCTCTCCTACAGTAAACCTGTGAATGGTTCATTAAATCTTATAGGGTTCTTTGATTGCTCTTGCCAGAGCTAACTGGGCCTGAAGCATTGTTTCAAAGAGAAAACAGTCACTGCCACTTAAACCAGGGTTAGTTACAGGATCTCTCTCTTTTCAGCCAATCAAGAGGCAGCAGAGAAGAGGCACGTCCTCTACAGGGAAGTGCTGCCTCTTTTCCCGGGACTGTCATCAGATCTGATGTTTCAGAATGATTTTTCCTTTTGGCCAGATTGAGCATGACTGCAACTGCAAGGGGACATGTCCACAGAAATAAAGATACATGGCAAAGCTAGTTTAACCTGAATACTTTCAGATGATTTTTCTTTAAATTTGTGTTAAAAATCTACTGTATATACAAGAGGTCTTCTACTCTATTTGCTCGAGTCCACTGCTTGTATTTCTGATAGAAATCAACCAGATACCTTCAAAAAGTTAACAGATGAGTTGAAAATAATCCCCCCCCCCCCCCGATTTCTCCACTGGGTTGTCTATTATACTGAGTAGTTGACAACTGTTACTGAAAGGCAGTGAATTCCATAATTTAATGATATTTTTTGTTCAGTCAGAAGCTTCCATTTGTTTGTCCTGCATTCAATGCCTATCAATTTTTCTAGGATCCACATTTCCTATGAAAGGATGAAAGAACTTTTTACGTTTTCTCTCTTGCTATAATTCATTTTACTTCTTTATGAAAAATTTAGACTGCTTTTCATTTAAAGAGGATCAGTTCCCACTAAACATAACATTGCATAATAAATATAACAGAATCTTTCTGTGTGTGCATGTGTATTACAAATGATAAAACATTTTTTTGGGGAGTTAGTGGGAAAAAAAATAATGGAGGACAAATCAAAGACTATACCAGGCAAACTGGTTTTAATTTATGGCAGAAATATTCCATAGTGGATATTTGCCTAATTTTATAAATAACCCAAATTTTATAAATTTGATTGTCAGGGCTGAGTTTTTCAAGGTTGGAAGCAAAGTGCCAGAGACAAAACAAAACCATTATCAAAATACGGTGTAGATAACCCTCCACCCCCAAGGCTGAAAAATAAGCATCAAGAAGTCCATGACCATGTAAGGGCAGGAGAAAGAAACATAAGATTTAAACCCTGGAGTTATAAAGATAGTGGGCTAGATAAGCTAGATTCTGCAGTAGCAAATCATCAATAAGGTTTTTTTGGTTTCAGTAGAAGCAACTTATCTATCCAAGCCTTATTTTTGACTTTTCAACTGTTAGCTCATGCATGCTAGTTGAATCTCTAGAGAAAGATTTATTGCTGTGCCCTAGGGGAAACTCTAACATTTAATCTTCCATTGAATCATTAGAGATTTTTGTCAATAGATGGGCATTGTCTCCTGGACTCTGCAGTTGTGCAGGTAGGCAGTGGTACATGGAAGACAACTTGGCCTCCAATTTCAGCAGACAATAAAAGGCTGGGATATAATGGTTGAGTGAAATATATGTGGTTGTATCTCCTTTACCCACTCCTTCTATCCTCTTTTCCCACTTGGAAGAGGAGCCTGGTTCCTATTATGAATTACCTTTTTTTCAAAACATTCAGCTCTTGTATTTATAATCTTTTGGCTAGCTGCACTTCATCCCCAAATCAGTTTCATTTGAGCACATGGGGTTGGTTTCCTTAATCTCAAAATAAAGTAATTGCAAAGACCTCTAATTTGATAATTTTTCAATAATAATAATAA
The DNA here is from genome assembly GCA_030867105.1 of Liasis olivaceus. Classification (NCBI taxonomy): domain Eukaryota; kingdom Metazoa; phylum Chordata; class Lepidosauria; order Squamata; family Pythonidae; genus Liasis; species Liasis olivaceus. Next base: position 256,451,586 of record CM061349.1, on the reverse strand, counting down.
TAATAATAATTTAAAATAGAAGTGGACACTATTTTACCTTTCAGATTAAAGGTAAAACTGAGTCTCAGGTTTAGAAAGGCTGAAGACTATTGAGTGATGAGACAACTTGGAATTCCAGAGAACAGAAATGGGCAAATGTCTTATTATGCAATTAAAATATTTAGGGACATACTTTTCCCTTTTGATGGCCCAAGAAATGTTTGGAAAACTTCATTAAAATTTTCTCAAATTTCTCTGGCTTTACCATTCATACTACCGTACAGTGTATGAGAAAATGCATGCTATAAATAGGCAGTTACAGCTACCTACTAGTTGGTTTTATTTAATTTAGGGAATAACTCTTAAGGTTATGTTGCAGTAATAATTAGTTTTGTGTTCTATCCAGTGATGTCGCTCTGATGTGGTAAAGCTATCAAGGTCAGACCAGTGGCTGGATTATGGAGCTTGTTTCCTTCAGTTCTTGTACATTCTTGAAAAACTCTACATTGTTTTAGAGAAGAAAAAGACAAGGCCATAATAATTCCAATATATGCAAAAAGATATGTAGAAGAGCCATCATAGCTGAGCTTCTCAATAAGAGTGAATTTCAGTATTCTCTGACCCTCCTCTAAGGTATATACAAAGTTGGGAATGCAAGAATTTGCAAATAATTTTGTGGTTACCAAGTGACCACTCTAGGAATCCCTTTAAATTCTAAATTAAATTCAGGTCTAGAGACTTGACAAGAAACTTGTTTCTGTTCTAAAAGCTTTGCATCTGGATAATTCTCATGGTAACTTGTCCTAAGTACCACTGTCTAATCTCTCTTGAAAGCATGAATGTTTGTATGTTTAATCTCTTTCTTTAACTCCATTTTAAATAAACAGCTGTCTCTTCCATTCATTCTCCAGATTTAAGCTGCCTGTTCTACCTCATCCCTAGTCTACTAATGTTGTTTCTTCTTTGTGTTCCAAATTGCTTTTTATATGACCTTTGATTCTGGACATCTGATACATTCTCAGAAATATCACATATGAACAGACTTTCTTTCATACATCTCTAGTAGTTCTGTATATCCTAAATGATGGCAGAATCCATAGAAATACAGTCCTAACGCTAGTTCTATAAGTTGCCCAGAAAGTTTGGAAACAATAACAATTGTGTTATTTAATTTGTTTTCTATGTCATATTCAACTTTGAAAGAAGAACTTCAATATGAGAGGACTAGTAAAAAAGGAGATGAAAGAGAAAGATTATAAAATAATTGGGGATCATTGAAAAAAAAAAACACAGGATAATAGGATTTCCGGGGAAGAAATGACAAACTGAAGGCGCCTCCATGAAAAGTGGAGCCGATGACCACAGTGGAATGAAGAGCTGGTGAGTAGACCAGCTTTTCGTAATTCCTCTCCAGACAAGGAGAGGACTTGTGATCACCCATAAGTGCTCCAGACAGTTTCTCCTCATGAGAAGACTGCAAGGAAGTGTGTCTGGCAGGTTTAGAGCTCTGGGAAACGAGGGAATAGCCATCATTTTGCTCAAACCACAGTCAGCACCTTCAAGAGGACACTGGGTTTCCGTACTTCCTTTTCTAATCACTTTTGGAAATTGCTTGTTAACTGCTTTTCAGTTATTAGGAACCTTTGGATTGACAAGTTTTACAGCACCGAGTGAATTTCCTTCAATCCTAAGCAAAAGAAGTTTTAAATATAAGTTTAAGGACTTAAAACACAGACACACATACACACACACATTAATAAACAGCAAAAGGGTGATTAGAATGTTGATTTTGGAAAATTAGAATTGGACTAAGGGTCCAGATGGATTTGAAATAAGAGTTTGGAATTAATTATAGGAATCTGTCCCATGGGAAAATGCTTTTGTTACGAATTCTTTAAAAAAAAATGATAAGATGAGACTTTGAAGGTTGGATACTAGAGGGAACCAGAAGGAACTAAAGATTACAATTAAAGGAGAAAGAACATTTAAATTTGACTTACTAATACAAAATGGAGCAAAATACTTTAACATTGGATGTATTGAAGGATATTTGTGAACAATGGTCAATTTTAAGAGTAACTGCCTCTATAGATAGACTGTGTTTAAAAGATGTTATGGAAGAGGAACAAGTTATACCAGACAAGACTGTGACTGATCGGAAAGTGGATTTAAAAATGACAGGCTATAAGAATGATATGGAAAAAGATGCTACGCTGGATATACAAATGAAACTAGTTGATGTATTAATAATTAAAAGAGCTATACAAGTAGCAAAAGAAAAGAGTGACCTGGATAACTTTCCTATATTGGATTTACAAAAGAGACTTGTTAAAGCTTTGAAGAATTTTGTGAGAAGGGAGAAAGAAAAAAATGAAAAGAAATCAAATTCTAGGACATTATTTGAAGGGATTCAAGATTGTTAAAAATAAAAGGAAGGAATATAAAGTTGGTTTATTTGATCAATATTAAAATAGATATGTTGTTATCTCTGGAAATGTGATGGAATGGGATTATGAAGGCCAGACTCAGGGAGATAAGCATGTTCTTACTTCATGGCAAGAGCATGGGAAGTTCAAGAGGATGAGGCTGGCACCTCCCTGAGGAATTTACAGTGTTATGGCTGGCTTGGGAGCTAGGGTTCAGTCTGGGGAGATTCTTACTAGAGGTTGTAGCTAATAAACACAGCAGAACTGAATTTGCATTGTCTCTTGGAGTTCTTTGGGCTAAACCTGACATCAATCTCCCCAGACTGAACCCTAGCTCCCAAGCCAGCCACAACACCGTAAATTCCTCAGGGAGGTGCCAGCCTCATCCTCCTGAACTTCCCACGCTCTTGCCGTGAACTAAGAACATGCTTATCTCCCTGAGCCTGGCCTTCATAATTCCATTCCATCACAGGAAACCCCTAATGGACTTTTGCTGATCAGGACTGAACAATAAGGCTTTAAGGGTTTATTTATAGATAAGATGAGATATGGGAAAAAGAGATCATTTGTTGTATTTTAAGAGAAGGTGATAAGTTACTAAAATTTTTATATTTATTGTGATGAATGGGAAAGTCATTACTTTATATATTTCTTTTCTTTATGTATGCTATGCTATGCTATGCTATGCTATGCTATGCTATAATTAAATATGAACATGTGGTTTCAAGAAACCTATTAGAGAGGAGCCTTCTTCTTCAAAACGTTTTGCTCAGATATAACCCCCCAAATAATACAAACTTGCACAAAAGAAATGCAACCAGACCATACAGGATGCAATAAAAAGTTTTGAGGAGTATATTTTTTTTGTTGTTCAGTCATTAAGTTGTGTCCGATTCTTCGTGACCCCATAAACCATATCACGCCAGGCCTTCCTGTCCTTCACTGCCTCCCGGAGTTTGCTCAGTTTCATGCTCATTGCTTCAGTGATGCTATCTAGCCATCTCATCCTCTGCCGTCCTCTTCTCCTTTTGCCTTCCATCTTTCCCAGCATCAAGGTCTTTTCCAAAGAGTCCTCTCTTTGCATTAGGTGGCCAAGGTATCTGAGCTTGAGCTTCAGTATCAATCCTTCCAATGAGCAGTCAGGGATGATTTCCTTTAGGGTTGACTGGTTTGACCTCCTAGCAGTCCAAGGGACTCCTAAGAGCACCACAGTTCAAAGGCATCAATTCTTTGGCCCTCAGCCTTCCTTATGGTCCAGCTCTCACAGCCATACATTGCTACTGGAAAAACCATAGCTTTGATTATATGGATCTTTGTCAGCAAGGTGATATCTCTGCTTTTTAATATGCTATCTAGGTTTGCCATAGCTTTCCTCCCAAGGAGCAAGCGTCTTTTAATTTCATGGCTGCAGTCTCCATCTGCGGTGATCTTGGAGCCCAGATAAATGTTACTGTTTCCATTTCTACCCTTCTGTTTGCCAGGAATTGATGGGTCCAGATGCCAAGATCTTAGTTTTTTTAATGTTGAGTTTCAAGCCAGATTTTGCACTCTCCTCTTTCACCTTCATCAAGAGGCTCTTTAGTTCTTCTTCACTTTCTGCCATTAGGGTGGTATCGTCTGCATATCTGAGGTTGTTGATATTTCTCCCTGCAATCTTAATTCTGGCTTGTGATTCTTCCAGCCTGGCATTTCTCATGATGTACTCTGCATATAGGTTAAATAAGCAGGGTGACAGTATACAGCCTTGTCGTACTCCTTTCTCTATTTTGAACCAATCTGTTGTTCTGTGACCAGTTCTAACTGTTGCTTCTTGGTCCACATACAGATTTCTCAGGAGACAGGTAAGGTGGTCTGGTACCTTCATGTCTTCAAGAATTTGCCACAGTTTGTTGTGATCCACACAATCAAAGGCTTTTGCATAGTCAATGAAGCAGAAGTAGATGTTTTTCTGGAACTCTTGTGCTTTCTTCATGATCCAGCGAATGTTGGCAATTTGATTTCTAGTTCCTCTGCCTCTTCGAAACCCAGCTTGTACATCCAGTAGTTCTCGGTTCACGTACTGCTGAAGCCTAGCTTGTAGGATTTTGAGCATAACCTTGCTAGCATGTGAAATGAGTGCAGTTGTGCCATAGTTTGAGCATTCTTTGGCATTGCCTTTTTTTGGAATTGGAATGTAAACTGACCTTTTCCAATCCCGTGGCCACTGTTGAGTTTTCCAAACTTGTTGGCATATTGAGTGCAGCACTTTAACAGCATCATCTTTTAGTATTTTAAATAGCTCAGCTGGAATACTGTCATATTCACTAGCTTTGTTGTTAGTAATGCTTCCTAAGGCCCCTTGACTTCGCTCTCTAGGATGTCCGGCTCAAGGTCAGTGACTACACCAGCATGGACATCAGGGACATTAAGATCTTTCTTGTATAGTTCTTCTGTGTATTCTTGCCACCTCTTCCTAATCTCTTCTGCTTCTGTTAGGTCCCTGCCTTTTTTGTTCTTTATCATGCTCATCTGTGCACTACACATTCCCTTGATGTCTCCAATTTTCGTGAAGAGATCTCTAGTCTTCCCCTTTCTATTGTTTTCCTTGATGTCTTTGCATTGTTCATTTAAGAAGGCCTTCTTTACTAATAACATTAACAGTAAGATGATAATGAGATAATGAAAATACCGAGAGACGGCTGGATGGTCTGTTGGGTGATAAAGAGAAAAAGAATGCTAAAAGATGATAAAGATATTGCAGAGAATCTGAATGAGTTGCTTGTGTCTCTTTTCAGTATAGAAGATATGAGGACTGATACTTGTGCCTGAACTGATATTCCACAGCAAGTAACTGGGTACCTGATTTGATTGGGTGATCACGTGGAAGCTATCTGGAGGTTGAGTCATGGCAACTGGACTTCTTTTCTTTTTGGTAGAGACGTTTCACTACTTGTCCAAGCAGCTTCTTCAGTCTAAAAACATTGGTTAGGGGGAACACATGGAAGCTTCATTAAGCAAAATGCAGCGACCAACAAAGAAAAAAAAAAATGCTTCAAGGGAAGAAAGTAGAACTCTGCCCCTGGAAATATGGAATGGGGATGTGTTAGGAAGGATCTTCAGGAGCTGAAATATCTTAAGAACTAAGAAGAGCTGTGCTGATCAGACAAAGGCCTATTAATCAGCATCCTGTTTTCCTCCAGATGACTTTGTTTGAAAACAGTAGTCCTCTCTCATTATTGTTCCCCTAATTGTATTGCACTTTGAACATACACATTACGTAAACTAAGCTGATGTAGTAATGAACAGTGGAAGAAGTCATACAGTAATTCAAACTCTGAAATACCTGTTCAGTTTCCTGGATAATTGCCTTCTTTAGCCATATGTTCCCTTATCAAACTTAGTTTGACAGGTCTGTGGGAAAACTTATTTCTATTGTTTACTTTGTGCAGTGCCAAGCCCATGATGGATTTTCAAGAAAGAACAGCTCAACAGTTGATATTTTGAAGGTCAAGTTTTAAAAACTATATCATAATTTGAAGATAATTTGGGAGTGTGTATATGTATTTTCCCCAAAGAACATAATTGTAGAAAACTAACCAAGGAGGCTATGGTTGGGTCTTATTTCTGCTCTAATAAAATCAACCCAGGCAAAATGAGAGATGCCCAACTTTCCTCTTAATTTGGTCTCAACGCTTTTTTCTTTTGGCTTCTGTGCAAAAACCTGACCCTTCTGTATTAGTTTGCTAAAGTATTTGTCTTTCATGAAAGCCAATACAATCAGCAGAGCTAGCATAAAGGACCATCTCGGGTTGCATTATAATAGCAAGACTGTTTTGTGACCATGTTCTACAGGCAGACTGGAGGTGACAATATTATTTACTTTTGTTGCTTAGGGTCCAAGGAGGGAATAAATTGCTATTGATTTTTGGAACATTATAGTGAAGTGTCTTAATGTCAACAGAAGAGCTGGGTGGCAGGACAGCAGGAGAGACTGTATGGAGATTGCTTTTTAAAATGAAATGTTGTTTTCTTCTTTAAACTGTTTTTATCTTCCTCCACCCCACCTCTCCCCTTCCCATATACCTATATAAGCTAAGAATCAGAAAACTTAACTGCAAATACTGCTTCTATTATGAATAACCCCCATTATTATTTTTTAAACGAAATTACTATATTCAGTGTTTAGTTCTATTATCATAGTCCACCATCAGAATGACTTAGTGTATATTAACTACTTTATCTGAGCCTATTTTCCAAATATATTGGAGTCAAAAAATAATTGTTTGCATGAAGGAATGCTGCTGATATTCTTTGACATATATACCCTCAAAGCAGTGGAAGGTGTTAACTATAACATGTTTTGTTCTTTGCTTTTGTTTTTGTTTTTACACATTACCATTTGCAGAAAAAAAAAACCTTAATTGCTTTCCATTTTCCATGAATCTTCCCCCTTTTGCTTCTCTCATTCTAACAGCAGCCTTTAATTTTGGATTTTTTTATAGCTGCACTACTGTGTACTGGCACCTGCTGGGAGAGATATATATGGAAAATCTACAATTAGCCCTGGGTGCATAATGTCAGCCCTTTTCCTTGAGTTAACCATGCACACCCTGTTTAGTACTCTGAGATGACTCATGTTTCTGAACTTCCCTTGAGGCTCCTTGCTGTCATCCCTTTCAGAAGAGGTGAACTGCATGCCAGGCTTCCTGGAATTCACAAATTCATCAGAATGCCATGGTAAATGTGAATGTTTCAGATGACTTTTAAGCTTGTTGCTCCAAAAATGTACAGCCCTTTCCCCTGAAATCTTTTTTTTTTTTTCAAATTTTCTCTGCTACTTTTGTGTACATGGCGCTGAGGATACCCTCAGATTTAAAATGAGTTTGGCAGCAAGGATGTCCATGCCCAGAAGTACCAGAACAATGGGCGGGGTGTGGATAAGTCATGTCCTTTCCTTCTGGTTGTTGTTTGTAGAAAACAGCTAATCAACAGCTCTCTCTCGAGGACTTGTTTGTATCTTTCCAAATTTTACTCTTTAGCATCAGTCTACATGATGAAAACCTTGGGGTCCATTATCTTTTCAGTACACTGAAGAGTTCTTTTTCTTTTTGTCTGCAATTGATGCCCTGTAGCATATTTTCCTCATCAGAGTAGCCTTTTCCACAAGGATACTTTAGCTAGTGGTCTCTGTTTGGGTGTTATTGAATAGGATGGTTTTGTAGATGGAGTAGGTATTCTTGTCAGATCTTATGTTCTCCAGAAGACTCAGATGACCTTGTGGGATCTGTGGGAGTGGGAGTTCATTAGGAAAGTGTTTAATTCATGTTCAATAGGTCTTTGATCTGAATAAATGCAAGAAGATGGTTGAGTTACTCAGTTGCAGTAAGATTACCTTAGGGAAATTATGGCAAGGATATATGAACCATGACTTAAGATATGCCTAAATGCCCTCCACAGAACTAATTTTTAATATAAAAATAAATCTAAAAAATGCCTCCAATTTCAATGTGCTTGAATTAAATCTCATCTCAGGAATGATTATTATTTGTTTATTGAGAAGGGCATCCATATACATTTAATAAATAAATAAATATGGCTGAATTTTGCAAGCTTGTGGCGATATCACTGGATTTAATGCAAGCACACTAAAACTGGGCTACCTTTTAAAACATATTTTTAAAAATAAATTTACTAATATTAAGATAATAATTGGTGAATGTACTCATTACTCTCCACTCTGAATTATGGTATAAAGTTCACATATAGGAAAAAATATGGAAACATAATTTTTCTTTTGTCCAAGTTGGAGGTTTGTTACATTCTGATTTCACAGGGCACTATTCTTTAGAGCCTTTTTGTTGTCCATCACATTAGTTAATGTGGCTGGTTGGCAAGATAACAATTTTTATGATGCAGAAATAAAATTATGTTGAAAAATATGCTTTAATTGAAATCCCAATTTAAAAGGTAAAATGATGTTATTAATTATGATCAAAATGTCCCAGATGTTGAAGAATTAATTACTTCTTCTATTTGTCATGTTATAAATCTTTTGGCAGTGGTGATGAAACGTGAGCAAGATGAATCTTTTAAAATTGCAGTGACACAGTGCTTTTTATGTGTAACTTCTTTTCATATTAAATCTGAATGAAATGGCTTTTAAGATGTGCAATAGAAGAATATCACAAAGTGAAACCTACATTATAAATCAAGTTGAAATGAAATTGGTTTGTGTATGTGCATAAGCATGTTTAAAAAATAATGACAACGTGTTTTGTTATATGCCTAAAATAATTCTGTTAGTAATTTGGTTGCAGACTTTAGTAAATAATTATATGAAGTACCAAGTGCAAAAAGGAAGAGAGGAATTTGGTTAATGTGATATAGAAATGTTTTATTTAGGTTTCTAAAGCATGCAAGGGGTATAACGTGGTAAAAAGACTACGTAATACTTGATGTTCTGTTAAAATATCTCTGTAACACTGATTCACCCAGTGGGGCAATACATTTTCAGTTTGTTCCTTGTAAATGATTCTGTTTGTGCAATACACACTGAAGCATGACGTGCCATCAACTCTATGTTGCTAGTTAGATTTTGTAATTCCTCAAGGCCTCTTCCTTGCATAATTTACGCCTGTTGAACTTAATGTATTCATAGTTTATTATTATTAGAACAGATTATGGAAAATTACTAAATATATACAAAATTGCCTGCATTGTTTCAAAACTTGCTTTATGAACCCACTCTGTTTCATGACCAGGTAAAAATGTGGATTCATCCTGAGTTGTGCTGTCACATAAAGAACATCTTTAGTATAAACAAATGGATGCTGCAAAGAAGTTTGGTTTTAGTAGCATCTAAAAGGCAAGACACAATTGCTTTCATAGGCAATGGGGAGTTGGATCACTGTAAGGAAGTTCAAAAGGAGATACACCATAAATACAAATACATATGCCAAAGTAAAACTCAAGTGGGATTTCTTCTATGCAAAAGCATTTATTGAGGTTACTGAGATGATTAATTCTATATCCCATTCTAAATATGGTGCTGGTACTGTGCTACCTCTGAAATATAGTTTTGAGAATAATATAACATGATTATGCCAGTTGTAGTACAGAAGTATCGAAAGAAGAAAACATCTGGAAAATGTACTGGTCAGTATAGAAATACAAATGTAGTAAATGGGATCAAAGTGTGTGTGTGTGTGTGTGTGTGTATAAATAATATATATACTGTATATGTATGTATGTATGTATATGTATATAGTGGTAATTTATATAAAACACATCTAAGACACAAACTCTAGAATCTATAATATACAGGTGAAACTCGAAAAATTAGAATATCATGCAAATGTTCATTTATGTCAGTATGGCAACTCAAAAGGTGAAACCCCAAATTCACAATCTCAGAAAATTAGAATATTACATGACATCAATAACACAAGGATTGGAAATAGAACAATATCGGACCTCTGCAAAGTATAAGCATGCATATGTACTCAGTACTTGGTTTGGGCCCCTTTTGCAGCAATGACTGCCGCAATGCGGCGTGGCATGGATGCTATCAGCCTGTGGCACTGCTGAGGTGTTATGGAAGACCAGGATGCTTCAATAGCGGCCTTCAGCTCCGCTGCATTGTTCGGTCTCATGTCCCTCATCTTTCTCTTGGCAATGCCCCATAGATTCTCTATGGGGTTCAGGTCAGGCGAGTTTGCTGGCCAATCAAGCACAGTAGTCCCATGGTCATTGAACCAGGTTTTGGTACTTTTGGCAGTGTGGGCAGGTGCCAAGTCCTGCTGGAAAATGAAGTCAGCATCCCCATAAAGCTCGTCTGCGGAAGGAAGCATGAAGTGCTCCAAAATCTCCTGGTAGACGGCTGCATTGACCCTGGACTTAATGAAGCACAGTGGACCAACACCAGGAGATGACACGGCTCCCCAAATCAACACAGACTGTGGAAACTTCACACTGGACTTCAAGCATCGTGCATTGTGTGCCTCTCCATTCTTCCTCCAGACTCTGGGTCCTTGGTTCCCAAATGAGATGCAAAAGTTGCTCTCATCAGAAAAGAGGACTTTGGACCACTGGGCAACAGACCAGTCCTTTTTTTCTGTAGCCCAGGTAAGACGCTTCTGACGTTGTTTGTTGTTCAGGAGCGGCTTGACAAGAGGAATACGACATTTGAAGCCCATGTCCAGGATCCGTCTGTGTGTGGTGGCTCTTGATGCACTAACTCCAGCCTCAGTTGACTCCTTATGAAAGTCCCCAACACTTTTGAATGGCCTTTTCCTGACAATCCTCTCCAGGCTGCGGTCATCCCTGCTGCTTGTGCACCTTTTTCTACCACACTTTTCCCTTCCACATAACCTCCTATTGATGTGCTTTGATACAGCACTTTGGGAACATCCAACTTCTTTTGCAATGACCTTTTGGGGCTTTCTCTCCTTATGGAGGGTGTCAGTGATGGTTTTCTGCACAACTGTCAGGTCAGCAGTCTTTCCCATGCTTGTGATTCCTACTGAACCAGCCTGAGAGACCATTGAAAGGCTCAGGAACCCTTTGCAGGTGTTATGGATTCGTTAGCTGATTAGAGTGGGACACTTTGAGCCTAGAATATTGAACCTTTTCACACTATTCTAATTTTCTGAGATTGTGAATTTGGGGTTTTCATAAGCTGTACGCCATAATCATCACAATTATACCAAAGTAAGGCTTGACATATCTCGCTTTGCATGTAATGCGTCTATCTCATATATTGGTTTCACCTTTTGAGTTGCCATACTGACATAAATGAACATTTGCACGATATTCTAATTTTTCGAGTTTCACGTGTATTTTCAAACTGTATCAGTGGAATTCAATTTTAAGTCATCTAATTCTTTCAGATGATTTATTATACACTAAAATAATTTATTTCTATAACATTTTCTCTAATTTGGGGACTAATTAAGTTTTTTTGCTTTCTCTGGGGTAATGAATATATTAGAATTAGGCATAGCTTCCGAAACATAGCCTGCATCTTTCTGAGGAAGACAGTGTCTCAGCAGAGGAATTTTAATTATTTGCTACTCTCAATGTTAGCATATTCTGTTCCCCTGATTTTAACGAAGAACAGAAATTAAAGATGCCATATTCTTCCCAATATTATGCCAATGTAACATACAGTAAGCAGGCATAGTTCTAAGATGCTGGTGCTAAATGTATGAGTTTATTTAATCATCATCTTGGATTTTGCTTTTCATTTTATCTGTGTTCAGTAGCCCAATGCGCACATACACATGCTTATAAGGTATGCATAATTTCAGATTTAAAAGAAATAGGTAAGATGACTGAAATACTCTTGGAAGATTATACGAAGCTTTATAAACTTAATCTTGCCTAATTTTTCCTAAAGACTATTTGTTTTTTATAGATTTCCTGTGCTGTTTTTCCTTGAAACATGGTGCCAAAATGAATTTTGCAGCATTGTAGAATGGAGGGGCAGATGAAGCTGAGCATAGTTGAACATGGAGACTATAGTATGATTCAGCAAGTGCAGAGTCATTACTGTAGCATTTCAGATGCTTGTGATTGTAATGACCTGTTTGAGACATGTAGCAACATAGTTCATGGACAACTTTCCGATAGTAAAATATTGGATTAGGAGCCAAAGGGATTCATGGGAGCCAAAGAAAGAGATAATTAACATGCTTTGAGAACAAATAAATTACTAATGTAACAGTAGTTACTGTGTTCCTAAGATATACCCCAATCCCTCTGAGGAACATATTTCACAGAATATGGTGTATAACATAACTGTCTAGAAAAGCAAGTATCAGCAATAATTTATGTTTTAACTATGAGGTTGAAGAAGTATGCCAGTGTAATTGCTAAAATAATGGCTGGGTAATTTTAACTATTTGCAGATATTGGGATATATGGTTGGTTATGTTTTACATACTGATCGCCCAGAAAGAAGCAGCTAGTGACAAATTAAAATGTGTAATTAAAGCACAATTTAGCATGAAGAAAAACATAACAAAAATAAATACCGAACATATCCCCAACTTCATCAGGCCAGACATACTTACATGACAAAGTTTTGCCTAAATGTGTTCTTGCCTGCCACAGAAGGACACAGAAAAGGACCTAGCCAGACCTTCTTTGTTGGGGAATTCTGTTGGATGAGAAGATCTTTCCTTATGTTCCATCAAACCAAATGCTTGTGGTGGTGGGTCATTTTAATGTGCTTGAACATTAAAATCTCTTACGGAGATTTTAATGTTCAAGCACATTCACAAAGAAGTATTTGGATTAACCTGATACCAAGCCTGTAGAATTTATAGACTCTATCTAGAAGTTCAGATTGTGCCTAGAAACACAACCATAACTACTAGAGTTATTTTTGCAAGTGAGTCATATGTTCTGTATAACCAATGCCAGGTACAAATCTAAGTGTTTTGGACCAAGTGAAATTTCCTTAGGACCATAACATTCTGGGCAATGGAACTGGTGCTTTATTGGCAAAGCAAGACTTGGCAAGATCAAAAGAATTGGGTAAAAGCACACTTGGAATCTTAAGAGCTTAAAGAAGAAGAATTAATGCTGGAGAAGGGATTAAAACACCCTTAATATGGCTACAATTGTATTACTAAAAGAGTTGAGATAGGATTTGCTAAAACAGAATTCTTATGAATATGGCATCATAGAACTAGCCAGGTTGACAAAGGAACCCCCAGGTTTTTAGCAGATCCTTGAAAATTTTGGGCAAATGCCATCACTGATTACTTAAATTTAGTATAATTTGAATCTGTTTTAACTTTATAGTACACTGCCAAATTTGCTAATAGAAGTGGCTGCAAAGACAGCCAAGAAATAGAACAGAATGCTCTACTCCACTAAGTTCATTAACAACTACTTAATTGGAGTTCTTGTATATGGCAGCTGTTTTGGTTCATTTTCAACACTACATTGGTAGCCAAATGGGTCTCAGTGCTAGAATAGCCAAATAAAGTTACCTAATTAATCTAAACACTTTAACCATTCTAAATGTAAAATAGTTTTCTTATTTTTGTGTCACAGGTTATTTCTCAAGAAGCAAATAAAACAGGTAGCATTTATCAACATGATAGAATTCTCTATTATCATGGTATTAGTCAGTTCAATCTCTGTAGTGCTAGTCAAATAACATTATTTTAGTAGGGATAGGTGCCTGATACCTTCCAGTTGTTTGGACTTTAGATCCCATTATCAGCACTAGTCTGTAGCTTTAAAGAATGTCTCTGGAAACCTTGAACAGTCATAGTAAACAAACATGTCCAGTTCTTTCTGTGGAAGAATGTCTTCTCCTCTGCCCTCCCTCTCCCTAAAAAGCCAAAGGTAAACTGAAATAATAGGAAACATCTGGGGGGACTGGAGGGGGTAGGGGGAAGTTATCTCACAGTTTGCTTTTTGGTAAGTGGGTATTTCATGAATAACTGCACCTGTCATAATATCCATGATGTAATCAGACAACCTCCTATTTCTCCTAATCACTTGAAGATAGTTAACTGAGCCACTGTTTACTCCATTAACCCTCTGTCTGTGTGTGTGTGTAGACCACAACCTAGGCTGGGTTTATGCAACATGCTAGGATAAAATCTGACTCTAGTTCAGAAGTCAGCAGTAGGGGCACATGATATGCTCTAAAAATTGACATGTGCCCATTGAGCAAAAACACTATCTACTTTAATTCATTTACAAGGAATAAATTAAAATGACTCCTGAACTGTACAGGAATTGAATTGCTCCTTTGATTAAAGAACGCCACCAGTCAGGACCCAGGAAGAGCACCTGCCCTGTTGCAGCACCTGCCCTATGGAGTGAGGTTCCCCCGAAGACCCAGATGGCTTTCACCCTTTTGGTGTTCCAAAGAGCCCTAAAGATCTGACTGTTCTCACAGACCTTGGGCCAGATTGGCTGGTGCTACCTTGTTGGAGGTCAGTTGCTGGCAGGATATTTTGGGATGTGCCAGGTTCACCATTTTGCTTTTTCTCCTTTTTTCGTTTGAGTCTGGTTCTGTTGTTATTTGTCAGTTTTGATGTTGTTTGGGTGTATTGTGTGCTGCCCAGAGTTGTTTAGAGTTAGGCGGTATTGGATAGAATTAATTAAATAAATGATACTTAATGGATAAGTTATTGAAAGTGTCATATGAAGCAGCATTGCTTCCTTATAACAAAGCTTTGCATGTTCTTCTGTTCACCCCAAGGGAAAAAAAATATGGTAAGTATACACTCAGAACAGAAAGATGTAATATGTCTTTGTCAGAAAATCATGGAGTCACAATTAATTACATTTCAATTTTGGCTGAACTTTCTGGCACATCTCTCTGTTTCACTGCACTGAACTGTGTAAAAGACTTCCTGGAGTCCTAGCTTTCCAAAGGGATAGATCACTTTTTTAAAAAAACTGGCAGTCTCCAGGTGTTTGGAACTACAATTCCCATAAATCCCATCCCACTATGAAAGACAGAATTGTAATCAAACACATCTGAAGGATGTCATATTGCAGAAGGCTGGATTTTATCTCTGAGTTGTATTGCCTGTGAAACAGATATGTGAACAATGGTATTACAAGTAGTGCCCAGGTTACAACGGCAACCAGGACCGGAATTTCCATCTCTAAGCGATACCTCGTAAAATGCAACATCATGTAACTGCATTGCTTAGTGATGACAATCTTGGCAGTCCCAGTTTCCATCGTAACTCAGAGATATGTGGGTTGTTAAGAGAGGACGTCACATGACTGGAATCCTAGGCAAGCAGGCTGGAGGGCGAGACCTGCGGGTAGGTGGGTGAGTGAGTGCTTCAGGCTGGTGCTGAGTGTGGGTGGGCCAGTGGGGGTCACGGGCAGGCATTACAGAGTGCAAGCAGGCTGGTTGGGGATGTAGGTGTGCTCTATGGAGCATGGGTGGGCTGGTGGGGCTGCGGGCAGGTGCTACAGAGCATGGGCAGGCAAGGGGTATTACGGAGTACAAGATCTCATGCTCTGTAGTGGAGCTTTTCAGAAGAAAAGGCTGCAGGAGTGACTTACAGGAGCAAGTTGCAACCTTCCCTGCTGGCTTCCCCATTGACTTTGCTTGTGGGAAGCCAGCAGGGAAGGTTGCAAATGGTGATCATGTGACCACAGCTTGCTGCAGCATCATAATCGCGAGCTGGGAACCCGAGTACCTGGATCATGACCATGTGACCGTGGGAATGTTGTGATGGTCAGAACTTTGAGGACCGGTCATAGGTCCCCCTTGTTCAGCACCATTGCAACTTTGAATGGTTGCTGAACGAGTGGTTGTAACCCAAGGGCTACCTGTATTGGGTTTTTTTTTCTCTCTCTCTATTCAGTGCTTACTTGAGTTTTGCCTGTTTCTGTGACTTCCTTGATATTTGGAATATCACTTTCTTTTTTGTCTCTTCAGCTCTATATGATCAATTCTTTAAATAGTTCTTACTCTCCCAGACTGGGGAAGAAGTGTTTCACAAAGAGCATAGTCTACAGTATAATCTGCCACTTCCATCTTGCTCCCAAACCTGAGAATGTATCAACATGAGAAGGGCTAGAACCTTAAGAAGACATTGCTCAGGTCTTGCTGGTAGATCTTGAGGCTATGCTACAAGAAGAGGTGTTGTAGCAAAGTTTAACATTAGTCTTTTTTACTAACACAACATTAATGACTTTCAGTCATTATTGACTTGGGTTGTGTTTGTAGTGGCTGACCTAGAGGTGAAAGGCTCTACATCTTATTTCCAGTCCCTGGAGAGATCTACTCTTCCACAATTTAACTTGATGGAATGCAATTATTGGTCAATTGATTTTCATTGATTGTGCTATGGGCCATAAACATGATAATGCTCTGGTAACTGCCAGCCATTAATTCCTCTGGGATGTTCTCTAGACAGCATCTTGAGCCACAGGAAAGCCACTTATAGGTGAGGACTCAGATTTCAAAACCTGCAGTCTGCGTAACTATATAAAAGCATAATATATTGATATGCAAACCTGAAGAGGAAGGCAGGAATAAATCCAAAAACAAAGCTGTCCTAAGTAATGTTTATGTGTTAAAAAGTGGGATACTGACATACTGTTTCTTTAGCCAAAATCATCTTTCGCTAGGATACTGTGAAATGGGTATCAAAGGATCACCTAAGCCAGTGTTCCTCAACCTTGGGAACTTTAAGAGGTGTGGACTTCAACTCCCAGAATTCCCCAGCCAGCCATGCTGGGGGGGAATTCTAGGAGTTGAAGTCCACACCTCTTAAAGTTCCCAAGGTTGAGGAACACTGACCTAAGCAATATGGCTGTGATCACCTAAACAATATGACACCTTAGGTATCAAAGGATCACCTAAACAATATGACTCTTCGTTGCCATCTACTGGTTGTCTGGATTTTTCCAGCTGACATTTGGCAGCACTTATTGACCAAAACAGCTGTGTTTGCATTACACTTGGTTACATGAGCCACGATTTACTGAATTAACAAATGCTTGTATTCCCACAACACACTAAAACATAAATTAACCTATCTCTAAACTAAACTAAAATGTATTGGTGTCTAGAGTGCTATCAAAACATAACCAGTGTGACAGGAAAAAGCTAGGCACATTTAGGGCAAACACACCCAAAATCTGTCTTTGCACTTACCTATGATGAACTGAGTCAGGATTTACAGAAATAAAACACAATTTCCTGGAGGTTTGTGGCACATGGAACTATAAATTAATCACAAAGGCTGAATTCATAAATTAAGTTGGGCTAAAATGTGGTTGGGTAATTTGTTGTTCAGGGCATTGTGAAAATCCAACTTAATAGTCTTTTCAAGTTGACTGGCAGTATTTGCACAATAAGCTTAACATGGACTATTTCAAGGGCCATCATTTTGGGAAATGCAGAGGAATCTCTCACCGTTTCATTCAGTCTTGCCTAGTTTCTTTTCTAATTGATTTATATTTATTAAGAATTTTCATATAATAAAAGACAAATCAAAAAAAGAAAAACAAAAAAGTGCAAGAAAAGAAAAAACTAAAGTTAAGAAATATATAAATGACTTCCAACCTTCTTTTCAACAGATAATTACAATCTTATTGTCCCTCCTCCCTCTTAAATATTTTGCAAATCCTCTCACCCCATCATTTAAGCCACATCTTTCTTAATCTTCAAATCCATAAATCATCAATTCATTATTTCCTTCTTTCAGCAAAAAGTCCATATAAGATTTCCAATCTTTAAAAAAAAAATCTGCTCTCTGTTCTCTGAACCAAACAGGTCAGTTTTGCCATTTCTGCAAATTCTGACATTTTCACAATCCATTCCTCCACTGTGGGAATATCATTATTTTTTCAAGTCTTGCCTAGTTTCTCATGAGCTCTTGGATCAAGAATATATCAGCAAGTCTTCATTATGTTGATACTTACTGGCCAGCCAAATAGCTGGGGCATGGTTTGATAGCCAACCAGTGTTTGGGTTCACATAAGATGGCTTGAGTGAGTTAAGGTACTTTGATTAATGACCACTTAAGAGCCATTTGAGACTAGAAGGGTTCCTTTCCTATCTTTGAGTTGACTAGGTACTTGGGTTTACCCACCACATTAGACCTAGAAGTATCCTAAATTAGGGGATTGTGCAAGCTTGCCTTGTGTACACAGGATTCACTGTATCAGGGTTCCTCAACCTTGGCCACTTTAAGACAGGTGGACTTCAACTCTGCTGGCTGGGGAATTCTGGGAGTTGAAGTCCAGCCATCTTAATGTTGCCAAGGTTGAGGAACCCTGCACTGTATAAACTGCCAGATTCTGGCTGCAACAGCAATCAGGAGATACAAAAAACAACTCTTCGTTGCCATCTACTGGTTGTCTGGATTTTTCTAGCTGAAATTTGGCAGCATTTGTTGACCAAAATGGCTGTATTTGCATGACCCATTGAGCTGTAAAGCGAACTTTAGCCTAGAGCTCAAACCCAGGTTGTATGGTTAGCTTGTGATTCAACATATCCCAGAATCTGTGAGTAAACTGGTTCCATTAACCATAGAGAAAGTGTATCATATTATGCCAACGCTGATAAAAAAGATAAAAATAGCACAGTCACCAGTGTATCTTTTGGTTAGAATGATTGCTGGCTAACTGCCATTTATTTATGTTTTGATTTGGCCCCCTGAATAACTAGGGTCCTTCCATGTGAACAGGTGAAAGAGAAATCCATAAAAATGTCTCCTCCTACTTTCTATCTAGTAGACAAATTTTTGTAGTTGTCATGCTAAAATTGTGACTGAAATATTTGTGTGTGTGTGTGTGTGTGTATAGAGGCAACCACACAGACATTGTTTACTTTGATCAAACACTTTCATTCTGAATTTAATCTTTTTTCAGTAAACATCCATAATATCTACCCAGAGAATATTACACACATATAAAGGTTACCGTCTAATTTAGAGAAATAAGTGTGCTTTATATTCCACTTAATATATTGCAGACTATAAGGCTTCTGTCAGAAGTTGAGCTACTTAAATAATTACTGTAAGGACTGTGACAGTGCAGTCTAGATAGCTTGACTGAGAAATTCTTTGCAAGTTTAGTTCCAACGTGCTATGGTAGGAATTGTTCAGAATAAGTGAATTATATATAGTGGGTTTAAGTGAGATGTGTGTGTTTTGCCACACCTGGAATTTTACAGGAACAAATATATATATATATATATATATATATATATATATATATATATATATATTCATTCATTCATTCAGTCAGTCAGTCAGTCAGTCAGTCAGTCAGTCAGTCAGTCAACAAATTTATATAGCCACCCAACTCATACACAGTGACTCCAGGCGGCTTACAAAGTGAAATCCCAAATATAAAAAAATCCATCAACTCCCACTCCCAATATTGCCATCCTCCCCTGTACAATTCATGGTCAACATCTTTTGTTTAATTGGTGTTATTGCTGCTTGCCTTATAATACTGACATTCAATTATTTGAACTCATCTAGTCAAGTTCCTGTAGTGAAACCTACTTTACTATAAACATATATAGCTGTGACCTGCCTAATAATCTACTCTGAATTAAAAAGAGAGAAACAGAATATACCATTTAGGATTACTTTTATCTGAATAAGATGAGACAGGTGGATAAGCAGTCTAGTTCACATGACCCAGATCACAGATTCTTCTGTTTCCAACTGTTACAATTTAAATATTGGCATAGTTATTCATAACTAATAATTTGACCACATAATGTCTTATCAATTCACAAAAAAAACAAAAAAATGCTTTTTCTTCATCCTAGTCTTGGAATATAACTTAATCTTCTATCAGAATGGATCTATTTACTAAAAAAGGTTCAATTTCCCAAGCCTGCCATATCTTTTCTGAAAATCTTGGCAAAGAGAATAAGGAAAATAATTGAGACTGCTATTTCTGCTGTGGGTGAATGGGAATTTCTGGTTGCTGCCAGAGAGCAAGTAATACTGCTACAGCGTTCTTAAGAATCAGATTGATGACAACATCTCTTGGTGCTAACAGTATTTGACAAAATAATCTTTTAAGATGTTTGCTTTGGGCATTTTTTGGGGGGTGGTTAAGGATGCTTAAGTTCATGTAGCATGGAAGAGGTTAAGAAGAGTTAGAGAGTTCAGATGGGATCCACTGTTCCTTCCAAGGTTGCCCTTCCTAATGATTGACAATACATTTAACCATAACAGAAGAGGAATTACAGAGGGTACTTAATTGGGGAAAGGTGATAGAGACAGTGATGTTTTGAATGTTTTTCTGCCAATTGAGAGAAAATTTGAATGGATATTACTTTAGACTTGAAAGATGAGGAATTTGTTACTGGCAACTTTGTGCTATTTATTATGTCTCAATATGTGTTGAATATTGGCACATACTGTTTTGTGCATTGTTGTTGTGTTTGATAAGAATTACAGGTAGTTCTTGAGTTAAGTCCATTAGTTCAGCGACCATTCAAAGTTGCAATGTCACTGAATGAATGATACTTACAACTAATCCTCAAAGTTCTGGCCGTTGCAGTGCCCCCACAATCACATGATCAAAATTTGGGCGCTTGGCAACTGGCCTGCATTTACGACCATCACAGCATCCCACAGTCATGTCCTGAGCAAACTGACACTGCTTCAGCTCCCCCCACCCACCTATCTCCACCCATTTCTGCCCTTTGGGCCACCCTGCACTCTGCAGCCTTCCCCTGCTGCCTCCCGTTGCTGCCCCCAGCTGACCTTCGCTGTCTTCTTCCTCCTGCTGCTGGCCCAGGATCCAGGCACTGGACGAGGGTACAGCCCCAGGATGCATGCAGCAAGCATGGCAGGGCGGCAGAGCCTGGTCTGCCGAAGGAAGCTCATCAGGCCTGGCCAGGGAAGAGGCAGTGGGGCAGAGCTGGTGGAGGAGGCAGGGTGGCGGAAGCCCCATGTTCTGCCACGGGTGCAAAGAGCAATAGCCCGCAGACTGCAGAGAGCACAGCGGGACAAGACAGTAAAGGCACACCACAGTCCATCACCAGGCAAGGCAGGGGTGGCGGCTCCCTGGGCAAAGGTGGTGGCTGTATGGGAGGCACCATTTGGAGTGGCAGTGGAACTGAAGGAAGCAGAGGGGTGAGGGTTTCCTGGAGGTGCAGCGCGTGCTCTGCAGTTCGTGTTGGAAGAGCTCCTGGAGAACTGGCCTGCAGGCTTCAGTGAGGGGTGGAGGTGATCCCAGCACTGATAGAGCTCAGCCCGGCCTTCCTCCTGCAGTTCTTCACGAAGGGCCTGCGGCTTCTAACACGAGCTGCAGATGCCATGTTTTTTTGTTTTGTATTCTGTGTTGTATTTGTTATTATATTTGGTGCTGCCCAGGGTCTGTTTAGAGTTAGGGTTGTGGTTAGGGTTCTAGAGTCCGAGATCAGTAAGAATTTAAGCCTGTCCAATCTAATTGGGAAATGTTGTGCTGATCATAAGAAAAGGTTTTTCTTTTTCAAATCAGATGTCATAATATTACTTATTCATAGTTTTAACTATTTCTGGAGGAGAAAGGTGTGGTATTATCTGTATCTAAAAGAATGCCAGATAAAATATATGTTCTGATAAACTTCTTGTTTGTGTCAGTTCCAAAGCTTTTGTTAGCTGACTACATTTGGGGAAATACAATGAGCACATATTGAGCATTTCTTTCTCTCTTCCTGCCCTTTTAGAGCACAAAAGTTATTTTTGTAATGTGGATTTTATTTCTCAACAGTAGTCCATTAGTTATTTTGAAAAAAAATATAGGGACGCTTTCCAATGGAGGGAAAATAAAACAATTTTCATTCCTTTTCTTTAAGAATGCTTCTGTCTAAGATAAAGTACTGTTAGCCTCAGTAGGTTTCTTGTAGACATTTGCTCAGTCATCTTCATATTGGTTGTACTTCTAAGTGTTCTGTGATTGATGATATGTTTTATAGTTTTGGTCGAAAACTAGGCTAAAAATAAATGGCAAGCTGATAGACTATCTTCAGTAGGATTTTATTAAGAAGTAAAACTTATTTTTATTCAATTTTAAGAGTAAAACTGAAATTTCTGAATCGTGGATGCTTGGGTTTTGGTGTTGCTCATCCATTCAGATGGATCGTTTCTAGAGAGTTTTGTGTGGCGTGATGAGAACCATACTTGAAAAATTGGTAGAGCTGGGACCCACTTGGATGGAGGTTTCAGAGGTTTTCAAAGAACAGGTATCTTAAATCCCTGCAAGAGTTAAGCACCCATTATGCCCTTTTACCCACCCTTATGCCAAAAGGTGCAACTGAAAGGTTAAAACCTTGACCCCACTTCGGCTCTGGGGCTGCAAAAGGGTTGCTGATGGGCCTACGTACGAGGTACGTTCCCACATGTCTTCCCTTATGAGCCACTTTTGCTTACTATTTTCCTCTTTGCATTCAACACTTCATATATTCACAGAGAGGGCCATCTGAGCCTTTGTGACTACTTGCTCATTGCAGGAATCTAAATGAAAGCATCCTCAACTGATGGCTGTCCAATATCTGCTTGAATAAATCCAGTGAAAGGGAGCCAACCACTTCTCTGGGTAATTGGTCTCACTACGAAGCTGCTCTCGTTGGTAGGAGATTTTTCTGGACACTCAACATTCTAGAATGTGCCTTCCTTCATTCCATGTCCTGTTTTCTGAGACGATAAACAACAGGTTCTGCCCTTCTGTGGAACACCCTTTCAAAATTGCTGCCATATTTCTTATTGACCATCTTTCTTAAGACTAAACATGCTAATTTTCCTCAGTCTCTCCTTGTAAGACTTAGTTTCCACTGCCCTGACCACCTTCACTGCTCTTATGTGCGCCTGTTCCAGTTTCTCTGAATATTTCTTAAGTGTGATGTCTAGAACTAGATGCAGCACTGGTATGAACAATTTAGAATATAATGGAACTATTACTTCCCATGATCTGGAACTACACTTCAGTTGATACACTGAAAATTAACTTATATCCTGTTCTAGCTTTATAAGGAGCCATTGATTTGCACAGTAGGTCAGCCGATTGTATAGGAGTCATTACAGACCCATTTATTACTTTTCATAGCACGGCAGGATCGTGAAATGCAAAGGAGCATCATAGTGTGTGTTCTATAAAGCTGTGTAGACAAAATAAAAGGATACATTTTATTTTCTGATCTGTTAGCCTTTCTTCTTCTGTGAAACTCTTAAGCATATACGTAGTCTTGCAGAGTATGGACTTCTCTTTTTTCCTTATATCTAAAGATGGCAGTACTTGTTGAACTCTTGGCTGAGTCTTAGGACAAGAATGATCCCTTGCAAGGTTGGACTCTGTAAAATGCAGAGAATAAAGCAAGATGAAGAGGGCAAAGGCTCAACTATGAGACCATGTGGTCTGAGAAAGTTTCATCTATTCGTATTTCTGTGACAAGTGAAAATAAGAAAAACATACAATGCACCAATGCCAGTAAAACTGTAAGGTGTTAAGGATTGTGGCTCAAATCAAATAAGGATTGACTTGTGACAACATTATTTGGCCAGGTGGTATGGTGGCATAATTAGGAAATGTTGTGCTGATCATAAGTACAATTCACAGAATCCCCTTTTCTAAAAGCCATGATTGAAAATGTTTATTCTGATAAAGTACTTTTGGAGTAAGCTAAGAGAGTTTACCAGCTCCTAACCACACACACATATACACACAGACATGCACACATACACCACAGAAAAGAATTTGGATTTTTTTTTTTTTTTCACAAATCCTATTTTAATTGCAACTCTTTTTTATATGTAAAGATAAGGTACTATGAAGGGGGACGCGGTGGCGCAGCGGCTTAATGACGCTGAAAGTGCCGGCCAGAAATGGCTGAAAGCTTCAGCGGTTCGAGTCCAGCCTCGCGTTAACAAGGTGAGCTCTTGTTTCTATACCCGCAGCTTCTGCCAACTCAGCAGATCGAAAACATACGTGAGTAGATAAATGAGGACTCTCACTCCGGCGGGAGGAAAAATGCTGGCAGCGGCTCAACAGAGAGACGGGACAAGTTGCCGGTAAAAGCGCGAAAAACCGCGCTCGTCCGAAAAAGGGGCGCGAAGCAACGGAAATCCCGCCTCCTGTGCTGCCAGCTGGGCTGACGCTCTAGGAATTAGGCTCTGGCAAAGTCTAATTCCGAAACTAGAAAGATGCAATTGCCTTGAAAACCACTAGGGGGCGGTCACTGCAGGGTCAGTAATGACTGTTAAGCAGATTAAAAAAAAAAAAAAAGGTACTATGAATGTAGTTGAGCCACCATAGGAGCTTTTACAGTAATGTAGTTCCTTCATTATTTTCCCTCTGCTTTTGTTCTGTTTCTAAAATTATTTCTTTTATTAAATGCTTAGATTGATTCTTATGTGAAATGAAGATAAATAAGGTTGAAATGAAGCTAAAATAATAGAAAATGGGAGATATCAGTCATTTGGACTATTCATCTTTCAATAAATTGCTTGAATTGGCTCATTAGTTAAGAAAATAGGGATTTGCATTTTCTTAACTAATGCAGTAATTTTTAGGAATAGCAGATCTATAAATGATTTGAGGTGTAAGGGTAAGATAATAGATTTCTTGTTTCCTGAAGTAATTTAATGAATTTAATATAAATTTAAACATAGCCATTATAGTGGAGACAACATTAATGTGGAGACAACATTAATGTAATGTTACAGGAGGAAAATTCAACTGGTGCTAAATGAATGGGAAGGTTCATTATAGAGAACATGTCTTGCATGTATAATATCCCGGGTTCAATTCCCAACATACAGATTACAGGAGATTTGCAGCAAGTTTGGTTAAAAACCTCCCTTAGACCTGGTGGAATCACTCACTGCTAATCAACTGAATAGTTGGACCCCGTGTAAAGGCATTTTAGTATGTTCAGCTTGTAAACACTATTTACAGGAGTCCTCTGTATAACTAGGTGTCCTAACAATTCAATTCAAATAAGTGCTATGCTAGATCAGAGTAATGATTGGTTTAGCATTCTGTTCCTATAGTGGTCAAATAAATGGCAAAGGGAGGCCAAAAGGAGATATTTTAAAATTACTTAAATATGGTATTGAGGGTGCTACAGTAAAGTTCATTAATGGTAGTTCTACTGTTTTTCACTTCCAGTCATCCTTGTCTGAAAAGGGCCCAATATGTTAGGGAAGGTTGGATTAATCAGATTTTTTCACAATGTGACCATGTGTCACAACCGAGGGCTGGCTGTCATCCTGCCATTTGAGTTTGAAAACATACATGCTATTCTTTTTTAGTTGATAATAGAAGTTGGGAGTGGAAGATATAGCACATTTTTTTTGCAGAGTAACTTTTTCATAGGAAAGAGGGTGCTGCTGTGTTGCCAAGGAGGGATAAGAAAGCTGGAGGGCTAAACGAAGACTTTGGGGAAGGAGAAGTGGCTGCTGATTCTGAGATGGACTAGACAGTTTTGAATTGCTGAAGCCATATTAGTTCCAGGGAAGATTATGGAGAAGAATGCTGAAGAGTTTTACAAGTTTGAGGGTGGTTTAAAGACTATGAAAAGGGGGAAACATTTTTAGGTGATGCAGATGGATTCCAGGGGAAGCTGATGAGAGCAAAAGACTGCATTGTGTCACTCTGAGTGAGAATGCCAGCCAGTGTAATTATCCCCCTTACTTAACTCTAGGTAGGAATTTAGAAATAGCAGTATACACATTTAATACACATTTAGTCAGCATGATGGCTGGAGAATTCTGGGAATTGAAGTCCACACAGCTTAAAGTTGCTGAGGTTGAGAAACACTGATAGAGAGTAAAAAGTGAGTTAAATTGGTTCAACAGATACACATAAATCAAGGCTTTTGTTTATAATTTTATTGCCACTTCACTATTGTTGATTATGGAGATTATAGGGTAGTGGGATAGTGTGGGGAAAGGAATGTGGCTTGATTAGCTGCAGAATGAAATACTTTCTGAATTGTTTTATATGCCTGAAAATGAAACTAAGGGGTTATTTTTTTTTGGTTAATGGAAAAAAAATATTCACAAGAAGGCAGTGTGTGATATGTGTGAATCAATTCTCATGAACCTGCGTACAGTTACAGTACATACATTAAACACTGTCTTGGGATTCTCACAGTAGGAAAAGGGAATAAGTAATTACTTTACTCAGATAAGGCCTTTAAATAGAGGACTAAATTAATGACCACTAGAATGACAGGTGATAGACTCTTGTTGACGTCTTTTGGAGGGATTGCTGACAGATCAATGCTGTGATCAGTAAAGAATGGCTGGAGTAGTGCAATTGGAGTGTGAAATCCAAATAAAATTCCTTCCTATAGGAAGGAAATAATCTTGTTAATGGACAAATCACTAATTGTTAATAGATTGGTTAATTAGCCAGTTGTAACCACTTAATGGTTTAGACAGTGTGACATATCAATTATTTCACAGTACTGCAATATACTTTACTTCACCATTTCATTATTTTTTTTAAGTCAGAATGCAATAGCAACAACAACAAATGGGATGATTACTTTTGTGGGGTGATATTCCTAATGTGATATTGAAGCTTCATCAGAGAAAATGCATATTCTTGACATAACTAGTGGCTAGTCTTAATAATGCTTCTACTGAAAATTTATTTCTTTAGACTTTAGTTGAGCTATATACCCATCTACCTCCCACTTGATCCCTAGCAACTCCCTTCAGTGACAAAACATGTTGGGACATCGCGATGGAAACTCTGCCTCTTACATCTTTGTGTGCAGCGTTATGACACATGTAAGGGCAGAGTTTGTGTTGTAACATCACTATGTACTTTTGCCATTTTGATATCACTGATGCTGTGCATGGATATTTCTTGGGTTGGGTGCTGTTACACTGGAAGAAGAGCTGTGTGGCCACTATCACTCCTTTTAGCCAGTCGCCCCCATCTGTTATCCAGTCACCACACGCTTGCACAAGAATTCTGATTGCCACATCTTTAGAAATATACCTAGTCAAACTTTGAAATACAATTTGTAGTAGAATAAGTTTTGGTTTTTTCTCTTGTCTTCTTTAAGTTTCTTTTAATTTGCAGCCAGAGGGTAGGGCTTTTTGGGTTAACAAGTGGAGTAAAATGCTAAAAATAAATACAATTACAAATTGTCAAATTTGAAAACATGTTTGGGAAAAAAACCAAGGTTTGGTGGGAGAAAGAGATCCAGACTGGGAAGCAAGGCAGTGTTTCATCTACAGCCCCTCTCCATCCTTTCCAGGAAAGATAAGGTGTGTTCATACAATTCTTAGGATAAGCTTTTTTCTTGATCTTACTACTGAGAAATGCATAAGCCCTTTATACTGAAAAGTAAGGCAAGTGTAAAGCAACAGCAGGACAAGTCCTATTTGGGGGATGGAGGTTTGAAAGTAAAATATTGCAGTGAATAATAGACTTTACTGTTGCTCTTGCCATCTTTCATTTCTTTCAATACAAATACCGTATTTTTCCGACAATAAGACGCCCCCATGTACAAGACGACCTCCATTTTTCCAACCCCAAATTAAGAAATCAATATTTTAAAGATGGTGCAGAACACATTTTTATTTAGTAATTAGTTAACATTGACCTGATACACTCATGGGAGGAGGTCCAAACTGTCTCTCTGCAGCTCTATTTCCAGGCTCTTTTGCATAACTGATTACATTCAAGCACGAGTGCCGATAGCTTCTCTCTGCAAAAGCCTTCCTCTAATTGGTTTGTTCAGCATCAGCTGACATCAGTTACATCAGGCTTGTGATTGGAGGAAGTCTGTTTGGGAGACAAGCTATTTCCCTCGTGATTGGAGGCTAGCAATAGGAGGAAGCTGCCTGCAGAAACAAAGTATGGGCAGTTTTGCAACAGCAAGGTTCTCTTCGGCTGACTTCCTTAAATAAGACTCCCTTCAATTTTTAGGGTAAGGATTTTAGAAAAAAGTATCGTCTTATAGTCAGAAAAATACAGTACATCTGTTCTTCTAATTAGTCCTGAGAGCTGATTTTTCCTTGATTTGCACGCGTGAGAGCGGTTGCATTCACCACCTGTCTGTATAATTATCCTGAACACCACGCATAAGATCAAATATTGTTAAAGAAAATTCTTTATGAAAGCCAAATGTTGCACTAGAACAGGGCTTCTGCCACGCTGCTGAGTCGGTAGCATAGCATAATTTATAGATACTTTTTTTGGATGATGGATTGGGTGTAGGGATCTCTGGGGGATTGCATCCCATTACAATAAATACTTATTGCATTACCGTTTTTTTAAAGTCTTTAAAATTATTCTTAAGGCATGTTCTGAAAAATAGGTTTTGAATATGAAGGGAAATGGAACTGAAAATTTAGATTAATTGGAATT
This sequence comes from Liasis olivaceus, assembly GCA_030867105.1. Lineage (NCBI taxonomy): Eukaryota > Metazoa > Chordata > Lepidosauria > Squamata > Pythonidae > Liasis > Liasis olivaceus. The sequence continues at coordinate 256,423,357 of CM061349.1, read as the reverse complement.
CCTGAGCTGAAATATCATCTGATTCAAATGGAGACCATGGTTATATACCAAACAATACCTGCATTATAATAAAACACATTTTCATTAGATAGTTAAGTGTCATGAAATTAAAAACTATTTCCATCACTATTCGTCATATAATATTATAATCTGGCCTGGAGGATATACAAATAGACATATTAAAGCAATTCCAATTACTCTGAAAGGTCAGCTTTGTACTTTGAACACCAGGCAAATAACTATAACATTTGTGGCTAAACAACTGCCTTTATTCCACTAATGAATAATAAAAGAATAAAGGCATTTTTGCAAAGTATCGTTATCAGTACACTTTTCATTGGTTTTCAGTTAATAATGTATCTAAATGAACTTCAGTGAAAGGCAGGGCATAAATGCCGCCCAAGATTTCAGTTAATAATGACTTTCCTTTCTCTGACCCCTGGTTCTGCCCCATCACTACTTTTCCTTCTTCTAAAAAACTTCAAAGTAATTGGGTATTCCATTTTAATGGCTAACATTTAAATAAGGAAATCTCCATTTCCCCATTTTCTTTGTCTTAACTCTCAGAATAGGCACCATAGAGATTTTGTTTTCTACTGCTAGTTTTATCTAATTAGTTCACGGGTCTCCTTCAAAGCACAGAAATAGAACGGGGTGCCATATACAGTAATACCTCGGTTCACGAACGCTTCTGTTCACGAACAATTCGGTTCGTGAACAGCAGCGTTCACAAAATTTTGCTTCCGTTTGCGAACTCCGCGTCGGGTGATGAACACGACCCGCGGCCATCTTCCCTGCTCTGACACGTGGTCGTGGCTTCCTCTAGGCGAGATTGCAGTCGCAGACAGACACTTGCTGTGAAGCTTTTTGGTGTTGCCTCGAGCAAGGTTAGTGTTTTCTCTCTTCATACTGTACTGTACTGTACTTTGTTTCATATTTTTGTGGTTAAAAAAAATACATATGGTTTAGAACGGATTAACCTTATTTACATTGAACTTTATGGGAAAAATGGATTCGGTTGGTGACCAATTCGGTTGGCGACCACGTTCGTAGGGGTCAGAACGGATTCACCTTATTTACATTGAACCTTATGGGGAAATTTGATTCGGTTCACGACCAATTTGGCTCGCGACCAGAACCGTGGAACAAATTAAGTTTGTGAACCGAGGTACCACTGTACTTCTGGTTTGATTACTGTGCATATTCGTACTATTTCCTAGTAGATTTCTGAATAAAGCACACATATGGGTACAAAATACACACTTTTATCATTTATCAGGTAAGCTAATACTATATTCACCTAAAAGTAAGATGAGTCTAAGTACTCTGAATTTAAGGTAAACCACTAAAAGGAAAACTAGGCTGTTTATGTACCTATATTTCTATATATGCATACACACAGAGATGAAAATCGTATGCAATACACAGCTTCCCCATCTTGTTATCCAAGGTTATCAACTGCAACTGAAACTTTATCCCTCCCTAGTAAGTATCAAAATTTTATGTGTCTATGTATCTGTATAGCTAATATAGATATAGCTATATGCTACATCAAAACTTATTCTACTGACAAAAAAAGTAGGGGCAGGACAAAAAAAAAAGAACTACTGTTCAAAATAAACTCTATTTTATTAGATCTCTCAGTGGTATATGCTAGTCTGTTTCTCACACGGCCACCGTCACACCTGGCAACACCCAATTCATACAGATTTTCCTTCCTTCTTCTAGCAGAAATAGTAACAAAAAGGAAGGGAAGGAGGGAGGGAGGGAGATGGAATGAGGGGAAGGCACAACTGCATTGGAGAGAGGAAGAAAGAGAAAGGAGACAACAAACTGGGGAGATTAACAAGGTTTACTGAACTGGGAGGAAAAGGAAAGAGAGAGAAACCCAGATTAGGCGTTACAAAAAAGGTTAAATTCGCCAAGCAAGGTACCCCATTCAAATGACAGGGTAATCTTCAAAGGTGTTCAGCTTTTCAGCAACTATGTTTGCACTAATTTACAACCTTGCATATTCCTTGTGTTTGGACATCTTGTTCATTTGTGTAAGGCAGTCCATTCAATGCAGGATAAGATCTCAGGAGAAAACTTCAATTTTCAATTGGGTGAATAGGAGGTGTACTTTGCAAACTTAAAAATTAATCCTATGTTTAGAAGTTGCATGTCACTTTGAAAAAATTAGATAAAGCATGAAACCTTTTCAAACCCCTAAAAAACTCCAAAATTGCATCATCATCATCATCATCATCATCATCATCATCATCATCTAATCCACATCATCTTCTGCTGACATCCACACCACTACCAGAACTCTTCCTCCGGCCCCATCAGTGTCCATAGGAACTTGCTTTTGGCATCATGCCACATGTTTCTCCCCTTTTGAGCATGAGTGTAACATAATAACACACATAGAAAAGGGACAGCCTTGTATTGTAACACCACAGTGCTCCTGGCATCAATCTGACCATTGCCACCATGGACGCTGCTGTGTTGCCTCCAACCCAGGATAACTTTCCCACTCCTGGATAATTGAAACTAAGAAAATAATACCAAGAAAAAACATATATATATTTTTTTAGAAAAAAAGATCAGTATCATCTCTAGCAAAGGAAATTTAAGTTAAAAGTGAAGGTTTTGTAGTTATATACAACCATCTCTTCAGTGTAAACTCTGCAGAATCCCAGAATAAAGTATCTGTTCCTCATAACATTGCAAATATCTGTTCTACATATCCATTGTTTTATCTTTTTCCTTAGTTACTTCTTATTAAATATTCCTACCCAGAACTTAAGGACTGAGCTCATTGCCTGAAATCTAGTAAGTTGGTTTTGCTTCCCTTTCTCTTTTTTGAAATTTCTGCTTCATTTAACAACTGGCTCTGGATTTCGTGAATACGCATGATCTATGCTCTTATAAATACTTCGATGAGAAAGAGTGTTCCTGCCACTGCTTTGAAATTTTGGTGTTCTGCTTTGCAGTTCCTAGGTTTTGTTTGAATTATTTGCCTTCATTACAATTAATTGGTTCCTATGTGTATACTGGCTGAATATCACTGCATAGCAACCAGTTTTTAAAATACATATAAAGCATTATCTATTCAGTGATTGAAAGACAAAATTATTTCCTATGGCCATCAGTTTTATTCCATTATAATAGTACTAAAGTTGACACACACTTGGAAAGAATAGGCTTTGAGGGGCAGGGGGTGTAGGAATTTTAAGACTTTGAGAGAATATGTATAGGTGCTGTCACATAATGTCTTACCTGTTCAAGAAAATGTTTGCCGAGATGAGTGAAGATCTCATCACAAAAGATTGAAATCCACCTGAATGTCACTCAGGTGTGTCTAAGCCTAGGGGTTTTCTTGGGATCAAAATGATGCTAGAAGTTGGGATTTTTCTCTGCAGCATGCTGATTTTCTATATTGTTATGGTTGTCGCTTTTTTTTTAAAATGAAGTAGCGGGGCAGTGAGCCTGGTGTGTAGTAAGAGAGGTCTCCATATGTATTATATTGCCTCGTCCTACTCTAGGAAGAGGTATTTATGTTACAGCTGTGTATGAAAATGATTTGGAGAAGGTGGCAGGGGAGCATGATCACAGAAGCTCTTTAAAGTAGCTGCATCTTTTTTTAGGCTTCAGTGTAAGCCTGAAAAAAATATATATATACCTGCATGTAGGAAGAAAAAAAGTGCAGTTAAAGATATGCTGCCCTCACACCTCTGCAGGTTTTGATTCACTTATTTCCAACTCATTTTCAAAACGTACACATCCGTAATTTGAGTCCTATTAATGATTTTTTTTTGCAATTAAGGTTGTCTTTTTAATTAGTCAGGACATCTGAATGCTTCATCTGTATACCCAATGTGGAAGTATAAAGAAAAAATGATGACATTCCCCAGCCTACTTTATTTGGCAAGATTGAAATGGTACATACACACTTATAGAGAGGCAGCAGGAGCTACCTTGAAGAAAAATGGAACAAAAACCTGAATCAAACTTGTATTGTTCATATTTCATTAAAACTAATGTGTGGAAAACAATTGGATTGAATGTCTAATGGTTTGAACTACTCTCTCTGTCCCTCAAGATGAACTTTATTACCAGTTAGCACACTACTACCTTCTATATGTTCTGAGAGAGAAATGGGTTCTTAGCAGAATAGTGTTATTTGAGATGTTCTTTTTTGAATTGCAGGTGATTTGCTGGAGAATGAAGAAACTCAGTCATGATAATCTCATCTTCTCTGTTTTAAGCACCCTTGTAATAAGGCTGACATATCTACTTGAAATGCATTATGAGCAACCCATCAGATAGATTGTTTGTTTGTTGGGACAATATTGTCCCAATCACCATGCATCACTTGGACAGTATATATCACCATACACTGTACATCATTTGGACAGTTACAAGAAATGGAGGAGGGGGGACATTAATATGAAACTTAATGTATATAAAACTCCTAGAACCACCTCAACGATTCTTATAAATGCTAAAATAAATTATCAAATTAAGGCTTATTTAAAAGCTTTTTATTCTAGCATATTTCATCTGACATTTTCCTTAGTTTCATTTACAGTCAATAGGTTCACACACTGTGCTAAAACCTAATATGATTTGTTTGGTTTTAACTTAGTATTTTTTGTTAATACTGCCATTGTACTGTTAAATGGTGGCATAGCTTTCTATATGAAAACTAAGCAAATGTTCATCAAATCAGTTGTAAACCAACTATGGCTTAGCAGAAGGATGAGAATTATCCTGAATGCAACCCCCCTGTAACTTATTTGCAGTCTCTAGAGACCCTCAAGTGTAAACAGGTCCAAAAATGCCGACCCTTTATTGTTTGGGGGGTATGGACACATTAAGGAGCAAAATTGATATTTTAAGCTTTGTACAAGCCTTGGGCACCCATAGCATTCCTTAAAAATCCTGATTCTCCCCCAAAATGGGGAAAAATTCTATTTGGGGAGGGGGGGTTGAAAGGGCATCTTAAGTGTTGTTTCCTGTTAACACCCTGAAATAAAAACAGTCCAAAAAATGTCACCCCTGTCTGCCACTCCAACAATATCAAAATATTGCTGTCCGTGGTTTTTGTAACTCCAGCAGGACAGGAGATAAGGCAACCCCTAGGACAGAGATCATGGATTTATCTGGAGTCAAAGACAAATTGATGGCACATAATCAGGACAAAAAAGATTGCCCACTTTTGTTTATTACAGTGTGGGAGCTGAATTCTAGGGGTATATTTTGCACACATATCCTGAACCTCAAAAGGCAGAGATACTAAAGATGTGATTAACTTCCTAATTCTTGACTGATTAAGAAGAAAATAGCAAGCCTTTTTTTGTTAAAAAAGGATTCAAAGACTTCAAGTGAGAGTAAGAGATGTCCAGACTAAAGTTTAGATGCTGGATATGGGTTTGGCCGAGGCTAAGCCTCTTCTAGGTCAGTCAGTGCTCAGTACTACTGCATTAGGATTTTGTCCTAAGGATGCTGTTCTTTCCTAGAACCCTGATCTACCCTGGCACTCCTGTCTTCTCTGGTTTATCCCTCTACCCAGTGTCCATCTGCTTGGAGATTATAGAGCTGCTTCAGGATTAGGGGTAAAAACTACAGGGCCCATAGATATGGAAAATATTGAATCCTGTCCAAATTGTCTCCAAATTCTATTCTGTGGCCCAGATTTTCAGCCAAGGGAGGTTGTATAGTTTCCATGATCCTATCCTCTTAACACCTCCAAAGAAGAATCATCAAAGGTGATCATAGAAGGTTCTAGGCAAGATATTTGGTATCTTCTTTAGTGAGAGATTCAAAATAGTCCTTGGAATCCTTTTCCAGAACCAGAATCTAAAAGCTAGCAAAGGGATCTTTTATGGGTAGGAATCCCTTCTCTTCCTATCATGTTAATCCCATGCACCTTTCTGAAATATCATAAGAAAGAGGAAAAAAACCTCTAAAGATATCAGAATGTTCATATGAATCATGGAGAATATCATAAAAATACAGTTTGTATCATTCAGTGAAATGTTAATGTCTTCATGCAGGCTCCCATAATATATTGATATGACATCCTAATGTCATCAGCAGATGATGAGTATGATTAGTAAGTGGAGGGCATTCAATCATTTATTTATTGCTTAATGGGTGAAGAAGACTTGTCACCAGTTTTAGTGTATAAATATACACTTCAGACATTCAGAAACCAAGTAACATTAAAAAAAAAAAAAGTTTACCAATATTTGGAGGGCAAATAGGTGGAAACGCTATTTGGGGCGATCAGGAGAATACTTACACACAGCCTTAAAAATGTTATGAAAATATGCATCTAGCAGAAAAGAACCATGAAAAAAAAAGGGGAGGAAAAGTTGGGGAAAAGCACTAGATGGTGAAAAGCCATGAAGCATTTTTATTCCTATATTACTTAAAAGTATCTTGCATATTTGAGGCTTCTATTGCTCTTGCAGGCTGAGACAGATTTTATCCTGAGAATATGGCAGCTTTCTTGAACATTTCTTTGCTTTGTTACCCTGAAATAGCTTTTCTCAATAATGTAATGTTTGTTCATAATAGCAAACCCTCTGAGCTCACATCAATGTTCAAGTGGCAACAGGATAAACCGCCTGAGAGGAAAGGGTTCAGTTTTGAGGGATGATATTTAATCATAAAGGCTCTCCATGCAAATTGCACAGATCAGTTCAACCCAGTTGCTTTATCTGTCCACCATGCTTACATGCTGAATGGCTGAGTTCACATAAGCTATACGTAGATTCTGATTTAGCACAGGTGTAGGCAACCTGTAGCATCTCAGCATCCCCCAACATTGATCATAGTTCCTAGGCAACTGTATTTCAGTAATATCTGGAGTGCCATAGGTTACTAACATGGCTTAGTATTGCATGAAGCCAACCCTTGTAGTTTATAATCCATAAAACGTGTTGGGAGAAATCAGCCTATTATGGCTTTTTCAACAAAACATAACTGAAGAAGCGTAATGTATTCTGTGAACCTGCTCAGTGGGTTTCCAGAAATAGGCAAATTATATCTTGTTTTAATTTTTTTTCAAATAATGAAATATCCTTTTTCTTTTTTGCAGGGTGTTTGCCCTATTAATATTAGGCATTTAAAGTGTTAGGCATTTAAAATCCATATTTATGGTATAAGCTTAGAAAAGTCTATACCTGTAGTGCATAATGTAGTAGTGTCTTCCTCATCTTCTTGGTGCATTTTATTTTTATTTATATTTCAAATTTAGACACTGCCCATCTCACAAGGAAGTGACTATAGTTCCTTCCTTTTGATCCAATTATATCTGCTCCAATTCCTCTTTACCCCTTTCATAGAGATCTCTCCCTTTTTGAACTGAATTTAGTTGATATTTCTGTTGCTTAAAGGTTAAAATCACTCCTTCCAATTTATCCAAGTAGAATGGTATCCTCTTCTATTTAAATTTATCTGCCAGAAAGATGTATTCTTTTTTCTTACACAATATCCTAATTGGTATCTCTTTGAGCAAAATTACTTCTGAATTATTTATCCTTAACTTAGTATTAAAATGTTGTAGAACCTGGTCTCTTCCTGACAAAGTGCACAAGTAAATCTCTTGGTACTTTTCTTAATTTTGCATAGCTTGTATTCATTCTGTATACTTTGTCCACTTCTGCATCCATATCTTCTTCATCCCACTCCAAAAACTTTGTTAAAGATTCAACAATCTCTTGCAGATGTTTAAACAAAATTCTTTCTCTCTTAATTCCAGTAGTGCCAAATTGTCTAAAACTTTTGCCATCTATCGATTTATTATTTCTGTTTTATTTTCCAAAATTTCTCTTTTTTCTTTGATTTGTTTAACCTCTCCACTCATCTTTGTTACAGATTCTTCACAATTTTTATTCATCTTTTCTTTCATACTTGCAAATATTTTCCCCATTTTCCCTTCCAGTGTAGCCAGATGTCTTTTAACTGACTCAGTCACTGATGCAGTTACTGATGCTGTGACCTTCTTCCCCAATTCTTCAAACATCTTTTGTAAAATCTCTGGCATTATTCCTTTTTCTGTTATTTATTGTCCCTCTGTAAATGATCCTCTCCTCCCTTCTGTAATTTTTGCTGCTTTTCTAGTAGTAGACATTTTTCCTTTTTAATTTGTAATCCAGAGAGGAGAAGAAGAAAGTAAAAGAGAGGCTATTTTTCCCTCTATATTCGTAACACTTCAGTCCCTTTCGGCACTCCATAGATCTATAGTCATGTGATCTCTCACCACTTCCAATTTCCTTTCTTGCTGTACTTATCTCTTTGTTTAATGATGTCAGCCAATCATCTTCTTTCGCAAGTTTAAACAATTCTCTTTCCCACTGAGGCATGTATTATTTATTTAATAAATTCAGAAGTACTTTAAATACAGTAATATTCCAAATTAAGCTGTCTCTTTAGTGCATTTTTAACTTTCACATTTCAAACTCTTGGCAAGATTTTTGCTTTTATTTTCTCCTTAAGTTGTTATAATTATTTCTTTGCTTTATACATCAATCTTTTCCACAGGTTTAAGGTGCACTTACTGAGTGGTTTAAGGTGCTCTGCTGCTTGGAAGATCTCTGTATACTTTGAAATTTCTCCAATTTAACGTGCTCTAGAAAGTGGATTGGGTGAACCCAGTGTCCTTTAGCCCCTTCATGGATCACTGCCTTGTCGTGGCGAAGGGGCTTGTGTAACTCAGTGAAGCCATGAGCTATACCGTGCAGGGCCACCCAAGACGGACAGGTCATGACAGAGAGTTCTGACAAAATGTGGTCCACTGGAGAAGGAAATGGCAACCCACTCCAGTATCCTTGCCAAGAAAACCCCATGGACAATGTTAAAAGGCTAAAAGATATGACGCCGGAAGATGAGCCCCTCAGGTCGGAAGGTGTCCAATATGCTACTGGGGAAGAGCGGAGGGCAATTCCAAGTAGCTCCAGAAAGAGTGAAGCGGCTGGGCCAAAGCCGAAAGGACGTTCAGCTGTGGATGTATCTGGAAGCGAAAAGAAGGTCCGATGCTGTAAAGAACAATATTGTATAGGTACGTGGAATGTAAGATCCATGAACCAAGGCAAGCTGGATGTGGTCAAACATGAGATGACAAGATTGAACGTTGACATCTTGGGAATCAGCGAATTGAAATGGACGGGAATGGGTGAATTTAATTCAGGTGACCACTATATCTACTACTGTGGGCAAGAAACCCTTAGAAGAAATGGAGTTGCACTCATAGTCAATAAGAGAGTGGGAAAGGCAGTAATGGGGTACAACCTCAAAAACGACAGAATGATCTCAGTGCGTATCCAAGGAAAACCATTCAACATCACAGTAATCCAAGTCTATGCCCCAACCACTGATGCCGAAGAAGCTGAAGTTGACCGGTTCTATGAAGACCTACAAGACCTTCTAGAACTAGCACCAAAAAAAGATGTCCTTTTCATCATAGGGGATTGGAATGCTAAAGTAGGAAGTCAAGGAGTAATCGGAATAACAGGCAAGTTTGGCCTTGGAGTACAAAATGAAGCAGGGCAAAGGCTAATAGAGTTCTGTCAAGAGAACAAGCTAGTCATAGCAAACACTCTTTTCCAACAACACAAGAGACGACTCTACACATGGACATCACCAGATGGTCAATACCGAAACCAGATTGATTACATACTTTGCAGCCAAAGGTGGAGAAGCTCTATACAGACGGCAAAAACAAGACCAGGAGCTGACTGTGGCTCAGATCATGAGCTTCTTACTGCAAAATTTAGGCTTAAATTGAAGAATGTAGGGAAAACCACTAGACCACTCAGGTATGACTTAGATCATATTCCATGTGAGTACACAGTGAAGGTGATGAATAGATTTAGAGGATTAGATTTGGTAGACAGAGTGCCTGAAGAACTATGGACGGAGGTCTGTAACATTGTACAAGAGGCAGCATCTAAAACCATCCCAAAGAAAAAGAAATGCAAGAAAGCAAAATGGCTGTCTGATGAGGCTTTACAAATAGCTGTGGAAAGAAGGAATGCGAAAAGCAAGGGTGAAAGGGAAAGATATAAGCAACTGAATGCAGATTTCCAGAGAATAGCAAGGAGAGATAAGAAGGCCTTCTTAAATGAACAATGCAAAGAAATTGAAGAAAACAATAGAATGGGGAAGACTAGAGATCTCTTCAAGAAAATTGGAGATATCAAAGGAACGTTTAGTGCAAAGATGGGCATGATAAAGGACAAAAAAGGCAGGGACCTAACAGAAGCAGAAGAGATTAAGAAGAGGTGGCAAGAATACACAGAAGAACTATACAAGAAAGATCTTAATGTCCCTGATGTCCATGCTGGTGTGGTCACTGACCCTGAGCCAGACATCCTAGAGAGTGAAGTCAAGTGGGCCTTAGGAAGCATTGCTAACAACAAAGCTAGTGGAGATGACAGTATTCCAGCTGAGTTATTTAAAATACTAAAAGACGATGCTGTTAAAGTGCTGCACTCAATATGCCAGCAAGTTTGGAAAACGCAACAGTGGCCACGGGATTGGAAAAGGTCAGTTTACGTTCCAATTCCAAAGAAGGGCAATGCCAAAGAATGCTCAAACTATCGCACAATTGCACTCATTTCACATGCTAGCAAGGTTATGCTCAAAATCCTACAAGCTAGGCTTCAGCAGTACGTGAACCGAGAACTACCGGATGTACAAGCTGGGTTTCGAAGAGGCAGAGGAACTAGAGATCAAATTGCCAACATTCGCTGGATCATGGAGAAAGCACGAGAGTTCCAGAAAAGCATCTACTTCTGCTTCATTGACTATGCAAAAGCCTTTGATTGTGTGGATCACAACAAACTGTGGCAAATTCTTAAAGAGATGGGGATACCAGACCACCTTACCTGTCTCCTGAGAAATCTGTATGCGGGCCAAGAAGCAACAGTTAGAACCGGTCATGGAACAACCGATTGGTTCAAAATAGGGAAAGGAGTACGACAAGGCTGTATACTGTCCCCCTGCTTATTTAACCTATATGCAGAGTACATCATGAGAAATGCCAGGCTGGAAGAATCACAAGCCGGAATTAAGATTGCAGGGAGAAACATCAATAACCTCAGATATGCAGACGATACCACCCTAATGGCAGAAAGTGAAGAAGAACTAAAGAGCCTCTTGATGAGGGTGAAAGAGGAGAGTGCGAAAGCTGGCTTGAAACTCAACATTAAAAAAACTAAGATCATGGCATCTGGACCCATCAATCCCTGGCAAATAGAAGGGGTAGAAATGGAAGCAGTAACAGACTTCATTTATTTGGGCTCCAAGATCACCGCAGACGGAGACTGCAGCCATGAAATTAAAAGACGCTTGCTCCTTGGGAGGAAAGCTATGGCAAACCTAGATAGCATATTAAAAAGCAGAGACGTCACCTTGCCGACAAAGATCCGCATAGTCAAAGCTATGGTTTTTCCAGTAGTAATGTATGGCTGTGAGAGCTGGACCATAAAGAAGGCTGAACGCCGAAGAATTGATGCCTTTGAACTGTGGTGCTGGAGAAGACTCTTAAGAGTCCCCTGGACTGCTAGGAGGTCAAACCAGTCAATCTTAAAGGAAATCAACTCTGATTGCTCATTGGAAGGATTGATAATGAAGCTCAAGCTCAGATACTTTGGTCACCTAATGCGAAGAGAGGACTCTTTGGAAAAGACCCTGATGCTGGGAAAGATGGAAGGCAAAAGGAGAAGAGGACGGCAGAGGATGAGATGGCTAGATAGCATCACTGAAGCAATGAGCATGAAATTGAGCAAACTCAGGGAGGCAGTGAAAGACAGGAAGGCCTGGCGCAATATGGTTCATGGGGTCACGAAGAGTCGGACACGACTTAACGACTAAACAACAACAACAACAACAACAAAGTGTCCTTTAGACAGGCTCCGCATAAGGATGTGAGTGTGATGTTTTCTCCTTTGGCTCCTGCGCTCTGCTCACAAGTTGCCTGCAGGATCCCTCCCTTACTTCTGGAGCTCATGTAGGTGATCTTGCAGCTTCTCCATGTCCAGAGAAGCTCCGTTGGCTTGGGCTCACCGCCCAGCTGCCAGTCCTCCCTTAACATTGTCCCCAGTGCTCAGAGATGCATTAGTCCTCCATATTTTTCACCCAGAAGTCCAATTACAACCAAAATTTATAATGATGATCATTGACAATATGTAGGGGCTGAAATTAATTTGGATGAAACTAAGATTATGATATTGGGAGTATATGCCCCATATGACAATAAAGCTATATTTTTTAAGGGACTTATGGAAAAATTAATAAACTTGTCTTATGAAAATTTGTCTTTTTGGGGAGATTGGAATGGCATGGTTTGTCCACAAAAAGATAGAACATCTGTAACAGGAATTAAACTAATCAAGTTAAATTACCGAAAATATTTTTTGAAATGATGGATAACTTTGAGCTAATAAACATATGGAGACGTAAAAATGGTGACTCTAAAGAATATACTTGCTTCTGTTAAAGACAAAGATCTTTCTCAGGAATAGGTATGTTTTGGATTTCTAAGAAACTTGCTACATGTATTAATAAAGTGAAGATATTGCCAAAGACTTTTTACTTTTTTACTTTACTCTACTCTACTCTACTTCACTTCACTTCACGTTTGCCTTCGAGTCATTCCTGACTCCGGGCGACTACCTGGACAAGTCCCTACAGTTTTCCTGGCAAGCGTTTGGAAGTGGTTTGCCATTGCCTGCTTCCTAGGGCTGAGAGAGAGTGACTGGCCTAAGGTCACCCAGCAGGCTTTTTGTCCAAGGTGGGACTAGAATTCATGGTCACTTACATTATACACCAAATCATTAATAGAATGGTAGGGGGTAAGGTAGGAATACTAAGAATTAGTATTCTTCAGGACTTTTGAAGTTGGTCAATAGAAGTATATGCAATAATCTTGAAATTACTAGCTAAGAGAAAGTAAAGCCTTGCTTCAACATGATGCAGACAAGATGATGCAGGACATGCAGACAAAATGTATTTACATGGAATTCTACACTCCTGGGCTAGTACTGATTGTGCAACATTAGTGTGCCACTGTGGTTGTGTACATAACATCAGAGGACCACTTCAGACTGAAGCCAGATGCTTGGCTGTTAGCCTAACTGGATTTTGTTTAGTACTGTAACTTTGAAACTTGGAACATTTTGCCATGTATTCTAACAGTTCAAAGATATGATTTAATAGCTGTCATTCATTAGTTATATGGAATGGTATCATTGATTCCTTAGAAATTTGATGCTTGACACTTTGGATAGAGATGTTCCCTTTCTCCTGGCTGCAGAACTGAGGCTTTGCTTAGATTATCTAACAGGAGAACACTTCAGGGCATTGTAGTGGGAGGGAAAAGTACTGTATTTAGAACCTATATTCATTGGGGCATTGATGATATTTTTGGAAGCATGACAATCTACTTTGAATTTGATCTATTTTCCAATTTTATTTTAATCTGCATGCAGATACTTGACCATTAAGGTGAGGTTCATCCTTGTCATCAATAACAATATTAATCAAGAAGAGGAACTTGGTTGGATCAGACCAGAATACTTTTAGTCCAGGTTTTTATTTCTTTAGCCAGCCAAAGTGTACATCAACAAGCAACTTATGAAAAACTTCTTCCAGTGCTGTTTGTTCCAATTATTGAGTACTCAGATATAGACTAGGTTTAGATTAGTATTAATTAGATTAATTCATGGTTTGCTTAAGCATGAATATTGTTGACTAAACAGTTAGCTGGGTTCACTCAACAAGCTAACCCATAAATCATGTTTTGCAAAATAAAGCAGTTAAATATATACATTGCACTAAGCCAAAATTGAGCAAACCACAATAAAATAATGTGTAAATCCATCCAGAGATTTCTCATGGACCCAAGACAATAATGCATGGAATACCTGTATTCTTTTGCAGTAACTCTGATAAATGGAGAGAGTTCATTCCATGTTTCATTTTATTTCAGGACCAAGTAAGAGTTTTGGTTTATTTTAAAAGTAAATTAGTAGAATGCATTGCTGTTACCTAACTATGTGGGTGGAAGCGAACATCTGTCTTTAATTAAATAAAGCTTGCAGTGTTAACTGGTTCTACAGAATAAAGAATTGCCAGGGGAAAATGATACTCCAGAGCAACGTATGTTTCTGTAAGCAAACTTGCTGAAGTAACTATCTGGAAGTCTTCAAAAATATATACTGGTACTGGATTAAATCTGTCATTCATATCAAGCTATTAGTTCATTTTTACAGAAAGAGGCTTTTATTTTAATTGTGATAAAGAGAAAACAATTAAGAAAGTAGATACCTTTAGACATACCATATTTTTCTGACTATGAGACGATACTTTTTTCTAAAATCCTTACACTAAAAATTGAAGGGCGTCTTATTCAAGGAAGTCAGCCGAGGAGAGAACCCCGCGGTTGCAAAACTGCCCATACTTTGTTTCTGCAAAGAGGCTTCCTCCTATTGCTAGCCTCCAATCACAAGTGAAATAGCTTGTCTCCCAAACAGACTTCCTCCAATCACGAGCCTGATGTAACTGATATCAGCTGATGCTGAACAAACCAATTAGAGGAAGGCTGTTTGCAGAGACAAGCTATCGGCAGTTTCACTCGTGCTTGAATGTAATCAGTTATGCAAAAGAGCATGGAAATAGAGCTGCAGAGAGATGGTTTGGACCTCCTCCCACCGAGTATATCAGGTCAATGTTAACTAATTACTAAATAAAAATGTGTTCTGCACTATCTTTAAAATATTGATTTCTTAATTTTGGGTTGGAAAAGTGGGGGTCGTCTTGTACATGGGGGTGTCTTATTGATGGAAAAATATGGTATATGATAACAAGTCATTGATGTTTTCATTTCAGATTCTGTTTGCGGCCTTACGTAAACATATTCATCTGTAAGCTAAAATGAAATTCCACCACTTTGAGGAAAAGATTTCTTTCCATTTCTAATATGGAAAAATGTTTTGTGTAGAAGAACACTTGGTGTTTATTTATTTGCTTGAACAATTTATATGGCTACGTACCTCACAAAAGTGACTGTATGGAATGCACAAGGGTTAAAAACAATTTAACAACAGCCATAGGGCCCAAGGTGGCAAACACATACCCAACTGATAAAAAGACAATATTAATCAGCAAAACCTGCCAACCATCCAGTCAAATGTCTGGGGCAGTGTTTCTCAACCTTGGCAGCTTTCAGATGTGTGGACTTCAACTCCCAGAATTCCCCAGCCAGCAAGGTTGAAGTGCACATAGCTGAAAGCTGCCAAGGTTGAGAAACACTGGTCTGGGGGAATGCCTAGGTCTTTGATGCCTTATGAAAGGCTAACCGGTTGGAGCCATCCAGCTCTCTGGAGGGATGCTTTTCCATAGGGAAGGTACTGCTGCAGAGAAGGCCTGACTCCAAGGTCCAAGAAAAGGACATTGTTGAATGAAAAGGACCTGGAACATGACCTCCCTCTTAGATCTGGTGGGGCGAGCAGAGACAGTGGGGGAGAGGCAGTCCTGTGAATATCATAAGCACACCTCTTGTAGTCTGAAATAGTACAGTCCAAGTACCATTACATCCAAAGTACAATAAAAAGCCAGAATGGTAGATAGTAATGTGGTGTGGCACATGTTACACTTGTAATTTCAAAACATAGACATCTCAGAGAGTTATGAATGGTTATTTCACCCCCCCTCCCCCATATATTGTGTGTGTGCCTTCAAGTCAGTTTTTGACTCCTGGCGACTGCCTGGACTAGTCCCTGCAGTTTTCTTGGCAAGATCTGTTGGAAGTGGTTTGCCCTTGCCTTCTTCCTAGGGCTGAGAGAGAGTGACTGGCCCAAGGTCACCCAGCTGGTTTTGTACCTAAGGCAGGACTAGAACTCATGGTCTCCTGGTTTTTAGCCTGGTGCCTTAACCTCTGTACCAAGCTAACTCTCTCCCCCATATATTACTATAATCCTATTTGTAAATTTGTAATCTTTATTGTCATTGTACTTCTCGTACAACGAAATTAAATGCCGCCCCAGTGCACCTTTAGAAGTATAAAAACCATAGAACACATAAAACACGACCTTCACATTCCATTCACCATTGCACAACCCCTGATGCTACATTAATAAAAGCTTGTTAAGTATATACTGTGAGAGGTGTTTTGCCAAAAAGGAAAACATTTGTGTTCAGGATCCATTGTTATTCTACTCATTCCTGAATATGTGATTACTTAGTTCATGGTGGTTGAGTAATCAACACAGGATACGTTATCTAGCATTTTATGGGAACAATTCAATTTCCTATAGCATTTTTCAGAATTTTACCTTGAAAATTACTAGAGAATGGATAGCCTGTTTGCAGAATTGAAGGAGCTTATTCAGCTGTGATGCAGGGCAAGTGTGCAAGTGTTTTGAGCATGTAAAAATAAAAGAACATTTTTGAATTAATGTTCTGTTTACTATAGAATTAAAACCTGACAGGCACTCTTTGATACTGGAAGATGATAGTACATGATCCTTTTTTAAAGTTACCCCTTTTCTGTAAACTAATGAGCAAATCTATCAAGAGATATTAAGGATTTTCAAACTCTTTATGTCAGGGAATATTTCTCTTTTTCATTCACGGAGCTGAGAATTGGCAAACTCATAAATCAGAGGAACAGCAGTAGACACTGGTGCTAGCCAAATTAGGAACTGAGTGATTTCTACAGAAAAAAAGAAGCAGTATTGAAAATAAACAGGATTGTGTTAAGCAAAATAAGGTTACATCAATAACCAAATGAAAGCATAAAAACAAGCTAGATTGTCAGAGTGCATTTGAAATGGAGCATAAAAATGACATTGCTGCAAGACAAACACGGTCAAATGCAAAGTAATAATTTGTGCCTTATGGCCAAATGTGCGGTCTTTTCAAGAAATATAGTTGCAATTGTATTGATGGGTTTATCCCTAAAGCCCCAGCCATTGCTACATTTGATATAACAAATGAAGCTTACACAGTCTGCTGTTACTTGTTACCGGGGGAGCGGGGGCACGATACATATATATTAAATTGCTGCTCTATTACATAATAATAAAACTGACAGGATAGTTTAAACAAATGAATAAATGCAATAGAAGACAGTTATGGTCATGACTTTTCTCCCCTATACAAATGTGTGTGCGTATGTACGTGTGAATTGATATCTACAGAGCTCATATTTCCTGCAGCTCATAGAATTCTGCTTCCAGAACACCGTGGTTTTCAAAGCAAGTGTCCAACTCACTGACATGTCTCCCTTCCCCCCCCCCCATTTTATTGAAACAATTTTCTCACATCCTTCTTGAGCCATAGATTTATACTGTGAATTCCTTGATTGGTTTGTACCACTCCCCCATCCCATTTTCTCCTCTGGCGTGAGGGCAAGAAGTTTGGGGCATAAAATAGACATTTTCTAAGAATGAAAGAGTTTGCATGTCGTCCACCACCCCCATACTGGAAGTAGTAGCTGCTTTTCCTGAACAAGCTATTGGTTTTATGCCAGATTTTAGTTGTCGCCACAGGAAAGAGATCTGCTCCCATCTTTTCAAGAATGCTACAAATAGAGGGGGCTTTAAGATTTCATTTGTATGAATTCAGGCACGAGACATAACCTCCACAGGCTGGGCTGTTTCATGTATTAAAAATATTTAGTATAACAAATACAGTGGTACCTCGGGTCACGAACTTAATTCATTCCACGATTCTGGTCGCGAACCAAATTTGTCACCAACCGAATCAAATTTTCGCATAAGGTTCAATGTAAATATGGTTAATCCGTTCTGACCCCTATGAATGTGGTTGCCAACCGATTTTGGTCGTCAACCGAATCAAATTTTCCCATAAGGTTCAATGTAAATACGGTTAATCCATTCTGAACCATATGTATTTTTTTTTTAAAACCACAAAAATATGAAACAAAGTACAGTACAGTACAGTAAGAAGAGAGAGAACACTAACCTTGCTTGAAGCGACTTCTGGCGTGGAGGACAGGAAGGCGGGTGGGGAGGCGGTTATTGTTTGGTGGGAGAGTCCCCCTCCCTACAGGAAGCCATGACCACGTGTCACAGCAGGGAAAATGGCCACAGGTCATGTTCGTCACCCGATGCGGAGTTCGCGAACGGAAGCAAAATTTTGCGAATGGTGCTATTCGCGACCCGAATTGGTCGTGAACAGAAGCGTTCGTGAACCGAGGTATTACTGTATTTAGTATGCCATGGCTGGTTTTATTTTTAGGTTTGTGCTATTAAGGATAAAACATAAAGGAATCAAGCAGGTCTTTCTTATTTATTTAAGTCAAATTCCATCTTTTTGTAATTAGATTTTCATAAAATAGGACATAGCTGGCTGAGAAGATGCAAACCTTTTTCTCGAATGCTGCCAATCCAGCATCTAAAACTCTGGGAAGTTCTCGATATCAATTCAAGACCGAAAATGAGCTGTAAGGAATAAGCAGAAAAGAACCATACTGTAATATAAAAGCTCTCCAAGTGTTGAATCAGAAGGCTCAAGTAATAAGGTGTCTTGGCTTTGGAGCATCTTTACTCCAGAGACTGTGAATGAACTGAGCTTTGAAGTTTGGATATATAAAAATGTTAAATTCAGTGTGTGAAAATAAGGAATCTTTCTTTACACATTACTAGATCTTTTGCAAATCAAGCAACTGAATATTATTAACAGTATATCTTTAGTCACTGGGTTAAAATGTAATAGATGTAGAAGGAAAAAAGAGTTCTCTGGAGAAAATTTAAACCGGTTAATAATAACCAGTAGCTGTAAAATTGGTACAAAGATTTGTAGGTAATTAGCTAAGAGAACGATAAGACCATATGGTCAGGCATTATGTGGTACTTTCTTCGTGCAAAAAAAAAGAAAAAGAAAAAAAAGTGGCAGAACAGGCTTTCCCCCCTAATTAATTTGTGTTATCCTTTGATTTATGCAATGTGTTCCATACGAAACTGAAATGTAATTTGTAAATTAATGTAAATATATCAACGGTGTTGGATTATCTTAGGCAGTGTTTATATTGCCAGATGGAAAAGCTGGTGGGAGACTATTTTTTATCTAATTGTAGGTGGCAGAAGACCTACTTGCATTCCATTTTTAGTATGTTTTTGGTATTTTACTTTTTTTTTTTGGCAGTGACCTTAATTGATTTATTGAGACAACAGTTTCAGGAATTAATACTCACATAATGAAGTTTGAAGTGCTTTGAATGAATGAGATTCTATGCCCAGAGTAATTTGTCATCCATGAAAAATTGTATACACGTTCATGAAATAAGCATATAGTTTTTCAAAAGAACAGTATTCTAGGAGGAAATGTATATTTAGAGAATGTGCTCTATCTTTTTGGCCTTGCATGAAGGGGGAAAAAGGTTTAGAAATGAGGCATTGCATTCGATTTAAATATCCTTTCCTTGCTCCTCCCCCCCCCCCCCCTCTTCTTTACAATAACACTGTTCCAGCTTACATACAAATTTGACTTAAGGACAACCTTTGGGAACAGAACTCATTCTTAAACTGGGGCTGCCTGTAATTGATCTCAGTCTGTAACACAAGGGCTCCAAATTCAGCCCTTAAATCCTTGAGATAAATAGCTACATAGATTCATCAATTAAATCTGTGTATCACTCAGAATAGAGTTAGTCCCTTCCCCTGGCTTTTGGAAAGGATCAGGAATTAGATCTTTTTATTGAGGAGGTTGTTGATAAGCCAATTCTATAGGAAATTTCTCCTCAGCTACATTGGCTGAATCACTCAGCTTCTCATTTTCCATTTTCCGCTCTTTTTCCTTTAATTACTTTATTGCCTTTAGTTTATTGTAGCAATAAAACTAAATACAGCCATATATTTCAAAATGTCTTCAGTGTGCTACTTTTGAATAGAATGCACTTTCAGATTCTTATCCAAAATCTGTGTTTACCAGTCAACTATGAATGATGGGATATGGAGTGGGAAGATTGTCTAAAGTTCTATTTATTTATTTAAATCTGTGTTTCTCAACCTTGTCCACTTTAAGATGTGTGGACTTCAACTCCCAGAATTTCCCAGACAGCCATGCTGTCTGGGAAATTCTGGGAATTGAAGTCCACACATCTTAAAGTGGACAAGGTTGAGAAACACTGAATTTAATTGATTTGTTTGGCTGTCAACTTGCAAATGAAATTGTCACCTTCCATCCCTGACAGCTGCCTGTTTGACCACTTTTGTGAAAGAGTTCTAATCCCCATTCTTTTATGACTGCTTGTGAGAAGCACTGCCTCAGCTTAACCATACATTTTACTTGTTATTTACATTATAAAAGTACTCATTAATTACACTTGTGCAGTTAGGTGCATTTTACTTCTTATTTTTAGTGAACAATATGGCATAACTTTTGTGTTTTCTGCAGAAGCATATGAATGCTAGGCACTGCCACATACCATCTACCATTTCCATTCTCCAATCCCTCCAAAGGCTATTGAAACTGGATCCGCAGTCTCTTTATTTTTGCTGACCTTGGAATTCTGACAACAGTTAACAAGTCCCAGGAACCAAATAATGCTTCTTTCAACCAACCAGTAGAAGAGTGGGAAAAATAATCCCTCGGTGCTCCATCGCATGAGCTGTATCTGGTCCTGGAATGACAAATATTCCCTTTGTTCCCCTCACAAAAATATATTACTCACCCTTCCCTCCCATACATTCAATACATGCTATGTACGTTTGTCAGGTTATTTTGCAAAACATCTGAACTGTTGGTATGAGGAGAGAGATGCTTGGCAGCAAGAATCATTGTTGGATATAAACTCCCACTGAATGGTGGGATGATGGCATGAAATTAGTTGTAGGTTGCAGTGAAAAGCCTCTGAGTGGATGTGTATGGGGAGATAGTTATAATCCAAAAGATGGAACGTGGCAGACGTTTGTGCAGAGTATTTATGCATAGGGAAAATTAAACTGGGCAGTTTTTCACATGGAGTGTGAGACTAGCTAGAAACTGATTAAGAGTCTTTTTGCTAATGTGGTTGCCTTTGGAATCTATAGGAAAGCTAAACAACCTGTCTTAACCTTCACAAAGTTTCAGCATCAGCTCAGATTTTGCAACTGAAGTTACAGTGCAACCAAACCACAAGACAATCAGCTTACTTGGCCAAAGAGATGAGATCATCAAATCACAGGGACATGGCATTGATTGTTACTAATGCCACAAGTAAAAACCCTTGGATTGTGATGTTTGTGTGACTTGGAGTCCATACTGTAAACAATATGAAAAGGAAGGTATAGATAATTCAGAACAGAGTTGCTTAATAGGGGAATATGTTAACAATGCTAATTCTTGTGTGAATTACTATCCATGGGAATGCTGAATAAAAATATTGTTGTTGAACAAATGTAACTATTAAGTAGTGCTGTCCAAAGTGAAAATTGTCTATTAAATTTTGAAGGAGGACTAAATTCAAATGGCAGGTATTATTATATATATATATACACACACACACACACACACACACACACACGCACAATCTCAAACAAACTCTTTCTTTGGTTCACCCTATTTTATGGATACATTTGAAATCTTCCAGAAAGGATTTCAATCTTCCAATCATACAGTTTTGGAAAACTCAACATGAGTTAGGTATAAATCATCTGTGAAACATAGTCCACAACTTGAAAGGTTGGCTGACATTAAAGAATGCTAAGGCAGAGGACTGCTGTCCTCAAAGTACATTCTAGCGTTAGTTTTAGTGTTGTCATTCAGAAAGAGAAAGATGATTTTTCTCTAAATGGGAGATAGCTAACTTACAACTCTGCTGCATAGCTGTTTGTTATGATCACTTGATTTTTCCCCATCCATCAGATTACACTGATAATGATGTTCAAATGCTTTTGAGTCAAGAGTTGTAGATAGAAATTGGCATCTCATTTTGGAGGCTCCATCACAGAGTGTTTGTCTAGTCCTCTTACACAGAGGATATTTGAAGGTACAGCTTTCAATTTCTTTGTGCTTAGTAATCACAATATCACTTTGAATGTACAATAGTGGCAGAAAAGAACTCTTCATATGCAATTCTGAATATATTTTAGAGTGCAATATGACAGTGCTTGTGAATAGAAAAATTGCTCATATTGACTTTGAATTCCATGCATTTCTAATAAAACGTCACTTACTGTATCTAGAGAGAGTTTGATGCCTGATCCAAAATACTTCACAAAATTTACTTGACTTGGAGATGGTCTCAGGTTAGTATTGTCAGGCAATTGTTGGGGTTCACAGAGTGACACAGACACATCAGTTGTGAAGAATCAGCCAAATTGATTAAAATGCACTGTCAAGTGCTGACAAAAGGCTTGGGGTGAGTTCCCAGACAAACCGACTGTTTGTGCTTCATTAATACAATAATGAGATGTGTAAGCAATAGGAACAGTGGAAGAATGGCAGGTTAGCAAGAGCTTCCAAATGTAAAAGGCAACTTCCATAGTCTTTCTACTATAGAAAGAGAAGGACAGCCACATGCAGCTTTGTAGTAGCTTCTCTGATAGAGCACTCCAAGTTTCCACTCAGCTTCCACAATGGCCTGGCCAATGAACAATCTGCTTTTCCAGGCTGTGAGGGAGAAGAACAGATCTTGGTGGAGCTATGATCCTTAGTATCAGACAGTAGGACGTGTTCAGAGTCATCAGAAATTCCCCATGTTGTGTATCTTCAGATGCAGATCAGGTCATTACTGTTGGGACACAGAATGGATTGCTGATGGTCCATTAATGATGATTCCCATCCAAAGCAAAAAAAACTGGAGCTGGCCCTCATCTAAGTAATTCTTACACTGCTAAATAAGTCATTGTAATTTACTCTGTTGTAGATAGCATAATTGAAATGTATTGATAGTAATTGCAATCTTTGTTCCAGCACATTTCTGTTGTTGTTCCTACAATCCAGAATGACTGCCAGATTTGGATACAGGTAGTCCTCATTTAGCGACCACAATTGGGACCAGCAACTTGGTCATTAAGCAAAGGGGTCGCTAAGTGAAACTGTGAATGTGCTTCTGATTTTGCTTCAGCTTTACTTTGCTTTACAGACTTGCCAAGGTGGTAAATGTGAGGACTGGTCACAAAGTTTACTTTTTCATCACCGTCGTGTGAACGGTTGCTGTATGACACAGTCGCTAAACAAGGACTACCTGTATTGTTGAATTAATAGGGAACTCAATACTACCACATCTTTCTTTCCCCAACTTTTGAAAGTGAGATATAAGGTGTTTTTTCTCTACAGTAGGACCTTTAAAAAGTTCTAGCCATCTAGTGACTATTGTTACGTGATTTGCTTTCATCCCTTGATTTTCTTTCCAACTCTGAGTATTTTCTGTGCATATTCTATTTTAAGACTCCCCACCCCAGTGGCTCTTCCTGCATGGAGTATGCGTATGCGTGAATATATGTATTATCCTTCCATTCTAAGCATATGGTGAGCCAAATACAAGCATAGCCCTGCTTAGCCAGACACTGGGATAACTCTTGATGTTACAAAATTTACTTCCTTGTAGACTGGTGTTAGCAGAAGTCCTAAAGGATAAACAAATGAAAGAAGAATGGGACTTCCTGAAAAATGAGATACTGGAAGTGCAGTATTCCCATGTGGAAAAAAAATGTGAAAAAATATAGGAAACCAATATGGATGAATAACAAGCATACTGCCAAGTTGATAAGCAAAAAGGGGGTGTATAGAAAATAGATTTATGGGGAGTATGGAAGTGATATAGGCTTTTGCTAGGTGGGGAAGAAAAGGGAGAGAACCTTTTCTAATATTAAGAGAAGTGGGAAATGCAGCTCAGTATTGATAACGGTGCAGTGAGAACCACTTTGCTCCCCTAAATGTATTCAAGTCTCCAGGGCCAGATGAATTACAATTATGAATTGCAAACTACCAGGAAGTTGAAAGAGCTGGCAGAATTGAGCTCAGAACTGCTGACTGCAATCTTGGAAAATTAAGAACTGGTGAGATGCCAGGAGCCTGGAGAAGAGTAAACATAGTCCCAATATTTTGAAAAGAGGAAAGAAGGAGGAGCTGGGAAACTACAGGCCAGCTTAACATCAGTACTGGGCAAAGTAGTAAAAAAAGTGTCAAGCAGCATGTCTGTAAATTCTTAGAAATTAATGCTCCCTGTCAAACTTTCCTCATTGCAGTCTAGTCTCAAAATAATTAATGCAAGGAACAAAAATCAAAGAGCTCTGATCATTAGTATTAACTAAAAGAAAAGATAAGGTTACAATATAAGAATTCCAGCAATTACAGGTAATCTTCTCTTAGCGATCAAAAATGGGAGCAGCAAGTCTGTTGCTGAGCACTGTGGTTACTAAGTGGAAAATCATATGACCATGACAGGTTTATGATGTCACTTCCCATTCCCATTGAAGGAATCACCGTGGTCATTAAGTGAGACATCATGAGACCACAACTTGGGATTTTATTTCCAAGTTCTTCATTAACTCTGCTTGTCGGAAGCCGGTTGTGAAGCACAAGAATGGTGATCATAAGAGAGTGGTGGTCATAAATGCAAGAGTGGTGGTCATAAATGCAAGGATTGGTCACAAAGCTGTTTTTTTACAACCTCATAACTTTGAATGGTTCTAATGAGGCAGTCAGTAAGTGAGGACTACCTATATTCTACATTAAATGAGAATATATATATAGACAACACAGGTTGACAAAACTCTTGTCCGTTTCCTCCCTTTTTTCTATGTAGGGGCTGGGAACTTCTTTTGTGAAAGTAAGGTGGTCTATATCTGTTCAGTATTGATAACTGTCATTCCTATCAATGTGAGAAATAATAATCTTACTACCATTAGTTAGCCAGGAGCCAGCATAGGTTTATCAAAAACCAGTTATGTCAGATTAGCCTTATCTGTTTTTATGACAGAGTGACTAGTTTGTGGATGTAATTTACACTGAACTCAGTAAAATGTTTTACAAAATATTTTGGACAAGATGAATAAATGTGAATTAGATGATACTGCAGTCTGGTGGATTTGCAACTGATTGAACAACTAAAGTCAAAGAGTGCTTGTAACTGGTTATGCATAATCCTGGAAGGAAGTACCAAATGGAGTCCCTTTGTCGATGGCCCATTGCTATTCAGTATTTGTATAAATGATCTACAGAATGGAATGGAAGACACATTTAGCAAGTTTGCAGATGACACTGAGCTAGTGATATTGGCTAATATTTTTTTAGGATAAAATCAGAATTTAAATCACCTAAACAAGTTGATGTTCATCTGTAACAAATATATGGTTTTGCATCTGGGTAGATAATATCAAATAACAAGGTTGAGTAGTTTTTAACAGAGACCAAGTTGGCATTAACTTCTTCAGCTCATGCATCACTCTGCTTGCTCAAAATCAGCTGGTGATCTAGATCCTTGCACTAATAGTAGATCGCCAGCTGATTATGAGCAAGCAGAATGATGCGTGAGCTGAAGAGGTTAATACTAACTTGGTCTCCATTAACATAAGCATTGTGTCCAAATCATTGGAAGTTGTAGTTCCATTGTACTCTCTTTTGGTTAAGCTGCTTTAGGAGTACAATTTCCAGTTCTAGACACCCCATTTTAAAAAGGATATGGAGAATCTGGAGAGGGTTCCAAGAAGAGCTTCAAGGGTGCTATAGATCTGGAAACTTTCCCTGTGAGGAAGGGTTACAGAAGCTGGGCATGTGTAGATTGCAACCAAGAAAACTAAGGGAAGATAAGAAGTTAGTCTATGTAAAGGCTGTTATGTGCAAGAGTAAGTAGATCTGTTCTATGCTGAAACTGAGAATAGGACAAGAACAAATTATATTGAAATTGAAAGAAAGATTTAGCTTAAATATTTGGAAGAGTTTCGTGATAGGAAGAGCAAGTCTGCCTAGAATACTTGGTGGAGTACAACTCATTAATGTTTTTCAAAACAGGGCTGGCTGCCTATCTGTCAGTGATGCATAGTGGCTTCCTGTACTGAAGTGGCAGTTGGCTGGAATGGTAGGAGTGTTCCTCGTGATGTCCTATCACTTTGTTCATTAAGAAGTTGTCTTTCAGTTTGTCATGGCATCATCCTTTAAATCCAGCTAGTACCTGTAGAGAGTATAGAGCAGTCATTCTCAAACTTGACAACTTTAAGATGTGTGCACTTCAACTTCCAGAATTCCCCAGCCAGCATGTTAAAGCCCACCCATCTTAAGGTTGTCAAGTTTGAGAATCATTGGTATGGAGGATGACCTTGCCGGAGAGAGGGAAGGTCTGTTACCAAGGCAACAAACAGAAATACATGGCTTAAACCCATACAAAGAAATTTACGAAAACATCTCAGACAGGCACTCCCCTAATTCTCAAGAAGATGAAAGAGGGAAGAGGGGAAACACATTCAGACTTGCAAAATTCTGTTACTATAGCCATTCCAATAAAAGTAGTTTTAGTCCTATGTGGATTCTGCATCTTAGTCTGATCTACCTTGTAGGGCTGACAGTATCTTCCTTGCCTTTTTCCTCATCTCTCATGTGCCCTAAGTTCAGAATATATTATTTCCTTCTGTTCTTTCATAGCTATAGAATGTTTGAGAGATTCAGCCAATTCTTCTAATGGACATTTAATGTTATCCATTTTAGCAATTACCTGATTTTTTACTAAGTCCCTATATAGCACTTTTCGCAGTATAAAAGTTGCCCCCAACCTACAGAGAAAGAAGATGAAAAATAAAGGAAGAATCTGGGATCTTGGAACCGTAAATAAGAAAAGTAAATGAAGTTGTATATCTGAATGTGTAGGTAAGCTGTAAAGGCTGGATGTTTTCATGGTTTTTTGTGGGTGAATGCATATCCAAGCTTTACCAACTTTCTTTTAAATAACGTTTTATATACAAGTGATAGGTTGCTTTCTCTTGGAAAAGTTTGGGATAAGAGCCATCCAAAATCAGTTGTTAATTTATAGGATTATTCCATCTACATGCTAATTTAAATGCCATATAGCCTTTGCATTTTCTTCCTCCCAGGTTATATGATTCATCTAATATGGCATTATACAATATCATATAGGAGCACATGCCACAAATGTATCTGATGTCCAAAAGATGCCAATCATCACTGCCTTTACATCTCTTTCTGTGGGAGTACTTTGCACTTTACAAGTAGACATATTTTATGCATAATGTAGTTAATGTTCTCCTGTATTGTTGTAGTTTGAGGACTTTATTATTAGTAAGAAGCAATCAATTAAAATCAAGCAATAAACCTTACTGCTCTTCCCTAAGGCCCATGATAATATTTTGCAAATAATGCATTTTCTTTCTGTTTAATTATCTCATTTAGATATAATGATCTTCTAGCATTATCATATCAAAATAGCTTGCTAATTGGTTGGGATGAAGTGAAGACTCATTCAAAATATGCCTGAATATTTTGCTCTGAAAAAAGTTTGTACTGTGTGGGAGTACAAGTTGAAAAATGTTATGTCAGTTTTGTTGACTTGGTTCTTGTAACAACACAAAAACTCAGAGGGAGGAATACTATCTATCAGTGCTTTGATCATCACATCTGCTTCACAGTAAGTTCTTAGAAGAATGTAGGCACACTTGAGAAATAATAAGATGTTTGTTTGTTTGTTTGTTTGTATGAAATAATTCTGCACCATGGTAACCCACAAGTCTGTCTCAGGAATGCCAATCAGAGAATTAAAAAAAAAAAAACCTGAACTTTTCTTGATTTCCTGTTTGGTCACAAATTATTCATCATCAAAGATGTTTTACAGCTTCAGAGATACAAAGAGGTTCAGGATTTGTGATTGATCTTCTGATTTATTATTGCCAGATCTAAAAATTTAGAGCTTTAGGGCCTGGCTGTATTTCCCCA
The DNA here is from genome assembly GCA_030867105.1 of Liasis olivaceus. Classification (NCBI taxonomy): domain Eukaryota; kingdom Metazoa; phylum Chordata; class Lepidosauria; order Squamata; family Pythonidae; genus Liasis; species Liasis olivaceus. The sequence goes on along the minus strand of CM061349.1, from coordinate 256,395,469 downwards.
AGAGAGACAGAGAAAAGTATTTAGGGTGAAAAGAGAGAGAAATGATAGGACTGCATATTTTTAAAATTTCTCAAAAGTTCTGTTCCAAAGTCCAATCTTATGTACAGATGACCTGAATTCTTACTATCCTTAACACTGCTCTCATTTGTACTGGAACTGGGTATGACACTGCAGCTGATATCAACTAAAATTCAGCATTTATAACAATGCTTCCATCTCAACACAGGGATGAGGGTTGTTCCTGATTTGTATGAAGATTCTCAGGCTACTTTCATGTACTGTGTCCTTGATCGTGATCTCTTCAAGGCTTTTTCCGTTCCAATCCTTCTGTAACAGTACTGCCTTGTAAACATAAGACTGTAGGTAGCATTTATGTGTATAATACTTGCATTTCAACAGCTTTGAAATTCTGATAAGAGATATAGATATAAATATAGATATAGATACAGATATGGGTGCTGGCCTTAGAGTTAAAAAAAATCAGTTTTATTTTGTAAGAACAAAGTGGGTCTACAGAAGGTGTTAGAAAGAAATGTATATCGACTCTGCCTGAAGGCTCTTTGGTATAAGAGGGAGGGAAGGGAAAATGCTCTTAGACTTTCAGGATTCTATTACTATAACCTATATCAATAAACTAAAATTTCAGTATTTCTTATGGGGTCTGTTTCCTGATCCACTTGCAAACTGGTCCATTATCTGGAAGATGAATAGCCAGTTTCCCTTTCCATCAAGGTAGTGTTAACAAGAGAATGAAGCAATCTCCATCCTGGTGAATGCAGAGATAAATTAGGTGCTAAGATAAAAGGATCTAGTTGTCAAGATTTCTGTTCCTTAATCGCTTTTTCCTTTCAATAAATCTGCTTCAAGAAGCTTCCTTGAGAATCTAGCTGTCTGATGTAATCAGTTGCCAAGAACTTGTCTTGGGAAGTGAAGTGTGGCTCCCAGCACATTGCAGTTCTTCTTCCCAATTGTTGGTGTGGCAGTTAGGCTTTGAGAAAAGTCCGATTGATGTAGTTGCTTATCAGAGGCACTGCAGCTGTGACCTTCTTGTCTCCCCACACCCAGAGTGCACTTCTGGCACAAGTACTTAGGCTTGGGGGGGAAAAATCTGGATTTGCCAAAGATAGACAGACAGACATTTTTAAAAAGCCTATTTGCCCCATAAAGAGGCACTTTTAGAATATATAACAATGGTGTTTATTATTATTATTTATTAAATTTATATGTCACCCACTCCCCAGTGACCCTGGGTAGTTTACAAATTGTTTAAAACATTAAAAACAAGAAAAACAACAAGAAACAAAAGAAGGGTAAAGATTGCAAGATCGTAAAATAAGATGGGAGCAAAGGAAAACAATTCAGATTACAAGGAGGCTTCAGTCATCCTCGCCAAAAGCCTGGATATTGCTTTTAATATATAAACAAAGTAGAGGGAGGGAAAAAAAACCCCGAACAAGACAAACGCTATCTGCATGCCACTCAAGGTTAAGCCTAGCTCTCAGATCAGAAAAAGTTAAGCACTCCAGTTGGAGAAGGCTGGCAAGCTGTAAATTTAGTGGAATTGTATATTTATTACTTCACATACCACAGAGGGCTTTGAAAATTAGCACAATTTTGAATTGTACTAAAAAATGCATTGATAAAATGAGATGCAGTGAAATGAGGTTGAACTAGTTTTAACTAGGTTCAGGAATAACTGCAAGAGCATCCCTGATATATTATCATCTAACATCATATAATATTCCTTCCACCAATTGAATAAGAATGGTTTTGATGGAGAGAAAATATTTCCTGCCTGCTAGTGCTTTAGCTGCAGGCTGATAAATAGCGTGGTTGAGAATCAATTTCAGCATCGATCTGAAAGATAATCCTATTCACAACCACCACGTACAGGGATTTTTTTATTGTCAGGTATGAAAATGAATAACAATAAAAGAGAAGTCGGTATGGGAATGAAAATTAAGCATACAGCAAAAGAGACAATTTGTCTTCTGCCATGTGTGAGCTAAGACCTTGGCAGTCTGGAAGTGAGATGGGAGATGAAGACGTGTACGTATGTGGGCTGTGCGTCTGTGTGTGGGTGTGTATTTTTATCTACACCCCAGATTCTGACACTGGAAAAATAAGTTTATACGTATGATGTTTTAACTGCAATATATGTGAACAATAATTTAATGTACTGTATAAAAATCTACAGGATGTTTAATTATAGTAAAGTAGTTTGGTCGGTCCCAGGAGAAAGTGGTTGCAGCTTTGTAGAGCAAGTTTTTGTGAATAAGGCTTATTTAGAGATTATCCCCCCTATTATTTTTATTGCCCTTTTAGATTTTCATATATGTTGACTTCTGAATTAAAACCAACATTAAACAAATGAACTTGCTTGCAGAACAGCAGTGACATTTATTCTCTGTCTAATCTGCAGCCTCCCCTATATCTCTTTCAATGGGGTCCTGCAACTCTCCCAAAGCAGTTTTAGAAAGTAACAGTCTCTATTTAAAATATTAGGAATTTTAATTTTATTTTCCTTTACAATTTAAAGGGATGAATGGATGAGCAAAATCACCTCCATAATGAAGTTTTTAAGAATGTGTGTATGTGTGTGAGAAAGAGAGAGAAAGGAAGGAAAACATCACGTTTATGGTATTATATTACTTTGGGTGCTTCGTAGCTATTTATAAAAGGAAGTACTAAATTCAGTAGTAAAATTGCAAAGTTATGAAAGTGAACTGAAACCACTGGTTTGTTAACTTAAAGTGACATTTACAATCCTCTTTTTAAATGTTGCTTTTAAGAAGTCCTGGCTTATTTGATACTCTTAATTTTTTATGTTAATACTGATTTTAATTAATATTTTTTTTATTGCTCTAAATGGTCAGATTCCATTAATGTTTGAAACACCTAAATCAGTGCAAATTATATGAGTGCTTTTAAGCATGAACGCAATGTTTTTGCTTCTGGAAAGCCGTGTTTCAGTTGCATGGGAATTCAGTTTCATTCAAAGCAAACAGTAGTTTAGTGTCTATCAATATTTCTTTTGTTTCACATCCATATCATTTCCATTGGCAACATTTTAATATTCCTGATTATCAAACAATTTTATGTGCAAGTCCTTAGGAAGCTAAAGAAATTCCATGACTGGCCTATAATAGTAAATTATTACTTTTGTATAAATGTGAATAGCCACTCAAGCTTCTCCTATGAGACTAAGAGGCTAAACTGTATGTCTTTATCAAGATACACATCAATTTTAAAGTCCCTATCCATAACTATTTAAGTTACTGCTAGATCAGAATAATCTGCTACAGGGAATCATGACTGTGTGCTTCTTAACTAAAAAGAATAGAACTGTTTTAAGGATCAATAGGAGCACAGTTACATTATAGATAGTTATCCTCCTGAACTTTAAATTTAGCAAGTTTGTTGTTGTCAAAGATTATGTCATGACGGTGTCCATCTCTCAGACATTCATAGATCTGGTGAGACCTGATTAATGCTATTAATGTGCATACGTTGCTGAACTCACACTAGAGTTCTCTAACGTGATCTTTTGCTGTTGAAGGAAACTTTAAGAAACAAGACAAATTCGGCATCAGAATTAGTTTTGCAGCTAAATCAATGAAATGCGTGGATTTTAATGAAAACACCCATCTTTCATCACCTTACAACTGTTAGACCTAACAACATATTCAGGAAAGCTAGAATATAAGCGAACTCTTCCACAGATGAAATCCAAAAATTACAAGGTAACCTGCCAACGGCGCTGATGATCAGTTAATTATTCAGCTGTATTCAGAATGTGAAGAGAAAAGTGTAGATAATACAACTTGTATCAAGCTGTTTAAACTCAGTAAAATGTTCACAGCAGATCTCAAAGACCAAAATGTTCACAGTGAAAAAGCTATTACACTAAACATAACATTTAACATTAAACAGATTAATATTCAGAGTCCTCTTATGCTGTAATCCTGTACATACTTAACATACTTACCTAGATGACACTTGCTTTCTAATTTACACAAGAAGATATGCAATCCATATTTATGGAAATTAGACAACTGCTCTGCTTTCTGTAGAAATTGATTTCCAAACATTTTCCACCATATTAATAATGTCAGTTTATTCGGAATCCTCTTAGTCAAGTTAGCATATAATAACAGGCTTTTCCCCAAGGCAAGTGTGATAAATACACGTCTTTGTTAGGTAACAGTATGTTTCAGTGTTGTAACTGTAATACTGGGATACGAAAATGACAAAATCTTGTTCCACAATGTTTAATTAGACTTCCATAATTCATCAAATCCAGGAGCTACATGGGCAAACATCTTTCTTTCTTTCTTTTTTGTGATTTTTATTGAGTGTGAAAGTTATGTTTGGTTATTAGAGTGGGAATGAATGGTTTTTACATAAGGATATGGAACCTAATGGAGAGGAAAAGTGCAGAAAATGAAGATTATGGTGTGAAAATCCCCACTTTAATAAACACAGTTGAAAATTAAATATTAACTTTTTTCACTTGCACAAAATGGAATTGTTGTCAGCAATGTTTATTGTCTTTTACAAGTACAGTATGTAAGAAAGAATTGATAAATACAAGAGGAAGGCAGTAAAAACTAAAGCATGTAGTAATATTGCATGAAGAGTAGAAGGTTGATACACATTTTGATCCATAGTCAGCAGCCAGTAAAACCAAGATAGCTTCATGAAAAGCAGCTTCTCATCATTTACATATTTATTTTACAATATTTGCAAACTACCTCAATCAATTAAGATTAAGAAGATGAACAACAGTGCTTTATATAACAAGAATATATGGGTCATTCCTACTACCTGATATAACACAGGGCTTTTGTTTCTTCTCCCTCACAGTTCACCAGTGCATTGCTTGTAGCAAGATACTTTCGTTAATTTAGTAATTAGATTTCAAACAATCATAACTGACTTGATGATGACAAAAATGATTGTATTGGAACAGTGCTCTAAAAAAGTCAATATCTATATTGAAACTCTGTAGTTAGAAACTATGCTCCACAAGCCTCCAAGAAAACTTTAGGACAGCTATACATCTTGTTTTGGAGGAATAAACCATAATTCCTGCAATATGAACAATGTAAAATAATTTGCTCAATTTATTAAATAGGCAAGTCATTTGCAGCATCTAGAGTCCAGTACAACCGATCAATATGTTGTTTGACATCCTTTTAAATTCCATAATAAGGACCTCCTCCTGGAATAATAACAGCTGGACCTGGCATCAAAGTACTGCAGGAAGGGTTTCTAATTGTCTTTTTCTGTGGAATCCCCTACCAAAATTCTTCCTGCAACAATTGCTTGATTATAATTCATATTCTGAATGCACTTAGACATTAGAAGCCTCTTCATTTTTTTGGTAAGAAAACTGTTTTTTTACTGTCATTATGAATATTAGGCTTGTTTTTAAGTAGCTATTCATGTGGAAATAATGATAGCGCCCAAGGTGGTTTACTGTGCTTGGTCTATGTTTCTAAATGAACCAAGCTAAATTGCACTTCTCAGATTAATATGCAGATTAGATGAGAATTTTGAACTGAAACTTTCTCTAAACATTCCAACTGATTTCTTTGCTAAAATCAAGTTAAAACCATGTATATTAGAGATATTTATACTATAAACATTAGCCTATTAAGGAAAGTTGGTAAAGCGTATAGGAAAAGTGACATACAATAATGCATATACTAGGGAAAGTTGTATCATATTAGGGAATAGTACATACACATGTAAACATAGACTTGTGTGAATATGTTATGTTAAAATTAGGCAATATAGATTTAAGACTGAAAGAATGCAAAACCAGCAGAAGTCATGCAACTTAATCCATCCATTTCCACTTCCTTTCTAAACTTAGCTATTTTTTAATTACAGGAAGAAGTTGCTAAATGCACTGTTATATACAATAATGACTGTGATGATCAAGGATTGTGCACTGATTTTAACAGTATTTTATATTAGTTGGACATCAGATACAGAGCTTCCAAGTATATTAATCTCAGAAGTCAGGTGGAAATGGATCTGTAATTATTAACATACTATTAACTTTGGATCCATATACTGTATTTTCATTTCTGTATAACTTTCTGTATTAAAAGTAAAAGTATTCTTGCTTTTATCAGATCTTTAAAAGTAATAGTTTTATTTCACAACTCTTTCACATTTTATTTTCTTAAAATAATACAAAATGCTGTATATTTACCATTTTTTTGCACTTATGCTGAAGTGTAATATGAATTCATATGTAATTTGAACAAATGTAGTAAATCTACTATTACCTACCAGATTAAAAAATAAGAGCCCACTAGCAATGCCAATATTTATTTTTTAAAAAGAAAAAAAGCTTAGCATTTCCTTGATAAATTTTGCTTAGCTTATTTTTTGTGTCTTACAGTTTTGGTGTTTATTTTTGTCTAAGCAATATTTCTAAAATACAGAGTGGGAAGCCTGTAGTCCTGTGTATATAAGTTGAACGATAATATCCAGCATTCTTCATCATTGACCATGCTTGCTGGAGATGTGGGAGTTGAAATTCAACAACATATGGAGGGCTATAGCTTGTCCATTCACTGTAAATTCACCTAGAATTCCACATTTAATTTTGTGATAAGTCCATTGTAGTTATGTAGTTGTCAAGTTGTGTTTGTTGACTTTTTATTGTTATCTTGCAAACTTCATACAGAATGCTTATGATCCATAACCTTGATAAAGCCTTTTGTCTTGAGAATAGAGAAGGTAAAAGGGGTTCACTGTGACCATTTTAATATTAACCATATTCCATTGGATGGAATCTGGTTGATACGGAAATTAAAGCTGAATCGTTGTGTTACACTGGTCCCAAACTTTTCTGAAAAACTGCTAGCTTTCAAACTAATATTTTACTTAGAGGATGGTGGCAGTAAAAGAAAAGCAAGGCCTACCAAATATAAATTATTTACCCACTGGAGACAATTTAATTAAGGTAATGTAAATTATATGAATTTTATATAAGAGATTTATTTTCAGAAGTGGCTCTCTGAGCTGCCTGACTTTGTATTTCAGTCTGGCATTGCTTGCATACAGCAATTGTGATGAATGACCTTCAGTTCTCTATTTCTGTAATCACACTAAATGTAAGAAGGAAAATAGCATATTTCCCTTCACTGTCATCTTCAATTTTAATGAGCATAAATACCACCAAAGACTGCCATATTTAATTTTGTCTGTACTTTATTCCAACTGCAGGTTTTTAAATGGCTTCACTATTTAGGAGACAAAACTTAATCTTAAAAGCTGGAAAACTGTAGAAGTTTCAGATCTGAGAAAGAACATAGAAAGAAAGCCTAATCGATGACAATGTTTAATCAGTTTCCTTAACCCGTTTTGCACTAAACTTCATTAAGTTTCAAAATTGAAAACAGCAGCCCTTCTTCCTTATGCTGATCACCCAGCCACATGTTTCTGCATTACATAATGGGCAAGTTTTTATTTTATTGATTTATACATCACATTTATATAGCTGCCTATCTCACACAAAGTGACTCTTTTATATAATAATAATAATAACAACAATAAAAATATAATAATATTAATACAAATGAATAATATAATAATGCGTAGATAATAAATAATAAAGTTCCATTATTGGCAGGCCTTATTGTAAATATTGTCTAGACTCTATACCAGTGACAATTTGCAGGAAGCCTTCAGTGATGATTCCGTGACCCCGAAGAGCTGAAATGAGAAATGTGGCACAGAATAGGGTCACAGTTGCACCTATTGCTGATTCCCTAAGAAACCAACTGGTAACTTTGCAAGGAGAACCAGCACCCTGCAGGAATAGACCTGCCGTCTCTTTATCATCTGTTGTCTCATAATGGACAAGCCCATGCTCCCCAGCCCCACAGGGAGGCATCTTTCACCTCTTGCTGTTCCTGGCAACTGTTAATTGGATGCCTGCTGCCACTGAACTTGGAAGAATATAACGCCACCGTGACTGGCTGCTTAATAAATCATAGTAATGACTTTCCAGCTGTTTTAGTTCTTAAAACGATAGACCATTTTTTTCCTAGAAAGTCTAAAAACTGCAGGATAGCTTACAACCTTCAGTCACACTCTGTAAGTATTGTGCATGTATGGACTACATGAAATTGTACAAAGTATTGTGCGTGTCTGGACTGCATGAAATTCCTGTAAGGGAAAGGGGAGAGGTGTATTGAAAGAATTATCATTCTGACCACTTTTTAAAAATACAGTCAGTCAGATCCCAACAGACTAAGGGGGAAATCTCCTTTACTCTAGCACAGATGCTGTTAAGCTTCTACTTCCTAATTTCTGAACCTCTGTTAGCCCTCTAAGGTAGGCCAGGTCAGGAAACAGACACCACAGGGATTTCAGGAATGCTACTTTATTGTTGTAGGGTATATTGACAGGATCTTGAAAGCCTGACCAAGTTTCTCTCTGTCCCATTTTACATTAAACAAAATCAAGGCTTGGTTATCTCAAGATTCTTTCTCATACTGACTTCAGTCTCTAGACCATCTAATCTTTTCTGCAAGGTACTCCTTAAGGGTTTATTCATAATTTTCCCCAAGGTCATCTGTAAATTCCTTCACAAGTCCTTTGCCTGCTTGTTTATTTTAAAACATGAGTCAGCAGCCTGCTTGTAACATCCGCTGGAGAAGATGCCATTCTACGGGAGGCTTGTGTATAATCTGCACTATTTTCACGTTACTTACATCTTCATAGTGATTAATGTAATACATATATGTGTGAACGTAATTCTCCAGTTATTTTATATTGATTCTGTTTCTGTGTGAGAAACATGTGAAAGAACGGTAATATCAAGCCATAATTATGGGTAGTACACCTTTTTCCATAACTCTGCTAATCCTAATCCTGACCGTAACCCTAACTCTGCTAGAATCTTTTTATTTTTACTGTGCTGCGTAAGCTTGTGGTTAGAGTTCTGGAGATCGATATTTCCAGAAAGTGGCTTTCAAAATCTATTGTTGATCTTGCTTGGTTTGGGGGGAAGTTGTAAAACACTGTTTTTGTTTTTAAGTGTTGCTTTAATATATGAAAAGAACAGAAGGAAAGAAAAAGGGAAGAGAAGTTAAAAAAAATCCATCAAAATAGAAAAAAGGAGAAAAGGAAACAGTGGGAACTTTTGTAGAAAGAAAACTACTTAGCCTATTTTTTAAACACATTGTTAAACCTTAATCGCATGGAACGATACTGATTTGTTTTTACATTACATCAGTCGAGAGCCAGTTCATAAACAGAAAACAAACACATATTGGTGATCACACTGTCTTTCCAGCATTGAAAAGTAATATTTTCTGCCGCACCCCATGCTTCATAAATCCATAATTCTTCATCTAGGATAAGTTCCAAGTACGTGGTATATAGTGGAAAAATATATTCTCATGCTTCAACTGTATTGATCTTTGTAACACCAGATTAACATATTTAGGGATATTATCCAGTGGTGCGCTGAAGCCAGCCTGTAATGGCTTGCAAGAGTCAATTGTTAAATTTTCTGGAATTCTGTGAGCCAGGTGACAGCAGAGGTGAGCCGTGATGGCCCGGCATGCTGATCAGCTGTTTGGCGGCTCACGACATGGTGGTGACAGCAACGGCACTATCAGAGCCGGTTGTTAAACATTTACCAGCACACCACTGATACTATCCCAAAATGGGGCTTTACTGGAACATGCCCATATCGTCTGAATCTATCATTTGTATAATAGATTGTATATACTATGCTACACTTCTCTCATAATTAGGTCAACAGCCAACCCTTTTAAAACATTTTTCTGAAGTATCCATAAATGTGAAAAAAAGAATTCTGTTGAGTTTGTCTCATCTGAAGATCATAAGAAAAATACTTAACATCTTTAAGACCCTTAGCTATCGACACTTGAATACAGAATATCTAACTTTTTATTCCAGAGTCCTGGCAAATAACTAATGTCCACCTTCCTGATATTCTTTAACTGCTTATTAAAAAATACTGTTGACTTAGTTATGGTAGTCTCAGAGATTTAGATGCTACTAATGCATCTGGACCAAACAATGTAATCAAGAAATTTGAACTGAATATTCTACCCTTTTGCAATTTATGGCAATCCAGATTTCCCTTGCAATAACCCCATTGGTTTAAAGACTGAATAAGCAATACATTGACCTAAAGTATACATATACCTCTTTGACTATGATTTCCTCCCAAAAAGAAATACTTGCAATTTTCAAAATTAGTACATCTCCATGATTATCAATGGCTCTCATTATATCCCAATCAGTGCTCTTCCAGTGGATTGTCCCGGACTACTGCGGCACACATAATCTTCTACAGATTAACAGTTGGAGATCTTCTATGGAAATGAACAGTTCCACATTTATTTTTTTTAACCTCTCTAGTTCATCTTTTTCATTTGTTGTAATGCGGGGCTCCCTGCAGTTCAACTGATTTGAAAGAGTCTAGGTCAGATGCTTGCTAATTGCTGCTTTTACTTGGGAACTCATCGTGTAATTAGAAATCACCTTAATATAGTAGTAACTATTAAAGTCAAACCACTTAATCACTTCATACGTCCTATAATTGTTTCAGTTCTAAACTGGGCATCCAGAACACTTTGAAAACTCCTATTAATATAATTAAAGTTTAATTTAAATTTGCAACAATTTCTAGTGCCCTGCAGCAAAAGTCCCAGTGTAAATTTAGAAATATTGATCTGTACTTTCCTTTCTTTCTTGCAGAAACATGCCATGTAAGTGATGCATAAGAGTACTATCCCCTTTGTCCTACACTCAGCTACGTAGGAATGATCTATAAAAGCATGCTGTTCCATCTAGAGGCATTTTCGGATAAGATAACTCTGTTTAAAAGTCAGGTCATTTGCTTCAAAGAACTTTTTTTTTTTTTTGAAGTGCCCAATAGAACATCTTTTCATAGAAATAACAGATTTGGATTTATTTTCATTTGGTTTGGAACTACCAAAACTAAGTTTTCCCTATCCACATTATTACTTCATTCTTCAGCAGCCTTCCACATCTGTTCTAAAATCTCGATTAAATTCTGATGCATATATGTTGAGTATGGCAACGTTATAGCCAGTGAATTTATTCAGTAATGTACATGACAATCATTTTTAAAACAATCAAGTAGTTTATTAACATACAGATGCATCTGCAAGTACATAAGATATTAGCAAGTTGTTTGAACTGGGAAAGAATTGCAGATTGTGGTTAACACAGAAAGACTAAACTTGTATCTGAATCCATAATTCATTCTATGGTTGCTTCCTTTAACCATCGCTCCCTGTACCATCCAAAATCTGATGGATTGTCTCCATCTTCTGGCCTATTGGCTGCTGGTGTTTGTTATTAAAGTCCAAAAATGGCTTGGGACTTATACCAGCCTCTCTTAAGATGTTCAAGGGAATATCTGTATTAGAAAATACACTTGATGTAACAGCTGTAAAAGAGTTTTAAATGCTGCCATGTTGCTTCATTCATGTTATTTGAGCTGAGTGGCTGGCAGGCAGAATGCACGAACATCACTCTTGTTAAGTGTGTATGTTTTTTTACAGATCCTTGAAGAGCTGTAATGGGGCAGAAAACCAGCGATTGCCAACTCTAAACCACAAGACATATATATATATATATATATATATATATATATCAGACTCAAGGTCCAAACTTTATGTCTCTTTTTCCCTCCTGTGTCCCCTAAAGGACTGCAAATGGGTCATTTGTTAGTGGGGAGGGTAGTTGATACTTGTACATTGTCATTGGAAGGGACCCAGCTGGTCTCAGGCACTTTGCATCAGACTTTGGTCTTTTTAACCCTCACACTCCAGTAGTGGAAAAATCTTCACAGCGAAGCACAATATTGTAATCTCTTCAGGGGCCGAGTTTAAAAAAAAATAGTATGTTAAAATGGCATATGTTGCTTAGTCTACTCTCGTCTGTTTTGCCTTTTAATTATCATGAGAATCTTGTATTCTGATTGGTATCATATATCATTCAGGTTTTGCATGACTAGTGGTGATTATGTCTTTGCACAGTGAGCTGGTATCTACTACTGTTTAAAACTCTCCCTCCCTCCCTCCTTCTCTTTGTCTTGTACATACATAGATACTCACTCAAACTCATGACTCTTTCTGTTCCCCAAAAATGTCAGTATCTCAGAGAGCCATTTATACATCAGAGTAGAATTAAAATATGAATGAAGAAAAGCAGAGTGACACTTTTTTTTTTTTTTTTGTCTGCGCTCGGTCATTACTGACCCTGCAGTGACTGCCTGGACGAATCCTTGCAGTTTTCAAGGCAATTGTTTTTCGGAAATGGTTTGCCAGAGCCTCCTTCCTAGAGCATAGCCCAGCTGGTGAGTGCAGGAGGCGGGATTTCTGTTGCTTCACGCCCTTTTCGGGCGAGTGCGGTTTTGTGCTTACCGGCAACTGGTCCCGTCTCTCTGTGCAAGGCGCTGCCAGCATTTTTCCTCCCACCGGAGTGAGAGTACCCATTTATCTACTCACGTAAGTTTTCGACCTGTTGGGTTGACAGGAGCTGGTGGGGGGCGGAAACAGGAGCTCACCCTGTTAACGCGAAGGCTGGACTCGAACCGCCGAAGCGTCAGCCATTTCTGGCCGGCAACTTTCAGCGTCATTAAGCCGCTACGCCACCGCATCCTCCAGAGTGACACTACCAACGTTCAAAATACATTTTCATCTACCAGTGAAAAATTAGTACTGAAAAGACTGGCCAAAATAGCCTTAAAAATAAATACCTATAAATAATGAAATATTTTCATTTTCTTTAGATAAGCAGCTACCTTGAACCAATGGTTGAAACTTCAGCTCATTAATAAATCTGCCGCATTTCTAGGATGAGATTGCCCACTCAGAAAAGACCTGCCAGCCAGTTCATAAAGATACTGACAAAGGATCAGAATCACCATTAATTGAAAGGGATACAGAACTAATTCAAAGCACTTTCTTTCCTTTGGAGCGACTAATGTATACTTAAATATAGGATAAATAAAATATATAATGCTCATCTTCATTTCCTGCCATCTTTTAAGGGGTGCCATAATTTGTGAGGGAAATTGTGGCCAGGGCTAAAGTAAGAGACAGGTATTAGTATATTTTAGGATACTACTTACAGTTTGAACAAAGAGTGAAACAGTTATTTCATGTTCAAGATCTTTGCTAAGAAGCAGTTCCTGGATGCCATCTTGGAAAATGGGAGAATTTATCTGAGTGCTATTTATATTCATCAATTCTATTGAAGTATTTTTATATTAAAAGAAAGGGATTGCATCCATCACCACCTTTCAGGTTAGCAAAATGAAAAAGAATAGTTTAAGGAAAAAAATGCAATTTTGCCTCTGTTTGAATATCTTTCAACATATTTTCAAAAGACAGGTATGAGAGGTTATTATCACTTTTTTAAAAAAATATTTTATTATACCAAAGAAGGAGAATATATGTAGACACACACACACACACACACACACACACACACACTCAATCCTTTTTATCTGTGCTTTCTGTTTCCGCAGATCTGCTTATATGCTTCTATAAAAGTGTAACTCATTTTTTATCAAACCTGGTTTCAACACAGCTATATGCAGCCCTGAGTGGTAGGGAAAAAAGCCTGAGAGCCTTATTGTGCAGCGTTGACACGAGTTACACCAAGAGAAACTACATTCTTGTTCTCATGGTGTTGTGTTAACAAGTCTCCATGTTCTGATAATAGTTCATGTGTTCTCACTAGGATCAATACTTCAATAATTGTGGTTTTTGTTTCCATGTGGGTTTTCAAGAACGTAACCACTGCGGATAACAAGGATTGAGTGTTTATATATGTTTATACACACACACACACATGCACACACATTTATGTACACACACACACACACACACACACACATAATTGTGTTAACAATATAAGACAATAGCAAAATTAAAGGAGAAGAATAAGTAGAAAGGCCTAAAAAATTATTTTAAATCAACTTAAATGTTGCTCAAAACTCATTCTTGCCTTTTTTCAGAAGAAAAAGACTAATTCAAATGTTGACATGCAACATATATCAACAACCACTTGCAGCAAATCAAGTATATATTTATTCTTCCAATGTAGAATCATTCTTCTTTTGGCTGTCCATCATGCATGAAAAGTCTATAATTCTTGATATATTATTCCAAATATATTGAAGAAGAATATACACTTCCCTTACATATAGCCGTCGGTTTAAAGTCATGTTGACAGTCTTGGTTTTCAGCCCAAAGTGTGGCAATAATAGGACAAGCCGTGTGATTTAATGTTCCAGTTCCTGAACCGCATCTCCAATAGTCGGCAGTTGTAGCAAACCCTTATTAAACATTCTCTTGGGTGTCAAATATACATGAAACAAAACTTTATTTTGTATTAATTTAATGTTAAGATCAAGAGACTAATTTCACATCTTTTAAAATAACCTGTTCAAACTTCTTTTTTCAAAGGTCATGTAAATATTCAATACCAGTTTTCATCAAATTCTTTCCATTTCTTATAAAGTCAATTGCTGACTTAGATACCTTAATACCTCAAAAGCTGTCATGCATAGATCTTATCTCCAATCTTCAAAGCTCATCTAAAGTACGTAGATGCGGGAGAATGAATCTACAGTTCACCCAGTTAAATATCAAGTCACTTCCTCAGTTGTTATATAGCTGTATCATAAAAATATTAGAAGTGCCTTGCTGGAACAAACCCAAAATCTCACCCAATATTCTGTTTCCAATAATGACCTACAGTGGTACCTCAGTTCACGAACGCTTCTGTTCACGAACAATTCGGTTCACGAACAGCTCCGGTCTCAAAATTTTTGCCTCCGTTTGTGAACCCCGCATCGGGTTACGAACAGGATCCGCGGCCATTTTCCCCCCCGTGACACGTGGTCGCGGCTTCCTGTAGGGAGGGGGACTCTCCCTCCAAGCAGTAACCGCCTCCCCACCTGCCTTCCTGTCCTCCATGCCAGAAGTCGCATCGAGCAAGGTTAGCTTTCTCTCTTCGTACTGTACTTTGTGTCATATTTTTGCGGTTTAAAAAAAAAAAACATATGGTTCAGAATGGATTAACTGTAATTACATTGAACCTTATAGGGAAATTTGATTCGGGACGCGATCAAAAATCAGTTGGCAACCAAATTCGTAGGGGTCAGAACGGATTAACCGTATTTACATTGAACCTTATGGGAAAATTTGATTCGGTTCATGACCAATTCGGTTCGCGACCAGAGTCGCGGAACGAATTAAGTTCGTGAACTGAGGTACCACTGTATTTTCCTGATGCATCTAACATCTTCAATTCATGCACCCTGGATTTTAATTTTTAGAAGCAATTAGATGGTTTTGTTACACAGTGAGTTGTACTGCACCTTTTCTGAAGATTCTTTGCTTTCCCTTAAAAAAAAATACACTTACCTCTCTGGCAATCTTGCCTAAACTGGATCTCCACAGCAGATTTTAGAACTCCTGTTAGTTGAGCCGGATGAATAAATAAATAATGATGATGATCAGACCTGATATAAAACTTTTGGAGAGATCAGGTTGAGCAAAGCTGCTTTGTGCCTTAAGTTGTAGATTTTTGCCAGAAAATGTATTATAATAGTTTAAACATTTTCAAGACAGGAAGAGATATACAGGAAGCTTCTTACTGTAACAATAAGAAATCCAGTGGCACTTTAAAGACTATCAAATTTGTTCTAAGCTTTTATAGATAATGAAGTGAACTGAGATCTGCAACGTCTTAAACCATTATAAGCAAGGTAGTCTGCAAGATTCTTTCTAATACTTATTATCTGTTTCTTTGTAATTCTCAAATTTCTAAGCTGTCCAACTCTAGAAAGACTCTGGGTGGCTTCACATTTAAAGTTTTTCATTTAAAAGGCAGAGGTAAAATGTGGAGATAAAAGAATTTCCTAGAATTAGCTAATAAAGCCCTACATGGCATGGAGCCAGGTTACCTAAAGGACCGCCTTGCCCCCACGACTTCAACCCGTCCCACCCGATCTCATAGAGAGGGCATGCTCTGGATCCCCGCGGTAAAAGAACTTCGACTAGCGGGGTCCAGAAGGCGGGCCTTCTCTGCTGTAGCCCCTGCCCTTTGGAACATCTTGTCCCCGGGGGTGAGACAGGCCCCCTCACTCCAGGCCTTTCGGAGGGAGTTGAAGACCTGGCTCTGCCATCTGGCCTGGGGCGGGGAGGGAGGATATCAGAAATGGGGTTGGCTGGCCCCTTAGCGGCCTGGTGGGGCCCTATTGCCCTCTTGGAGTTTTTAGCTTTTTATTTCTGTAAATTTCTAGTTTTATAGTGTATAATTTTTAAACTTTTTTAATTTAATTGTGATTTTAGTGGTTGTAAGCCGCCCAGAGTCCCCCATTGTAGGGGAGATGGGCGGGGACAAATTAAATAAATAAATAAATAAATAAAAATAATACCACATCCACTCGCACACACAGGTATACATATGTGTCTGGGCATTTCCTTTTCTTTCCTAATATAATTGATCTGGTAGATTTCCAGTTCAATTAGCCACAAAGAAAGTTAGTCAATAATCATTCTGTCATGGAGGCTCTTCTGCTTTTCTAATTTGATTGACAGAAGAAGTCCTATCTTTACTTTGCTGTCATATCGTTTTTATCAGTAATAACAGACAGTTGACTGTTTCAGCAGACACTGAAGTAGACATTTGTATTTCTTTTTAAATACTTCTCTACAGCAGGAGTGTTTAAGAAAATTACTTTTTCAGCTATTCTAGCCTTCTGGAATGTCTTTTAAATTTTTTACAATGATTTGTGTTAATGTAACTTCAGGATGTCATCTTCTATGCATGGTATGTGCCAAAAAGAACAGGATGAAATGAATTTGGTGATTATGCGACAGTTTTCTGAAAATCATTATTTTAAAGTAAAATGTATCTTAAATAGTTCCCATCAATACAAAACAGCTATTATCTGCTATGTAAAGCACTGACAGAAGCTTGCATTCAAATAATCAAATATTGCCTGGTAATTGTCATCACAGTTGATATAAAGTTGGTGCAGCTGATTTTCTTCAGCTGATAAAAATGGGTTCAGGAAGATGTTGACCTTTACAGTAAGGAAAGTGGATGCTTGTAAATTATTTTTATGCTGCATGTTGGTTCTTCCCAAGTTTCCAAATAAGTACTGAATTTTCATCAGCTGGCTTGACATACAAATCATATTGCGTCATATGTATGTTTTTTTCAGTCATGTAGCCTCCAGGTTGTTTGGATCAACCTAGTACAAAGACTACTGGTCAATGTTTGATTTCCATCAGGAGGGTTCAGAATCACTGTAATAAGGGCAAACCAGCTCAGAATGATGCAGAACTGGATAGGGGAGAAAAAAAATAGAAGTATTAGCTCCTGGAACATAGGATAACTGAATGTGAAGTGTCCAGAACACATTATTTAAGAACTACACAAACCTTAATTAAGCTTCACTCTAGAGACCTACATGGTGATTTTACTGTAGAAAAGATACCATTTTTTTAAAAAACCCAATTCTGTTAATGACCAGTTATTAGGTATTAAAATCTAATTCTGATTTTGCCAGATGCCATACTGCAGATATATTGCCCTTCTGACTCCAAAATGCTGGGACAGTTTTTCGATTACCAATATAGTATTGTGATTGCTTTTTTACCAATGCGTTTCTTATTTCTCATTTTACATGGATACTATAATCCTTGAATCTGCCAGTGGAACCAGCACATGAAGAGGAGCCAGAATTACATCTGTTAGCTTCTCCCTCAACTCCTCTGTGTAAATAAGTATTTGAAGAAACTGCCCGCTCATATTGTGCCTATATGGTTGGAAGCCTATAAATTTTATCCTTATAACAATTTGCTGGTTAGATGGGTTGTGCTGAAAAACTACACCCAGATAAAAGTCACTCCATGTGAGCCCTGGAAATAGGACACTGCTGATGATATAAGGACCTTGCTGGGTCAGGCCATAGTCTACTCTTCTGCGTGTCTCACAGTGGCTAACCAGACACATTCACGGAGCTCACAGATATGGACAGATAGAGATTGTATATGGTCTTCTTCCATGGCCGCTCTCCACAACCAGGTATTTAAGGTACTCATGGTTTATTATTATTTCTATAATTTCTAAAGCCTTGTCAGCCCTCGAAGGTAGGCCACGTTAAGGAACAGATGTACAGGGATTCCAGGAGTGCTACTTTGTTGTTGTAGAGTATGTTAACAGAATCTTGAAAGGCTGACTAAGTTTCTCTGTGTCCCATCTTATACTAAACCAAATTAAGGCAGGGGTATTTTGAGTTTCTTTTTCAGAATTCCTGGTATCTCAGGACTGTATAATCTGTTCTCCAAGTCCCTTCTTAATGGCTTGCTCCTTCTTTCTCCCTTTAATGGTTCTGTCACATCTTCAGCTTTAAATTCCTTTAGACTTCATTGCAGAGGATAGAGTGAAATCTGGGTGTCTCCAGTCCTAGTCCAGCATTTTTAACTATTATATCACACTGACACTCCAGTTATACAATATGCTAAAAGAACATATTCCCATGTCATTAGGAATTTAGAGGCATGATATCTGTAATTTGAGACTGGATTCCTCTGTGGCATGAATATGGTTACTTATAAAGTAGCATCAGTGCTGAATCTTCATAGGAATATGGAATCATCAGTTTCACCCCAAGATCCTCTGAACTGGTCCTTAGGTCATTTCATGTATGTTTTCAGCAGTGTGATAAATGCTTGCAAATATTGTCAAATGCAGTCTGTCCCTCACAGCAAGCCATTTCTGCTAAGTGGATCTTCTTTCATTTAGGCAGTACTGTACATGTACCATTTTAATGTGATCTGGGTACTTTTTGTAATTTTATGTTTGCTGGTATCTGTATGTTTAATTTTTTTCTGGGTGTAGCAGTAACTTGTAGATGCAATCAAAAATATCTGTCCAATAACTGTTGTGCTTTGCTTACTCAGTTCTTGCACATAGGCAGTCTGAAACACTAATGACACTAGCTTTATCTTCATGCTAGAGACAAAGAGCTATGCCACATTTAGACTATTTAGGGCCACCTGAAAGTCAGTTGGTTACTTGTGTCACCCAACAATTGATGAGGGAATAATTGCAATTGAGTATAGCATACTGAAGGCAAGCAACTATTTTTTCTGGTACCTTTCCAGTGTTGCAAAACGAGTAAGGAATTTGGATCTAGCCACCAGAATTTCAAATTTCTGAGCCTTAGATAAAGCTTTAACAAATGGATCAGTCTCTCTCTGATTGCAAATTCAAACAGTTGTTACAGTAGATTGCATCTGCTGATTGGGCATTAATCTTGCTGAAATCAAGAGAATGTAAAGGTTGTTGAAGAAGTTTCAGTAAATGCTATGCGGCTAAGAGCTTATTGTTCACACCATCTCCAAATGAATTATCATGACATATGTTTTGAGTTTGAGCATCGTTTGCCTTAGCAAGAAAACCATTATAAATAAGCCAAATGCATCAATGCAGTTCAGTGATTTTATTATATGTTTTATGTAGTTTGAGCATTTTGTTTTATATTTTTCCTGTTAGGTAGTTTCTCTACACAGTTCCTAAAGTTGCAGTGTTCTGATGACTGATGACAGCATTACAATAAAATTAGATTTTAATGGTTTTCTGTGGGAATGTATGTTCAAGTCTTTGGATCCTGAAAAATTCTGTATGACATTTTATACCATTGTCTCTTACTTTGAGGCCATGCAAGTTACATTAAAGTTTATAAAATATTTTAGGGGCTTTTTAATTGCTTTTTTTCATCATTTCAAAGTCTATTCCCCTTTCAGTTGTTTTTTTTCCCCCCATTTTTGTTCACTGAGATTTTTGGACAATATATGCAGGCAAGTTAACTGTGGAAAACATCTTTAAAAAGAAATAGAGCTGTGACTTTTCAGGATAGCAGTTGTTCCTCTGTTTGAAAAGCTATCAAAGCATACTGTTATACATGAAAATAGCATGTACATGTAACATATTTGTTTGATCATCGTAATTAGTAATGCTTGTTCTGGAGGATGAAATAGTAAAGTCTTCCTCATCATGGTATCTTTCAGATAAGTTGGAGCTGCAATTCCTAATAAGTTCCAACTGGGATTATTAGGAATTGAAGTTCTTGGGGAAGAATAAGATGATAATTACTCGATAGAAAGAAGACATAATTGTATGTTTTCTTTTCTCTTCATCCTCTTTCTTTTTCTCTTTTTCTTCCTTTCTAACTTTTTGTCTATTTTGTATACTTTTGCTGTATTGAAAGATTCAAATAAATAAATAGGAATTGAAGTTCTAACACATCTGGTAGGTGCCATGTTGGAGAAGGCTGAGCCAGATTGTTGCATTTAAGTGAGAAGCTATCAAATACATAAAATTATTGTCTTCCTTCCCACCACTTCTCACGTTACTTGCTGCCTTACCTTGGTTGTAATGAGAATTTCTGCTTATCTTTCTTCCCCCACTAATTCTGAGAGAGAAAGAGAGAATGAATCTCTTCATCAGACTCAGTAATAAGGTAAAACCTGATCCCTTGCACTCCATTCAGTGTGGGATAATAATGGTTGGGGGATACATTTTAATTAATAACATAAACATTTCAGCCAAAGCGGAATAGAAAATGATCTGCTGAGACCCTTTGCCTAGTCCATTTCTAGACTCAAGTCAAGTGACCTGCTTCAACCCATTGATATGGAACTAATTATTTATTTATGCAATTTATCAACCACCTCAAACATCATGGATGTTAACATTATGAGGATGCAAAACTATAGGGATATGAACTTTTTATTGGAGGAACTTACTAGAGCGAAATGGATGTTTTATCAGCCACTTGTTCCTGTCTTCTCTGTCATTTGTGCTGCCTTTGTGAAATTGGATAATCTTATTTCCATGTTTGTTTCAGTGTTTGCTAATTTCATGACAGATGTTAGTGGTAGCATTTTGAAGTCCTCAGTCCTTCAGTCTTCTTATCTGAACAAATTCTGTTTATCACCTGGGTAATAATCATAAGAGTTAATTGGGGCAGAAGGTATTCCTTTCTTTGGAGGTGCATACAGAGTATCTTTATGGTTCTAAAAGTCCTGTGGGTTTCTTTATACCACATCTTTTACAATTGGAAGAGACGAGTTTTTGGTCTCCTTTCATTTATGCTAAAATTCATATTTAATCTCATTGGCATTTAAATTGCACTCCAGGGAAAGCATTAAGAATTGCAATCCTGTTGAACCAAATAGGAGGGAGCAGTACAGACCTAGCAACGTCTGTCTCCGACTGTTTCACTATGGACTAGTTGTGCATTTGTTCCATGTATTGAAGAATCTTCCTTGCAATTGTAATTGTGAGAAATCCATTTAATTGTTATTTGATCATTATTATTTTGTGTTTTGTCTTTATTTCTGGAGTAGCTGGTTGACCTTATATGAATAATACTTTTGTAAGCCAATAACATTGTGCTTCATTTTGACTATGAAATTAGCTTTTTAGACTATAGGATACAGTTAAAGAGACTGTTCTTGGCTTGCATTTATGAATCTAGTACAGTATTGGAGATATGTGGGAGCATTGCTCAAATGAAGGCAAGAGCAACTGGGGAACTATGAGGCAAGTCACGGAAAGGAAGAAGGAGTGTGTTTTATTTCTGAAAATACATTGTACTAACTGCCATCATAAGAGAACAACACAGTCAAATACCTATACAATTGGTGTTACATTTTATTTGTTAGTTTGTTTTGCCTTTAAGTTGATAGTTGGATAAAGCTGGATTTACTGTAGTGCAGTAGAATATTTATTTTATTTTTATGTATTAAATTTATATGCCCCCCATCTCCCCGAGAGGGTGACTCTGGGCAGCTCACAATTAAAATCAAACTTCAAAAACAGTAAAAGATATAAATATCCACATTAAATTAACTAAAAAAAAAATCACACTATATAAAAGGACAATATACATAAAACCATTACATTTCCAATTTCTAGTCTGCTAATTTTTAATATGTTTATTAGCTTTCTGCTTCTAACAAGTAGATTATAGCGACCACACAAGAAATATGTGATTGTCTTTTTTTTTTTTTTTGGCCTTCAGAATGATCAAAGCCATACTTCCTTTGGACTTCAGGCTCATTCTTGAATCCCAACACGGTGCCAGGGTACACAGTTCAGTGTACAACATCTTTCTTGTTACCCACCAGGCTCCATATCCTACATATTTTCAGTTTTTAAAGAACAGTCTTTTAATTAATTAAAAAAGAAGTTTGCACACTGCAAAGGTACCACCTTTAAGCATCATATTTACTTTCACAAATGCTTCTGTTCTCACATAGATCGAAGAAGCATTCTCAAAAAGATTTTGCCTAGAAGTGTTTCTAGAAAATAAGTAAAAAACTGAGATTCTAGAGAACACTTTTGGGGGTAAAGAGTCTAGCAGGCCATAAAATAAGATTATTAGTTTGCCTTCTGTTAATTGGTGCTGTATAATTGTCAGCCATTTTGTGAGAGTGCCCATTACATGTTCTCAACATTTCAGATGTGCCATTAGCTTCAAAAGTTGTCATTTTTGATGTGAAGGAAGATCAACAAGTTTAAACATTGTGCATCTTTTTAAAATTGGTAAAAAAGGGACATGTTGCAGGTTTTGACTGATGCTTTCTTATTAGATCTGTGGGATAATGTTTGTATTCAATATATATGAAAACAATAAATGCTTGAACCTTGCTGTAAATCTTGAATAACACTACCAAAATACCTTTAAACCCTTCCTGCAACAAGATCCCTGGCAGCTAATAGGATAACTGAATCTTCAATTCTGTTTTCTCCCATTGTCATTTCTTTTTAAACTCAAGATCTTTCCATTACCTTCATTTAAAAAAAAAATGTTCATGGGTAACTATGGCTATTTTCAGCATGGAGGATATCAGGTTGTACTTGCCTAACATTTAGCTTCTAAAGTTGCAGAGCCGGTCAGGGAAAAAGAGAAGGCAACCCAAATGAAGCAGATCAAGGATTCAGGTTCAAGTTTAATGAGCGAATCATTCAGAACTCTTTGCCAGAATGGGCAAGTTGCCAGTTTTTCGTTCCCCTGCATTTATAACTTTTAAAACTTGAAGATACTTTGCCTTTCCTACTTTGGATGTCATTTGCACATGTTAGAGGTTGGCTATTTTGTAGCTTTGGATTTTGGATTTGGATTATTATTGTTGTTGTTTGAAGTATCAATACAGCTACAATTGTTTTTACTGAACAAATCCATAACTGCTAGGAGACTCTTTCCTCTGCCATTTAGGAATCAGAATTGTAACATTTCTTTCCAAGGCTCTTTGGGGACAGATGTTAAAAATTAAGACTGTAGAAATCCTTTGAAAGACTTGCTTCAGAATGCATGGGAGCGTTTTCAGCTTGTTAAAGCAGCTGCATCTTTTCCCAGATTCATGTGTTAATTGGAAAGCTGCTCCCAACTGGTCTAATATACATATGTGTGTGTAATGGAAGGCATGTGGGAGGAGGATACTGGAATGGAAGATCAAGGCTATCAGGAGGGAGGGAGTGCATTCCAGGAGACAGCACAAGGCAAGCGCTTTCTTAGCCCGCAGCAAGACCGTGAGAAGAGGCGGCGGCTTAAGCTAGCCACTCCCTAGAGTCTCACGGGGTATACCCACTAGTTGCTTTAACATAGATTTAGTCTGACGAGATTCTGTCTTTAGGGTGTAAGCAAATAAAGGAACTATACTGGACTGAGCTGTCTCATCGTTGTTCTTGGGCTGGTCCTGACAGTGTGCACAGCTACATGCAGGCAGAGACAGAGCAGCGTCCAGGGCAATGTGTCACTGTGCAAGCCTTGGAAAAGAACATAATTGCTTTAACCATTTGAAAAGAAGTGCTTTGGAAGACCCTTCTGTATGTTCCAAATCACCTCTTTCAAAGGAGTTGCATGTTCCTATTAAATATATGTTTGTAATTCCACAGTACAATTTGTCTCCTTTTTAAGTGCGAGCACTATGTTCTCATTTCTGTGGAACCTTACTAGCTAGCTATTTTCTTTTTCTGCTTCTGGCTATTTCTTGGTAACCAGAAGAAATGTCTTGAGACTGGGCCCTTTATACTTAAAACATGTTGAGAGTAGCTCTAAAACACCTTACACCACCGTTTGTTTTTAGCAGCCAGAATGAAGATATAATACATTGCTAGTTTTCATCTGGTACATTTTTTAAAGTAAATTTGGAATTCAAAATAGTTATTATTACTCTGTACTTCTTAGTTTTTTTTTCTTTTAAAGTACTATAGCTTCTTCGTTTTCTCTTCCTGTTTTGAATGATCTTTTCTTTCTGTAAGTTTAAAAGAATTAAATAATTGGAGAAGAGGAAAATAGGGGCATACACATTTATTTTGAACTTGTTGGTTTTGCATTCCTTATAATGTTTATAATTATAATGTTTAAACGAATAGCTTGTAGAAACAAAAATCCCATTATATTTATTTCTCTTGTGGATGAAATAAATTGACATTCATTTGCATTTTTTATTTGATTTCTTCTGATGTGATTAAGTTGGCATATAGAGAACACTGTTTATACCTCAGTAGAATACATGGGATACACCACAGCATGGTCAAGTTGGAGAATTTGCTGATTGTCCCTTCCAGCTGCAGTTATTTATGCATTTAACAAATGTTCTGAACTTCAGGAGCCACTTTAAAAAGTTGATGTCTATTGCAGAGGCATGGGAACGTGATGAAATTACACTATGCTGAGTCCTTTGGATACTGGCCTGGAGAAAAAAATAGGAATGAAAAGTAGTCTGGAAAGATCAGTGTGTCTTAGATTTTAGTCTAATTGTATTAAAAATGGTGCATCGTATTGAAAGGGATGCTAAAGTTTTAATCTGTTTGGAAGATATGCTGTCATTCTGTAAACTTCTCTAAATTCTAATTGTTATTTCTTTATGAAATATTTGCAACTGGGTTTTGGACAAATATAATTGTTTCATAGCTATCAAAAGAGAATGCCGGCCTCTAAGCAATCCCATACTGTTGAGGAGTTAAGTCATAATTTTGGATTAAAAGCGCACGGCCAGAAACATTTACAAATAAGAGTTACAAAAGAGTTCCCTCATTGATTAGTGCTTTAAGAAGATTATATACTCTGAATTTGCTGTTTTAAAAGAACTAGACCAAAAAAAAGACTACAAATTGGTTTAATATATATATCAACTCTAATTAGGTTGGCATTCTCATATTTGTTTTGATATCTATAGTAAAATGTTTTAGCAGTTACATATTATAGTATACACATTGATAAATACAGATTTTACAGATGCGTCCAAAAATATTGGTATCCCTCCACTTTTTCCCAAAGAATTCCAATTTGCTGTGAAATAAGTTGAAACTGACACAGGTAAATGGCACCCACCATTCTTTATCCCATAGACCATAGAGACAATTTGCTTTTGATGTATGATTTAAAATATTCTTGTAAATACTATATATATTATACATATTTAAAATTGAGAGAAACCATTGGGGTTTCTGAATGAAATACAAGGCAAAAAAATTCATGCCACTGTCTGCACAGAGAGGGAGAGCCATCTGCATACATAGATCAGTTGAACCAGTTTTGTAGCACTGAAGGAAATGCCTTTTTGTGGCTTTTTTAAAAAATAGATTAGGTAGTTGAGGTCATCTCAAATATTATTGAGGTTATCTCAAATATTGTTTAAAGGGCCATTCCTAGGCTGTGTCATGGCCATTTTTTTTAAATACAGACTCTTTGAAATCCTCAATAACATTTCTGTTTATAAGTTAATGGTCACTCAGTATCAATCAATCAATGAAGCATTAGGGCTGCAGTTTCTGAAAATGATCTACTTCTGTGTATTTGCTTGTTTTAAATTTGCTATTTTTAATGGCTTGGGAGTTTTACTTTTTTGCAGTGTAGGTGGTTGGATATCCTGCAAACCCAATTCAGAATGTACAGAATAGTTTGGGTCATTCAGCTTCATCTGTTTGAACCAAACTCGAATTAACTTTGTTGACACAGAGCGATCAGTTGAGTGAGTCCTTCTCCTGATAGGTTTGCTTGTTTGTCAATGTAAAACAAATTACTAGGCTGCGAATTAAAGGAAAGGAACTATGGGCAGAGATGCTGCTTAACACTTTTCCTTTTTCTACTTGTTTGTTCCTGAAGCAGTTTTCCCTCCCTCCTCTCTCTCTCTCTCTGTTTCTAAAAGGTTTATCTTTCCTTTGTAAGGAGATATGTAATTGCAATTCTGCACTTTCCTTTGTAAGGAGATATGTAAGTGCAATTCTGCACTTTTATAGTAAGTTATTGGGCCGTTAGAGATATCCTTCTGAAATCTGTCAAGCTTATTTTATTAGAGCAAGGTGAAAAATCACCAGTGTTTATTCAGATTTTAAAAGAAGAGTACTGTGCAATCAAGCATTCATACAACCAAAACATAGTAAGTTTAAAGAAAAAGTTCAGAACACTCACATCAACTTAAAGGAAAAATACTCTGATGTTTTTCTGAAGTTTATTGCAAATGAAGTTGAGTAAAGTCTGTTCTTGAATGTATTTGTTTTGTGTTGGATGTCTTTCACATCATTTTCAGCATGATGACAGTGTCACAGATTCTGTAAAATTACTTGTCAAAATGAGATGCCATTGATATCTTAAAAGAGAAAAATGGGGCATGCATCATCATTTCCACATCAGTGTCCAATATTCCGTACCAATAATTCCATAAAATATGCAAAAGCGAGACATCACTACTGTACTATAGTCATGTAAACACCCACTTAGGTGTAAGACAAGAATGCAGAAAGGAAAATAACAGTGAAGAACTCAAGAGGTAGCATGTGTTATTTATTAAATAAGGCAATGGTGGAAAAGTGCAGAGAAGTGGAGGAAGATACCTCACATTGGAACCGAGTAAAGAAGGGAATTAAAGGTCAATTCCTTGAATGAAAGCTAGTGGTTTATTATCAAATGAACATGGGTAGAAAGGCTTTAGTCATTACTAATAATATTCAGTGCCCTGTTGGTTGAGTCCCAAAAATCTGGTATACCCAATATACCAAGGAATTTATATTGATCTATTAATTGATTGCTCTTTTGCCATCCCTGAAAAAAACGGCTCTTTGAGTACAATATAAGGTGTTACTTTTATGTACAGTTTACCTTTTTATGGCCGTACAATGCTTCAAATTCAGTTCCGAAAGTTGCTTCAGAGTGTGCAGGAATGTGGATGTAGCATCCGTCTACAGCTCTTTAAAGCAGTCACATCTTGTCCCAAGCTGCCTTCTTGAGAAAGTTTGAGAAAGTTTGGAGACCCTACTGTACAGAAATCTGGACTGAGTAAAGTTGTTTTATTACATACACCTAGTGATGACTGCTAACCTCATTGCTTCGAGCAGAAATTGAAATAAATAGAACGGAAATGAACTGTGAGATGACTCTGTCATCATACCAATAATTAGACACTGTTCATCATCTTTTTCTGTTAACATGCTTACAGGGTAGATCAAATTAAGTTCTAATAAATCCTGTCCTGAGGTGGTTCTGTTCTAAACATTATTTTAAAACAGAATATCCTATCATATGTATGCATGCAGCAAGACTGGTGTATGCTATCATACCTGACTATATCCAAGGAGGTTAATGTCAAAGTATTCAAGGATGAGCATGTTCCCTGGGTTCAAGTGAACTGAAGCCAAGGTGAAAGGGTCAGGAGATACAAAGGGACAGTGAGTGATGAGTTGCCTAGGCTCATGGGGTCCAGGGTTGTGACACTATTTTTCATACTTTGTCGAGCCTTTGTCATCTGCTTTACTATACTAGGAAGATTGTGTGTTGCAATGGTAAAATGCCAGCTGGAATGGTCTATAGTTTTCCTCTTGAATGAGCAAACCCAGTGTCTAAATATGAGCAAGGAATAATATGCCAACATTCACATTACCATAGATTCTACTTTTGGGAGCTCAGTGGTATGCACCTAAGGAATTTTTAGAAATCAATGGCATATAAATCTTTGCCTCAGGGGAAATGTGCATGTGCCTAAAGGCAAAATTTAAGTTTTTAAGAACTGAGTTCTCTAAAGAGGAAAACACCCAGAAAGCAAAAACTGTGGACTATAGCAATTTTGCTTCATGAGTCAGACTTTTAGGTAGCATGCCAGCATCATCCTTTGGAATTCTTTGTTTTTCAGGGATGCTGTCTTGATAAGTAACATTTCACTTTTTCAGTGTGTGGCTTTAGGAGAAAGTGGCTTTATAAAGATTGTTGCAAAGTGTATGGATAAACACAGAGGACATATAGAGATAAATAAACATAGCTTGAGATTTTACTGCTTGGAAAAAAATGAATTCCTAATCTATGCTGGAGGGGATCTGGGACCTTGTAGAGTTCTACCTTGCTTTCAGGAAATTACAAGTAAAATTTAAAGTGTAAATTCTCTCTGTGCCCATGTTATCAAAAGCAAACAAGACAGCTGAATCCATCCTTTTCTTACCTCTTCTCCTATGTTATGATCTGCGGTTACAACAATAACCTTATTTATTTACTTACTTATTCTCTACAGATGATGAAGCTGGTATCATAAAAGAGCAGAGTTGGTTCTTTGTGCACACCCAACAAGTTTCTCCTTTACATTTACAAATTGTATGTTTCCTGCCAAGATGTTCCATTTGTAGCAAGCATAATATATTTAGACTGGGGAGAATCCTGCTAAACCTAGGAGCATTTCAGTGCTTGCAAGCATAGTTTATTTATTAGATTTATGCCCTGCCTTTCATTCAGGAGCTCAAGGCAGTATACATAGCATTCCCTCTTCTTATTTCCCCCCACAACAACCCTTTGAGATAGTTTGGGCTGAAAGAGAATGATTGGACAAAAGTCACCCACAGAACATCTTTGTCTGAGGTTGGACTAGAATCAGAGTCTCCCCATTTCTAGTCCAACACCTTAACCATTATGTCTCACTGACGGCCATTGTTAGTGAGGTCTAGGTCTGGCACAATTATGTACATCCATAGCACTGCAGGGTATTTCTAACTTTTGGACCTTTTTTATTTCACTAATAAGTTACTCAAAAAAGGTGAGAATGTTTTCAAAATAAGCTTACTATCTTGAATAGCAGTTATTGAAAGGAAATATGCTTTTGGGATGTGTATGCAAATCGTTTAGCTAAGCAGCATCTTTCATTTTTCTCTCCTTTTTGGACTGAATCTATTTTGAGCTCAACAAACAAGGCACCATCTATTGAGTAATGGTGATAATGATCTGACATTTATGTGGTACATTTCAGCCAGATAGACCCCAAACGGCTTTATAAATGGTCTCACTGGATGGTACTAATTGTGTACAGTATATAAGAAGCACTTCACCAAGCATTAAAATGTAAATACTGATATGTTTTAAGGTCTGATTTCTTTCTTTCCGTAGTTTTAAATTACTGGCAACATTGCTGCATTTGGTAGTTGGATGTTGCTCTTTTTACTCTAAAAAATTGATGGACAGACTGATCTTTGAGGGAAACTATGGTCTTCCTAATTTGTTGGCTCAGTTGTCCTGGGATTTCTAGAATATAGTTTGGATTGTGCTCCATTTTATGGCATCTCTGTATACTTTTAGAAGAGAATATATGTTGGCATGTTCGACCAGAGTCCTTGTCAGTTACAGTCCTTTACAAAAAAAACTCTCAGTGTCTCTCACTAGCAAGGAGCCATGACAGGGAAAAGGACATTTCAGAGCTTTTGTATCCCTGAAATCCTTGTGTGCTGTTGTCAGGGATTTCCCAATGTTGCTACCAAACTGTTATTTTAAATGTGACCAAACAGAAAAAATTAAAAATATAGGATAGGGAGTGATGTTATGATTCCATTAACCTACCTGTGGAGGCTGTGGATTGGATTCTTTACCCCGGAGGGTTTTAAGAAAAGGCTGGACGGCTTCCTTTCATTGTTGGCTTAGCTGGTCTTCTTGCACATTGCAAAGGGTTGGACCAGATAATCTTTCTGGTCTCTTCCAACTCTACAGTTCTATGAGTTTATGATTCTATAATCATATTTACTACATTTCATTTTAATTAAATGTACTGTAAGTGAAATTTAATTAAATTTGATTCTACCCACTACTTTTTCAAATGCAGCCTTTGGCTTGTCATTTAAAGGATAAGTGCATCTCTAGAAAAAAGTAGGGTACCACTGACTTTAAGCCTCTTAGTGTATGGCCACAGTACCTAAATGATAATCATAATAACTGCAACAGGAACAAAAGTAACAATAATGGAGTAAGGAAGGATGTGGTGGTAGTGCTACATAAAATTAGGCATGGTATGAGAAAGTTAATTCCAGAATTTGGAGATATCCAGTGAAACTAAATGGTAGAAGATTTGGGGCAGGCAAAAGAAAATACTTCTACGCTAGTACCACATTACAGGGATATTGCTCCAGCTGGAATCAATCTGACTTGTAAGATCATCTCAGGAGAAAACAGCTCTGCTTCTAAGAAGTAAAGGAGGCTGAAACCAAAGATACTTCCTTTCAGTAGCAATACTGGCCCTTTGGAGCAGCCTTCCAGTTAAAATTGGAAATTTGCTAAATGTGTCCTTTCCTTGGCCACATTTAGGAAAATACTAAAAACTGATCTTTTTCATAAACTCTTGTTGGTATAGAATTAGCCACTGATTTCTGTTGATTTAAGATGTTTGATTATTTATGATGTATTCATTTTAAATGTTTTTAATTAGATGGATCGTGGATATTTTAATTCTATTCCCCCCCCCCCCCCCCAAATCTTGTAAACTACCAAGAGTAACTATGGATTGTGGCAGGATAACAATGCTATAAATAAATAAAGCAAAAGGTAATGATGCCTCTCAACATGGATTACTTTAAAGATTTAAATTATGCAAATGTAGGGAAAAGAAGACTGAATATTACCTTTAGTTCTAGAATCAGTACGCTTCTGAATACCAGTTGCTGGGTAACAGTAGCAGGAGATTTGCTATTTCACTCACCTTATGATTATGGATTTAAAACGGCAGTTGGTTGACTATTGTAGAAAAGTCTATGGAACTAGATATCCAGTGGGATTCTTTTCCTGTTCCTAACATCCTTAGAATCTTCCTTGCCATCTGAAATTCTGTGGAGAGTTCCTGTTTGCAAAATGGATCATAAGCTGAACTTAATCACAATTTCTCTTTAGACCTTCACGGTATGCATAGAAATGTCTGGAACTGAGGGCAAGGCACACTGGAGATTATGCTCCAGATATACCTTTCATACCAATCAGCTACAGATTGACCCCTAGGTGCATGAAATACTTAATTCTGAAGTGTGCACAAATGTTTAGATCTGGTGCAAGCACTTTCTCCATAAAAGAAGACGCAATCAGTGCTTTTTCCGGGGTCACATGATAGTTGTATAGACCTAGGAAAATATATATTTGAGTTAAGGAGGTGGTGACAAGTTGACACCAGCTGTTACCACTTCTTTATTGCCTTATTAAATTACACATGTTTTCCTGAGCCTACGTGGCTGCCACCCAAACCCAGGAAAAGATGAGCAGTATCTTTAAGGAGAGGGTGCCCACAAATGATCCAAATACTCCATAAGTGGTGTAATGAAATTCCCTGAGATTGGGAATGGTATCCTGGAAAATATTGCAGCTCCAGAACATCTGTACATTCCTTTTTAATTAGGCCAGATGGGTAGCAACATCTCCCCCGCATTCTAGTCAAACACATATTCTTTGTATGGACCTAGTACGTGAACTGGGGGATTCTAGCTAAGTTATCTCAATATTTCCTTACAAAGAGAAGTTGCAGGAAAAATTTTACACACCCAGAATAAAAATTGGGGGGGTCACCAAAATATAGGGAAAATCTTAACTAATCTTTTCAGGACAACTTACAACTGCCAGTTTTTGTTTTAAAAAAGAAGTTCAGGGCAGGGAGGAGTAGATTAATGTAGGGGAATTACTTTCCCAGCCCCCTTGTCAGACCCGTCCTACTTCCCATCATATGTTCTCTGAATCTGATTACTGTATACCTAAAACCCAAATGAAATCTAGTGTCCTTGCATGCTATAGTAAATATACACAACTTTCTGAATTGAGAGAGCATTCTCTGTCTGTCTGTCTGTCTGTCTGTCTGTCTGTCTGTCTGTCTGTCTATCTATCTATCTATCTATCTATCTATCTATCTATCTCTGAAAACATAACCAAAGTTTGCTTATGGGTAAGCTTTTATTATCAAAGACTTATTATTTGGCAGGCTGTATTATTTATTGCATAGACCTAGAAGTTTTCAGTACTGAATAAATTCAAATGGCATATTTAACAATTTTGCAAATGCGTGTTATTTACATAATCCCTTTCACAGCGATATACATAATATTGCCATGATCGGTTTGTTTTAGTATTAATTAAAAAGCCAATTTGTCTTCTAATGGTCCTTAAAAGCTCTCAGGGCTTCATTTCATTCTGTCTTTATTTATAGATTATGACCCAAGAGACTCATGCAGTGTATGCCATATTCATCTAGGTGGTCTGATCAGAAGTTATACCCCCCTCCCTGTTTTTGGTTTATTAACAGCAGATGTATTTATTTGTATTTGGATTCTGAAGTTGAAAAGTAAGGACAAAGTAATAAGCAGATGATGTTTTTAATACTGAGATTAATTTATTAGAAACACTAAACCACAGGAGCACATGAGAAGTATCTCCTCTTCCACAGCATAGACTATGGGCAAAGATGCCATCCTTCCTTTCTGCAGAAAAATATTTCACTTTTAGACAGATGTTCTCCATGTTTCAGATACAGAACTCAACCTTCATAGAGAAAGTACAGACAGCTTTTATGACTATGACTCAGATTTATTTTATTATCCTCTCAGTTGAACTGCAACGAAATATTGACAGATATAAAATATACATTTTATCATGGGCAGAGGATTTATGAATGTGGGTTAGTTGCTATTCCCCTATCCACCCCCACCCCTGCAACTTATGAATGTATATCAGATTTGCTTCTGGACAATCTGCCCAGATTGTGCAAAAAAGCAGGGATGACAGTAAACTCATTCATCAGTGGCAGACGATGGTATTTGGGGCATTGCACTGCCCAAACATGGTTGATGTGTACACACACACTTCATTGTGTGAACATATACACCCAGAAATACATTGGACTGTAAAGTTTTGTGCTGTTTGTTTTTAATTGTTTTCTTTTTTACTGTGTAGAGTTTCCTTTTCTTTCTTTCTTTCTTTTTTTTTTTACTGCATTCTTACTTCATTTATTCTATTTTTCTCTAAAGTGCCTTCACCGTTATTCATTGGTGGAAAGGTAGGATATAAATACAGAAGTAGCATAAAGAAATCAACCTCTGGTGTTGCTCCTTTCTGTGATTTGGAATAGTTTTGTATGGTTAGCCAATGGGAGTAACCCACTCATGCTATTATCTTTCAGAATGATCATGCAGGACAAAAATGCTCCAGTTCCACCTCCCTAATTAAAACTAAGCTAATAAATATGCAAACAAGTAGAGGATTTACTTCATGCGGCTGATGAATCTTTATGTAATAATAAATCTGCTGGTCTTAAAATGTAACCAGATACTCATGTTATTAAAGCCTGAGCAAGTGAAATGGCATCTTCTTGCACTAACCCCTTGTTTACCATTAACTTTCCAATAAATCTAAGCTCAGAACTGTAGAGAGAGGGGAAGAGTACTTACGTTTTGCTCTCTAAAATGCTATGTATTTTTCATGGCACCATCGGTAGACAGGTAAATTGTGGCCAGTATATTATAGACAGTTTAGTGGCTCAATCTTCTGTTAAGTATGTAAACTTTCTAATGTAAGTATCAAGGATCTTTGTAAATTAACCAGAAAAAATGTAACAGGAACCTTTCTGGTCATCACACTTCTTTCCCTATTTTTGTAATGCAGAATTTCTATATGATAAATCTTACCATTTGGTATATTTAAAAAATTGAGATAGACTATGTGAAATTTCAGTGTTGCTGGCATAGTCGTGTGCTATTTTACTATCATATTAAAATAGAAGCCCAAAACCAGCATTTTAATTAATAAATAAATTCAAATGATGGTTTTGTCCTATTTTATGGATGATTATACTGATGAGTAATAAAGGGATGATATTTCTTTCCTTCTTCTCTTGCTAAAGCTATGAAAAAACACATGTTGGCTTCAGTTGACTTCAGTGTTTTGTAGAGTTATATTAATCCCTTGGAGGTCCTGTGTACATGGTTGCTCATTTATAGGTACATGTACTTAATTTGAAATAAAGGGGAATCGAGACTGTTCATATTCTTATATGACACCCCCTATAAAAACTCAGGATTTCTTTTTACAAACTACTTACTGCAACATATACTTGAATGCCATAAGAGTTGATCCCAAGCCTTTTATAATGTGGTCCAACAGAAGAAGTTTGTCCTTATTCTCAATTAAGTAATTTCTTACATCTTTCTGCTATATTACTATTACAGCTGCTACTTATAGGGATTCAGTAGATCAAAGATAGATTCTGTGATCTATTAATAGATTCCAAACTATCGTTGTATGAATCAGTTTGGAGTTGCTTGCTTATGGTCAAATTCTGCAAATTGTGCAGCCTCTACCCGCTCTAGAGTTAATTATTCAACTTATTCCTAAACTGATCTTTGCTCTAATGATTTCATGCTCTGCTCTGTATTTTCTTTAATTTTCAGAGCTCTCCACGGTAAAATACACTAGGGCAAACCAGTCCACTCAAAGCTATTTTGATAGGAAGAAGTTAATTAGGATGATTTCAAAGCCACAAATGCTAACTAACAGCAGTGGAACTTTTCAAGTAAATATGGTCCTAACTAGATTTATGAGAACATGTGGCTGGTGCCAATCTATGTCTTATTAGTAAATAAGATATGTGATGTGACATAATTTCCTGATCCCCTCATGTAGAAACGTTTTGAATAAGGTGACATGTCTTTTGCTGTCCCATTACATATGGGACACATCTACATTTCAAATGGTTTAAATCAATCAAATCAAGTTGCTTTCTGTAATGAAACTTAGCAGCCCTGAGGTATTGTGTTCATGCATTCTCCCTTCTGAATACATCTTAAATGCAGCAGCTCAACAGCTGTCAATCTCCCTGACAACTCATATATGCATAGTAATCTTAATTCAGAACTCAGCAGGGTGTGGCTTTATTCTAGTACAAATGAGCATGAGGAATTGTTGTGCAAGTTAAATTAGGACATGATACCACATTTTCTGCTACTGCCATTGTTCTGTCATTTTCATGCTTAACGTGTATAGGCTAGCAGATGGCCATTCCCCAGGTTATGCGTGCATGGGATTGAATTCACTCATCCTGTGAGCAGTGTTACAGTTATAGAATGATCCCATTGACTTCAATGATTCACAGATGCTCTAGGAGATTCTGCACTGAGTAGGAAGTTGGAGTAAATGACCTCTAAGTTATCTTCCAACTTTAGGATGCTCTGATTCTGGGGATAGAATTTGAGGCAGCCCTGGGTATTTTAAAAGTTTGGGTCTTTGTATTTATCTTTGGATCTTTATAGTTTCTACTTTACTAGTCATACAGTTAATAATAGAAAGAATCTAGCCTTTCTTTTAAGGCAGGTTCAAAAAATGTACTTGTGTGTGTGTATGCATGCATGCATGCTTGAGTTATTCAGTTATACATATTTCTCACTGTTGTTTTGTGCTTATGGTAAATGGCACTGGTTTATTATAGGAGATTATCAGCAACAGTTTCAAGCCCTCTGTGTGAACCAATTCCACCCCTGGCCAACTGCACTTTCTTTGTACCCTCCTAAACATCTGTTCTACTTGTGAGAACAGTGTGAGATCTATGTAGCACAGGATTCTGCTGGAGAAAGGACCTGTTGGAAAGCCAGTGTGGTGTAGTAGTTAAGGTGTGAAGTAGAATGAAGGAAACCCAGATTCTAGTCCACACTCAGCCAAGGATGTTTCTTGGGTGACTTGGGGATGCTCACTCTGCCTCAGCCCAACCTACCTCACAGAATAGTTCCTGTGGTGAAAAATAGGAGGAAAGAGTGTTGTATGTACCACCCTGAGCTCCTGAATGAAAGGTAGGGTATAAATTGTCATCAATCATCATATCCTCCATTGAATCACAGCCCCTTCTGTGAATAAATAAAGGCTTTTAATTCATGCCATGCTACATTGGCTGCATTGTGGCTAACTGTTCAGGCAATTGTCCCCCAGCAAATTAATCTACGAACACCAAGAAATCATACCCACTGTCTTAGACTGCTTCTTAATTTGACTTCATTTTATGCCAGCTGGAACACTATTTTCTCAGACTTGTCTGAATGCAAATTGTATCAAATAATTTCTATATTACAGGTTAATTGTTGAAAGGATGGAAAAGATGTATGTAGAGGGAGAGGGGACTGATTAATGGACCCAAACAGTTCTGAACTTTATGAACCAACAGTGGTTTTCCAGAAATCATGTTATGGTTTCATAGGTCTAATTACTTTTATTTAGTTAAGAAATCAAATATTTATAAGTTTTGAAAAGCAAAAGCTCTACATTTTTTACCCACAAAGCTCATGTTAAAATAACCATAAAACCTTTTATATATTTTCATGCCTTACTTTTTTTTATTGTTAAACAATTTCCTTTTGAATGGCTAAATTGCAGTAAGAAGAAAGGCAAGCATTTAATGGTATCCAGAATGGCTAAATTGCAGTAAGAAGAAAGGCAAGCATTTAATGGTATCCAGAATGTACAGTACTCACCCAAATATGCCCATTACAAGGGAAATCTCCCGGTCTCTTCTCTCTGTTAGATCCCATTCCATCACTCTTTGTTTGGAAAGTGGATCAAGTCTATCTATAGGAGAAAATTCTACCTACAGGAGAAAATCAGAAAATCATCATCATCATCTGTAGAAAAGCACATGTGATATTTTGATGAATTTGAACTTATTTTCTGAGTTGTATTTGGAAACAGGTAGAACTATAAATCCCAGTATGTAATATCTTATTACAGGGAGGATAGAAAGTGTTCTACTGTAGTTAGCCATCCCACACTTTCCCTTCTCAAAGGTGAAAGTTTAGACTGGGAAGGTTGTGTTGGACTCATCATTGAAATCATTTGTTTTCTTTTGATTTGATGTAATTTATTATTGCCATCAAGGAAAATGCTTGAAAATCATCACAATTCTTTTCCACTCAATATTCTCCAGAAATAGCTAAATACACAGCACATTCATTTAGTGCTCTGCTACAGTTCATTCGGTTTTCCAAATGCTCAGGTATTTGTCAAGCATCCATAGACTTGACCCATCAAGTATCGGACAGGGCCAATATGGGGTAGGAATCAAAAAAATAAATGATTGCAGCTGCTGTCTTCACTTTTTTACCTTCCCCCGGACACCCCTGATATGGCATGTGGGATGTGGAAGAGTTGCAGTGGGATTTCTGGGAAAACTGAACAAAGAGGGCTGGAACACTGTGATTGTGTTCCCCAAAAGAGTAGAAGATCCTTTGATTTTTGGTTATGTTGATAAATGTTCCTGGTCTTGTGTGTTGGTTATGTAATATTATTGATTTCTTTTTATTACATTGTTTTTAACCTAATTTAACCTAATTTGTAGAGGTTGAGATTTATATCCCTCAGAATCTTTTGCAACTGGAGTGGCCTATAAGCCCAAAACGTAAAATAGAATAAAAACATATTTTCCCACTGTTGCCTGTGGCTCCATATCCCACTCCTCTGTAGAGTTTGTAGAAGGGATGGGGGTATATAATGGATGTAGTTGGGTGAGAAACCCCATTGCCTTTTTGATATTCTGTCATTCCCTGGTTCTAAGGCATTTTGCACTTGCCAAACAAAAGTACCGTATTTTTCCGACTACAAGACGATACTTTTTTCTAAAATCCTTACCCTAAAAATTGAAGGGCATCTTACTCAAGGAAGTCAGCTGAGGAGAGAACTGCGCGGTTGCAAAACTGCCCATACCTTGTCTCTGCAGACAGGCTTCCTCCTATTGCTAGCCTCCAATCACGAGTGAAATAGCTTGTCTCCCAAACAGACTTCCTCCAGTCATGAGCCTGATGTAACTGACGTCAGCTGATGCTGAACAAACCAATTAGAGGAAGTCTGTTTGCAGAGACAAGCTATCGGCAGTTTCACTCGTGATTGAATGTAATCAGTTATGCAAAAGAGCATGGAAATAGAGCTGCAGAGAGACGGTTTGGACCTCCTCCCACTGAGTGTATCAGGTAAATGTTAACTTACTAAATAAAAATGTGTTCTGCACTATCTTTAAAATATTGATTTCTAAATTTTGGGTTGGAAAAGTGGGGGTCATCTTGTACATGGGGGCGTCTTATTGACGGAAAAATACGGTATTTCATCCATGGCCAAGGTACTTAAAAGGCACTTCTACACTATCACCTATTCCTCAGTGGAGTTTGAATCCAACTTTTGGTTGTTTTCATTGCTGCTGACCTTGCAGTGCTGGAAAGCATGAGTGCCCTCCACCAACCGGCCAGAGAGTAAAAAGCAGCATTCAGTCAGGGTCCTGCCTCTCCATCTACATTTTAATACTATGTTGTCTACATTAAAGTCAGAGTGGTTGTAGAGGCTGTGTCCTCCTCCATCATTTGTGAAATAATAATTCCTTGACAAGATATTATAGCATTCAGAATGGGAGGGGTGGCTGGCTTGAGTCACAGCACTGAAAGTCTATGCTAAAGG
Source organism: Liasis olivaceus (assembly GCA_030867105.1). Classification (NCBI taxonomy): domain Eukaryota; kingdom Metazoa; phylum Chordata; class Lepidosauria; order Squamata; family Pythonidae; genus Liasis; species Liasis olivaceus. The sequence goes on along the minus strand of CM061349.1, from coordinate 256,356,639 downwards.
GAAGCTGGCCTGCCATTCAGCTGTCCAGAGTTTCAACAACTCAGAAGGGAAATAACTGCAGCTGTCATTTGAGATGTACTACAGTTGAGCTAGAAGTAAATAGCTCAACTGATGAAAAGGGATGAAAGCATGGGATTACACAGGAGTGATGTCAGTTGGGGAACAGTGCAAAAATTACATGGGAAATGGCAAAGATGATTCCCCCCACAGGTGGTTTTCCAAACTCATAATGCTTTCAATAATTAACTACCTTGACAATCATTGTTAGTGGGTAAAAAATATCCTTATCCAGTCATTAAATGCCATAGGCACATAAGGAAACAAATTTTATATACATTCACTGTAACACATTTTCTTTAGCTAAAGATACCAGAATCTTCCTCCTCCTACCTGCCCCCATTCCTCTGGCCCATTGTCATTTTGCTCTCATTGTTATGTTGGTATCTTCAGCTGCAGTAAGGAGACCAGTTCCATTTTTAACCAACTGTCTGATGACCTAGGCTCTTGCTGTGACCTATTGAGGCTACAGTAATGTGTGCTGAGTGGAAAGATGATGGTGGTGATTTGCAGACTATCTGGCCCAACTGTTTGTTTTATTCAGGAAAGGCAGAGCTAGAACATCTCCATAGTGAGCTGTCTGACCTCCTTCAGAAGACTTCCAGTGAAGAATACAGGTAGTCCTTGCTTGACGGCCCTAACCGGGACTGGAGTTTCCATCACTAAGTAAAGAAGACATTGGGTGAAGCATCATCTGACTGCACCGCTTAACTATGGCAGATGCAGTTGTTAGGTGAGGACCTCATGCTTCTCCTGCCCTGCGGTGCTCATCTCCGCTTCAACTTCCCCCATCTGCCCATCTCCCACCCCATATCTGCCCTTTTGGCTGCCTTGCACTCTGCCACCTACCCCTGGCACCCATTGCCAGCCCCAGCTGACCTTCACTATCTTCTTCCTCCCACTGCTGACGAGGTGTGCCTGGCCAAGGCAGCTGCTGGCCTTTCACAAGACCAGGCCTCTCAGAGGTATCATGAAGGACCAGCAGCTCCCTCAGCTGGGCGCGCCTCATCAGTATCAGGAGGAAGAAGACTGAGGTCAGCTGGGGGTGGCAGGGGGTGCCAAGGGTAGGTGGGAGAATGCAAGGCAATCAGAAGGGTAGAGATGGGGGAGATAGGCAGGTGGGGGAGTTGAAGTGCACACAATGGCAGTTTTGTGTGCCACATTTACTCCTTTTTCTTCTTTACACTGAAGATAGTTCTTAATGACATGGGCTGTATGTTTGGGGTTGTTGTCCTGCTGCAGAATAAATTTGGGGCCAATCACACGCCTCCCTGATGGTATGGCATGACGGATAAGTATCTGCCTGTATTTCTCAGCATTGAGGATACCATTGATCCTGACCAGATCTCCAACTCCATTTCCAGAAGTGCAACCCCAAACTTGCCAGGAACCTCCACCATGCTTCACTGTTGCCTGCAGACACTCATTCTTCTACCACTCTCCAGCCCTTCGGTGAACCAACTGCCTCCTGCTACAGCCAAATAATTCACATTTTGACTCATCAGTCCAGAGCACCTGCTGCCATTTTTTTGCACCCAGTTCCTATGTTTTTGTGTATAGTTGAGTCACTTAGCCTTGTTTCCATGTTGGAGGTATGGCTTTTGGCTGCAATTCTTCCATGAAGACCACTTCTGGCCAGACTTCTCTGGACAGTAGATGGGTGTACCTGGGTCCCACTGGTTTCTGCCAGTTCTGTGCTGATGGTACTGCTGGACATCTCCCAATGTCAGAAGGAGGTAAGCATGATGTGTCTTTCATCTGCTGCATTAAGTTTCCTTGGCTGACCACTGCATCTACAGTCCTCAGCGTTGCCCATTTCTTTGTGCTTCTTCAAAAGAGCTTGAACAATACATCTTGAAACCCCAGTCTGCTTTGAAATTTTTGCCTGGAAGAGACCTTGCTGATTCAGTAAAATTACTTTGTGTCTTGTTGCTGTGCTCAGTCTTGCCATGGTGTATGACCTGTGACATGAAACAGTCTTCCACAACCTCACCTTAGTAGCAGAGTTTGGCTGTTCCTCACCCACTTTTAAGCCTCCTACACAGCTATTTCTGTTTCATTTAATGACTGGTAGGCTGTTTCAACCTACATATGAAATTGATGATCATTAGCACCTGCTTGTTATAATTGGTTAATCATACACCTGACCCTAATCCTACAAGATCCCTGACTTTGTGCAAGTGTACAAAGTGTGCAAGTGTAAGAACTGATGCTGTTTTGAAGGCAAAGGGTAGTCACACCAAATATTGATTTGATTTGGATTTCTCTTCTGTTTGCTCACTTTGCATTTTGTAAATTGATAAACATAAGCAGTTCCAATATATATTTTTGAAACCATTCTTACTTTACAGCATTTTTTCACACCTGCCTAAAACTTTTGCACAGTACTATATATATTTATTAATAAATACAGTGAGTTTATATAGTTTCAGTGTTGTATACATATGGCAAACCTATTAAATCACTGAACGTCAGTTCCTCCATAAAGTATGAAAACAATTAAAGAGAGGAATTATTCAGTGGTAAATAACATGAAATACTACTTTCTAGTTGTACTAATTTGAAGTGTGTGAAAGATTAACTTGTTTTTAAAAATAATTATAATGGTATTCATTTGTCAGTGTCTCTTATTTACAAGGCATAAAAGGTTGTGGTGGTTTGATCTTCTGATCCATGGATAAATGATACATATTGTAAATTTGCTTCATTGTCTGTTTCATTAATAGTCTGTAGCATATTGATTGAATGATTTAGTTTTAAACCCATGGGTGAAGGAGGACCCATGAAGCTTTTAGGTAGGAAAAGAAAATACAGATCCTCCCAAGGTGTCCCTGTATGCTGAGATTTTATGGCAGGGACAGAGTTCCTCTACTGACCAATAATTATCTTTGCTCATTTCCAGCTATAAAATATTTCCCTTAGGGTTAAATGCAAGCCTCAGGACCTGTCAGATGTGAATTAGACCACAAGAGGGTTCCAACAGAGATGCATCTTTGTTCCATCACTATTTAATCTTTATAGTAACACCTTCGTAGATTGTTTTGACTATCTTGTCTTTTACCTTCTTAAATTAACCCCTAAACATAATACTGTCCTACTTGCAGATGATGTAATACTTTTGTCCTAAATTATCATAGCATTCTGAGCTTTAGCTTCTTATTCTAGGCAGGAATTTCTAACCATCAGTTATAGCAAGACCAAAATGTTGGTATCTGCTAAAAGATCTTTGAAACATAAATGGCAAATCACTAGCAATGCCGTAGACCATGAGTCAAGTTATGACAACTGGGTCCTGGGTACACAACAGCTTGCCACTAAGAAATGCCCAGAGAAGTGCTTCGTAGTGGTAGTAGTATTAGTATTAGTAGTAATAATAATAATAATAAGGCAGATATTTATCGCAAAGTCTTTGAGGCTGGAGCTGTATCCCAAATGCAGTACTGTATGGCTCTCAGGTGTGCTTTTACCACAGTTTTCCCAAATTGGAAAGGATTCAATCATATTTTTTTTTCTGAGCTGTCTTCTTTGTAGTCTCACATGTGCCTAATGCAGCACTACAACTGGAAGCAGGCCTGATTAAGGTTGAGGCCAAGCCCTGTCTTTTACTGATTAATTATTGGCTTAATTAAATTTCTTCCTAGTGGTCTTAGCACCACTTACTATGATTGACAATTTTCAATCTAATTGAGATAGAAATGTAGAGTCCAAATTGGCTTTACTTGGATTCTCTTTTAATTGCCTGTGGGGTTTGAAGAAGTGAAACAGACTAGACCAAGAACTTTAGATTGTGAGCATTGACAGGATTTGGCTAAGCTACCAGATATAATTTACTCTGGAGAATGTTTGAGTTTTTCCCAACCTACCACAAAAGTAACTCAGCTAAGCACCTTGAGGCAGCATATGGTCTTTGCACTGGTTGGTCTTAATGTTTTACCTTTAGAATTCTTGGAGGGTAAATTTCATGATACCAGATCTGCCCTTGGGGCTTAGGGGAGGTTGAGACTGGGAGATTCACGTTTTGTTACTCATTTATCACCGTATTTGTGCCATCATATTTGTGCAATTGGTTCTTGACTGATGGACCAGGTAGATCTGATATATTACTGTATATACTTCCTTTTTATTGGCAGACACAAATACAGCTGTTACTGTTCGTATGGCCAAATGCTGCAGCTTGTGGAGGCTGCTAAATGATCCTTCAGGAATCAAATTAGCAATGAGCTATTCAGACCTTGAGCTTTCTCTGGATTTTTGTCAGTATTTTTTGTGCAGATATTTGGTTTGCTTTGTTATCTTCTTATTCTGGATTGGCCAATGATTATAATAAAGATTTGATTGAAGTGAGCGATTGAGTGCTTAGGTAGCAGAAATTTGACTACTTGTTGTTTCACGAAAGTGAACAGATTGAATTAGATAAAACAGTGCATGCAGTCTGCTTAACATGACTGCTAGAGATAAACTAGTACAGGGTTCCTCAACCTCAACAACTTTAAGATGGGTGGACTTCAACTCCCAGAATTCCCCAGCCAGCCTTGTTGGCTGGGGAATTCTGGGAGTTGAAGTCTACCCATCTTAAAGTTGCTGAAGTTGAGGAACCCTGAACTAGTATATGCTTTCCCTCTTTTCCTTAAGTTGCTTGATTCAGTTAGTTTCTAAGATGGAGACAATCTTGTATGATGAAAAAGTAGTTGTGACCTCTTCCCTCCTATCATGCACATTACAGAATTTAGGAATCCCACTGGGAACCCATTTTATATGATTGCATAATCCTCTGTGACAGTTATGCTGTACATTGTGATATGAAATTGGTGGAAGGGGAAGGTTTCATGCTCCTCTTTTCCATCAAGCGAACAATTGCTTCCCAGGGCTCTGTGACTTTCTAATCCTCATTCTCATATTCATCAAAAGTTACAAGGAGCCACTTTACTTACTGGGTTTTTACTCTCTTTCTTGAAATCTGAATTTGCCTTCCACAACAACTTGTTACTTTTTCAACAGGCACTCCTCCAGTTATTTTCTTCAGCTATACTCAATGCTTTCATCCAAGCCTGGTTGTGGGAAAAGGAGTTTGGGGCTAAGTGCAAAGGAAAGTGTTAGGACTGAATTGACGCTGTACCCTGTGTACTTGTATCACTTTGATATCTCCAAATTCTCCCACACTCCTCACTTTGGATGTGATTGGTAGTAGACATTCTTCAGGACATTGTTTGACCACTGTTACACATAGTTTGGCTTTCACAGTGCTGCTGATTTGTCCCTTATTGGTTTTGTTTGCATAATGCACATAATGAACCGATTTTCTGGCTTTACATAGTATTGTCCATGGCCTGGATTTGCACAATGTGCTAAACCATTAAAAACAAACAAAAAACAAAGAAATCAACCCTCAAACAAATTCCAGATAATATTGCAAATTTAGCCACAAGTGTAGCCCCTGACCTTCTGCAACAGGATGGTTCCTACCTCCTAGGGATCATCTGACTGTGACATGGACTGATTAATCAGTGAAATGTGTCAGATTGCATACAACACAAAATGTCACATTTGTTCCCTGCTTAGCTTCAGTAAGGCTAAGGACAACTTTAATCTGCCTCATGAGGACACAGCAGAAAAAAGGGATTGCTTGGGTATGCTCATGCTGTTAGGTGCAAGTGGGGAAAGGCCTTTAGACTACTGGGGCTAGAAGAGACTATTTAGGTTATCAAGTCCAACCCTCTCTTCAGTGCAGGAATCCAAATTAAAATACCCCCTACAAATTATTATGTAGCCTCTGCTTAAATGCATCACTGGAGGTTTCCAAGCAAAGGTTGAACAACCAGTTGCCAGGGCAGGGGGTTGGACTAGAAGACCCCAAGGGTCTTTTCAACCCTACAATTTTATGATTCTATGATTCACCATCCAGTAAAGAAGAGCCCATTTCCTGTGGGTAGTTGGTTCCATTGTTGAAGTACTTTTATTATAAAAAGTGTTTTTCTAACATTCAATAGAAATCTGCTTTCCTGTAATTTAAATCCATTATTTCATGTCTTGCATCCTTGAATAACAGAGAACAGATCTTGACCTTGTATGTAACATCTTTCTAGCTATTTGAAGATGCTATCCTATCTACTTACTCTGACAGCCAGATCTGCGAGCTGTAGTGAAATCAAGTCAAGGAACAAAGTGAAAAAATGGGACTCAAATTAAATGTAAAGAAGATCAAACTAATGATAACAGCTACAACAAACCACCTTAGAATTGACAGTGAAGATATTGAAGTAGTGGATAGCTTCTGATTTTTAGGATCAACCATCAGCAGTAAAGGAATAAGCAGTCAAGAAATATGTGAAAGCCTTGGAAAAGATATTCAGATGTCATAATGTGTCTATTACTTACAAAGATCAGAATAGTGCAGGCAATGATATTCCCTGTGACACTTTATGGAAGTGAAAGTTGAACTTTGATGAAGCAGAATAGAAAGAGTATTGATGTTTATGAACATTGGTGTTCAAGAAGACTCCTGAGAACATGATAGACAACTGAGAGAAGAAACAAATTGATCATCGACAAATCAACCCAGAGTTTTCATTTAAGGCACAAATGACCAGGCTCAAATTATCCTACTTTGGACACATTATGTGAAGACCTAGCTCTCTGGAGAAGACTGTAATGCTGGGAAAGTGGAAGGAAAGAGGAGAAGAGGTTAATCAGCAGCAAGGTGGATGGACTCAGTTACATTGGTGATGGGTGCGTTGTTGGAAGACATGAAGGAGTTGGGGACAGATCTTCATGAAAAAATGTAGTTGCTAAGATTATGTATCGTCAATGCCAACTTGACAGTACATAATCAGTCAATCAGTCCTATCTACCATCACCATTACCCTTAGTCTCTTTTCTAAAGATTAAACATTCATCTTCATAGGATTTAGTTTCTAGTTTCATGATCATCTACACTGCCCTTGTCTGAACCTATTCCACCTTATCCTTGTTAAAGTATGTTGCCCAGATCTGCACACATGGTAGGATTTGACCAAGGCAGAATAAAATGAAATGATTGCAACCTGTAATTTGAAAACTGTGCTTTTATTGATACTATCTAAAGTACATTTAAAGATAAGGACAATAACATTTCTTCTCCAATCATCAGGTCTCAAGAATTTCTGAAAAATGATACCTAAGGATTCAGTTATCAGCAAGTTCCTTCAGTATCCTAAGATGCAATTCATCATGTTCAGAATATTTAAATTCATTCAGAGTAAATGGGTATTGCCTGACCATGCTTCTATCAGTCTCAGGCTTCAGCCCTGACTGTTCGTGCTGCTCTTCACAATTTTCTTGTGGAACACATACCTTCTTGTTGGAGAAGCTTGAGACAAAACAAGAGTTACATAGCTTTGCCTTTTATCACTTACCTGTTAATATTTTGCCATCTTCATTGATAACTGGTTACATGGATTATTTTTTGCTCTCTTTTATTTTGAAGATATCTAAAGAAGTGCCTTTTCTTGTTCTAAGCTTCTTTCGCTAATCACAACTCATTTTAAGCTTTAGCTTTTCTGTGCAGTTCTGAGCTACCTTTATGAAGCCTTCCCTGCTGATATTGTGCTCTTTTACCTCTTATATGTAACTTTCTGTTGCTACTACTTCATGCCACTGTGAAAAATTTAAAGTTAGCTTTTGGGAACCATTGCTGGTCTCTTCTCCTTAGCTAAATGAGCAACAGGAGATGCAAACAATAATATTGCTTTTATTTTTTCTTCCACTTATTTTAGCCCAGATGCTTTCTAGACCAATGGTTCTTAAACTGGAGAGAATACCAAGGGGGTAATTTGGGCCTATCCTGGGGGTAATGGATCAAGTCGTAATTGCTTGTTTGTGAGTCGAGGATCCAGTTTGGGACTGCCAGTCCTGAGACACTTGTGCAAAACAACAGGGTCTGGTGGGGTGGTTGTTGTTCTCATTGTTCTTGTTCTTGTTGTTTCTGGTGAGAGTTATAACATTATTTGAGGCCAGAAAAGGGGGTAATTGCATCAAACAATTTAAGAACCACTGCTAATAGATTTGCCAAGTTCGTTTGCTTGGATTTCTAAACAGGAGAAGATACTTTTAACATAAAGTGTAACTTATCTTCCCTCCCTCCCTCTTTGTTGTTTTTCTTTTTGAACAAACTGTTTATTTCAACATATTTATGTAATTTGCAGGAAAAAAATGAATGTGACTTTTCTGCTTGGCTTGTTTTTGGTAGTTATTCTGTGCAGAATGTCATTGCTCTTGGGGAATTGAGATAACACAACATATTCCTCCATATATCAGATTGGCTGCTGAATTTCAGGGATATTGGTTTGCATTATTCTGTATTTAGTGGTATGGTTCATTTTCTTGAGTAATAGCAAGCCATCTCCATGAGATACATTGTTCTGCTGTCTGACTGCAATTCAGTATCGTTTGGATTTTGTGCATTGATTTGTATGTAAAGTGTGAAACATTCTTCCTCACACTTTATGACTTTTTGATTATTTTCAGCTGATAAGTCATTATATATACTTAAAATGTTTATTACTAAGCTGAGTGTTATTTGCAAGAATGACAATCATAATGTCACTCTTTCCTACTAATTTATATAACTTTTGAAGTATTTTTGAAGCATCACTTTGCCACTTCTGGAAATGCTGATTGTTGTTGCTATAGCCATTCATCTACCCTACAGACTGATTATATATTCTGCATAATTTGTTTATGATTTTCATTTGTTTTCCTCAAGAAAATCCAAGATGGTCCATATCTAAGGCTGCTAATAAGTACATTTCAGAGACCATCAAAAGCCAGAAGTTAGGCAAAATAAATTTTAAAAACCAGTTCCAGCTCCTTTGTACATCCAGCTTGAAAGGGAAAGTCCCCAGTGTCATGTTTCACATGAGCCCTCAGAGGTAAATCATCACTCTCCCAACAGTTCACCCTTAGCTCAACTTCTTGGCTTGACTTGATAGGCATGGATTTTCTGGATTGGAACTTTTAACATGGACGAAAATGTAGCCAAACACTTGATTGCCTGCTGCAGTGCAGAGGTGTCAGGGAGTTTTATATATTCTCAAGAGTTTATATTCAAGTATTTTTCCTACCTCCCTTCCAACTCTGGTACAGTGCCTAGTAACCTTGAAGTTGGGAGGTTGTGATATGCTTGTATAATTGCCATCTCCATCCTGAGAATTGCTGGTTCCCACATTGGCTAAATTGGGCAAGGTCAGAAGCAAAGGGCTTGAGACAAGACCAGTCCATTACAATAAAAAGGCATAGGTGTCAACTGCTTGTCCTACTCCCAAATGAATGACTCTTAATCCATTAATGGGAGAAGGATATAAGATTTGAACCTTGGATCTGCTATATACATGGTTGAATCTTTCAGTTTGCAGTTGCTGGTTCTCTTCATGCTAACAGCTTTTGTCATATCAAGAACTGTGTCCTTGAATCTCTGCCCGCATGTCTTCTAGTTATAGTATAAGTCTTGGTGAAACCAGGCACCAACCTTTATACCCAACATCATTACTGTATGCACAACAATCTCCATTCTCACATTTTATTAAAACTTACAGGACATGTTTTTCACCTCTCCTCAAAAGAGTATGGTGAGATCAGATACCCTAACAGGGCTGTATAAATTAATTGCAGGCAGAATGCAGTTTTTCTTGAGACATCAAGGTCTTTCTGTAGTCTTTTCCAGCTCACTCCTATTAAACCTATTGGATAATGACTTACATGAAAAATCCTCATGCCACTGAAATGTCTTTTTGTGTACTGCAGCTGCTATTGTGATATTGATCATTCCTATTGTTCATCATATAGTATAAGGCATGTCATGTTTATATGATACAATTGAAATTTTTAATAGGCATTTCAGAATGCATGATTAGAATTTATTTTCTGTTTTAATGGATGTTAATAAATATGGACCTCTGACATCATTTATAATAAAATCCTAGAGTAGCAATTCTTTCTTTTCAGAATGAAAGCTTTGGAAGTTATTGAATGAGGCCAACTAACGCTTTAAGGATTTTTAATTTCCGTATCAGTGGAGTTTTTTTTTAAACCAGGTAATAGCTTTACAGAAGTATAATGTGGTGCTTTTAAAGTAACTCAGACAATCATTAGGGTGTATAAGGGCAATATTTCAACTACAGATAGTCCTCGCTTAACAACCCTAACTGGGACTGGCAACTCCGTGGCTGAGCAATACAATCTTAAAGTGGAATATCACGTGACCGCACCAACTTATGACAGCAGTTCTGTCACTTCCGGTTCTGGTCATTAAGCATATTATGCATGATCATTAAGTGAGACATCACGTGACCATGACTTGCGTCCTCCCACTGGCTTCCCCACTGACTTTGCTTGCTGGAAGCCAGCTGGGAAGGTTGCAGATGGCAATTATGTGACCTCAGGATGCTGCAACTGTCATAAATGTGTGATGGTTGCCAAGCACCCAAAGGGCAATCACATGACTGTGGGGACACTGCAATGGCAGCAACTTCAAAGACTGGTCATAAGTCCATTTTTTCAGCACTGTTGTAACTTCGAACCATCACTAAATGAATTACTGTTAAGCAAGGTCTACCTGTATGTGATGATTTTAAATGTGTGTGTTTTTTTCCCTTGAATTTGTGGCTTTCTGTGTAGCACATTGTGGAGCAATATTTGTATACTGCTTTCAATAAACAGGTCATGTCATATAATGTAACATGGCAAAAAGGGCTTCAGGCTGTTTTGTGGAGTGGTGGACTTAGCATCTAAATCACTTCTGAGGAATTTGTTCCTTAAGGAATTCCTGTTATTTGGTTATGAGGCTTATAACAGATAAAGATGTGGTACATTTTTTTTTTTTTAATTACTGCCACAGGGAAGACTGTGGCAGGTCGAACTATGAAAATTCACGAGGGACAGCTTTCTTTGAAATGTGGAAAATCTTCAGCTGTGCTCTAGGAACTGTCTTTGAACTGAAGTCAAGGAGAAAATATCTCTTACTACCTTTAACAACAATGTCAGTTGCAGCTGACCTATAAGAAATGGCTGTATTAAGTTGTTTATATCAGGGCTAGACAAGCAGGAATCCACAAACCCTTTGGCCTCATCCGGTACTTACTTACTTACTTACTTACTTACTTACTTACTTAATTAAGAGGAAGTGGGCATGCTGCAAAGCAAAGTAGGAAATTCTGCTATCCCCTTTATTTCCAAGAATGCCCACAGATCCCATAGACATTCTTAAAAATATGTCTATGGGACTCTGGTGCCTAGTCTGAAAATAAGTTGGAGTGGTAAAGAGTCTACGGAAGGCGGAAAGGGCAGCAGAAAGCAACCTCACCAGATTAAACAGTATTTTACTACTACTGTCACCACGGCAGTCGTTTTGTGAAAAGAGAAGCCCTACCACTGCAGTCTTTTTCCCTGAGAGCACCTATGGCATATTCTCCCATTTGTCTGCCATGGGGTTATATGGTAATTTACAGGGATAGAAATTTTGAGAACTGGTCACAAAGTTCCTTTTTCATCACCATCATAACAGTGAATGGTCACTGTCCGAGGCAGTCACTGTCCTAGTCCTCAGTAAAAGAGGACTACCAGTACTTTTATTGGAACACTTATAATAATAGACTCTGAATGTGCTTCCCCCTCCCTCCCTATATCTTAGTTTGAACTAGGGAGGGGCTTGTCTGAGGTGTTTCCACAAGTTATTATCTTGGTCTGGGCTCAAGCCTCACTTCCCTGATCATTGCCTTAGTAGTGGCTCTTTCTCCTGTCCTTCAACACCATTCCCTATACCCTCCACAACCCCCCACCCCTGCAGATACCATAGTATATTGATTGGGATTTTTAGAAGCATTTTCAATTCAACATATATCATCTGCCAGTCCTTAAAGTAGAGCTAAGTAATGTAGAAGAGAGCCAGTTTGGTGTATTGGTTAAGGCATCAGGCTAGAAACTGGGAGACCGTGAGTTCTAGTCCTGCATTAAGCACAAAGCCAGCTGGATGACCTCGGGCCAGTCACTATCTCTAAGCCCTCAGAAGCAGGCAGTGGGAAGCCACTTCTGAAAGCTTGCCAAGAAAACTGCAGGGTCTAGTCCAGGCAGTCACCAGGAGTCAACACTGACTCGAAGGTGCGCGCGCGCACGCACACACACACACACACACACAAATAATGTAGAACTGCATGTGCTGCCAAAATTCCTAGCAATGACATCTAAGTATAAAGAATATAATACAGCTTTATGTAAGTTATACTATTGCTTAATCATGAAAAACCTTGTCTTCCCTTGTAAATATGTGAAATAGTTTTATTTGCCAGGCATTAACGTATGTCTTGACCAAGTGCTATTACAATGTGTTTGGCAATCATTTTTGGCAGCACGCAACTATATTAACAGGAGTTACTTGCTGTAGTTATTTTAAGAATTTTAAGAAGGACCAGAAAAAATGTGCTGCAGGCAGCATATAATTTCCTCTCCATCATTATTTTTTAGACAATTGAATCTCTGGGAGGCCAGTGTGTATGAACTGACATTTCTGTATTTTTTAAAGCTTTCTTTCAAATATATTCTAGCAAGCCTTCTTGAATAAGGCTAATACATGGCTTGGGTGTCTATATACGAATGTGTGTGAAGGGAGAGATGTATACATCATTTCCATTATATACATTCTGGTCTCCTGAAAGGATTTAGAATAAGAGGAAATTAGCTGCTGTTAGTCTTTAGATTGCAGATGAAAACTGTCTGTTCATCACTCATGGAAATGTAATTTAAGGTCCTTTTTGGACCATAAAGCATGTTTAATTTAGTTAAGACAATAACACGATAGGGATTCCTACTTGGAATCGCCTTTCCAAATCATAAAACCATAATACACTTCCTTCTAAAATGATAAACTAAAGTTTTACAGTACCATTGTGCTGTGGTCCATGTTTCAGAAATTGCTGTCTCTTTTTGTCATTCCCAGATGTATCAGACTTCAAAACACTCAGGATTTTTTTTTTTTAAATGTCTTGTTCTTGGTCAGTGTTTGTCAGGTTCAACTCCAGCCATGGTTTCCCAATGGAGGTTGATTCAGACACCAGCATCTTCCAGCTCAAGGAGGCGGTTGCTAAGCGACAGGGAGTTCCAGCTGACCAGTTACGTGTGATTTTTGCAGGGAAGGAGCTCAGCAATGACTTGACACTAAAGGTAAGTCTCCCTTGGTAGTTTTGCTTCTGGGATGCTGCCAGCTTCACTGCCTCTGCCTTTAACACTGCCAATCTGACATTCACGCCTGAGATCTAATAGAATAAATAGCGCCTGGGGATTCCTTGAACTTTACTCCACACTGCTTCATTAATTCTGACCTTCTTAATTATGCATTAAAACAGCAAGCAGTAAGGATAGAGAAAACGGAGAGAATCTGAGAGGGGATAGAGCAGAAGAGATCTCTGCTCAGTGAATAAATGTTTACTGACTACAGGAGCACATTTTCTGTATCTGTTCAATTTCTACACTGCTTATTCCATTTGAATCTTAATGAAGAAGGAAGTGAATAAATGGTTCTGAATCAGGCTGTTCAGTCGTCGGGTGGTCTAGAATATGTAACCCAAGTGTGACCCCTGGAGGATAGTTGTGAAGTTGCTCTTGCTATGTGTGTGACAGCTTGGATAGAGTGCATGTGTTGGTGAAACAGAGCATGTGGAGGCCTGAACGCAGAAGGTTTTCTTAAAGAAGGAGGCTTGCTGATTAGCCAGCATTCATGGGAAGGGAAGGCCCTTCGTGAGCTGGAGATGGCATTGGTGCACCTGCTTTGTTCTTAGTGCTCCACCAAGTGTACGCTGGGTTTTAAAGGGTTTTATAAGGAAACGTAGAGGCACGTATCTGAGCTCCCCACAAAAAACACACTGCCTAAATGGAATAGGAGAGGAAGGGGGGAAATTTAGGTAAAGAAAGGAAGAGGTAGGGTGACGGAAAAGGAAGCATGAGAGTTTTACTTGAGTTTCAAGATTTGGGCTTCATTGTGATTTAACAAGGGGATGGAGGGGTTAAAGCAAAGTCTTCATGAGAAGATGAGGAATTTGTAGAACAGAGACCCAAAGCCACAGAGGGAGAATGTACTACTGTTTAGTTGCAACTTGAAAAGGTGCTTTTTGCAGGGTCCCAGTTAGCTGCACTTGGGGTGGGGGGGGAGAATGAAATGGCCCCACTCTACCCTGTTGGGTTTTCTAGCCAGCAGAGATTAATTGACCTTCACGTTCACAGGTTTTGCTGTGTGTCGAGTGGAGTGGGTGTGGGTGCCGTGTCCAGATGCAAGAAGAAGGGCTGCTGACTTGGCCTACTTTAATGTCTCTTATGTGGTTATGACATTTATCACTTTGCAAAATGCTTTAGGAATGGTGGTCACACAAAAGAAACTGTTGAAATGCAAATTGCTCTTGGCATTCTCTCCCACACTGCTTGGTTGTTTAACCACCTATTCCTTCTATCTCAAATGCCTCTGCTAGTTTTTAGGTAGCTCTCATAAAATCAAAACAAAACAAACGGAGGAGTAAAAGCCTTTCTTTGCTTTCAAGACTATATTCTCTTAAACGGCACTTTTTTTTTTTAGAAGACTTTTCAGTGCCAAATACTAGACTTGGAGAACTGTGCTATCCTTTCAGAAGTTTTTTACACTTATATGTTTGCTGCCTGCATTTGAATGTTGAATGTTGCAATTGTACAATTGTGCCAGAGTGTTTCTGGGTGAAATGTAAACTGTTATCTGAGTTTATTCAAAATAAGGAAACGACAGCTTTTTGCAGTGTGAAACAAGGAAAGTACAATGGAAGGCCTAGCTGTTTTCATAGCATTAAGACTGTTATCCCATACCTGTAAGCTACTTGGTACCTTATTCCTAATTTTGATTTCAGTATTAGGCTAGCCTGCCTACACACCTGCTAGTTCATCTACTGTCCTTGCTAGTTTTATTGAGACTAATGTTACAATCCTGAAAGAAGGCTGAGTGTATGTATGTGTTTATTCATTACAGCATGTAAAGATCCAATCTCCAGTCCTGATTAAGTCAAATTTAGTGATGGAGAATGTGGAGTGGAAGGTAGAAAAATTGTTTCTACCACAATAATACATTGAAAATTTGGATAAATGTTGTATGAGTTGGTCTCAAGGTTAGGTATGAGGCAGGCATACACAAAACATTCCTTGTGATTACACTAAATGGAAAGGAGAGAGAAATTCAGTCAGCCACAGGAAGAGGGATATTCCCAGTTCTAAGCACATCTACTCATTTTAGGTGGGTTGGCTAATACAAAGTCCACAGGGCTTTTTGTCCTTCCCTCTTCATAGATGCTGTTTTGCTTCCTGATTTAATCTCCATGTATAGAGAGATGAGGCAGATTTCTGGATAGATGAGCACAAAACCAGAGAGGCTGAAGCACTAACTCCAACAACATTTTCTGCCTCTGAGGTGGCCCTGTTAAACTTTAGATCTTATCTGGTCATTGACCAAAATTAACTAACTTCAGATGGCTTAGTAAGTAACCCTTACCATTTTTGTATGATTCTGACTGTGGAAGAGAGGACTCCTCTCTCAGCTGTTGGCTGTTGAACTAAACCTATATGCATGGAAGGGCTTAAATCCTTTTCAGATTCCATTCTACAATCTGAGCCTTTAGGCAGGTGGCAGTCCTTTGGGGTAGGCCAGGTTGAGAAAGAGGCGCAGCAGGGATTCCACAAATACTCTTTATTATAGTAAGATAAAATAATAGAATATTGAAAGCCTGTCCACGTTTCTCTCTGTCCCCTCTTATGCTAAACAAAATCAAGGTGGGCTTATTTTGAGTTTCTTTGTCATGCTTCCCTCTTTTCTCAGGACTGTGTAATCTCTTCTGCTGGCCCCCACATTGGCAGTGGAACTGCAGAAATAAAAATTGAAAGTTGAGTAGATAGGAGATAAGGAGAGTGGGCTGGAAACGTTTGGAGCACAGCTGTGAAGAAGCAGAGTGCACAAAAGATGGGATGGGGTGTCAGCAAACACAGATAGATACTTGCCAGTTTTATTTAAAGACTCCTACCATGGGATTTGTGAGGTTTCTCCCAGGTTTCTCCCAGAGTAACCCTTCAACTAGAACACTTGCAGCCAGAGATTCAATGTTCTGATAAGATTTTCTTTAATTGCAGATACTATAGAAGTTCCTAATAGGAAAGAAAACCAACTAATGTAAACTCTAGGCATCATACATAGCAGGCCTCATGTTCAAATGCTGTATCTCTTTCTCCCACCTTTACATTGTAATGGGTTGAGAGCCATTTATTTATCAGCAGGAGAATTCCTTGGCTTCTGTGCTTCTGACCTTGACAGGTCACAGGATCTGATATGCCTATGCATACCAACCTCATTCAGAACTGGCACTTTGAAGCAGAATTGAGAACACAGTCGAATGGCAAGATCTGCTGTGATTCTGCACCTGTAAGGCAAAGCATGCAAAAGTTGATCCCTCTACCTAACGCCCTAAGGGAACTCACTTCTTTCTGTGACTCATGGGATATCCTCAGTAGATTGCACCTATTTATTGTATAGTCTTCATTTTTAAGAAATCAAAATGCAAGCCATGAATTATCAGTATCTTGTTCTAAACACTTAGGTGTTCTTTCTCATTTAATTAAACATTTATTTATTTTTTTTGCGTCTTTCAAGTGGGGGGGATTATGTGCTGGAAATAAATTGAACACATTCACCTTTGGCTTGATCTGAATATTTAAAAAAACGATGTAAATAATGTTTGACAGAATATGTGTGTGGTAATTTGATCATATCTTTCTACTGAGATCACTGGAGGGTTTGAACAGTGAAGGCAATGTGACTGTCTGCTCTGAGCTGAAATTAATACAATTAAGCAGTTTGGAAAGTTCCATAAGTTACTGTTTTCAGAAAGTAAATCACTGGAGCGTTTTTACTGCTTGGTTTTCTTAAAAGGGTCTTCATTGGCATAAGGAGGATGACCAGAAATAGAACAGGTTGGTTTCTTCTGCATCATAGTAGTCCCCCTTATTGTTACATTTTATTATTAATACAGATATTGGAGGCCATATCGGGGAAAAAACTATGATCCAAAGACCTGATTATGACACTACGGGATTTAGAAATTAACAACAGATCTCCAAACCCACTTTTTACAAACTATTTTTGAAACATTTCACTTTTAAAAGTGTTGCCAGGAAGGTCACTACACATTTAGATCATCCTTGAACATAAGGGAATGGTTATTTTCCTGCTGTTTTAAACCCAGACCTATGAATCTTCCAGTCATCTTTAGGCTTGACAAAGACAAATGCTTCAAGATATCAGGGTTATACATTAAAGCCCTTGCCTCAGTTATTTTGTCCTTTTAGTTCTGAATCTTAGCTCTTGTTTTGAAATTAATAAATTATGCAACTAAGTAAATATAGTGACAGGTGCAGACCAAACTATGTGAGAGAATCTGATTTTTAAAAAACCTGTTTAAATTAGTTTTGCATTACAAATCCAGATCATGTTGCTCATTCAGTTACTTTTCATATATGTAAGATGATATTTATACTGGTGGATTTTCTATTAATAGAAAATAGGTTCAGCTGAGTTATGAAAGTTAAGTCCAGATGCTGAATTAATGAGTAACTAAAATATCATCAAATATAATTATATATGTCATTTTTTCCCTGGCTATATTCCCACCAAATTGTTGGTAAGCTATAATTTCCATCATTATTGTCCAATTTTTGGATTTATGAGCAATGTGATCTAGAATATTAACAGAAAAGGAATTAGGATTCAGATTGGAACCCATCGCTAATTTTTATAAAGAACAAAAAGTAATCTTATTATATCTTAGTTGTGCAAACCTTGAGTCAAAACTATAATTACAAGTATAACCTGTTTTGAAAGGATAAAGCTTATTGTTTGACTTATTTATAGGTATGTTGATCCATAAGGAAAGATTGAGAGTCCTTACTTGAATTTGTGTTATTTCATATTTTATAATATGCTATGACATTTCCTTTGTAAATTTTATGGCATAAGTAGTATTTGAACCTCTGTTCCAGGCAGTGGTTAGTAGCTACACTCATTCTAAACACTTTAAATCTCTGATATTTACCCGCCCCCCTTTAATAGAAATGTAACCAATTACAACATATAAGTTAGTATGAGTCATCTATTGGAGCCCTGAATTATATGTTTCATTTGTTCCTTAAGTCTCCTTCAGAAACACTTCAGAGTAATAATGTCATATCCAAGATCAGGTCCATCATCAGTTTTAGCAGAATCTCAATAGACATGGGTACTTCAGTAACAGTAACATCTACTCTGTTAGCAATGGATTCTTCCAAGGGCAGCAAATGTGAGATCCATGACTTCTTCTGACTGACTCTGTATGCTCTTAGATGCTACTCATAAATGGCTCTATATCAGCTTGGGGAGTAGTGTGAAGTGGATCACCACAGGTCTCTGTCCTGAGCCCTGTGCTGCTCAACATTTTTATTAATCACCTGAAGGACCACTCTTCTTCAGTCGCCTGATATTTCACCAGTTTTCTAGGATTTCTCAAAGATCACCAAGGTTTGGCCAAATCATCACCTAGTTTCTTCAGTAACCTGGGAAGCAATTAGCTGGAAATCTAAGTTCACTCAAAATAATTAAGAATTTTATGATCATGTTTCTAATAATTCTGAAGTTTCAATCCTGCTTTACACAATTTTCTGGTGGAATACATCTTTTATGTTGGAGAAGACTAAACCAAAATAGGAATTATTATCTATTACCATTTTGCTGTATCCACTGAACAGCTAATACTGGGTTTCTTCTTCTTGCTATTAATTTTTTATTTATTTTGACTATTTTTGTTACACTCTGCATCCTTCATCAATCTTAGCTCATTCTGAGTTGTTGTTTCCTATACCAACTGTACAAGTTATATTTATTTATTTATTATTTATTTATTTATTCAATTTGTGTGGCTGCTCATCTCAGCAAGTGACTCTGGGTGGCGAACAATATTAAAATAAATGAAAAGCAAATTCTCATCATAAATACAAAAATTAAAATACACAGCAGCCAAGGAAGATGTCACTATTGATGGTTATTAACACATATACTCTATAGTATACACATATACTATATATTCTTCTTTGGTGATTTTTCCTCTTTTTGTCTTCTGTAAATGCTCTTTTTTGTTTGTTTTTACATTTTCAGTAAACTTTTTATGGAGCTATTCTGGCTTCTTCTGCCTCCTTCATTTTTTCCTCATTGGAATTGTTTGCAATTGAGCTGTTAATATCTCTTTTTAAAGAAACTTCTACTCATCTTGAGGTCCTTTCCCCATTAGCTTTTTTCTGACATGGAAGTGGATTTATCATTGCTTTGAGGTTATTAAAATCTGCTATTCTGAAATTCAAAATATGTGTTTGATTACACTTAGCTTTAGTTTCTAAAATCAAGAACTCCAGCATTATGTGTTACTTTCTCCAGTCTATCCTGTGCCATTCTCATCCTTTAAAGGAGTTATCAGTAAAATATCAGAAATCTCTTGGGAGGACCATGCATAGCAGAGTTTGTTTCCCAACAACTGTTGTAATAATTACAATCTCCCATCACTGCTGCTACTGAATCTGTCTTCTCTTAAGAATTATAAAAAGATCAGTTAGATAAATTTTTTCCAAGAATTGTTAATGTATAATTTGTAATGATAAGAATAAATATTTTTATAGGCAATCATGGGAATCCCAGAGTGTTGCTCTAAAAACCTTAACTGTACAGATTTGACCCATTTGTTCTTGAATTAATAAATGCAATGGATATTGGTAAAATTGTTCCATTATTCAGTGGCCTGTTGCATCAGATATTCTATTAACATTGTTTTTTTCTTCATTATCAGTTTTGTCCTATTGTTTTCATATCAATTACTGTTTAACATCGACTTTTAGCTTTATTGTTTATTTCTTATCTTGCATTATGATGGATAAAATGTAAGCTACCTTGATGCTTCTTCTTAATACATTCTGTAAACTTCAGATTATATATTCTGAAATGCATTAATATCTTTATCGATGTAATTGACTATTAAATAAAAATAATAGATAAAATATTATTAACCTTAAACATTTAACACAAAAAAGAAAGGTAAACAGTTTGGCAATGTGAAAAATCTCAAAATTATTAGGGCAACTTCAGTGATCTAGAATTCTTCATCAGGCAAAATGAAGAGGTGGTTGAGAATCTGTATTTAATCACAAAATAGAAAATGAGAGAAAGTTGCAGATACTAGTTTGGTTCATCAAAGAACCCTCTGAAAAGATGCTGAGGAGGAGAAGAAACAGCTATTTTCTGGGATTGTGAAATCTCCCTATTACTTGGAATCTCCTTCATACTTTGCATAATATATAGTTTCCTTGATGAAGTAGAGAAGGAGATGTTAAGAAAGCGTGTATTTTTAATTGCAACAAAGCTAGAATTGTTTACAAAGATCTACCATCTTTAGTTTATCAATAAGAATGCTTTCTGATCTCATTAATGGAAACCATTTTATCCATCTGTTGACTGTCCATAACCATAACTAGAACTGACTCTGCCCATTCAGTCAAGTCATTGAAAGTTCCCTCCCATTGTGAGGTCATGGGGCATGAGTGAGATGTGTGTAAAGAACCATGGAGATAACCTTAGAGAATCTATTCAGAAATGTTAGAAGAACAAAAGCATGCCTTAAGCCTGGAAAACAGAGAAAGCTTTAGAAAAAGGCTCAGATTGGCTTCACCCTACATAATTCACTGAGACATAAGAGGCAGGGAAGGGAAAACATAGTCAAGCATTCAAGATTCTGTTACTATAACTTATATCAATAAAATATTGTTCCAGTCAGACTTGTGGAGACTGTTTTCTGACCTGGCCTACCCTGAAGGTTTGTCAACATCAGACTTCCTCCATAATACTGAATGAATGAATGAATGAATGAATGAATGAATGAATGAATGAATGCTCCCCTCTTATGGAATATGGTTCCCCAGAAGGCTACCCAGCAGAATGCATTCCTTTACTATTCCCCACCCATGCATGCCTCAGTGTTAGAGGACCTTCTAAAGCAGATCTATGAAGCCTACAGGAATATGCATCCGGAATAGAAAGTCCCATTGTGTGAGAGGAAAACCATTTGCATAATGAAGTCCCAGATCATAGGTACCCACTGCCAGTCCTGATGATGCCAAAATGACAAACCATGTGTTGTAATGTCACATATGAGTACATAAGAGGCAGAATATCCATTGTGACACACACTTTGCCACTTGTCTTGCTTATGTAACTCTTTCACAGATATATAGCTCGGAACCTTTAACTTGCTGTTTGACTATTACAGACAGCCAGTGGACATAATATAGACCCTTTAAATATGCATAGATACAGATGAGTTGGATTCCAGCTTTTTGCCCTATATCCTTGAATACTTGATGCCTGCATAATAGTCATTCAGGCTAAACCAGGGACTTGTTTGCATTAGCAAATGTTCAGCAGTTTGCTAAACCAGGCTCTCATAATGTCACCCACTAAGACAATTTAGACAATGACAACCTTCTTCTTTATCTTTTCTGAGATTAAAAGAAACATGGAAATATTAGTAAATATGAAACCATTCAGTAAAGCTGTAAGAAACTGCAATGTTCAGTTCCCAACAAAAGCAATTCCTCTTGAAACTCAGGCAAGTTCAAAGAAAAATTCATTTATTGAGAAGTATACAGCTTCTAAGGCATTGTTGAAACTAAAAGCCTGTGCGCGCCAAACTTAATTTTACCCCCTTTCCCATTTCACCTCCCCCTCCTATCTCATGCCCCTCTTGCACATGTCACTAGGTCTCTCCTGGTCTCACGTTGGTACGGCCTTGGGCATTCCTGAGAAACAGATAACAATCCATCTGCGCCTAACGGTTCACCTTCCAGCTCTTCCCCCCCCCCCCCCTTCCTTGTAATGGCAGAAACGAAGCAAGCAAGCTAATAAGCCAGTTGATTGATTGTGAGGATACTGACAAAAGCTGTAATTAACAATCATGACAATAACTTGTTAAGAACATAATGAATCCTCATGGAACCAAGCCAGACATTTTTCTAGAACGTCATTTTGCTCATGGGTCAAATGGACAGCCATCAGAAGCCCAGAAACAGAACATGTATTCAGTAACCTATTCTTACACATGCTTTCCAGCAACCAATTTAGAGAGAAGCTTTGCCTCTAATACTAGAGTGAATAGAAAGCTTTGAGTAGACTCCTGGGGACTACGTCGACAGAACCATGCACTTTACTAGAGGTTATATATGCCTAAAATACTAGTCACCATTCATAGTGTGTCTTTCATGAATTTCCTGAACCTGCTTTTGAAGCCAAACTTGACTGCCATCGCTACTTCCACAAATCTGCCTTGAATGTTCCACTGAGTTCCAATATAATAAGAGGGAGAAAAACTTCCTTGCATCCAATTTTTCTACATTATACAATTCTATCATTTATTTATGGTAAAATTCTACGGTGTTGTAACTTTGGGTAATGTAACAAACTGTTCTTTTAAGCTCATGCTATATATTTTAAATATTTCAGTTCTGAAGACATTACTTTGGTTTATGTGACTCCTTTTCCATTTCTTTCCTGGTTCTTCCACAAAGCTGTTTCCCTCCAAATGCTGTTTACAACTGTTTTTGAAAATACTTGGAAAAAAATACACTAAACTCACAAAAGTTGTGTGGACAGTTACATCCTCTGTTGTCTTTTGTGGGGTGGAAGGAAGAGAAGAGTACCAGATTGGCAGGAAGATGGAAGAATCAAGCTAGGAACCAATCCTGGAGATATATATCTTTATTTAGCTTGAGCAAAACACAGTCCTTATTTTGCTGGAAGTATAAGACCTTCCATTTATCACTCTGTACAAAAGCTATTCAAAAATTGCACTTAAGATCTCTTAGAAGCATCTCTCAGTTCTTTTCTCAAGCAAAGAAAGAACATAAAGCTTTTAACTTTAATATTTTAAATGAATTTGGTTATGTTGTTTTACAACAGTTGAGTTCATTTCCACAGCCACACATACACTGCCATTTCTTTTTGTCTGCTGATATAAATAGTTGTTATTTCTAAACCCAGCAAATGGCATTTCAGTTTTCAAAATAAGAGCATGAGGCTCAGTACATTTTAAATACAAAACCACCAAAAAATATAGTAAAGCACCCTGAAGAGCACCATCTGATCTACCAATAAAGAAAATGCAGAACCCCTGTTGTTCATATGATGAAATTGGGGCCTGACTATGTGGAGTAGGGGAACGTAATCAGTGTAGTAGAGCCCTTCCCTGACCTCCATGTACTCACAGGATTTTCCGCATAGAATCTGTAGGCACACGAGATACCTACTTTTGTGGTTTCTGTATAGAATGAGATTCTTGGAAACAATGTTAGAGTTTTACCTCTAATGATGGAATGGTTGTATCAGTGTTTCTCAACCTCAGCAACTTGAAGATGTGTGAACTTCAACTCCCAGAATTCCCTAGCCCACATGAGAACTGAGAACTGAGAGATGCTTTTTAGAGATCTTTTGTGCAATTTTTAAATAGCTTTTGTACAGAGCGATAAATGGAAGGTCACTGGGTGATATGCTATTTAGTAGCAAAAGGGAGTAGGGGGAGGATGAAAATCAAAGGATCAAATGCATTTATGCAATTCATTAGCAGTAGCCTAGCTATGGCATACCCACTTATGGCATAAGTGCCTTCCAACCTATCAATATTTTGTGGGTGAGTGGTAAACAAGTATGTGGGGAAGTATGTTTGAATTTGGGACTAGCAGTCCTTGTTTGAATGCATGAGGCAGACTGATTCTTTTCCCCTTGTTCTTCAGTAAGTCTGGAGCTTTTACTAAGCCTCTGTCATGCTCCCCTTTCCTATCTTACACAAGAATGTGTATGTAAATGCAGCATGAAGATTACATGACTGAAAGAAAAAATGTTCATGCTGTATTTACACACACGTGATCGCTTCTGACAGGTTCCTTCTCTTGTCCATGAACTGATCACACACAATTCAGCTTTCTCAGAATCCCTCCAGATTAGGAATCAACACACCCCTAGTAACCTGGCATCGGTTTTGTAGGCTTTGCATTGCATCTCTTATTATAGTTCTTGCTGTGAAGCTTTGGGCTCTCCAGCCATTCCCATTCCAGTCGTGAAATGGGAACCTAGTCAGTGCATAGGAGAAGGTAAAGATGGCAAAAAAGAACCCAAAAGAAACAAATGCAGGAATTAGCTGGTGAGTGACACTTTTTGCTAGGAAAAGCAGATGAAGGATTGTAAATAACTTATATGATTTCATCTTATAAAGAAATTAAGTTCTTGATTATTTCTTTTTTATTTAATTTTAAAAATTGCACACCACCTTTCAAACCAGACTTTCTCAGGGCAGTTTAAAGCAGACTACAAACACATAAAATTCTAACCCTAACCCCTGAGATTCAGAAGGCCCTGGCCCTTTTGACTTTCCAGAAGGTTGTCAAGCTCTGGCTTTTCCCCCAGGCACTAGGGCCGGGATGTTAGGAGGAGCTCAATATATTGCGTGTGTTGGCTATAATTGGTGCCCTGGCTTTCCCTCCCTTTATATTGGATTATTTTTAACTTGTTGGTTATGGAATTTGTTTGTTTGGTGTTGATTGTTAGCCACCCACAGTTCTATATTTAAGATGGGTGACCATATAATTTTTCTAAATTAAATAAATAAATAAATTGTGTGTGTGTGTGTGTGTAAATAAATAAATGTTTATTTGGTAGAAATAAACTTGGAGCTAAAAATAAAATAGGATTCAAAGAATCATGCAATTTGTTTTGTGTGCCCACCAAAACGAGAAGGAAAATATTTAAAAACAATCTGCATGATATAGAATGAGAACTAGCTGAAAGGAGGGAGGGAATCAAGCATTTATCCTAATAATGCTCGAGCTGTTGTGGGTACCTTTAAAGTAGCTCATTTAGAGGCTGGGCAATATAATAAAACCATAATGAGGCTAAGCAAATATTATGGCAGTGATTCATCACTGTTCCATGCAAATCCATTTACTTGGTAAATATTAAGCATACCCAAAGTCTGCAAAATTCTTTGAAACTGCCTATAAACTGGAAGAAGCAATCATAAGGGTTTCCAACCAGAAATCACATAAAGCTATGATACTCTATTCCAGAAGGACAATCCAAAACTCTCCTTCCTCCCTTCTACAAGCAGATTCAAAGAAAAACCCACAAAAACAAACTTGAAGATTCATAGATTTCCCCTTCTCTTTCCTCTTCTGCTTCCTCTTGTTCTTGTTTAAGGAAACAACTTTTTTCTTAATAACTCTTCTGAATTAGGCAAAGTACAGTTTGTACAAATTGTATGTTCCTTCTAAATACAGGACTCATTTATTTATTTGTCAAACTTGTCTACTTCCAGAAATTCAAATGACTCCCATTGGTTAGCAATAAAAAACAACAACAATAATAATGACCTAATCCAAGCCAGGAGTGACCACTTCCTTGCTCCCTGAAGACATTCTGAAACAACCCGATCTTAACTAGTCTTGCAAAGTCATCAAGGTAGAGTAGATGCCAGCCTGACCTCAGGAGGCAGACTGTTCCATATGACAGGACCAAAACCCATAGTTTCTGGGCTCCTGCTCTCCTCACCTCTTGAAAAGGAGGGGTTTTCAATATCTTAACCTGTGAGGAGTATGCTGGATAGATCAATTCCATTTGAAAGAGCAAGTCTTGAAGTGATTTGTGTTTTTGTACTTTATTGAAGGAAAATAATCAGAACATGGAGAAGGAATAGAGATCCTATATCTTCCATAGTCTCCCAAACCATTATGGAGGATCTCTAACCATGGAATGGATGATATTCTGAACTAAAATATGGAGGATAAGAAATGTTATATTTAAACTAATCCATTGCACAATTTTTTTAGTTATTTCTATTTTTATTCTTTCTGTTTTGCTACAACTTGAAGGCTGTGGTCACACATAACAAACACTAAGGCATGGATTTTGATTAACAAATCATATTAGGCTAATTTGCATATAATGCTAAGCCATAATGGCTGAACGCAGCGTCACATTAAGTCAAAAGCAAACAGGCTATATTAAAGCATGATGTTATGGATATGCCAGATCATGGTATTTTAAAATAGATTCTGGGAGCAAATTTGAAGCTTTCTACTTGTGTATTCCTAGACTGCACAATTTGTAATTTATCTGTGAAAAATCTAGGGCATAAATCAGTTGTGGAAGATACGTTATATAATTTTATCTTTTTAGAAGTTTGCTATTGGCTGAGAATGCTCTCCTCCCTTTTATTTTACTTGGTGAACTTGCTGTTCTTAGTGAATTAATTTCATGCAGGCATCTCTTATTAAAACAATTCACCTCTCAAAACTTCCCAAATATGGATAAAGGTACCTGGAATCATAGCATCCTACAATGGATTAAGCTTCTTTATATTTGGAAGTTCATAAACTGTATTAAAAATCTGACAATGTCACATAGTCAGGCTTTATTTATTTATTTATTTATTTATTTAGTTAGTTAGTTAGTTAGTTATTTTGCTGTAGAATCATTGTTGCAATCTGGAGAGTGTGTAAGAAGATCACCACTGTCTTTGGATTCTTAACTGCATTAGCAATAAAATTGTATTATGTGATTCATAAGCATTTTTTCTGTACCAGAGGGGTGATAAACATGATTAGCAAGAGCCTAGAATCAGACTTATTATGAATGCTCCAACCAAATAACTTGCTTTGTTACATAACAATGTGGTAATTACATGAACAGATGATTCTGATTGACTCTTTGGGGCATTGAAGCAGACATTAAATAAAATGGTGGCTGCACTGCACATTTGCTCTGTGATTTTATGTGTAGCAATCTTCAGCTGAAACATCTGCTATAATGAACTTGACATTTGTACTAATGACAGCATCAGTTTACTTAATGTCCTGCATTAAATTTGCTTCCCCAAAGAGTTGTCCTTTTATCAAAGGCGAGGGCAAATTTGCTGCTGTTATTTTTGCAAAAACACATGTTGCTTCTTGTGGAAATAGAAACAGGAGAGTTTGTGTTTCCAGCACCATATTCCATATTCCACAGTACTAATGTGCACATATTAAATTTTGTGCCAGAACCTCAGAACAATGAACCTAGATTGTAGCAGTGCATGTAAGCAATTGATGAAGACAGACTCAGATCCCCTGATGTCCTTGACTGATTTTTCTTTTTTAATGAGAACTGAAAGATAGGATAACATCATTAACTAAAAGACAATAGCACTCTTACCCAACATGAATAGCCCCAATTCAAACCATTGTGGATAATTCTTTGACATTATCAAGCCAGACTGAAGCACTTTGAGGTCTTATTGATTTCAGTGGAAGTGTATTAACCATTGCAAATGAGTAAAGCATACCCAGAGGCAGGGTGCCTCAAGATTTGGTAATTCTGCCATAATCAGGTCCGGAGGTTTCTGGCCAGTGCTGGGAATAGGATGCCGAAGGAGTTGAACCTTACTACGATACAGCAAAGACCATGATACTGCAAAGATTTTCTGGCATGTGCTTACATTACCTCCATTGAAATGGTGTTAACTTGGTCTGATTCTGGCTGGATTGTGTCCTTTGTTCATATTTGCAAAGAAAAATTGTGTCTGTTCTTTAGGGCTAGCCTTCTACCTCTGTAGACTATTGTCCAGTGTGTTGGACTATCATTTCTAAAATTCCCAGGTTGTACACAAATGTGAAGGGCATCAGACTGAGAAAGATTACTGTAGACATTACTGCTAAGTTTTTAGAAGCCATCCCACTCAGGATCCAAATAAATATTTTCAAGTGCTCATTACACAGAAGGCAGAACAGGTTACCTGACAAATCAATGTTTATTTGCAAGAGATATTCTGTGTAGAAACATAGATACATCTGCAAGTGAACTAAAAAATAATGACAGAAAAATGTTCACATTTTTGGGCAACTGAACCAAATCATGTAAGAATAAAGGTCTGAAGCAGCGTGCTGCATAAAGAATTATAGCCTGATTTCTCGTTTTGCTTCATAGCTGCATCATGTCTGCATAATACAGTGCAGAAGAACATAAAGTGCTGCAATATTACAAGATGTGATGAGGCAGGAGAAAAAATAAATAAGCTTTCACTGTGACATGAGTTTGATTGCTTGGAAGTTGCAGAGAGATTTGTAATTGCTGCAAACATAATACGGCCAACCTTGTATAGGCTAGTAAAGATATTTTTAGCTCAGATAACAATGTCTCAAATCACAGTTTTAGCCAGCTGAAAGGTGATTATTTAGCCAGCATGGCTTTATGCTAATACCTGCATACAAATGTAAACTAAATGCAGTCACTCAATTTTATGGGTGATTGATTATGCCATAAAGCAGAAGCTTATGGACAGTTTGGGTGGGGAATGATTCCTGTCCCCACACCCATTATAAAAATTCTTCCCACCTTATAAATTAACAGATACTTCCTGTTGGAGTGAGTGAAAGCGTCAGTCATAAAGACAACCCATCCTTCTCTATAAGGAATATTCTTTAGGATATTAAAAGATGTTGAAAATATTCACCAGCTATGGGTGTTTATCTCAGGTATCTTTGAGGTCAAAATATCTGGGTCGTAGTTTTACACTTCCAGCAAAATATCTTCTTGAGGGCATAAACCCTCAGTTAGTTAATAAGCCAGATAATTGGGAGTATAGCAGGTCTACAGATCCTATACCAACTATGATGAATGTGTCCCATTTATTAGTGTGCAATATAGCTACATTGTGATTTCCATATTATATTTGCATACCACCAAATCAGGCTGATTTACAATGGTTTACAAGCAGATAAAGCCAAAATAAGGTAACATTACAAAGATAAAATGATCAGATAAAACAATAACCAATAAAAATATAGTAACACAATAACCATAAGTGGCAGATCCAATATACATAGTATCTTTTTTTGTGTATAGATTTTATTAAAAATTTTACACAGAAAGTAAAAGCTAACACAAACTAATACAGAATAAAGAAAAAGGAAAAAGGAAAAAGACAGTGCTGAAAGAAGATAAAAAGAAATAGAAAGAAGCGTCCAATTTCCTTTGCAGCCAATAAAAATATGATTAGAAAGTTATCTTTTACTCTATGATTACAAAAAAAACCCTCACTTTTTTCCTATTATCTTTTTTTTTTCCTAATCATCATACCACAAGTCATAAGTACATTTTTTTTCCTCTTTCATTCAAAAAGTCCATAAGGGGCTTCCAGTCAGCCATAAATGTAGATGTTGTCTTTTCTGTAATCAAGGAAGTCAATTTAGTTATCTCTGCAGGTTCCATCATCTTCACCAGCCATTCCTCTATTGTGAGTGTTGAACCTTTCTACTTTTGAGCATATAGTAATCTTGCTGCAGTTGTCATATACAAAAACAAAGTTCCCTGGCATTTTTCTAGCTGTTTGCCCATTAATCCCAAAGGAAAAGCCTCTGGGTTCAATTGTACATTAGTCTTTAAAATCTTCTCAATTAGTGCATTTATTTGTATCCAATTTTTTTGGCTTTTTTACATGTCCACCATACATGATAAAATGTCCCTTCATGTTGTTTACATTTCCAGCTTAAATTTGAACTACCTTTATACATTCTAGACAATTACTTTGGTGACAAATATCAACAGTATATCATTTTATGAAAATTATCTTTAAAACTAGAACATAATGTAAATGTCCTTTCAACCACATATTTTCCCATTGATCCTTTTGTATATTGTAACCAAATTTTTAGCCCATTTTATCATACATTCTTTCACTTCTTCTGTCTCTTATTTCAACAAATGTTTATACATTTTAGCAATAACATATTCATCATTTGTACATAATTCTATTTCAAACCCAGTCTTGCATTATTCAAAACCATAAAATCTTTTATCCACTTTAAGCCTTTCTGATAACTGTACATACGAAAACCATTGACAAGTATTTTTTTTTTTTGTCTGCGCTCGGTCATTACTGACCCTGCAGTGACTGCCTGGACGAATCCTTGCAGTTTTCAAGGCAAATTGTTTTTCGGAAGTGGTTTGCCAGAGCCTCCTTCCTAGAGCATAGCCCAGCTGGCGAGCACAGGAGGCAGGATTTCCGTTGCTTCGGGCCATTTCAGGTGAGCGTGGTTTCGCGCTTACTGGCAACTGGTCCCATCTCTCTGTGCAAGGTGCTGCCAGCATTTTTCCTCCCACCGGAGTGAGAGTACCCATTTATCTACTCACGTGAGTTTTCGACCTGTTGGGTTGACAGGAGCTGGGGGGGGGCGGAAACAGGAGCTCACCCTGTTAACGCGAAGGCTGGACTCGAACCGCCGAAGCGTCAGCCATTTCTGGCCGGCAACTTTCAGCGTCATTAAGCCGCTGCGCCCGTTATCAAACCTCCTCTTGATTTTATTTTACAATCACCCTGAGAAAATTCTAGTATATCATGCTATGTTAAGGCTTTATCTTTACTTATCATTTCCCATCTATAAAATGTTTTTGTGCTGAGAGCCACAAAGGCGCTTTTGGGCACAACCTAAATTTATATTTATTCCATACTCTAAAATTGGGCCCCCTTTGTTGTTGTTGTTGTTCAGTCGTTAAGTCATGTCCGACTCTTCGTGACCCCATGAACCATATTGCGCCAGGCCTTCCTGTCCTTCACTGCCTCCCTGAGTTTGCTCAGTTTCATGCTCATTGCTTCAGTGATGCTATCTAGCCATCTCATCCTCTGCCGTCCTCTTCTCCTTTTGCCTTCAATCTTTCCCAGCATCAGGGTCTTTTCCAAAGAGTCCTCTCTTCGCATTAGGTGACCATTGGGCCCCCTAGCAATGATTATTGAAATCTATATTAACCTTAGCTTTGTCATACCATAGATATCCATGCCACCCAAGTCTGTAAATTCTATTTTGAGCTAGCGTTATGTGTGTGTGTGTGGTGTGTGGTTAGCAAATAAAAGTGCTAACATTTGAGATGGCAGAAGCAAACAGTGCACTTACATTCTCTCATTAAATTCAGTTGCATATTTGACTGAAAGCTCTAAGACATCAGAGAAAAAATTAAAGAATTCAGCTAATACCAGAAGAGAAACCCAATCAAAAAGAAATCAGTTTCATTAATGGCTCTCTTCCTTTTTTATTACTCTCAGTATTCAGTTTTTAAGATTGAACAATGGACACTATAAAAATGAAAGACAACGAAATGTAGTTAACTGATTAAAAAGATACCAGTCAATTATCCTCAGTATGTTCCTAAATCTGTAACAGAAGTCAAAGTATGAAGAACGATGTATTATGATAAGTTGAGTGCTCCTCGGGGGTTTTATGACCTTCCAAAACATTTTTTCAGAAAACAAGATTTGGCAGATTGTATTTCTTTTTCTTTCTTTCTTTTTTCCTAAAGTGAACTGAAGTACCCTCTGCAGAGGTGATGTGCTTGCATATTTAAATTAGTAGATTTAGAGTTATCACTTCACTTTTTTATTCTAGTTTTAATTTTGGATCTTAGTTTAACAAACATAAAAAATGGCAGGGATGCCTAGAACAAGCATTACTTCCATTGTCCTGAT
This sequence comes from Liasis olivaceus, assembly GCA_030867105.1. Taxonomy (NCBI): domain Eukaryota; kingdom Metazoa; phylum Chordata; class Lepidosauria; order Squamata; family Pythonidae; genus Liasis; species Liasis olivaceus. Next base: position 256,324,951 of record CM061349.1, on the reverse strand, counting down.
TTAATACTGACCTGGTACACATGGAAATGTGAGGAACGGTAGAGCTTACTTGAGGATATCAGTGTTTTCCAAATATTCTTTCCTTGCTTCCTTGGACTGATTTTCCTTTAAGTCTATTTGCCACTGTACAAAATTCAGAATCTGTTGTTTTTTCCTATAAAAGATGTATGAGTTAATTTATGTCTTTTCACTGTTGTAATGACAGTAGCAATTCTTTTATTTAATATAACATATTTCCCATATTGGTTATGTAACAGTTGAATTATTTAAGGAAGGTGTAAATAGTTTAATGTCCATAGGCGCCAATATGGTCTTAAACATCTTCCTTGGCATCAGTCAGTTTCTCTTTTTTGTATATATAATTTTATTAAGGATTAATTACAACAGTAAAATCTAATACAAAAAGAAGGAAGGAAGGAAGGGAGGGAGGGAGGGAGGGAGGGAGGGAGGGAATATATAAAGTGACTTCCAGCCTTCATCACAAGTATAAACAATTTTAGTAACTCTTCTCCCCCTCTTAGTTTACAACCAGTGGTCTCTTCATCCCATATCCCATCTCATATCTATAAACAAATCCATGAAGCATTATCTTTTCAGTCCTGGTGTCAGCAGAAAATCCATTCAGGTTTACCAGAAATAACAACAATATCCTATTTTAAACTTGATCAAATAAACCAACTTTATATTCCTTGCTTTTGCTTCTAACAGTCTTAATCTTTAGTCCATTCAAATAATGTCGTAGAATTTGATTTCATTTCTTCTTTGTTCCTTCTCACAAGGTTCTTCAAAGCTTTAACAAGCCTCTTCTGTAAATCCAATATAAAAATTATCTAGGTCACTCTCTTGGTTTATTATTGATATTTCCCTTTTGATTTTTAAAACATGAATCACTTTCTTTTACATGTCCAGTGAGACATCCTTTTCCATGTCATTCTCGTAGCCTGTCACTTGTAGATCCACTTTCAATACCATCTCTGTCTTGTCAAATAACACTTGTTCCTCATCTGCCATTTCTTCCATAACATTCCTATAACTTTTGGACATACTGTACTGTGCAAAAGTTTTAGGCAGGTGTGAAAAAATGCTGTAAAGTAAGAATGCTTTCAAAAATATATATTGTAATTGTTTATGTTTATCAATTTACAAAATGCAAAGTGAGTGAACAGAAGAGGAATCCAAATCAAATCAATATTTGGTGTGACCATCCTTTGCCTTCAAAACAGCATCAATTCTTCCTTCTGCACACAGTTTTTGAAGGAACTCGGCAGGTAGGTTGTTCCAAACATCTTGGACAACTAACCACAGATCTCCTGTGGATGTAGGCTTCCTTAAATCCTTCTGTCTCTTCATGTAATCCCAGATAGGCTTGATGATGTTGAGATCAGGGCTCTGTGGGGGCAAAACCATCACTTCCAGGACTCCTTGTTCTTTTTTACGCTGAAGATAGTTCTTAATGACATGGGCTGTATGTTTGGGATTGTTGTCCTGCTGCAAAATAAATTTGGGGCCAATCACACACCTCCCTGATGGTATGGCATGATGGATAAGTATCTGCCTGTATTTCTCAGCATTGAGGACGCTATTGATCCTGACCAAATCTCCAACTCCATTTGCAGAAATGCAGCCCCAAACCTGCAAGGAACCTCCACCATGCTTCACTGTTGCCTGCAGACACTCATTCTTGTACCGCTCTCCAGCCCTTTCGTGAACCAACTGCCTCCTGCTACAGCCAAATAGTTCATACTTTGACTCATTAGTCCAGAGCACCTGCTGCCATTTTTCTGCACCCAGTTCCTATGTTTTTGTACATAGTTGAGTCGCTTAGCCTTGTTTCCACGTTGGAGGTATGGCTTTTGGCCGCAATTCTTCCATGAAGACTACTTCTGGCCAGACCTCTCTGGACAGTAGATGGGTGTAGCTGGGTCCTACTGGTTTCTGCCAGTTATGTGCTGATGGCACTGCTGGACATCTTCTGATGTTGAAGGGAAGTCAGCATGATGTGTCTTTCATCTGCTGCATTAAGTTTCCTTGGCCAGCCACTGCATCTGCGGTCCTCAACATTGCCCGTTTCTTTGTGTTTCTTCAAAAGAGCTTGAACAGCACATCTTGAAACCCCAGTCTGCTTTGAAATTTTTGCCTGGAAGAGACCTTGCTGATGCAGTAGAACTACCTTGTGTCTTGTTGCTGTGCTCAGTCTTGCCATGGTGTATGGCCTGTGACATGAAACAGTCTTCCACAACCTCACCTTAGTAGCAGAGTTTGGCTGTTCCTCACCCACTTTTAAGCCTCCTACACAGCTATTTCTGTTTCATTTTATGACTGTGTTTCAACCTACATATGAAATTGATGATCATTAGCACCTGCTTGGTATAATTGGTTAATCATACACCTGACTCTAATCCTACAAGATCCCTTGTAGGATTATACTGTAGTTTATCCACAGAAGTAAACATTGCTATTGCCATTGTTGATACCAACTTCTGATTCCATTTTTCAAAAGTGTCCTTCAGTGTTTTCAATGTTATAATGTTTTGGGTCATTTTGTAAGTCCCAGTTAAGCTTGTGTATTTTTCTCTTTTAATTAATATTTTAAGTTCCCTCTAGTGTCCAATTTTTAAAATTGCTTATCTTTATTGTATCTTGCCAAAAGTCCAAACAAATCTATTTCCCATGGGAAGGATTCTTTATAATTAATTCCAAAATCTTACTCCAAATTTATCTAGATCCTTAATCTGTTTATAACTTTCTAAGATCAATGTCTTATTTAGCTTTTTGCTGTTTATTTCAATTTTTTTAATTCTTAAGTTTATGATTAAAAGGCAAACTCACCTGGCCTTTTTCAGACTTGTCGATCCGAAGGTCTCTACTAGCTTAAAAGTAGTTAACAAGCAATTTCTGAACACAATTAGAAAAGGAAGTTTGCGAGTGTGTAGTGTCCTTTAAAAGGTTCCAACCGCAGAGGGTCCAGTGGGGAAAAATGGCAAGTTGATGCTCTCCAAAGTGCAGAGAGCCATCACAGTTGAGAATGCTGGCCAGGAGGCAAATTCCGGCTAGCGCAGTCTTCCTGGATCAAAGGAAGATTGAGAGATAAACTATGTGTGCTCCAGACAGCAGTTCCTTCTGAGTTAACTGTAGAAACTGAAATGTTTTTGCAGCTGGCTCATGGGTTTAGCTGCCGGGAGACCTGGAATTCCATCTACACTCCTAACTGTGGTGCAGCCTTATGGACATTGCAGCCTTGCTTCTCCCCACTTCTTAATCACCTTGGGAAGTAATTAATTACAAATGAAGAGAGATTTCCTCTGCAGCAAAGATAAAATTCCTTGTGCTGAGTTAAACCTTCTTTTGAGATTACAAAAAGGAGGAGGAGGAGGAGAGACTTTGATTTAAAGTTTCAAGAACTATTTTCAAAAGCTCAACTAAGATAAGAAAGTTTTTAAAATGGACAAGAGGACAGGCTTTTTTTCTTCCTATTTTTCTATTCCTATTTTTATTGCTTTTACTTTTGATGAAAGTGCTTTGCTATAATTTTTTATTAAGCCAGCCTGGTGTGGGAATGTTGCTACCTATCCATAAATTGTCTGTGTGACTGATAGAATCTGCATAATAAAAGATAAAGCACACACATACTGTGACGTTTAGTTGCCATGGACACATGAGGTTTGTGGTGGTGGAAGTCACTGAGCGCCACTAAAGTGAAAGTGTTTGAAAGAAGAACATAAGGGGGGAAAAGCAGAGGCTTGTCTTTTTATTCTGCTGGCTTGAGACTTTTTTGCTTTTGGATGAAAAATGACTACTAAAAAATGGCAAAAGAGGGCAGAAGAGGCTTGCTGGAACAACCTACAGGAAAAAAAAATAATTACACAAGATATACTTCAGAAATTTTTTGAGTAAATGGGAAATGAACTGGATGTTTTTGAAAAAAGAATGGATGAAAGATTTGTAAAGCTAAGAGAGGAATGTGAAAGATATTAAAAAGATGGACAATTGTATAAAACAAATATCTGGAGAGGTAAAGCAAATTAATGATAGAGTGGAAATTTTAGAGAGTAAGTCAGAGGTTCAAGACAGAGAGTTAGAAAGAGAATTGGATAACCTGGCTTTTCTGGAATTGAGAGAGAAAGAATTCTGTTTGAGATTTAGAGTTGTTCTAGAGATTCAAGATGAAAATATTAGAAAGTGGCTTATTAATGTTTTGGCAAATTTTTTGCATCTAGAAGAGGAAGATATGGAGGCAGAAATTGATAAGATTTATAGAATAAATTCCATTTTTTCCAGGATGAGAAATGTCCCTAGAGATATTTTGGTGCACTTGGTTAGAAAGAAGACAAGGGATCAAATCCTGCAGCAATATTTTAATACAGGACTGAAAATGGATAATACAGATATAATTGTTTTGAAGGAGATTCCTATTAGAATTTTACAAAAGAGAAAAGAATATTCCTTCTTGGCTGAAAAATTAAAACAGAAAAAGATCTAATTTCAATGGGATAAATTGGAAGGTATGATTTTTACTTTTAAGCTGCAAAGATTTAGACTGAATTCTGTTCAGAAGGCAAGACATTTTTTAGAAAAATATAAAGGAGAATTGGAGGAGATGGTAATAGAGGTTTTGGAGGAGCCTACACAGCAAACAGAACAGATGTAACAGAAACCAAAAGATGATGCTGAATTAGGTGCTACGGACATGGACTTTTCTAAATTTTCAGCCTGAGTATGGATTACAAATGTTTAACGTGGAATATAAATGGGGCAAATGCTCCTCAGAAGAGGGGAAAAAATCATTATTTGAAAAAATTATAGCTACAAGAGACTCATATCAGGAAAAAAGATATAAAATATTTGAACTATAAAACTTTAGGTGAAAAATTTATCTCAGCAGATATTAAGAAAAGAAATGGAGTTTTATATATTAATCCTCAACTAAACCCAAAACTTGTATGAACTGATGAACATGATAAATTTGTTGGAGTAGAAGTTACATTATATGGGGTTAAAACCATGGTCTTGGGAGTTTTTGCTCCAAATGAAGATAAAGTGACTTTTTATAAACAACTTATGGAGAAATTGATGGACTTTTCTTATGACAGTTGGTGTTTGATGGAGGATTGGAATGGAGTGGTCTCCCCCCAACTTGACAGGTCTTCTGAAAAAAATATTAAAATTACTCAAGGTAAATTACCGAAAACTTTCTTTGATTTGATGGGCAATTTAGGGCATGGTATGGGGACAGAAGAATGGTAGTTTAACAGAAGAATGGTAGTTTAACAGAGTACACCTATTTTTCAGAAAGACACATCTTTTCCAAGAATTGATATGATTTGGATTTCAAGAGATTTGGCTTCTAAAATTTCTAAGGTAGAGATTTCACCAAAGACTTTCTCAGACCATAATCCTATGAGTCTGGTTTATAAAAGAAAATCTAACTCCTTCAGATGGAGGAACTAAATGAAGTGTTGTTACACAAAGATGAAATTGTTGAGGACTGTAAAAAACGAATTTTTTGAAAATAATTTAAATAAAGGTACTGTCATGAGAATGATTTGTTTGGCAGGCAAAGCGTTTATTAGGGGTTACCTGATACAATATAACTCTGAACTTAAGAAGAAGAGGCAAGAGAAAATACAAAATATTTTAGATGAGATAAAAAGAAAATAAGAAGAATTAAGGAACTCCCCAGGGAATACAAATATCTCCCAACAAATTAAGACTTTACAGCAGCAATTATCTAATTTAACAATAAGAGAAATGGAAATAAAATTGAATTATGCAAAGCAAAAACATTTTGAATTTGCGAATAAACCAGGGAAATGTTTGGCTTACAAAGTGCGAAAAGAAAAAGAAAAGAGAATGATATTGAAACTATAAGAGAAAGACACCATATTAATGGATAACATGGCCATACAAAAAATATTTTATCAGTATTACTCTATTTTATATAAAGGACATGATATTCCATTGAAGAAAATAGATGAATATCTGAGAAAACAAAATTTACTGAAGATTACAGAAGAACAAAGACAAAGTATGAATCTACCTATAATGATAAGGGAAGTTTCAGAAATAATTTAAAAAAGTAAACCAGGGAAGGTACCTGGGCCAGATGGATTATCGAGTTTGTAGTATAAATGCTTTGAAGATGAACTTTTACAACCTTTACAAAATACGATGAAGTCTGTTTTATAGGGTGGAAAAATGCCAGAGACTTGGAAAGAAGCTAATATAACATTAATACCTAAAGAAGGACAAGACTTGTTTTTAGCAAGGAATTACAGAGAACAATTACATTGTTGAATAATGATTATAAGTTATTTACAATGATTTTAGCTGAAAATAATTATGCAAGAATTTATTCATGAGGATCAGTGTAAGTTTTTACCTAAAAGGCAGTTGCAAGACAATGTTAATGTGTTGAGAAGATTTTATGGTTTTGAACAAAGTAAGAAGGAATTTGAAGTAGAATTCTGTACTAATGATGAACATGTTATTGCTAAATTGTATAAACGTTTGCTGAAATATGAGACAGAGGAAGAGCAAGAATGTATGATAAATGGGCTAAAAACTTTGGCTATAATATACAAATGGAATAATGGGGAAATGTGTGGTTGAAAGTATTGAAATTTCCATTATGCTCTAGCCTTAAAGAGAATTTTTATGAAATGATGTAAGTTTTTACCTAAAAGGCAGTTGAAAGACAATGTGTCGGATATTTTGGAATATTTGGAACAACATAATGGAAAACAAGCCGCATTGATCTTTAGAGAAGGCTTTTGACAATTTGAACTGGCCTTTTTTTGTTTAAGGTTTTGGAGGATATAAATTTTGGAGAGAATTTTATAAAATGGGTGAAATCTATTTATACTTTACAGACAGCACAAATAATTGTTAATACATATTTAAGTAAACCATGTGGGATACAAAAAAGGAACGAGACAAGGTTTCCCACTATCTCCTCTTTTGTTTATTTTAGTTCTTGAAATATTGAATTGTGGTGTAAGACAAGATGAGAGAATTGTAGCCATAAAGATTAAAAAATAGTCATACAAGTTAAGAGCTTTTGCAGATGATTTGGTGTTGATTTTGGCAGACACCTTAAAGGAAATCAAATTTTTTATGAGTATATTAAAAGAATTTGGTGCATTAGCAGGTTTCAGGATTACTAAATAGAAGACAAAGATATTAACAAAAAAAAAAAAACATGAAGATACAAGATCAAACAGAATTGATGAATAAAATGGGTTTTAAGATTGAGAGAGAAGAAGGTAAAATACTTCGGTATAACAATGACAAATATAAATTATATGTTATTTCAAAATAACTATGTTAAGACATGGAATGAAGTTAAAAAAATATATGTGAAGAAGGGAGAAACTACAATTGGTACTGTTGGGTTGAATCTCTGTGATTAAGATGAATGTTCTACCTACAATGTTATTTTTGCTTTAGACAATACCTGTTTTGACAACTGATGTACCATTTCCACAATGGCAGAAGGATATATCTAAATTTGTATAGCAGGGAAACCCCCCCAAATCAAATATAAGGTACTACAAGATGCAAAAGAAAGAGGAGGATTGAGTCTACCAGATTTGAAATTATACTTTGTTGCCTATTGTTTAGTTTCGATGAAGGAGTGGGTGTTGTTAAGAAATAGAAAAGTATTGGAGTTAGAAGGACACAATTTGAGATTTGGATGGCATGGATATCCATGGTATGACAAAGCTAAGGTTAATGTAGATTTCAATCATCATTATCTTAGGCGGGCAGTCCTTAAAGTATGGAATAAATATAAAGCTAGGTTCTGCTTTATTTTAGAAGCATTTAGAAGCATTTTATAGATGAGAAATGTTAAGTAAACATAAATGGTTAACTTATTGTAATGGACTAGAATTCTTTCAAGGGGATTGTAAAATGAAAGCGAGAGAAGATTTGATAACAGAAAGATATACTTGTCAATGGTTTTCTTATGTAGGATTATCAGAAAGGTTTAAAGTAGATAAAAGATTTTATGGTTTTGAACAAAGTAAGAATGAATTTGAAATAGAATTATGTACTAATGATGAACATGTTATTGCTAAATTGTATAAACCTTTGCTGAAATATGAGACAGAGGAAGAGCAAGAATGTATGATAAATGGGCAAAAACTTTGGCTATAATATACAAATGGAACAATGGGGAAATGTGTGGTTGAAAGGATTGAAATTTCCACTATGGAAATTTCAGAATTTTTATGAAATGATGAATCGTTGGTATTTGTCAGCAAAGAAATTGTTGAGAATGTATAAAGGTATTTCAAATCTTTGCTGGAAATGTGAACAACATGAAGGGACATTTTATCATGTTTTGTGGGCATGTAAAAAAAACCAAAAAAAAATTGGATACAAATACATGCATTACTGTAATTCAGAAGATTTAAAGGTTAAAAAAAGTCATGGAACTTTGTTTTTATATATGACAACTGCAGTGAGGCTATTATATGTTCAAACGTAGAAAGGCTCGGCATTACCCACAATCGAGGAATGGTTGGCGAAGATGATGGAACTTGCAGAGATGGCTAAATTGACTTCCTTGATCAGAGAAAAGACAACATCTACATTTATGGCTGACTGAAAGCTCCTCGTGGACTTTTTGAATAAAACAAAAAAAAATGCACTCATGACTTGTGGTTTGATGATTAGGGAAAAAAATGGATAATAGAAAAAAGTGAGCTGTTTTTGTAATCAGAGTGAGAGATAGTTTTGTAATTATACTTTATTTGCTGCAGAGAAAATCGGAAGCTTCTTTCTATTTCTTTTTATTCTTTCTCACTGCAATTTTGCTTCTTTCTTTCTGTCTTTTCTGTTTGTTCTTTCTATTTTGTATTAGTTGGTGTTACTTTTTATATTCTCTTTAAAACTTTTAATAAAATTTAATTTTAAAAAATGCCAACCATGGTTGTGAGCAACATGGCTATTCCTGTTGTCTCCCGGTGCTCATAACTCACCAGGAACTGCTGTCTTGCAGTCTCCTGTTTTAGATTCTTTAATGCATACATCCATACATGTCATACATTTATAGCAAGCTGGCATACTGCCAGTCAGTGTGCCAACATCATCTTATTTTCAAGAATTCCTTTAGACCCTATGGATACCTTGTATACCTTGTATCAATGAGGTAGGTGACTCAAATCCAGAGCATTTGTTTCACAATGTTACCACAAGACCACAAAAAAACAACCAACAATGTAAAATGAGGCAATAGAAAATACCTTGGAGGCAACAGGATATGATGAAGAGTAACCCTGTCTGTTTGCTTTCTGGCAAATAGGGGTAGTATAACTAGCCATACACCCCAAGACAATCATTTTGAGCCCATCACATGCTCTCAAAATTCAAAATATGCTTGTTTGCCTCCACCCCCAAAATCTGTATCTTTAAGCCTGAACATTCAAGAAAGACAGTATATGATAAAACTCAGGCTTCAGGTGTCTTCAGCAAGTGGCAGGACCTAGCCAGCCTCGACTGATCTCAAAATGAATAAATGTGGTCAGAGTTGGTTAATATTTACATGTGCCAAGGTGAATCTAAGGCTGTGATCCTGGATAAATTTGCCAGGGAACTTGTGTCAGTGGGGCTTGTTTCAGAGTGCATATGTATAGGATAGCATTTTAAATCTTCAGCATGCTACTCAGCGTGCAGTTATAGTTGAAGGCAGGCATCTTCACTGAACACTGTAGAATTTTGTTTCATAGAATCCTTAATGAAATTATTATCAATGTAATATTTAATACAGTCTAAAGAATGATTGCAGTTTAGGCAATCCATAAGTAGCTGATGCAGTCCTTTAAAGCAATAAATATTAATGGCTAGATTCCAACATTGTGGGCAGCCAAGCTTCTTGATAAGCACGTTCACCTTTTAAAATAATGGTTTAAATGTTTAAAAATAATTTTAATATTTATCTCAAAGATTGCTTGAAGGATGAGAATAGTATAGGACTGAGGCCTGAACATAGAGTAAGAATATAGGAAGAAAGAAGAGAATGTGGAATCTTTAACTCCTTATCTCTGATCCATTACCCTTTGGGATTTCAGGAAGCTGCCCAGAGTCTGGTTGGAGTCAGGCAGCACTGTAATAGAATAAACCAACATTTTTTTGCACAAGTAGAGCATGGGCTATATTCCCTGGAACCAGGTGCTATCTACATGTTTTAGATTTTAACTCACGCAGTTCCACTGTCCAGTATCAGAATCTCCTTAAACACAACTCAGCCAGTTCTTATGATCTCTCCATGCCTTCACAAGCCACTCCAAGATTTTCTTCCTGATCTTCCTCCTTGTCTCGGGGGTGGGGTGGGGGGAATCTCTGGACTTGCAGACTCCACTTCACTCCACGTTTACCAAGTGACATCCCCTCCAGCAACACGTCCTGCAGCAACTGCAATATAACACACACACACCCCCATTCTCTGCTTTTCCTGCCTCTTTTTATGTTCTATATCCAGGACATAAACATGCCATTACCTTCCAGGATTTTCCCCTTTTCGTCTGCCTGCTCTTGATCTTGTACTGAGTTACCTGCCTTCCCTAAAAATCCATGACCTTTCCTGCTTTCCTTTAGCCAGGCACTTCAGCCTGCCACAATAATGTAAGACATTGACTCAGTTCTTGATGCTAACTTCATTATCACAAAACACTGGGAATCTAAAGTATATATTTTATTATATTGTATTCAGAAGTATACAAAGAGTGGGAAATTACACTGGAAGAAAAATTAATATAACATCAAAGAGGTAGGAATATCCTAACATGAAGGATAAATTTAATCATACTGTAACTAATATTTTTCTAGATTGATTACTCTCAGCTGCAAAAATGCAATTTTACATTAACATATTAAATATTGATAATGAAAATTTCTCAAGGCCACATATATAAGTAAATGTGTGTGTGTATTATCTTATTACTATATATTGTTCTTTCTTTTACACAATTTCATAACTTACTATTGTTGTTATTCTTTGTTATTCTGTATTTTTGTTTTATATAAATTTTACTTTTAAAAAATAAGCTTATTGATAATGTGGTCTGGATCCTCGAGTATATGAAAAGCCAAAAGCAAAAAAGTTTCCCTATTTAATACACAAAGTTTTTCACTGAAACGCAAAGAATTCCCTATGAAACCCTGAAATCCACCCAAACTGAAGATCCCTCCTTTCCAAGATATTCATTAAATTTGTGATACTTATTAATTTTCCTTTATCAGATTTCATTTTCCCGAAGATTACTGGAGTAGAACCAGATGTTTTGAAAAGCAAAGTAAAATAGGCTCTAGAAAATATTGCTAACAGCAAAGGAGGTGATGAATTACCAGTAGAAGTGTTTAAAATCTTACAGCATAATGCAGTTAAAGTGCTTTTTTTTTTTTTAATCTGCTTAACAGTCATTACTGACCCTGCAGTGACCGCCCCCTAGCGGTTTTCAAGGCAATTGCACCTTTCTAGTTTCGGAATTAGACTTTGCCAGAGCCTAATTCCTAGAGCGTCAGCCCAGCTGGCAGCACAGGAGGCGGGATTTCCGTTGCTTCGCGCCCCTTTTTCGGACGAGCGCGATTTTCGCGCTTTTTACCGGCAACTATCCCGTCTCTCTGTGGGGTCGCTGCCAGCATTTTCCTCCCACCGGAGTGAGAGTGCTCATTTATCTACTCACGTATGTTTTCGATCTGCTGAGTTGGCAGAAGCTGCGGGTATAGAAACAAGAGCTCACCTTGTTAACGCGAGGCTGGACTCGAACCGCTGAAGCTTTCAGCCATTTCTGGCCGGCACTTTCAGCGTCATTAAGCCGCTGCGCCACCGCGTCCCCTAGTTAAAGTGCTACATGTGGTTTATAAGCAGATATAGAATAAAACAGCAATAGCCTGGAAAAAAACAATAATGTATATTCCAGTACCAAAAAAGGGTAGTGCAAGGAATGCTTAAACTAGTAAACAACTGCACTTATGTCACGTACTAGGAAGATAATGGTCAAGCTTTTGGAATTCCAAAATACTTCATATGAATAAGCAGGAATCTTTTCCCCTTTGGCAATAAAAACATCAAAATGCTTGCTTTATGTAGTTCCATTACAGCAACTTAAAAGATAACACAACATTCTTTTTCTTTTTAATAGTGCTTCTATGGATACAGTGTAATTCTGTATCATCTCCCTTTGTATTTTAGAATCTTTTCATCTTGGTCTGAGTTACAAATATTATAATATTCACAAATTAAGCAATCATCTGCAAGGTTATCCAATGTTGACACACAATTAACCTCAAACTGGTCTGCTAATGGGAAGGTAGGACATCACTGCCATCTGAGACTTCTTTCATCACATGTATTTTATTTTTTTTTAATTATTTTATTTTAGTTTAGTTTATTTATTTTGCTTCAATATTTTAATGTTTTTCAGTGGCTAATCCAGTAATATAAATTCATTTAGAATCCTTTCTTCTTTCATTTTTGTTCTTACTGGAATTTTGATGATATATAGTGTTTGCAGAGCTTGTTCAGTTAGCATTTGGGGTTAAAAAATCTCCATTCAGACATTATCTCTGGGCTGTGTATCCAGCTAGCTTGCCAGTCAATGTCATGCCTGATTTCATCTAAGTGATCCAGTATCTTTGCTGGTGAGAGATCCCAGCAATGAAATGTGGGCTGGACTGTGTTATAGTTTCCTCTACTACACAAGGATAAGAAATTATGAGTAACAAACTTCATTTCCATTTGCAAGTTATTCAGGTTTCAAAGGGCAGCCAACAGCTTTAAGTACTTCATATATTCAGACACCTATAAAAGTTACAGCCTTCCTAATTTTCTGTGACCAGAAAACATTGTGATTAACTGGGATGACAACAACTGGTTCTGTAGGAATTCTAGTGCTCTCCTACACAGCAAAATTTCAAATTCACAATGTATGGGGCAATTTGGGGAGGACGTTGACCTATAACTGTCTCATAATGCCTAAAAATATAACTGGTTAGGCATTTCACAAAAGTTGTGGTTCAACATTGTGGAAAACTCCAGGTATCAGCCCTCCTAGGTAAACCAGACAGGAAACACAACTAGATGAGCTAATTCTATTTTATTGTGAAGCTACATTAACAGAATCTTGCAAGTCTGAACGTACAAATCTCCTGCTCTCCCTATTTACTGCCTGAGTAGTTAGGGTGGGTCCTTCCTAAGTTTCTTTTTCTGGCCTTTACTTTGTTGCGGGCACCTTTCTCTTTTATCTGATCGTTCCCTAGGCAGTATCCCTTCCCCCGTCTTCCAGAGTCACCCTCACGTTCCATCACACCAGGAAATAAATGCAGAGTTGCCATAGCCTTCCTTTTGCATTGAATTTGGAGGTGTTGAAGAGAAAACTCATGAGACCACATCTCCCTCTCCCTTCTCAGCTGCTTTTACAGTGAGGTAATCCTGATCCATTCACCTAATCAGTCAAGATCACAAACTCAATACTCGGTCTCCAAATGGTTTATCTGTAAGGGGCTGTAGAACCTGGCCAGTCACAAAGAGGACACATTATCAATGCTTCCAAGGTGAAAGGCCCCCTCCCAGTGCCAAATACTGGCTATATCTACTTTACAGGAACAAAGAGACTCAAATTAGAAACAAATTATTCATTACAAGCACTCCATACTGGGATACAAATGAAGTCAAGGTAAGATAAGTATGCGTATTAGAAAAAATATGGACTAAGCAATTTCTTATCTTTACTGTGTGATGTGCCAGGCTGTACTACCTGCCACTGCACTATGCCCATATGGTGCTTAATTCTAACAAATACAGACTTCTCCATTTTTCTACAAAGGGAAAACTTTATCAGCAGAATGTTGTCTGTGGCCATATCCCAAGAGATAAGAGGGACCTTGGGTACAATGGTAGCAGAGGATATTGACCACAGATTGGTTTTGATTTGCTTGGCATGCCTTGAATGGTTAAAAGGAAGCCTGATTCTTGAGGGACTTATTGATTTTTTTTTCATTATTATTCAGCGTATTGACTGTTTCATAATACTCCCTTCATAACTAGAAAGGATAAGAATGCAGTATGCTGTTTGTGCCATTACAGGAGTTGCTTTTCCCCTCTGAATGAATAAAGGCTTGTGGATAAAATTATGTCAAGAAGCATGTTATTTCTCCTCCTCTCTGTATAAATTGAGGAGCTAGAAACTTTGAGGTTACTGGAAGAGTTAATTGTTTTCATTCCAAGCACCATTAGGCAAATCTCCATTTTCTGTTTCTAAGCATTTAGGTATTAGTAACCCATTCCTATCCACAGCCTACACCAGTGATAGACCTTTGAATAGGATATGTCATTTGAATTAACCCTCTTGGTTTGGGAAATTAATTTCCCTATTCTTGGTAGCAATAAAAGTGGGCAGCACACATAGATAGAGATATTTATGCTATCTGGCTTTGCTTCCATTCTTTGTTTTCATTATGAGATACTGTGATATGGGGGCAAGAAGAGGTGCAGTTAAACAAACATCTTCTTAATTTCCCAGCATATTTTTAAGTATCGTGATCAGGTTGTGAAATAACAGATGCTAAATGCTATGTGATACAAAAGCATTGTGGAGAAAGGGGAATTTGATATACCTTAATGTTAAGCATGATGTTTCAGCCACAGAATTAACTGGGTAACTTTGGGCCAGCGATCTCTCTCAGCCCAACATACTTCAGGGAGCCGTTGCAGTGGGGAAAAGCAGGTCTTACACTGTGCTTAGGAATAAGGGCATACCAAGTAAAATTGTTAAAAATATTTCAGTATTAAAAAAAATAAATTGATATGTTGGAGCACCTATCAGCTCACATCTGCATGTAATCCTATTCACTCGATTTAACTAAACCTTAGGTTTGTTAGGCTGGTCATGGGTGCTTTTGGGTACATTCACAGTAGTTGTTTTGGTTCTAACAGTTATTAAATAGGCAATGAAAAAATATACACCATCTTTGTTCCATGAAATCCAGCTTCATGACTCAGTATTGTGTAGGGGGTTCTATAGAAAGGTACACATTGGGAATAGTTTTCCTCAAAAATCCAAAATGAGGCTGTCAGTAGGCAAATTTTGATTTATTTTAATTTTATCCTTTCTGTTTAACTGATTTTATGGTTTCTTCTTGAATACCTAATTCTACATAAATTAATATTTTCACCTTTCTGGCACTCTGAATTATTTACTATGCCTCTGATCCGTTGCTTCTATGTCCGTATGTTTACACACGCACAAACATTGTTATGATTGGGAGTCAACACTGTTGCTTTATTTGTTGATCTTGCATAATTCTTTTTTGTCTGAAAGTTTTTGTCTTAATTCTCCTAGAAGTTTCATATCTAACTATGGATGTATGCTTTAGATAAACACTATATTATATAAATATGACTCTCAGAATCATTTTCTGGGAAACCAAAATGCTAATATGCTATTGCACTGCTGCACAATATGTGTGTTTTTGATAGACATCTGTTTTGTCACTGTACCAACAGAATGATCGACAGGATAGGCCTTTGATTAGATTCAGCACAGCTCTTTATATGTTCTTATTTTTTTCTTAATTGAGTAAAGTAGCTTTCAAAGCAACATGTTTGGTGAAAGCATCTGTGGGACTTCTGGAAAGCCCCCCAATTTAGATGCAACAGTAGAACTTTACTGAGGATTGTTTATTAAGAGTATTGTGTGTGTATGTATGTATGTATGTGTATGTATGTGTGTGTGTGTGTATACACACACACACACATATATATATATAAAATTATATTTCCCTTTTTGGTTATCAAAAGCTGTCTCAGTACTGTACGTAATAACATTATTCAGTAACGTAAGAGGCTTTTCCCATGGATAAGCTCTCTTGGAATGAAGTCTGGGCTCACATCAAAAATTCATTTATAAAAAACATTGAGGGATCTTTAGTGATAGAAGAAACTTTTTTTGGTTTGCAAGTTGATAAGAACTTTGCAAATTCACATTTGTTGTAGCTTCTTTTTATATAACCAGTGATGGCAGTTTGAAAGAGATCAGGCTTTATTACACAAATATATACTTCCTAAAGATTACGACTGCCTATTTCACTTTTTAAATTTTATCTCTCTCTATCTCTGTGGATTTCTTTCTATTTTATTTTCACTTAATTCCTTCTAATTAGACTTCAGTCTTAACCTTGAATATTTTTCTGTACTTAATATCTTTATCTTTCCAAACACTGTTATTCATGTCACTCCTCCTATTCTCACTGCTTTCTAAGTATTTATCTGTTAACACTTTCTTGACTCCTTTTATTATTGTGCACCTTAACTAGACTTTTACTGCTTTTACTGTCTCTCCTCTTGAGCTGTCTTTCCACTTTATCTTTCTCTAGAATAATTTGTATGCTTCCCTCCACATTTTCTTCAAGCTTCTGAGTTTTGGGGTCCATAGTCATCAAGTCCTCCCAGCTTCACTTTGGAGTTTCTTGTGGCTCTCTCTCTCCCGGATGGCTATTGCTCACTTCTCTCTCATATGCAATTCTGTATCTTCCTTTAGACTTCTGCCTTGCCCCCAAGTAAGGTATTTATAAGTAAATACAGGAAAGTCTTTTGCCAGTCTCCTCTTCCTTGTCCCAGCTCCTCATGGACTCCATACTGTTGCTTTCTGGCTCCTCTTCCTAGGCCCTGGTAGCCATCACCACTTGTAATGAATTCTGCATGACAAAGGGTGGGGGAAATGGCAGTCCAGCAGAGATCTACTAAATTTACCTTTGGTCATCTTGGCTCTACAAGATCCAACTTTGTATATGGTATTACATCAAAAAAAGATATAAATTTTCCCACATTCCAGATCTGTCATTGAAACTACAGACTTGGTTTTCCAATATAGAAAGCATCTTATGAGTTTCTGGGTTTATTATTCCCCAGCTATGGTAATAACACAGCTTGATAGAAGAGAAATACACATTAGGAGACAAGACAGTAACAATGGGATGCAGTACTGTAGTCTAGTATCACTTCCTTCCATATCCTACCCCCTTTCAGGCTTGTGGCTCAGCACGTTATTTCTTATCCTTATTGCAAATTGGTCCTGAAGTGCCAAAGAGTCCCAAAGCTTGGTTCACATCTTGTTGATAAAAAATAAATAGGCCAGGTCTATCCAGTTACTGGGAACAAGAAGGAAATACCACAAATAAATGTCACTTGGTATGACTGTAAGGATGTTTTATAAACATCTAGTGTACAGGTGAAACTCGAAAAATTAGAATATTGTGCAAATGTTCATTTATGTCAGTATGGCAACTCAAAAGGTGAAACCAATATATGAGATAGACGCATTACATGCAAAGCGAAATTTGTCAAGCCTTACTTTGGTATGATTGTGATGATTATGGCGTACAGCTTATGAAAACCCCAAATTCACAATCTCAGAAAATTAGAATAGTGTGAAAAGGTTCAATATTCTAGGCTCAAAGTGTCCCACTCTAATCAGCTAATGAATCCATAACACCTGCAAAGGGTTCCTGAGCCTTTCAATGGTCTCTCAGGCTGGTTCAGTAGGAATCACAAGCATGGGAAAGACTGCTGACCTGACAGTTGTGCAGAAAACATCATTGACACCCTCCATAAGGAGGGAAAGCCCCAAAAGGTAATTGCAAAAGAAGTTGGATGTTCCCAAAGTGCTGTATCAAAGCACATCAGTAGAAGCTTATGTGGAAGGGAAAAGTGTGGTAGAAAAAGGTGCACAAGCAGCAGGGATGACCGCAGCCTGGAGAGGATTGTCAGGAAAAGGCCATTCAAAAGTGTTGGGGACTTTCACAAGGAGTGGACTGAGGCTGGAGTTAGTGCATCAAGAGCCACCACACACAGACGGATCCTGGACATGGGCTTCAAATGTCGTATTCGTCTTGTCAAGCCGCTCCTGAACAACAAACAACGTCAGAAGCGTCTTACCTGGGCTACAGAAAAAAAGAACTGGTCTGTTGCCCAGTGGTCCAAAGTCCTCTTTTCTGATGAGAGCAACTTTTGCATCTCATTTGGGAACCAAGGACCCAGAGTCTGGAGGAAGAATGGAGAGGCACACAATGCACGATGCTTGAAGTCCAGTGTGAAGTTTCCATAGTCTGTGTTGATTTGGGGAGCCATGTCATCTGCTGGTGTTGGTCTACTGTGCTTCATTAAGTCCAGGGTCAACGCAGCCGTCTACCAGGAGATTTTGGAGCACTTCATGCTTCCTTCCGCAGACGAGCTTTATGGGGATGCTGACTTCATTTTCCAGCAGGACTTGGCACCTGCCCACACTGCCAAAAGTACCAAAACCTGGTTCAATGACCATGGGATTACTGTGCTTGATTGGCCAGCAAACTCACCTGACCTGAACCCCATAGAGAATCTATGGGGCATTGCCAAGAGAAAGATGAGGGACATGAGACCGAACAATGCAGCGGAGCTGAAGGCCGCTATTGAAGCATCCTGGTCTTCCATAACACCTCAGCAGTGCCACAGGCTGATAGCATCCATGCCATGCTGCATTGCGGCAGTCATTGCTGCAAAAGGGGCCCAAACCAAGTACTGAGTACATATGCATGCTTCTACTTTGCAGAGGTCCGATATTGTTCTATTTCCAATCCTTGTGTTATTGATGTCATGTAATATTCTAATCTTCTGAGATTGTGAATTTGGGGTTTTCATAAGCTGTACGCCATAATCATCACAATTATACCAAAGTAAGGCTTGACATATCTCGCTTTGCATGTAATGCGTCTATCTCATATATTGGTTTCACCTTTTGAGTTGCCATACTGACATAAATGAACATTTGCACAATATTCTAATTTTTCGAGTTTCACCTGTATATACTGAAATCTTGTTCAAAATCAGAGACAACTGCACATGCCAAATGCCATCTGGGAATTTTGATGCTACATATATGAATCAAAATTATCAGAATTAGAATTCTTCCACTTTTGCTGGAATACCAGGCCTGCAGGTGTGCTATTTTCATGTATTTACACCACAGTGTTGTACCCATCTTCCTGGGAGTAGAGTCAGTTGAGCTTAGTGGGATTTACTTCTAATAGGTATGCATAAAATTACTTTGTTGATGTCTGTATGTGTGTGTGTGTGTACAGATGTGTATGTGTATACATGTGTGTGTATATTGTTGACTCTTGCCTCCTTTTTTTTTTTGCCTCTTGCTAAATGTGAAATTAATTGAGCTTTTCCCAAGTTGCATCTTAAAAACATACCAATATTTTCTTTTAAATCCTACTGTTGATTAATATTTACATTAAATAGGAATATATTGGCTTCTGTAGATCACTTTCCCCAATCTGCTGCCTTAGAGATTATCTGGAGGGCAACCATTTGAGGAAAACAGCTGTATGCTGTTTGAGAAGTGGCACAGTCTCCATCTGTAAGGATTTGGAACCAACACATGCATTGCCTTCTCTATCTCTGTGAGTGTATGTTATGAAATAGCAGTTCTCCCTGCCTGCATCTAATGAGAGCAGACAACTGTAAAATTGAAGGCCAGGGCAAATATTTGAAATATAGAATATTATATAGGCATTATTGAAAATCTCAGTCCTACTGAATACTTGCAATGTATTTCAGATCTGATTCAGCACTATTCAAGTTTTGATTGGACTTAAAATTGAACTTCATTTGTACTCTATCTTCTAATGTCCTACTTGAAGTGTTCTAGACTGAACTGGGGCTGTCTTCCCAAACTTGCAGCTTTCCAAATGCATTAGAACTGCAACTCATGGGATTTCCATTGTCCATGGTAGCTGAACCTTCTGGATGTTGTAATTTCAACACATCTGGAAGGCACCAGGTTGGAGAAATGAAGAGCCAATTATGGGAAGAAAAGATCAGTAGATAAATGTAATGTGGATGCCATAATTTTGTAAATTATCAGATTCAACCCTCAATCCAATCTGATACAAAAAAGAATTGTACCAGTGATAAGGTAAGGAAAGTATCTTATTGAGTCATGTCTGAAATAGTAGGCAGTCAGTATATTTGGATAACCTGGATAACTTTCATTGTAACTATTTCAAATAAAGAACAAAAAATACTGATAGTGTTGTGATAGCCAAGTGAAAACTCCTATCTGTTTTTTCTAAAATGTAGGTGATGAAATTATAAGTAGTACTTCAGTATTGTGGATCTCAGATCTTGATTCTTCAAAACTTTGCTTTTTTAACTCAGGAGGCACATTAACAGGATTCCAGTTCAAGTGTCTTCCTAATTAAATATGTTTTACAGTTCCTCTCTATTTTTTGTTGAGACACAGTACTTCTCTTGTATAATAGTCTTAGAAAGCACTGGGGTGCTCCCCATTTTCTTTGAGAAGGAACAGTCTGATAGATAAAGGATGAGTAGCAGCTTGGGGAAGATGATTTTCAATTCGTGTCTAATAAAAAAGTACGTGATAACAGCAACAATAAACAAATCTGGAACAAAACAAGTTAGGAAGAAAAGGCCAACTTCACAGATACATAGAAACATTGTTTAATGGGTAGGCACAAAAATAGCTTCAGATATTTTCTGGCTTCTGAAACAATGCAGGGTGGAAAATAACGCATAAGTGACTGATGGCAAAGTAGAGATGTCTTTATAATGAGAAACATTTTCCTTTTGTGAAAAGACAGACAGCCTGGATTGCAGATCAGCCCCCACACTTCACACCTGTGTGTGGCAGGAAGGAAAAAGTATCACTGATTGCTTTTAAATGTATTGTTTAAATCATTATTGCTTTTATGTTCTTTCTGTGCCAGCAATATAAATGTACATTTGTGGGAAAGAGAAGAGGATGAATCTGAATCCCATCTCTACTTTTTCATGCCAGCAAAACAAATGAATTCAAGGGAAAAAATGATTTAGCGCTTGAAAGATCTATTCTCTGTTGCCCTAGTTGATGAAGTAAGAGTGTTACATTGCAAAGTGCAAATTGGTAGTCAACTATCATAGTTCTGGCCTTTGAAAGTCAAATAGTTTTATATCTCAGCTTCAGCTTATGTTAGGAGCAATTTAAGCTGCCTTTCTTTCCCCCTTTTCTTCATTCCTCCTTTTTTCCCCTTCTAATTTAAACGTCAGTCACGCAGCCATTTTTTATTACAAATTTCAGAAGACATCAGAGAGGGGCTGATTTCCCTGCGTGTTAAGGTAATCCTTTAAAGGTCACCGTCTAACCAATGTGAACTTCCAAGATAAGGTGCTGAGAATGGGTATTTCTTTTTTGTGTGTTATTCTGTGATAGGATATTTTGAGAGCTTACTTTGAAGTCTGAAGTCCTTACCTGCTGGATTCTAGTTGGCAAATGATGACTTATTAACGTGTTGCTGGTGAGCATGTATGTGCCCTTGTTCCACTGGCAGAGAACCAAGCTTTTAACAGTTTGTTTATGCCTACATGAATGTAAGTGGAACTGAGTTTGGAAAATTAAATTATTTTAATGGAGAAAGATCAGATGACCCTATTGACAACTGAATAAATAAGTTTTAGGATTTATAGGCAGTAGACAAGGAATGTTTGTTGTACTCTTGTCTTGTCAAGCATGTGTTCTTCTAGCAGGCTTCCATTAACATATTGCAAATATAAATCTGATGAACGGTTTAAAAGGTAAGGGAAGATTATATTTTATTATTCTTTAGTCCTTTTGACAGGAAGAGCTAGTATGGTAATGATTACCTATCACAGGCAGAAGGAAGAAATCTGATCTCTCTGAGGGCCCACCACTTGTCAAGGTGAAAGAAGAAAAGTTTGTGGAAGGAAAGAGTGATTGTAGGACTGGATTTTCTGGTAGTATGCTTTGGAGTAGTCAGCATTACTGTACATGTGAATATCAATTCTTTTTTAAAAAAAATATGTATTGGCATTGAGGTGAGTATAGTTGCTTTCTTAGACCTGCTCTAGACTTTTAATTCTTCCCTCCATGCTGAATACAAAGGTTATCATTATAGCCTGTTGTATTCAGCAGGCATCAAGATTTCTGAAAGGTAATTGCTAGAGACTAAACCAGAGTGTTAGCTCTATTACAAAGGTAAAACAAGCATACATTTGTACAGTTAATGATAAGAAAATTATAACAATAAAATGCATGAAATAAGGTGTGGGGAATAATTAATGCTAATATATAATCTTCTTCCTTTATACCTAATTTTTTGCAGTATAAATACTTGCAAGCAGAAGTGTGATTAGTGATATCAAAACCATGTTAATATCTAGTAACCAGAAATATATTTAAATATTTTAAAAATGGGCAAACACACTCTAACTTTCAAAGACTGGAGACTGCAATATCAATATATTTATAGTATCAAAAGCCTAAATATTTAACATTCATACCATTTCAGGCCTACAAGTTGTTAAGTGCACATGAAAAGAAGTGCAGAAGGTTTTTCCATTATCTTTTTAAAATATGCATTATTGAGCTTAGGTGAATTTCATTTTGCAAAGGAGTTGCAAACTTGGAGGATCTCAGTGGAAATTGCTGTGCTCAAAGATTTCACAGGTATAATCTGGTAGGAGAACAGAATTCAGATAAGCATTAGCATTGTTAAAATATATAAAGTTCATGATATTATTATATGATGGTGGGATCATTACTCATATAGACTGAATTTAAGCCCATGAGATGGGAAAAAAAAGCGTTTGTATACTTTTACTGATTATCTTTCAGTCATTTTCAGCCCCAATCCTACCTAGATAGGCCATTAAACAAGGAATTAGGAGGAAATTTTCTTTACAGTTATTCTCATCATGGCTAATAATAACACTGCAATAAAAATGAAACCTCATTAAAGCTGTAAGTGTTTGAGGAAGGAAATGAAAATGTAAAATTGCAGAGGCTAGTAGACTTCTAGCATTACTAACACAAAGTCTTAATATTAAAAAGGAAGAAAAGGGGGCATTTACTGGCAATTCCTTTTTAAAAAAGTCAGATTCACTTCTTATAATTTGATGGTTATACCTGAAAATTAAAGAGAATGAATCTAAAACTCTCTAGGGAATAGGTTGCTGATAGGTGATAAACTTTGCAGGTGCTCTTGGAAGATGTTATCTTAAAATCCACATTAACCTTGACTTTATTGTATCACAAATATCCATGCCACCCAAATCTCAGGTCACATTCTTCTAACTCCAAGAGCCTTCTATTTCTCAGCAGTACCCACTCTTTCATCCAAACCAAGCAGCAAGCTGCAAAATCCAATTCCAAATCAGGTAAACCCAATCCCTCCTCTTTCCTGTGTATCCTGTAACACCTTATATTTAACTCAGGTTTTTTCCCCCTGCCACACAAATTTAAATATATCCTTTGGCTACTGTTTAAATGGTGCATCAGCTGTCAAAACAGGTATTGTCTGAAACAAAAACATCAATCTAGACAAGACATTAATTTTTATCACAGAAATTCTCCCCAGCAATAACAATTGTAGTTCCCCCCATTTTAACATGTCTTTTTTAACTTCATTCCATTTCTTAACATAGTTATTTTGAAATAATGTACAATTCATATTTGTCATAGCGATACCCAGATATTTTACTTTTTTCTCAATCTTAAAAATTGTTTTATTCATTAATTCTGTTTGATCTTCTATTTTCATGATTTTTGTTCACCTCTTTATCTTCTGTTTGTTGATCTTAAAATCTGCTAATGCACCATTCTTTTCATTTTCCCATTAATGTTTAATTTCCCTTTAAAGGAACTTCCAAAACCAACACCAAGTCATCTGCAAAAGCCCTTAATATATAACTTTCTTTTTTAATCTGTACTCCCATAATCTTCTCATCTTGTCTTATATCTCTATTCAGTATTTCAAGAACCAAAATAAACAAGAGAGGAGACAGTGGGCATCCCTGACTTGTTCCTTTTTGTATCTCACAAGGCTGCTTTAGATCTCCATTAACAATTATTTGTGCTTTCTGTGAAGTATAAATCAATCTTACCCATTTTATAAAGTTATCTCCAAGGTTCATATCTTCCAAAACTTTGAACAAGAAAGCCCAGTTCAAATTGCCAAAGGCCTTCTCTGCATCTAAGAAAATCAGCGCAGCTTGTTTTTCATTATGTTGTTCCAAATATTCCAAAACGTCCTACACATTTCTAATATTGTCCTCTAATATTGCCCTTTAACTGTCTTTTAAGTAAAAACCTACATTGATCCTCTTGAATAAATTCTTGCAAAATTATTTTCAGTCTATCAGCCAGAATCATTTTAAACAAATTGTAATCATTATTCAATAATGATATCGGCCTGTAATTTCTTGTTAAAGCCAAATCTATTATTAGGCATTAGTAATACCTAAAGAGGGACTAAAGATCCCAATTTGATCTGAGATGAAGCTCCAGAAGAGACACCTGGAACACTGGTGGAGGAAGAATTGAAACAAGTCTGACATGGATAGAGCCCATATTAGGAATTACCTCACCGTGATAAGGGTGGTGAAACATTACTATTTCTCTGCCTTTATTGCATCTGCTGATAGCCGTCCAGCAGCCTTTTTTAGGGTGACCCGTTCCCTATTGGGTAGAGAGGCCCCCCTGAAACATCTGGTGGGCCATTGTGAAGATTATTCAGGCTATCTGGCGGATAAAGAGCATTCAGATTTGCTCCATCTTGGACTCTGACTGGGCAGAGCAGGCTGAGGTGCCTGGGGTATAATCTGGTATTGTGATCTGGGATGAGTTTGAGCTGGTGACTCCTGAGGAAGTGAACAGGGCTCTCTGTGCTGTCAGCTTGGCCACCTGCTTACTGGATCTGGGTCCCTTCTGGGTTGTAAAAATGGCCAGGCAAGTGACCCACAGTTGGATCCATGCAGTAGTGTTGGCCTCTGTCAAAGAGGCAGTGGTGTGCCTCCTCCTCAAGAGGCTGTCCTTGGACCCGATGGCTTATGATAACTATCCACCAGTCTCCAATCTTCCCTTCTTGGGAAAGGTTATTGAGAGGTTGGTTAGTCTTTAGCTGAGGAGAACCCTGGAGGAAATGAATTATCTAGACCCATTTCAGTCAGATTTCAGGCCAGGATTTACGTCTTTGGTCATGCCTATTGATGTCCTGTGGCAGAGCTGGGATGATGGTGGTGCATCCATCCTTGTGCCCCTTGATCTCTTGGCGACTTTCAATACCTTCGACCATGGCATCCTTCTGAGCTGGCTCCATGGGTTGGGGATTGGTGGCACTGTTTTATGTGATTGTCTTCCTTTCTCCAGAGCTGGTTCCAGTCAGTATCAGTTGATGGGGAGAGATCATCCTCTGGGCCCCTCACTTGTTGGGTGCCACAGGGTTCTATTCTCTCTCCACTCCTTTTGAACATCTACATTAAACCACTGGGTGAGGTCATCCGTTGGTTTGGGGTTTGGTATCATCAGTATGCTCTTGATACCCAGTTATATCTTTTGACCCCGGGCTGACCAAGTGAGGCTGTCAAGGTTCTGTCCCAGTGCCTGGAGGCTGTGCAAGTTTGGATGGGGAGGAACTGTCTTTGGCTCAGTCCTATCAAGACTGAGTGGCTGTGGGTGTTTGGACCGCCCAGATCTGGGGATATTCCAACTTTGACCTTGGACGACATTGTACTTCCCCATTCAAGGATGGTGTGCAATTTGGGGGTCTTCCGGGAAGGCTTTTGCCCAGCTTAAGCTGGTACACCAGGTGTGTGAGAGATAGAGCAAAGGTAGTGAAACATGTACTCTCATCACCAGAGGAGCGGGGGAGAGATAAGAGGATGAGACTGGCCCCTCCCTGAGGAATGCTAGTCATGTTGATTACTGAGCCTGGGAACTGATCTCAGTCTGAGAAGATTCTGTAAATGGTGTGAAGCCAAATAAACCTTGCTGGATTGAATCTGTACTGTCTCCTGGAGTTTCCTGGGCTAAACCTGACAGGTGTGCCCTTTCCTAGATCGGGGGGGGGGCTTCAGACAGTCACTCATGCCCTGGTCACCTCATGGCTTGACTACTGCAACATGGGGCTGCCCTTGAACACCATCCAGAAGCTTCAGCTGCCCATGTAGCTACATTCTGGACCAGCTGAAGCTTCTGGGTGGTGTTCAGCCCTGATGTCAGGCCTAGCCCGAGGAACTCCAGGAGACCATGCAAATTCTGTTCAGCAATGTTTATTAGCTACAACCTCTATCAAGAATCTTCCCAGACTGAAACTCTGTTCCCACAGTAGCTGTGAAAACAGAGTGAATTCCTCAGGGAGGTGCCAGCCTCATCCTCTTATCTCTTCCTTGCCCTTCAGGAGACGAAAGAGAATGTTTGCCTCCCTGAGTGTGGCCTTTATAATTCCATTCCATCACACCTGCTTTGCGAGCTGCACTGGCTGCCGGTTTGCTTCCAGGTGCAATTCAAGGTTCTGGTCACTATCTATAAAGCCCTACATGGCATAGGGCCTGGTTACTTGAAGGACCACCTGTCTCCCATAGTATCTGCCTGATCGGTTTGATCTGGCAGGGCTGGTGCACTCCGAGTTCCCTCAATTAAATTATGTCACCGATTGGGTCTCCGGAAGCATACCTTCTCTGTAGCAGCACCTGGTCTCTGGAATGAGGTCATCCCTGAAATTCGAATGACTCCCACCCTACTGGTATTTCAAAGGCCCTTAAAGACCTGGCTCTTCGCCCAGGCCTTTGGAGATGATGACTGATGTCCCTTTCTTCCTTTCTGTTCCCCTCTGGGGTTTATTCTTTGGCATTGTTGTTCTTTTGTCTTGCGCTGTTTTTTTGGTGTGTTTTTTATATTGTTTTTTGTTTGTAAATGTTTTAACAATTGTAAACCACCCAGAGTTGCTGGAAGTCAGTCAGCATATAAATTTAATACATTATTGTTGTTCTTGTTTCCTATTCCATGGAAAATAGGAAGAACCCATGCATTTACTTAGTGAATACCATTTTTAAATTCTGATAAAAATGCCCCCTTCAGCTTCATGTAAAGAAAGAAAACATGTAATCTAGGACTTCAGTAATGATTTGTGCTAAACATAAACAACAGCCTTTCACTGCTAGAAGTTTTCTGATTCTGTTTGCAGTAAGGAAAATGTGGGGATTAAATCTACCACCCTCATCCTACCTGCAGTGCCAGCCACATATAATGCAATCTTTATGGCTCTTTGGGTTTCTGGAAAATAATGAGAAGAGAACTGATGAATGGGAATGGGAATTTCTCCTTGTTTTACTTTAAAGGGGGGTAGGACAGAAGAAAGGACTAATGTTTGACAAACTAAGCAAAACTAATATTGAGGAAATCATGAGCTTTTCCCAGATAATGTTTGATATAGATGCAAAAAAAGGGGCTTCTATAGATGTAAGGCTGTGTTATCTTCAGTCTAGTTTTTAGAACTCCACTGCATTAAATGATACATTTCTTTGTCCAGTTTACTTGCATATCTTATCTTCTCCCTGTCAGTGTAATTCAGCATATTCAATAGCGTGACGTCTCTCTCTGTTCATTTTCCATGGTTAGTCTATGTCTCCAGGTACTTGAATTCCCACAAGACTTCAATTTCATTCATACATGGAGTCAATATCATCATTATTCTGCAAATATAAGAGCATTATTCTGGTTGTGTATTCTTGAGTATGTTAAATGGAAGTTTTAGGCTGGTTATTTTACACACTGAGGATCTTAATGATTTATAAGACTAACCTGGTTATCACAGTATGTATCTTTCGAGGGAATGGCAGTGTCTAGCTTATTATTTAGAACATAGAACACTTCATTTGTATTGTAATTTTATTTGGTACAGCCTCCTTCCCATCATGGTGCCCCCAGAATGGGTTGGGATGATGCTACACTTATAGCATAATCCCAAATTATGTATCTTTGAGTTGCATATAATGGTAGCTTCCTGTAGCAGGAAAAAACAAAGAAACAAAAAAACCTGTGTGCTAACATGTCCCATATAAATTAGGAATTCATGTTATGTGATGGGTCTGATATATCAGTCCAGGGGTTCAAAGAGGATTATAATGCTTATTTCATTGGGGTCAATGACTTATCTCTGTAACAACTCAGTCCATTTACCTTAGAGCATATGTAACTGACAGGTATTCACTATTCAAACTCTCTCTCTGAATCCACCTGTCAGATGATGAGGAACAGTTTGTGGTTGCTGTGTTTCCCTGACTTCTGATTGGGAAGAAAAGATTGCATGAACATTACGATATGTTGTTACTTAAACCACAGCTACCTGTATTCCCACAAGTAGCATGGATACCTGGAGGAAGCAGATGGTGAACCACGTTGGACAAGGTTATCACATCAATGCTGCAGCTTATGTTCTTGGGTCAGATAGTGCAGTGCAAGTACATAATGGCATTATTTCTATTAAGACGTTACCACACAAGTGTTGTCATTATAGCATCAATAGCTTTGGACCCTGTCGCATCGTTGCATATATAACATTCCTTTATTTTTGTATTCATTTATTCAAATGAATACAGATTATCTATATCTTTAAAATGCAAACTATGTTTACATTTCTCTTCCAACCTGTGAAATATAACAAGTGTATCTGATAGGAAAACATCTGGGGACAAAAGTGTTAATATCTAGTCATGGAAAACTGCATATTTTCAGAATAAAGAGCTGATTCAGGACTGGTTGAAATCCAAGTGAAGTTTTAAAATCCCCTTTGGGTATTTTGCCGTTTAAATCGCTGCAAAAACATTTAATTTAAGTTCCTGTATTCTTTACCAGGTTGTGCAGTGAGTAGGTATATAATGATTTTCTTCTTTTTTTTTTTAAGTGACCTGCCAAAACAAAATCCATCAGAAGACAAGCATCTTATTTATGTAGGTTGTTAATATCCATCTCAAAATATTTCTCTGCATACAGAAATAGGTATAATTAGAAAAATTGCATACGAAAATGAAAATTGCATATGAAATGCATACAAAATACATTTGGGTGAGTAACATATGAACAAATATAGATTTTCTTCCTTTTCCAAGTATGCTGAATTTCAATCTTTATAAAATGGGCTAAGGGTTGAATACACACACACACACACACACACAATAAAAATCTCTTAATAATTTTGTTAGGTACCTTGCCTGTCTCTGTCTCTCTCTCTCTGTCTCTCTCTCTCTCTCAGCTGTCCATTCACGCTTAAAATGGTTATGGATTCTCCATTTTTCAAAGTGTGATGTCCCAGCAAAACCGTGCCCTGGGAAAGTCTGGGGTCCTAAACAGCTAAAATCAGTGAACTCGCTTCATGCTATTTCTCTAGATTCAGTTTGTTTTTCCCTCAAGGGGG
Organism: Liasis olivaceus; assembly: GCA_030867105.1. Lineage (NCBI taxonomy): Eukaryota > Metazoa > Chordata > Lepidosauria > Squamata > Pythonidae > Liasis > Liasis olivaceus. The sequence continues at coordinate 256,295,701 of CM061349.1, read as the reverse complement.
CTTCTTTTGAGCATCCTCATTTGATTTCTGTATTATCAATGAAGAGTTATCTTCTTCCTGTTCTTTTTACAGCCAATTAAGGGAAAGGCAACTTGATAAGGGTAAAAATAGTAAATTAAAAATCATGGCCAATTGCCTCCTATGTGCAATTTAAGTCAGGCTGTTCACTTTCCATCGAAGACATCAGGAGTTTGTTATTTCTCTGACTGCAGGCTAGGGGCAGAGCACAGAAGGCTGTGGGTATAGCTGTGTCTAGTAAATTTCTGATGCGCGCAGCTTGAGGTACAAATTAGAAATGTGTTTTTCCTCTTGATCAGAAAAGGGAGAGGGTGGAGATGAATGACTTTTTGCCTTTTTTTTTTTTCTGGATGACCAGTGGCACGGGAGTAGGGTGCATCTCTAGTTGCATTAGATCTCTCAGAAGCATCCAGTAACACCAAACATGGAATCTTTTCGTGCCACCTACAAGTGTAGGAGACCAGAGGCATTGTTTTATTTTGGAAATGTCTCCTTGGGAGTCTAGCCATTTTAAGTTTGGTAGTGCATCAAAATGGGAATGTGACCCTCAAGACCTTTCCCAGGATTGGCTTTTAAATGATTCTCTAGCTTGGTATAAAAATAATGAAGTTAAAAATTTAAGATACACTTATTTGGATGTCTTGTTTGATCATCTCTTTATGAAGATGAGGATTCGAGGTTGCTGAGATGGCCACCTTGATAGCTTTAATTAGAGATAAGACATTATCTAAGTTTAATGCTGATAGGAATCCCCTTATTGACTTTTTGCGTGAAACAGAAAAAATTGAAATTATGATATATGGATTTGATGATTAGAAAAAAATAGATTATAGAAAAATGTAAGCAATGATGTAACCATAGAGTAAGAAGTTAATTTACATTTATACTTATAATTGCTGTAAAAAAAATCAGAAGCCATTTCTTTATATTTCTTTTCTTTTTTTCTCTTTTCTATACTTTTAGCTCTTCTTTTGTTCTTTCCCTTTTTGTTTCTTTTTTCATTCTAAATATTAGTTCTGTTAGTTTTTATCTTTCTCTTAAAAAAAAAATTAATAAAGTTATATTAAAAAAAAAGTTGAGGTCTGGAGAGAGAATACTTGCCTGGGGGAAGAGGGAGTAGCATGAAATTGTTGCATATTGTGCTAACATGCATGTTCCATGTTAAAATAATCATATGTCTGATTCTGATATTTTGGCAGATATGTCCATTCCCTATTTGCTTTTGGTAAATGGGCTCTTTTATTAGCTGCAGATTTAGGATCAGCTAAGGGAGAAATCACTTTTCAAGATGGTATTCCTTAAGGATCAACATGTAGTTGGAACATCTTTGGTTTGGAAGGAATGATCTCTGTATGATTAAAAGGGCAATGGTTGCTACATAAGACATGGAAATTATGATTATGATTTAAATTTATTTGTGTGTGTGTGTGTGTATATGTATATGTATGTAGGTGTGTGTGTGTATGTATATATCAGGCCCCGTAAACAACGTATTATCTAAATTACATTAAAAGTTTGAATTGGTTGCCATTTTCTTCTAAACACTTCTTTATCTGTTTGATGCATGACCTTTCAACAATCTTAAATACAGTGACATATTGTCTGAAAAAAAATTAATCAAACATTGTGATTGGCCTATGGGGCCTGACTTTTGTACTCCATATGTGTGTGTGTGTGTGTGTGTGTGTGTATACATGCACACACACATAATATACACATACATACATACATACATACATACGCTCATATATGTCTCTGCGTGTTGTGTATACACACATACACATACACTCAGAATTTCGTAATGTAACCAAAGGCTATATGCTGGATTCTTTCATTACATAGTGTAAAATCATGGTAAAGCACCATGGTAAAGCACCACAGCTTCAGACCAGCTAGCAGGGAAAGTCTGTAAGACTATTCCTGTTATTATTCAGACTACACAGAGCCTCTTCTGTGATTATAGTCATTTTAAACTAAATTATAAATTAGATTGTTTTTCCTTTTTTTTTCTGTATTTAAATTATTTATGCTGTTTTTCTGCCACATATTTGGTTATGATATTTGGGTATATCGTGGCATGATAAGATTAGTATTTTAACCATGAAATAAGATAATAAAAGGTATACAGTGATGTGATGGTGTATCTCTTGACCTTTTATCTTCCCTGCTCTGGGTAATGATCAAAGAAAGATTTCTCTTTGAAAGTAGTCTCTCTCTTTTAGAAAAGTAACACCTTTAATAGAATATGAAGATGAATTTGGTCTGTTATTCCCTGAGGACAAGAAGGGATAGTAATGAATATACCATTGATGGGGCTTTTGACCCTCCAGAGGTATTTGCATTACTCTAGGGTCAAGTGATTGTAATATTTAATTATTTGTTAAATATGTATGCTGCCCAACTCCCAATGCTGGACTAGTCATAGGGACACCCATTCTATGCTCACAAAAATACTTTGGGAAAACAGTCCTGAGCAATTTTATCAAGTGCTGTGACTAATCCATATCATACAGTTTGGAAGCTGCTGATAAATGGATATTCAAGATTTGGCAAGTTATAAACTCAAATAATCCACTGTCTGCGGGAAAAAAATGTTATCTTCTTAATTTAGGATACTGAAAGTAATGATAAATCACAGTGATAAAATATTCAAATATGTGGCATCCTTTTTAAGAACTGCAGATTTAAATATTCATAATCTTCTGGATACTTACCTGTTCTAATTTTGTGTTACATAGCGCATTAAAGAAACTATTTATTGTTCATTCTAACAATATTAATTTATGTCTATCACCTGGAAAAGAGATTTAAGCACAAACTAATTATTTCTATTTAAAAGTAAGTCCTGTTGAGTTTGGGGGTGGGTACTCCCAAGCCTGCTTTACATTTCAGCTCTTCGCCCATATTGTGAGAATCGGGCTACTGGATTCAGTAAAATTTGTTTACTGAAATATATTTATTATTGCAATTGAGGCTCTAGTTGACAACAGGATTAAAAACCAATGAAGAACAGGAACAAAAATAGATGATGATGATGATGATGATGATGATGATGATGATGATGATAGCATAACAGCACTATTATCAGGATAATCTAACTCAAGCCACACAATAACAGTCATGTCAGGAAAAAAACACATTGACAGGCTCACCCAACCTGCAGGCCCCATGCCCGCGGGAACATTCAGGTCTTCAAGGAGTTTAAAAATGCCAGCAAGGTCAGGGCCAAATGGATCTCGGGAGGTATCATGTTTCAAAGGGGAGCCACTGCGATAGAGAAGGCCTTTGCCTCTATTTTACCTCTTCTTAAGCATGTATATGATTTTTCTGCTAATCACTTTATATTATTGATTGAAATATTGATTAAACAATTATCTTTGTAATGAATTGCTTAAAATGAGTATAAGAGAATAGATGTAGCTCAGGGCTGAAATGTGGAGTCCTTGGTGCTCTCTAGCTTGGTTGTTTGCTTGCAGACCTTTCATTACCTGACAAGGTAACATCATCAGTGCTAGTGAGTGTCGGGTTTGCTCCCTGTTTATATACAGTTAGCTTGCCCTATCGAAAAACAACCCAACTAACCAACCGCTCCATTAACAAAGTAACAACCCAACCTCCCACAAGAGGAGCTGTGTAAGAACATTATTCAGATGAGCACAAACACACTGCAGCAACCCAGAACACCAGAAAAAGGAAACAGATTGCCTATACAACGTCTTCCATCAAAATGGATACCCATGCAACTATCAAAAAGTGCCTGACCACTCAACCCATAAGTACAATTATAAATTTACCTCTTACTCCGTGGTTACATGACTCTCTTCTTTCTATAATTTATCCTTTCTGTTCATCAAAACCATAAATCATAAGCTCATTTTTTTCTGTTTTATGCAAAAAGTCCATAAAGTGTTTCCAGTCATCAATAAATGTAAATATTGTCTTTTTTCTGATCAGAGAAGTCAATTTAGCCATCTCAGCTAGCTCCATCATCTTCACCAACCATTCCTCCATTGTAGGTATTGCCGAATCTTTCCATCTTTGTGCATACAGTACAATAATCTTGCTGCAGATATCATATACAAAAACAAAGTTCCATGTTCAGTTCTTTTTTCTAGCTGTTTGTCCATCAGTCCCAAAAGAAAAACCTCTGCTCTCAATTGTATATTAATCTTGAAAATCCTCTGAATCAGTGTATGTATTTGAATCCAAAATTTTCTAGCTTTTTTACACATCCACCAAGCATGATAAAATATCCCTTCTTGTTGTTCACATTTCCAACATAAATTTAAAGTGCCTTTATGCATTCTAGGCAATTTCTCTGGTGACATATACCAATGGTACATCATTTTTTAAAAATTATCTTTAAGATTATAACATAGTGTAAATTTCAATCCTTTCAACCACATATTTTCCCATTTGGTTATATTATAACCAAAACTTTTAGCCTACTTTATCATACATTATTTCACTTGTTCTTCTTCTGTTTCAAATTTCAATAGAAGTTTATATATTTCTGCAACTACAAGTTTATCATTTGTACAAAATTCTATTTCAAACTATTTGAAACTTACAATGTTCAGAACTCTTTTGTCTTTTTTTTTCTTTTGTCATTATCTTGCGTAAGAGAAAAGAATATTCTTTTTTGACTGAGAGATTGAAACAGAAAAAGATTCCATTTCAAGGGGACAGATTGGAAGGTGTGATTTTTTACTTCCAAGCAGCAGGTGAAGGAATTTCTAGAAAAATTTAAAGAGGAATTGGAGGAGATTCAAATGGAGGTGTCAGATGAGACTACATAAAAACTTCAACAGGTGCAACAGGAAACTAAAATGGATGATACTGAACTAGGTGCTACAGGTATCAACTTTCTAAATTTTTGGCTTGATTATGGATTACAAATGCTTAACGTGGAATATAAATGGAGCAAATGCTCCTCAAAAGAGAAAAAAAGTAATTTATTATTTGAAAAAAATAAAACAAGATATAATTTGTCTACAAGAGACACGTATTAGAAAAAAAGACATAAATATTTGATTTATAAATTTGGGGTAAAGAATTTATTTCAGCAGGAACTAAAAAAAGAAATTGAGTTGATTGTACTGACTGATGAGCATGGCAGATTTGTTAATTTGCATGGGACCAAGACTCTGATATTGGAAATTTATGCCCCAAATGAGGATAAAGTACTGTTCTATAAAGGATTTATGGAGAGACTAATGGGTTTCTCTTATGCAAATTGGTGTTTGATGGGGGATTGGAATGAAATGATCTCCCCAGAACTGGATAGAACTTCTGAGAAAAATATTAAAATTACTCAAGGCAAATTAACAATTTTTTTTTTAATTCAATGGACAGTTTAGGGTTGGTTGATATGTGAAGACAGAAAAATGGCAAGGAACTAAGGCCACCATAGGTGAAATGGCAGCTTCACGTCTGAGGCCATCTGAACTTAGTAACCCCCAACCCTCCAGAACCTGGGAGAAAAGCTCACAATTGGGGTACTGTTCCCAGTCCAAACCATGGCATTGTGTTCCTCTCCAGTTGGTCAGGCCATTGCTGGCTTCTTCTGATGTCCTGCTGCCTCCATTGCTACATAAGTCATCTTTGTGGGCTTCAAACAGGTAAACAGGCTAATCTTACACTTCAACTCCTGTTCCAGTCTTTCCAGTGGGATCTAGTTTTCCCCCACATATACCACATCCTAACAACCATCCAATTCTCCATTTTCCCAGGCATGCCAAATGTGGTACTATGCTCCTTATTCAATTCCTTTTCAAGGTAAGCAATTTTATACAGAGCTCAGAAAAGGAAGAAGTAATAGTAAGCCCCCTAAGTATATTTGGAATCATGAGAATTAAATCAGCAGCATTACTCTTGAAGACAGGAAATCCTTGTCAATTTCACCTTTATTTTTAAACTTAGTATCTCCAGCAGGTATTAGAGCAAAACTATGCATATTAGCACTTTTTATGTTTAAAAGGGATATTTGGTACTCCACTTCTAAGGTTCTTCTTTAATGTAATGCAAATTTGAAGTGAAAGTAAATGAAGCCATGTTCGTTTTACGGTATTGTTGACTTGAAATTATAGGGGAACACATGGCTCTTTGAAGTCCAGGACTCACATTGTTTCAAGAACTCCAAAGGGATGGCATTTTAGCCCTGTAAGGTGGAAGGTCACCCAAGTAATTTAGATGTACCATCACCAAACACATCTGAATCAATTGAGTTATGGTCAGTTGTCAATCCATGTAAGATTGACAATAAGGAGAAATGAAGGTGGTTCCAGAGGGAAGAGACTCATGTTGATGCATCTAGAAAGAACTGTTAAAAGTTCTGAAGATATGATTGCATCAGTATTTTTGCAAAGTGTTCCATTTTCTTCCCTCCAGGAGTCATAATTTTTTGTATCATACATTCCCCATGCTGTTGCTTTGTGATTGCAATGGAGATATCTAAATTAATTCTTGACTAATAGTATTGCTTAATTTGAAAATGAATCTCAGTATTTCAGTATATTAACATAACTATGTAGGAATTCTAAGAAAAAAGGCAGTTTGGAATTATTTTAGGTGTTAGAAACTGACATTACTAATTGCACAACAACTTTGAAAACTTGAGGCTGGACATAATTTTCGAAAGCTTCTTGTCAAGAGAAGCTGATTTAATCAATTAATATATGGTGAACTATAGATTATCTTCCTTTCAGCTGTACTATAACAGGATATAGGCTAGGCTACCATAAAGTTGCTTTTGTTTTGATCTCCTTATAATGCTTATTAGTATTATAAGGTATATAAAATATATGGATTTTTAAAAACCTGAGTGACAGTTCATTAGAATGAAATCTGGAAATGGTGTTTGTTCTGCTTCAAAGTAGTGGCTTTGAATCACAGAGAAAGAAAGGATCTGTTTAAGGGTCCACTCAGAACTGAAGTGCTTTGCTAGTGCCTACTATTGTTAACAGTTGAGAAAACACTTCCATTACAAGCTTTCCTTCCCAGGTGCGCATAGCGTTCTGAAAAGATGGAGTCTATCATGGCTGTTCTCCCTTAAGAGGACAGTAAGTTTCCTTTTAAAGTATAACATAAAATTTGATTATTGGCCTCTAGAGCTTTCCTTGCTTTAGCATCCCCCTTTTGCTTACATTAGAAAAGAATGAATCAAGGAAAAAAATTACACTTTGCAGTTAACACTGTACATATGGATGCATAGGTATCATTCAGGGAATAGAAGTCCAGAGTTCCTTTTGGTAAATGGGCAGCTGTACAAACAAACCTGTTAAATACATTTAAATATTAAATAAATAAACAAAATTCATCTCTGCAAGTAGAGGGCTGGCTTTTATGGGGTTAAAGGCCTTTATCCCCTATGTCATCTACATTAGCAGGGTCAGTCATACTATGAAGAAGAGTGACGCAACTGCCTCAGGAGGCACAATGTAAGTTGTAACCCCCCAAGTGTTTCTCCTGAGCTTGCCCACCATTTCCCTTTCTTGGAGGGTAGAGCAGTTCCTACCATGCAACCTGCCTGGCATTTCCAGTGCTACTAGCGTATTGCCCTCTGCTGTGGCAACAAACTGTACCTTGTTGTAAGGATTGAAAAATAGTCAACTGCCAATCCAGCTGGCTTCTCTATATGGGAAAAGAGGATGTCGTCATGTCCTTTGCACCACACAACAAACTGCATGGAGAAGGCTAGTTCCGTCAACACACCCTATACTATGCATACACACAAATGCAAAATTATATATATGAGGCGGTAAGGCTAGAGGCTCTTGTCAAGCTCCAAGGATCACTATGCAACTGCTGTTCTAGCCTGGCTGGATCCTTAAACAAGAACATTCTGATTAGGGCTGGAAATACATTGCAAACTTTTTAAGGGGTTCCCATGTGTATTTCATATTACTGAAAAACTGCTTCAGTGTGACACATGCCATCACCTCCTACACATTTCTTTAGCAGTAGTTACCTGACCTGTCAGACTGGGTGAAAAGATTGGGTAATGATGGCTTCATAAAACAGATTTCCATCTAACAATCTTAGAAGTGACTTTCCAGACTTGGAAAAGAATTTTTTAAAATACTTTTTAGACAGAGCATGTGGAATTACATACCATTATTCTGGACTGTAACAAAGTGTATTCAAACAATTTCTCTGTTACTGTTATAGCCATGTTCAGTACATAATTGTTTTAAAAATACTTTACTATATTTAAGAAATACAGAGTGATACAGCTCTTACATTCTCTGTAATGATGTAATCTGCATATCTGTATCAGCTGAAAAGGGTTCTTATTTTACCACCCTGTTTGCAATTTAAGAAAATGGAGGACATCAACATTTGGGGTTGGGGGAAGGGGAATGATGAGGAAGAGATGTGAAGTATAATATTGACAATGGGATTTAATTACTAGCAGCTTCTAATAGCTGCCTCTCCCTCTGCTGCACAAAGATAGTTTCATGTTGGATGAGGGAGGGAGGGAGGGAGGGAGGGAGGAAGGACAGTTTCTAGCCTTTGTTACTGCCTCTGCAGGATTACTGTATCTAGGCTGCAAAAATCTGAAAAAGTCTAGATGATAGCAAGGAGATGCAGAAGACTCTTTGCTGCTGTTCTTCTGGATTTTGCAGCCTAAGTATGGTAACCACACACTGTTGCTTGCCATAAAATTGGCAGTGATGAAGGTAGGTGAGCAGTTGTACATGTACTTTAACCCCAAAACTCACACCCCACTGAAAGATTGAGTTTAAATTTGGAAAAGTTCTGTTCAGTAACCTTCAATGAAGTTTAGGATTTTAAAAGCTTTCCCCAGTAAGTGAATTTGTGACCACTGAAGAATGCTAATCTAAATATGTTCCATCTATTTGCTTGTTATTTAATGTTTTTTGTAGCATTTTGGTGGTGGTTCTGAATGGGTTTTCTCAATTTCCATCATAAGAAATCACAACGATTTTTAGACACTGTTCACTGCAGGAAAGTTTGGGCTGATAGTGATTGGTCAAAAACCATCCAAAGGGTTCAACAGAGTCAAGTAATGTGATGAGGGAATCTCGTTTCTTAAGATCTGCCACAATATAACATGAAACTTGATTATTATGAATGTTAGGCATAATGTGATCTCCGATGTGAATCCAGCTACTCTCACTGAAGGTAAAATGATGTTTTAGTACATGAATACAGCTGTTGGAAATGAGAGCAAAGCCATTTTTAGTGCCTGATCTTTTGGTGCACGCGTTTCTGGCAAATGTTAGTTGACCACTGATTTTACTAGATTTACTTCCAGTGGCTGTCTAAATGTTGATACGGCTCCTGCCCCAATGATGAAATGGATAGGCATGATATGTTTTTTACATTGACTTTGCAAGGCCAACAGATAAGTGTAGAGCAGGATTATAGAAATTGTAGAAATGGGTTGCTTTGTTAATCAAACGTTTATCTTTAGTCACCAGGGGAGGATTCAATAGTATTATGCATTATAATTGTAAAGTATAATAATTAAACAAAGAGAGGATAAAAGAATGTTATCTTTGCTTGGGAAATATTCTTTCTGCCTTCTGTGCAAAGCAGATAATTAGGTTTTAGAGCCTAATTGTATATGATTGAAAAGATTTGGTACTCCTTTGCTAATGCCCTGTAGTAAGAATGTTTAAAATCTTAATAATTTATTTCATATAGATGAATTATTAATCATAATACAGAACATTTACATTAAAAGCAAACATGTTGAACCCAATTTTATATAATTTATGCAGAAGGATGTGACTGTATACTCAGTTGAAAGTTGTTGACCTCAGAAGTACAAAGTATTTAGTATGTGTTGGTAGAAATCCTACCCATAAATATTTTTGGATAAATCCATTAGGTATAGTCCTAGGTAGCTATACATATGGTGTCTAATAGACTTCCAAATAGTTATCATTGGGACACAAATCTTGACTTTTCTTTTTAACCATTACTGTCATCTAATTTAAGAATAGGCAGCAGCAAGCAGAGAAATAGATGAGAACTGGTCAAATGATTGTCTCTACCAGTATGCACAAGAGGATTACCTCAGACAGCTGACCTTGATGTTACAAGACATTTGTTTTATTCAGTAGTGTTGTGTCTATCAGCAGCACTATACAGAGTGATCTAAGTATTGTAGGATAATAGTTATTAAAGGAGGGAGAGGAGAAGCAGTTACTCTCCTCAGACATGGATACATATACATATATGAAGTCTGCTGACTCATTACAGACTAAGCCTTGTTAAAGGGACCATATACTACAAGTAGTCTCTGATGATGCATTGGAAGGATCCTCAGAAACTAGTGAAACAGGCAAAGCTGTGTTTTATAATTCAGAGGGACCTGGAGAGTGGATATACGTCAGACACTTTGTCCTTTATGTTTGAAAGGGGTGGGTAGAGGCTGCTGGTCAAATCACGACAAGATGTTTGTTCTCTCAGTATTTCGTATAATATTGTTCAAAGTGCTGATGGTCACCTTGTAATAATTCCCATGGACTGGTTTTGAAAAGAAATCACCTCTGTTGTTCCTCATTTCTCACATCTATGGGGAAAGTGTTGATCCGCATCCCACTTTTACTGAAACCACTTTCACGAAACCACAGAAATTATGAGCATGATGCTGCACTGTCCCACAATATACTCCCATAGAAATATTTCCTACCCAGATCTTTGGGGCTGACTTATTTTTTACAGTCAGTAAAACTTGTAGGAAAATACCTTGTTTTGACTAGATTAGATGAGCGTTTATTTAAAAAATTAAATATTATTTTTTATTTTCCTTTTTTGCTGCTTAGCGTATGCCATAATAATTTAAATGTAAATTTGCGTAGCAGGATTATGCTGTTATTTTGGGCTATAGTTATGTTTTATGGTGTTTGGGTGCTGCTTATATAATTAATCAAAACCAATATTTAATTAAACCAAATCTAACTTACATGTAACTTCTAAGATTATGAAACTATTCAGCTTACCATGAAATAGGTCATTATGTCAGTGTCACTTCACTGACATTCAATCCAAAGTGTATAGAATTATGCTCATGTATATAAACTCATTTACCATAGTATTTGAAAGTCTAACTTGGCCTTCCATTCGTGTTCCTAGTGTAAAGTCTGCCCTCTACACAATAATAATGTAAGGCCTTTTTGTTCCCTGCATTGGAATGATCAAAGCAACAGACACTGGTTAGAATTGCAGCACCAGAATCCAGTAATTTGGTGTTCTTAGGTTTCAAATGTTACAGCTGTCAGTGTTAAGCTCAGCAAATGATGATAATAGTGCCAGACTTGCTGATCATTCAGTTACTACAGAGTATAGGGTAGACAGATATTATAGCAATTTGGATGTGTCTCATTTCCCCCTGTATTTGTATATTTGAAAACTCTTTGCAAATGTTGCTTTGAATTTCTCAACCCCCTTTAGATATGACTAGCTAGTTTAAAAATGCCTCTATAATTTGTGCTAACGGAAATTTCACTGTATCTTAGCTTCTAACAATCCAATTAATTTTAGGAGTAAAGGTATTTTATTTCATATGAATCTTTCGGAAAGCCTGGAAAGCATTTTAATCAATTAGCGACAATCACGGTGCTAGTTAATTTGAAATGAGTTGCTTCAGCTTGTTACCACACTGGTGGATTACAAGTACTGTTTCTTGGCACCTCATGCAAACAGTTGCAGGTTACATTGTCATTCAATTTAATGTAGTCTTTCAGATGTTAGAGAACGTGGTCTCTCCTTCTTCTTCTTTTTAGTAATGTTTTAATTTAAGGTTTTATGTGTTTATATATTTTATTTTATTTTACTTTACTTTATGTTCTAATGTTTGTTGTGAATCGCCCAGAGTTCCCCCATTGGGGGGAGATGGGCGGTTGAAAAAATTAATAAATAAACAAACAAACAAACATTACAAGTGCCTGAAACTAAGAAATTTCATATACAGTATATGCAAATATGAACAAATATGGCCACAAACCCCTTGACGGTGACTAGGATTTGAAGAAAAGTATTGTAAGACTAACTAATATTTTCTTGGCTTTTGCAAATCACTCAGTGGGAGCCACTCCTTAAAGTAGCCATTCAAAAGTTTGGCATGGCTGCTTCGAGGTTCTCTCCAGATCTGAACTTGCATGCACATGTTCAGAAAAAAGTTCTGCTGGGTTAACTGGTGAAACTCTGTTGAATGAATTACACAGCTCATAGAGTTTCCTGGATTTCTCTCTCAAGTTAAAATCACACAGTTATGGTGATTTTCTACCAATTAAGCTTATGCTGGCTACTGAGGCCTATGGTATCTCAAAAGAATGCATTGATTTTCAAAACTTTAGGGGGAATATACATATACATACATACACACAGGGGATCTTTAAATTATCCATTTGTATTCCCCAGGGTTTTATGAGATACTAGCTCTTCCCTTTCACTCTATTTTTATTAAAGAGTACATTTAATTAACATGGAAACTAAATGAAATTAGAAGCATGCCTGCCATGAAACATTAATGCAAAATGATACAGTAGTTTAAGCCAAATGGAAAGGGAAAACAGAAGACGACTGGCTTGTTGCTGGCCAGTTGGTGTTCCTATGCTCACATGTGCTCTCTTCCTCCCACACACACTGTCACAGTACTTTGGGTGGTGCCAACTGGCAAGCAGTGAAGAGCAGAGAATTCTGTGCACAGAGTATCTGGCAGTTTATTTCCCCGCATTCGCAGTGCTTGCTTCCCAAATTACGCCTTAATCCAAACGCTTGTTATACTTGCCCTATGTTTCAACTTGACTTACACTAGTTTTTATTTGATATTTTCATTTTACTGGCTCCCCACCACCACCTTTTAATGCGCTGTTTATCTCAGTGCCTTCAGACACATTGTCACTTTTAGACATGATATGTTAAGCCAGGTTTGTTTTACCTGTGGTTTGTTGAATAAGACAGAATGGCTGGCTTCACTAGCATAAACAGGTTTGCAAACCAGAGTGGCTGAATTCTCAGAATACAGAAAGAATATGTATGATAGAACTGTCCCTTTGACTGTTACTCTGCCTGTTCACTGTCTAAGACATTGCTAATGTGAATCACTTCCTTCAGCCTTTTTTCACAGGCACATATATCCAAAATGCATGGTTTGGCTTATCCAAACCATGTTTTTACTGTAAATAGACCTCCCTTCTGTTCTAGTTTTAAAACCTGCTTCACTAATTCTTGCTCAGGTCAGATTCCCATTCTCAAGGACACTCAAATGCACACACAGAATGCCTCAAAATGTGCATGAAATAATCCAATGTTGGGGATAGATTTAGAAAAAGAAGAAGGGATGAGCAACTGAGGGAAAGACGGAACAAATGTAAGGTTGGGGAGTGAAAAACCAAGAGGAGTCAAAATCCAGAGATTCATTTCTCTCTCCCTATGACTTAAGATGAATAGCACACTCAGGTAAGTATGGGTGTATGTTCCTGTTCCTGTGTCCTCTCTCCTTCCCCCACTTTTTGTCTAATTCTCCGTTCCTGTCCCTTTGTAGCTAAATGCTGATGCTTGTTTTCTTTCTGTCTTCCCTCCTGGTATTCAATAGCCATTATCTTGACAGCTGCCATCTGCTCTCCTGCCTAACCTGCCTCCTGGAGGGAGCACATGTTGCAAAGCTGAAGCCATTGCTGTATTTGGGGAACCCAACCGTATCTGCTTTCACCTACAGCTGATGTTCCACCTGATCTCTGTTGACTGATCTGCCCCCTGTGGAAATAGACTAAAAATTAAAGCCCAGACTCATGGTGTCAGGCCAACTCTTGCTGTTCCTCTGCTTGCAACCTGCCAGTTTGTTTCTCAAACGGTGCCCAGATCTGGCAGCCCTTGCAGGCTGTCACCCCAAATAAACTATTGCCATGATCTGTGCTACATTTGATGCCTGACAACCCTTATGTTTGCCTCTTTTTCTCACATGCTGGTTTATTCTCTGAGGTGGATTGGGCTGAGAATGGGCAACTGCCCCAAATCATCAGCAAGTTTCCATAACTGAAGGTGGTGTTGAACCTGGGCCCCCTCATTCTGGTCCAACACCTGAACCATTATACTATGCCACACTTAACCTCTATAGGAATAGATGTAGCTACATGAACATTCCTGTCTGAGAAACAGCCAGTTGATTGAAGTACCAGGATATAGTTTGGAATGTGAAATCTCTAAGAGGAAATATCTGTGTGAACCTATTTAATTTGGCATAAACTCTTGAGTACTAGCCATGGTATTTGTGCTTGGCACTAAGGGAGCAGCCAGGTCTTTGGGAGTATTTTTAAGACATCCAAGTGGTTATAACTAACCTATTTGTAGAACGGAAAATAACATAAACAAAATATTTCTAACCCACTCTTCCTACTAGACTTTACTTACCTGACACTTTTTTTTAGAATGCTGTATCAAAATTTCCTAATAAAGTACAGGTTTCCAAAAAGGACAGATGTATTTAAATAGTGTAAAGTAGCTGTAGCTGTATGGCAGAGAAATAAATTTATATGGTAAGTTTCTATAGAATAGTTATTCTATAGAATAACTTACCTTAAAAGCAAAATAACTGAAGCATTTTTACATTTTCTGCTTCAGATGTAAAAATCTGTTTCTTTTCTGAAATTAAAACTATTCTCATTAAAAAAGAGAGACAAATTTATGTCTAGATATCATTCTATAAAACATATTCAAGAGGAGATTTTTTTTTTCTCTGATGGAGTTTCTATCACACTAGGCAGGAAAACTTAGTTCACTGCCTAACCACTCTGAAATATTTAGCTTTGCAAGGTCTGAATAATCAGCTAGAGTAAAAAGTGCTTCTGACAATATGACAGGGATCAATTGTGTATGTGTGTGTGTGTGTACATACATACATACATGCATACTGTAGTGGTTAGAGTGCTACCCTGTGACATGGGAGACCAGGATTCAAATCCTGCCTCATGCCTACTTTACCAGTAGGAGTCCTTGGGCAAAGACCCCCTAACGCTTCACCTGCCTACCTCAGATATGAGAGTGACACAAACTAAGAGAGTCGTGCTGGCTTGGACGTCACCCGGATTAACAAGGTCTGTGCCAGATGTTGGGAAACCAGGACAATCTGACAATAAATGGGCAGCTGGAACAAATCATACATGGATGAGACAAGAGAACCTGGAATTGATGGAATGCTACTACAATAGTAGACCTAATGAGAGGAGATATGTGAAACGTATGAGGGAACTATGGATGGACAGAAGACCTATATCCACATTGAGAAACACCTAGTTACCCAATGCTTCAACATAGTGAAGAGGAAGCTGCTTTCACAACTTGAGATAGACCAACTACACATTACATCCCAGACTCAAGAAGACCTGGAAGACCAAGTGGATGTGCAGCCAACACCTGAACCTGGAATGTCACTGCCACCCTCTCCATTACAGAGTGCAGAAGCTGATATGAGGCATACGATCATGGATAAACTAGCTACAGTCAACCCTCAAGACCAATTACTAAGGCTCATTGGAGATGTACCATCAGATAGTATGCTAGAAGATGCCAATAGAGCCCTCACGACAATCCCTACTACTACCATAACTCAAACCAATGAACTGGTATATGCTACAGCCACTGTAATCCTGGAGATGCTTGGCTACAAGATCAAGAACAACAGTACATGGAAAATGAGGTCGGAGGCTAAGATCAAGGCAACTTGGAGAGAAGTTAGTCAGCTGATGGAATTACAGAAGGGTGTGGAGATGAAGGATAAGACTCGGCTACTGAAAAAATACAAGGGCCTGACTCCATTTGAAGCCCTAGGCAGGGGTCCTCAAACTTTTTAAACAGGGGGCCAGTTCATGATCGCTCAGAATGTTGGGGGGGGCCGGACTATAACTTGAAAAAAACATGAGGGTCCCTCCCACAGAGTATGAGGAGAGCAGGAGAGCCGCCGGACCCAGCATACCTGTCATGTAGAATAGTCCGGCTCTGCGATCTCCCTCCTCGTGCATCACCTGCAGCTCCCGACACAGTCCTGACACTTCTGCTTCTGACAGACAGCAGCGGTGGCCAAGCAGGCGAGTGGGCTGGATAAATGACCCTGGTGGGCCGTATTCGGCCCGCGGGCCATAGTTTGAGAACCCCTGCCCTAGGGACTGCTAAATTGTGGTAGATTGCAGAAGAGAGCAAGGTTTTCAGGAAGGAGGGGGCGCATTCCAAAGAGGGCAGAGAGACAACAAATACAGTCCAGAGCAAGATCATGGAAAGTGTAAGAGGTTTAGAATAGTCGCTCCCTAGAATCTCCCAGGGTATATCCTCTAGTTGCAGTAGTATAGATTTAGTCTGGCAAGATTTTATTCTTTCAGTGTAAGCAATAAAGGAACTGAACTTGGTTGGACTGTTTCCCTGTTGTTCTTGGGCTGGGCCTGACATAAACAAAGGCTCACAGCACTGGTTACCAGGCTAAGGAGATACACTAGAGAAGCAGAGGCCAAGAAGATAAATGCCCTGTTTTCCAAAGAACCATCCAAGGTGTACTCCCAACTGCAGTGCAACAACAGAATAACAGCAGAGCCACCAACAACAGAAACTGAACAGTACAGGAAGAACATATAGGAGAAAGAGAAGACACATAACAGCAATGCAAAGTGGCTGCAGGACCTGAGAGCAGACCACAGCAATCTCCCAAAACAGGAACCCATCACCATCACAGTAGCAGACATCCAGCAGAGGGTCACGAACATGAGGAGGTGGATAGCACCTGGCCTGGACATGATCCACAGCTACTGGCTAAAGAAACTAACAGCAGTGCATGAACGCCTAGCGGCACAGATGAACCAGCTGCTAGCAGCAGGCTCCCACCCAGACTGTCTAACACAAGGAAGGACATCCTGATCATCAAAGACCCCCATAAAGGTTACCAGCCAATAACCTGCCTCCCCAGAACATGGGAAGTCCTATCTTGCATCATAGCCACCAAGCTATAGGACTGTATGGGCCAGTACATGAACACAGCTCAGAAGGGCATTGGGAATAACACCAGAGGCTCAAAACACCAGTTGCTCATAGATAGAGCAGTCACCTGAGACTCAAGGTCTAGACAGATCAATCTGAACACAACCTGAATTGACCACAGGAAGTCTATGACTCAATGCCAGACACATGGATCTATGAATGCCTGGTGCTATACAAAGTCAACAGGACACTAAGGACCTTTCTCAAGAATTCAGTGGGACTGTGAAAAACAACTGGAGACAACTCAAGACAGCTCGCACAAGTGTCCATTAAGTATGGCATATACCAAGGTGATGCACTTTCCCTGCTGCTGTTCTACATAGGCTTGAACCTCCTCAGCCAGATAATCACAAGGACTGGATATGGGTACAACTTCAAGAGTGGAACTACCATCAGCCAGCTCCTCTACATGGATGACATCAAGCTGTACGCTAAGAGTGAACGAGATATTGACTTGCTGATCCACTTGACACAGATTTATAGTGAGGACATTGGGATGTCATTCAGACTGGAGAAATGTGGCCAGATGGTAGTAAAGAGAGGGAAGGGAGTTAAGACTGATGGGGTGGAACTACCAGAGGGCCACATAGCAAACATAAAGACCCGCTACAAGTACCTTGGTATCCCACAGTCACATGGGAACCACAATGAGGAGGCAAGGAAGACAGCAACATCCAAATACCACCAAAGGATAAGGCAAGCCCTGAAGAGCCAACTCAATGAGAAGAACAAGATCTACTCCATCAACACATATGCCCTGCCAGTCATCAGATATCCTGCCAGTATAGTGAGCTGGCCAAAAGAGGAAATGGAGGCTGCCAATGTGAAGACCCGGAAGCTCCTCACAATGAATGGAGATTTCCACCCCAAGTCCAACACCCAGAGACTGTACATCAGCCAGAAAGAGGGCAGGCAGGGTCTGGTGAGTGTCAAAGCCACTGTCCTGGATGAAACCCAGAGCATCCAGGAGTACATCAGTAAGATTGCACCCAAAGATGAGCTGCTGGGAGAATGCTTGAGGCAGTAGCAAACATGGGAGGAAGTTCAAGCAGAGGAAGTGCCATGGCAAGACAAGACCCTGCACGGGATGTACCATCAACAGATAGCTGAGGTGGCTGATATTGGGAAATCCTACCCGTGGCTGAATCTACCACACTAAACAGGACCCAAGGCGCGGACTGTTCAGAGAGGCCTCAGAGATAGTCCAACACATAGTGGCAGGGTGTAAGATGCAGGCAGGAACAGCAGACACTGAATGGCACTGCCAAATAGCTGGCATTGTGTATAGGAACATCTGCCCAGTGTATGGGCTGGACCCTCCCAAGTCCAGATGGGAGATTCCACAGAAGGTCATGGAGAATAAAAAGGCCAAGATACTGTGGAACTTTCAGACAGACAGGCAGGTACTGGCCAATCAACCAGACATCATGGTGGTAGATAAAGACCAGAAGACAGCAGTGGTGATAGATATAGTGCTGCCAAGTGACAGAAGGCGTATGAGAAGCTGCAGAAGTACCAGGGCCTGAAGGAGGAACTAGGGAGGATATGGAGAGGCAAGGCCAAAGTGGTCCCAGCGGTGGTAGGAGCATTTGGAGCTGTGACTCCTAAGCTGGGAGAGTGGCTCCAACAGATCTCAGGAACAACCTCACAGCTCTCTACCCAAAAGAGTGCAGTGCCAGGAACAGCTAAGACACTGTGCAGAACCCTCAAACTCCCAGGCCTCTGGTAGAGGACCCGAGATTGAGGAAGACACATACCACCATAGGGGTGAGAGGGGATTTATATATATATGTGTGTGTATGTATGTATGTGTGTGTGTGTATGTATGTATGTGTGTGTGTGTATGTATGTATGTGTGTGTGTGTATGTATCTGTGTGTGTGTGTGTGTGTGTGTGTGTGTGTGTGTGTATATATATATATATATATATATATATAAAATCAGAGAATGAAAGAGAATTAGCATTTTATTGTGAGCATCTGTCAAGTTAGGGCTTTATAGTTGGCAGAAAAATGATAACCAGATGAATGATTTGAAGTTTTCAGAAACCGGTAAGGCTGTTTGAATGTACTAGTTTTGCTTCACCCATAACCGTTTCCTTTCAAGTATGCTGCCAATGGATTAGGAAAGGATTCTGGAATAGGAAGAATAGGTTTTCTAGCTCAAATTGTCTTACTATTTATAACGTGTATGTGGGAATTTATTTTGCTTTACTGTAAAAGCATAACTAGAAATGGTTTCCAAAATATTTCCTTGGCGGAAAGTGATGGCAGAATGGTAGCTAGCTGATATCGGTAACACACTTGCCCAATATGATTCCGATGATGAGCAAGCCTTCAAAATGGCTTAGTGTTGCATTTGATGTTTAGACCTACTTGGCTAGGATGGAAAACTACCTTGCTTTGGGTCAGCCCTGTTTTGAGGAATCTTTTGATTTGACCCATAATCCCACCCCATACCCCACCCCTCGCAGGTGCTTCTGGACTGTTTCCTAATCCATCACACTGTCTAAGAAAAACTTGACAGAATGTTTTTACCTCTCCAGAGGGGATAAACCATTCTCCAAAAGCCAGAATGTCAGAAGAAACAAAAGAGGGAGCAGATAGATACTCCTCTAAAATGTGTTCATGGATGGTGGTAATGGTATGGAGCCCAGAACAATAAGAGAAGGACTTGGCAGAGAAGGCAGGGTGAGTATCTGTATGTGTATATATACAGAAAAACATAACACATAATATGTGTAAAGAGACAGTGGGTTTGTAGCAATGAATTTCTCAAACAGGCACTTGTATTTTCAGAATAATCATAAGAGACTGTATATTATTTCTCTAAAATAAATGGTTGCTTTGGTTATTAGGTTTGGTTTGGAGGAGGAAGAACTTTGTTTCCAACTGTCTGAAAACAAATTTGCAAGGTGCTGCCTTGTCTCTTTGTGTAATACTCTAAAGTCAGATAGCAATTACTTTTACTTGGTTTGTATATTGTAATAACAATAAAGAAAGGTAAAACCAAGGGGTTCAGAATGGGATTGCTAATACAAAATAACCAGCTGCTGCAGATCAGGGTTTTGGAATTGAGGATGGATGGATGGAAATATGTGAGATATGACATGTGTGTATAAAAGAGAAGAGTGATGATTCTTAAAGAAAAACAAGAGTGGGATTGCTCTGGTATCATCTCTACTTCATAGAACTGCTAATGTCCCCAGAATGCAATTTTATAGTGGAAAGAGAACTTTCCTATATTTGCTCTGTCATAATAATTCCCACTCTTTCCAATCTAGAGTCCTCCTACTTCTATAGCTTAAAAAGGAATTTTTCATGTATAAAAGATTGGTATCAACAAACTTCAGAGAAACCTAAACCTTGCTGAAATCCTAAGGTTAGCCCAGTGAGGTTAAGTTCAGCTCCCAAGTTAGCCCAATATGGATTTAATATATTGAGTGGCCTTGGAATACAGACTGATCTTTTCCAAGGGTCGGGATATATAGAACAAAATGGGAATAGGAGAGGAACAGAATGAAACACCATGAAAATTTCATGGTTAATGAATTGGAACACTGAACAAGAGTATTACATGTGGCAACATTTTCTTTCAGGGTTCCACTGTATTTATAGTTAAAATCTTTGGACTGTTTCTGATATAAAGTCTTGGAAAATGTGACTAACAGGCTGGAAGTTGCACTGTTATTAAAAGCAAATTGTTAAGTACTAGGCAACAGATGAGGAGGTGTGTATCTAAGAACCTAGCAGAGGGAGTGTTTCCAGGGTTGGACCCTGAGAAGGAAGTTATCTGGACTTGAATTTACAGGGCATGGCCCAAAAGAGGTATTCAATTAGCCACATGTGCTTGCTGTGATCCCCTTTAAGTCCAAATATTCAAGCTTCACAATTCCTAAAAGCATATTCCATGTTTTTCTTTATCAAGTTCAAAAATCCTATTTTTCCCCTGTTTAAAAAAGTAAGAAAGAACATCATTCTGGGCAAGACAGTATGAACTACAGTATGTGTTACATTAAAAATCCAGTATTGTTGGAAGATGATTGTACAATATATCTGATGCCAGTGACAACATGCCATACTTCCAGCCACATGATGTTCCATTAATTAAACTTCATGTCAGTTTTCTCAGGTTATATGAAAGAACTTAATGGATGAGGAAGAATGTCATAGAATACTTTCAGTCATACTTTGCCTTAAATGTCATGAGCCAAGAGATGCAACTATTTCTAGCTATTTGGTATGACGTTAGGTGAATCAGTGCAAGCTGTAACTTGTTGCACCACAGCCATCATATAATGGCCAGTGCAAATGGATTTCAGGCACATGGTCAATAATGAGGAAGATGGAAATTGTAGTTCCCCTAACTTGATTAGATAGCACAGAGAAAGAGGTGGGAGCATATTATATGACAAGCCCACCGGACTGCTGCATGTAAACAGTGCATTGCTCAGAAAGAGCTACGCTATCAGTCGGTTGAAAAACTCCACCAGGCTGCAATATCATGTGTGCACCTCAGTTTGTCTATGATTTTGGATGATTTGACTTCTACAAAGGGATCATAGCTTAAAGCACATGGTAATTAGGGGAGAAAAAAATAAACATTTGCCCCACTTTTTAACTTTTCTTTCATTATCTTTTTATTATTGCCAAGGAGAGTGTTAGCCTTGCAAGGTAGTCCAGGCTCTTCTTCCTGTCTCCTGAGGTCATTCCCACAGACCATTACAGAGAGAGAGGTAATTGTAGGCAAAGCAGCTTTAAAAGAAATATTTTCATTGTTTCAGTGTAGTGATCTCAGGGAAAAGTTATTTCACCTATTTAACTAGGAGATTAGAGCTTAGGTTGGAAATTTGCATAACATAAAAGGTATAGGGTTTTTTGTAAGAAATATTGATAGTTTTCTGTCCTGAGGCAGAAAAAGAAAGAAAGAGCCTGCTTTCGGTCTAGCCTTTTGGTAATAACTTTTAACATAACAAAAGCTAAAGATGTTATTTCTTTAAGTATTTGTGACTCATATTATCTAGCTGTTGGAGAATTTCCTTTTCTGAAGGGATGTTATTCAACTAGCTATATAAAGAAACCATCATTTATATAAAAACATTAAAGGCAAAAATATAATAAAAGAAAACAATAAAAGTACAGTTGTTGTTGGAAGAGATGTTCCTTGAGATATAATAACCTATATCTCTGTTTTCCTCTCTCTTTAAGGCTTATACATAATATCGGGAGAAAGTCCATAAACTGTACATTCTCCCTTACTCCTCTCAGTCTTTTAGAGTGACCACCGATTAAAAAAAAAGTCTGGGTTTACTTTCAGGTTGTCCAGTAAATGTTTTTCTTGTATATTTTAGAAATCTATTGACGATAAGCATGGAAAAGGTCTTTAAGATTATCTTGAAAACCGTGGTCACCAATTTTGTTTCTTTTTAAATGAAAAAGTAACTTTTTTTGCCTGTCATTAACTATAATTATATAAGACAAGTGTGCTTGTTTTATGCCTGAGGTGGACGTTTCATAGCCCATTTTTATAAAGTATGTGAAGTTGCTTTCATTCAACCAAAATGAGCTCAGTGTCAGTCCATCAGGCTTAAGGAGCACCTAATCACCACAGGACGCACCAATCAATAGCAAACCAATCAAAGAAGAAGCAATACCACCAATCAAGTCATCCTGCCCAAATCCACACAAGGCTGGTAGGACAAGCTGCTCTATGTAAACAACCAACAAACTTCACTTCCCCATGTCAGAACGCTGATGATCCTACCTAGTCTGGTAATGAAACGTCTGCAAGAAAAGAAAAGAAAAAAGCAGGCTCAGAGAATACCAAGAACCCAGCATGCTTAGGGAAGGCATGAAAAATGGTGTGACTTAAGGGAAAACTGAAAAAATTGAATTGAGAGACTTGACGCTTTCTGAGAAGTATTCCATATTACAAGTATCCCACTTGTAAGATTTTATTGCAAGCTCACCTGTTTTACTTATGCATACCTGCTCTTCTAATTTTAGATTTTATTCCAGCGTGTGACACATTTTTGTCTCTGTGTGAGAGAGTGTGTGAGAAAGATGTGGGTTCCTTCTAGATGTGTGGGTGTTTTTAACAGCTTATTAGTTTGCGACTGAGGGTGCTGGTCCTAGAACATTTCCAGAAGCTAATGAAGGAAAGTTCTGTGTAGTATGAATTGGACAAGATCAGATCTCAGGTAGAAGAATGAGTGGGCAAGAACTAGTAATACTTGCTTTCATTTAGTCTCTGTCCTGCAAATGAAGGTCAGGCATCAAGTTCAGTCTATTACATGAAGCAGAGTCAACTGAATGGCAAGGAGCAGAACCCAGAAAGATGTCTTTAATGAAATCAGGGTACCAGTCAGATATGTGAAGCCAGGAAATTAGCCTTCACATTAAGGCTCAGGAGCTGGAGAGCAAGAGTAGAGAACATACAATGTTGCTTCAGAACAGCTGCATAAAAGATTAACCTCAAAAGCTGGGTAAAGGTAAGAATTGTAATGATTCATCCTTTGCTTCTGAGTCTAAGAAGGAAAGAGAGAGGATTGTGTAGGTTATGTTCTGGTGGCACCTTGCTAACTTCTGGGCTGGGTTTTCCTGACTGACTTCAGTGACAGATTCCAGGTTTAAGGTTCAGAAATCAGGACAGTTAAAGTCAAAACATACTGAAGGCAGCCTCACAAATGAGGCAGGGCAGGTAGAAATAAAATTGGCTTTTCTGTGTATGGCTTTGTGGAATAAAATAAAATTGGCTTTTCTGCTTGGCTTTGTGGAAATGACTGGAAGACCAGGGTCCATAAATCTAGGACAGCTGAAGTAATTGCAGTGCTATTGTTCTCTAAATCCTATTACTGATGGAGAGAGTGAGCCATGACAACCTTTTAGTTTGGGAGAAAAGAAAATCCACATTTTTGGATTCTCCTTGTCTTCAGGCAATCTGACTTTCTCCCTTGATTGATTGCATCAACACGTGTAAAGCACAGATTCATAGTGTCTTTGGGGCCAGCAGCTGCTGATTTGGACAATGCACAAGCTGCAGTCCCCAAAGTGGGAAGGGCCAAGAAAAATGTGACTGGAGTTAGGACAAAAATTAAAATTGAATGAGTTGAATTTAAACTTTGATTTAATTAAAATAGAAACAATTAAAGTTGAAATGATTAGTTTGCACTATACTTAGTAATTTCCCTTTTTCTTATACAGGTAGTCCTCAGGTTATGACCATTCATTTAGCAACCATTCAAAGTTATGATGGCATTGAACTAATAGTACTTATGACCGGTTCTTGGACTTCTGGCTGTTGCAGCGTCCCTGTAGTCATGTGATCGCAATTTCCAACATTCCCAACAGGCTTCCCACTAGCAAAGTCAATGGGGAAGCCAGCAGGAAGTCGGAAGTTGCAATCATGAGGTCTTTACTTAATGACCCGTATGGTCCTCGCTTAACGATGGCAAACAGGACTCCCAGAATTGTCATTGCTAAGCAATGCGGATAAGTGATGTTGTGCTTTATGACTGCATCGCTTAGTGATGGAAATTCTGGTCCCAATTGCCATTGTAACCCGAGGACTACCTGTATTAAAAATTCCACTTCCATGACAACTTTCAGAGGGCTTATGGAGATTGATCCCAAGTCTCTGAGGTGACACGTAGAACATCATGATATATGGAATTCAGAGCAAGGGAAAGTGCTGTACAATGCAGAATTGACCTCAGTTTATGCATTTTCATTCTGTTATTTCCTTTCATGTGAATTAAATACACTGCACATAGCCTTTCTTTTTCTCAGATTTTGCACGCTTTCATATACTACCAGAAAATGCAAGAATTAAATTGATATGTAGATAAGAACTCTTTTGCCTTCCTTCTAATTTGCTTGCTTGGGCAGAGTGCTACTGAGATCCAATAGGTCTCCTGGGAACATCTTTTTTTTTTTTTCCTCACAGTGTGAAATTGTTCAGGAACTGGGAGAAAATGGAAGATAGATATTATCTCCTGCTGTTGATTCACTGTAATTCCTTCAAATGTCAAGGAATTATTCCAACATGTAGAAATGTTCACAGTTGCAATGATGTAGGTACAGTATATGATTAAATCCAAAATATAGTTTGAAGCAGTCTAAAATACGATGGATTGGGTTTGGGTATGGACAGACTAAATTAGAGACATTAGGAAAACAGCATTGTTTCTTAACAACCCCAGTTGTATTGTCAGGAGCCAAATGTAGTTCAACTCCTTATGGAAAACTCATTTAGATTCATTTGTGCAGCAATTGTCATGGAGAATTTAACATTTTTTATTCATAGTTAATCCCTCCCCATTTCATGTGATTAAAATACTGGAACTAAAGAAAGTTAGCACATTCTTTTGAATAGTGATTAGTTTGTCACTTTAGCCACCATAATAATAAAATGGTACAATCTTTGTTTGAGCTAATCTCAATTGCTGTTATACTGACATGTCCATAAATCATAAGGAGTCTGATAGCACCTAGCCAATTTTATTAAAAGGCATAAGCTTTGTAACAAAGTTGGAAAAAGTACTACTAGACTGCTGATTTTTGGCCACCGTACACCAACATGGCTCTCCTCCCACAATAATATGTCCATGTTGCTTTTTTAGTCAGAATTGGTTAGCCACTGTCTTCTTCTGATATGCTTCCCGCCCCCTTCCAAGGATAGCCTGCAGCCCTGGGTCTCCCATCAAGCTCCTACTAGGTCTGACTATTCAAATGCAATTTTTTAATCCTACTTCCTGTTAATTATGTGAAATTACATGGGGTGTCAGAGTTGTATTTTAGGTATTTATGCTAGAACAGAAATTGGAATATAGATAGTGCTGCAAAAAAGGTGGGGCTCTCATTAATAATCTTGGACTGGGGAACAATCCAACTGGGTTTAGGTGCAGAATCCACAGATGTGAGTATGCAGATACCACCTGAAGAACCAGTTACAGCTAAATAATCAGTTATAATGTGGGACTGAGGGAGCAGTTAGAGAACAATCTTTGCCGCAAGCAGACGGAGGGAGAGACTGAGGGATTTTTGACTGAGAACCCTAACCATCCTCAGTTCCATTTCTAACCTTCACTAAGAGGCAACTCCCCCCACCCAAAAAAAAGAACAAGGGATTGTAGGACTGTTATAAATAATATGCAAGCAATTGACTTTATTTATTTATTTAAATTTATATGCCATCCATCTCCCCCAGAGGGTGATTTTGGGCAGGTCACAGTTAAATCCAAATGGTAAAAACAGTAAAAATATAAATATCCATTTTAAATTAGCTAAAACGTAATCCTATATAAAAAGACTATACAATTCAAGATTACGGCGGGGGGGGGGGCGGGGAGCAGAATCGATTATCGCACCAGCCAATTCCAATAATGTGAGCCCCCATCAGGCCCCCAGGCCATGCCTTTGCACTTGGATTACCATTACTAGGACTATTTTAACTGTTTCTCATTACAAGGCAGCCATGCAAGCTTGGAAAATGTTGCAACTGCTTTAATGATTTAAAGAGAGGATGGTGTATATACTCCAGTGCGTTGCAATGCACATGTTTGAAAATAGTTAGCACAGCAGCCCTAGCCATTGCTACAAAGGTTGCAGTGGCAGAGAATATTCATGTCTTGAAGGCTTCAAAGCAACGTTAAAAGACTAGCGTGTGTGTGCACCTTCAAATCAGTGTTGGTTCCTGGTGATTGCCTGACTGACGCTGACTCGAAGGCACACACACACATTAGTCCCTGCATTTTTCTTGGTAAGATTTTGGAAATGGTTTGCCATTGCCTCCTTTGTAGGGCTGAGAGAGAGGGACTGGCCCAAAGTCACCCAGTTGGCTTTGTGCCCAAGGCAGGACTAGGACTCACGATCTCCCACTTATAGCTTGATGCCTTAATCACTACACCAAACGGGCTCTCTAGCTTAAAAGACTAGAGCATGCTTTATCTGGATTAGATCCTAAAATGAATCATATGTAAATCCAGATCAGGATTCTTGGAACTGTACTGAGTTTATAGCAAGGTTGAACAAATAACAGTAATTTTAGTTTCATTTAGTACCTCCTTTCATATATCAACTATCACACAATGAGATATCTTTGATTTTGTCTAAACTCAATCAGTCGTTGTGGCTTCTAAATTATGGTTTGTGTCTGTATGTGTTGTGCAGAATCAGATAATTTCAGGTAAACAAACTATGGCTTAGTGCAATATTGATACCATCAGTTTCTGTTTTCTTGAATAGAAGCCCAGTTCAACCCATTTTCCATCAATTTACAGATTTTATCATCAAACCTTTATTAAGGCCACAAAGCCAGCAATCAGATAAGAGTAACACAGGTAAAAATAAAAATATATAAAATTAAAAAGAGAAGAGATCAGTACAAATGTTCAGATCTAGGGAGAGATAGATAGAACAGATAGAGGCAGAGACAGTGCATATAGGCATGGATACTCTGGAAGGATATATCCAGACAATGGTCATATAGAAGCAGTGGCAAATAGAAGTCATACTCTCTGCCAGGGAATTTCTTCAGGATAGGGTAAATAAAAGTTGTTCAGGATTGTACAGCAAGTAATGAAAGGTCATGTGGTTCAAGAACTCTGCTAAGCCATCCCCACATACAGCATACAGTATACTGTAAACTGATATAGGGGAATATTTCTGTAGCACCCCAACAGGACAGCAGAACTCAGTGTATCCAGCCTGGCCAAAGTGAAGGCCTGGTGAAATTTTGGGACTATGACAGATGAGAGATAAGAGGCTGGCACTCACCCATTTGAAGACTCCATGTATTATGAGACTGGGAACCAGTCTTAGGTTGACTTGAAAATCATTGTCCAAAATATGCTATAAGGATACTTCTGGAGTTTTCAAAACCTAATGGTCAAAGCATCATTGGAAGCTTGCCAACAACTTTTTTTTTTTAATTAGGTTCACTTTGAGAATTAGTGAGCTAGACTCACTCGGAAAAAAGGTAACTGTAGCCAAAAGTTAAAAACAGGACACCAAGTTCTAGCATCTACAGAGACTAAGCCTGTCAATAGAAGCGAATATGTGTAGCTCAGGGTTAAACTGTGGAGTCTGTGGGGTTCTCTGAGCTTGGTTGTTTTCTTGCAAATGTTTCATTACCCAGCTAGGTAACATCTTCAGTGCTAAAATGGGATGGGGTTTGCTCTCTGTTTATATATTGTGGCATGTCCTGCCAATGTTGGTGGGGGTGTGGCTTTTTTTTTTTTCTCTATTTTTTCCTCTGGTAGTTCCTTGATTAAGGTATTGTTCACTACTTGATTGTGTGCCTGGTGGTGACCTCTGCTTATCTGGGTGATGACTGCTGGTGAGGAGATGTTTTGTCTTTTGTTTTCCTTTCTATTGTCTCTTTTGAATAGTGTGTAGATGTTGTTTATCTCTATGTGCCTGTTGATGGCTGCCTTGTCTGAATACCAAGCTTGCAGGAATTCCCTTGCATTTTTGGATTTAGCTTGTTGTAAGATACTGAGTGTTTCCCAAGTTGAAACTATGGTTAAGTCTGTGCATGTGTTGTGAGATTAAGGAGTTTTCATCATGTCTTCTTGTTGGTGTTCATGGATGCGCTCTGCCAGCCTTCTGCCTGTCTGTCCTACATAGTGGTTGTTACAGTCCTTACACTGTATGTTGTAGATGACTCCTGTTTTTTCTTCTTGAGCTACTGGGTCTTTTGATTTGCTTAAGATGTTTTGGAGGGCTTTAGTTGGTTTGTGTGCTATGGAGATGCCATGTGGTTGTAATAGTCTGTTGGTAGTTTCTGAGACGCTTCTGATGTATGGCAGTGTTATCCTTTTCATAGCTTGTGTCGGTTGTGTTGTAGTAGGTTGAGTGGTCAGGTACTTTTTGATAAAGTTGCGTGGATATCCATTTTGCTGGAAGATGTTGTATAGGTGGTCTGTTTCCTAGTTTCATGCAAGTACTACGACTTTGGTTTTCTGATAATTTTTTACTAGCTATTCCTCCGAATGGAAAGAGGCCAAAGCCCTCAGTGCCTTTCTTATTCCCATCTGGGAGACAGACATGATCATGACAATGTTTGCACCTAAAACAGCTGGAAATAGTTGGTCTGCTAATGCAGGGGGGTAGTGAGTGGGACAAAAAGGGACTGTTATTGGATTGTATACCTGTACCTGTACCTGTACTTGTACCTATACCCATACCCACGGGTGGGCAATTAATTTCTATAGGGGGCCACATGAAAAATCTGAACTGTGTTCGGGGGCCGAACCAACTTTACTTAAAAATAAAATGAAACAGTGATGTTATGATTGTTTTTATTTTAAACTTGTTAATCTTCACAAATACTAAAGAGGTTTTTTGTGGTATGTTAAAGATAAGCAACTGATCAACTTTAGACAAAAAGCTATAAATGGTTTTGATGTTCAACTTGTTCAGTGAGAGAAATCCAGTCTGTCTTGGGCTTGAATAAGTGCACTGAAATCTGGCTGAATGTCTGAGGTGGCTATGTGAAGGACAACTGAGAGGTGTTCATCAGTGATAGAGGATCTGTATCTGGATTTGTTGAACTTAATCACTGAGAATGTCTGTTCACATATGTAGGTAGATCCAAAGGGGAACTAGAATCCTCAGAGCATGTCTCCTCATGTGTGGAAAGTTCTCCTCTTTGAGTGAAGAGTAAAACTCAAGCAGTGGGACTGACCTAAAGTGCTCTGCCAGAAATGTGTCAGACTGCAAGTCAATGAGTTCCATATGAACATCACTAGGTGCATTATCAACACTGCAAGTGAAGGGAGAAGAAACCATGTTCATTTCACTCTCAAGTGTTTTGAAGTCTTGAAATCGCCTTGAAAACTCACCATGCAGTGCTTTTAACATGGATGAGTACCTGTGGAGGTGATCAGCTGATGGTGTGGCTTCCTTTAGTGTTGGCATGTGAGTGAGAATATTGTTCCCCATTTGGCTTGCGAGAAGCTGCAACTTTCTCATGAAAGCCTTCACTGCACTGTACATTTGATGCACAAAAAGGCCCTTGCACTGCAGTTTGACATTCAGTTCATTCATCTGAGCAGTCACATCTACAGCAAAACTAAGGTCTACCAGCCAGTCTGCATCTGAAAGCTGAGGGATGTCATTTCCCTTCTTCACACTGAACTCCCAGATCTGCTCTCTCAAATCCCAGAAAATTTTCAGCACTTTTTCCAGGCTGAGCCACCTGACAGTTGAGTGGTAGCTGATGTCATGATGTTCAGACTCATTTTCCTCCAAAAGTGCAACAAACTGTCTGTGATTCAGTGCTCTTGCTCTGATGAAGTTAACTGTTTTAGTTACAACATCAACAA
Organism: Liasis olivaceus; assembly: GCA_030867105.1. Classification (NCBI taxonomy): domain Eukaryota; kingdom Metazoa; phylum Chordata; class Lepidosauria; order Squamata; family Pythonidae; genus Liasis; species Liasis olivaceus. The sequence goes on along the minus strand of CM061349.1, from coordinate 256,265,359 downwards.
CATGGTTCATTTTTAATACTGACCTACACAACACTTCCTGATGTATAATACAATGCAAAAATGTTAATTTCTGCTCAGGGTTGATTTCTGTCACTTTATCCTGCATTCTCTTCAAAAGTCCAACATTTTTCCCCGTCAGATTTGGACAACCATCTGTTGTCACACCTACAAGTTTGTCCCATTTCAGTCCCAACTTGTCCAAACATGCATCTACCTCCATTAGGAAATCACTCCCTGTTGTTGTCCCTTTCATTGACTGCATGGCTGCCAGCTCCTCCGTTATTTTGAAGTCTGCAGTGATCCCACGTAAGAAGATGAGTAGCTGGGCAGTGTCACGTACATCGCAGCTCTCATCCAGAGCCAGTGTAAAACAGTAAAATTTAACTGCTCTGTTCTTCAGCTGAAACTCCAGATTTTCCGCAATGTCCTCAACCCTTCTCGTTACAGTGCGCCGGGAGAGGGGGATGTTCTCAAATGCGCCCTTTTTCTCTGGGCATATTAGCACAGCAGAGTCCACCAAACACTCCTTAATAAACTGTCCCTCAGAAAACGGTTTGCTTTTTCTAGCTATTTTATGAGATATGACATAACTCGTCTTGGCAGCTGTATCTCTGGATGTGCTAAGTTTTGTAAAAAGCGTTCGTTGACTTTGCAGCTTGGCTAGCAAAGCCTCAGACTCCTTTGCACGCTCTTGGTCAGATAAGTTCTTATATTTATCCTCGTGTTTGGTCACATAGTGGCGGTTCAGATTGTAATCCTTCAACACAGCGACCACTGTACCACAAACTAAGCACACAGCTTTACCTTTGACTTCTGTAAATAAATATTTAGCAGTCCATGTCTTGTTGAAAAAGCGGCATTCGGAATCAACTTTTCTTTTTTTAATGTGAGCACACATTTTTGGGGGGCCAGGAGCAGCTGGCTATGCAAACAAACAAACACAAGCACAATAGTAACTGTGGCTCAAGAGTAACAGTCAAAACTCGCGAGATCCCAGCGTCGGATCTCACGAGTTTTGCTTACTGCCGTGCTGGGTGACTGGAGCCGGAGCTCCGGCTCACTCAGCGGCAACGGGCGGGCCGGACAGGAGCGACGACGGGCGGGCCGGACAGGAGCGGCTCATGGGCCGTATGTGGCCCGCGGGCCGCACTTTGCCCAGGTCTGCCCATACCCATACCTATTCCTATACATCTATCTGTCTGTCTATCTGTCTGTCCATCCATCCATCCTATACATACACACAACTTAATACAAGTTTAAAAACAGGGGCTAGAATGCACTCCTGCCTCCCCTTTCTCTGGGTAGTAACAGTTCCAGGGGGAATTTACAAATTTGGCAAAAATTCATTTGCATTTTTCTGTGCACTTCCTGTAACATATATTGTATATGTTTTTTTCTAGTGTGATCATCTCACCTTCAATTAATGCACTATTTGCAAGCTTTTTAATATATGTATTTTGTATATAATATTATTTAATATTAAATTTATGTGTACTTTTTGAGTTGTAAACTACATCTCAAATTCTGATATGATCATTTTGGCATACAATTTTTAATTATTTTTTATTAATTTATTTCTTTATTATAAAAAATAATAAAGGCAGGATAAAAATTCTAAAAAAAACAAAAGACAAAATTTTACATCTTATATACTAGTTCAGGAAGTTTGACATGACAAACACGTGTAAAGTTTCAGACCAAATAAATTTCTTTTTCGACCTTTACAACCAGTGCTTCTTACATCTGGGTTAATGGCACTATCCACTACAATATTATTATTGTAATGCTAATCATTATGGAGCTGATTTTAGTGACTCCACCACTAACTTAAAGTTGGCTAAATTGGATCCCTGTATTCATGGAAATTGTTACTTCCTACAAACACAGGGTTTCTGTGACTGATGGACTTTCCTGTCCTTTTGTTTAAAAAAAGATGTTCTTTCATGTGTTCAAAATATTATAAAGCCTTACCACCCTATCTTATTTCTTCTTCAGGGATTATATGACTGCAGAATGTTTTAATAAGAAATATATAATAAGAAAGGAGATAAAAGTGATGAGATCTCACACTGCTCAGAGCACACTCAAGGAAGAAGGAAGATCTGCTCACCCCAGTTCTGATGAGAATTAGGCCTGTGCTCCTTTCAGATCCCTGCTGCTTAAGTACCCTTCTCCTCCATTAGCAAAAATACACTTTGGAAATAATCAAGAATAAAATACTTTATTTCCTTCTCATATATCTGTTGGGCTCTAACTCACTAGGGCACTGTTTCAGTAAAGTTTTTGGACTTAGGTACAAGGCAGTTATATCATTACCAGAGGGACCAGAGGCTTCACATCATGTAGAAGTCCTTCCTTCCCTGATCCCTCACATAATTTAATCCAAAGGAGGGACATCCTATCTGATCCAATTTCTTTGTTTTCATCAATCAGGGCCATATACTTAAAGAGTCTTCATAGGGCCACCACTTAATTATATGAAACTTTCTCTTCCTTTTCTCTTCATCAGAACGTATGATTTTGGAAATGCTTTAATGCCTTCTATATACACCACATAAACTGTGGTGAAGCTTATACAGGGCTACCAAATCTGGGCTGCGAAAACCTAGATGACTAGTACATGGCAACTTGCATGACAGGTGGTCATCTGGATTTCTGCAACCTAGATCTGGTAGCTCCAGTTTATAGAAGTGGGGTTAGCATATCATATTTTATACTTTAGTCTAATCCTTTACCATGCTGTTTCAGTTGGAGTAATTCGATAGCCTAGAATATAAATAAGCAAATGTATTCTTTTCTTTTCTTTTCTTTCTTTTCTTTTTTTACTAAAAAAAAAAAATCTTCCAGATATTTGGAAAGAATTGGCAAGTAAATATAGATTGTTGCTTTCTATTGTGTTAGCTCATCAGCAGCTTGTGAATTGCTCACAAGTAAAAAAAAGATTTCTGTTTTGAACTTTTTTTTCCTAAATTACTTAGCCTGATTATTAAATCATATTAAATAGGAAATGACCGTACTGTCACAGTAGAAAGAATCTGGGCATATGGATGAATGAAATTAATTCATTGCTTGGAGAATTAAAGTTCTTCAGCAAATGCCATAAATCTTCATGATCTATATAAGTGCTTAAAATTTTAGCATTTGGACATTACATTTAGTTGAAAGATTTTTTTTTTTTGAAGAGCAAGCTTGTGCTTTTAAATAACTCTCCGGTGCCAATGTTCTGTAAATCTTTATACATAAAGTTGTTCCTATTGATACTCATAATAACTTGCACCACTTTGATATCCTATTGATTTGCATGTTACAAACAAGAAGGAAATTGGTTTGGTTAAAAAAAAGTGCTTAATATTATAGCTTGCTGGCTTTTTTCTTTAATTTTGTGGGTGCTATTGATTACTCATATGTTCACAAATGAATTTCTATTCATGGAATGGTACCTTCTCTTGTTTTTTCCCCCTGGATCAAGTTAGCAAGTTGTGCGTGCGATGCTCAGGAACAAGAAATTCATTCACCTGCCAGAGGTCATCATCTTAGCATGTGGACATCATTGGATGCAAATTAATTAATGTGTTTTAATATTCACGGTTTTTCTCAGCATGTTGCCTAATGAGTACTTTTAATGGCATTTAGGGTTTTTTTTAACGGTGTATAAAAGTTAATACATTTGTCCATGCAAATTATCTGACATGGACTGATTTCTGCTCAGATATGCAGAGAGTAATTTATGTTCCAACAAAAGCAGTTTCTTAGGTGAGAAGATCACAAGTGGGCAAAGGATACCCCTATGCCAGGTGGTTCACTGATGGAATTTCTCATGCAGTACTTGTAAGACTATAACCGAAGTACCTTTAAACAGGGCCTATGACGAAAAAGAATGGGGGAGAATTGGTTTTGTTTTATATAAGAAACCAATTCCCCACTTACTTTCTAAAGGATACCTAAAGAATATGAGATACCTATACAGTATCTACACTGACTTCTCTGGATGGATAAATATGGGATGAAGTGACCATTATATAATCATTTTATTTTTCCAGATCACAGTATTGTACTAACTATGGTTTTGTGTGTTTATTCCATAAATCTTTAGAGCAGGGGATACAGTATTCTCTGTTCCCTGCTCAGATTGCAATTTTGTCAAAAGCATGAATTACATTTTGGGAATTGCTCAAGCTTCAACATAAATCATAGCTGAATAATAATGCCTTGTTGCTTCAAGTTTTCTTAAAAGGCACAAGTTATTCTTCTCTACTGGATTCTCCTCTTTCACAGAAGCTCTAGTTCCTGCTGGCTTAGGGGATTATCTAATCCTCAAGGATCAGTCAGGCTAGTTAATATCTTATCCTCACACAAGATAAAAAATGTGGCGGGCCAGATGTTGATTGAAATTTCTTTCTAGGGACACAAATAGCTGATTGAACTTTGCATCATGACAGCTGGGTGAATTAATTTGTCATGTTTGGGGGCTGATAGTTCTATAATTATGATAACCCCCCACAAGCTGATATACCAGGCAGCTTTTTGAGAATGGCACAGTGTGTAATTGAGTTTGCTGGTGATCCCAGAGCCATGCTCAGAAGGAATGTTCACTCTTAACAGGTTTATTATCAAAACTGAAATCATATATATTTCAGCATCCATATCCATACAGTGGCATTCATTAAATAGCGTGACCGATGCACTAAAGACAAGTTCATTTGATGACAAAGTAACGTGGCTTATCTTAGTCTTTTACATGAAGCTGCTGGATGATGTCATCCAGCAATTTGGGAGGAGGCATCATCAGTATGCTGAAGATACTGAGCTTTATATCTCCACCCCAGGTTGTCTGAGTGATGCTGTGGAGGTTCTGTTTCAGTGCTTGGAGGTTGTGGGGGTATGGGTGGGGTGCAGAGGCTTCAGCTCAACCCAAGCATGACTGAGTGGCTCTGGGTTTTAGACCTCCTGGTTCCAGGGACCTTCTATCTTTGGTTCTGGATGGGGTGGCACTGCCCCAGAGAGAGCTGGTGCACAATCTGGGGGTCCTCCTGGAGTTGCGGCTCCTACTCAAGGTGGAAGCAGTGGCAAGGAGAGCTTTGTACAACTTTGGTTTGTGTGCCAGTTGCACCCGATCCTGGACCAGGGGTCTGTGCTTATAGTCACTCATGCCCTTGTGACCTCTAGACTGGACTACTGCAATGTGCTCTACATGGGACTGCCCTTGAAGACTATTGAGAAGCTTCAGCTGGTGCAGAATGTAGTGGTGCAGGCAGTTAATAGAGCTGGTTATATGGCGCATTTGACATCACTGCTCTGCAAGCTGCATTGGCTCCTAGTGTACTTCTGGGTGCAATTCAAGGTGCTGGTCATCACCTTTAAAGCCTTTTATGACTTGGGACCAGGGTACTGAAAGGACTGTCTGCCATGGCGACCTCAGAGTCAGATGAGGAGACTGACAATCAGCAGCCAGTTCCAGAGTTGCTGGATGAACCGCTGCCTGAGAAGCTGCAGGCAGAGGAGGTGGGGCTGTCTGGTAACCAGAAGAAACAGCTGCCATCAGTCTCTGAAGGTGAGGAGTCTGAGCTGCCCCCCTTCCCAGTGCAAGGGCTCGCCCTGTGGAGAAGAGAGCAGAGCAAAGGCACTCTGCAAGATTCCTCACCAGAAAGGAACCTTGCCCTTCCAAATGAGCAACACCAGGGTTGCTTCTATTTAAGAAGAGCAGCAAGCCCAAGCCCCTCTGTTGGAGACAACCATTCGTTTACCCAGACTCGATGTGCTTTGACTCCCGATTTGAAACCTTGTGTCTTTGACTCCGGACATGGACTGGCTGATGAACCTTCTATAATGTTTGGACCCTTGAACTTCACTTAACCACTCTTGTGACATCTGTTTTGGATTGGAATTCTTTTAAGGCAAATTTGCTGAACATTTGGGGACTTGTTTCTTTACTGTGTGGGTGTGTGCATTTGCACTCACGTTTCTTTTGTTTATTCACAAAACTTGTCAGTAAGGTTTGCAACCACGTGTCTGTGTGCTTGTATGTGCTTGGCCTGGGACAGGACTGTCTCTCCATGGTTGTTTCTACTTGTTCTACCCAATCCAGCAGGAAGGGCATGCTCCAGGTATCAATGGCTAAGAAGTGTCAGCTGTCAGGGCCCAGAAGAAGAGCCTTTTCTACTGTGATGCCCGCCAGGTAGACAGACAGACAGACAGACAGATCTTATGACCATTGTCATTACCTCTCAAGTTACATCAGGGTTATAATTCAGGTTTTAATAGGAGGGCCAAGATTTTATAGCAAGGCCCAAAGTTGTGCCTTGGATGCACTCAAGATAAACAGCACAATCCTACCTAGGTTATTCTGAAGTACAGCATTCGGTAGGGGTTTTTATGTGAATATTGAATCTTCCATTCCACATACCCCTAAACAGCCTCAAGGTTTGCAATACATGAAATACTTCTGAATCACTTAAAACGTGTTCTTAATACCTGTAAATTTAATCAGCAGTCCTTAGCAAGTGCTAAAATTTTAATAGAAAGAAACAGTCCAAAGTACTTTTAATTAAAGGATGGAATGAAAGATTGTTTATGAACATGGATAAGAGACTGAAGTCTGCCATAGTTAAAAATTTACGTAACTCTCTGGAAGAATGGGAAATACTTTTTAAAGTTCCAGGTAGCAAGAAATATACAGGCAAAAATATATTAATCCAGGTTTTACCAGTGCTACAACATGTTGCCTGTTTAGAAGAGCTTTGTCCTTGCATTTATCACATATCTGAAACAGAAGCTCGGTCAGGTGTCCCACTTCCTGCTGTCACCTCTGCATTTTAAGCAAGGTATGGGTATGGCACACCTGTTTAGATTAAGAGTTCCACAATAATAGTTTGGATATTTGTTCTAGAGAATCTACAGGTGAAACTCGAAAAATTAGAATATCGTGCAAATGTTCATTTATGTCAGTATGGCAACTCAAAAGGTGAAACCAATATATGAGATAGACGCATTACATGCAAAGCGAGATATGTCAAGCCTTACTTTGGTATAATTGTGATGATTATGGTGTACAGCTTATGAAAACCCCAAATTCACAATCTCAGAAAATTAGAATATTACATGACATCAATAACACAAGGATTGGAAATAGAACAATATTGGACCTCTGCAAAGTATAAGCATGCATATGTACTCAGTACTTGGTTTGGGCCCCTTTTGCAGCAATGACTGCTGCAATGCGGCGTGGCATGGATGCCCTCAGCCTATGGCACTGCTGAGGTGTTATGGAAGACCAGGATGCTTCAGTAGCAGCCTTCAGCTCCGCTGCATTGTTCAGTCTCATGTCCCTCATCTTTCTCTTGGCAATGCCCCATAGATTCTCTATGGAGTTCAGGTCAGGCGAGTTTGCTGGCCAATCAAGCACAGTAATCCCATGGTCATTGAACCAGGTTTTGGTACTTTTGGCAGTGTGGGCAGGTGCCAAGTCCTGCTGGAAAATGAAGTCAGCATCCCCATAAAGCTCGTCTGTGGAAGGAAGCATGAAGTGCTCCAAAATCTCCTGGTAGACGACTGCGTTTACCCTGGACTTAATGAAGCACAGTGGACCAACACCAGCAGATGACATGGCTCCCCAAATCAACACAGACTGTGGAAAGTTCACACTGGACTTCAAGCATCGTGCATTGTGTGCCTCTCCATTCTTCCTCCAGACTCTGGGTCCTTGGTTCCCAAATGAGATGCAAAAGTTGCTCTCATCAGAAAAGAGGACTTTGGACCACTGGGCAACAGGCCAGTTCTTTTTTTCTGTAGCCCAGGTAAGATGCTTCTGACGTTGTTTGTTGTTCAGGAGCGGCTTGACAAGAGGAATACGACATTTGAAGCCCATGTCCAGGATCCGTCTGTGTGTGGTGGCTCTTGATACACTAACTCCAGCCTCAATCCACTCCTTGTGAAAGTCCCCAACACTTTTAAATGGCCTTTTCCTGACAATCCTTTCCAGGCTGCGGTCATCCCTGCTGCTTGTGCACCTTTTTCTACCACACTTTTCCCTTCCACATAACCTTCTATTGATGTGCTTTGATACAGCACTTTGGGAACATCCAACTTCTTTTGCAATTACCTTTTGGGGCTTTCCCTCCTTATGGAGGGTGTCAGTGATGGTTTTCTGCACAACTGTCAGGTCAGCAGTCTTTCCCATGCTTGTGATTCCTACTGAACCAGCCTGAGAGACCATTGAAAGGCTCAGGAACCCTTTGCAGGTGTTATGGATTCATTAGCTGATTAGAGTGGGACACTTTGAGCCTAGAATATTGAACCTTTTCACACTATTCTAATTTTCTGAGATTGTGAATTTGGGGTTTTCATAAGCTGTACACCATAATCATCACAATTATACCAAAGTAAGGCTTGACATATCTCGCTTTGCATGTAATGCGTCTATCTCATATATTGGTTTCACCTTTTGAGTTGCCGTACTGACATAAATGAACATTTGCACGATATTCTAATTTTTCGAGTTTCACCTGTACACATGCTCCTGCTGATGTTACAGTAATGCATTGGGCAAGGCTGAGAGACATATTTCCACTTTCCCTTCTGCCTATTTTTTATTTCTTTATTTGAAAAAAATGATATGTCCTCCTATATTACATAAAACAACCCTAGGTGGCTAACAAACACACAAATTGTTAAAAACAAAACATTAACATTCCAACAGACCATAATAGTAACCACTCATAAAACACAAACAGTTCTGGGCTCACTTCCCATCCTGACCCAACATCTGACGGAAGAGCTAGGACCTAACTTCTGGAAGGCAAGAAGGGTGGGGCCCTCCATATCTCAGCGGGGAGGTATTCCATAGGGTAGGCACAACTACAGAAAGGCTCACTTCCTAGGTCCCACTAGATGACATTGAATAGAGGGGACCTGCAGTGAGCTCACACTATTCAGCCTGGTGGGATGGGTAGAGAGCTGGTGCCACAAATAACCTGGCCCCATGCCATACAAGGCTTTACAGGTGATAGCCAGCACCTTGAATTTCATGGCTGCAGTCACCAGCTCTGTGAGTTTCTTTATCCTAGGGAGATAAAGTTTGTTATAGCTCCAGCATCTCCATTTATTTGCATTGGACTGGCACTACCTTTTTGTATAATCTTGGCTTTTTTAATCCTAGTATTGAGCAGCAGGCTAGCTTTTGTACTGTTTTCATTCATCTTAAAAGTACTTTACACAAAATCATTCTCTATATCTTTCCACTATATCTATCCCTGCTAACCATCTTTTTTTCCACTATCTCCAGCGTTTGCACATGCTGGTTTGTACATATAGAAGCATGTTGAGTCACTCAGTTATAATACATTTAAACCTACTGGGTCTCCTGGGTGCCCATTTAGCCTTGACCACTGCTAATGAGAGCCAGTTTGGTGTAATAGTTAAGGTGCTGGCCTAGAAACCAGGAGACTGTGAGTTATAGGCCTCTCTTAGGCACAAAAGCTGCTGCGTGACTTTGGACCAGTCACTCTGCTGCAAGAAGATCGCACAGACTGACTACAAACAATGGCATGACGAAGTAGCCACAATGGTGCATTGGAATATCTGAAAGAAATACCATTTGCCTGCAAGCAAGAACTGGTGGGACCACAAAAGAAAGTAATAGAAAATGAAGAAGCTAAAGTGCTTTGGGACTTTAGAATTCAAACAGACAACCACCTGCCACATAACTTATGGCTGCCAGACTTAACAATTGTTGATAAGAAAAACAAAAAAGTCTGGATAGTGGACATTGCAATACCTGGAGACAGCAGAATAGAAGAGAAAGAACTGGAGAAAATCACAAATTACAAAGACCTGCAAATAGAAATAGAATGACTGTGGCAAAAGCAAGCAAAGATAGTACCAATAGTAATAGGTGCCTTGGGTACAATCCCAAAACATCTGGAGTACCACTTGAAGACCATCAGCATTGACAAAATCAGCATCAGTCAATTGCAAAAGGCAGTTTTACTTGGAACAGCTTCCAAACTGTGACGATACCTTTAACACCATCAAACAACATCTTCCTCTCCCAGGTCCTTGGGAAGGACTCAATAGGTGGATAAAATGCCAAATCCAGTCTAAACATCTGGCTGACTGTGTGACCAACAATGATAATAGTCAACAAGGACCGCACTAGGTGTTGGAGTTCCTGGATATCTGGTGACAAGTGGGCTACAGGACTCAGGACTCTTAGCTGAGCAACCAGGGCCAGCAGCTGTAGGACTACTGGAAGAAAAGTTGCTTACTCATTGCAAATATACAAAGACTGAAAACAAATAATGAATGGCTATTACAAATCAGGTCCAACGAGAAGAGGCTATCTGAAAAGAATGCATCAGTTCTGGAAAGAACAACATCCAGAATCAGCCTATATCCTGCAACGATACCTTTAATAGTAGTAAACAACAACATCTGCCTATCCCAGGTCCTTAGAAAGGATTCGATAGGTGGACAAAAATGCCAAATCCAGTCTAAACATCTGGGTGATTGTAATAGTAATAATTCTGGCTGGGAAACTTAGTCACTGTGACAGTGCTGGAAGAATAGAAAAGAAATAGATTTTAGTTATGGCGAGCCTTGGTAATCCCTCTTTTTTCAAACATATTTCAAATTGTTTTTTTATTAGCTGATTCTTCCTCCTTTAGGTTATCCCCAGACATACTATTTGTTAAAACCTGCCAATATAAACTGCCTATGGTCAAATTCAGCTGTTCTTCCATATTCAGAGGAAGGATACCATTGAAGTCAAGTGGTTAAAAGAAAATCAAATGGAAAGGTTATAAATTTTGTTTGCCTGAAGAAGGGATTAAAGAAAGCTTTTGACTTGAATCTTAGCTAATGCCAAGATTTTATGTTATCTTTCCAAAGGGAGAGACATCTAATGCTTTACTGTCAGTCTAGACTTAACATAAATCTTCATATACAGTAAAGGGTATCGCAAATGACAGATAGACTTAAATGAGCAGTTGCAGGGTGTGTACTTCCCTCCTTACACTATCTCAAAAGTCTATCATTTTAGGGGACTGATCTAAAATGAGTTACTTTGGATATTCAAATAGTGAGTTCACACATTCCCAGTTCACCACTTATAAACAGAAAATGTGGAAAGCAACCCTTGCTATCCAGGTTTGATATCTGAAAAACAAGGATGATGCATTCTTCAGTTTGTGATGTGCATAAGAGGAAGAGATAGGTACGTTCTATGTGCAATATGAAAACCACAGTATGTGTGTGTGTATATTATATTATATTATATTATATTATATTATATTATATTATATATTACATTACATTACATTATACAATACAATACAATAAATATAATATAATTGATAGAAATACATTAGGAAGCTGAAAAGAACTTGATAAATTTATTTTGTTAGAATAATTTGTGTGCCTTTGTATCACACAATTAAAGTTTATTTAGAACAGCACATTAGGTTACAACTCCCCAAATTTTGGCACTTGCAGTCTCAACATGTCCTCGAAGGCTTCTGATTGGAGGCTTCCCAATGGGGTAGGCAAATTTAGCATAAACAACCTATTCTGCTTTGCATACTATGAATACATTCACAATACACTGAGCCATATACTGATTAAACAGTCTGAGTTCATACAACACACTAAGCTACCAAGAAAAAAAAAGTTTTACGCTAGCCAACATTAGCATATTATTCAAACACAGCCAGTATTTTCTAACTTGCCTGGCTAGGCATGTCACGTTAACACAATTTGTGACTCTGAGACATTAAAGTTATGTCATAGCAGTCACTTGGATCCATTCTGAATATTGGTTTTTTGGCACATCAACTCATGATGTCCTGGTGTTCGTGTTTTCTCCCTCGGTGAAAATCTTCTTGATTAATGTTTCTAGGAGCCACTTTATAAGTATTTTAGAAGGATTCCCTCAATTGAACACACTTCTGCTGAATACTGAGTCCTCCTCTGCTATCTTAGCACTGATCCTATGAGAGTTCCTCAGCTGGACCAAATATATAATCGTAGCTCTTCTGGTTAATTCAGCTGTCCTAAGTTTGGTATATGTATCTGGAGAGAGAAACATAGGAACACACACACACACACACACACACACACACACACACTGGCATTGTTCCAAAACATTTTGATTCCTGAATAAGTATGAATGCCCACTCCCCATTTATTTTATAAATCTAGTAGTAGCAATTCACCACTTTTAAATAGTTACATGAAAGCTACTTATTCCCTGAGATGGAATTGCTTCTTCCATGCTAATAGTGGGATTATTGACCTGTCCAAATATAGCTGTTTTAAGACAGCAACATATTTTTTCTTCTCCCGCCTCTCCTAACTATAAAGATAAAATGTCACACCACACAACTTCTGACACATTAAAGTTTGACAAGGAGAACACATTATGAAGAGGTCAGATGAGCTAGGGTAACATTGCTAGGCTTTCTCTGTATGGAAATTTTGACAAATATTTTCTTTCAAGCTCAGTGGGCATGTCAGAAATCAAATGCACTGTGAAACCTTCAGCGTCCTTGCTTAGAAATGTTTTGCAGTGGAAACATCCCTTGGGGTGGGAGAAAAAAAGCCATACAAACATATTTGTGGCGACAGGCTCTCATGATTTCCTCCTTTGTCAGTGTGTCTGGCCTAGTGGAATCGTTACATGTGTTTCTGTTGTTTGGAGCTCTGCAGGGTCACGACACATCCTTCAAATCATTTTCTCCCTTCCCTTTTCCTCGCGATCAATGGAGATGCAGCCCACAGTGGGGTGTAAAATGATATTCATGTATCTTTCACCAAGAAAGAGGTGGAGACGTGAGGAAAGAACATTTGTGATAAGAGGGAAATCAGAGCAAGATTGCTTTTGATAAAAGATTGATGAAGAGGTGTTCTGGGTTTGCGGGAGAAAACATTTGGGGAAACAACGGGTGCCCAGAGCTTTGATAAGGCTTGCACAACATTTTTCATTTTAATATTTATTGCTTCTTTGGAAATTGATAGGCAGCTGCTGCATGATGAGGTCATGAAAGGAGAGGTTATTTCAGGAAAATTCATTATTTCTTTCAGTTCCCTTCTCTGTTTCAATATTAGGTATCCCTCCCATTTCCTCAACTATTTTTAATGTAATTTTCTGCCAACATAAACTATTTAGGCATTTATCCAGCACATAGGGGAGCTTGAAATAGTTTCCTGACCAACGTAAGCCTAGAAGGTTTCCTTATTTAGTGGATAATTAGATATCCATTAACCGTAATTTAGAACCTAAATAATTGCTTATGATTCCAAATATAGAACAAGAAGATCATAGTTTAGAGTAGCAGTGGATGTACTCCCTTTGACTCAGTTACAAAGTACATTGGCAATTACAAGCATCATTGGAGAATGTGAAATGAAGAAAAAAGAAAGAAAATGGGCTATTTAGAGTAACGTCTTTGTACACTGATGTGGGTATATGTGTGTGGGTGTATATGTATAATTTACTGTCTCAAAGTTGACTTCTTGCTGCTGCTGCTGCTGAAGATGATGATAATGACGGTTATTATTGTTGCCTGCCGCTGCCCATGCTGAAGCATCTTGAAGCAGTTTATAATAAAAGCAGAAAATACATAATAGAACAATACATTACAATAAATTAAAACAATATAAAACAACATTGGGTGAGGTGACACTTCCTCAGACAGACCCACTGTGCTGTCTGGGGTCCTCCTGGACTCACTGCTCCTGCTTGAAGAGCAGGTGGCAGTTGTGGCTAGGAGGGCCTTTGTACACCTTCAGGTTGTGCGCCAGTTGTGCCTGTTCCTGGACCGGGAGGCCCTGCTCACTGTCACTCATGCCTTTGTGACCTCCCATCTGGACCACTGCAATGCGCTCTACATGGGGCTGCCCATGAAGATCATTCAGAAGCTTCAGTTGGTGCAGAATGTGGCAGCACAAGTAGTAAACAGTACCAGTTATTCAGCACATGTAACACCTGTACTCGGTGAGCAGCATTGGCTTCCAGTGTGCTTCTGGGTGCAATTCAAGGTGCTGGTTGTCACCTTTAAAGTTCTTCATGGCTTGGGACCAGGTTACTTGAGGGACCATCTCAAAGTAGTTGGCCTCCCAAATATCCATGGGGAGAATATTCAGGAACATCAATATCATTATAGAGAAGGTCTGCCCATAAGCAGTTACCAGATGGCATCCCACATTTTTTGGTACATGTACCAGGACCAATCTGACAATCTCATTGATTAACAAGCCTATAATAGTGAAGGAGATCTGACAGACAACTTGATCCCAAACTGTTTAGGGCCTTGAACTTAGCTCAGTAACTAATTGGTGGCAGTTAACATAGACATAATGTGTGCATGGCCAGTGCCCCACTCAGCAACCTGGCTGCTCTATTCTGCATCAGCTGCAGTGCAACAGTGGCTACACATGTAGATAGAGAACACTGCAATAATCTAAATGTGAGTTTATCAGTGTCTGAACAATCATAATTAGTCTGTCCCTGTCCATGAGGGGATTTTGTGGTAAACCAGCTAAGGCTGGGAATAGGTACTCTTAGTCACAGAGATCACTTGAGCCTTCAGTAATAATGACGACTCCAGGAACACCCTCAAACTATATATTTATTCTTTCTGAGGGAGTGTGGCTCCTTTTAGAACAAGTAAACTCCCTAATTCCTTATTCCTGGGAACCACCCATCTACAAGGTCTCCATCTTATTGGGATTAAGTTTCAGATAATTGGCCCTCATCTACCCCATCATTGCAACCACATACTGGTTCAGAACTTGCACAGTCTCTCCTGATTCAGGTGTTAAGAAGTAGAGCTGAGTGTCATCTGAATATTTATGATGATGATCCCAGGGTTGGTTTTTTATCCATCTGTCTGTCTTTCTATCTATCTATCAATCAAATAGCAGCTGGGAACAAAATAGCATTTTGTGGCACCAGAAAGCATCGCTATCAGGATGTTCAGGAACAGTCACCCAATACGACTCCCTAAAATTGTCTCTGTAAGTTGGAGCAGAATCAGTGGAGCACATCCTGCCCCCCAATTTACAGAGATATTTCAGGAGAATATCATAGAATATCATATCACATTCCCTCTTCCACTTTCCTGCAGAAGGTCATCTATCAAGATGGCCATGGCTGATTTACTCTCTGAAACAGGCCTGAACCATGCTTCATAGGGTTGAGAAATAAAGGATCCTGTAAAAGTAACTGCAGATAAACTCAGATCTTGTTTAGTACGCCAAGCAGAATAGCTTCCCTTTGGAATACATTCCATAGTTATGAACTGAGGAAATTCACATTCAGAGCCTATTATTTCTAAATTTCAGCAGTCAGAGTTGCTTGTATCTTGATTATTCACTTAGTTCTCCATGGAGTTAGAGCCTCTAAAGGTTAGTAACAGTCCTAATGATAGTATTTCACTTTAGGAATCATGCTCAAACACAAAACTATGGTTTACAATTGTCCCAACTGAGGCTTCTGAGTTTGGTTTGCTAGCTGATCACAAACCATGATTTGTCATTGTGATACCAATAGTAAATCAGTTTAAAATTGCTTATTACGTTTGTATTTCAAACATAGTATTTTGGCACAAGGACTGAATTGAACCAATTTAAATATTTGTAAACTAAATAAGGAAAAATTCAGTAAGTTCTGTCCCTTGATAATTTTTATTAAGCAGCTTTGAGTAGTGCCAAGGCTCCCTGTTTGAGTATGTGTGCACACAGCAGTCTGTGTTCTCTTACACGCAAAATAAAATTTGAGTACCTACATAAATACAGATAGTCCTCACTTAGCAACCATAGTTAGGACCAGCAACTTCATTGCTAAGTGCTGCAGTCGCTAAGAGGAAAATTACATGACCACAATGGGCTTGCAGCATCATTTCCCATTTGGTCGTTAAGTGAGACATCATCTGAACATGTCTTGTGATTTTACTTCTGTGTTCTCCATTAACTCTGCTTGTTGCAAACTGATTGCGAAGCATGCAAATGGTGATCACATGACTGCAGGACACTGCGATGGTTGTAAATGCAAGGACTGGTCACAAAGATTTTTTTTATACCATTCTAACTTTGAATGAGGCAGTTGGTAAGCAAGGATTACCTGCAGAATAAACTATTTTTTATTAATAATAGATATTAAAGACTATCTACAAATGCAGTTTATTCTAGTTTGAGCAAGGAACTACATTTTATATTTCCAGCACAATGTAAAAATTTCATCCCTGCTTTTAAAATTTTGGCATATGAAAAAAAAATGACTATTCCAGAAAGGAAGTGTACATGATGGGAAATGCTCCAAAGATTAATTTACTCTGTTTAATTTCTTATCCTAGTTTATTTTATTATTGATGGAATATTGAACTTAGAATAGAGATATTTGGCTTCAGGTTTCTGAGCCAGATAACATCTTTCATCTCATACTATCTGTGGAGTTATTGTGATAATCAAATAAGAAAACTTGGTGTTGTTGTTGTTCAGTCGTTAAGTCGTGTCCGACTCTTTGTGACCCCATGAACCATATTGCACCAGGCCTTCCTATCTTTCACTGCCTCCCTGAGTTTGCTCAATTTCATGCTCAAAACTTGGTGTAAGCTGCCCTTATTTATCTGGAAGAAGAATACAATGTGATGAAGAATAATGAGTTAAATCCAAAACTCATGTTCCTTAATAAATTACCTCCTTTAAATCTTCCCATTAGTCTCATACTTCTTTCTTTTTGCTTGCTTCAGATGATATTAATCAACCCATATTTGGGCTTTGTCAATGTAAGGTTCACCCTTAACTATACATCACTTCTCTGTTATGGCCCTTGTTTAGGAATGGTCTTCCCCAGGAAGTTTGTTTTACCTCAACCTCAGTGGCCTTCTAGAAATTGGTCAAACCAGAGTTGTTGTGAGGATTTTAATCATATTCCTCTACCATCCAAGTAAAAAAAGCATCCTGTGTTATCCAGTCCATTTGAATTGCATTCCATAAGTTAGCATGAGAAACATGGAATTTTTCAAACAGAGTTATGTTTAAGCCAAATTTGGGGGGAAATGTTCAGGTTCTGCCAGTTAGATCTATCTTCCATCTCCAGTAAATGATTGTTGCATTAGTCAGTCATCAGCAGAAAATCAGAAGAACAGCACGTGTACCTAATCAGCAGCATTCATGTCAAACCTCTGTAATCTGTTATCCTGAGTATCATTTGGCAGATTGCGTTTTGTGGCTCATGTTCTTCATCTATCTGTGCTGTTCCCTTAGTGATAACACAATTATATCAGCATGAACGCTGAATGAAGGACACACCTAACTCACTGACATTACAGAAATTATTTTTACTTTAATAATGGAACATTCTAGATTCAAAGCAAAAACTAACACAAACTTGTGAAAATGCCATTTCTCTTTGTGCTTATTAGATTCAGCCTTCCCTTTTAATTGAATGTACAGACACAGTATTGATTGTGCTTGGAACAATGGCCCAGAGTAGATGGGCTAACTATAGCCCTGCAGCTCAACTAAGTTGCAAATTTCAATAGGTAAAATAAAGCCATTTACTTAATCATAGAGTTGGGCAGTGCCTAAGAGGTCATCAAGGCCAACCCCTGTCACCACTGCAGGATCCACTGCACTATCTCCGAGAGATCCAGCTTAAGTAAGTTTTTATTCAAAAAAATATCTAAGGATTTTACTTTGGAGAACACATTCTTGAGGGATTGCTTCCTGGAAAGTCAATCTCTACTTTCTGGAGTTCCTTTTCAAGTCAGTTAATTTACCACATCCTTTTGAGAAGTTGTTGTTGTTGTTCAGTCGTTAAGTCGTGTCCAACTCTTCGTGACCCCATGAACCATATTGCGCCAGGCCTTCCTATCTTTCACTGCCTCCCTGAGTTTGCTCAATTTCATGCTCATTGCTTCAGTGATGCTATCTAGCCATCTCATCCTCTGCCGTCCTCTTCTCCTTTTGCCTTCCATCTTTCCCAACATCAGGGTCTTTTCCAAAGAGTCCTCTCTTCGCATTAGGTGACCAAAGTATCTGAGCTTGAGCTTCATTATCAATCCTTCCAATGAGCAATCAGAGTTGATTTCCTTTAAGATTGACTGATTTGACCTCCTAGCAGTCCAGGGGACTCTTAAGAGTCTTCTCCAGCACCACAGTTCAAAGGCATCAATTCTTCGGCGTTCAGCCTTCTTTATGGTCCAGCTCTCACAGCCATACATTACTACTGGAAAAACCATAGCTTTGACTATGCTTTTTTCGCATAGTCGGCAAGGTGACGTCTCTGCTTTTTAATATGCTATCTAGGTTTGCCATAGCTTTCCTCCCAAGGAGCAAGCGTCTTTTAATTTCATGGCTGCAGTCTCCGTCTGCAGTGATCTTGGAGCCCAAATAAATGAAGTCTGTTACTGCTTCCATTTCTACCCCTTCTATTTGCCAGGGATTGATGGGTCCAGATGCCATGATCTTAGTTTTTTTAATGTTGAGTTTCAAGCCAGTTTTCGCACTCTCCTCTTTGACCCTCATCAAGAGGCTCTTTAGTTCTTCTTCACTTTCTGCCATTAGGGTGGTATTGTCTGCATATCTGAGGTTATTGATGTTTCTCCCTGCAATCTTATTTTGAGAAGTATTGACTTCTAAAAATACTGATAGGAGTGTACTTCTCTGACCAGAATCTTCTATTTTGATCTAATTCCCTGAGAAGGTTGAGTTTTTCTGTATACCCTGAGAAGCCCTTTGTTATCCAGAGACCACCTATATAACTGTCCTTTTTGAAACACTTTCCTAACGAAAGTTGAATCAAAGTCATAGGTTCCCTTGTTTATGTTTTCAATATCCATATCTATGAACAAACAGGGACCTTTCCCAAATGTTCAGAATAGCAGATGGAACCAGTAGGGAGAGTGAATGTGCATGTAGAATTAATAACAATCTGAAATGATAAGCAGGTGCTCAAATTCAATCTGGTAAATAACACCTCTAGGTGTAACCTGATTTTATTCTTAAGTTTTTGTTTTTTAATACAAAAAACAAAATGCCTGGGATCCAATGAAATATGCATCTAGTTTGCACAACCAGTTTGATGGAGACCACTGAGACGTGTGTTACTTGACTGGCAGTTCTTAATGCCACCTGCAAGCTTATTTTAAAACTAAGCAGGATATCAAAATCAGTTTGTGATGAATTATAAAGTTCCGCCATTAACTTCAAGTGCACAATCTAAATGGCCTTACAGGACCTTAGATGTAAGTTAAGAGCTTATTTTGCATAAGATATAAGAATTATACAAATGATTAAATTTGGTGGCTTTCACAATATGGACATATTGTTAAAAAATATTGATCTCAAGCAGTTCTTGATCCTGAATTGCCCACTTCCCATTCTATTCTTGAAGATCCTCCAAGGCCTTGAGGTCAGATGTGGGCATCAGAGGAAAAAGGAAATTAGGAAAAAAAAAAAAAATCTCTTCCTCTGTTTATGCCAGTGGGGATTTCACATGATCAGAGTTTCTCTTACAGGGGCTTTGGATCCAAAGAAGAGGTTTTGGAACTTTTCATCTCCCCTAATTAATTACAATTAAATGTTTAACTATCACTCACTAAAATCCTCAATTTCTGCTTTTTGTAGATATTTCTTTGACTGATTGTTAAGATGCAATGTATTCCACTATGTATAGAGGATTTATCTGAACAGGTGTTCTGGAAAACTGGTATTTCTTTTTTTACATATATATAGTAATTTTATTAAACATTACAATTAAAAAGATAAAAACTATAAAGCAAGCTGAAAAATAGAAAAGAATGAAAAAAATAGAAAAGAAAGAAAAAAATAAGAATATAATAAAGAAAAAGAAAAGAAGTATATAAAGAAATGACTTCCCCTTCATCACAAGTATAAACAATTTTAGTAATTTAATCCCCTTCTCTTAAAATACAACAATCTCTTTTTCTCATATCTCATCTCTTTTCTATAAGCAAATCCTTAAAGCCTTATCATTCAGTTCTGATGTCAGCAAAAGTCCATTAAGGTTTACCAGAGATAACAACATATCTATTTTAACCTTAATCAAATAAACCAACTTTATATTCCTTCCTTTTACTTTTAACAATCGTGATCTTTAATCCCTTCAAATAATATCCTATAACTTGATTTTTTTTCATTTTTTCTTTGTCCCTTCTCATAAAATTTTTCAAAACTTTAACAAGTCTCTTTCATAAATCCAATATAGGAAAATTATCCAGGTCACTCTCTTGGTTTGTTATTTGTATATCACTTTTAATTATTAAGACATCAGCTGGTTTCTTTCGTATGCCCAGTGTAGCATCTTTTCCCATATCATTCTTGTAGCCTGTCATTTTTAAATCCACTTTCAAATCAGTCTCAATCTTGTACAGTAAAACTTGTTCCTCTTCCATAACATCTTTTAAACACAGTCTATCTATAATGGCAGGCAATCTTAAAATTAACTTCTGGGTCCATTGTTCACAAATATCTTCAATACATCCAATGTTAAAGTGTTTAACTCCATTCTGTATTAGTAAGTCAAATTTAAATGTTCTTCTCCTTTAATTGTAATTTTCAGTTCCTTCTGGTTCCCTCTAGTGTCCAAACTTCAAAGTCCCATCCTATCATTTATTTATTTATTTATTTTAGGAATTCAGAACCACAGCATTTTTCCCATGGGAAGGGTTCTTATGATTAATCCCAAAGTCTTATTTCAAATCCATCTGAACACTTAATCCATTTGTAACTTTCCAAAATCATGTACTAATCATCCTTTTGCTGTTTATTCCAAAAAAAGAAATTTTTAAAAAGTCCTTAAACTAAATTTAAAACTTCTTTCACTAAGGATTGAAGGAAACTCACCTGGTGCTATAAAAACTTGTCATTCCAGAGGTTCCTAATAGCTGAAAAGGAATTAGCAAGCAATTTCCTAAAGTGATTAGAAAACAAAGTATGCGAACCCTGTGTCCATAAAGGCGCTGACTGTGGTTTGGGCGAAGATGGTGTTCATTTGACTCTCAGAACTCTAAACTCACTAGAGACCACTGTCTTGCAGTCTCCTTGTGAGGCAATCCCAAGTCTTCTTGTCCGGAGAGGAATCACAAAGAACCAGTCCACTCGCTGGCTCTTTATCCTGCCACAGTTCAGTTTGTCATTTCTTCCCCAGAAGTCCCCGAAAACTGGTATTTCTTCACCTTCAAGGTACGCTTTGAATATGTCATTATTAATTTTAGCCATCAACTGAAGTACATTTACTATATTCAGTCTCTTTATTTTCTGGAATAGCAAGAATAATTTCCTCCTACGAAGAGTGGAAAAGTTCTTGATTCTATGGAATTCATTTGCATATAGTGCCTCAGAGTGATTGAGAGCCTCATGATTGCATGTTTTTAAAGTTTGCTTCCTTTAATTTGCTATCAATTGCTATTAGAATTCCTCAGAAAGAAAGCTGTAAAACTCTAGTAGCATTTTGAGCTCAGAAAAGTAATGAATAATTTCATGCAGATATTGCATATACATAAATGTGTCTCTTATCTTTCTGACTGACATTTAAAAGAAGTGAAAGTACAGAAACAGGAAATATTATTTAGCAAAAACTACATACAGATACCCTAGCAAGCTTTTAAATGTCTTTTGGCATGGTTTTATTTTGTTAACATTGCCCACTTAACTCACTGTTTTTGGCATGTACTAGAAAATATTATACTTTGTGAATGCAACCCTCTCACCAATAACTTTTTGCTATTATTTTGATCTCTGTATCTGTGTTGGATTATATATTGTGCAAATACAGTAATTTATTGCAAGTGTAATTTTGATTTTAGAAAATGTAAAGAAAGCATTTGCAGAAAGTTAATGAGACCTCTTAGGTATATCTGTACTTCATCATGAAAACAGTGTAGATTCAAGGAGCTCTAGCACTGTAATTCCAAAATGGTGTTTTCATAATCTGTGTAATTAGATCCAAGCTTATGTCAAACATTATGAAGTAAGTTGGTTTACAGTAATTTTATTAAAGATTATAATTGCAACAGTAAAAACTAATATAAACTAAAAAAGGTAGAATAAAAGAAAGAGTAAAAGGTGCAGAAAAGAAGGAAAAAAGGAAAGAAGAGAAATAGAAAAGAAAGAAAAAAAAATAAGAATATAGTAAAGAAAAAGAAAGGAAATATATAAAGAAGAGACTTCCCCCTTCATCACAACAAGTATAAACAATTTTAGTAACTTACCACCTTCTCTTAAAATACAGCAAATGGTCTCTTCTTCCCATATCCCATCTCTCATCTATAAAGAAATCCTTAAAGCATTGTCACTTCAGTCCTGGTGTCAGCAAAAGTCCATTAACATTTACCAGAGATAACAACATATCTGTTTTAACTTTGATCAAGTAAACCAAATTGATACTCCTTCCCTTTACTTTTAACAATCTTGATCTTTAATCCCTTCAAATAATATCCTAGAACTTGATTTCTTTTCATTTTTCTTCGTCCATTCTCATAAGATTTTTCAAAACTTTAACAAGTCTCTTTTGTAAATCCAGTAAAGAAAAATTATCCAGGTCACTCTCTTGGTTTGTGGTTTGTGGTTTGTATATCCCTTTTAATTATTAAGATATCAGCTGGTTTCTTTTGTATGTCCAGTGTAGCATCTTTTTCTATGTCATGCTTGTAGCCTGTCATTTGTAAATCCAATTTCAACTCAGTCTCAATCTTGTCAGGTAAAACATGTTTCTCTTCCATAATTTCTTTTAAACACAGTATCTCCATAGAGGCAGATGTCTCTGTTGACACTGTTAAAATTAATTTCTGGGTCCATTTTCAAAAATATCCTTCAGTATGTCCAATGCTAGAATATTTTGCTTCATTTTGTAATTATAAGTTTAGTTTAAGTGTTCTTCTCCTTTAATTGTAATCTTTAGTTCCCTCAAACTCCATCTTATGTCCAATTTTTAAAATTAATTTTAAAAAAATCAAAACAAAACTATTTCCCCATGAGAAGGATTCTTTATAATTAATTCCAAAATCTTATTTCAAATTTATCTGGACCCTTAGTCCATTTGTAAATTTCTAAAATCAAAGTTTTAATCACCCTTTTGCTATTTATTCAAAAAATAAAAACTTTTTTTTTTAAGTTCCTAAATGTGTATTTAAAACTTCTTTCACTAAGGATTGAAGGAAACTCACCCGGTTCTGTAAAACCTGTCCTTCCAAAGGTTCCTAATAGCTGAAAAGCAGTTAACAAATAATATCCAAAAGTGATTAGAATAAGTAATATGTGAAGTCAGTGTACTTTCAAAGGCACCGACCGTGGTTTGAGCAAGATGGCTATTCCCTCATCTCCCAAACTGCTAGAACCACTGGAGACCACTCTCTTGAGGTCTCCTCATGAGGAGCAGCTGTCTGGAGCACTTATGGGCGATCTCACATCCTCTCCTTGTCTGGAGAGGAATTATCGAAGAGCTGGTCTACTCACCAGTTCTTCATTCTGCGACAGTTGTCAGCTCTGCTTTTCAGAGCCGTCTTCAGTCTGCCATTTCTTCCTCTAGGAAGTCTGGGAGTCCCACATTATGAAGTAAGTTGGGAAACAGTCTAGACTGAATTTGAATTTTTGTACAGGAACAGAGGTTTTGCATACATTAATGGATTCTGATAATAAGACATTGTACTTGCGTCATTATTTGTGCTAGTAAGTCTCAAGCACGTAGTGACAGGATTTGCATTAGGTTTCAGGCTCTGTAATATCCCATTTTTCCTGAGAGAGTGAGGAAAAGGTGGGAAAGGCTTTTTTGACCCATTTTCTAATGCCTTGTTTGTCACCATTTGGTCATGCAGCAAAAGTAGAACTAGCAGATCTGGGATGCAAGATCTAGATGACAGCAAAGAAATATGGAAACTGCTATTTCCTGTCATCTAGTGGTGGTTTGGATTTTTGCACTCGAGTTCTTATAATTCTAAGTAAAAGTAAAATTAATTGGGCAGGAGGATGGTCATGTGGTTTTTCCCTACTGATTTTCTTTCTGTGCACAGCAGTTTGAAGATACATCATGCAATCTGTCCTCTGAGTCTTAGAGGGAAATAATAATATTGCAATCAAATATAGTGTTTTTACTTTTTTCTCTATTGAAGACTTTTTATGTTTCTTTTTTTTTTTTTAGTGTGTTACTTTATGTGTCTCTGAATTCTGCCCTTGAAAATTGATTTTACATTAAAGTGAATGTGGTACTTTGAGTTTTAAAAGCTATTTCATATGTGACAGCTTTGTCTAGTGTTACAGTCTCAGCTCTGTAGTAGTTATTAATTTCTCAATTGTTACACAACCTAATTGTGTCATAAAAGAAAAACTATTCTCTTATAGTTGTGCTTACTGGAATGGTAAGTATAAAAAATAGCATGAACTGGTTTTATACTGCTAGGCCAGACTTTATATAGTGCTATTTACTTGTATTATGATTTAAATGGCATTATTATACATTTACCATGTTCTATTTTTATTTAACCAATACTGGCAGACCCATTTCCCTCTGTGCACTAACAATAAGTAAGATAAATCTGGAATCCACCATAGATTGTTCAACATTTTGTGTTGAATCGCAATTGGGATCTAGAAATATTATATCAATGAATCAGCTTATACTAATTATATTTATACTAATATATTATCCCATCTAGGTAACAAAATAACACGTTCTTCTCTCTTATATGCTATTTTATTATTGCAACCATTCTATGAAGTGAGCCTCTTCTAAGCAGAGAGTGTGCCAAGCTCAAAGACATTCACTTAAATGTAGAGCTAACTGTAAATTTGAACTTGTGATTTCCCAGACCTGTTACTCAGTACTGCCAGTCTGTCAAGCTCTGCCTATGAATTAATGTTCCATCTCTGCTTCAGACTTACTAATTCTGCCCTTTCCCCAGCCAAATCCTCTGGGTACTTTTTTTTTTTAATTAAGAAAAAATTTTTACAGCTTCAAATATCAGTTTTGTTGAGTACCTTATCTCCACTTTTGCCACTCATTATGGGAAGCAACAGTTCTGAAACGGAAGGAACACAATCCTAAATCCATGCATTTAAAAGATAAAATATTCATATGAACAAATAGATTGAAACTTTAATATGGTCGTCTTTTTCTCTATATGTCACTTCTCCAATGATATGTCCAAAATGGTTCCGAAACAGTAATCCATAGAAAGCATACAGAACAAACAAGGAGATTTGTACTTCTGCTTGAATATGATTTATCTTTTTGATCACAGAAAATAAGGCCATTTGATCTTGAGCTGGATTATCAAATAGCCTAACAAAGCTCAGTCTTACGGTGTGTGATTTTCCAGTAAAAGGTTGCTTTTGCTGATTATGCCAGTAATGAACTGTCTCTAAAAGTTATTACAGTGTGAATAAATATATCTTTAGAACTAAAGAAGGGTTTATTCAATGGTCTTGTGAGACCCCCTACAATTCTCAGGTTGATTTCAGAAAAAAATACTGAGAACCACTGTTGCAAGACACTCTAATGTCTTTATGATAAGGATAGTCCCCAGTTTAAGAACGAGTTCCTTTCCCAAGGTCTGTCCTTAAGTCGAATTTGTATGTAAGCTGGAGCAATATTATTGTATAATACTATATAAGTAGTATTGTGTAATGAACTCAAACCATTGTGTATTTAACTTGAATTTTGCCAGAATAGGCTCCATTCTTAACTATGGGTCATCCATAAACAGGGTGTCCTTAACCCGGGGACTACCTGCATATACATTCAGAAGGAATTGTCACAGAAGCCCTCTAGAAATGGATGGGATTTGGAAAGTAGCTACTAGCAGCTTAAACCCTGTAACAGAATAATCTTTGGTAGGAATTTTGCACTCTGACATGACCTTTAATGACCATTAGTTAACATAGTAAAATATTTATGGAGTAAAAATATCCTCTTTTCAATCTGAACACAAAGTTGGACCATAAAAGCATTATATTAGCCTTCTTTGGTTAATAAAATAGCACAGTCATTGTTCTCACAAGTCTCTGATGTCTGGATTATTACTTTTCTTGGAAAGGGTTTATTAAATTCATTTTAAAGAATTGAACATGTTTTCATATTCTGGAACTTTGCATAATGTATCAGTGTAAGTATAACAGTTCTAAATAAATTAAATTAAAACATGCTGTTTGTCAGATTATAACCAGAAAAGTCAGAAGATGGTGGGCGGCAGAGAATGAAGCGAAGCCATATGGCTGAATACATTAAAGAACAAAGTAAACACACAAACACACATACAGAGAGAGAGAGAAATATAAAGACCCCACCAGTGAAACTTACTGAAAGAAGGAGAGAGAATAGAATGGGGAGGAAAAATAATGGAACTGAGACAAGGGAAGAGTCAAATGTTGATAGTGAACACAGAAGCTCCTTTCTTGTTATGTTCCTCCATCTACCTCCATAGCTTCTGTTACAACTTATAGTAATGTCACTAACTCTGTGCAGGCCTTATTTTGGTGCCTAAATACAGGTAGTCCTCACTTAACGATCATTTGTTCAGTGATCGTTCGAAGTTACAATGGTGCTGAACAAAGGGACTTACAACCAGTCCCCAAAGTTACAGCTGTTCAGTCACGTGATCAAAATTCAGGTGCTTGGCAGCCCGTCTGCACTTACAACCATAGGGGCTCTTCAACTCCCCCCGCCCCCATCTCCTCCCCCCCATTTATGCCCTCTTGGCCCCCTACACTCTGTGGCTCCTGCTGCCCTAGCTGACCTTCACTATCTTCTTGTTCCCGCTGCTGACCAAGCATGCCTGGTCTGGCTCTTCGCGAGGGAGCTGCTGGCCACACAAGGCTTTCTTCCCAAGGTCGCACATAGCGGTTTCCTCACAAGACCTGGGGAAGATGGCCTCATGTGGCCAGTAGCTGCCTTGTGAAGGACCAGGACAGGCACGCCTTGTCAGCAGCAGGAGCAAGAAGATGGCAAAGGTCAGCTGGGGCAGTGGAGCGCAGGGCAGCAGGGACCTTGAAGTGCAGGATGGTGAGGGCAACTGTGGCTGGGACTGGGCTGGGGCAGCTGGGGCTTCCCAGGGCAGCTGCGGCTTCACATCACACCACTGGGATGGCTGAGGCTTCTAAGAGTGGCTACAGCCTCCTGCTGTTCTGGGGGTTGGGGGCTTCTTGCAGCCCCAGAGCCACAGTGCACCAAGAAGCCCCTGAGCTGCAGTGTGGCAAGAAGCCCCAGAGCCGCGCAGTTCTGGGGCTGCTTGTTGCCCCACAAGGCAGGGTGCAGGGCAGCCAGAAGGGCAGAGATGGGGGGGAATAGGCAGTTGGGGGGAGTTGAAGGGGAAGCAGTCTCTTACCTTAAAAGGCCATTTGGGGTTGCTGGGAGTTGAAATTCAGCAATCTGTTATTGCCACAGGTTGCCCATCTCTGCTTCTTTGTAAGCTGGGCTTATAGTTTGACTTCAGGCCCTGTATTCAGTATGTGGCCATCGGGAGAATGAGGGTAGCCCACATTCACAACATCAGGGATGGGGGGAAGGGATAGTTGGCTCTGTTTTCTCCTCTCTGGCATGGGAGCACAATGGTCATTCTTTCACATGCATGGAGAACGTTTATCTCTGTTGTTAATTTTAAAAAATGAACTTGAAACTGTTTTGAACTTCCACACATCTAAATATATGAATTTACTGATAAGGAGCTACTAAAATTCCAAGCAGAAATATGATTACTAACTGTAAGTATGCAAAACTTTCTTACAGAGCTTGCCGGATTTTTTTTTTATAAATGCAGGCTTTAGACACCTTCCCCCAAAGAAAAAGTAGTTTATTTATTGCCCTGGCAAATAGATTGGGGCTGTTCAGATGCACCATGGTTTTCTCTTACAGACCTAGGAACCAATGTTCCTAGGACTTCCATGCTCCTCTCAGCCTGCCCTCCCCTGGTACACCTGTTGTATTGTCATCAGAAGCTCCTAACTCTGGCATGGAAGTGAGCATACTTTTTTAGGTTCATGCCTGTTAATGCCGGAAGTGTTAAAATGTAATGTAATGTACATCCTAGTGCAGCTGTGGCTTATATTTATTTAAAATGCAACATATTCAGGAAAAATGCACCAGTTGTCTGTGGTATTTATGTTTACAGTTGATAGAAATTACATTAACATAAAATAACAGTTGTGTTATATGTGTGTGTGTGTTTGTGCTTTTGTTAGATTTATATCCCGTCTTTCCTCTAGGAGCTCAAGGTGGTATAAGGTGGTATTGATTGATTGTCAATTCATCCGTTACAAAAAGTAGCATTAGTGCACATACGATGACATTATCTTTAAGTGTCCTAGATCCTTGGGAAGGATCTGATAAGTCAAAAGTAACAAATTCCCCTAGAACAATCTACGGTCTTTGTAAGAAGCAGAAGCAGCAACAACAATGATAACTACACCTAGGGATCAGGTGCTATTCTAAATGCCAAGTGTTAGGGAGCCAGATTAATATTTGGAGTAGCAGATTATGCATTGTCAGAGCCACCATAGAGAAAGCTGGCTTTCTAGTCCATGCTGCTTCTTTTACTTTACATAACGGTGGAACATGCAATAAACATTTCCAGGATGATTTAACCAGTTGGGCAAACTCATTGTAGACAAGGTAATCCTTAATACAGCCTGTCACCAGGCCATGTAGGGCTTTATAGGTAATAAGCAGCACTTTAAAATGAGCTAGAATCTTACAGGAATCTCTAAGATCTGTGATCTTTGGAGATATGGGTGTTATCCTGCTTTAGCAAGTTTCATTCCTTAACATATTGAGTCTGGATTCTGCCCCAGTTCTAATAAAATGGTCCAATTGTGTCTTGATAAGACATGAGTCACACATAACTGGCACACTAGTCAAAGCTGGGCAGGAATCCGCAGGGACAGAATGAGTGGAGAATGCACTGGCCAGAAGACTAGTCAGGGAAATATATTAGAGGTAGAATCATGCCCAACTTATAGTCACTGCACTGTCTGCCATTTGAGTCTAAGTCAAAGTGCTGGTTCTCACCTATGAAGCTGTATGGCCTGGCATCAGGTTTCATCAGAGGCCACCTTGTTAAATGTGAGCCTAGCCATCCTGTCTGAGTCATCTAATGAGAGCTTGGTGAGGGCTCCATTTGCAAGGGAAATAAGAGGGGTCATGGCCCAGAAGGCAGACCTTTTTCTGCAGACCTTGCCCTGTGGAACATTCTGCTCCTGGAAGTAAACATAGTCCCTACCTTTTGAGGTTCCAAAAGGCACTTAAGACCATTCCTTTTCAACAGGCCTTTGGCCCAGGATGAAAATTTTGAACATCCATTTAGTTTTTATGTAATGTTACATTAGTTTTTAATTGTTTCCTTACTTGTACACTGCTTAATGTCTGAATGATTGGGATAGTCTATAAAAACTATACAATTAAACATAGGCATAGACAATGAGGTGGCACATGTTTTATTACTGGGGGAAAGGTCGTTCTCTTTCTGGTTGCCCCCTTTTTCCAGAAAAAAATGTTGAAAGGTGATGTAGAGAAGTTTGGGGAAACTTTGAGGAGATCTCCATTGGAACAACTGTGGCCCCCAATGTAGAAAAACACAAGTTAAAAGTACTCTTGCATAATTTTTGAATAAAGTGGCCCAGTGGGGTCATATAAAACTTAGTGTATGCAATTCACTTTCCAGTGATACTTATGCAATACAAGGCTCAATGCCATCTTTATGTACAGCATTTTATCAAGGTTGACTGGTTTGGGTGGTTTTGTTTAAGGCATAGAAATGTCTAAATACTCTGACCTTGTTGGTGAAGTAAGTAATGCTCACTTTGGCAATTTACATAGGTCACTTTTTCTTAAGATTCATTACTTTTAACATTCTGTATTAAATGTGTTTGAGAACTATTTAAAAAATGAGGTTGGATGAGATGATAATGATGATTTCAAACTCTAACATGTATGGGGATTTGATTTCTTTTCCCCTCCAGAATTGCGATCTACCCCAGCAAAGTATTGTTCATATTGTTCAGAAACGACAGAAGAGTGAAAATGAAAATTCTGGTGTCCTACCAAGCAATGGAGGGGAACCCAAAAGCCTGACTCGTGTGGATCTCAATACCAACCTTTTGCCTTCTGATTCATCTGGGCTTGCTGTGATTCTGAACAACAAAGTTCCAACTCCATCTGATAATTCAGGTAACTCATTAAAAACCAGCTAAACAAAATGAAACTACCCATTCAGAATAAGCATGTTTTTCATGTTTTTCTTTCTTGTAAAGGTTTCTGGGCAGCTTCAGATTCATGGCATACATATCCATAAGGAGGAACATGTACATGAAGATATCATCATACAAATGCCATGCAATGTATTTGCATCAGATGCTGGGATACAAGTATGCAAGGGCAACATTTGTTAGAGGATAACATTGTACCTGCCATCATTTTGGCATTATTGGGATTTGCTCCTGCTGTTGCTGAATCATAGTCTTTTCTGTACAGTTATCAAAATCCAGAGGTGTATTTTCAAAGTTCCTTTAGCCCACTTTGTCTCTTTTTAACCAACACATACTGCAGTGGTCTTAAGTTTACCTGGATTTTCTCTTGTAATTTTATAGTATTCAAACTCCATTTGGGAGTCAATAGTCAGACATAGTCTTATGCATACATATTTAATTCTCTTTGTTTAATTCTTGTTGTCAACCCAGGAAGCAAACTGTCTATTTTCTCTAATCTCATTTTAAATATTTAATAAGTTTTTTTAAAAAAAAATCTAGCAGAGATAACAATCATTCAGTTCTAGTGCAAGATATTGTTTATCTCTTGTCAAATTCTAATTGTCTCCCAAATTCAGAAGGCACAAAGGAATATTTTAGGCTGAGCAAAAGAATTTTAGTAGAATCTTCTTGCTATCTGGGCAGCACTGAAATCTGGAAAATTTAGGGATCATATCATTGAATTATTTGAGATGCCTTTTAAAAAACAGTTTTGGAAGTTAGGACTAAGAAAGTCTCAAGAGGTACATCACTCAAACCCAGAAATAAAGAAGAACACTTATTTAAAGCAATATCTGGACTGAGATTCTTTTGAGTGTCCAAGTGGCACTGTTTGGCTCTGTATTGGCAGCCTCGTTGTTGCAGCATTGTGTGTAGCAACTGAGCAATTTGTTCAAACAAGTGTTGGAAGTAACTTTTGGCTGCTGCCTCCATTTCTTTGATGCTTTCCTCCCCATGGAGAAGTCCTCCTGAAGACATCACAACCTCTTCCATCACTGTCTCATGATCAGCTACTTCCATTGGAGCAATTAATTAGGTGAACAAACTGAGAGAGTTGCCATAGGGAGCCCACTGAATCCATTCATAGCCAATTTCTACATGAAAAAATTGGAAGAAAAGGCAATAGTTCCTGCACCCCTAAAGCCATCTACCTGATTCTGGTATGTGGATTATACTTTCATGATCTGGAGCCATGATGAAGAAGAGTTCAAGAAATTCCTAGAACATATAAATAGCATCCACCCTAATATTCAGTTTATAATAGCAGAGGAGAAGAATGGCAAACTTGCATTCTTGGACGTTCTGAACATTTGGAAAGGAAATCAATAGTTAGGGCATACACTATTGAAAACCAACATGCATGGATCTGTCAGGTTTAGCCCAGGAAACTCCAGGAGACAATACAGATTCAATCCAGCAAGGATTGATTTGGCTTCACACCATTCACAGAATCTTCCCAGACTGAGATCAGTTCCCAGGTTCAGTAATCAACATGACTAGCATTCCTCAGGGAGGTGCCAAGTCTCATCCTCTTATCTCTCCCTCGCTCTTCGGGGGATGAGAGTACATGTTTCACCCCCCTGCTCCACACTCCCACAGGATCACTGTATACATAAAACTATATAATTTCTCTGTTATTTCAGGTACTTTGAGTTGAGAAACAGAAATAAAGATGGTTATAATGTTTATAGCAATCTCCCCCTTACCAATTATATTGGCTTTGACCCTTCCTGGAGGGGCAATTTTAGAAAGGAGATGATAAGAACTAATTATATTCAGTGACATAATTATTTCTCCATGGTATAATTGGAATTCCATTTTCTTCCCCATTTTATTAAATATACACATGAGCAAGCTGAGAGACGTTTTCTAGAACTTTGCAGTTTGGTGCCAGTAATAGATTCATGGCACATAATCAATCAGTCAATAGACTGATGATACTCAATCTGTATTTCTTTACATGTAAATCCAAAGAAGCCATTTGCATTCTAAAGTCATGTCTGATTTTGGTAAAGTGGCAGATAAGGACAGACATGAGGGAGGTGCTCCTGATCAAGGAACAGGATCAGGGAACAGAAGCTTAATCTGTATTAGATGGGATTTAATGCCCCAGAAGACTCAGACATTTGACTTGTGAATACTTATGGATTTATCGTTAATGTAGCTACTCAATTTCATATCTTAATTGTATCCATATTAGCCTATTTCAGTGTGGAGGGTAATGTGGCTGCTTTTGAAAAGTGATTGCAAAACTTCATCTGGTCCAAAATGATGTGGCTGAACAATCAGTTGGGACCAGTTGTAAGAAGTTTCTGCCCCTTCCTTGTTATGACAACTTCAGTGGATACCAGGCATGATGAAGAGTGCTGATTTGGACCAACAAAATTATATGATTTGAGAGCAGACTATTTGAAAGGACAGATATTTATAATGGGTGCTTGCGTATATTTTAAGTTCCTTAGGAATGACTCATCTCTCTGACTCACAGCTATCAAAGATTCATTCGTTTAGACTGTCATAAATAATCTTGTGTCTTTTTCAATTGGGTAGTATAAGGAAAGAAAAAGAAGTGGAAGGAAGGAAAGGAAGGAAGGAAGGAAGGAAGGAAGGAAGGAAGGAAGGAAGGAAGGAAGGAAGGAAGGAGGGAGGGAAGGACACAGTCCCCCCTCCCCCCCCAGTGACTCTTCCCAGGCTCTGGAACACTGGAAAAAAAATATTTTTTTAATTGCCTTACAGGGATTGGATCAATTTCAGAAGGGAAAAAAAAGTATGCCTTCCAATTGGCAGGAACATTTGCCTCATCCTACCTTCTGGCTCTTGGGCTTTAGTTGGTATAATATTCCTTTTACAATTCCTTTAAAGGGAAAAGTAGTCCCTTTACAAAAATCACTCAAGTTGTGGTTTGTTTTGTTTTTGCAAGTTATCAGATAAATATATACCACCCTGTTATTTTACTTTTAAATCCAGCTAGGATTGATCTGGTTCCATTTGTTTCTTTGCAGATCATTGAAATGTACAGCAAATAGGCTACCAGAACTGGTCTGCAAAGATCAGATCAGTACCCCAAAGAGTTGTTCAATTTAGACATCAGGGAAAGAACAGAACTGAAAAATATTAGATATAAGCATAAGAAGAAATGAACATGAACAAATGCTTCTATGCCTACTTTAGCCCTCATTCTAGCTGGTCATTTATTATTCTATCTAGAATATTAAATTTATCTATTAAGTAGAATTTGTTCATGAACTTATAAAAACTGCAGGCATATACTCAGGGCTTAACATGAATATGTTATTGATATTGCACATAGCATCTAATAGGCGCTTCAAGCTGGAACTGAGTGCAACCAAGTCCTTTGAGCTAGATAAAGAGCAAAATAATCTCTTGACAGTACCTTCCTGGAATTATAAGGACAAGGATTCTTTCAAAAGACTAAAAATTGTTCGGTTATTGAGCATCTACAAAAATGTTCTGAGACTCATTTTGCCTAAGGCAAAGAAGCAATCAAAATTACGGGACTGCTTATCACATGTCCAAACTTACACTGTCAAATTAGTTTCAGGTCAGGAAACAATATGATGCTTATCCATTTTAGTGTTGCATTAATCTGAATATTCAAGACCTGAAATAATCTGTGGGTTTTATTTTGGTGGGGGAAGGAGGAGGCAGATACCTTTTTCTTGAGAATTCCATTGAAATGTGAGCACTGATTCGTCTAAAGGGCCTCCAGTAATCCATGCACTTCTATAGTGATACAGTGCAGTCGGAGCAGCTATACATGCTCAACAAATGAATCATATCCACCAAGAGCACAGTTACTACTATGTATGACCTTTTTCATCTTCCCTCACAAAAACCCGGATACCTAAAAATGTACCATTTCATATCAGAAGAAGTCCTTATGTTCAGTACAGAGGGGGTTTTTTATGTTGAAACTAACATTTCAGACGAACAACTTGCTTGTTCGTACTAATCTTTCATGGATTAACCAACATTTGATGGATTAAAATAACATGATAGATTGCAATTAAATCAGCTTTCATCCATGCTCATTGGTCGGAAATAATCATTTCAGGAAAGAGGTGAATTTTCTTCAGTGTTCATGTTACACTGGGTTATCTTTTGAAGTTTTATCAAGCTGTAGGTGTAATGATGATCATAACAAACTGTTTTTCACAAATCTTATGTTGTTTTTCCCCAAGATAGGTGGCCATAAACGAATAGGCATGTAGTATGTGCATTTTTTTTCTTTACATTAATATGATCCAGGTGATAAATTGCAGCTCTTTTTCCATCAATGAAAGATCGTTTGCTCTCTGAATAAAAAGATTAATTTGCTCAGTACAGAACAGATTTATGTACTGCCTGCAAGTATAAAAGAATAATCTTTGGGAATTTTTGTAGAAAAATCCCTTTTGAGATTAAGGAACTAAGAAGAATCAAGCCTGGTCAAGCTGACCAGGGCAAAGCTGAGAGAGGAGATGAAACATATGCTTTTTTGCATGTTTCTCTGTGTGTGTGTGTGTGTGTGTGTGTGTGATAGAGAGAGATGATGATGAAGAAGAAGATGATGATGATGATGAATTTGAGTTATCTTTAGAGGTGAAGGAATTAGTGTTGTTCATTCTAAGCAGAAATAATCATCTCATGCCCACCGTTTATCAGCTTCAAAGGTTCTTCATTCATTAATAGTACATTGTACTTCTTCAAAAGAAGGGGAAACGTGAAGAAGCAGATTCCTTTGTTCTAAAGTACATGGATCCTTTCAAAGGATGGCTGAATTTGTTTTACTTTCTACATTCTGCCCCATAGACAGCCAGTTTGGTGTAATGGTTAAGGCACCAGGTTAGAAATCAGAAAATGGTGAGTTCTAGTCTTGCCTTAGGCACAAAGCTGGGTGATCTTGGGCCAGTCACTCTATCTCAGCCCTAGGAAGAAGGCAATGGCAAACCACTTCTGCAATCTTGCCAAGAAAACTGCAGGGACTTGTCCAGGCAGTCACCAGGAGTCAAGAGTCAAGACTGATTTGAAGGCACAAAATAAATAAAAAATTCTGTCCCATATTTCCACTGATTTGCCTTTAAATTTGATATTTATATACATATTTAAATTAAAATACACACACACATTTTCATACAGTTTAAAATGTGTGTCCATTTTTCTATGCAATTTCCCCTAACATAAAACTTCTGTACACTATTTTCCATAAGTATACCTACTTTGTATGCAGCTTTTTTTATCTTAATGCATTAATCGAACCAGATTGTTATTTTTACACATGTCATGTATATGGCATCTTGCATGACATTTGATTCAAAATGGCTCTATTAATACTATTCCAGTTCTATTTTTGGGTTTAACAAAACAATTATAATAAGCATTATCTGCAGTACTTTAACAGAGCAATTGTTCCAAACTCTAGGAATTGTCATATTATATAAAAATACATTTAAATAGATTCTGATTTCTTCCTGTTGCAGGGGAAGATGTACAAGATTTATATTTTTCGGGGGAAAGTCTATTTGTTGAAATGCTACATTTAGAAGTCATATTTCTTTTCAACTCTCAGAGACAATCTGTTTTACATTCCAAGGCATAATATTTTATTATACTTGGGATGTGTGTATCTGGGCAATGTGCCACAAAAACCCATCAGACTCTTAAATTTGGTGCTGTGGGAAATGAGATTTTGTAAAGTAACCCACATTTTAATTAACTAGTTTCTATTATTTAGCAAGTGACAACTGAAAATGTGAGATAATATGTCTATATCTATAGATATGTCTACCAAAAGTATTTTTCTAAGATTGTTGAAAGCAGCCATGCTTGTTGCTCTCTTTATTAAAGTTCAGTACTTTTGCTTTGCTCTCTGACATAGTTCTAAATCTCATAATTTGCGGCCCCTGTTGACCTTCTAGAAAGACCAGAAAGTGCTTTTATAAGACATTAACATAATGGAATCTTTTTAAAATAAAATGATACATTGAGACTATTTCAGCAAATGGAATGCAGACCATGTAATTTATTGCAGTCCATGCCAGTGCTAGGAACCTCATTCATATCCTAGCTATAATAAGAAGGGTTCCATTTCCCACTCCGTTCACTTTTTACACATTTGCCAAAGAGATGGATGTACTTTTGAATCAAGCCTGAAATTCTTTGGGAGATTCTTGACTAAATTGCCAGTGATTAAATTCTCTCATAATTTGACATTATTTAATTGGAATCTCATTTCTTAACTGGGATTGTTTATGGTGGGAAAGGTAATAGAAGACAACTATGATCATCTTTTGGTTCATGTGGAAGAATGAAATTGCTAGCCTTTTGCATTTTTATTCTCCTGTAACACTTATGAGAGCAGTGGAATGTGCAGTTAATGGCAAATCCAATCTCAAAAGAGTCAAGCAGGATTCTGGAATATTTTGCATGGAGCTTTCATTTAAGAATGGAAGCAGTTATAATTGGTAATTCTGCCAGATCACAGGCCATTTAAACTGTCTTGGGAGCTTCCAGTGTTTCATGAGAGTATCGCAGATCAAGCTGGTTTCTGCCTGGGTGAAGAAGTAAACAAGGAGTTGCCTTAAGTAATAGCAGCAGATATAGATAAATAGGGAAGGTTCCATTAAAATGTATCTGACCTAGAATCAGGAATGCCCCATATCCACAAAACTGCAGGAGTCTATGCATAGGAATTGGGAGGGAAGAGGCTTAGGAGGGGCAAGTGGCAATACGAGCATTATAATGTCATTATAAAATTGATAAGGCTTTACATAGTTATGAAGGTGGTGTACATAATTGTATCATGCATATGCTGTTATTTTGACATTGTGGCTGGTTACAGATGCCTATGAGTTTGTGAATCAACAGTCAGAGGAAAAATCTTAGATTGTATGAAAAAATATACAGGTAGTCCTCGCTATCCAACCACAATGGGGACTAGAATTTAGGTCGCTGAGCAATTTGGTCATTAAGCAATCAGAGCTGATTTTATGACCTTTTTTACAATGGTCGTTAAGCAAATCACTGCAGTCATTAAGTGAATCATGTCATTAAGTGAATCCAGCTCCCAATTGACCTTTTTTCCCGGAATTCGCATAACGACCATGTGATGTGCTTAACAACCACGTGATTTGCTTAACGACCATGGTGATTTGCTTAACGACCATCATAAAAAGGTTGCAAATCATGATCACGTGACCATGGAGGTCGTAAAGCAGTTTTCCCAAAACTGTCGTAACTCCAGACTGTCGTTAAATGAGCAGTCATTAAGTAAGGACTACCTGTATAAGAAGCCAGTTTTTGGAAGAACATCAAAGGCTGGCATAGAAGAGGGGCAAGAGGAGCAAGATTACCTGTTTAAGCCCCCCATGGATGCTGTTACTCCCATACATGAGATTCTGAAATATAGGAATGGAAGATTCATTTCCTTCTCACCTGGGTCCCTGTAAGAAGAGCCCCCATTTCCTTTTGATTTCATATAAATTGTGTTTGGCTGTATGGTCTGTATTACAAGCAATTTAATCAGTATTCCAAATTTGTTCCTCTGTTCCTTCTATCCTGCCACAGTATTAACACCTATCAGTTTTCAACCTTGCTTCGCATGTGATTGCAACATGGTCTTGTTTCTTTACAACATTTGTATAAATGCTTTTATCTGTTTGCTTGTCTTTTTTTGAGCTGCTATCAACATTGCCTTTGCCTTAGGAGTAATGAGTTATGTGCATACTCCAAAATTTAGTTTATTTTATTTTTCTCTTCTTGAGCTGCCTAGTAAAGTCATTTCTATGAATGTGATGCAAATGAATTTCTGATCTTTGTATATTCTTCAGTCCTACTTTAAACACTATTGGTCTGAAAAAGAAATGATAATGTAAGACTTTCTGTGAAGTAATCTATGAATCTTTCTGCATCTATGTGCCCCCTTTTTTTTTTTCTGAATCAGACCATAGGTGTTGTAGGTTTTGGAGTGATTTTGCAGTATTCACAGAATCACATAAACAAACCCTTTTGGGAGAGGGTATGTCAACTGACTTAAACACACGCATGTATTCAGCACAAATATAATTCTAATTGTGGTAAAAGGAGTTCTGTGCTCTCAGTCCTGCTTACTAAAAAATAATACCAAAAAATTATCATTGCTATTGTCTGAGCACACAATCAAATAAACAATAGGATTTGGAGAATTAAGCCCATAAAGTCTAGGATTTGGACTGATAATGGATCCTGCTTCTGGAATTCTGTATATTATATATACTACTTCTAGGTCACATACAATTTCTGTGTTATCTTTCCATACAGAATTCTAACCAATTGATCGACATCTTTCTCTTTGTCAAAATAACCTTGAAAGACCCCCAAACCAATTGCTTACTTTCTTTCTTGGTGCTGTGATGTGAATATATCTTTCAATGGCTGTGATACATCTCATACATTGATATGCAGATGTCCTCTGTGACAGTTGTTATGAATATTTAACACAGTTACAATTTATTAAGGGTTTATAATACCATTCATAACATACTTACTAATTCATAAGCATGTCTGTGGCTTTTATGTTCTATCAAGTATTTATCACTGACCCTTACGAGGAAGTGTTACAGATTTTTGTGAATAATTTATATATTTAATATAAAATTTAATGCTCCAGATTTCTGTTGAGGCTGCATTAGGCTTCGTGGCATTTATTTTGTTTCCCATATGACATATTCAAAGCAATGATTCTTCAAAGCTCTTTGATACTGGTTTTGAAACTCTTCCCCTCCCCACCCCAAATAATTTGCTATGTGATTCGCCATAATCTGATTCTATTAGGAGTCTCTTTTCTTTCCAGAATAACTGCAGAACATTTACATAGTGTTAACTAGTGGTGTCCGCCACACAATATTAGATTAAAACAATTTAAGGTGCTCCTCAAACAATGTGATTCCCAATCTTTTCCTCCTTAGTCTACGGGTATTATATCATGACCTTCAATCCAATTATTTGCTATTATTGAGGATCAATATTATGTGCTTCTTGTGACCAATTCCAGTTAGCATTTTAGTTGCAATATTTAAGAACATTTATAGCAGCCTTTCCCAACTTTATGTTGGATGACAATCCCCAATTCAATCTGCATGGCTATTTGGAGAATACAAAACCCAGTTAGGATATTGTGAAGGGCCAAAGCTAGACTATTAAGGTCATTTGTTGACATGCTTAATTAGCAAACATACACAAACTTGCATACATGAATATCCATTTTTTTTTCCTCTGAGTAGATTCAATGTTTTGCCTTCCAGGATAGAAAAAGAGAGAAGTAACAACATTGCCCTAGAAGATGGTTTTTGCCCCTGCCTGAGGGCTGGAGGGATGGGGTGGGAAATTGAATCCATCTCATATTTCTTGATGTGATGTCCATTCTGTCAAACATGATGCCTTGACTTATTGATACCTCTGCTAGTTAATTCTTTGGGAAGATTAAATGAGAATATAGTCTTCCTACTAGCAGATTGGTCAACTAAAATTTCAAGAAGGTTTGCTAAATATTGTTTAGTTGCCATTATTGCAACTTTGACTTGTTAACCAGTGAGTATATCTGGTACTATGTGTTGGAAACATACAAATACATTATGTTGTTTGATTTTAATTCGATTTAATTTTTACATTTGGTTTGCCTTGTTAAGTGTTCAGTGAATTTGTTCTTTGGATTATTAGTCTTGAATTGCAAATAAATCTATAATTATTATTGTACAAATGAATCATACCATACCCTTTAGGGGTAAGAGTTATTATGCAAAGTGCAGAAAAGAAGTAAGAAACAGTAAGCAAGAGAAATTAAATGCATAAGAATGGATAAGAAAAAGAAATATAGCTAAATCTAGTTTACACCAACACTATTCATTCTTTTTGTGCCTTTCTATCCTTGCAGACCATCCTGGCTTCAGTGATATCCATGCACCAATTCATATGTGGCCTTATGTTATTTAAACATTCATCTCTCTCTTTTTGAGTATCTTATCTGTGTCATCCAACCGTGATTTTCTCTGTCTTCTTCTCAAGCCACTCACTCTTCTTTTACTTATTTATTCTGCAGTTTGATCCTCATTCATTGCTTCTATATGACCAAACATGTCAGTGTACATTCTTCAACATGCTTTTCTGTACTGCCCTCTCACTCTTGTATTTAATCCAGATTCATTCATCACCCATTCATTATTGACTCGCTCTCTCTTTTTTTACACAAACACACACGCAGCTGAAGTATCCCATTCCCATGAATTCAACTTACTTTCATGTTTCTACTGAGATACCAAACTCTCACTTCCATTACCAAAATGGCAGGAGCATTTTCTTATGCACAACCATTTTCATTTCTGGACAAACATTGTGGAAGTTAAAAGAAAACTAGAGGACAACAGGGTGAATGAGGCTGACTGCAGTTTATTGGCATATTTCGCACCAAGGGGAGAGTTCAGCTTATACTTATATAAGGTAGTAAACATCTGTTCATGCTTTAAATTAGTCACCCTTAAAATCTATGTTCCTTCAATCAGTGCTGTGATCTGTAAACTTGTAACAAGATTCTTCTTTATTCTTAAAAAATCATGCAAGCCTTTGTTAAGATAAGGTGGTTTAAAAATCTTTAACCTGTATCCCTAGAGACGATTAAGTTTATACAACAAGTTACATAGTAACACATAGATACACATACTTACTTAGTGACACATTACATGGTTTAGGCTGTGGTTATATTACATAGTGCATCTCATTCAGCATCCATGCTTTTCATTACAAAATAATTCTTCTGGTAATGCAGCACTCCCACAATGTTCATACTCATGACAGATCACATACTACCCAATACCTTTCTATGAATATTTGCATGTCTTAATTTCCTCCATCCGTTTTCCCATCTTTAGTAAGCATTCTACTAAGGTACACAAATTGTTCTACTTTTTCATCATTTAAATATAACTTGCAGTTGCTCACATCATTTCTTTTTCTTGTATTTTGACCGCCCATCTGATATACATGATTCTGGGGGGCTAACAATTAAAACAAAATGAAAACGAGATGGAATAGCCAAAATTTAAACACAACATCAGTAGCATAACAATAGTTGCTGAGAGCATTCATAACATCCCACATTCAGGTCAACCATGAAACATGCTCGCCTATATTGCCAGGGCCCCAGGCTAGATAGCAGAGCCAAGTTTTTAATGCCTTGTGAAAGGCCAGCAGGGTCGGGGCAAGTTGGTGCACGTCTAATCTCGGGGGGCTGATATTTCAGATGGTGGGCGCCATGGCAGAAAGTCCCACCAGATGGAACTCTCTAGTGGATGGGACCCAAAGCATGCCTCTCCTGCCTTTTCCTTTTCAAACACAGCTACCTCGTTCTTCGATACATTACTTTTCAGATCTATACTCCTTATTGCATCATATTATATGTATAATAATTGTTGCAAATTATTCAGTTTCTCAATCAACAACATGGCATTGTCTGTATGCAGACATATGCATATATTAATGTTGTTAGGCCTGGGTGTACTCTTAAATTATTTTATTGTATTAAATCTATAATGTCACTTGTATCTGAATTGCATATGATACGTCTTTCTTTTTCCTTTCTTCTCTCTGTGTGGTATTGGACTGTGATATAGATTGATTAACTTTCTGGGTTTTTTGCTGAATGGTGAACACTGCCATGCAGCACTGATTGACTGCTACTATTATTATAGGGTTTTTATGAAAAACAAGATCTATGTAAAACAATGGTGTTGAACTATTTATATGCCTATGTCCTTCTTATGAACATAAATATGCTAGAATACTAAAACCTAATAAGTAAGAATGATAGGAAATAATTGGCTAATGTCAATAAGGGAGCTAGCAGGTGAAGATCAAGAGGTCATGGACCCTTTGAATGCCAGGTTATCTAGAGATGCGGCTTCTGCCAGTCGCAGAGACCCACAAGTTGGAACCTTGCCTGAAGGAACAAATGCCAAATCAGACCGGGTGATAAAGGTCCAGTCCAGAGTTCCAAACAGCCAAGGTGAGAATGGACTAGAGCCAATCAAGGGCTTAGCGGCAGGGGTCCTCTGAAATTCTTCAAAATGATTCCTAATATTCTGTTTGAAAATGGGGTGGGGGGAGGTATATGCTGAGGATCATATCATGGAAACTGGTCACTTTGTTCTTCTGCTTTAGCATGACTTGGAACTTGCATGTGAGCAGTTGGGATCTGTCCACAATCAGCTTCTGGCCACTTCTTTGCTGTTAGAACTGAGCTCTTCTACCTTCTTGGACCATATAGCCAATTTGATTTCTAGTGTGTCCATGTATATGGGCATCATTTTGGTTGTTAGAAGATAGCATTAGCAGTAAAGAGATCATTGGATTGGCAGAAACTGGTAAGTTGTTATCCTGCTTCATTTCCTAGGCCATATCATCCAACATTTTCCTCCTTACTGTTTCCAACATTGATATTCCATTCTTCAAACCCAAGGAACACATCTTGCATGTTCGGCCAATTTCACACTGGACTTAACCATAAAATTCATCAGTTTCCTCTTCTTCTGCATCAGTGGTTGGA
This sequence comes from Liasis olivaceus, assembly GCA_030867105.1. Lineage (NCBI taxonomy): Eukaryota > Metazoa > Chordata > Lepidosauria > Squamata > Pythonidae > Liasis > Liasis olivaceus. The sequence continues at coordinate 256,222,536 of CM061349.1, read as the reverse complement.
ACGCAAACTTGGGTAATTGTCATATTAAAGGATTATTTCTGAAATCTAATTAATATTATTTGGTCATTGGCTGTGTTATATCCAAGTACTGTCTTTCTTGTAACCTTCCTATAAAAGCAACAGTGTTCTTTTTTTCTTTTTTTAGTATCCTGAATAAAAACAGTAACATATATTGATGAAAGTGCCCAATTCTAGTCCATTTCAATTTGCTGAAGCCTGAGATGCTAATGTATAGTCAATTAATTTCATTTTTCACTATATTACTAGGAAACATGCTTCTTATATATATTCATGCTTGTACATTTGAGGTTCCCACTTTCATTTTGTCTTTGCAGCTTTGGAGTTTCTTTTTGCTGCATGGCAACATCATATATAATATAGCCACATCATAAACACCATTTCTGAAAGATCCTGAGCAGCTTGTTGAATGTCATCCAACCTGAGGGACCTATGATCTAGTATTATATTATCAATCACTTTATCTTCTCTATCCATTTAGTTTTCTTGGTAAAATACAGGACTGGTTTAGTGTTGCCCTCTCCCATGCAGTATGAATTTATGCCCTTCCCATTGTCACTAAAGTTGCCTCCAGCATCTTCCTATATTGATGCTGCCCATTATACGCTCCTGCTTGCTTTAGCTAGACACCTGGGATAACGCCTTGGGTGACCCTGATAGGATTATATACTCTTGGCATACAGTTCCAGTGTTCCAGGAACACCCCCCAGCCACAATAAATCAGCACCTCAGTACCTGAAGGGGTTGAATAAAATAAGTCCTGCATATAAATCAATGTAGAACAAGTCCAAAATATTTAAAAGGTCACCAGGATTTGAGACTATATATATGAGTGGCTGGATAGCATAGTGGTTAGAGTGCTGCCCTTTCATGCAGGAGACTGGGCTTCAAATCCTGGCTGGTACCTACCTTACCAGTAGGAGTCCTTGGGCAAAGACCCCCTAACACTTCACCTGCCTTCCTTGGATATGAGAATGAAACCAGCTATGAGAGTCATGCCGGCTCAGATGTCACCCAGATTAACAAGGTCCGCGCCAGATGTTGGGGAACCAAGACAATCTGATGATAAATGGGCTACTGGAACAAACCATACATGTATGAGACAAGAGAACATGAAACTGATGGAATGCTACTACAACAGTAGACCTAATGAGAAGGGATATATGAAACGTATGAGGGAACTATGGATGGGTAGAAAACCTACATCCACACTAACTGAGAAACAGTTAGTTACCCAATGCTTCAACATAGTGAAGAGGAAGCTGCTCTCACAACCTGAGATAGACCAACTACACATTGCATCCTGGACTCAAGAAGACCCAGAAGAACAATTGGATGGACAGCCAACACCAGAAGCTGGAACCTCACTGCCACCCCCTCCATTACAGAGCACAGCAGCTGATATGAGGTATAAGATCATGGACAAACTAGCTACAGTCAACCCTCAAGACTGATTACCAAGGCTCATTGGAGAAGTACCATCAGATAGTATGCTAGAAGATGCCAGAGCCCTCACGATAATCCCTACTACTACCATAACTCAAACCAATGAACTGGTATACACTACAGTGCTATAATCCTGGAGATGCTTGACTACACAATCAAGAACAGCAGTAATACCCCCCCCCCACCCCGGAAAATGAGGTTGGAGGCTAAGATCAAGGTAACTTGGAGAGAAGTTATCAGCTGATGGAATTACAAAAGGGTGTGGAGATTAAGGATAAGACTTGGCTATTGAAAAAATACAAGGGCCTAACTCCATCAGAAGCCCTAGAGACTGCTAAACAAAGACTCACAGGACTGGCTACCGGGCTAAGGAGTTACACCAGAGAAGCAGAGACCAAGAAGATAAATGCCCTGTTCTCCAAAGAACCATCCAACATGCACTCCCAACTGCAGTGCAACAACACAGTAACAGCAGAGCCACCAACAACAGAAACTGAACAGTACAGGAAGAACACATAGAAAGAGAAGACACATAACAGCAGTACAAAGTGGCTGCAGGACCTGAGACCAGACCACCGCAATCTCCCAAAACAGGAACCCATCACCATCACAGTAGCAGACATCCAGCAGAGGGTCACGAACATGAGGAGGTGGATAGCACCTGGCCTGGACATGATCTGCAGCTACTGGCTAAAGAAACTAACAGCAGTGCATGAACGCCTAGCAGCACAGATGAACCAGCTGCTAGCAGCAGGCTCCCACCCAGACTGTCTAACACAAGGAAGGACATCCTGATCATCAAAGACCCCCATAAAGGTTACCAGCCAATAACCTGCCTCCCCAGAACATGGGAAGTCCTATTGAGCATCATGGCTGCCAAGCCACAGGACCGTATGGACCAGTACATGAGTATAGCTCAGAAGGGCATTGGGAATAACACCAGAGGCTCAAAACACCAGTTGAGTCACCTGAGACTCAAGGTCTAGACAGACTAATCTGAGCACAGCCTGGATTGAGTACAGGAAAGCCTGGCACTATACAAGGGCAACAGGACACTAAGGACCTTCCTCAAGAACTCAGTGGGACTGTGAAAGACAAAACTGGAAGACAACTCAAGACAACTCGCACAAGTGCCCATCAAGTGTGGCATATACCAAGGTGATGCACTGTCCCCGCTGCTGTTCTGCATAGGCTTGAACCCCCTCAGCCAGATCATCACAAGGACTGGATATGGATACAAGTTCAAGAGTGGAACTACCATCAGCCACCTCCTCTACATGGATGACATCAAGCTGTATGCTAAGAGTGAATGAGACATTGACTCGCTGATCCACTTGATACAGATTTATAGTGAGGATATTGGGATGTCATTCAGAGTTAAGACTGATGGGGTGGAATTACCAGAGGGCCACATAGCAAACATACAGACCCGCTACAAGTACCTTGGTATCCCACAGTCACATGGGAACCACAATGAGGAGGCAAGAAAGACAGCAACATCCAAGTACCACCAAAGGATTAGACAGGTCCTGAAGAGCCAGTTGAATGTGAAGAACAAGATCCACTCCATCAACACGTGTGCCCTGCCAATCATCAGATACCCTGCCGGTATAGTGAGCTGGCCAAAGGGGGACATGGAGGCTGCTGATATGAAGACCCAGAAGCTCCTCACAATGTACAGAGGTTTCCACCTGAAGTCTAACACCCAGAGACTGTACACCATCTGGAAAGAGGGCAGGCAGGATCTGGTGAGTGACAGAGCCACTGTCCTGGATGAAACCCAGAGCATCCAGGAGTACATCAATAAGATGGCACCCATAGATGAGCTGCTGAGAGAATGCCTGAGGCAGCAGCAGACATAGGAGGAAGTTCAAGCAGAGGAAGTGCCATGGCAAAACAAGACCCTGCATGGGATGTACCATCAACAGATAGCTGAGGTGGCTGACACTGGGAAATCCTACCAGTGGCTGGAAAGGGCTGGACTAAAAGACAGCACTGATCATAGCACCATAAGACAGACACGCAACAGTCTTTGTGTGGGGTGAGTTAAGTTAAGGTTGTGCTAAAGTTTTTATATTCACTGCTGGGTCTCCCTCTCCCCACCTCCTGAATTTTGTATAAGAACAAGCATATGTATTTAAACTGCAGGCATAGTGGGAAACTACCTGGACACCAAACAGCAAAGACCACAGCAGGAACAAAGTGTTCAAACGCTACTTCCTTGCTAGCCTCTGGCTTGGGAACCTGCAATACTTAGCTTGGATACCTTTTATTAAGCAAGGAAGAAAAAGTGCAAAATAATACTTTGTACTAAGCCTAACAGTTTAATCCTTTAGCCTCATCAGAGCTTCATAGAAAGAATGTTGTGTCAGTAGTGAGGAGGCTACTAAATGCCAAACTACAGTACAGTGGTACCTCGGGTCACGAACGCTTCTGTTCACGACCAATTCGGGTCACGAACAGCACCATTCACAAAATTTTGCTTCCGTCCGTGAACTCCGCATCGGGTGACGAACAGGATCCACGGCCATTTTCCCTGCCGTGACACGTGGTCATGGCTTCCTGTAGGGAGGGGACTCTCCCTCCAAACAATAACTGCCTCCCCACCCACCTTCCTGTCCTCCACGCCAGAAGTCGCCTCGAGCAAGGTTAGCGTTCTCTCTCTTCGTACTGTACTGTACTGTACTTTGTTTCATATTTTTGTGGTTTAAAAAAAAATACATATGGTTCAGAACGGATTAACCATAATTACATTGAACCCTATGGGAAAATTTGATTCGGGACGTGACCAAAATCGGTTGGCGACCAAATTCATAGGGGTCAGAACGGATTAACTGTATTTACATTGAACCTTATGGGAAAATTTGATTCAGGTCGTGACCAATTAGGGTTGTGACCAGAGTCGCGGAACGAATTAAGTTCGTGACCCGAGGTACCACTGTACTAATATCATATCAGTTATATGCATTAAAGATGATCTTGTTCAAATATATGGAATGAAGTAGAATATAAAAATGGAAGTAAAATCTTGGGTAGAAGATTTCATTCCTCATGAAAATTTTTGTCCATTGGACTTTTGAGAGGAAAACTTAGTAAAAAGCACTGAAAATTACATTGACTAAAGTGCTGCCAGTAGCTTCTAGAACCTTGACCCTGAGCCTGGGCCTTGGCCTTGACCTTGAGCCTTGACCCTGTTGTCCTTTGAAACAGCCTTAAAGATATGACTTTACCTATGATTAATTGCGTCTGTTCCTTTTCTGTGGGTGCTTCTTACTCATTGTTCTTAGTTTGCAGTGGTTTTAATCCTCTGCAAACCAATCAGAGTCAATTAACGCAAATAGACAAAAAGCAATGTAAGAAATATATAGAATAGTAGGACCTGATTTATATTATTTTTAAAATAATTAACTATTTTTTTTTCTTGCCAAATCCCCAAAACTGAACATATGAACTGAACGTAACTGAATTGTACGTATATAGCCATGGGGAACTTTCAGCATGATAAGAAATTTGGGAGTACAACGATGCTGTCTACATGAGAAGGAAGTAGTATGGATTGTGTCTATGGTGTACAGATCAGAAAGATGCATAACAGAGGGAAGTATGAATAGAGGAAGTGAGGTTAATGTGTCATTCTGTTGATATGCCATTCTTCATGCATATAGTTTTATTCTGTGTGTTATAATGTATAAAATTCAAGATCTGTGACATACTGGTAACTGCAGTGAGCTCATATATACCACTTCTGCATCGTGAATGGAAGAAGATTAATATCTAACTAGATATAATGCTTGGCTTTATATATGACTTCTCTAATTCTACATAAAGAGATTCTATGCATGATACAATAATAGAAATACTTGTATATTCATATCGGTGCTAATATCTACTGCTAGAATATTGAATGGCTATAGAGTGTTGATGGCTATAAGTTGGCTTCCAAAGAAGACCACAAGTTATGTTATTCTGGGCGTACTAGAATAAATCTATTTTCTACTGAAAGCATCATTTTTATTTTGGCTTTATGTCAGCATTTTTGGATGAGAAAACAATTTGATTAAATCAGCTTTAAAAAGATACCAGCAAATACTTGACATGCACTGTAAGGTTACCAGTTTATTCTACACTAGATCATTTGGTTATGCAGCTGCCAAAAGTGAATTTTATTTTGCTGCATTTTAAACATGGAGTCTGTTTTTCTGTCTTGCAGTAGTGAGAGTGAAATGCAAATAGTTATGCAAAGTTCCATGAAAGAAGATCATAATGCTTGAAGTTCAATTTAGCAGTGCAATAAGATTGCAGATAAATAGACTGGGAAATCACTTGTCACTTCTTATTATTTTTATTAATATAAGTTTGAGAAGCTGTAAAAACTGGATATTGAAATAGTAAAATAGATACTCAGTCAGCAATGCCGATTTCTTTTAGAAAGTTGAATGTCATGTCACCAGACGTGATACCTGGAATTAATGGAAGGTGTACAATTAGAAACCAGAATATTCAAACCATACCAACTGCTTAAGAGAAGTATATTTTTAGATAGGCAAGTATTTTATTTAGTGTTAATAAATAAACACTGAGTTAAGGAATTCAGATATTTTCCTAATAGTAAATCTGGCTGTGAAAATGTCCATCTAATATTTTTCAGAGGAAGTAATATGGAAACTGTTTCTTAATTCTGATTTATTTTATACAGTTTGGGGCATAGCTAATATCTTTATATTGGTTGACAGTGCCACAAAACTCAATATTTAAATTCTTCATTTATCAGTGATTCCCTGATATAGCAGTCTTATTCTATTTTCCTGCACAATAAATTAAAATATTTAGGCTGAGAGCCTACTTGATGTTCAAGAGCTTGAACATTCTCATGTTTTTCTTTAAACAATAGATCCCATGATTTCTACCAATTTAAAAAGGCAAGTAACAGAGAAAGTGACTATTTGAAAATCATAATCTCAGGTTAGGCTGATCAAGTTCTCTCCATGTAGTTTGTACATTACTAAGCAATTCCCCAAATATGCCTTTAAATCAGATTTTGAAAGATCTCATGTAAAAACTAATGCAAAATGTACTCAGATGGTGTTTCCTGACTTTCTCCTTATACTTCCTTGGGTCGTGGCCAATGGATGTAACTTTTGTCAGATGTCTAGATAAAAAAATTAAATATAATTTTACTTAGTGAAATATAATTGTTTCTTGTATTGTGTAGCATGATATTGACAAATTCACTTTCTTTTGTTGCAAGCTGCTCAAAAACATTGCTGTCTAGAAAATAATTTGGGTCAAATTCAAAATTTGTCAGCAAAGGTTGGGGGAGGAGAGTAAGCAGTTGGAAGTAATTTGGACCAGCAACTGGATTTGAAAAAGACATTAATCATAAGTGTCAGAAACCAGCTGTTAATTTCAGGCTGGAGAAACATAAGCACAAACACATTCAAAGGGTTTTTGTTTTGTTTTTTAGATAGATTCTGATATTAAACCATTTATACTTCTTTTTCAGAGACGTGGGAACTAAATTCAATGTTTGGATAAATGGCATGGCAAATAACATTCTTGAATATTTTATTTATATTTTTTATTTATATATCAAATTTGTCACTGCCCACCTTGTTAAAAAACAACTCTGGATGGTTTACAAAGAAGTTTAAATCAACTAAAAATACAATATAAAATGGTCCTGAATAAACAGAAAATAAATGTAATCCAAGAATAGATGTTAAATTGGCAGGTAGCTTGGGGAGCATCATCAAGGCACCAGCCACTCTCAGGATTGGGTAAAATTCTTGTTGCCACATGCAAGCTGGCAGAGCCAGGTCTTTAATCCTTTCTGGAAACCAGAGAGGGTAGGGGCCTGCCACACCTCTTGGGGGAGAATATTCCAAAGGGCGGGGGCAACAGCAGAGAAGGTTCTCCTCCTGGACCCCTCCAGCCAACATTCTCTCACTGATGGGGTCCATCACATGCCATCTCTGCCTGACCAGGTGGTACAGGTTGATGTGATGGGGGTGAGATGGTCCCTCAGGTAACCTGGAATATGCCCTGTTACCAAAATGATGTGAGTCAGTTCTTTGTCAAACTGTGGATTGAACCCAGACCTGGGTCTTACCATTGCTCCTGATACAGCCCAGAGCTTCCTTGTTCCTCCTTCCTTGTGCTTCCACAGTCCAACACACATCCCCATCTACACTGCCATCCATTCCATCTCTGAGCTGCAGTGTTGTTTTTCTTATTTGCCATGGTTCTACCATGGCACCCCCAGGCTCAGGACAGAATATTGTACAACACAAGATTCAACTGTAGCAACAGCAGCAGCAGGAGGGAAAGAGAGTGGATACTCAGAAAAGCCATGGTCTGTTCCACACTTGGTGGCAAGAGTAGCAGAAGCGAACTTTGGAACTCCTCCTGACCAATTTCTCCTTACCCACTCCCAAGGGCTGGCTGAGTCACCTGAACCTTATTATTATTATGGTTGGTCACACAGTCAGCCAGATATTTTGACTGGATTTGGCATTTTTATCCACCTATCAAGTCCTTCCTAAGGACCTGGGATAGGCAGAAGTTGTTTGATGGTGTTAAAGATATCATCGCAGGATGTAAGCTGTTCCAAGTAAAGTTGCCTTTTGCAACTGACTGATAGTATTATTATAGTTGATCGCACAGCCAGATGTTTAGACTGGATTTATCATCATCATCATCATCATCATCATCATCATCATCATCATCATCATCTAATTAAACTTGTATGCCACCTGACTCTCAATGACTTCTCCCTTCCCTGAGGGATAGGTTAAAGATCAGGGCAGTTCACAGGAGAAAATCATAGTGAATAATTCTAGCACATTGTTTCTGTTCTTCACATTTAAGTAGGGGTGTATTTAGGCTGATACTTTCATTAACTGTCACTTGAAATACTTCTTATGTCCTGAGCAGACCATCTGTCATAATATATTTTCCTGAACGTGCACAGTCTATGCAGGTTTTCTATCACTATCTGCTTTGCTTTTCTTTTTTTACACCTGTCTGGACTCTGCTCTAGGAAGGAGGCACTGGCAAACCACTTCCCAAACCCCTTGCCTTGAAAACTGCAAGGACTCATCCAAAGCAGTTACTGCAGAGACGGTAACAACTGAGTGCGGATTAAAAAAAAAAAAAAGATTAGACTCCAAAAGGATTACCCTGTAATTCCAAATGCTTCTCATATTGGCCAGTGCTCAACCAGTCCTCCTGCCTCTTCCACTAGTTCCAATATACAGTAAGCAACACTGGAGAAATGATTTAGGACAGTGTTTTTCAAACTTGGCCACTTTAAGATAAGCCTGGCTGGGGAATTCTGGGAGTTGAAGTCCACACATCTTAAAGTGGCCAAGTTTGAAAAATACTGGCTTAGGACTAATGGAAAGACGCGTGAAAGCCTTTGAAGTGCTCTGCAAAAGAAAACATGGCTTAAGTACAGCAAGGGCTCCCCGTCCCACCCTCCAGGTAGGTCTTGTGGAGGTAAAGAGGAACACCCACAACTCTGCATCTTTCCCCAAGTTGCACTGGGCATGGTTTAGCTGTCTCATTGACCCAATCAGGAGACTGGCCGTTGCGAATACTGCTTCTCATCTGGGCCGTGCTTAACGACACCCCAGCTACCCCTGGTTCAGTTGTGCTGCAATCTCAGTACCTAAGTCAGCCAGCGTGAACCAGGGAAAATCAGATTGTTTGTACAATCCCAGTTGGTTGGTTGGTTGGCTTCGTTGTTAATCTCAGGAATTCCCTCCACCCCATCATTTTTTTTCTCAGATTAGTACTGCAGCCTCAATTTTTGTCTGAAGCTTATGCGGGAAAAACATCAGTGTTCTGATGCTGGAGAGGTTGCTGTCTGTACTCCGACTTGGAGATTTGTTTTCTTTTCCGTATCTGCAGATGCAGATGAAGTAGCCCCGTTTAAAAATGGTGAGTCACTGCCATTTTACAAATACAGTGGTACCTCGGGTCACGAACTTAATTCGTTCCGCGACTCTGGTCGCGGCCCGAATCAAATTTTCCCATAAGGTTCAATGTAAATACGGTTAATCCATTCTGAACCATATGTATATTTTTTTTTAAACCACAAAAATATGACACAAAGTACAGTACGAAGAGAGAGAACACTAACCTTGCTCGAGGCGACTTCTGGTGTGGAGGACAGGAAGGCGGGTGGGGAGGCGGTTATTGTTTGGAGGGAGAGTCCCCCTCCCTACAGGAAGCCACGACCACGTGTCACGGCAGGGAAAATGGCCACGGATCCTGTTCATCACCCGATCCGGTGTTCACGAATGGAAGCAAAACTTTGTGAATGGTGCTGTTCGTGACCCGAATTGGTCATGAACAGAAGCGTTCGTGACCCGAGGTACCACTGTAGTTGAGTTGAGTTTTGAAGTCCTCGCAAAAGCTCCCTGAGAATGGAAGTTTTTAAGAGTCTCTGTTATAAACTTAATTGTTTATGTAGAGTATTAATAATAACTTAAAAAGAAAGTTTGGACCTGTTTCAGCATCATGCAGCTCTTAATAAGGAGTGCTTTCTAAGTATATTATTTGCATCATATACTTAATTATAAACCTATATGGAAAATGTAAATGATCTTTTGAAAATAGTATTGTACTTCATCAGAATTTTGAAAAAGTCCACTTACTCCCTTAAATACACTTAAAAGCTTCTTGAAACCTGTGCCCGCACATTGGAAGTAGTTCTCTCAAGCATTTCCTCCAAATTTTATATAATTTGGGGGTCCCATGGATAGCATCCGGGGGTATTGTAGATAGCTTGGCATCTGTGGACACTATATTGACAACCTCTTTTTCACTGAAGACAAGAACCAGAAAAATGCAAGTTTAAACCCAAACTCACCTGTGAAAGCTCACTAGTACTAGGCCACTGTAGAGAGTAAGGAAGGACCTCGATAGAAATATGCAAGCTCTGTTACCAAAGCAAAGAGGATTGAAACATATCTTCAGTCCACATCAGACAGAAAATATGCAGAAGAGGCTCAGATAGACACTTCCCTAATTCACTGGAGTATAAGAAGGGGGAGGAGATACAGCACAATCAGACTTACAAGATTCATTTATTATAGCCACTCTCAATAAAAGTAGGTTTAGCCTTCCTGTGGAATTGATTTCCTGGTCTGATCTACCTAATGGGGCTGACAATAATTTTGGTCCTTTTCTCTGAACTCAAGGAACTCTTATTGTAGGATAAAATTGGAGAAGGCAATTCTATACACTCTGTCCTGGCAGATGGGCAATAGATAAATAAATAAGCTTTATGTTTCCCCCACCTGCCCAAATTGGGATAAAAATCACCAGTTTTTCTGATTAACTGATATCAACTGAGTACTAAGCCCTCCTCCACTGTACTTGAAAGGCAGCATATAAATAAATTATAAATATTTTATTTGATAAATAGGAGAAACAGTAGTTATCTCATTCGTATAGCTTTCTCTTTTTTCATCTATTCTCTCTCTCTTGCTGTCTGTCAGAATTTGACATTTCAGCACGTATACAAGTGTTCCCCTAGGACTTTGAAGCAAATAATTTTTCTTTATATAAGCACATACTAAAGATTTTGTTTCCATTTCAATGCCCTACCATTAAACCAATCAAGGAAAAAAATAATTGTATTAATATAATGATTGTTTTGATCTGTCATTTGCTATGGGTAGATTGATTTACCTAAGGACATTAAACAGTCAGATTAGATTACTGGCCCCAGGGAAGTTTGTATTGTTAAATCAAAGAGTTCAAAAGCAATCAGTTAACTTAGCCATTTTAAATTAGATTTAATGTGGAGAGTTGAAAATAATGTTTTTTTTAACAAAAATCATCTAGGTCATATTAGAGCTTCTTTGAAATTTATTTTTTTTGTGTGTTTGTTATTTAAGTTTCAAGGCCACCCAAGTCCACAGTGACTTTGGTCAGCTTATGGATTAAAAATAAATAAGTAAAAGAAAACAAAGTATATCAAGAAAAAAGAAGACCACTGACCAGAAGACAGAACCAAAACCAAACCAACCAACCAAAGGGGCTCAACCACTATCCTAACCCAAGGCCTGGGAATCAGGTCTTTAGCAGTTTGCGGAAAGTCAAAGGGTAGGAACAGTGGGAATCTCCAGGGGATATCATTCCACAGGAGAAGAGCCGTCACTGAGAAGGCCTTCTTCCTAGGTCCCATAAGACGACACGGCTTGTTTATGTCACTGGCAGGGTCTCCATAGGGTGGGGTAAAAACATCAAGATGGCAATTATAACTGTATGATGGAAGCCTTGCTGTTCCACAAGCTGACTGATGGTATAGGTGAAGGTTTTAAAGACCAACTGTACTTGATTACAATTCCAGCTGTGATCTGACTCATCTTTGGAACCACCACATTGAAGAAGGCTGTTTAAGACACTTTAAAGTTGTAACCGTGAAAGCAATTATCCAAAGTTTACTGAAGATTGAGACTGGAAACATAGATATTTACTATTGTGGTGGATAACTTGAAAGGAGATGGAACATTAAGATTCTGACATAGTTGGCTGCAGCAAATTCATTCCAACTCAGTGGAATATGTTTCCATAGTCTTGTGTTTTATGTCAACCATACAAAGATGGTATAACCAGAATGGGCAGTAATTTTTCTATATATGGAATATGCATCAGGTTATAAAAATCCAGCAGTGTACCTCCTGTTGGCTTTTGCTATATTTAATCCCACAAAGATCTTTCACAGACCAATCCTGTATATGATTATGCACCAGACATATATGGTTCCATAATGTTAGTATGTACCTGCCAAGAGAATCATGATTAACATCAATAATTACATTTTCCTGTCGGAAGAGAAAACGCATGGACAATAACTTTGAAACAGCTCATTTCCTTGTGTGTACGTGCATGCCCACACATTAAGCACCATGCCTTGCATGTAAAAGTTGGGCCTTAATATTTTAATCAACAGTTGCCATATCTGCACATTTTAACAGCATGCCAGTGCTATAAACTGTTAATGGAAAACTCCGTGAAAGCCTAGAGTGCTTGATTGAACAGAGAAGACAAGGTTGTAAGGTTGATACTGCAGCAATTTGAGTGATTGCCGGCGCTGTGCCTTAATTACAATTTTCTGTATTAATACTACTTCAGAGTTGATGTTGTATTTGAGGCAGATTTATTTTCACCTCTTTTAGCCCCTGAAAACAAAGGGAGATAATCTTAATCAAGGCTGTTTGTGAGAAATTAGTCCTGACGATTCTAGGGGAATAGGGACTGCTATTGTTAGATTAGGAGTTGTGTAGCTAGTGTGGCACAATACATTCATATTCTTTTAATTTATTCTGATTGCCTCTTGTACTCATTGCTGGTGATATTGCTCTCTGCAGAAACCCAATAATGTGTCGACAGAAGTGTAAGATTGCTATCAGCCAATCTGCATAAAGCAGCAGACAGGTTGATGAAAATGGCCATTTAATCCATTCTCGAAGATCTGAGGGCACCTCCTGTAGCGCGCTCAGTGTTTAGCGGATTTGCTGCAAGAAACACAACTGGCAAATTATCCCAGATCTTTGCACAGGTCCTGCTTGTTAGCATGCATCCTCTGGCACTATTCTAGGCATACTTCATTTTTTCCTATGTTAAGTTTAGTGCAAGAAACTAATAGAACTGGGGCTTGAGTTAGGCAGAGTGGTAACCTATTGGGATTTTTTGTGTAAGTTTTTATGAGGTATAGTAAGTAGGAAGTATTATGCAATTTCTGCTGTTCCCGACAGCACGCATATGGATTCTTGCTTTCATACTGCTTTCTTGCCATAATTTTGCAGTTACTATCAATATCTATTCAGTGTTGGCATTACAACGGGAGAGCGGCTGTCGCAAAGAATAAACACATCAGGTTATATGTACCTCATCACATCTACTACTTAATTGTGTTTAATCAGAAATAAGTCTCTCTGTGTTAGAACTGCAGTCTTACTTAAGAAAATGGATTTTTTCTTTAGTTGACCAGTGGGGACTGCACTCCCAACCCCACCCCAAATGGGAACAAAACCAGGAGGAGTAGAACTATGTCAACAGTTAAAATCATAAATGATATTATGTATTTAAGTGATTTCATTTCTGTCACTTTAATAATTAACAAGTTGTCTGCATCCAAAGTTTTGGTAGGCTACCTGTGGCCTTGACAGAGTAGTTACACAACTCTGGGTACCTTCTGTATGATAATTAGGCAACTTCACCACTAGATTATGGCTCTCATATGCAAAAGGGATATGTGTAACTCAAGAACGTTTTTAAAAAGATAAAGTTTCCTTCAAGTTGAGCTCTATTCCTGGCAACAATATAGAAATGGTTTGCCTTTTCCTTCTCACGGGATGTTTTTTTTCAACTTCCCAGCCTGTAACTGGGGGCTTTTCTGATGGTCTCCCATCCCAGAACCAGCCAAAGTCAAGCTAAGGACACTAAAGTGCTGCAACTACTAGTGACATGGAACTTTTTTCCCTTTTCCGATTAAAAATTTAAAAGGTCTCTTTGGCAATCGGTTTCCAATTTCTCCAAATACCTTTGAAAGAATAACAGAAATGATTAAGACAGAGGCAGTTTTCGTGGCTCTCAAGTAAAACAAACAACTGCTTTCTCAAACTCTGGCAATCATAAATGTAGTTTACATTCTGAGCTGCAGGTAAATTAATTACAGTAACTCTGAACTGGCTTACTGAAGTTTACCATTCAAATATTTAATGACATCATGTTTTAAATTAGTCCAATAAATTGAAAAATCTGTAACTTGTCAACTTTTCTCTTTCATTCTGCATCTAATGTTGAAAGATTGCCTTTTCATTAAGGAAGCAGTAAATTAACATTTGTTAGCTTGACAGCTTTTAATGTACACAAATGTGATTCCTGCATATTTTTGTTGTGCTAAATTAAATAGGGCCAACTTTTAGTATTTTGGATTGGCTTTGAACAAGAGAGGTCTTTAAAGCAGTGTTTCTCAATCTCAGCAGTTTTAAGATCTGTGGACCAACTCCCAGAATTCCCCAGCCAGCCATCTGAAGTTGCTGAGGTTGAGAAACACTGCTTTAAACCATTGAGAAGCCAGACCATGTGACATGAAACTGAAGGACCCCATGTGCCCAGTCATTGGCCAGGATGACTTATGCAAGTTAACCAAAACTTCCTGCAGAATCCCTTCTACCTATTTTTAAAGCTTCACTTTCCATTCTCTCTGGGGTTGTATCTGATTGACTAGATATGTTCATTCATACTTTAGTTCCTCTACTATGGGTTGTTTTAATACTCTTACGGGGCTGCTTTTGAAGTCAATTCAGAAATTACAGTGGTACAAAATGCTAGTGCAGCATTCAGAAGAAGAGCTGTTAGAATGGAAGAGGTTCTGATTTTATGACAACTGCAGGTTGAAGCTCTTAATTGGTGCATACAGCATTTTCCCCCCTTTTTCCTTCCTTTTTTCTTTTTTCCTTTCCTTCATAAATTAAGTTATTTTCAACTCCAGCAGCCACATAGATGGAGCATTGATTCTCCATGATAATCTGTCCCTAACCTGGTTGTTCAAGTCTTCCAATGATACACTGATTGCCACTGTAATTGAGTCCTCCACCTTGCGGCTGGTCATCCTCTTCTCTTTCCTTCCAACTTTCCCAGCATTAGAACCTTCTCTAGAGAGCTAAGTCTTCACATAAAGTGTCTGAAGTAGGGTAATTTGAACCTGGTCATTAGAAAGGATGGCAGTAGTTGGTAGGTGGAAACAGAACCAGAAAGTACACAGAGCAAACCTAATGTATCTTTGAAATTCAGCTGTAGGATCCAGTTCAGAGCTAGAGTGGGCTGATGGGGAATTGAAGCTCCCTCTGGCCAAGGAGAAAGATGGAGAAAGCACCTTCAAGGAAGGGTAGTCAGCTCTCCTCCTCATGTGATTCCCCCCCCCCCCCGAGTGTAAGACTGAAGGGAAGGGGAACTCCACCCTATTACTTGCTACTTTTGGAAAGTGCATGAGTCAATTAAGGACATGGGCACTTTCATTAACCTAATATTTTCCTAATATGTGGGCAAGAACATGTGCTAAATGGTCTAGGCTGAATGAAATTTGGCTGTAGAATACACACAGTTAACAAACTGGGTTCTGTGTCTCACTCTTAAAGTTCTGAACTGGAGCTACTCCAATCATTGTTCATTTTGTACTTTCTCATGTATGACTTCTGGCAGAAAAAGCCATCTTGTATTGCTGAACACTTTTTCCTCAGGGAGATTTGACTGGCATCTTTCTCTTTGTCTCTCCTAAAGCGGGATGGAGTTTTTTCACTTTAGTACAAACAGAGTTGTTGATGTATTATTTATATTTTAAGACATTGTCTTGCTTCTTTTATTTTCATGATCAGAAGCTGTCCTGTATGGGCATTTTACCAAGGGAGGTGGGATATTATAAGGAATTTTATCCCTTTTTAATGTTATCCATTTGTCTCCATAATGCAGCCTCCTAAAACACGCTTCTATTTTTCTGTTTAGTCAATCAACACTCCTTGACATGTGATGTTAAAACTTTCTAGTATAGTAATAATAATATTTTTATTTATGATGCATTTATAACAAAACACTGTATGGATTAAAAATAAGATAATTGATGTAATGACACATTGTAACAACCTAAGTTAAAACATTCAGGATCCTACAGACGAAAAGACCATAACCTAGTGAGTTTTTTTCTTGGATTTCCCTAACCTCACCTTCGATGTGTTTTGTGATACCGATATCCTTGGTGCATCTTGCCTTACTTCTTTTCCCCAGCAACCTGTTATTGTGTCTGGGCCTTAAACTGTACATCTGATTGGTAAAGATGGATTACTTTTTTGTTTTCTGCAGCGCTGTGTTTGACATGTTGATTGTTTTATATTTTTTGCTGCACGCCACCCAGAGTCACTTCTTATGAGATGGGTAGCCATATAAATTTGATAAATAAACAAATACTAAATCAATGCTTATCAACAAGCTATTCATGGTGTTGTAGGCCTCTATCACTGGAATAAGTTGTTCTGGCCAATATATTCTTTTTATGAGCTGGGCTTTGCTTTCATTTAAAGCTTTACTTTAGCTTAGGAGTGGTTTTTCTGTAACCAATAAGTGCTAATTAATTTGTGATCAAGAGAACAGACTACGTCAACAGCTTTAGGCAGCTCATTTACCACCATCAATAGGAGGAACAAAACCATTCTGAAAACTGAATCATGAAGAAAAATACAAGACAGCTACAACAAATATTCTCTTTGTTGTCCTGAATGTTTCAAGGATCATCTCTTTCTCATATGAAATCGCTTATTTCTCACGCTGTCTTCTCCGAGGTGGCATGTTCTGGATGTGGTGGAATACAGCTCCCCAAAATTTAAACAGCTATGCTGGCTGAGGAGTCTGGGAATACTTTTGTTCACCCACCCCCACCCCCTCAGTAATTGGGATTTTTTTCAAGGAGCAAATGAGTGTCTTAAGTGATGTGGAAGCTTAAAGCATCCATTTCACCAACTAAAAATCTCAACCCCATCAGGCCCACTTTGGTTCTGTCCTGTTCACCTCTGAAGTGCAGCACACAAAGACCCTGAAAGCAACAGAAATGGTTCATTTCTGTCTTTGCATATTCTCCTCTTACGTTAATCTTGATATATTTAAAATATCGGGCCAGATCTGCCTTCAGCTCTTCACAAAGATGCCAGCAAAAGATGCTTAGTGTTCCTTCACACATTTTATCCTGGGGAGTAGGATGTAGGATCATTTTTTTTTCCCCTATCAACAGTTCCTCTATAGATGGATTGATGTTTGAATAATCTAATCCCACATTTTTGTGAGCCACATGGGATAAGATGGTGTGCAGATTTTTGTTATGGGAAATAGAGATATAAATATAAGTGTGAGTCACAGCCACAGAATAGGCACTCAACTGGAAAGGGGCAAAGAGACACACCTTAGTTTTACAATAAAGACGCACAACTGTTTGCTTTTATCATTTAAATGTTCTCCCACTGCTGTGGCAGTTCCCATGTGCCTAAGATAATGAAAGAATTTCTCATAGCAACAGTGTTTATGGCTTACCTTTCACGGGCATTCTGAGTCTGCTGCTGCTATTCCCGGCCTCCCCCACCCCCAGCTCTGTGTTCATTATTGCAAGTGTATAATAAGATAATAGGGAGAGAAATCAGGTTAGCTCCCTCTTTATTATACGTTAGGCAGCTGGTGTGGGTTATATTGTTCCGTTACCTTTTTAATGTTCTTAAATGATGTTTTCAGATTTTATTGTGATGAATATTTTGGCTTCTCTTGTTACCTTATTCTTGTTATTGGGTTTGTTTTATTTCATTGTATTGTACTGTATTTTATTTTAGTGCTGCTTTTATCTGATTCCCGTATATTGCTTCAATCACCCAATGGACAGAGAAGCAATTTAATAAATATGTCTAATAATAATATCCACATTTGCCAGATGTTTAGCTACTCTCATGAACTGGAAGGAGTGGGGAAGGCAGGAAGAATAAAGGAAATGGATATAGAATAGCTGCGTTAGGGAACAGAGATAATTAACAGTTCATCATTTTCCATATAAAATCCAATGTATTGATTTTGATTTGTTGCTGTACAGGATAGAGGAAATATCATGGATGTGGATTTTCATTTGTTTCTGAGTTTATATTACACACACATATGGACATGTGTACAGTGAAACGTTAGTGTCTTAATAAAGGGTTTGCTTTTCTGTTCTTCCCAACAGATGCTGCTAAGTACAACAGTTTTTATATTTTCTGCAAAAGCTCCTGCCAAGCCGTTAAACCTGGAAAACTCCGGGTTCGTTGCAAAACATGCAAACATGGGACACTGACTTTGGCACGGGTAGGTTTAACTTTCTATCTTTTTGTTTGTTTGTTTGTTTGTTTGTTTGTTTAAGTTATTGAAATTTGAAATGATAAATCAATTAATACTGTCTATGGAGAAGGTGGCCGCTCATATCTGAAAGGGGAATTGGATGTATTCATAACTGGTAGAAAATGAATATATTGAACAACATAAAATGGTATGTTGTCCGGTTTGATTAAATAAACTGGCCAACATATCAGTTTATGTTGTTCAATATATTCATTTTCTACCAATATATTTTTATTGGTTTATTCATAGATGAATATGATATTAGAGTTTTATCAATTGTAAATATGTATGTTTTTAAATAAGTCTTTGTAACATTACCCCAGAGAGATATTCCTAGTTACATTATTATTCATGTTCAGCCACACAGCAAAGATCTTTTCAAATTCTTACATTCTCGCCTGTTTCTTTAATACCTACTTCAGCTCTGATCATTATTCACTTTCTGCTGTGGTTTTCAAGGTATGGCAATTTTTATCATACTGCTTTCACACGATGATACCTACATTGTAGTTTTATTGCAAATTATTCTGTGCATTCCTTTATTTTAAAACAATATATTTGGGGAACAGCAGAATGTGCATATTTGAAAAATATATGTGATGGACTTCTAAGTAAGCAGAACTGGCATCTGGCAACATATAGAACACCACCCTGATGTGAAAAAAAAAAACTTTGGGGACTTCAGGGGTTATATGCTTCTGTATCATAAATTTATGCACAGAAATTGCCTTTTCATCACAACTGAAATGTTTCTATCACTCCACACAATTAGGGATAGCAAAGTCAGTAGACTTTAGTGTTAATGCTAGTTCATAAATGAGAGTCCTCACAACTAAGTTGCCCTGAGATTCTTTGTAGTTTTAAAAGGATAATAGCCTACTCAAGAGCTTAAAACCCACCCCCAGCATCAGAATTAGAGTTTGGATGCTCTCATCTCTTGATTCCAGTTCCATTAATCTTTCTCCATCAAAGTAACCACATTTTAACTCTTCGGTAACCTTACTGATGGTTAGTGAAAAGCAAGCCAGTTTCATAAACTAAAGTTCTCCATAATTCTGTGAGATAGCTCTTTGTAACTTTCTCCATTTGTCATTATAGCACAAATAATATTTCATTAAGACTCTGTCAGATTCATGTTAGCTATTTGCCCTCTGAATTAATTGAGTAGAAGCCACTGAAACTCACAAATCAAAAACTGTGTTTCAGTTCTGGGCATGGAATTGGAGTTACAAGATGCAGTGCGCATTGATTTTCTGTTTCTTTCATATTTTTCATTAACTGTTTCAACTTTTGTGTACGTTACAGTAATTAGATGTTTCCACAACATCTACTGCATCCATGGATTTACTGCCATTTCTGTTACTGGCCTAGTTCTTGTGCTCAAAACACTGTGCTCAGCAATTTTATGATCAGAATATAGGCTTGATTGAGTTTGAAATTGGCATTTGGTAACCCTCCCCCCCCCTTTTTTGTGGGGGGGGATTGACAGTAAAGCCAACGCTCCCTCCTGAGAAGAACACTCTAAGCCAGTGTTTCTCAACCTTGGCAACTTGAAGATGTGTGGACTTCAACTCCCTGAATTCCCCAGCCAGCATAGCTGACTGGGGAATTCTGGGAGTTGAAGTCCACACATCTTCAAGCTGCCAAGGTTGAGAAACACTGCTCGAAGCTTTTCCTAACCTAATGCCCTCTGGATGTGTTGGGATACTGAAGGAGCTGTATCAACAGGCTAAGGGAAACCCAAGTATAAGAAACAAAAACTTTGTTATTTCTGCTTAAGAATTCCAACCATAAAATAGCTGACTTATACTAGTCATTCTTTAAATTGTGCCTTAGTGAGCTTTAGTAGGTGGCAGCACCAAGCTAAATTTGGCTGGTCTTGAAAAGTAAAGCAGGATCATACTTGATTAGTACAAGAATGGGAGGTCACCAGGACATCCCAGGAATGGAGATTAAACTGGAAAGGAAAAAATATATTCCAGAAGGTGTCCATGGAAAACCTCTTTTGTATTTTTCCTGGGAAAGCTATATGGCACATTCATGAAGTCACTGGATGTTAAACTGCACTTGGAGAACATTTGCTCTACTCTTTCCAAACAAACCCCCAACAAAGGGTACGTATGTTTTGATTTATTTCATGCTAAAAGTCCAGTACTGATCATCTCGCAGCCAGAGATTCCAGAGACTGATGAAGAATTAACGAAATACTCTTGTATTTCCTCCCTGCCTTTTATTTAACTTGTGTCATCAGAATGTAGCATAGGAATCTGTTCCCAGCAACAGGACTAAATCCAGTTTAGGACAATATCTCTGAGCACATACAGATGTTTTTCCTCATTACTGAATTATTGGATATTCTTCTCTCCTGCCCTATTTGGGATCTTGCAATAGGTTCCTTTGAGCACATACTGAAGCAGGAGTTTCATTATAATGTCAAGCCCATATTTCTTCTCTTTCTTCCCATCCCTTTATTCTACCAGCCTCCAAAAGTGCATTTTAATTCATTAGCTTGGATGACAGATTCTTGGATGAAAGATTCTTGGATGAAAGATTCTCCGTGAAGTAAAAAAAAAAAAAAAAAAAGTGTCAGCTCAGAAAGAAGAAAAAAGTGAAACCCCAATTCCTCCATTTCCTTTTATAACACTTATCTGTTCTGTCCTTTTTAACTATAATGCTTGTTTATGAGGTCTTTGCTTCTTCCTTTTGTCTTGGAGAAGCAACAAAATTTAGATAAGTTGATATTCATAGCTGAAAAACCAGTATCTTGCTCTTAATTTTAGGTATCTTGCAGTAAGTAGCTTTTAAAAAGTTTGCTTGCCTTTCCGCAATAGCACAGCAAACTCTAAGGCAGTTATTGTTTCAGTGAAAACCCTTAAATTGGTATTAAAAGAAAACTAGCATTAACTTTCTTAAGGAAGTAAATTCTTTGGGTTGGTGAGCTAGGAATGGATAACTTAATTGAACTGAACTTTGTGAATGCCTCTTCTCTCTGGCAAGAAGACTGACATTTGAAATATTCATAATATACCCTTCCTTTAAACCTTAACTGTTGTGTTAATTTGTCATATTATTTTTTTAAGATACATTAGGAGTGAATTCATCATTTACAGAGTCCTTTCTTTCTCTTTTAATTAAAAAATATCTATGATTTTAAGGCTGCATTTTATGAGTATTTCATGACCTACTTCTGTTGGACATATTTGTTCTGAATTGGATATAATTATCAAGAAATAGCACTAGCAATGTACAGAGGGTTCTCTCCCCCCCCCCCCCCCCCCCCCCCCAGAATACACTTGATTATCTTAATAAATGTTGCTGGCTCAAATCTTGCCAGACATGCAAGATGTTTTCAACTATGCTAAAGTAGTTACAGGAAATGCAAGTGAGTTTCACTTTCATTCTCAAAGTTATTTGCTAATTTGTAACACTGCAATATTAAATATCTCCCTGTAGAGTATAATTTAATTGTAATTCTCACCACCATGCCTTCTCAAACACTCAAAACTGGTCCACTTGTCCACTTCCTGGTTTTCCATTCTTAAATCAATACCTGATTTGGGATGGAGATAGTGATCTAAAGCCAGCCTTCTCAATATATTTATGCTGATGTGCATGCTTTCTGTCCAGTATAGATATTAGTTTAACTATGTGGTTGTTTCTTTGATTCTCTGAATATACATGATAAATATGCATAGTTTATATGTTCTCCAGGTTTGCAAGCCAAGTTCTTCAGCTCATCACAGCAACTGAACAATCACTGGTTAGATTGCTAGTACAGGTAGTCCTCACTTTCCAACCACAATTGGGACCAGCAACTCTGTCACTAGGCAATGCGGTCGTAAAGTGAAACATCACGTGACTAGCTGCAGTCCTTCAGCAAATCACCACAGTCGTTAAGTGTGACGTCACGTGTCTACAACTTGCGACTTGTCAGATCCCAATCACTTCCTTCCATGCTTCAACATGGAGTGAACAAAACTATTATGCAGGAGGAGGATTTGTTCAGTTGAGGCAATGACCCTCCTTACATCATTCAGTTGATTGATGAAAAAAGAGCTCTATCCATACAAGAGAGAGAACATCCATAAAGATTGTGGATGGTGAAGTTGGGATTCTGGTCTCCCTTGCAACCAAAAGAGCAATGAAGTACAGAGTCAGAATCTAGTGACTAGGTAGAAGAATGTAATTCCATAGCAAATCTCCCAGTCCAGTTGCAGCCCAACAGATTACCATCCTGTGAAGGCTCCTCCTCTGTATATACTCTGTATATACCAAAATAGCAAGGGAAAAGCTACTTTCAAGTCAGAACACATTAGGCCGCAGGCTTCCTACAAGATAGGGGCCCCATTGTGTTGGAGCCCTGAATTCAATTCTGGTATTACTTGATCTCTTTTCTAAGAGAGCCTATTTTGTTTCCTGCCACAGCTTTTCTTCCACCTCTGAAGCAGCTCTTCTGCTCATACAACATGTTATTCTAAACCACGTTTTCCCAATCACCTGATTTCTGAGTAAGGCCCATAATTCATAGCACAATTCTGGAAAGATCTATTTCATACTCAGAATGTCAATTTCAAACTACCTCTAGCTACCTTATATACCTGATGTCTAATGCTTTCCAGCTTTCCCCCATTCCAGAAGCCTCCCATTTTCTCCAGGACCTTCAGCCACCTCAAGGCCTCCTTAAGGATCAGTTAGATTGTACCAAAGCTTCCTACAAGTATATGCTGACTATCAAAATTAGATAGGCCTATCATATCTGGCTTTTTACCAGAGTTTTTCCCTCTACATAACATTCTTAGAAGCTGGATTTCAATTTATTGGATCATTTCTTGTGATAACACAGATGAATCATGTGGTCTTTTATGTGCAGCTTCCAGCCACTCTGAAATTATACCTAGTTTTCCCTCCTAGTTCTGGAAAACTCCTTGCATACCTCTGTCCCATCCCATTTTGGCCAAGGGAATTCAGCCTGGAGCATATTTTGTACTCTTGCCATAGCAAGGGCCAAACAGAATATTTGGTTCATTGGCAAAGCTACTTGGATGTTGAACTTCCTGGGAAGAGGCATATAGTATATATGTGCCATGTCTCCTTCGACACTTTCCTTTGAAGCACCCTCATAAGCCCTCATATCTGCCAGCAGTTCTAATTCGGAGGTGGAAGTGGGACTTGCTTGAGAATTAGGAAGGAAGTAGTTGCATGTCTAACAAAAGATACAGAGATAGACTGTTTTACCTGATAATTGTACAAATTCCAGTTCTGGTGTGTATGTGTGTGTATGTGTGTGTGTGGGGGGGAGGGTATGCATTAAAATAATGTCATATTGTAATGTAAACTTTTCCTGGAAGGGGCCCAAAATAAGTTTATGCATCCTACTTGAGAACAATTGAAGTAGAAGAGGAGGAAAAAAAAATAAGTCAGACGACTGAATAAAATAAATGTAAAAATGAAAAGCTAAGAATAATGTCTACTTTTTCCCTCCTAAAAGTCTGAAAAGCTACCATAATATGTGCTTATTGTTCCAAGACTTATTGTTTCATTTTATTTGACAATAAACTAAAAAGTCCTCTTCACTTTCTTCTGCTAAGAGAGTAAATAAGAACTGTTTATATTGATTCCCTGCAAGATAGCATGCTGAGATGAAAGACCAATGCTTCAGCTACAAAAATACAACTCATTATCTTGGTACTGGAGGACATGATTACTAATTTGTTGGCTATCCCAGCTATGCAGAAATGTAACAGAAGTGTTTCCCCATTGTTTCACCTCTCCAAGAATTAGCATTTTTTTCCAAGGTCCAAAAGTGCTGAGGTGAGAGTAGTTAATGCTGTCAGCAAAGGATCAACCAGAATTCTTACACTGATAAGGGGAAGCACAAACTTTCTTGAGGATCTTCTTTCAAATTCTTGCCTCTTTCTGGGACATTACTTACATTTTTTCACCTGCTATTGAAAGTAGTACTTTAAAGAGATGAAGACTGTCATTCATATCTGTTTGCATTTCTGTAATATGGATTCTTGAATTTTCAGCTGAGAAATGTATTCATGTACTAAATACAGGGCCTGCTCAGTTGTGAGTTCCTGAGATCTTATCTAGCACTTCTTCTTAGACTAGCTACCTATCTGTGGTGATCTGTTTGTTTTTGTGATGTGTAAATCAATGTATAGATTGCCAAATTACACGCACTCACACACACACACACTAATAATGAAATAACCCACACTCCAGCTTGCTTAATTAATTAATTTATTTATTTATTAGAATTTTAAGGCTGTCCAACTCTGCACTGACTCTGGGTGGCATACAGATTAAAAACAGGAGCACAATGCATTAAATCAAAAGCAAGAAAATAAAGTTGCAATAGGAGGAACAAACATACTCCATAAACATACAAAACATAATCAAATCCAGGGGGACACATCCTCATGTAGTCTAGAGCCTGGAGAAAAAGCCAGGTGCTCATTTAAAGAATAGCAGCGTTAGGGCTCTCTGAACTTCCAAGGAGATGCTATTTCAGAAGTCAGATGCCATGACAAAAAGGCATGCTTCCTCGGCCCTGTCAGATGGCATTGCTGGACAAAGGAGTCTCAGAATCCACTCTGTCAGATTTTGTGGGATGGGCAGAAATATTGGGAGAAAGGCAGATCACCTGAGATAACCATTCTTTATGCCATGAAAGGCTTAATAGGTGACAACTAATGTCCTGAATTGCACTCACTGGTAACCAGTACATGCATAGTAGAGATGTTACATGGGCATATACCCATAACTGCCCATGCAACTGCATTCTGGACCAGCTGTGGTTTCTGAGTAGTTTTTAAGGGCAGCCTCATGTATTGCAATAGTCCACACACAAGGTTACTAAGGTGTGAGTAACCATGAGAAAGGACACCTAGTCCAGGAAAGGGTGCAACTGGCACACAAGACAGATCTGTCCAAATCTGCTCTTTGAGTGGGAGCTGTGATTCTAGGAAGACCTCCAAATTGTACACCAGTTCTTCTCTGGGGAAGCACAGCCAGATTCACAACCAAGAATGGACAATCCCCAGCACTAGAAGAACCATTAACTTATAGTCGGTCGTGTCAGGTTTAAGCTTAAGCATGTTCCTCTTTCCAGCCTCAGCCAGCTCCAGGCGTTAAGACAAGAACTTGGCAGCATCACTCGATTGAACAGGGGTCAAGCTATAGAACTAAATGTCATCTGTATGCTGATGATGCCTCACCCTGTGTTGATAGATATCCTCACTCCGTGAATTCATGTAAATGCTAAACAGGAGGGGTCCAGACTTGGAGACTTGTGGCACCCCACAAACCTGGGGCTTTGGGCTTGACTTTTCACAGCTTGTCAATTGACTGGAACCGGCCATGGAAAAAGGAGGGGAACCATTGTAGAACTCTGCTTCCCGGTCCCAGTCCCCATAGCCAGTCCAAACTAAATCTCCTTGGTGATTTATATTAATGATACAAATTAGTCATTTTCCATCAATTTCCATCATTACACAAATGGCATAAATTGACATTGTTTGTTTCATTTGTGTAATAACGTCACTGTGCCAATGACATAAATCGTTGCAAATGATGTAATTCGCAATATTTCCATGGCATTGTACAAATGATGTCCGTTGCTGCAGTGACATACTTTTGTATTCAGTGGATGCTCATGAATAACCCCTTCATGGATCACTGCCTTGTCGTGGCGAAGGGGCTTGCGTAACTCAGTGAAGCCATGAGCTATACCGTGCAGGGCCACCCAAGACGGACAGGTCATGACAGAGAGTTCTGACAAAATGTGGTCCACTGGAGAAGGAAATGGCAACCCACTCCAGTATCCTTGCCAAGAAAACCCCATGGACAATGTTAAAAGGCTAAAAGATATGACGCCGGAAGATGAGCCCCTCAGGTCGGAAGGTGTCCAATATGCTACTGGGGAAGAGCGGAGGGCAATTCCAAGTAGCTCCAGAAAGAGTGAAGCGGCTGGGCCAAAGCCGAAAGGACGTTCAGCTGTGGATGTATCTGGAAGCGAAAAGAAGGTCCGATGCTGTAAAGAACAATATTGTATAGGTACCTGGAATGTAAGATCTATGAACCAAGGCAAGCTGGATGTGGTCAAACATGAGATGACAAGATTAAACATCGACATCTTGGGAATCAGCGAATTGAAATGGACGGGAATGGGTGAATTTAATTCAGGTGACCATTATATCTACTACTGTGGGCAAGAAACCCTTAGAAGAAATGGAGTTGCACTCATAGTCAATAAGAGAGTGGGAAAGGCAGTAATGGGTTACAACCTCAAAAACGACAGAATGATCTCAGTGCGTATCCAGGGCAAACCATTCAACATCACAGTAATCCAAGTCTATGCCCCAACCACTGATGCCAAAGAAGCTGAAGTTGACCAGTTCTATGAAGACCTACAACACCTTCTAGAACTAGCACCAAAAAAAGATGTCCTTTTCATCATAGGGGATTGGAATGCTAAAGTAGGAAGTCAAGGAGTAATCGGAATAACAGGCAAGTTTGGCCTTGGAGTACAAAATGAAGCAGGGCAAAGGCTAATAGAGTTCTGTCAAGAGAACAAACTAGTCATAGCAAACACTCTTTTCCAACAACACAAGAGACGACTCTACACATGGACATCACCAGACGGTCAATACCGAAACCAGATTGATTATATACTTTGCAGTCAAAGATGGAGAAGCTCTATACAGACAGCAAAAACAAGACCAGGAGCTGACTGTGGCTCAGATCATGAGCTTCTTACTGCAAAATTTAGGCTTAAATTGAAGAACGTAGGGAAAACCACTAGACCACTCAGGTATGACTTAGATCATGTTCCTTATGAGTATACAGTGAAGGTGATGAATAGATTTAGAGGATTAGATTTGGTAGACAGAGTGCCTGAAGAACTATGGACGGAGGTCCGTAACATTGTACAGGAGGCAGCAACTAAAACCATCCCAAAGAAAAAGAAATGCAAGAAAGCAAAATGGCTATCTGATGAGGCTTTACAAATAGCTGTGGAAAGAAGGAATGCGAAAAGCAAGGGTGAAAGGGAAAGATATAAGCAACTGAATGCAGATTTCCAGAGAACAGCAAGAAGAGATAAAAAGGCCTTCTTAAATGAACAATGCAAAGAAATTGAGGAAAACAATAGAATGGGAAAGACTAGAGATCTCTTCAAGAAAATTGGAGATATCAAAGGAACGTTTAGTGCAAAGATGGGCATGATAAAGGACAAAAAAGGCAGGGACCTAACAGAAGCAGAAGAGATTAAAAAGAGGTGGCAAGAATACACAGAAGAACTATACAAGAAAGATCTTAATGTCCCTGATGTCCATACTGGTGTGGTCACTGACCTTGAGCCGGACATCCTAGAGAGTGAAGTCAAGTGGGCCTTAGGAAGCATTGCTAACAACAAAGCTAGTGGAGATGACAGTATTCCAGCTGAGTTATTTAAAATACTAAAAGACGATGCTGTTAAAGTGCTGCACTCAATATGCCAGCAAGTTTGGAAAACGCAACAGTGGCCACAGGATTGGAAAAGGTCAGTTTATGTTCCAATTCCAAAGAAGGGCAATGCCAAAGAATGCTCAAACTATCGCACAATTGCACTCATTTCACATGCTAGCAAGGTTATGCTCAAAATCCTACAAGCTAGGCTTCAGCAGTACGTGAACCAAGAACTACCGGATGTACAAGCTGGGTTTCGAAGAGGCAGAGGAACTAGAGATCAAATTGCCAACATTCGCTGGATCATGGAGAAAGCACGAGAGTTCCAGAAAAACATCTACTTCTGCTTCATTGACTATGCAAAAGCCTTTGATTGTGTGGATCACAACAAACTGTGGCAAATTCTTAAAGAGATGGGGGTACCAGACCACCTTACCTGTCTCCTGAGAAATCTGTACGTGGGCCAAGAAGCAACAGTTAGAACCGGTCATGGAACAACCGATTGGTTCAAAATAGGGAAAGGAGTACGACAAGGCTGTATACTGTCACCCTGCTTATTTAACCTATATGCAGAGTACATCATGAGAAATGCCAGGCTGGAAGAATCACAAGCCGGAATAAAGATTGCAGGGAGAAATATCAACAACCTCAGATATGCAGATGATACCACCCTAATGGCAGAAAGTGAAGAAGAACTAAAGAGCCTCTTGATGAGGGTGAAAGAGGAGAGTGCAAAAGCTGGCTTGAAACTCAACATTAAAAAAACTAAGATCATGGCATCTGGGCCCATCAATTCCTGGCAAATAGAAGGGGTAGAAATGGAAGCAGTAACAGACTTCATTTATTTGGGCTCGAAGATCACCGCAGATGGACACTGCAGCCATGAAATTAAGAGACGCTTGCTCCTTGGGAGGAAAGCTATGGCAAACCTAGATAGCATATTAAAAAGCAGAGATGTCACCTTGCCGACAAAGATCCGCATAGTCAAAGCTATGGTTTTTCCAGTAGTAATGTATGGCTGTGAGAGCTGGACCATAAAGAAGGCTGAGCGCCGAAGAATTGATGCCTTTGAACTGTGGTGCTGGAGAAGACTCTTAAGAGTCCCCTGGACTGCTAGGAGGTCAAACCAGTCAATCTTAAAGGAAATCAACCCTGATTGCTCATTGGAAGGATTGATAATGAAGCTCAAGCTCAGATACTTTGGTCACCTAATGCGAAGAGAGGACTCTTTGGAAAAGACCCTGATGCTGGGAAAGATTGAAGGCAAAAGGAGAAGAGGACGGCAGAGGATGAGATGGTTAGATAGCATCACTGAAGCAATGAGCATGAAATTGAGCAAACTCAGGGAGGCAGTGAAGGACAGGAAGGCCTGGCGCAATATGGTTCATGGGGTCACGAAGAGTCGGACACGACTTAACGACTGAACAACAACATGAATAACAGACAATCCATTAAATTGAGATTTAATTGGATCTAGAAATGTCTAACTATGGCAAGTTCAGGCTTATTGTTTGGCATACTCTTTGAGTATGATCTTAGTGAGATACTATTGTTTTTTTTAAAAAAAATATTTATGGCAGTTGGTAATAAGGATTTGGAGGGACAGTTAAATGGATTCGTATTGCATATGAAAATTCTCTCGGCTTAGAGTTCCATAGATCCAGGATGAGGAAAAAAGCAGTCAACAACAAATTTAAAAAATAGAAACAGTAAATAACATGCTTTGTTTTTTGAATGGAAAAAGGAGGATATGAAGCATTTTTTTCATTTTAACAGTTTGAAATTTCACCCACAAAGAATCTTGTATCTGACAGTGAGAATTCACCCCTGTTGTTGACACAAAGTTTGTATGGAAATAAAAAGGGGCCAGAGATTTTAAACTAAGTGATAGCATAAGTAGAATAATCATAATCAAGAACAGCAACAAAATAATAATTATATAAAACACTAGTCAGGATCTCTTTTCTGAGGTATGGATTCCCAGAATCATCTTTCTATTAAACCATCCACTAATCAAGAAGCAGATGGTTAATGTGCCTATTTCACCCCATTGAAAATGTCAGAATCACCTCCTAAAATGACCCGTAGCTCGTATGAGTTTTGGAGTAGAACCTCAACCTACCATGGAAAGCCTCATGTAGGAAATTGCATGCTGGTAGGATATAATAAGAATATTCACCATAATGGTACAGGTAGTCCTCGACTTATGACCACAATTGGAACCGGAATTTCCATCGCTAAGTGATGTGGTTGTAAAGCAAGATGTCACGTGACTGGATCACAGCAACAGCAATCCTGGCACTCCCCATTGCAGTTGTTCAGTGAATTTTGCCAGTCATTAGCCAAGGAACCACCCCAATCCAAGCCATCCCAGGTTTGGTCCCTCCCAGCCCCAAGCCTGGGAATTTGTGTGAAGCCCTCAGCTGCAGTGCAGCATGAAGCCCAGCCCCAACATGGCCCAGAAGTGTGGCACAAAGGGACTTCTTGGCGTGCCACATATTCCTCAGGTGTCACAAGGAAACCATCATGCCTGACTTGGGAAAGAAAACTTCATGTGGCCAGCAGTTGCCTCACAAAGACCCAGACCAGGCATGCTCATCAGCAGTGGGAGCAAGAAGATGGCAAAGGTCAACTGGGGTGGCACAGAGCACAGGGCAGCAAGAGGCCAAAAGGGCATCGTTAGGAGGAGATAGGTAGGTGGAGGGAGTTGAAGTACCCATGCAGTTAGAAGGGTGGGCAGGCTACCAAGTGTCCGAATTTTGATCATGTGACTGCAGGGGCGTTGCAATGGCTGTAACTTCAGGGACTGGTCATAAGTCTCTTCATTCAGCACTGCCATAACTTTGAATGGTCACTGAATGAATGGTTGTAAGTTGAGGACTACCTGTATTGCATATGAGTCTCTTCTATTTCAATGCATTTACAAAAATTGTTGTTGTTTAGTCGTTAAGTCGTGTCCGACTCTTCGTGACCCCATGAACCATATTGCGCCAGGCCTTCCTATCTTTCACTGCCTCCCTCAGTTTGCTCAATTTCATGCTCATTGCTTCAGTGATGCTATCTAGCCATCTCATCCTCTGCCGTCCTCTTCTCCTTTTGCCTTCCATCTTTCCCAGCATCAGGGTCTTTTCCAAAGAGTCCTCTCTTCGCATTAGGTGACCAAAGTATCTGAGCTTGAGCTTCATTATCAATCCTTCCAATGAGCAATCAGAGTTGATTTCCTTTAAGATTGACTGGTTTGACCTCCTAGCAGTCCAGGGGACTCTTAAGAGTCTTCTCCAGCACCACAGTTCAAAGGCATCAATTCTTCGGCGTTCAGCCTTCTTTATGGTCCAGCTCTCGCAGCCATACATTACTACTGGAAAAACCATAGCTTTGACTATGCGGATCTTTGTCGGCAAGGTGACGTCTCTGCTTTTTAATATGCTATCTAGGTTTGCCATAGCTTTCCTCCCAAGGAGCAAGCGTCTTTTAATTTCATGGCTGCAGTCTCCGTCTGCGGTGATCTTGGAGCCCAAATAAATGAAGTCTGTTACTGCTTCCATTTCTACCCCTTCTATTTGCCAGGGATTGATGGGTCCAGATGCCATGATCTTAGTTTTTTTAATGTTGAGTTTCAAGCCAGCTTTCGCACTCTCCTCTTTCACCCTCATCAAGAGGCTCTTTATTTACAAAAATAAAGCTACCTTAAAAATGTGTTCACATGACATGCTAAACCATGGCACTTGGTTAATGAATTGTGTGCCACAAAGCTAACCTCAGCCTTAAACCATGGTCCCTCTCCTACCTGAAGATTAGTGTGTCACCTGAACTTGAACAAATCACCTTTTCTAGTTTGGAATTTGAATATAATCTCAGGACAATATGAATCATATCAATGAGAGTTGAGATGATGAAAGAAAGTGGCAAAGGAATATGAATACGGAAAACATGTAATAAATATCTAGGAAATGTTAAGAAAATGCATAATTAGGGATCAAACTGTAATGAAACCAGCACTTCTCAAAAAAAGAAAGATTAACCAATTGCTTATCAGGAACCATCATCATGACCATTTTACTTCCTTTTTTAAGAAAAAGTAATCATTAAAAATTAATCAAAATGTTATTTTACATCATGTGAGTGGCAAAACAGATGCTTTTTTGTTGTTGTTGAGAAAGTGGGTCTCAGCACAGATATTACTTTTTCTGAGAAAAAAAAAAAAGATGATTTCCACTGCTACCAGGGAAAAATTGTCATGTCCTTATTTTAACCTCGGTGACATCTGCTGCACCTGTCCTTTTTTCCTGAAGTTGATCCATAAAGTATAAAGCTGGCAGAACAGAGAGATCTCCTTTAACAGCTAAAGAAGAGAGAGAGAGAGAGAGAGAGAACTTCATATCATAGTACATTAGAAATTGGGAAGGATCCATTTATTTTGAAATGTTGAATATCTTGAAATCTTAATGAATAAATACTGTTGCTGTAATCAAGCTGCAAGAATGAACAAGTTTATCTTCCAAATGAACATATTGTATACAAATATATGGAATATTATGGTGACTGGGTTTGACCTAAAAACAAGGCCCATGTGAATGTGTTCATTTTTCAACTGCAGATTGTTGAGATTATGAGTCTTTCACTTAGTCACAGTTTTTTTTCCTGACCATATGTTTGTCAGTTCTGGTAGTAGAATGAGAAGAAGTAAATAAAAATTGGAGCTTAAAACACACACACAAAGGAACCCTGCTTCACAAGTGTTTTCCTTCAAATAGTCTTAACAGCCTTGACAGGAGCTCAGAAAAAATATGCTATTTTAAAGTGAGAAAAATTCACATATTGCTATAGATAAATTAACTTTTCACTAGGACAATATTGTTAATAATCCTTGTAGTATATTTTGCTTAAGCATATCACATGAATACCTAACAAGAATCCAAATAAAAAATTCTAGGAAATAATTCATTCCCCTTTAGCAGAGGCAAGTAAACTTTAGGATCCCATGGACGCATCTAGGATTTTGAGAAGATATTGTGATAGTGCTACAAAATAGGCTTTGCCGATTCGCCAGGAGATGCCATGTGAAGAATGCCATGCTGATTACCAGAAGAAAAAGTGGTGAGTGAATCCTGCTTGCCCTCCAAGATGCTCTATATTGCCCTGCCTTATTTTTATCTTCTTTGAGGCTATAAAGAGGCATATCTTTAAAGAAAACTGTAGGGTGAAGTTACCCACCATGTTTATTTTCTAGGAATGTCTATGGGGTGTCTGTAAGGCCAAAGGAAACATGCTTGGAAATTTTAAAAAATGACGCTGGAAACTGGCATTTGCATTGCAGAATGCTTCCCATCTTTTAAAACAACGCACGTAGGAGAGGGTAGATGACAGGTGCACAGCCACCAACCACACATGGTCTACCAATGCTTGGTCTGTGGGTAAGGTATAGTCATTTCTATGAAGAGGCTGCTGGCACAGTTTTATTTGGCATCTACAAAAGGTACCATGCAGTAAGCGGAAAAGGCATTTTATCTACCTACTGGTGTACTGAAGAGGAATAATTAGGAGGCAGAATTGATGGTAAGAGACAAAAGGAGCATTGGAAGCTTCTTCATTGATACATCGGCAGCTTAAAAGTAAATTCACTTGCAAACCAAAAATAAAGGTAGGATAAAAATCTAATAAATAAACAGATATGCTTATGCCAGGTATGTCAGTGTATTGTTGGGAATACAAACTGGAAAATTCACTTAGTTACTGCTGTTTTTAATTTTTTATGCTAATGTGTCTTTGAGTGAATATATCAAACTTAAAGCATCTTAAAGAAGTCAATTTTATTTTGAAAGTAAACAAGAGATAGGATTCTATTACTATTATTTTTGTAGAACAATATCTTTGTTCAATGTGGGTACTAAAATACTAACTGCAATACTAGCCAGGAAGCAACAGGATGTACTACCATCTATAATTCACCCATCTTCATCTGATTTATAAAAAAAAAATAGACAAGTATCTGACAATATCTGCCTAGTGATTTATATTATTGATGCTGGAACAAATAAATTAGAACCAGTTGTTCTAATTCCATTGGACATTGAAAAGCTCTTTGACATGAAGAGCATTCTAAGAAGATATGGGTTCCCACCATCTTTTGTTCATTGGATTACAGTTCGCTATCTTCCTCCAGTTTCCTCCAGTTTACAGTTTGTTACCTTCCTTCAGTGGCTAGAATGGATTTGTTATTCTATCAACTCCGCACTACAATGCCTCCAGAAAATCAAAGACCTAAAAATAGATGAAGATGAAATTATGGTTTCATTCAGTGTCACAGCACTTTATATCCATAGACCCAGAACTAGCAAAAGAATCATGGCAGCAGTACTACAAAACACACCAACCTAACCAAATATACTAAAAACAAAATAATCAGAATCATGGACCTCATCAATCTCTGCCTCACTACCTACTTTCAGTTTGATGGATAAATATACCAACAAATCAGAGGAACACTTATCAGATCACCACTCTCAGAACTCATAGCAGGGACTATAATGTAGCATCTAGAAACTATAGCACTTCCATATGTACAACCAAAAGTATGGATCCGGTATGTAGGCAATACCTTCATCATAATAAAAAAAGAACAATTAGAGAAGACACATGAAACATTCAACAACATATTAAAGGAATAAAATTCACAAGGTAAGAAAAAAAACACTATATTACCCTTCCTTGATATCCTCATCAGCAGAGGAAATGACAGCAAATTGGAAACACAAGTCTATTGAAAAACAACCCACACTAACCAAGTACTCCATTACCAAAATAACAACCCAACCTCCCACAAGAGGAGCTGTGTAAGAACATTATTCAGACAAGCACAAATGCACTGCAGCAAACCCAGAACACCAGAAAAAGGAAACAGATTACCTATATAACATCTTCCAACAAAATGGATACCCACACAACTTTATCAAAAAGTGCCTGACCACTCAACCCACTATAGCACAACCAACACAAGCTATGAAAAGGATAACACTACCATACATCAGAAACATTTCAGAAATAACCAGCAGTCTATTACAACCACATGGTATCACTGTAGCACAGAAACCAACTAAAGCTCTCCAAAACATCTTAACTAAACCAAAAGACCCAGTAGCCGAAGAAGAAAAAACAGGAATCATCTACAACATACAGTGTAAGGACTGTAACAGCCACTATGTAGGGCAGACAGGCAGAAGACTAGCAGAGTGCATCCATGAACACCAACTAGCAGTAAGTAGACATAATGAAAACTCCTTAATTTCACAACACATGAACAGATTCAACCATTGTTTCAACTGAGAAACTGTCAGCATCCTAGACCAAGCTAAATCCAAAAATGTGAGGGAATTCCTGGAAGCTTGGCACTCAGATATTTCAACCATCAATAGACACATAGAGATAAACCACATTTACACAATTCAAAAGCGACAATAAGAAAGCTAAGAAGGAAACAAAAAGATCAGAACACATGCTGTCCAGCAGCCTACACCCAGATAAGCAAGGATTAGCACCAGACAATCAATCAAGCAGAAAACAACACCCTAATCAAGGAACTGCCAAGAAGAAAACCACACCCCCACCAACCCTGGCAGGGCAAGCTATTGTACATAAACAGAGAGCAAACTCCACATTCACTAGCACTGATGATGTTACCTATTCAGGTAATGAAATATCTGCAATCAAACAACCAAGCTCAGAGAGCACCAAGGACTCTACAGTTCAGTCCTGAGCTACAAATATTTTCTTCTCTTGATAGTTTTGGTAAAATAATTACCAAAACTTGTTGAAGTCATACAACAATATGCTTTATATACTGGTTATATTATTAATTGGAATAAGTCTGATTTGTTGCTTCTGGGATCCACTATATCTATAGATTACTGTAAAACAGAATGATTTAAAACTTGTACAGACTCTTTCTTCAACTATATCCCTATATTTTGAATTAAATATATCTAAATATATAGATACAATTTCAGTAGATATAATGTGATAGTTAAAACTGTCATGAAGTCTTTGGGGCAAGATTAATGTTATTAAAATTATTACATTGATAATTATGTATCTTCTAAGAGGGATTCCAGGGTTAATTTTTATTAGATACTTTACAAAGATAAGTTAATGAGAAATTTTTATGGCAGACTAAAGCCTCTCAAATACCTTGGCCAAATTGAGGTTACCTTGCAATTATGGTGGCTTTAACCTCCCAGATTTCCAATGATATTACTGGGTTTTTATTTTTACATTTTTTTAACAAGAATTTTTGGACCTATTTGGAGAACAAATGTGTAACACCTGTGAAATCTTGGCAAGTTTTAGGGTTCAAGTATACTCAGTAAGGATCTTTGCTAAGCACATTTGTTCATTAATAGGTAAGCGGTTATATTTTGATCCCAAATCACATGAGAAATGGACCGTGTGAAATAATCCAAATTTGAAACTGGCAGAGAAGTGTTTTTACTAGAATGCTTGGGCGAAATAAGGGATCAACCCATTAAATCAGCTGATTTCTAATGATTGTTTTAAGGATTTTGAGAGATTGGGTGTTGAATATGACTTACCTATTGAATATTTGCTTGGCAATATATATAATTCAAAGATGTATTAATTAAATAGTATGGCCTGAAAGCTCCAACATAGAATGTGTCATGGACTACTTTGAGAGTCTTGTGAAACCTATAGAGCCCTTCTCAGTAAAATGTATTTAAATGCATACAATAAAATACATAGATATAAATTGTATTACAAAGGAAACCAATTATGCTCAAATAGTTATCAAAATATTAAAAATAACAAATATGTAATACAATGTGTGTTTTTTATTAAATTATGTGCTTTTTAATTTAATTAATAACAACAATACTCTTCTTAGGGTATAATAATTTTAGATTGTGAGATTTATTGAAGTTAAATTTTCAGAGGTTAGGGGGCATACATTACTTTAATGCCTACATACAATGTTGAATGAAAAGCTAAATTTCAGTTAGAGGTTAGCAAAAGTGAAGTTGCAATTTTTTCCCATCCAAGTTCATGGACTGCTTGAAATCTATCCTGAAGAAGTTCGTGGACACCTGGATAAGAACCTCTGTTCTAGCCTCCAAGCTACCTGCAATTTCAGGATCCTTAAGAGATGAAGCCCTTGAACAGAAACCAACAATTCAACTTTTAAAGTGTTGGAAAATGAAAGAAAAGCTAATATTAGTTTTATATATACGAATTGTGGAATAAAGGATTGGGATATCCAATCTGGAGAATCAACAGATCCAGATATTAAGAAACAGGAAGTATATGCTTTATTATTTAAAAATTAAATTAATTCATCAGAAAATATTGTTTTGTATTTATTGGACACTTTAAAGAATGTTTAAAAAGGAACAAACATTAGATTTTTATGTTGGAGGCTCTTTCATATGATCTGTTTTGTCTAGCTAAAGCTTTGTTTTGATTTCAAATCGCTACATATGTCAATACAATGTGGGGAAGTAATATTATAATTAAAGATCTTATTGTGATCTTCTTCATACTAGTGGTTTCCCACAGGTGCAGGGTCTGCTTTTCGGATCAACAAATGTCATTTTACATGATCAAATGCAGCAACTCCAACTGGATGAGTTTCATGTCTGTGTTAATCGTGTCCTGCCACCTTTGCTTTGGTCTTCTGCATGGGTGTTTGTCATCGATGTTAAAGTGGTAGGTGGTGCAGGCCATGGTGTGGGGCACTGCTCGTAGAATGTGGCCATACCACTATAGGCGTTTTTCCTGCATTTTCTCTGTTATTGATGCAACGCCCATCTCCTGCCAGACTGTGTCACTGCTGAAGTGGTCAGGAAGGGAAACGCTTAATGACCAACAGAGCATGCACATCTCCATGGCATGTAAAGGGTGCTCAGCACTTTTGGTGTTTGGCCAGCACTCAGTGCCATACAGTGCTACTGGGCAGGCCATCATTTTATACACTTTTGATTTCAGGTGAATTGGCATACGCCTATCACAGAGCACTCCAGTGATCTTCCACTGCAGGCATGTTGCATTCACTCTCACGTGTACTACCTCATTAATGCTGCTGTCACTTTGCAGATGGGATCCTAAGTAATGGAAGGAGTTTGTCTTCAATAGATCTTCACCACTAACCT
The DNA here is from genome assembly GCA_030867105.1 of Liasis olivaceus. NCBI lineage: Eukaryota > Metazoa > Chordata > Lepidosauria > Squamata > Pythonidae > Liasis > Liasis olivaceus. The sequence goes on along the minus strand of CM061349.1, from coordinate 256,184,542 downwards.
GGATGGTAGAGGTGCTCGGGCTAGTCTCTAGGTACTCAGTGTTCTTAATACTGAGGTTCAAACCGAATTGGCTAAGATGGTCATTCCATGTCTGGACACAGTGCTGCAGTTCTTCCCTGATGGTATCTGCAAGCAGGACATCATCAGTGTAGAGCAAGGCCTAGGAGGCACTGTGATGCAGGTCTCGCATGGTGGTATCCATGATGAGAATGAACAGCAATGGTGATAATGTCGAGCCTTGGTGCACACCAACTTTCACAGGAAAGCAGTCAGAAAGGCCGGCAGCACATAATATTCAGCTGCTGGTATTAACATAAAGCATCAGGATCCATTTTATGAGTAGCTCAGGCACATCATGGTCACGTAGCATGTACCATATCAGCTGTTGCAGAACACAGTCAAAAACTTTTTCTAGGTTGAGGAAAGCCAGGTGTAATGACTTCGTCTTTTCTCTATGCTTCTCATGAGCTTGCGAGCTGCACAAATGGTGTCCGTGGTACTCAAGCCTTTGACAAAACTGCACTGCTTGATACTGATTTCAATTATGTCACAGAGGCACTGGTTGAGGATCCGCTCAAAAATTTTCATTGTGCGCAACAGGAGGCAGATTGGTTGGTAGTTGGAACAGTCTGCCGGGTCACCTTTGTTCTTGAAGAGGGGAACTGTGATACTCGTGTCCCTGTCACATGACCAGAGATCACAATGGCATTGAAGAAGTTTGTCAGCCAATCAGCTGTGTGCCACGAAGTTCTTTCAAATTCCAGACATCTGCTGGTAGATTGTCTGGGCCAGGGTGCCACTGGTGTCTTTGGTAACCTCTTCAGGCGTAATGCATAGGATTGGGCCAGCGTTAGCTGAGCCATCAGGAATTGGCAGGTGTGGGAATTTGACATTAGAGATTCTGTCAAAGTGCTGCTGCCAGCATTTCAGGATTCTGAGCTTATCCTGCAGTTGCTGTCCATTTTTGTCCTTAACATACATGTAGTGTTCAGTGTCTTTTGTGATGTTGAACTATGTTCCTAAAACATAGAATTTGTCATCACATGACTCTATTATGTTTGGGGCATGGCAAAGAGGATAATTTTATGAAATGGAAAAGAAACTTACTCTCCCTATTTTAAAAAATGAATCCATGATATCAATTTATTTTTGAAAAATCTTCATATTCTAAAAATGAAAAGATGATGCAGTATGTTTCTATATAGTCTAGGTATAATTATAAGCTTAAGGTTTGAATTAATTTTATATCTCTCTAGTTATTTTTTTTTTCTTTTTTCACTATGTAATCAGTAACTTTTTTCTGTTGGTGCTGTAGCTTTTAGTATTTCACCATTTAAAAAATTAAAAGACATCTATTATTCCTATTATCTATTGACCTATTATCAATATTGGGTACTATCTCTCTTAAGAACTGTGAGTTATTTTGACACAGCAAACCTGAAAGTATAAATTAACTTCTGGATCCCTTCTCAAGGTGGTTCCTTCAATGTTTGGTTGTTTTTGTTTGTGACCTTCGGATCTGGATTATTATTTTTTTTTTTCCTCTGGAAGATCTGTATACCTCAGGACCTGTTTGGTATTAGAGAAGACCATGAACATTACAGTTATCTTCTCTGATGTTCTACTTTATCTTTCACTTACTATTCCTAGAAGAGATTTTCAGCCTTGAAAATAAGATGTGAATGACTACTCTCTGAAGCAAGTGGTAAATTTCTCACCAACGTGCATCTGTTACACATTGTTCTGATGCTGTCTATTCTTCTCCCCTAAGACCAAGTGTGTTATATTCGGAGCATCTGCTGTCCTTAAAACACCAAAAAGTGACAGCACCAAAGTCACTCATGAATCTGCTGCATCTCACTTGCCAGTTCTGGCTGCACTTTTTGTTGAAAATTAGGCAATACCGATCCGTATAAAGTTCTGTCTTGGAAACGTGACTTCTTGCACCTTTTATTGCTAAGGCATAAGACAATATATTAATCAGATGCAACGATTTGTATGTCAACTTTGTAAATGATTCCAAGGTTCCATTAAATAAATACTTCTAGCACATTGTCATCATCAGGAGCTTGCTGCCAGTCATGTGCCAATTTTAAAACAGGGAGTAACTGAGGGTCAGAGCTGTGCTGAAGCCTCTCGGTTCCACGGCTTTTTCCTTGCGATTGCTGCCTCCTCACCATCTGTCTGTCAGAATTCTGGCAGTGCCAAAAATTAGGAGACAGATGTTATCTCTGCCTCTATTGGACAAGGGAAAATGGTAGCCAGCTAAGGCTTCTATTAGCTTTTTTTCTTACTGTCAGATTTTTTGCAATGAATGCAAGCTCTTAAGACCTGGCTATCTTCCTGGGTATGGGGGTTAAGGGAGTAACTGGCCCATATTGTTGGTTGTGTGGTTTCCTTGGCAGCCTTTCTTATGTTTCTTCTTGGGTTGGTTTTATTATTCTATCACTTTTTAACCTTTGTTATCTGCCTAGAGTTGCATTTAAGGAAAGGAGTAGCCATATAAATCTAATAAATAAATACATTTGTCTAGACATAGGCTGACTCAGAGTGCTGCGAGGGCAAGAGCTTACATTGAAGCACCATCCTCAACATTTCCTGACATGCAGGCTTCAGAACTTTGGTCATTTACTGTCTTCCTGGTTGCACTTCTGAACATTTTCAGATGGATATACATTTTCCTGATTTTGTCACCCCTGCTCTTTATAGTGTTCCTGCCATAGCAAGATATTGGACTAGCACTTGGGAGACTCAAGTTCAAGTCCACCCCCACTCATGGAAGCTCACTAGGTAATTTTGAGCCAATAATTTTTTCTCAGCCCAACTTACCTTACAGAATTGTTGTGAGGAAAAATGGAGGAGGTATATGCCACCTTAAGTTCCTGAGGAGAACATAGGATATACATCTAATAAACAAAATCGAAAGACTTACCTCAGCCATGAAAGGAAGAAACAATGATGATTGTTTTTAACAGTTTTAACAACATCCTTGTATTTTGTCATGTTTCAGAAGCTGCCCAACTTCATTAACCAGCAAAATATGTTCCATATTTTGAATGGAATATTAAATATTTGCTTTGTAAATCAGCTGCTGGGAAAAATTGTCCATTGTTTTGTGTCTTTCCCACTGCTTCAGCTTTTTCTCACTCTTCCATTCTTCTTTATGGGTCTGGACCACAGCAAAATATTGTATTTTTTTTTTAGTTTTTTATCAGTTATTTATATATGTCTGCTCTGGGGCTACACAAAATGGTGGGTGATATTATTTTTTTTACCTCATATTTCAGGACAATATCAATATAAATGCATTGAGGTATCAGTCTATATTCCCATAGGCACTAATTAAAAAGCAATAAAATTGAAAACTGTTTCCACTTTTGTGTGTGTCAGTATTGAATGCCCTGTTGTCATTTAAAAAGCATGACAGTTAATAACAAATAAGTTTAGATATATCATACAATACAGATAAGCTCTCGGATTCCGATGTCTTCACAGGCTGAATCTTGAAACCAAGTGAGGTTACTGTGAAATCTAAAACAAGGCCTTTTCTTTTCCTTTCTTTTCCTTTCTTTTCACAATAAAAGTAAAAATGTGTTTGTGAGAGAGTGTGTACATTTCTGTATGCTTGTGTGTTTATGCACACACATATACAGTACATTTCATCAAAGTGACTAGAGACTTTGAGGGTAAGCAAATAAATTAGATTAATATAATTGCTTATTTCACATCTTTAAATGTCCAACAAAATCAGCATGCTTATATTGGGGTTCAGTTTGCAGGTCAGGTACAAAAGAGTATTCTTAGTTGTGCTTCATTATTGCTGTAGATAAGCTGTCTGTCTGGCTGATTTGTTTGTTTGTTTGTTTGAATTTATTAACCATCCAACTCCAGTGGACTCTGCTCTGTTCATGGTCTGTCACCAGCATGAACAGGTTTAAGCAGATTACTAGAGCTTTAAGACTATATGTTCAATTCCCACAATAGCAGTGGATGAAGAACTCAAGTGGGATAGTATATTATGCTCATAACCGTGCAAATGGCCTTCCTGTCATCTTGTAGTTGGCTAACTGTTTTATCTCACTTTGATTACAATTATTATCAGAACTGAATTGTGTTGCTACAGCAAATCAAAATGGGCAATTTTAGTCTTCATGCATCCCACAGAAGCCCCACTGGGGTCCTGGCTTTCTTGAATTTTCTCTCCTCATGGCACTGCAGATGAACAGGACAAACACATATGTTCTTCTTGCATAGCCTCTTCCCTAGACCAATTTATCTCTCATTATTTGTCAGTCAGGCAAATTCCTGGCACCAGGAAGAGGATGCATCCTTTCCTCCCATGTGACTGCTCTTGATTGGATAGGTTGTCAAGAGCATGATCACAATCAGGTGGGGCAGTTTATGAGGATATCTTCCTTTCACCTTTTTTGGGGGGTGAAATTGGAAGCCCTGTCCCCCTGGGGAAAGGATGAAAAGGTTTCTATTTTCATACTTTTGGAGTGTAAATCTTTCCAAATAACACTAGGAAGTAATATAAAGTGCAAAAGGTGGAGGAAATATGGGTGTACATGTGTAAGTAGGCAATCTATGAAGTACCTAAGCTATGTATGATAAGTTGCGCTTGAAATAGATTGGAAGACAGTGAGACTTCAGTACTGGTGAGAAAAGCTGGTTCTCATCTACTTATCCCTGGGAATGATATGGTGGCTGTATTTTGAATGACATGGTTCTAGAATTTCTGAGTAAAATATCTTTCCCCCCACATGCATACACACACAAATCCTGAAGCTACTTCCAACTTGCACCCCCATGTGCAATATGGACTAAGGCATATTATTTACTTTACACAGCTAATGCAACTATCTTAGCAAATGTATTTGAGCATTCTTAAGTGGTACCCTGTATCTACTGCAAGCAGCTTTCAAACATAATAAGAAAAGATCACTATGGTTTCTCCAGTGTAGTCAGCTAATCTGGCAAGCAGTCATTTTTAGAAAAACAGAGAGAGAGAGAGAGAAGTTTGTATTCCAGGATGGGTTCGGCTGACATTTCTCATTTACTGTAATTTTCACTCTAAAATGAGAAAGAAAAACTAACCTGAAACCTCGTGTAAGGTAATGAATGTTTGGAGTTGAAATAAGAAGGCTATTCATTTCTCCCCACCTCCACCATCTATCTCCTCCATAGAGCATAGAGTTACTAGTTTTGTTCCATAGCTTGAGTCACTTCAAGCAGAGCTCCTTAAACTTCATCAAAAACATATTTGATGCCTTTCTTTAAACTATCAGAAATTCTGGTTGATAATGGAAATGTTGAGAAATAGATGACTAACACCATGAATAGCTGTCACATAATATTCAGAGATAAAGTAGCAGTTTTCATTTTATTTGCCTTTTTGCCAGATCTATTAGCACTGAAATACTTTTGTTGTTATTCCATCACAGTGTCAGCTGCTGAAAATGCTGCTTCTATTGACCCTAAAACAAAAAAAAACAATAAAAAGAAACCACTTCACAAAGTATATCCATTGGGATCTGTTGTGACAAATGTCATAAATTTCCAGGCGTTTTCTAAAGTATGAATGAAGTTGCCACAAGTAACTTTATCTGTTATATTTATTAAAGTGGCTTTACTGAACATGCTGAAAAAGATCTTTATAAAATTTATGATTTTGGAAAAGCTAAGTTAGAAATACATTTTCTTCTTTCCCTGTTCAGTGTATGAATGCATTCCAAAAAGCATTCAACAGATCCTGCAAGACAGGATTATCAACAGCTTCATGTTCAAAGCAGGGTCCCAATGCTTACTCAACCTAGTGTTTTGAATATGCACAGAATGGAAGTGAATGCAGGAAAATATAATCCCTCTCATCTTTTTGTGGCAACTGTTTCCATTGGTCGAATACAGAACCTCCAAGAAGAATGAACTTCAGATCAATTAAGATTTCTTCATAGTTCAAAAAACCTGAATTTTATAAGTAAAGTTTCCTCTGAGTTGAGTTTGAATCCTAGTAATTTCATGGATACATCTGTGTTCTTTTCTTCTAACAGTATGGAAATGTTTGCCTTTACTTTTTAAAACTTCCCTATAGCCTACAAGTCTACTACTGGTCTCTTGTCCAAGTACTAACCAGTTTATGCCCTGCTTACCTATTTGAGATCAGCCAAGATCTGATCTCATACAGTTGGTGTTTTGAGTGGATTAAGAGTATTTTCTTTTTTCTTACATCTTTTTTGTTAAGTAAATTATACATTTAGGTACACTTTAAAACTTACCCACATGGCATATGATATTTCAGAATTATAAAATTAGCATATAATGATTATCTTAAAAATAATTTTTGGGTTCACCTAAAAGACACTTAAACTTCCAGATTTGTTCACTTCTCTAAAAAGAATATGGATGTCTAGTCTATATAATTTACTGTTGTAGTCATGGACTATGTCTGGACAAAGATGTAATAATTTCTTTAACTACCTCCCAAAACTTTGAAGGGTTTAGCTTTCTGGTTTTGAGACAGATGACTCCTCACACAGAATAAAACACTTTCCCAGAAAGCCATTTCTCCACCCTTTCATTTATACCCATGATGTAAATGTTTCAATTATGCAAAATACAATATTGTATCTTTAAAACAATTTAAGTATTATTGTTACTCTAATATGGGAGGAGGCAAGAAGAGGAAAAGACACTTTTGCCATTTCATTTTCTACTGGGCTTTTATCCCCCTTTCAAAATGTAGCTTTTCTTTCAAAGAGTCAGTTCGCCTTTCTGTATCCTGGAAACTAGACTTTATTATTATTTTATTACATATTTACTAAAAAAAAAAAAAGCCCACTTTGAAGTACCATATCTTAAAAGGCATTGTTTGCCAGCCTACTCTGGTAGATGGCTATCAGGAATATATAGACTGCTTTATTTCAGATTTTCCCTTTAGGACCATGCCGTATGTTGTGAGGCCAGCTAGTTCCCCTAATATCCTGGGGACTGTGGAAGAGGCATTGAGGATGGTAGAATTCCTCACTGCCAGTCTCTTGGCTGCCAGAGAACACATGGTTCCCCCTAGAGCTGCCAGCTGGCTGGCAACCCTTTCACAATGCTTTGGTGGCCCTGTAGTGTGAGAGGAAACTCAAGGGAACACTGCCCACACATTGGTCCATTTGCTTTGACAGGCACTCTGTGGCTTTTAAAACTAAAAGCCTGTCGTCTTCTATTGTGTGAAGAGAGGCTTGGAAAGGAATCCCCAAATCCTTTTATTTGTTTGTTTTTTATTTGAAAATAACATGCTCTTATTTGTAGATTTTCTCTGTGTAAAGATGTCTTTGTTTGTTTGGACTGGAAGACTTCTCAGTGTCTTGAGGAACTGCTTATTAGCTTTGTTTGATTCTTGATAGGGTCCATGAACTATCTTCTCTTGTTTTGACCAAACTAAAGATGGATTTGCTTATAGTGTCTGTGTATTACAGTCTAGAAAGTAAGTTTGTTAGGCTGTCATATTCTGAGAGTTTTGTGCTGAGGGATACAGGGCTGTAGCCAGGATGAGTTATGAAGGAAGAGAAAAAAAAAAAAATGAAATGATTGACTGTCCGGTAAGTGCAATAAAATCAGCGACAAATAGAAGGCAGAACTGCAGGGAAGAACGGTGTCCAATCTCACACACATTTGTTCCACTCTCTGTAAAATTAACTTTTTCACACGCAGAAGTTTAGTCTGTACTTTAACTTTTTGTGTATATATTTTTATATATATTTTATATACATTTCAGCAAGCAAATTTTCTGGGTAAGATCTGCAGTAGGCAGGGCCAGGGAAAAAAAGACATTTAGTTTGATATCATAAAAATATAATTAGCATTATGTATAGCTAATGTAAGTACTCTCCAGTCACATATATGATATTTTTCCTTCCTGTCACATTAAAATTATAAGCTGCTGGCAACCTTGGAGGCTACATCAAAAACTTCCAGGGGCTGCATGTAACTTTAGAGCCATAATATACACTTCTGCCCATACAATGTTCTATTTTCTGTAATGTATATATTTGAGTATGCAAGCTTTAGTCAAAGACCTGCATCACGGAAGTTACAGAAAAATCTGAATTAATTCTAGTTCCAGTGTCAAATTGCATTAAAATAAATCAAAAAGATGTAATTTTTACATCTATTTCTAGTGACTTGGTGGGAGAACGGACTTGCCACTGAGGAGTGCTGATTATTTGATCAGAAAATATCTATCTTATAAATGAAGTCAAGATTTTAGGATCAGGTTGAATCCTCTGTTGCTAAATGACAATTCTGATTTACTTTCAGCACCTCCATAATCTTTGATCAGCTGTGGACAACAGGTTAAGTGTCACAAGAATGGAGACAGGCAAATATTAACCTGTCAATGTGAATCGTTATAGCTTTTGATTGTAAATTTATTTATTCTTTTAATGTGTTGTGAGCTGCCCAGAGTCCCCCATTGGGGGGAGATGGGCGGGGGACAAATTTAATAAATTAATAATAATAATAATAATAATAATAATAATAATCTTTTTACACATAGGGGAGATAGATTAGGAAAATAAGAGAAAGACTCCTGTGATATCAGGAGGATACTGGAACAGATAGTATTGAGTTTCTGAGCATCTGAATAATTTTACAGGGATTAATAGGAATTAGCATAGGCTAATCAAGAATACATTCTGTTGTCTATCTAAATGGATTGCTAGTTTTATGGCTTGTATAAATACTGCAGTCAATATAGCTTTCAACAATCTTCATATTTGGTCTCCGACTGGTGAAATATAATGACCTTTCTTGTTAACAGATTAGGAAGCAAACTCTTCTATATAGCGATACATTTAGATGGATTCAGAGTTTGTTGGAAATTTGTCCTCAAAGAATTCTCATCCATGTTGCTGAATCATTAGAAAAGGTGTTCTTTAGAGTGTAGTGTGGTAAGGCTATATTTTAGGTCTTTTAATTTTATCTTCCTTTTTTTTAAAAATCAATGACTTAAGGGTGGACATTGTGTTTTTGGTCACAGCTGCACCCAGCTTTCTAAATTATGTGAGGCACAATACTTCCTTAAGTGAGTCACAGCACAATGAAAATAAGATGGAGTTTTGATTAAAAGTGGGAGAGGCAAAAGTTGACAGCATTTTGCTGTAAATGAGGTATCTGTCCTTGTTTCTTTTTCAGATATATTTTATCATTACTAAGCAGCACCATTAAGCAGCATTATATTTATAATTTATGAGTATTATGCTTATTAGTATTAATACAACATGATACTTATAACTAAGATCTTTACTTATAATCCTTTTATGTACTAGCCAGCATCATTATGCTCAGTAAATTCAGATGTATTTTATTAACTAATGTCAATTAGCTAGCACATTAATCAGTCTTTAACATTTGCACTTTACACACCAGTTTTCACTAATAGTTGTTGTTGTAGTTGTTGTTATTATTATTATTATTATTATTATTATTATTATTGCATTTTATTATCCCTCTTGCAACTAGATCAATCCATTAAAGTATTGCTTTCCATGGATAAGATTTCCTCTAGAATTTCATTGCTTTCTCATCACTATCCCATTAACGTCCCACTGAATTCAGTTTTGCACAAACTCATTTTAAGATGACATTAAATTCACTAGAGAGGTTCCCAAGAGCGCATTCCCAAGAAACCAGGATGGAAGGAAGCAGCAAGGAGGAAGAAAAGAGCACTTCATGTGGGAAACCAGCATCTAGGTTAACTGGGAAGTTCACAGACTTACTTTAAATAATATTTCAAAGTGGAGAGGGGAACACAAAGCAGCACCATTTGCATGGGATTTACAGGGATGCAAGCCAAGCCACAGCTTCTATGTCAAGTATTCACTAGCACAATTAACTTTCCCAACTCAACCATCCCAGCATTAGTAGAAAGATCTCTAGTGGGCCCTGGAGAATCTATTACTGTCCTGCCGTAATACTACAATAGCATGTATAATATGCACCCATAAATTGATGGCAACTGGGGAGTTGTTCTTGGAGGGGAGGGGAGGGGAGGGGAGGGAAGGTGACACCTGGCTTCTCAATTGTATTGTGAAAAGAATATGAGCATTGTAGTTGATGCCAAGCTTAGCATGAGGCAGCTGACTGTTTTTAGCAGCAATAAATAAATAAATAAATAAACGAATGCCATTTTAATCTGCATTAATAAAAGTATACTTTCCAAGTTAGGAGAAGCACTAGTGCTGCTTTTTCTGCTCCTTCCTTGGAGTGTGATGACTGGTTCTGAGTACCTTTATGTATCTTGTAGGAGGGCAGCTAATAAAATCAGCAGATAAAGCAAATCCTACACAGAAAGTAGACAAATATCTTACAGGCTGCCATAGAGAACAAAGACATATTTATTATTTGTTATCCCACCAGGAAGGACAAGGCTTAATATGTAAGCTTACACTATAGAAAGATAGATTTTGATTTAACAGAGTGAAGAATGTATTGATGGAAAGAGTAACCGGTAGGAACCAATTCCTGGAAAAATTATGAGCATTTGTTCTCTAGAAGTCTTCAGGCAGAAGCCAGAAAGCTCTTGGTTTTGTGATTCCTCCAGGGATTGGATTACATTGTTTCCAAGATTCTTTCCAATTCTATGATTCTGTGGATACACATAAAAAGGGTTTGTATATAAATTGAAACTTGGATTCAGGCTGTTCATCAGTTGTTTTTCTAGCCCTAGCTTTTTGCAATCCCACAAAGAAAGGGAAAGACTTAACAGGCAACGCAATTTCATTCCCCAGTACTATGCTGTTACATTTTAAAGAATGTTTTTCAGCATCTTTTTGAAAATAACCATGTCCCCCTTAATACACAAAGGAAGTTTTAGATATAGGCTATGCCCATTATTAATTTCTTTCTATATCACTCAGATGCTTAGTGTCTGTGCTGACTGACATTAGCCTGCATGCACACAAATTCCCTGTTTGATTTTGTATGATTTATTTGCAACTGATGCTTCTCTGTCTCCCACAGTTTTATTTTATTTATTTATTTATACATTCGATTTATTGTCCGCCCATGTCCCCCCAATGGGGAACTCTGGGTGGCTCACAAAGTACACATATCTATACAGTGAAATCTATACAGTGAAATCCTACAATCTTTTACACATCGTTAGTGCTTGTTACGCTGTGCGACCAGCAGGGGTTGCTAGGGGGTCATCTGGGCTTTTCCTCCTCCTAGATCTTCCTCACCGCTCGTATCGCTCGTTGCTCACGCTGGCTGCATTCGGAGATTCGGTCAGCACCAGTATTTTCCTCCCTCGCGCAGCACCGCCGGTTCCTCCCATCTAAACGGGAGTACCAATTTATCTACTCGCAGATGGAATAGCTTTCGAATTCCTGGGTGGGCAACGAGGTAGGACAAGGGACAAGAGCTCACCCTGTCCCACGGAGCTGGGCTCGAACCGTTGGAGCGCCGATCATTTCTGACCGGCAACTCCAGCGTCATTAAGCCCTTGTGCCACCGCATCCCATTTAAATAATTAAATAAATTTAAATAAATAATTTAAATCCTGTGCTAGGTGTTTGGCCAAATTAATAATTGGGGCAGTGCTTTTTGCTGGGTACAGCTAGCAACAACCTCTGTACACCCTGCTTAAAAGCAATAAGGAAAAAGTACTTCTGTGTAACAATGCATAACAGCATCCTCTTTCCTTGATCGAGCGCTCTGTAAAGTGTCAACTAGGGTTATAGAGCGGCCTGGGGTATGGACTGTGATCCTTTTCTGGGTCATTGCTGTATCTAAAATGCGTTCTCAAAAATGCTTCCACTATCTATGTAAGCAACCTAAGTTTGGTACTGAGATTTACTTGAAGTCAGTATCTGGCCTGCTTGCTTGCCTGCCTGCCTTCTCTAGCCTATTTGTTGTACCCTGCAACTATATCATGAATGTTGCCTGTCTGTCTGTCTATCACTGTCATGGTAATGGATTGGGGGTACCATATTATTTTGGTTACATGAAAACAGCAGGATGTGTAGTCTAACTGTAGAGGTGTTAGGAAGATGCTATTGACAATTAAGACTGCTGGCTTTGATTAGTGTAAAGATGAACATTTGCCAGGGATCCAGCATTTTGTCATCATCATCATCTTCTAAATGTATTACATCTCTGTATTACACAACAAATTCTATTTGTTTTTGCTGGGAATTTTGAATATGATGATGCTGTTTGGGGGGGGGGGGGTCAGTTTTAACTATCTTGGTTAATTATTGGGTGGATTCAACATTGCCCATATAGATAATCAGTCAGCTTGAGAAATGCTGCCTTTCCTTCAGTCTGTGCCCTTTGAGCAACTTATGCCCTCAGTATGTGCTGTTAACTATGCACTCAACCAGACCCTAGAAACATCTGATAGTCAGAGCTGCCCATTAGTGCCAGCGTGCTTCTCCTGTTAAGCACAAGTTTTAATAAGCTGTCTTATTTTGTTGTCAGGTTCTCAGTTATTAAATGGGGTGTTCTTTGGGATTGGAGTGATAGGAGGCTATGTACCCCTTCTAACCTGGATCATGCCACAAGAATGCAGAGTTGTCCTATGTTTCATATCCTACCCTGCCCCTTTACTCCACTGTGAGGCTGGTGGACAAGGCAATGAAACTCAGTGATGATATTGCCAGAGTGGTGACATCCAGAGAGGTCTTTACTTTTCATCCTACTAGTTCCTTAACAAAGTTGGCCTCTGGGGGAGGGCTGGGACAGTTAAGAAGAGACATAGCTATCTCATGGTTTTCATCATGTGAGTGGTTTGTAGAAACAAAAGTGTTCATTTTAAGTGTATATATTCAGTCTTAGGCAAGTAGGAATTCCCTAATACAGCTAAATTTCTCCTTGCTATCCTTCCCCTCTGTGTTCCACTGCATCCTCCCTCCCTCTCTCTCTCTCTCTCATCTATCATCAGAGGCAATGTTGAGAGATTTGGCTACGTTTCTGTGTGAAATCTGTTTCATTGATTTATAGACATAATTAAATATAACTAAGGAATCCAAAATGTCTATAAGATAGAATCATGAGTTGGAAGGAAGCACTTAGGCCATTCTCGGTAGCACCTGAGCGTAGGACAAGAATCAATGGATGGAAGCTTTACAGAGAGAGAGAGAGATCCAAACTTGAATTAAGGAGGGATTTCCTGACTGTGAGAGCCATTAAGCAATGGGCCAGCCTGCCTACTAAAGTTATGGGTAGCTCCATCACTGGAGATTTTCAAGGAAAGACTGGACAGCCATTTGTCAAGAATTGTATGATTCCTGCACTGGGTAGGGGTTGGACTAGAAGATCTCCAAGGTCACCTTCCAGCCTTATGATCCTATGATTCCAGTCCAGTCTCGTGTTCAGTTTAGGAATCCAAATGAAAGCATTCCCTAAAGGTGGTAATTCTGGTAGTTAGCATATTGCTCTGTAAGCACCATGGAGACACTTTAAGATGTGATCCCAAATCTTTCCAGGTATGGAAGTCAGATTTATGGTTGTTTCATTCCTAGGTCCTCTTTTGTCTACCCTTTTCAAAGACAGAGACAACTCCAGTCATTTTGCATATCACCAGTTCCCCAGGATTTCTCAAACATAAAGGTTGAGCCAGACCATTGGATAAAGTCCTTCAGTATCCTAGGATGCCATTCCTCTAAATCTAGACAGTTCACCTGATTCAAATAAACAGATATTCCCTGACCATGCTTCTGTCAGTTTTAAGCTTTAATACTGCCTCTACATCCCATTCTTTACAATTTCCCAGTAGAGCATATATTCATCTACAGTTCACAAGCATTTGTTTGAGGTCCTTACTGAAGAGTTTTCATCCCTAACCTCCACATGATTCAGTTTAAAGTCCTCCTGGTCAAACTCATCACATATTTTTACCAGCCCTTGTGATGTGTGAAACATCATCTAGATAACCTGGAGCATGGTCCCAGAAACCAACTCTCTCTTACTGATACTGCTTGCAAAGCCAGATACATGTTTATAGTATTTTTCTTTCTTTCTTGCCCTTCCTCCATGGATTTGAAGGATAGATGATCTTGAGCTTCCTTCCAGCTCCTTTAACTTCCTTCTTATACCTTCAAAGTCCTTTTTAAAATAATTCTTTTTTCCTTCCAGGCCTCCCTGCTTCTCTTCAACTTTTAATTTTCTTCCATGTGGTCAGTTATTAAACCCACATCCCATTTTAAGGTTTTCCCAATGTAACAAATGGTATGGTCAAACCACCCAGAATTGCTCTGTAGTGAGATGGGCGGTGACAAATTTGAAAGATAGGTAGGTAGGTAGGTAGATAGATTTCAAATTTGGGTGGTTTGACCATACCATCCATAAAAAAAAAATTTCCCTCTCACCCTTATGGGTGGTATGTGTCTTCCTCAATCTCAGGTTCTCTACCAGAGGCCTGGGAGTTTGAGGGTTCTGCGCAGTATCTCAGCTGTTCCTAGCACTGCACTCTTCTGCACAGAGAGCTCTGATGTTGTTCCTGGGATCTGATGGAGCCACTCTCCCAGCTTAGGAGTCACGGCCCCGAGTGCTCCTACCACCACTGGGACCACTTTGGCCTTGACTTTCCACATCCTCTCGATTTCCTCCTTCAGGCCCTGGTACTTCTCCAGCTTCTCATGCTCCTTCTTCCTGATGTTGCTGTCACTTGGCACTGCTACATCTATCACTACCACTGTCTTCTGGTCTTTGTCTACTACCACAATGTCTGGTTGATTAGCCAGTACAGTGGTACCTCGAGTTACAAACTTAATCCGTTCCGTGACTCTGATCGCAACTCGAGTTGGTCGCAACTCGAGGTAAATTTCCCCATAAGGTTCAATGTAAATACGGCTAATCCGCCCTCTGAATTTGGTCGCACCACGAGGCAAATTTCCCCATAAAGCCTTATTCTTGCCAAGCCTGCTCTGCATTTTCTTTGGAGCCATGCTGACAAGCACACCAAAAACCTTCCAAACGCCACAAAACACACCACAAGCCTCACCGAACGTCTCCTTGCTACCGCGATCTCGCCCACAGGAAGCCGCGACCGTGTGGCAGCAGGGCAAATGGCCGTGGATCCGGTTCGTAGCTCAAGGCGGAATTCGCATGTGGAGGTAAATTTTTGGGGCCGGAGCTGGTCGTATCGCGAAAAATTCATAAGGAGGGGCGTTCGTAACCCGAGGTACCACTGTACCTGCCTGTCCATCTGGATCTGGAAGTCCCACAGGATCTTAGCCCTGTTATTCTCCACGACCTTCTGTGGAATCTCCCATCTGGACTTCGGGGGGTCTAGCCCATACACTGTGCAGATGTTCCTGTACACAATGGCAGCTACTTGGTTGTGCCGTTCAGTGTATGCTGTTCCTGCCTGCATCTTACACCCTGCCACTATGTGTTGGACTGTCTCTGAGGCCTCTTTGCACAATCTGCACCTTGGGTCCTGTCTAGTGTGGTAGACCCCTGCTTCTATGGATCTGGTGCTTAGTGCCTGTTCTTGTGCTGCTATGATCAGTGCCTCAGTGCTGTCTTTTAGTCCGGCCCTTTCCAGCCACTGATAGGATTTCCCAATGTCAGCCACCTCAGCTATCTGTCGATGGTACATCCCATGCAGGGGCTTGTCTTGCCATGGTATTTCCTCTGCTTGAACTTCCTCCCATGTCTGCTGTTGCCTGAGGCATTCTCTCAGCAGCTCATCTTTGATATATATATGAAAATGAAAATGTCATCAGTTGTGATTGCTAAGAACTAAGTGTGGAAGATGAAGTTAGAATGATCATGATGCCTGAATGTAAACAAAACTGATAAGCATAAGAGATTTTTGACAGCAATTATTTTTTAGCCAAGTCTGAGCTGTATATTGCATTGAATTTCTTGTTCTAATTTTAATGTAATTTAGGACAGTTATTTTGATGAAATAGTGCTGTTTCTGGAAAACTAGTCAGGGTAAGCATTTTAATATTGCCACAATAGCAGAATATGACCGCTCCAGTTGATTAGATTCTCCATATTTTTAACCTATTTTCTATCTACATTTCACCTAAATTATTAATAATACACAGCTCTGTCTCAAACGTTGAATCTTGCTATCAGTTTCCCTGCACACTATATAGGTTAATGAATCTAAGTGATAAGGCATATTAATACTCTTGTAAATAAGCACTGGGTTCCCCTTGAGTAATGTGTTAATTATCTTTAAATGTTTTTGATATCCCTTGGAATCCCTTAGGAGGTTTTTTGAGGAAGATACTTTTACTTCAGATTTTGCTTTAAAGCAAATATGGTGTTGAACAAAGGAAAATCTTAGTGTGTGGAACAGGTAAACTATTTTTATATGGTTTATGACTGCCATTTTTTAATGGATTCTTCTCTCAGTTATTAATCTACCAACACTATATTTTTAATATACTTAAATGACAGTAATTTAAATTGTATATTTTAGGAGAGCCAGTCTGGTGTAGTGGTTAAGGCAATAGGCTAGAAACCAGGAGACCATGAGTTCTAGTTCCATCATAGGCACAAAGCCAGCTGGGTGACCTTGGGCCAGTCACTCCTTCTCAGCCCTAGGAAGGAGGCAAGGGCACTTCTGAAAACGCTTGCCAAGAAAACTGCAGGGACTTGTCCAGGCAGTCACCAGGATTCAGCACTGACTTGAAGGCAAAAATATGTATGTATAAAAAAATTCCCTCTCACGCCTATGGATGGTATGTGACTTCCTCAATCTCAGGTCCTCTACCAGAGGCCTGGGAGTTTGAGGGTTCTGCACAGCATCTTAGCTGTTCCTAGCACTGCACTCTTCTGCACAGAGAGCTCTGATGTTGCTCCTGGGATCTGTTGGAGCCACACTTCCAGCTTAGGAGTCATGGCCCTGAATGCTCTTACCACCACTGGGACCACTTTGGCCTTTATTTTCTACTACTTTCCACTTTACTTTCTTTGACCTGAAGGCATATATATGTGTGTGTTTTCGATAACAAAATAATATTACTATTTACTACTAAGTTGAGAAATTCCTAAAACAGAATCATTTGGCAGCTAGATCTGATATATGTATATAGTAATATTATTTTGTTATCAAAAACATAGTAAAAAGTAGTCTACGTACTTGAGGATAAAAACCCAGTATTATGAACGAATTTGTATATCCCACATGATTAATAAATATAGGCTGAAGTTCAGTCTCTAATGATATAAACTCAAATATCACTGCTTACAATGAGAGTAAACTATGTATAATTGTGGCTAGAATAAAAATCAGTTAGCAACCGTTGGGAGCTACCTGAGCCGTCCTAGGGGAGATTTCCTTTGCTTAGCAAAATATTTCAGATATTTCATTATTTCATAAGATATTTCAGTATCGTGCCGGATCATTCCTTGTTTAAGCCAATGAAACTGCTAATAAGTGGCATCAGGATTACAGCCACAATCTTAATTGAAACAGTGGTTTTAATGAGGTTATTAGGAGAATGAAGGTTATAGTTAGGCGATGTGATACTGCCAAAATATCCCTAAGCTTTGGGGTAGAATAATTGCAATTGGCAACATTCTCGTTAATCATAGCTAATGGTAATGATGGCTCCCGTGGTGGCTCATGGAGAGGTGATGGTCTTAATGAGAGCTGACTTGCAAGTAACAGATGGTGGTTACATTTTTAGTATTTTTAATATGCAATTGCTCAGGTTTTTAAAAAGTCTCATTATAATAAGAAGTGTATCTTTTTATACTATGGAATAAAGTCTTGCTTTCCTTAGCTCCTCATAGGGCCATTTGGTTAATATGTGTATTGCACTTTTTGTTTTAATTAGGGTCAGACTTCAATGATGACATAGAACTAACCTGACACTACAATCCTAAATGTGTGTTTGAGGTAGGGAATGAAGGGGCAGATGCTGTGGCACTTCCAAAGTCCTAATTGTTCATGTTGGCCAGGATAGGAGCTAACAAGGATTTACCCTCCTTTTTTCCCCACTAGTGTCACCCAGATATTTAAAAATATTTGTAACCTATTAAACTCAGTGGACAAAGGAATTAGATATACCACATACATTGGTCAGGAAGGTTCTCGGGGAATGACTTTGGGGTCAGTATAGCCAAAACTATCTCTGTGTCATTGTTCCTATCAGGAACAACAGCAGCAATGAATTTATACCTGCAGACCCCATGATAATTGGGCCTTTGGGAAAATTATACAGACACGTGTGCATGTGCATGCACACATACACTCACACACACACACACAGAGCTCCTCTCTTGTTAGATAGGCACTTTGAATTTACTCACACTTACTCAAAAATCCAAAGGAATAAACTGGGTAATATAACAGAGAGCATCTGGATTAGAATATGTGGAGGAGCAATACTGGTGTTCATGCTTAACAATTGACTAGCTAACTAAGGAAAATATGTGGAAGGTGCCTTCCAAAAGCAAACTGCAGATCTTTCAAATAGGCATGAAATGGGGTGGGAACTTCAATTAACCTAATAACTAATGGGAGACAAATTCTACCAAACATGATATTTCCTGGAAAAAAATCCAGGAAATTCCTTGAGTTCCTTCTCTTATAGGAAATTAAACCTGAGTGTAATCAAATGTATTTGTTTTATGCAATTTCTGTGCTGCCTCAATCATAGGACTCTGGATGGCATACATATGTAAAAGAATGATAAAATCATTCCAAAACAATTGTCACTATTATCATCCCAGCCAGTATGCATCCACATAATATAAAACAATACCTTCAATCCTCACTTTGCAGGTAGTCCAGAAGTACAGTATATCATGGTTGATGGTATCAAAGGCCATTGAGAAATCTAACAGGACCAGAAGAGCTGCTCTTCTATCATCAAAGTCCCATCACTGATTATCTGCAAAACCAACTAGTGCAGTAGCTAGTCCCATGTTCTGTCTGGCAAGAATCCAGATGATCCATTTCTTGTAAGAGACTCTGCAACTGAATTCTAACACTTTTCCCCAAACCTTCTCTCAAAATGGGAAGGTTGGAGACAGGGTAGAAGTTCTAATATTGCTAGTTTTTGGGGTGGCTTTCTCGGGGGAGGGCATACCACCATCTCATTCAGGGCAGCTGGCACTGCCTCATCTCTAAAAAAAGAATTCACAGTCCCCCGATCCAGTTTCCAGTCCTCTCCCTTGAATAAGCCAGGAAGTCTAAGGTTCAGCCCACGACTGGCAAAGCCTGTGTTGCAGAAGACCTTATCTACAGGGCCAGGTGAATCCCATATGTTCTTACAGAATGTTGTCCCGGTCACCTCATTGGACTCTGCAGAGGCATCAAACACTGT
This sequence comes from Liasis olivaceus, assembly GCA_030867105.1. Taxonomy (NCBI): domain Eukaryota; kingdom Metazoa; phylum Chordata; class Lepidosauria; order Squamata; family Pythonidae; genus Liasis; species Liasis olivaceus. The sequence continues at coordinate 256,165,253 of CM061349.1, read as the reverse complement.
GCAGATATGAGCAATTTTATTTTCCAAAACTTTGCAAACAAGTCAGAGAGAGCTTAAAGGGATTTTTCTGCCTGCCAATCCCAGAAGAGAGCTGGTCACTTTAAATGAGGATGCAGGGTGGCATTCTGAAGTTGCAATAGGTACAAAGTACTGTCTCTTTATCACCCTTATAATTACATGATATGCTTGAACATGGGCTGATATCTGTGATTGATCAAGTTTTCTCCTCATTTTTTTCTCACTGTCACTGTAAGTGTCTCTTCTGCCATTATCTCCTGTGGCTTGTTGGTGAGCCAAGGATTGGCAGGCAGAGAGAAACCAACAACCTTGCCAACTTTGAATTCCAGTAGTCAGTGATATGGCAGAATTGTCCATCACTCACTGGAAATTTACTGGATGTGTATGGTCCTGCATCCCTGTGAAGGTCAAAACTGCCAGTTAGATTCAGAGTGACCAGAAAATGATCTGACCTTGACAAAGGAATGATAATAATTTCCTCCACCTTCAGATAAGAATAACCTACCTCTGAGGTAAAAACCAGAGCAAGCATAATGGCCACCTATATGAGTCAGGCCTAGGAAACAGAACTAATAGCAAACAGGGCAGCAGAGGAAGAGGAGGAGAATCAACAACAACTAGCCTAGGAAACAGAAATGAAGCAGGAGAACAACTTATCAATTTTTGCCAATGCAATTATTTCTTCATTGCTAACACATTCTTCAAATAACCAAAGTAACACCTATATACATGGACATCACCAGGTAGACTATATTATTGGTATTAGGAGGTGGAAAAGCTCAGTTATAACAGTAGAGATGCAGCCAGGGGCTGACTGTGGAATAAATCACAAACTATCATATACAAATTCCAAGTCAAGGTAAAGCAGAAAAGCAAAGCCAACTAGCTACCAAAATATGTTATGAAGCATATACCCACCATTTTCAAGGAGAACTTCAGGTATCACTTTGAAGTCCTCATTGACAGAACTATGGAACCGTGGAATGAAATAATAAAAATTGTTAAGGATGAATGTGGGACTGCCAAAGACCAAAGAAGAAACCAAACTGGATGTCAGAACAGGCAGCAGATAGTGCCAAGACGAGAACAGAAGACAAAGCCAAGAAAGGCAAAGATATCAGGAAGGAATTTAACAAAGAAATTCAGAGAGCTGTTAAAAGAGACAAGAAACAGTATTACAACATGTATAAAGATGTTGAAGGTGGAAACAGAAGCAAAAAGAAGCAAAGTTTTCCAAAAGATACCTGAACTGAGAAGGAGGATCCAAAGTCAAATTGATCTTCTATAGGATGCCAATAGAAAGTAACTAATTCCAAGAAGATCAAACAAAGATGGAAGGAATATACTGAAATTCTGTACCATACAGATGTGAACATCCAAGATAACTTAGAAGATATTCCTTATTTACAAGAATCTCGGTAATAAAAGATGAAGTTAGATCAGCACTCCAGTCATTACCAAGTCAAAAATCTACAAGAATTGATGGAGTATCTATAGAAATATAGCACACAACAGAAGAAGAATCAGTAAAGATTCTTACCAAACTATGCCAACAAATCTGGAGAATGACATAGTGGCCAACATAGAGGTCATTTTACATACAATACCAAGAAAAGAGACTTAACAGTATATGCAAACTATCACACAATATGCTTAATTTCACATGCTAACAAAGTAATGCTTAACAAATGCAGATTAGAGCCCTACATGGAAAGAGAGAAGTCAGGTGCTCAAGCTGGTTTTAGAAAAGGCCAAAGAACCAGAGACATTATTGCTGAATAATTGAGAATGCCAAAGGAAAAATATCAATACAGTGGTACCTCGGGTCACGAACACTTCTGTTCATGACCAATTCGGGTCACAAACAGCACCGTTCGCAAAATGTTGCTTCCGTTTGCGAACTCCGCATCAGGTGACGAACAGGATCCGCGGCCATTTTCCCTCCCGTGACACGTGGTCGTGGCTTCCTGTAGGGAGGGGGACTCTCCCTCCAAGCAATAACCGCCTCCCCACCCACCTTCCTGTCCTCCACGCCAGAAGTCACCTCGAGCAAGGTTAGTGTTCTGTCTCTTCGTACTGTACTTTGTGTCATATTTTTGTGGTTTTAAAAAAAATACATATGGTTCAGAACAGATTAACCGTATTTACATTGAGTCTTATGGGAAAATTTGATTCAGGTCGCGACCAAAATCGGTTGGCGACCAAATTCGTAGGGGTCAGAACGGATTAACCATATTTACATTGAACCTTATGGGAAAATTTGATTCGGGTCGCGACCAATTCGGGTCGCAACCAGAGTCGTGGAACGAATTAAGTTTGTGACCCGAGGTACCACTGTATCTACTTCATTAATTAAAGGAAGGCCTTTCATTGTGTCAACCATGTCAAACTATGGAATATCCTTAGGAAAATGAGAATCCCAGAGCATCTCATTGTCTTCAAGCAAAAGCTATACAAAGGACAGGAAGCCACAGGCTGGATGGAACATGATGAAACAAATTAAAGACCAAACTAATGACAATAGGTACAGCAATTAGCCATAGAACTGACAGTGAAGATATTGAAATAGTAGATAGCTTTTGTCTTTTAGGATGAGGTATCAACAGGAAAGAACCAGCAGTCAACAAATATGCCACAGACTAGAACTTGATAGAGTAGCCATGAAAACTTTGGAAAAGATATTTAGATCCCATGATGTGTCTATACCTACAAAGAAATCAGAACTGTGCAGGGAATACCCTATGATTCTCTATGAAAGTGAAAGTTAGACTTTGGAGAAGCAAGACAGAACGAGTATTGTTATTTCTGAACATTGGTGTTGGAGAAGGTTCCTGAAAATACCATAGATAACTAAGAAAATATCAAATGGATCATTTGAATAAATCAAGCCAGAGTTCTCACTTGGAATACCACATTTTATGTGAAGACCTAATTGTCTTGAGAAGTCCATGATACTAGGAAAGGTAGAAGGAAAGAAAAGGGATAACCAACAACAAGGTGAATGGACTCAATTCCACCAGCAATGCATACACTTTGGAAGACCTAAAGGGCCAGAATGGGGATAAATCATCTAAGGCAGGGATCCCCAAACTCTTCAGTTCATTGACCCCTTCACCGATCCCCAAACATTTATTAAATGAAAATAATTTAATAAATACTACTTCAACTAATAGTACTATGAATAATAATAATAATAATAATAACATCAATCCCTTGAATAGACCTGTTGGCCCTTGGGGGTCAATACTGACCACTTTGGAGAACCTTAATCTAGAATAATGTGTATCTATATGGTTGCTAAGAATCAATACAAACAGGATGGCACATAAAAAATAATCAATCAATGCATCAGGCCAGTTATAACCTGGGACAAGCTGACAATAGTTCAGAGTAGCCATGAACTCCTGGGCTACTTCTGCCCTTCCCCATGTTATGGAGATTAAAGTGCCCCACCCCAGTAGCTGGGGGAATCAGCCATCAGCCCAGATATTAAATCAAGAAGACCCTCAGTACCCCTAGCTTGTCCCTGTAATTCAGCTTCAAATACTGGGACTTACATCTGACTTCCTGCAAAACAGGGCAAATGGTCACTACCAGTCTCCTTGAAGATTATCATTTATTTTGCTAAATTTACTAAATTCTAGAGAACTGATGAAATGCCATACAACAAAGTCCCTGTCTTCAAAAAGAGGGGGAAGAAGAATCTAGAGAACTGTAGACCAGTCTGACTTCAATACCAGAGAAAATTCATGAGCAGTTTATAATCAGGTTGATCCATAAGCACTATAAAAACAATGGATGAATTAAGAACAAATTTTGCCAGATTAATCTTATCTCATTTTTTTTTCCAATGAGTAACCTCTTTTTAACTTTCATTAACTTACACATTTTATATACTTTCATGTTTGAATACAGTGTTCTATTGAAATGAGTTTGGAATAAAGAATCTTCCATTCTGGCAAGCTTCTCCCTTCTAGAACATTATAGATTATTATTTTCATCTTTTATCAGCTGCCAGACCCAGAACTATGCTGCGTTGATTTGATTAGATGTAATAAACTATTATTTTTGACACAAGTTAACGTGGAGATACACAGCTGAGATGACAAAAGTGATGCATTATTGAAGATTCCAAATTAAAATGGAATACAATTAAAAACCCCATCCATCTGGATGATGGATGCTCTTTGCATTCCTGTTTGGTAAACACAATATTAGTGTTCTCTCTCTCACTGTGAAGACCAGGTTAAATTCAAAACCAGAGGGAGGAGAAATGGAGATCAAAAGACTAGAAGTAGTGGCTGCTGAATCTCCCAGCACTCCACACCTGGATATCCAGAATCTCCCATTTACTTCTGTAGAATCTCTGCCAGGGTTACAAGTTCTGCCTCTGAAAGGCCTGGGCACAGGCACCAGAGTCTCTGGGAATCAGGTGCAGACATCTTAGCCTCAAGGTAGAACTGAAGCCCAGCAGGTGCCAATAATAATTCTTTCTTTAGGTCTGGGTCCAAGCTCCTGCTGGATTTCAAGACCATGAAACTCGGGCATCTCAGGTATAGCATACAGTGAATCCAACTAATTTCTCTTTTGGCTAAGAGAGGAGAGAAAGGAGACTTTAAGTACATTTGGGGGGCATAAAACAACTAGGTAATAAGAGGACATTCTTCTGCCCCGTAGTTACATAGCTTCCCTTAAAATGGTACGTACTTATCCATCCCCCAAATAATTCAGTTTGACCTGAATAAGAAACTTTATTTTAAGAATTGCTTGTCTTTTCTTAAATGAAAGAAGTCAAGTCATTTGTTTCTAGATACCAGGTTGTAGAAATAGTTTCTGTCATTCTTGTGTATACATTTATATTGTATTGAACAATTCTTGCCACGCTGCATTTGTAATATGAAGAAACACTGTATTGATTTCCTGCCCTTTCCGAAGGGAGCCCAATATATGATACCTACATTGGGATCTTTCTTCTGAAAGTTATAGAAAAAGTCTGGGAATAGTCTATGTCAGGGTTCCTCAACCTCAGCAACTTTAAGATGGGTGGACTTCAACTCCCAGAATTCCCCAGCCAGCCATGCTGGTCTATGTGATTCATTTGCACATCTTGCTTCAGTGTTTACACAAGAACATTACAATGGACCTCTCCTAGAATTGTGAAGACCTGGGTTAAAGTCTATCCTCAGTCATGGAAAATGGTCCAGTCACTGTCTCAGACCAACCAACTACACAGGGTTCTACTGTGGGGATAAAATTAAGGAAGGTCTCTATGTAAGCTATCTTGAGCTCCTGGAGGAAATGGGGGTATTATTGTTGTTGTTACTGGCACTGTTTTCTTATATTTCAGTTCATCTCAATCATTTTCTGAGTTCCTAGCACGTTAGATTTGCTTCTAGTTTGGATTATTATATGCCACTTGTTATAGATCTGAATGCACTGAAGAATGGCAAACTTTATTCTCATCAGGTGAAAGTGTACTGGACCATTTCTTCTAACAAACAGCTGTGAACTGAATGAAATAGTAGATAAGTAACAGATGTAATTTATTTTGTCTTGCAGTTGGAGAGTGGCAAAACTCTAGATAGACCACCTACATTCTCAGAAAGTCATCACTGACATTTTCATTAAAGGACAATTTTAACATTAGCTAGGAAGAAAGGAAAATAGTAGGAAATAATAGAGAATACCAACCCATACTGAATACAAAACTCTGCTCTGTTTCATTGGTAGTTCGTTAAGATAAATGTAAGCATCTTTGTTCAGATGAATATAAGCATTCACGTTTGAACATAGTGCTGATTCAAGTTGAATAATAGCTTGGAATGCTTATACCACCTCTGCTCTTTCAATTGAAATGTGTTTGTTAAGGATCACTTTGGATAGCATTGCCTTCATTAATATCAGTAACATCAATGCTAATTTCCTTTTTCCTCTTACAGTGCTGGGTAAAGTAATGATGCAAACAATAGCAACCCGGGAAGAATGTACATAATTGTGTGAGATCACCCGTGTTCAAAGAAAAAACAATAAAAATCAATGAGCTCTCTGGGGAAGAAAACTTATGAAACAGGGAAATGTTAATGCTAACTTGAATATTGTGCTCAACTGCTGCAGTTTAATTTCTGTTGATGGTGAACACCAGCTATATCCATCCCTTCATTGCTTCTTGTCATCCTTCCTTCCTACCTACCTACCTACCTACCTACCTACCTACCTACTTATCTATCTATCAGCAGCACTTAAATTAGGTTTATATTTTTAAAGTTACAAGCTAAATATTTGATGATCTCTTCAATTTTAGAATTTATACATAATTTGAGATGTTTTGAACTTTATAGTTTAATCTATCTTCTCTATATTTCAGTGTGGTAATAGCTCTCTTCATGCATTAAGTATTTGGCAGTTCAGCAACTGCAGGCACCCAAAGCACTTGCACATGACCTGGTTCAGGGGTTCTTTACCATTCTGGGCCATCGGCACCTTTGAGAGTCTGGTTAAACCTACAAATCCTTTCTGGACAGAATATATCTTTTTATCTCCTCTCTTCCTCCAGTATTTGAAACTTTGCAAAAATGTCAGCCTCTGATCTTCTCTTCCATAGTGGAGGAGAATGTCCATAATCTTCTCTTCCATAATTTAGACAAGAAAGCTTGTACCAGTCAGATGTATTGAGTTCACCAACATCTTTGGAGTCTAGAGGCCATAAATTACTTTGTTGCCTACATTTGTTAATGAATAAAAAGTTAAATATCTATGTTAATGATATGAGAAATGGAAATAAAAATGAACTTAGCAAAACAGAAGAATTTTGAGTTTGCAGATAAACCAGGGAAATGGTTGGTGTATAAATTAAGAAAAGAAAGTGAGAAGAAAATTATATTAAAATTACAAAATGTGAAAACTATGATAACAGATAATGAAAGTATGCAAAGAATCAGCATTATACAAAATTATGTAAAGGAGAAGAAATTTCCCTTGCAAAAGTAGATGAATATTTAAAGAAACAAAATTTACTAAAGATAACAGATAAACAAAAGCAGATGATGAATGGACCTATAAGAATAAGGAAGTTTGTGACGCTATAAAAAAGACTAAAATAGGGAACCATATGGACAGCCAACTTCCTGTTATAAACACTTTGAAGATGGACTGTTAAAACCTCTTCAAAAAATGATGAATTCTATTCTAGACAATGAGCAGGTACAAATATAACATTAATTCCTAAAGAAGGTCGTGACCTGATATTATCAAAAAATTATCTACCAGTATCTCTATTGAATAATGATTATAAAATATTTACGATGATCCTAACTGAACGGATGAAAAGTATCTTGCAAGACTTTATTCATGAAGTGGCTTTTTACCTAAAAGACAATTAAGAGGCAATATTAGAAATATCCTTAATAGAATATTTGGAGCAGCATAATGAAAAACAAGCCATGTGATTTCCCTTGATGCAGAAAAAGGATTTGATAACTTGAACTGGACTTTTCTGTTTAAAATCTTGGAAAATATGGACTTTGGAGAAAATTTTATTAAATGAGTGAAATTGATATACAGCATACTTCACAAAAGGCACAAATTATAGTCAATGGAAAACTGACAAACCCCTGTGAGATACAGAAAGGGTACTAATAGAAGCAAATATGTGTAGCTCAAGGTTGAACTGTGGAGTCCTTGGGGTTCTCTGAGCTTGGTTGTTTTCTTGCAAACGTTTAATTACCCGGCTGGGTAACATCTTCAGTGCTAAAATGGGATGGGGTTTGCTCATTTGATGTCATAGCACTCTTTACATCCATAAACCCAGAACTAGCAAAAGAATCCATATCAACAGTACTACACAACACACCTGACCAAACCCAGATCAAAATACCCAGAATCATGGACCATATCAACCTCTGCCTCACTACCTATTTTCATTCTGATGGACAAATATACCAACAAATCAAAGACACACCCATGGGATCACTACTGTCAGGACTCATAGCAGAGTTTGTAATGCAACGCCTAGAAACTATACCACTTCCACACGTACAATCTAAAGTATGGATCCAGTATGTAGATGACACCTTTGTTATAATAAAAAAGGAACAGCTAGAGAAGACACATGAAACCATCAACAACATCTTCAAAGGAATAAAATTCACCAGAGAGGAAGAAAACAACACGCTACCCTTCCTGGATATCCTCATCAGCAGAGGAAATGACAGCAAATTAGAAACACAAGTCTATCAGAAGGCAACCCACACTAACGAAGTGCTCCATTACCAAAGTAACAACCCAACCTCCCACAAGAGGAGCTGTGTAAGAACATTATTCAAGCAAGCACAAACGCATTGAAGCAACCCACAACAGCAGAAAAAGGAAACAGACCACCTATATAACATCTTCCAACAAAATGGATATCCATGCAACTTTATCAAAAAGTGCCTGACCACCCAAACTACTACAACACAACCAACACAAGCTATGAAAAGGATGTCTCTGAAGCAACCAACAGACTATTACAACCACATGGCATCTGTGTAGCACTCAAACCAACTAAAGCCCTCCAAAACATCTTAAGTAGACCAAAGGACCCAGTAGCTCAAGAAGAAAAAATAGGAGTCATCTACAACATACAGTGTAAGGACTGTAACAATCACTATGTAGGACAGACAGGCAGAAGGCTAGCAGAGTGTATCCATGAACACCAACTAGTAGTCAAAAGACACGATGAAAACTCCTTAATCTCACAACACATGGACAGACTTAACCATAGTTTCAATTGGGAAACTGTTGGCATCTTATACCAAGCTAAATCCAAAAATGTGAGGGAATTCCTGGAAGGCTGATATGGGTCTTCCGGGCTCTGTGGCCATGTTCTGGAAGTTTTGGTTCCTAATGTTTCGCCAGCATCTGTGACCGGCATCTTCAGAGGGCAGGAGCACAGACAGGAGCAGTGCTCCTGTCCTCTGAAGATGCCGGTCACAGATGCTGGCGAAACGTTAGGAACCAAAACTTCCAGAACACGGCCACACAGCCTGGAAGTTCCACATCAGCCATCATATTCTGGCCGTGAAAGCCTTCGACAATACAATTCCTGGAAGCTTTGTATTCAGACAAGGCAGCCATCAACAGGCACATAAACATCTACACACTATTCAAAAAAGACAATAAAAAGAAAAACAAAAGACCAGAACATCTCCTCACCAGCAATCATCACCCAGATAAAGAGAGAATAACACCAAGATTAACACCAGAAATACAATCAAGCAGTAAACAATGCCCTAATCAAGGAATTAGCAGAGGAAAAATTAAAACAAAACCCACACCAACACTGGCAGGGAAAGCCACAGTATATAAATAGAGAGCAAACCCCACCCCATTCTAGTACTGAAGATGTTACCTAGCCAGGTAATGAAACGTCTGCAAGAAAACAACCAAGCTCAGAGAACCCCAAGGACTCCACATACAGAAAGGGACAAAGCAAGGATGCCCACTTTCACCACTGCTATTCATTTTAGCCTTTGAAGTTTTGAACAGAGTTACAAGGCATAATGAGAGAATTGCTGGGGTGAAGGTTAAAAAAGTATATAGACTAAGGGCATTTGCAGATAACTTAGTTTTAATTTTTGAGAATCCTATGGAAGGAATAGAGACATTAATGAAGAAGTTAAAGAAATTTGGTGTGTTAGCTGGATTTATAATTAACAATAAAAAAATGATGTTAAGAAAAAATATGAAGATAGAAGATCAAAAACATTGATTGCAAAAACTGGTTTTCAGATGGAGAAAAATGTTAAATATTTGGGTATTATCATGACTAATATGAATTCTGTTATTTCAATATAATTACATTAAGGTATGGAATGAAATTAATAAGGATATGTTAAGATAGGAAAAGTTACAATTATCACTGTGGGGGGGTATTTCTGTGGTGAAAATGAATGTATTACCTAGAATGATGTTTTTGTTTCAAACAATACCTGTTTTGACAAACAACACACCTTTTAACCAATGACAAAAAGATATATATTGATGTAAATGGCAAGGGAAGAAACCAAGGGTTAAAAATAAAATTCTTCACAGGAAAGAGGAGGATTAGGGTTGCCTGATTTTAAATTGTATTTTGCAGCCTGCTGTTGGTTTGGATGAAAGAGTGGGTGCTGTTGAGAGAATGTTAGAATTAGAAAGACACAATTTGAGGTTTGGATGACATGGATTTTTATGGTACGATAAAGTTAAGGATAACATAGACTTTAAAAATCACTATGTTAGGAGTGTCATATTAGGAATATGGAATAGATATTAACCCAGGCTGTGCCTGAAAATGCCTTTAGTAGTTTCAGCACAAGCATTTAATTGGGGGGGGGGGGGGGGGGGAGGGGACAGCAAGCGAAGAGAAGTGGTTAACATATCAAGATTTGCTAATACAGGAACCCGGGAAACTTAAAGTCAAGAGAACAACTGACTGCAGAGGGATTTAGTTTTCAATGTTTTTCATATGCACAATTAAGAGAGAGAATTGGAATTGAAAAACAAAGAATAGAAGTTGAAATTGAACTGTATACAAATAATAAACGTGATTACTAAAATGTAGAAACTTTTGCTGAGATTTGAAACAGAAGAGGAACAAGTTAAAGAGTGCATGATAAAATGGGCTAAAATTTTTGGTTATAATATACAGATGGACCAATGGGAGCGAATGTGGTTAAAAGGACTGAAATTCACATTGTGTTACAATTTAAAAGAGAATTTTTATAAAATTTTGTGCCAGAGAAATTATCTAAGATGTACAGTATGAAGCTACTTCTAATCAGTGCTGGAAATGTGGAAAACATGAAGGGTCATTTTACCATGCAGGGTAGACTTGCAAAAAAGCAGAAAAATGTTGGATACAAATACATATAATGACACAAAGAATTTTAAAGACTAATATTCAGATGAAATCAGAACTCTTCTTACTGGGGCTTATGGATAGCCAATTAGAAGACTTATGGAAGATTGGTTTTGCATATGGTAACTGCAGCAAGACTATTATAAGCACAAAGATGGAAAAATATTGAAATACAGTGGAGGAGTGGATTGTGAAGATGGTAGAACTTGCAGAAATGGCTAAATTAACCTGTTTGATCAGGGATAAGTCAACAAGTACTTTTATTAAAGACTGGAAATCTCATATGGGCTTTTTGCTGAAAATGGAAAAAAAATTGAACTAGTGATTTATGGATTTGCTGATTAAAAAGGGTTGAATATGGGAAGAAGGGAATTAGATGTAATTTTAATGAGGGAGGAGAGAGAATATGTTTGTAACTGCTGTAAAGAAGATCGGAAGTAGCTTCTTTATATATCTTTTCTTTTTTTTCCTATTTGTATCTCTTTTCACACTTTTTGTATATTTTTTCTTTTCTTCAATCTTACTCTATATTATTTCACATTTTCTTTTACTTTTGTGAAAATCTTCAATAAAAATTATTTAAAAAAGAAGAAAAGTTAAATTTCAGTTAGAGGTTAGTGAAAACAATGTATTTTTTTTTCTCCATCCATGTTCACAGACACCTTGAAATCTGTCCATGGAACCCCATGGGATGTGGGGACCCCAAGTGAAGAACCTCTGCCCTAGATGATATCTACATAATTTTAAAGTTACATAAAATAATTTTAAAAGAATAAAAATGGCCTTAATGTTTTGCAGTCTTATGAAACTTCTTTGTTCAGGGAAGATTGCATTTGAAAACACTGAAATTTTATGAGATTTCATGTGCAGGTTCCAAAACCTGGCAATATATTGGTGGACTTGCTCCAGGTCCTGCAAGATCTTGAAATAGTAAGATTATCCAAATGTCCTGTGAGTTTGTCTTTGTTTAAAAAAAAAATTAAAAAATTAAAAATGAATGGTGCCTTTACCATTGACCAAGGCTGCAGGACAGCAGAAGATGTCAGAAGTGGTGGTCAACCTCTGGTGAAGTCTAATAATCAAACTGATAGTTTACCAGAAATGAGGTGATACTCATTATCTCAGCCTCCAGTACAATGTGTATGATAGTAGAGGTTTTACCTTTCAAAGAACCCCTTACCCATATGTTATACTGCTCCATTGTCTTGCAGATGTTTCCAGTCCAATAGAAGAAAATATATGTAACTCAGGGTTTTACCGTGGAGTCCTTGGTGCTCTCTGAGCTTGGTTGTTTGCTTACAGACATTTCATTATCCAACTAGGTAACATCATCAGTGCTAGTGAGTGTGGGGTTTGCTCCCTGTTTATATACAGTACCTTGCCCTGCCAGTGTTGGTGGGGGTGTGGTTTTCTCCTTGGTAGTTCCTTGATTAGGGTATTCTTTTCTGCTTGATTGTTTGTCTGGGGTTAATCCCTGCTTATCTGGGTGTTGACTGCTGGAGAGGATGTGTTCTGGTCTTTTTGTTTCCTTCTTAGCTTTTTTTATTGTCTCTTTTGAATGGTGTGTAAATGTGGTTTTGTCTCTATGTGTCTATTGATGGCTGATTTTTCCGAATGCCAAGCTTCCAGGAATTCCCTAGTGTTTTTGGATTTAGCTTGGTCTAGGATGCTCACAATTTCCCAGTTGAAACTATGGTTGAGTCTGTCCATGTGTTGTAAGATTAAGGAGTTTACATCATGTCTTCTGACTGCTAATCAGTGTTCATGGATGTGCTGTGCTAGTCTTCTACCTGTCTATCCTACATAGCAGCTGTTACAGTCCGTACACTGTATGTTGTATGTGACTTCTGTTTTTTCTTCTTGGGCTACTGGGTCTTTTGAGTTACTTAAGATTTGTGTCCTATGGTGATGCCATGTGGTTGTAAGTCTGTTGGTTGTTTCTGAAATTTGATGTATGGTAGTTTTATCCTTTTCATAGCTTGTGTTAGTTGTGCTGTAGTGGGTTGTGTGATCAAGCACTTTTTGATAAGGTTGTGTGGGTATCCATTTTGTTGGAAGGTGTTGTATAGGTGGTCTGTTTCCTCTTTCTGGTGTTCCGGGTTGCTGCAGTGTATTTGTGCTCATCTGAATAATGTTCTTACACAGTTCCCGTTGTGGGAGGTTGGGTTGTTACTTTGGTAATGGAGCACTTGGTTAGTGTGGGTTGTTTTTTTGATAAACTTGTGTTTCTAATTTGCCATCTTTTTACCCTCTCTTCTTTATTCCCTTCTTTTGGCCCATGTCTCCACCTCCCTCAAGCTCTTTCACCCCTTTTTCTTTCCCTTCCTTGGGTCATTCTCCCTTCTCTGTCCATTTTATGTGCTTCTTCTCTCTTTCACTCTCGTTGCCATTGCTGAAAGGCAGGAAGAAATTGAGATGCCTTTTAGCAGATATCCACCCTTCCCTGTAGATTTTGATTAGTGGGCAGAGGAAAAACTTCATAATCTCCTGGTTAGCACTTTATGGGAAAACTATTATTGTTGCTTAATTTCTTCTGTAGTTGTGGCAAGAAAGCTTTGAGATAGTCCAATAACTGAGAAGGCCCTTTGAGAAAAGATCTTAAGCAAAATTCCCTACAGTGTTCTATACTTGGTTTTTTCTGTCTCCAAAGGAATCCATCTGATAGTTGTGAATAATATGAGAATGGTTCCTGTTGATATTCTTTTGTCTTAACTGAATATTATTTTGGGAAACCAGGGAAAAGAAAACCCCATAGCAAATACATATATGGAGAATAGGCATATGTTTACATCATCTGTTTCTTAGGTTTGACTGAGCATGAAATTCCCCTTGTAGGAAAGTGCCCTTGGAACTGATGAACTAAAGGATGATGCACTTTTTCATTTAATAACCTGCTGCAACCTAATTTTTGTAGAAATAACAATTCAAAAATAATCTGCACAGAATATATGTATCACTGTAATTTTGTTCTGTTTTTAACTCAAGCTTTTTGCAGTGATGGAAACACATGTTCCTATCAAGAATGGGTTAAAACTAAAACCGAATAAGAAAAATGAGGTGAAAAAGAATATGTATTTTGCACCTGTATATATGTTGACTGGTGCTTACATGAATATTTAAGATAAAAATAATTAAAGAAGTAAGAAGAGAACTCAAAAAGTGGAAGGAATATGTTTTAATGAACATGCATGCATATTGCTTATCAGAAAGCATGTTCAAAAGTCAGTAGGGAAGAGAGAGTAAGGGACAGCTCAACAGCGGGGCTGCGTTAGCTTGAGAGGCCATCAGAGAAGATGCTAATACTAAAATGCTTAGTATTTCCTCTCACTGTTTTTTTTTTTTCCTGTCCCTATAGAAATCTGCAGTTTCTTGACTGAATGGGTTCTGTTAAGTCCTGCCAACCATGCCCAGTAGAGTCTGTTCAGGCGGTTCTCACAAATCTATTCGCATAAAGAAATCATGATATATTTATTTTATATCTTTACATTTCAGCTCCCTTGCTTTTGGTTCTCCTCCTTCAGGAATGCTGATTCTCTTGCCCTTTCTTTGCCCCTTCCTGGCTTATGCTCGGTCTCCCAAGGTCACTAGGAAGTAGCATATTGTCTGTCTTTTTAAAATATTCAGAAAAGTTTGGGGATGCTGTAGAGCAAAGCTGCAGTTGTGCTGGGCATCTTGATTTCCCCAGAGTGCCTTTAGAACCCACATGTGGCTGTGTGGAGATCTTCTGATTAAATGATGGTGACAGGCACAACTACAGGTTTGCTCCACAGTTCACCTGTTCTCTTCTGAATATTTTTAGGTATGGCAGCTTCATTTGCAGCCCACCTGCAGCGCTCCAGAACTGTGCCAGAATAAGAAAAAATTGGTCTAAAAAACCTGAATTGGAATAGCAATACATTTGTGCTAAAACCATAAATAGGGAAATGATATAAAAAACATGCCTTATTAAATTGTCTTCCCCTCCTCTCCCTATTAACGTTGTATGGGGTAGTTGACAAACAGATTCTGTATTTTTTCCTGTTGATATAGTGTGCAGTTCTATGATCTTGTTTGCTGATTGCATATGTGAAATGTTCTCAACATAAATGGAAGTGACACGTAGCGAATCAATAGAATAAATTAATTTGATTGGATATTCTATTCTGAGAGGGAAGGAATGAGTCTATATCTCAGACTAGTACTACTGTGTATACTGATTTTGAAACATTTGTTAAAATATGCTGCACAATACACCACACACTGACAAATTCCAAATGCCTAGCCAGAACTGAATGTTCTCTTTGTTTTTATAAAGGGATGCAACTTGGTAACGGCTGAGAATCACTTCTACATGATGAGCATGTAATGCTCCTTAGGAAGGTGCTGTGATTCATTAGCACCAACCTGAATTTATCTTTTTCCCAGCAACAAACTTTTTCCCCCTGTTTGTGGAACGCATGATCTTGGTTGGGGGTCGGGGCAGGGAAACCTCCTTTTAATAATATAGTTCAGTAACATTTTTCATCTCTCTGTAGTGGACTAAATTGTTTTTCTTTCCAAGCAGCACTTTGTTGAAAAGGACTCCTTCAGAAGGGCTTCAGGTTATTTGGCATCTTTCATAAATGTGCAAGTTGTCAGGTTGCTTCCAGCGGCAATGCTTTTCTCTTTAGAGATGATAAGAAAGCAAAGCAAACCTAATGCCATTTTTCTTTGAGGAAAGAGCCAGGAAAACCAACTGCTTTCTCTGTTCCCATGTCAGATTCTCTCCTCCCCACACCATGTTTTATTCCTTCAGTTGCCAAATTGTTTTTCTTCACTCTACCACACCAAGCACTGCTGAAACCAAACTCAATTTATATTGCCAAGACAAATGCTGTAAAATGGAGGGAGACATGGCAGGTGTTAAAAGAGCTGTATGTTTGCAAATGATTAGCTGTCACAATAGCTGGTTGGTTTCTTTCTGTTTGGGTGTGGATTTTTATATTACAGAAACACCTGATTTCATAAGGAGAAGCAAGGTGGTGTGTCGTCCTTTTGTAACAAGATTTAATGCCAGCAAATTCAAAGCACTTCTGTTGTACAAGAAATATCCCAGATAATTCATTCCAATGTACTGTACTGAAATCAAAGGCACCAAGGAATGATTCACAAGGATTGATTTTGTACTTCTATTTTTTTTTCTATTTTATGTGACCTTTCCTTAAACATGATGCCTGAAGACATGTTTAGATTCTCCAAATTAAGATCAGGAAGTGTTTCTTCCAATAAATGTTTGCTGCATATGACTATATAAGAAAACACCTGATCTAGCCAGGAGTTTATAAGGGGCATTTAATGCTTTAAAAAGCCAATTTACAGAAACTACAATTTAAAAGGGAGTTGCAATACACATTGGATTTCTCTTGCATTCATTTAACTCAAACAAGAGTCCACACATAGATTGTAGTCAATGTAACTATTCATTGGGTTTAAACAGACTCTGTTTTCAAGAACAGAAATCCAGACCATGATAGGGAAAAAAATACAACTCAGACTACATTTTTATCTATGGCTACTATGTTCACTGAAACCTCAATTGACCCTTTAGCAAAATGGCCTGTTTCCCCTTCTTAAGATAATAGTAAGTCCTGAATCTTTCCTGATCTGTTTCAGCTCAAAGATGCTATCGCAGATCATCTTGGAATCACTGTGGAAATCCAGTGTTTCTGCTATATGCTGCTATTTTCAACAAAGCAAGTACATAGATGCAAGCCACTATATTACCCTACTATACTGAACTAATTCAACCCATGTTATGATATCAGCAAACTAATTTAGTGGTATCAATACATGGTGATGTCTGCAAAACAATGTATGAATCCTAATTCATGAGCTCACAATCATTCTGAAATATATTCAGGGATTACAGCTGCAGTGCTTACACAATAACTTCAGGTAGCTCTACAACATTCTAATAGATTGATGTGCAGACCATAGTCAAAAAGAGCAGAGGACTTCATGGTTGAAGTCCCTGTATCTAATGTGGTCCAAGGGCAAGATAAAGTTGGTGGCCAGCAATCAAGGTTCAGTAGACAAGGCAGGGTCATTGTTAAATGCCAGGCAAAAGCTCAGGTTTTTCAGAGAGCTTGTGGCTTGAAGAAAGCATGAAATAGAAAGTCATTCCAGCACTTTACTGCAGTCATCTCAGGTTTAAGTGAAGGAAGCTTTCAGCTTCTACCCAAATACAACTGACACCAGCCAGGTCTGATTACTATCAGGATAATTAGGAGCAATAGCCTGCCCCCCCCCCCCCACCGCCCAAAGACTATGAAGTCCAAGATATCTCCCCATGCAATCAAGCACTTTTATCCTCCTTGGCTGTCTGGATTTTCACAAAGCATCAGTGATATTCCTGTAGGCCACATGGTTAGGTATCTTTTTCAAAGTCTGAGCCTTTAACAGCAGTGTTTGGAGCAATGTAACATGGTTCTTCCTCACCAATTTTGCTAGAATTAGATGTCATCAGAATGAGATCTCTACAAACTTGAATGCTAATGCAATGAGAGTGACACATGATGAAAGTGATGCATGCATGAGAAATGCAATGGGTAGGAAGCAGTTCTACACTGAGAACAGAATAAGGCAAGAATGTGTGGTAGTCTCTTGATTGTTTAATGTATTTATAGAGTCATGCATAAGGAATGCTTGTGGTATATGGAGGTACATTTGTTAAGGACATGAATGAATGTGTGCTTTTATATGCAGATGATCCTGTCCTTTTAGTTGAGAACCTGAATGATGGACAGTGTTTGTTAGATTGTATGAGTTTGGATGTGAAAACTGATGCATTGAAAATTAAGGTAGCTATGTTTGACAATGAAAATGGAATGAACAATTGCAAATTATACATTAATTTAAAAAAACTGGAGCAAGTAGATGAATTTGTGCACTTTGGTAGCTGGTTTGCAAAAGATAGGAAAATGGATGGATGGAAGAATTTTAAGATGTGAACATGCTGGCAAAAGTATAGAATGGTAATGTGGGCTCTTACAAGGAGTGAATGTTTGCCAAAAGAAGCAAAACTAGCTCTGTATAAGAACATGGTTTTGCCCACTGTTACATGGAACTGTGGGTGGGGTACATAACAGAAAACATGCAAGTAAGTTGTATGTTGTGACAATGGAGTACTTGACAAGGGTGTCTAGTAAAACAAGAGAAAATACAATCAAGAAGATATGTGCACTGAATTAACATGGACTGAATACAAAGCAAATGAGTGATACAAAATAAGTATGTTGTTCTAGTTTTAGCTAGTTTTAGTTCCTTTTCCTTATCTCATGCTTTAGTTTCCTTGACTAATTATTTCTTCCTCCTTTTTCTGCACTTTGCATAATGTTGCTTACCCTGAGAGATTATGGCATGTGGATTTGTGGTGGAGTTGTGAGTGTGTGTTTATGCATATGCATGTGTGTATGTACTGTATATGGGTGTGTATACACACACACAGTGAAAAAGCCTTCCATTGTGTAATGCAGAAGAGCATCAGAGAGAAACCTTTTCATGCAGCTAAATTTAATGCAATTATATATAATGAATACCAGCAATCAAGAAGAATTGATATACAGGGGCTTTAGGGAGGTCCATGGGAAACATCGTGTAGACAGTGATCAATCAGTCATTGTTTCCAGTGGCAGCAGCTGAAATATCCCTTGCAGTGAATGTGAGAGAGGAAAATGCTTAGGCCATTAGTTTGCAAGAAGCATTTATTTACCAAGAACTGAGAGCTAATCACTTGGTGAAATAGAACAGAACACCAAAAACAAGTCTTTTAATAAAAATACCAACTTTCATTTTCTGCTGCCCATTATTGATTCGTAAAAATGTTGTTGTTGTAGAAGATAATGTATGGTTGTATGTAGCAGATGAAGGTAATGAAAGCTAACAATGAATTCAATGATCCAGTGATGTCTTATGGGGTATACAATATCTATAAAAGATAATGTACATTGGCTTATATACTTCAAATTAAGCATTGTGACATTCAGTCACAATCTGTAATTGTGTACTATAATCTTGTTTTGCAATCATGCATTTTGAATGTGTGCAGCCAAAATGTGGGTTTGATTTTGATTTGGCATATTGTATGAAGCCAACTAATATGATTTATAGATCATGGAATATGGCTTAGCATGCAGTTATGCCCAAATAATTTTTGTTCAACAGTTATTTAATATGTGTAAATTCAACTAATTACTGATTTAAGATTATCCAATAAACTTCAAGATTCAGTAGAAATATATATGGAATTAAGATCTGTAATGTTCAGTGGAGTTTATTTGTCAGTTATTATATAAAGGCCGAACTGTAAAATGCTTCTTTTGAATGTCTCATATCACTAACATGAGAAATAGGTACCTCATGAGGAGTTCAAGCTTGCATGGATTTCATAAAAAACAATATTTACAATATCTGACAAGTGTCACACAGTAATCATAATTAAGTAGTAGTTAACAGCTAATACACACTGGGAAATATTTGACAAATATCAGCTATGTTTTGGCAGGTTTTGATATTTGACATGCAGTATGACATATTTGACTGATAACATGCAATAAATTATTATAGCATCTATAAATGCTGGTTTACATATTAGCAATATTTTAGGTTGAGCCAAATATATGATATTTGCCAATACATAAAAGTTGAGCCAATTTTATTTTGGAGACCTTTTTCTCCATTAATAAAAAAAACTGAAAAATTAAATGATGTACAATTTTGGTGTGAATTTGCATTCTGAAATTGAAACATCAAGTATATAGGTCATATTTGACATTCAAATCTGAGTTTTACACAACGTTACAGGAACCATAAAATATACATAAAACCCTAATCTTAACCCTACTGCAAGATCCATGGGAGAATATCAGAATTCTTTCCCTCTAGTCCTAATACCTATCATTCTGAGATTGCCTTGGACACTGGCCTTGAAGTGTCCTGGAATGCTTTCAATCCAGGAGTGAGTGTTAGGCCTTATTTGTAATTTATAATTTGCTTTTAAGTGCAAACCAAAGCTAGATCTGGTTTCTTGTCTAAAGGAGTGAGCTTTGGCATGGATCATACAGGCTGAGGGTTGACATACTAATCAAAGAGGCAATCTGAGTC
This sequence comes from Liasis olivaceus, assembly GCA_030867105.1. Lineage (NCBI taxonomy): Eukaryota > Metazoa > Chordata > Lepidosauria > Squamata > Pythonidae > Liasis > Liasis olivaceus. The sequence continues at coordinate 256,145,236 of CM061349.1, read as the reverse complement.
ACTGGGCTGTTTATTCCAGTATCATTAGTCACAAGCACAACACAATACATAGGCTCTTCCAGTGTATTAAATGATCAACTAAACAGCGTGTCAGAAAAAAATGACTGAACACTGAGAATTAACTCAAGATCTGAACACCTTGGGCTTTAAAAAAGCTGGGTTTTCGTAAACTCAGACCAGTGATAATTAGGATTCCCATTAGACACTAATGGGAAAAAGGAGTTCAGAAGGGAGATACTATAAAAGTACAATTGCAAAGAACTCCAGAGAGGAAGAAAGGAGCACAACAGAAAAAGCCAGTGTGCCTGCATAAAGTTTAGTGATGATAAGAGGTATAAAAATAAAGGGATATTTAGCAGAAGTCCATATGGATTTATCAATAGACTTTATCACTCTTTAAAAAAAAAAGTTGGGTCACTTTGCACAGAGATTTTTTGTGATTACACAAAAGTCCTGCTTTTGATCAACCCAGAGAACACCAAATTATGGAAAGGCAAATTCTGATTAAATGTTAGAGAGGAAAAGATCCAATCAGTAAGATCAGCTTGACAAGGGAACCGGTTACCAAAAGACAGTAGGCACCCCTTCACTGGAAGTGTGCAAGCAGAGGCAAGAGAGCCTTCAGCCACTAGATGAAGTCAGCTGTCACCTTCTAGTGGCTGAAGTTTGTTGGGCTGTTTCAGTTTGGATTCCTGCACTGAGCAGGGAGTTGGATTTGATCTCTACATGGTCCCCTCTGACTGTATGATTCTGTGACAAGTGTGGTAGAATACCCAAGGATTTAACCCTGGATCTCAGGACTGATACACTACAGCCCACTGACTGAATGGGCTAACCTGTTGGTTTTGTATTCTCCAGCTCCACGTTTCTCTCAAGTCTTAGTTATTTCAGTCTTAGTGATTTTATTCATTCAAAAATGAATCAAATAAAAATGTTAGTCACGCTTATGGTATTCAACCATATATTTAACCATGTATACATTTTTTCAGCCCTAATGGACTCAGTGAGACTTACTTCTGAACAGATGTTTTTAAAATTATTTCCCCATCCCACTTCAGTAGTTACATTGATTACTGAATGCCTGCATAAATATATTCCATGAAAAAAATTTTGCAGGTAAAAGTAGGTTCTTTATTGGAAATCATTTGTCATTTTTTAATTACATCTTCCGCCATGTACAACACTACTGCAGGCAATTACTGATAGTAGAAATGTAAATCTAGAATTCATTTGGATTAAATTCTGTCATGATTCTCAGTTATTATCCCTAACCAACTCAAATATTAAAAGATTAATGGGTCTTTTCAATATGTAAATTGTTATATATAACACCAAATTAGCCTTCAGAGAAATGACATTTGAAAACAAGTGCATAATAACAATACGAAGTATTTGAAAATACCCCAGTTTCTCATCTCATTTACATTTATTCAGTATCATGCTATCAGAAGTAGTGAAATTAGTAACTGTTTCTTTCCAAGAAAAGTACATGAGATTTTCCATGTTTCCCTAGAGAAGGTAGATATATTAAGAGATAGGCTGATAGAAAAATTAAAAGACAGGCTAAAGAAAATGTATCTACTATTCAGTTGAATTGGAAGTATTATTATTCTTAACTTCATACTTCTCTGCAGGACAGGTTATTCTATATTAATCTGGAGAGAAACAAATTTGAACTAGTTTTAAATCTTTCCCACAAGAAAGTGTCTATGCACTGTATATTTCATTTATCCCTTGGTATATTTATGATATTCTAAGAAATTACATCAGTTGAGCAAGTAGTAACCCACCCAGAAATATAGCTTAGCAGGGTACAGATTGCATTAGTAATGTTGTAATGTTTTATGTTGATGCTATTAAGATGCTATACTAAGTAATTGGGCATGGTTATCCTAAGGAGCATATTTTAGTGAAAGACCAATTTTTTGTGTGTGCGCAAGAGTATATAATACTAAGTAATATCATGCAAAATAAAACCATATTTTGATTTGTATAAGACAAACTAATGAGTTCGTAAATGAAAAGTAATTCCCAGGCAGAAGCAGCTCCTTGAGGTAGCAAGGACCAATGGATGGTAACTGGAACTTAACAAAATATTTATTTATTTATTTATTTATTTATTTTTCAAATTTAGATACTGCCCATCTCATAAACAGTGACTGTGGGCAGACTATGATATTATACACAGTACAATTATTCAGAAATGTTTGGATCAAGGGCTTCAATATTAGGAATAGTGGGAGCAAAAGGCTATGAAAGTGTTTTGCACTAAGGCATCCTAAACAGATTTGTGTTTTGACATTATTATTTTTCAACTTTATTTACAGAGCAAATCAGTAAAACCTCCTTCTTCTAGTAGTGTTCTTTACCATATGTTTACTATATACCCCTGTAGTTACAAAATCACTATTATTCCTGAGGAAGAGGAAGCGTTTGGGATGGACAGATAGCTGCAGATAGGCAAAAGAAGGACAAATTTAAATCAGTCCTTTGGACTGTAGGTTGATTGGTGCAGTAGCACCATGGACAGCTCTATGGTTGCCTGGTGGCTGGGTCCTCAGGCCCTAAATGCTGCTCTTGGGTTGCATGAAAATGGCTGAAGGGGTAACCCTTATGCCTGGTTCCTTATGTCCTATCAGGGCCAGCTCCAAATTTGAGGAGGAGAAGGAGGTCACTTCAAAGGACCCTGTGGAACAGCAGCTTTCCTCAGAAACCATCAGGGAGACACCTGGGGCTTTTGGCTAAAGAGCATGTGAAGCAGCTGGAAGCAGAAGAGGACAAGGGGTCTGATCCAGGACCTCCTTCCAGTTGTAAGGCATGTGGGGCTGAGCAAAGGGCAGAACAGGTTCCTTGCAAGACAAGGGTGTTCCCACCATTCATAGCTTGCACCTGGTGGGGGTCTATTTTAGAGCTACCACTACCAAGCAATCCCTCATTGGGAACAACTGGTTCATTTACCAGAAACTCTGTATGTTGCACCCTCAACACCTGCATGTAGAAACTCTGTACATTTGGATCCAGACCAGCCAATGACTTACCAACAACTCTATGACTGCTGGACTGTGCCCTGGAGATGCTTCTTCCAGAGTAAAGCCTTTCAACTGTACTCCTTTAAGTGTTGGGGGGAGGAGGGGGGTCTGGGACAAGAGATATCCTTAAGGTCTCAACAAAATTCTAAACATGTAAACAGCAGCTGGAGAAAAAATAACAGAAGTTAAGACATTAAAATGTTAAGCTGAGGGAAAAGCTAAAATTATGACAGAAGTACATTTTTAAAGGACAAATTAAAACATTAGATGAAATTTCCATTTTTAATGCCTATAAAAAGGAAGATCTTCATTAGCATGCAAGATACATTAATAAGGAAATGAGATCACTTCCCTCAGAAGAGAGTTTGAAAGCCTTGATCCAGACTTCTGAATTGGCATTAACTTGAAGCTAAAGCTCAGACAAGACAGAATGAAGGTGCAAATTTCTTGTGCATATTGAGTAGGATACCAAATTTGTTGGTCAAATATTTACTGCATTTTATAATTTATATTTTAAAACTGTTAAGAATACTTGTAAACTGGTATTGATGATTTTGAACTTTGGTGTTGGAAAAGACTGTTGGAAAAGAGAATTGCACGGATAGTCAAGAAAACAAACAGATGGATCCTCAAGCAAATCAAACCAGACTAATCACTTGAGGCACAAATGACCAAGCCCAAATTATCAGATGTTGGACACGTTATGTGAAGACCTAGCTCTGTAGGGAAGTCTATAGTGTTGGAAAAGGTGGAATGAAGGAAAACACAAGGACAGCTAGCAGCAAGATGGACGGACCTGATAATGGCGGCAGTGGGTGCACCATTGGAAGCCTTGACGGGCCACATTGGGGACAAATCATTCTGGAGAAGATCTGTCTGTGCAGTTATTAAGACTCGACATTGACTCCATGGCACATAATCATTTATTGTCCTGTCTCAGGCCACACACTCACAAACACAGAGAGAGGTTTGCAAACTTTACTAGGAAGTTTTCAAGCAAACAAACAAGCAGCAAAGGAAATGTGTGCAAATGCGCATGCACACACACACACACACACACACACAGGAGAAATCAAGTCCCCAAAAGTCCAGCAAGCTTTCCTTGAGAGAAAGTTGAAATCCCAAACAGCAGGCACAAGAATGGTCAGGTGAAGTACAGTGGTACCTCGGGTTACGAACGCCCCCCCTTACGAATTTTTCAAGATACAACCAGCTCCAGCCCCAAAAATTTACCTCGACATGCGAACTCCGCCTCGAGCTACAAACCAGATCCGCGGCCATTTGCCCTGCTGCCACGCGGTCGCGGCTTCCTGTGGGCGAGATCGCGGTAGCAAGGAGACCGGTGAGGCTTGTGGTGTGTTTTGTGGCATTTGGAAGGTTTTTGGTGTGCTTGTCAGCATGGCTCCAAAGAAAATGCAGAGCCGTATGTATTTACATTGAACCTTATGGGGAAATTTGCCTTGCGGCGCGACCAAATCAAGTTGCGATCAGAGTCACGGAACGGATTACATTCGTAACACGAGGTACCACTGTAGAAGGGTCCAAACATTGTAGCAGGGTCATCAGCCAGTCCACATCCAGAGTCACAATCACAAGATTTCAAGTTGAGAGGCAAGGCACACAGAGTCTAGGTCAACGAATGGTTGTCTCCAACAGAGGGGCTTGGGCTTGCTGCTGTTCTTAAACAGAAGCAACCTCGGTGTGGCTCATTTGGAAGGGTGGAGTTCCTTTCTGGCAAGGAGCCTCACAGAGCACCTTTACTTTGCTGTCCTCTCCACACGGCGAGCCCTTGCACTGGGAGGGGGGGCAGATCAGACTCCCCATCTTCCAAGACTGGTGGCAGCTGTGCCTGCTGGTTAATGGACAGCCCCACCTTCTCTGCCTGCAGCTTCTCAGGCAGCGATTCGTCTGGTAATTCCAGAACCGGCTGCTCGATATTGGTTTCCTCCTCAGAGTCTGAGCTCACCGTGACAGCTATTGTGGTAACGGCAAACTTCAGTATAATTCATGTAATTTAGAAGGTTTTACTTCTTGTACTTGTGCAACTTTTAGTCAAGATGTTGCACTGACACTGAGCTGAATGTTCAGAAACAATAAACATTTGTTATTGAGTCAACCTCAAGGCTTTTGTTCAGGTCTCAGTTAGCGTTTGCGCCCTCTGATAAGGCATTTTCCTTCTCCTCTTCCATTTCTTCTTCACTGTTGGTGCAGGGCCCTGCTTCAGCTATCCTTGATTCCTCCATGTAGGCCTTAATTCCTCTGCCATTTTGAGGATTACCCTTCTTAGAAATCTTTTTTATTGTTAATCTTGCAAGTTACCTGGATATTAGTTAAAGGTAAGTGGCAAACATCAGCAAAAAAGCTGGGTCAAGAGGAGAGCAGTGGGCTCAGCACATCATTTCCTTCTATGGCTAGCCACACCCTCCAATAATAATTATTTGTTATAAGCTGAAATTTTGCAACAATTCATACCGATAGTGAAAACTCTGAATTGTATGTGCTTACAAGGTATAATGCCTTAGCTAGGGAAGGCCTTAACCAGTGAGCAAAATTCCAATCATTGTTAAATTTTAATCCAAACAATAGATGAATCAAGTTGTCTTCTACATATTCCCCATGTTATCTTAAATTTATGTTAAAAAATAATTTACTAATTTTTTATTTCTCTGATCCAGTGCCAGTTCACAGAGTGGTTAAACTGTGGAATTTGTAATGTATTTTGCTTTTATTGAGTACAAAAAGAAAATGAATATACAAAAATTATAAAGAAAAAAGAAAGCTGAAAAAAGAAACAAAAACATTTAAGGCATATAGTCATAGACACATACAAAAGCGGTAGAATAAACATTTCAATAGAAACCATAATTCATTATAATCATCCATAGCTAATCTATATTGATAAGTTGTTGGTTCATAAATTGCTGGTAGCAAAAGTTCTGCACACCACTGAACAGTTGGGGCCATATGTTAATATTTCCAATGAAAAATAAGTAGGGTAAGAAAATCCATTTTTAGCTGTAAGTAGGGTATAGCAAATCCACTTCTTTGCCCAGATGTTTAACTTCCATGTGATAGGAATAAACTTCAAAAGAATATGAACATCTGAAAATACTGATTCGCAAAGTTGAGTTAATACATGTAATAACTCCTTTCCCAAACAGAACAATTGTTGGACACTGTAGAAGCTTATATTTAAATTAAATATTTAAATTAAGCATTACTTTCATTGCTTCTCCAACAACATAACCATTTATTCAGGCCTTTTCTGTATAAATGCAATGGATTCCAATAAATCTGATGTATTATTTCTTGATGAAAAAGATGTAATCCAAGGTGTATTGAAGTGTCTGGTATTTTTAACATCTTTTTTATTAATTAAAAAAAGAAGCAAAAACAAAGAGAAAGGGAAAGGAAAGAACACACACACACACACACACACAAATGATATTTATAAAGAATTTTTTTCAAAGTTTTTTTTAAGGCAAAACAAAAAAGATAAAGATAAAAGCACCCCCCTTTTTTTAACTGTAGAATTTGTTGCTGCCTATCTTGGATGGATTTAAAAGAATGATAAATTAATGGAGAATAAAATTATTGTTGGCTGCTAATCATGATGGAAATATTTGTCTTCCACTATCTTCCAGTTACTGACCATTGTCAGGAATCATGAGCATGAGGGTGCTCCTGCACTCATGTTATGGTTTATGTGCTTTCCAGAAGCATTTGATCAGCTTCTGTGGGAGCAGGGTACCAGGCTAGATAGGTCAGAGGTCAAATCCAGCTAGGCTTTCCTATGTTCTTATTCTGCAGATTAGAATATAGTGTAGACCAGTATGTCTCAAACTTGGCAGCTTTCAGATGTGTGGACTTCAACTCCCAGAATTCCCCAGCCAGGGGACTGGCTGGGGAATTCTGGGAGTTGAAGTACACACATCTCAGAGCTGCCAAGGTTGAGAAACACTGATGTAGAATCACCTGCAATTCCTCCCCCTTTCCACAGGAAAAAAAATCTTCAGGCAGGGGAATTCTGAAAATGGGGAAATGTGAATCTAAGAAGCTAAGAGAACTCCTCAACTGAAACGTGGGCTTACCAGCTAGACTAGGGAATGACTTGAGAAAGCTCTTTCTTTTTGGAATGGCTATTGTTTTTAGATCTGGGATAATTCTGTTGAAAATCTATCCCCTGGTTTTTCATTATTCTCAGGTTTATGTCTATCATAGTTGGATTTGATTTGGCTCTGTATCTGAGAGGGACTAATCTCTTCTTGTAAAGATGTTGCTAATGTATACCTAAATTCCCTGAGATAGGTAATTAAATAAAGGAGGCTAAGAAGAGACAAAACATGATAATTTGAGTGGTAATGCTATTCTTAAAGCTACATTAGCTTGCCATATTTTCTAATATGTTTACTTCTTTGTCTCCAATTAGGCTTTCATTAGCAAACTAAATAACGTGTTACTTAAGATTTAATTTTCAATTTTGTAAAACTGTTGTGTGTCTCACAAAAATCATGTGTTCACAACATGTACACTGGATTATTCAAATGAGTCTTTATGTCAGGTAACATAGTGGATATTCCCCTGAAGTCAGTTGTTAATCAAATTTTTAAAAAGTCGCAATATTTTGTATAAATAGCTAAAACTGCTGCAAGAAAGAACAATTGAAAATGGAAACAAACTGGGCAGGAGCTTTTGGGGAAGACTTAACAAAACAAAATAAAACAAATATCTAATGCTTCTTCCAATTTTCCCCCATTTCAAAAGGGATGAAATGGTTAAACCCAACTCCGGACTGGTAGTAACAGGTCAGATCTTGGAGCCTGCCACTGCAGTAACAGAGCTTTGCATCCACATTCCTCCCCAATTATCTCTACAGCCCCCCATGTGGGGGCCTATCATGGGCTGATGCTGAGATAAATTTCTGTGGTATATTGTGGGCCACTCAGATACAGTTGCTCCCCACCATTCTTTCCCAACCTAACAGTCTTAGGAATTAATTGATTGTTCTCTTAAAGAATCAATCTGTGTGTTACAGTAATTTGAACATTGTTTGTATGACTTAATTATCTCCATTTATTTAAGTGCCAGTAATGGTCTTTCTTCCCCAATCTGCACTATTTCTCTCTGTGTGCAGGAAAGAAAAGCAGGGAAAATATCTGGAATGGGAGATACATCATTCTGTTAGCCGTGAGGGTATGCACCTGGAAGGGAAACTTAGAACAAGAAAAGTTACATTCCTGCAGTAGGTAGTAATTTAGAAAATCTCTTACCATTTTATGGTATCAACTGTATTTCATACATACTCCTCCTCTCAAGAATATGGAACCTGCAATAGGTCTCCATCATCATCATCACTGTCACCTATCATCTATATATACCTTCTCTTTCAGCCCTATGAGGTAAATCAGACTGAGAAACCAGTCCCATATTGGTCTGAAACAACTTTTATGGAACAGCTATAGTGACAGAATCTTGCAAGTATGAATGTGCTCCCCTCTTCCTTGCTATGAAATTGGGGGGGGCTTGTCTGAGGCATTTTCTCAAATTAGCTTCTTGGAAAGGACTCAAGCACCTTTGCCTGATCATTGCCTTAGTAGCAGCTCTTTCTCTTGTCTTTCAAGGCCATTCCCTCTGCCCTCTACATTCTCTCTGTCTTAGAGAGAATTCTTTGAAAATTCCCTACGATCCTCCTTGAATTCTTATTTCTAATTATATTGCAGATACAATGTAGTGACTGGATATCATATTGAGCGTGTGCAACTATTCTGGCTGCCAATTAGTTTCTGAGTCCAATTTTGAAATGCTTGTATTTAATAATCTTAAGACCAGGGTTTGATGGTCAGCATCAAGGGCACTCTGTTCTGTCATGTCTGGGAGTAAAATTAGCAGGCACTGTACTAGGAGCATGGTCTTTTCTGTGGTGCTCCTACAGATGTAGAGTTCTGTTCCCTGAGGACTGTCTTGTACAATTTTAAGAAAAATTATTTTTGCATTGCAAAATAATTTTGCTGTAAATAATTTTGTTATTCATTATTCTGGTTTCGGAGAACTTTTAAAACTATTTTGAAAGGTACAGAAACAAATACATATTTGCAAGATAGTTTGTCCTTCAGATAAGAAACAAACAGGATATAAGATGTCTGAAGAACATTATTTATCTTTAATAGTGATGTCACTTTTCAAAGTGAAAATAGCACCAGGTACATGTTTTTCAAAAGTTCAAAAAATGTCTAAAAGAAAATGTAGAAGTGGGGAGAGGACAAAATAGCTCAGAAGGCTGATTGTTGGAGGTAGATAGAGAATAGAAACTGATGGTGGAGCAGAATATAATACAGGCAGTCCCCAATTAAGAATGAGTTCATTCCTAAATCTTGTCTTTAACTCGAATTTGTATGTAAGCTGGAACAGGTATTTAGTGTCAGTGTGAAGAAAGAGAGAGAGAGAGAGAATCTGTGTGTACGTGTGTAGTTGTCAGGATTAGCCCATGAGACTCCAGGAGACAGTACAGATTCAATTCAGCATGGTTTATTGGCTTCAGTCCCGTTACAGAATCTTCTCAGAGTGAAAGCAATTCCCAGAGTCACCCGACAAACATCCTGCATTCTTCAGGGAGGTGCAAGTCTCATTTTCTTATCTCTACCTCTCTGTTCTGGGGATAAGAGAATGCGCTTAACTCTTTCCGCTCTAGCTCTCACAGTAGTTCTTAAAACAGTTTAGCTAGGAAAAAAAAGAAAAAAGATCAAGATTAAAGGTTAACACAGTACTCTCGTTCCATCTTGTCTTGCATACCGGAAGGGGAATTTGTGAAGTAAAATCACGGATAGTGTTCTCCTTCCTCGAGCTGACAAACCGCTGAAGCCATGCAATGCTTTCCTGAACTGCTGAAAACAGGCTGTTCAGTATATTAAAAATGCACGCGCTACTTCATGATGCTCATGGAGGTATTCCGTGGCTTTGGCAGTTCATCCGCTGGAGGGGAGAGTGACGTCTGCCATTTTGAATCAGCAGCCCATTTGTAACTATAGGTTGTCTGTAAGCCAGACGTTCTTAACGCAGGGCTACCTGTATTCTAGATTATTACTGATCAGTGTTAACTAAAGAGACTATGGAATCACAAATTCCCAGGATTATTAATATATGCTAATTTATTGTAATGTGATTAAGCCAGTTGATTAATTATTCATATTTCTTATCTTAATTAGAAGAAATAATAATAAAATAATAAAGACAATAATAATCTGACACTTTTAAAAAGATTTCTGAATTGCTGTGATTTTTAACTTTTTAAAAAATATTTATTTGTACAGTATTGCATTTTTTTCCTGAAGCCAAAGCTATAGAACTATTTATTTATTTACTTACTTATTCATGGGATTTATATGCCACTCCAATCTGTTACGACTCTGGTGGTTTACAGAATACAGTAATAAAAAAACAAAAGTAAAAACAAGTAATTACTTTGTTTTTAATCAAGACAAATGAACAGTTCTTCACTCAAGAAAATGAAATAAAATGTGCAAATATAGAATGAGGGATACCTAACTTGCAGATGTAAAAATCGATTTTAGAAATTATAAGCTAGATAAGATAAGCAGGGTGATACAACTTTTAAAAAGCTTCATCAATAGAAGTATAGTTGATAAATCATGAGAAGTCATTGCTCCACTCAGTACAGCATTGATCAAGTACTGTGTCAAATTCTGAGCGCCAGCATTAAGAGTGAGAGAAACTGGAACGGGTGCAAGACATTCATTCTACAAGGGGCTTGTAACATACAAGACAAATTGATGGAACTGGATATATTTAACAGTGTTGGAATAAAGAGAAAAGTGGGATATACATCCAAAGAAATAACGATATGAGAGTCAGTTTGTTGTAGTGATTAAGGCACCTGTCTGGAAACCAGGAGACCATGAGTTCTAGCCCCACCTTAGGCAGAAGTCAGCTAGGTGACCTTGGGCCAGTCACTCTCTCTCAGCCCCAGGAAGGTGGCAATGGCAAGCCACTTCCGAAAATCTTGCCAAGAAAACTGCAGGGACTAGCCCAGGCAGTTGCCGGGAGTCAACAATGACTAGAAGGCACACACGCACATAAATAATTCAATGTTTAGCCTTGAAATAAAATATAGCAAATGAAGGGATGTCATACAGAAAAAAAGCAAACATCTCTTCTCTGCCATCCTAGAGTGCAGGACACATAATAATAATTATTATAATTATAATAAAGTTAGAGGAAGGCAGATCATGGCTGAATATTTTTAGAAAGCATCCTAACGATAAGAGCAGTTCAACAGTAGAATCAGCTCCCTGGAGCTGTTCGAGCAAAGGCTAGACGAACATCTTCCAGGGATGGTATAATTTGGGTTTCTGCATGGAGTAGGGGCTGGATTCAGTGGCTTAAATGGCTCCTTCCAACTCAATGGCTCTATAATTTAATGATTCTACAATTCTCTCCCTCTCTCTCTCTCTCTCTCTCTCTCTCTCTGTTTATTTTATTATGTGTTGTGGATAATGGATTTTATTAAAATGCAGGTTATGTATATTTTTTTTCTTAGAAAAGAAACTCTCCAACTAAGATCCATAGGGAAGAAGTAGTCTTTGCTTTCTTCTAGATGGCCTCTTTATCTTTGGAAGCAAACACCCAGCAGTATCTGGTTTGCCAAGAGTCATATCCGGAAACTCTTGATGATCTTAAATCTGTACCTGGCACCTAAGAGCAGGGCTTGGTACCAAAGTAGGCATCACTAATGTGCCAAGCCCAGGTTTTTCTATTGACAAACTTTTATAGCTGCCGACAGTCTGCAGGGTTGACTGAAGGTACATGCCTAGAGGAAGTGTAATTGCCTTGTGTATTTCATTAAAGGGAAGAGCAGTGCGTATGAGTGGATAAACCTTAGCCAACTCTGGTAAACCTATTTCTGGCACAACACTAAATTGCACTCTCTGCACCCCACCTGCATTTGAAAGCTGTGGAATCTCAGTGGGAACGCTTAGAACTGGCTCTCTTTTAAAGAACGCACAAAGATGTTTAATTGGCACTCTGGTGGACTATAAAGAAATGTACTGGTGGACATATAGGGAATGGAAATTGAGTAGCAAATTGGCCGCTAAAAAATGTGGTGACATGGGCTTTGCAATTATCATTCACAGTGGAAGCAGAGATAGGAGAACTCCTTCAAGATTGATTTGGATTTGGTGAAAGAAATTACATCCCCCCCAATTTCAATTTGTCCTTTTTTTTCCTGGTGGCTTATATGTTCTCTTTCTCAAGCGCTCTTCCTCTCCTCCTAAGGTCATCTGGTCTCACTTCTTTTTCAGCCATTCCAAGTTATCACAGTAGCATAGTGACTTGAGTTTATAATTCGAGGAAGGAGCTTATGAGATCTTTTGTTTGCATGGCTTGGAATTTTCATAGATTGGAACCTGCATTGAATTCTGCATACAGTTCCATTGAGAACTGTATTCCATTGAGAATTCTCATTATTGAAGGCATTATTTTGATTTTTAAAACATTAAAACTCAAGGCATTTGATTGGGTACAACATGAAAATGACTGAATGAATAAAATCATTATTTTTCATCTTCGAATTTAAAGGTTCCAAGAAATCATAACGTTAATAAGAATGTTAAAATTGCCATTTAATAAAAATATGCCATGAATCATTCATAGTTTGTTCAATAATACGTTACACTTCACTCTATTTTGAAGTGTAATAAAGAGATTTTTTTTTTTCAGATACTTTGCTTGGAATTTTTGGTTTGGGGAAAGACTGTTGGGTAGTTTCATTTTAGGAAATCAGGAATCAGTAGTGATATTTTAGGCATGCATGATAACTTGCTTTAAGCATAAGACTTGCTTTAAAAAAATGCCGAGAACTGTATTTGCAAAATATACTATAGTCCCATGGACTATAAAGCAGAAAAATGAGACATCTATACGATGGAAAATATTGTTAGATATATTTCAACATATCAAATGAAGTGGTAAGTTTTAACTTTCTTCAAAAATAAAAAGCCGTAGATATGTTATCTTTGTGCTGAAAATGTCTGCCTGTTACTTTAATCTTTCACAAATTAATCTAACTTCTTTTCTCTGGTGCCACGAAACCCGATAAGCTACAAAATAAAATTCAGAGTGAGCTGCCAGTGGCTGACTATGTCTGAGGCAGAGCAATTTCTCCTCCCCTCCTCCCTGTTACTCAGTATCGGAAGCAAAGTTAATGAAAAGAAAGCTGAGGCTTATCACAAAGCGAGACACCTGAACTGGCAGGAGAAGCCATTGGTGGGCAAAGTCCAGCTGTGCTGTCTAATCCAGAAGATGCTGTCTAACTGGAATATAAGATAATAATTAAAAACACAAGGGGGGGCAGTGCTGTTGTAGGGGAGTGCTAAATGGAAATGCTGCTTTGTTTGTAAGATTGATTTTGCTGCGGCAGCTAACCTTTTCACTGAGGGGAAAACAATCCTTTGAATCTGAAGTTTCTGATGTTTGTTCTTAGACACCTCCCCCCCCAAAAAAACTTTGTTGCTTATGCTATTTTTATTTTTATTTTTTTTCAAATTGGAAGTTAATCAAAAAATAGCTTTGCAGTTTTTCCTCTACTTTTAGAGTAAGATGTTTTGGTTATGGCTACTTTTCCTTGCATCCTTGCTGATTTTGCATTTATTTTTAGTCCTCAGTATTACACAGTATTACCCAAAATGATCTACCTCAAACTAAGTTTTCAAGGAGGAAGCTTGGGAACTTTATCGAGGCATTATTAGAACAGTGACCTCAATGGAGCACAGGCAAGATGGCTAAGATGAAGTCTGAGCTGATTTCTACCCGATGCCAGTATAATTCTTAGCATTGGCCAGACAGTAAGCATGTAAAAAATCATTCATTTAGTCTCTTGTACCTAAATGTGGTGGTTCTCCCCACACTCCAACGGAAGGAAGGAAGGAAGGAAGGAAGGAAGGAAGGAAGGAAGGAAGGAAGGACGGACGGACGGAAGGAAGGAAGGAAGGAAGGAAGGAAGGAGGGGGGAGGGAGGGAGGGAAGGAAGGAAGGAAGGAAGGAAGGAAGGAAGGAAGGAAGGAAGGAAGGAAGGAAGGAAGGAAGGAAGGAAGGAAGGAAGGAAGATTACATTTTTTTTTGCTTGTAAAAAATAATGTTTGTTTTGCATCCTGAAGGGCCACAACTTGAGATGCCAAATTTATGCAAAACATCATTAATACTTTTTATTTTTTTATTTATTTATTTAATTTATATTTGAAATTTAGACACTGCCCACCTCGCGAGGAAGTGACTCTGGGTGATTTACAGTAAAAATAACCAATAAATACCAGTTAAAATAGAATAAAAATAGTACAAAAATACAATAAAACCAAATACATACATAAATAAAAATATTTATTCAACTATTTGTGTACATGTGTGTGTGTGTGTGTGTGTGTGTGTGTGCATACACACACATACGTATATATACCCACACAAATATAGACACAAGCATACATATACACCTGCACAGATGTTCACATACATAAATGCAACATGCATATATTATTGTGTTTTCCTCCTCATACAAACATTTTCTAATAGCTAAAACCTTGTGGTTTAAACAGAGTTTGAAAGATGAGTTTCTAATAATTGCTTCAAACCTCCTTTAAATACATTATATAACCTCTATATCCATAATACATTTATAAGGAGCTATCCTGTCATCTTTCAGGTTCTTTTTATCTTCTTTTTTTTTTTTAGTTTTTGCTTTGTGGTTCAGAAATACAGAAAGGAGAATGCAAAAATACAGAAAACTGCTAATTAAAGTTAACGACCTGTAAAATAAAATAACCCATTTACACAATGAATTGATCCCTCTTCTGAATATGCCAAACTTTTTCTCTCATAGACACAAACTACTCTCTTACAAAAAAACACAGTACAGCACGTAGACAGCCTCTTCCCTTTATCCAGCCCAAAAAACAACAAATTGGTATGTGTTTGTGTGAAGGGAAACAATCAAGACAGGTTATAATGAAGGTCAGAAACTCAAATGGGATGTGTTTTTAAATTTATTTATAAAATTGCCTGTCGCTATTTGCAACTTGGATGGCATATGCTTTGAAAATACAAACAAATGAACAACAGGCATCTGGGGAAAAAACCCTAGAAAATGCTAAATAAGATTCAAGGGCCCTGCACCCCACTCTAGATCAAGACCTCGGTGAAGAGCCAGGTTTTAAGAGCTCTTTTGAACAAGGTCAGAGTGGGGTCCAAGCCTTGGAGGGGATGTTCCAGAGGGCAGGTGAGAAGACCCACTTCCTAGATTCCATTAGAGGATATCGTTTAATGGATAGGGCCTGGAGCATGTCACTTCTGCTTGATCATATAAGATGGGTAGAAAATACATACAAGACAAGGGGAAGAAGTAATTGACAGGTAAGGCATTAAAAAAGTTAAATTCAGCCAAAGGCCAACCTTTAGAGGCAATCTTTCATTAGAGAAGTCTCCAGTCATTTGTACCTCTACCCATTCACTTGCTTTTAGCAGCTTCTTCTGTTTTTCTCAATGAATGTAGGATGATGCTGCACTCCTACACCTCAATTCACAGATAATTGCTGGAGGAAAAAAAGTCATCTTCTTGTTGGGTAAATACAGCATATGAATCTACAGCATATGAATCAGCATCTGCTCTTTGCTTGTAATTACAATTCAAACAGACAAACATATTCAGCATCACCTAGCTGTCAACAATCATGAAAACTTGTGGGCTAGAACTGTTGTTCTAATCTTCCTCTGATTTCTCTTTTTTGAAGGAGAGGAAATATTTGTTGGATGATTATCTGTAGTTCTTTAACAAAAGCTTAGAAGAAGCTGAATTGTGATTTTTGGATGTTCCTTGAACTTTCTCATTTTAAATCTAAAGCAGCGATACTGTCGAAGGCCATGTGACTTCAGTGACATTCATGCATCGGCTGGGAATGCATTGACATGATCGTATTATGATGGCTGATTCTCACTTCTGGGGAGAGGTCAAACTCTTGCAGGCCTTTCTTTGTCAAGATCAATTTAATTTGTTTTTACCACAAGTAATCTCATTGACATAGAAGACATAGGGTTATGCGAGCTATGAGGACCTCACTGGGTGCTTGAGAAGGATGCCTTAGTCAAATCAGCTCAAGGCTCTGACTGAGACCATAATTTGCACACTGATTGCTTTTTTGAGTAGGCTCTTGAGATCTAAAGGCAGAGATCACTGCTCTCTGAAGAACACTTGCAGAGGTTAGTCTCCATTGCCATTTGCGTGAATTGCTGAACAGTTTCTCTTTATAATGGAGAATCAGAGGAAATTAAAGGAGGCATTAAATAAAAGTAATCCATTATAATCTCTGCAATAAATATAAATAAACATGCAATGAATGTTTTTTCCTCTTTCCATCCTTCTTAAAAGTAAGGGGGCACATAAGAAAAGAAGACAGACTGTGGTTATGAAACAAAGGCAGCAGAGTCACCTCTTTGGGCCTAGGAACAGATTTTGAGAAGGAACAGCAGAAAAGACACAAAAGAGATCAAGTCAAGGACGCTGCCATCATTTTCACCATTGTATTTAGCGTGTGTGTTTTTCTGAATTCAAGTTACAAAGCTCATACAATGCACAGAAACTTTCTAAACATGACCCACATTAACACAAACCTAGCTAGAATAGGATATGCCCGCAAATACTAAACTACTGTACAAAGTCTAAAATACTGAAAAGCAAAATTACAATTGCTAATCTGCTAAGCATATTAAATACTAAAATGCAGAACACTAAATAGATTACAAATACAAATTTATAGTCTATCCCGGCACGATTGATTGATTGATTGATTGATTGATTGATTTTTCAAATTTAGTCACTGCCCAGAGTTGCTCATTTAGTGAGATGGGCGGTGACTCAATTTGATAAATAAATAAACAAACAAACACTAATCTTGCTGGGATAGAATATAAATTCAAATGCTAAGATTCTGAAGAGTATCTAAAGTACTAAAAAGCCAGGAGTTGTTGCTGTCTTTGTCTGTCTGTCTGTCTGTCTGTCTTTCTGTCTGTCTGTCTGTCTGTCTCTCTCTCTCTCTCTCTCTCTCTCTCTCTATCTATCTATTTATCTAAAATACAGGATATTAAATTCTTAACAGGTTATTCTAGTTAAGGTAGCTCTAGCTGAAGTAAATATAACTTCAATTACTAATTTTTCTAAAAAAATGCCTGAAATGGTAAAAGGCTGCATTACAATTAGTAATCTGCCAAGTATCTACAAAACTAAAATACTGAATGCTAAGTATGAAACTGCAAAACTGTTAAATGTAGGAAATTATTAAATGATAGATTAGAATGGTCTTGCTCAAACACTTCAAGTGGTTGACTAAAAAAAGAGGGATGATGATGGCAATGAGAACAATAGTGATTCGTATAAGCCAGGGGTCCTCAAACTTTTTAAACAGGGGGCCAGTTCACGGTCCCTCAGAATGTTGGGGGGCCGGACTATAGTTTGAGGAGAGGAGGAGAGCCGCTGGACCCGGCATACCTGTCATGTAGAATAGTCCGGCTCTGTGATCTCCCTCCTCGTGCATCACCTGCAGCTCCCGACACAGCCCCGACACTTCCGCTTCTGACAGACAGCGGCGGCAGCCAATCAGGCAGGCCAGATAAATGACCCTGGCAGGCCATATCCGGCCTGTGGGCCGTACTTTGAAAACCCCTGGTATAAGCAATGTAAAATATACAAATTATTGGATGGATCCCCTCTTAAAATCCTCCCCTTCAAGTTATTCATTCATCTTCTCTTACTGCATCCACATCATCATTAAAGACAGTTGTCTCTTAATTAATTCTGAATTTTTAACAAACTGCATGAGGTCTTTCCAAGTTAGATTGAAAGGGGGTATGTACCTAATGTCCTGTATTTTATGTTTCTTTTTGTGAATTTTCCATTAAGACTGTTTCTAAAAATTTAGAGTGCCAAATGTCTAATTTTGAAATATTAGTCTTCCTCATTTGGAAATATGGATATTCCAGACTTAATTTGGGAGTTGCTAGGATATTACTTTTTAAAACTGTCAAACTTTTGGATAGTCCCACCCAATGTCCCAATAAGTATTTCCACATCCCTTCCAACAGTCCTTAAATATAAACCTCAGTATTCAGTATATTAGTTTCAGATAGTTTCTCTAATCCTTCAGAGACTGAACTTAAAACAGTTCTGCTACTATAGAGCATTCCAATTTTTATCACTAATATTTTTCCCAAGTTCCCATACCCAAAGATGCTTTAAAGTCTGGGTTTGCATTCCAGAAGCCATTAATATCATATAGATTATTGGCACTGCCAAAATTTAGGGTTAGGTTTTCTCTCTCACTCTTCCTCCCTGGACTAAGCTGGTCTTTATTTAATGGCTGTTGAATACATTCTTGAAGGCCAACCCTTTACTCCTCTACATTTTCTGATGTAAAGGAAAACAGAAACACTGACTGTGGTAGCATTATACACAATACTTCAAATGTGTTCTTCAGACATATGTCCTCTCTCAGTTGGAAACAATGCCTACAGGCATTATATACCTACAAACATTAGAAAGTCTTTTAATCACAACCTCCCCTTTTATGGCGGAGGGCAAACAACAATAAAGGGGACGCGGTGGCGCAGCGGCTTAATGACGCTGAAAGTGCCGGCCAGAAATGGCTGAAAGCTTCAGCGGTTCGAGTCCAGCCTCGCGTTAACAAGGTGAGCTCTTGTTTCTATACCCGCAGCTTCTGCCAACTCAGCAGATCGAAAACATACGTGAGTAGATAATTGAGTACTCTCACTCCGGTGGGAGGAAAAATGCTGGCAGCAGCTCAACAGAGAGACGGGACAAGTTGCTGGTAAAAAGCGCGAAACCGCGCTCGTCCGAAAAAGGGGCGCGAAGCAACAGAAATCCCGCCTCCTGTGCTGCCAGCTGGGCTGACGCTCTAGGAATTAGGCTCTGGCAAAGTCTAATTCCGAAACTAGAAAGATGCAATTGCCTTGAAAACCGCTAGGGGGCGGTCACTGCAGGGTCAGTAATGACTGTTAAGCAGATTAAAAAAAAAAAAAACAACAATAAGAGATCAAAATGAATTCTCTCTTTTTTTTACAAGGCAGCAAACAAGCTCATTATACTGATAAAATTGCAAATATCCAATTCTAGTTCAAAGTTTCCCTAAAAAGGAGTTATTAAGGGGAGTGAGAGAGAGCGCAGAGGATATCTGAGGTTATGGAAGAATGGACAAATGTAGAGGTATATGTTGTATTCTTCTTGGTAGATTTTCATATTTTGCTCTTGGAATTGGCAAAGACTTGATCGCTACACCATAAGGCAATCGATGCGCCCTGTAGAGGGAGCTTTCAATATCCTCCCATAATGTATCTTTCATTGGAAGCAGTAGGGTACTGAGTAATGTGAAATATTGGGTAATAAGCCCTTCAGTTGGCATTAGATGATACTGTATATGTCTCTACTGCCTCTGTCTCATTTTTCCACTTCACTGGTAACTACTTGGGTAGGCAAACTTATCAGAGTCACTCCTAAGTGACCCTGATAATGATGACTAGAAAGGGCATTTGCAAAAGTTTGTGTCTTCCATGATTTTTTCTTCCTGCCCTCGTACAGTTTCTCCAACAATGAAGCATCCAGATATATCTTTGCTACTTTGTTAATTTTTATTTTCTTAAATCTGAACTGGGATTAAAAGCCATCCTCCCTCTAAGAAGGTTTTCCCACCTTGTCCTGTATTATACCATGCTCGTGTTTTGATTACCATAGTTTTTTCTCTGCAGATGCTCACTGTCTTCTAAGGACTGAGCTCTCTCGGGTATTTGTTTTAAAGGAACACTTGACAGCTTTTGGGGAACTGCAACATTAAATGACTGGTGATGTCCTTTTAAAAGCCACAATCAATCCATTTCAATTTATTTTATCTCTTTTTTAGGAGTGTGCCCTGTCATGGCTTGATTTGCAAAGAGGTATTCAATCACTCTTGTCTATATACCCCTTTCACTTGATACTGATCCATGACCAAGGATCACAGCTTCCCAATGTACAGCGAATACATTTTGTGCGAACAACTGCTGACAGATTACCATAATGTTTTCCAGGCAGTTCAAGTTTGGTCCTGCATATCTATATGTTGTCCCCAACAACCAAAAACACTGATAGGTGCTGAGAGTGACAGAAGGAGGGGGAGGTGAGTTCATAAGTTGTAGAGATTTACAACATTGCCAGTCTCTTTCACAGTACAAAGGCATTAGTGAAAGTGACAGGGACAAGTTATGAGCCATTTACTTGGGCTATCAGGAAGAATTTAATCTCACTAGGGTCACGGACTGGAGTATTCACTGGGAATTGGTGGTGCTGTGATAGGCTGTGTCGGAAGGCCTGGAGTGTAGAGATAAGAGTTTAAGTCTAGCTGGAATTAGAAGCTGCAGAATTTGCTGCAACCCATTTGGTTCATATCCTGAAATGCCTCTGATCAGCAGCTCAAGAATTTTGGTGTTAGGACCTGTGCACAAGACAAATGTTAAGAATACCAGCGCTGTTCCTGGTACAGTAACAGTAATATCAGCTGTATGAGATTCAACCTGCTTAATTTTTAAAATGTGCATACTTCCCATCAGAAGGCTCATTTCCCACTTGATTACCCCTTGTACACCTCTCCTTTTTTGGGGAAAAAAGGGGGAAATGATTTAAAATGTCAGTATTTTAATAACAGTTTGGGCAAGTTATGAATGTGCCTGGCATATACTTGTCACAAATGAAGCTGCCTTATATTAGGAGCATTAGTTTATCCAGTCTAGCATTGCTGAGCACTGAACACATGATTTGTTTTGAAGATGATTAACTTTAACAGGCTAATTTTTTTCACTGTGTTTTGGAATTATGAAGCTAAGAGGCAGTATATTATGTTCTTAAAGTGTTAGACTAGGACTAGGAAAACACAGGTTCAGGTCCACCCTCAGGCTTGGAACCTCACTGGGCGACTGTAGTCCAGTCACTCTCTCTCAGCCCATCCTACCTCACAGGCTTTTTGTGGGGATAAAATGAAAGGAGATCACAATGTAAGCCACTTTGAACTCTTGAAAGAATGGACAGAATCAGTTAAACAAAGAAATCCACATTTCAGTTCAGTCATTAAAACCTTTGGGCCTTCCATTGACTGTACATAGAAATCTACAGCTGGCTATAACTTTTTTCCTTAAGTTTGGAACAATGGAATGAAAAGTGCATGCAGCGAAGGATGCAGGTCTGGATGAATCCTGCCATATCGCAGAGCAACAGTGACCTTAACAGTTTGTGTTTTAAGGATGCAAATAATCTTACTCTATTCTGGGGAGGGGGGGGATTATTATTATAAGAATGATAGAGAGTTACAAATATACAAAATCTAAGCAAAATTTTAGATCCCCACACTCTAGGGAGAGAGGACTAGTGACCATTGGAACTGTATAGCAATCTGTTATTTTAACATTCCTATCCAAATGCCCTGAGATTGAAGAAAACTAATAAAACGATTCATTGGAATTAGAAGCTAAAGCTGTGACTTACAGACCTACATTGGGGAGAAACGTATCAAATTTAACAGCTTTTACTGTCCATCTCCCAGTGACCTTCTGAATGTCTAAATAGTTAACAAATGTTTGGGAGGATTCATGTTTACATTCATTTCTCTTTCATTCAAATGTCTCTGGCATATTTTCAAATGACCCAGTTTGGAATTGGACACATGATTTGGCCAAAATGTAATAGCCCTCCCCTAAATAAATATTTAGTAATCACTGCAGTTTTTATACATTTTGTTAATAGTGGAATAGAATTGTGTGAAGGTAATATTGTGTGATTTGAAATATTAATGCTTTTTAATTTCCATATCGAGACTAGTAGCTCCATTGTGTTGCTCCACACTGCTGTTTGTTTAACCAAGTGTCCAGTTTATTTGTTTTGTGTCTCCTATATTGGGTGGCTTTTCTAAAATTAATGCTTTCTGAATAGGAGGTGATGCCCAGAACAAAGGTTAAGAATGTCAGTGTCCTTGTTGCGCAATCACTTTATACAAATCTTCAATATTTGAAAGTTCTTCAACGTACCAATAAAGGTAGAAGATGATTTATTATTGTAGTTGCAGTTCTTCAGCTCAACATTCTGTAATGGTGGTTGTGTTTTTATTTCCTTTTTTTATGAAGGAAACTTTAATACAGAAGCGATATAGAATTAAGAAAAGCAAACAACGCCAAAAAGAAAAAAAAATCTTGGCAGTATATATTGTGTTTCTGTGCATGTGAGGCAAGGGGTGAGAGCTTCTGTGGTCTTAAGGAAAAATAGAAACATTTTAAACAACCTTGTTTATATTTCTATATGGAACAATGTATTAGGAAAACATAGCTGATATAGTTAAGAAATGGTGACCAGATTCGGATAATCAGTTTGTTGTTTGTTTAGAGTTGCTTTATTGGTGTGTTACATTTTTTACCCAAGCTGTTTTCCACATCTTTAATTAACACTGATCCAGAGATGTACTTTAGTCTTCTAGTGTTTTGCAGTAACAAGCCTGGTAACTAGCAACAGGAATTACGTCAATCCCTTAGGCTGAATCAGTTTATTTCCTTAGAAAGGATGGATAGTAAACCAGTAGTGGGATTCATTGGGAGGGATTGTTGGGTTATTTTTCTCATTTTTTCAAAACTTCAAAGGCCCTGCGAAAGGCCAGCAGCTGTCTCAGCCGGGTGCACCTCATCAGCAGTGGGAGGAGGAAGATGGTGAAGATCAGCTTGGGGCGGCAGGGGACAACAGGGATAGGTGGAAGTGGCAGAGTGCAAGGTCCAAAAGGGCAAAGATGAAGGGGAGATAAGCAGGTGGGGGGAGTTGAAGCATGCACTGCAGTTGTAAATGTAGTCAGGCCGCCAAGCACCCAAATTTTGATCACGTGATCATGGGGATGCTGCAACAGCTGTAATTTTGAGGACAGGCCGTAACTACCATTCGTTCAGCACCATCATAACTTTGAATGGTCACTGAATGAATGGTCATTAAGTGAGGACTACCTGTATTCTATGATTTGTTTCATCCTAAGTTTTTAATAATTGTATATAAAGGAAGAGAACTTGCATTGTTATGTGCAGAACCAAAGAATGGGCAATGTAACTGGGAGTTTTTGAAACAAAAAAATAGAACTGGGATTTGAATGCAGCTCTTCTGCCAAATAATGATAAAGATGTAGTCGTGATGTCTGCTTTAATCATGAAAAAGGAGGTCATAATTATATTTCTTTAATTGTTGCTAATCCTTTGTGATAATTACTCCCAAATATGTATACCCTCCTGGAATGATATGAAATGTGGTAACTTCTTGAAGTTGCTTGTGTGATTCTTGATCAACACTGATTAACATAGCTCCATTTTATCACAAAGTGCTACTGTACGAAATGTATTCAATTCAAATTGCAATTTTGTTATATATCTATTGGGATTTTGAAGAAAAATAAGTATATCATCTCCAAACTGATTAATTTTCTGATGTTCTGTTTCATAAAACTTTGAATATTCTTGCCTTCCTAAAATTCAGTGCTAGAACTTAAATAATAAAATTGAACAAAATAAGATGGAGTAGGCATTCTTGTTTGGTGACCCTCTTTATTTGTGTGTGTGTGCATATGTGTGTGTCCTATCTCCTATCTGTTAATGCAAATTACTGCTTGTGCCAGGATATAACTGATTGATCAGAGAAGTGTATATGTCGAAACTGAATTTATGATACTAATGTTTTAAGAAATTTACCTTCCCCTCTACCAAAGCCTTTAAAAACACCTGGAGATAGAAGTCTTGATGTATTTAGCACAATGTAATATATTCAATGCACTTCTAATTTAATTAGCTATGTTTCTCTTAGGTATAAACCCAGATTGATTAGAAAATATGTAATTAGTTAAAAATACAGTATGTTTAATCTATTGGCAAGTGATAAAGTACATTTTTAAAACCTTAATTTTACAATGCAGTCAGCCTGTATTCTTTGATTTAAAAATAATCAGAGGCCAATTTTGTTTCCAAGATCAGGAATTTTGCTGCTGTGAATATATTTTTAAATATAGAGACATGTAATATTCATACCTGAAACTCATCTCTACTGTCTAATTTTTAAAATGTAATGATGTTACATATCAGTTGATTAAGTTAGTCATGATCATTAATTTAGTGAATCTAGAATTTGCTAAAAAATGTTTAAGATTGGTAGATATAAATAAATATTCTATAAGTGAATTCTGTATATCTTTTTAACTTGGGTGTTAATTTTGTCAATTATACCAGTAGTAGTATTTCTATTATTTTTATTTTTTTAGCTGCAGAAGTTTATATAATCTTGAAGGAAGATTTCCAAATGTATACAATCTGTGTTTCAAATAAATCATTTGAATCTATTATTGTTCCAACTATACATTTATGAATATATGAAATGAAATGAAAATACCATTTATTTTGAATAAGTTTCATACTTAGATGGAGAACCCAAATAATTTTTAATATTCTCCAAACATTTTTATGAGATTACAACAGTTCCATCACCTCTGAATTGCTATGGTCTTGCTAGATTTTTGCACATTGTAAAAGAAACAGTTTCTTACAGCAACTGGATCTTTCTCAAGTTAATTAAATGTTTTCATATATCTTTGTCAAGCACTGTTTCCTCAGAATGGCAATGTTATGTTAAATGTTAAAGATCCTTATTTTTGAGTATACTGAAGTATGTACATTCCCCGATCTTCTTTGTGACACAGGACTATGGATATTTCATGTATCCGATAATTTATTTGTAGCCTCATATATTGGATAAAGCAGATCCTGCCATTGCTTTCAGTAATTGAAGGTTCTGGGCATATTCATCAATGGTGCATTTCATCTCCTCTTTCATTCTTTCTATGGCCTTGGACATTTTTGAAACAGGATGGTAACATACATAATTCAGTCTTTGTTTTGACTGCCAAAGCTGTGAGGAAACATCCAGCTACTTGGCACTGGCAAACTAGGCTATAATTTTTCTCTATTTGGCAGTTGTAAATATTTCCTTTTGATAGCTCTGTTGAGATCTGTCAAACCCAAAGTATATACAACCGGTCATTGCTTTTTTCATCAGTGACCAGAACTTACTCTGATGGTTTTACAGTATATCTTGTAAAGTCTCCAACCTTGGCAGCTTTGAGTTAGCCATAGAAGACAATGGACATCTTCCTGTAGTGATGAATATCTGGAGGAAATCCTGCTCACAACTTGGATTTTTAGTTTATGAGGCAGGAAATCCAGTTCTTAACTAGATCCAGAAGTCAACAACTTGTATCCTATCTAAACTTGTTCTTCCACTTCAAGAGCTTGTTTGTTCAGATTAAATTTTTCATAGAGGCTCAGACCAAAAACTGATACTACTTTGATCAGAAATCTCTTTTTATAGCTTGGCTAATGATACACATTTCCTTAAATTGTGGCTTTATGCCCAGATGGCAACTTACTTTTTTGTTAGTAATAGTTTTGATCTCATTTCTTAAAGTTTAAAAACAACTATTTTCTATAAATATAATCAAATTCTTATCCTTATGCTTCATTTTCTTCTCCCTGCTCTTTATCAAGTTTAATTGTACACAATTCAATTGTTTGGGCTGTCTGCAACCCTGTGAGTTTCCATATTATAATAGCTCTTTCTTCATAAAGCTATGGTATCTTATATACCTGCCACAGCCATCTCTGTTTTTCTATCTATCATCACAGTTGCATTTATAGAGTTACAGGCAACTGGTACATGATAGCGAGAATGCAGAGCTGGAGTTAATTTTATTTAGCTATATTTCTTCTTCCTTTGTGAATATTCCATATATTCAAGGCATTTAATTACATAGTTTGTACTTTCATGGATTGTGCTGTCCTGAAGTTTGAAAAATCTTTACAAGATTCAGTCTCCTCCCCAAACATACTTCTAGTAGCAATTAGTAAGCTAATAATTAAAGAAGTCTGTAATCAAGACTTTGAATAATCCCCAAAATGGCAGATATTGCTGAATTTGTGATATTTCTTCAGCCATTTATTTATTCATTTGCATATATCTGTCATTCATATTTGGTTTTCACATGCATTTCACTGCATAAGGATCAGAGTGCAATAATCGCGTTATAACACACTTCTTCACAGTTACCAGATATTGCAACAATTGCTTGACTAGAACAAATATAAAACTGACATAAAGAAATATTATACATAAAGGGATATTATAAATAGGGGCACGCATGAAACAGAAAGCATCATTTGTTTGGAACTTGCATTGGAACGTTTAAGCAGATGCAGGTAGCTTGAATTACTCTGGGTCCGCGTAGAAGAAAATAACTTGTTTGGATTGCTCCACTCATAAAAAACAATGGAAGCTTGGAACATGGGCCTGCTCTGTTGTTTTCCATTGAGGATCATACAGTAGGAGACGGGCATTCACGGTAACTCCCACCAGCCAGCCAACTTGCAGGAAAAAAAGGGTAAGGGAGTTGGTTATTATAATATGGTTTTTGCAAACCTTAAAACAAAACCCTACATGAAACAATGAGAACGATTGTTCTGTTGTGCTCTGACTGTTTGTTGTTGCCTTGTATTTCTTCAGGCTTAGAAGAAAGGACAGTCACTGCTATTGCTTTGGAACAAACTGTTCATATATCTAGATTTGTAAAAGGGACAGTGAAAGTGCCGTGTGTGTGTGTCTGGGTATGCATTCCATTTTCAATGTGCCAATTACTTGTTAATAATTCATCTGGAAATCTGTATTTATGGTGTCAGTTTACGAGCCAGATCCTAAAGTTTCAGCTACTGGGTCTCTCCTACATTTGTCAGCATCATAACCATAGGCTTTTTTGGAATTGGTATGCAGCCAAACTTTTAATGTGATATTTTGCAGGATTGGATGGCAGGAATAACTTCCCAAATGGCCTTACTGCTCGTGAATTACTGCATTCTACATGAGAGAAGTACTATGGAAGAACCTCTCATTTAGGATCAAAATGACTCCAAAAGTCAGATTCATATATTTAATAGAAAATAATAGGTATGAGTATGGCAGAAAAAGTAGGTTGCAGTTTTATTTGCTATTCTTTACATAATTTTTTCCCCTTGCAGATAAAACTTTTAAAAAATCTGAATCCACAAGACAGCTGCAAAGACAACTTCACAAATTTGCTTTAGCATCAAAATGCCTTTATAGCATAATAATCTTTTTCAACTCACTTTTCTCATTTAGGGGAAGTCTCATGTTCCCACTTTCACCTAACTCAGCAAAAGTATGCCCTGACAATCAATTTTCCTGCCATGTCTCACCCCATGAGTGAGGCAAACTTAAGACATCCTTCGCTGTACCTGCATTAAAGGAACATTTCCCCATTATTCTGACATCACCCAAGGGCAGCCTCAAGTTAAATAAAATTTGTTAGGCTGTATAACCCATAATTTTAGAGTGAATTCAAGTGTCTGTAGTGACTTAAACCAGAAGCAAGAAAGGCAGGATCAAGATCAGCTGTGAGAATAGCACATTTCATGCCATTATATTTTCTGACAATACAAGGATGGGTAGATAGTACATGCAAGAGCACTTCTCTCCCTCCCTGCCCCTGCTGTTACAAAATGTGACATTGTAGGCTTTGTTTTGTGCAACCAGAATGATAGGTTTATCACAAGATTCAAGAAAATGTTTAGAAACAAATGATGTTTCTGTGTTGATCATGCCCAGCAATTCTTATTTTACTTAATCTGATCTCATTTCATAAATCTTACTTTATTTAATAAATTCAGTTCAGTTGGATTAGTACTTATTAAGGTATAAAGAAAGGTAATAGAAATAAAGCTGTACCTGATGATGACTCTTGCAATTCAAATATATTTGCATGCTCTGAATTGAAATGAATTGAAATGAGATCTCTTACCGTGTGATCAATGGTTGACTTTAATCTGGTAGCTGAAAGCCCGATTTGTGCTGCAGTCAGATTATTCTTAGCAAAAGGGAATTTAAAACAATGATGATAATCAGAGGATTCCTGTTAAAAGGACTAAAAATGAACCATCTCACTTGGAATCTGAATTTGCTGCCTGCAAAAGGATAGTCAGATTGTTTCTGAATTTGTAATTGCTATATTTGGCACAGATCTTAGAAACAGGCAAAATGTTGATTGACTAACATGATATCTGTTATGTCCATTTAGGGCAACAAATTAGCCCATGTTACATATGCCATGAACTCATTTGTTCCATCTTGACATTTTTATATGCTGGTTGTAGATTCCTCAACAAAAAAAACTCTGCTGCATTAGGTCACAGTCTAATCTTGTTTTTGCATACACTTTCAAACAGTGGCCAGTCCACTTCCACAATCAAAGGAAGTCCCCAGCCAGGACACAAAGATAATAGTTTACATATAATCAAAACCAGCATAGAATCATAGAGTTTCAGGAATAATTTCAGCCATCAGGTCCAAGGCCCTGCTTAGGGCAGGAATCAAAATTAAACTATCCTCAACTGATCACTTTTCAGTATCTGGTTGAACACATCCAGCGAAAGAGGAGCCTAACAATTTTTTTGAGAAATTGGCTGCATTGTCAAACTGCTATCATTGTCAGGACATTTTTTTTCTTAACACTGAACTGCAATCTTTCTTCCTATAACTTTTCATTATTCAGTGTCCTGCCTTTGAGACAATAAAAAAGAGGCTTGATTATCTTCTGCAAAGGGTGTTATCAAATTTCCCCACCTCCAGTCGTCTTTTCTCAAGGCTAAACATAATTAGTTCCTTCCATCTTTTCATAGGACATAATTTCTAGTCTCCAAAATGTCCTTACTGACTTTTGCTAAAGCTGTTCAAGTTCCTCTGAATTCTTAAAGTCTGGGGCCCAGAACTGGAGTCATTACCTGAGGTGTTGTCTAATTAAAACAGTAAAATGGAATTACTTCATGTGATTTGGAAATTGTTTATTTTTCTCTTGATACTTTCTGCTCCTTTTTTTTTTTTTTTGCCTGATATAAAATGGTGATCTAGATTCTGTTTGTAATGTATTGAAAGTATTGACAATTTACCCCAGTCCAAAAAGACTCTTAGCAGCTAACAAGAAGACATAAATAGTATAAAACCATGAACAATAATAAAGGAAAAAGCAATAATATGATCAGTAGTATTTGATATGGCCTTTCGTAGTCAGCCAGGGCAAAACACACATTGTAATGATAGTGATTTCACTTGTTTGCAAAATTCAAGCAGGGTAGTGACACCATGAATCTCCATGCAGGTGTGACATAGAGCGAGGCCACCATCAAGAAGACTGTCATCTGGTCCATGCCCCATGAACTTTTCAAATGAGAGAACTCTGGATATGTCCCTTCCTCAAAAGCTATCACTGGACCCAACAGTCCTGGACAATTTTCATCCAGTCTCCAGCCTCCCTGTTTTGGGAAGGTTGTTGAGAAAGTACTCAGGCATCAGCTTCAGAAGGTCTGGGGGGAAATGGGACAGGTATGGTGCAATTGTTGTGGTCTTGATTTCTAAATGGGTTTCAATACTATTGATCATTGTAGCTTTCTGGGCCTCAAACCAGGAATGGAATGAGGGGGCATGATTTATCTTATCTTATCTTATTGCCACCCAACTCCCAGTGACTCTGGACAGTTTACAAAATGTTAAAAATTAAAACAAGAAAACAACATTAAAAAAAAGAGAGAGAGAGAGAAAGATGGCAAAAATAACTAACTTAGATGGGAACAGGGAAAAGTTTTGTGGATGTTGTGTTCTCTGTGGGTATTTCCAGTCAGTTTTGATAGGAGTTGTTGATCAAGTCTGAAGCCCCTGACTGATGAGGTTCAGGACTTCATGCTCTCCCTTCCCCTCCCCTCCTGTTTAACAACTACATGGTGAAGTCATCCATCAATTCAGGGTCAGGCATCATCAGTATGTTGATGATACCTAGTTGTATATCTTGACCCTAGGCCAATCAAGAGATGTTGTCAAGGTCTTGTCCCAATGCCTGGAGACTGTTGTGATCTGGACAGGGAGGAACAGACTCAGACTCAATCCTAACAAGACCAAGTGGCTGTGGGTGTTAGAATCACCCAGGTCTGGGGAACTTCCATCAGTACGTCTGGATAGGGTCACATTTCCCCATTTGTGATTGATACACAATCCAGGAGTCTTTCTGGACTCTCAATTTCTGCTCAAAGATAGATGGAGCTATGGCCAGGAAGGCCTATGCACAGATGCACCTGGTGTGCCAGTTGTGTCCATTCTTGGACAGGGAGACCCTCCTTACACTCACTCATGCCTTGGTCACCTTGTACATAGGCTATTGCAATGCATTCTACACCTACACTTCAAGGGCTGGCCTTGAAGAACACTCAAAAGCTGTAACTGGTCCAGAATATGACAGCAGAAGCAGAGAAGGGCATGCCTCGGAATGCCCACATCACCTCTACTGGGCAAGCTGCACTGGTTCCCAAAAAGCTTCTGGATGCAATTCAAGATACTGGTTATCACCTATAAAGTCTTAATTAACTGAGGAACCATCTAGTCCTCCATGATTTCTTTCTGTCCATTCTAACACAGTTGTCATACTCAAGTTTCCAACCATTAAGCAGTGCCATTTGATGAAGCCATAGTACCTGCCCTCTGCAATAGCTTCTCCCCAGAGATTTGAATGACCCCTGCTCTGCTCTCCCTCAAAAAGCCTTTAAGAACTGCCTTTTCCCCAGGCCTTGGCTAGGGTGAACTTCTTGTGGTAGGTGCATGCAGACAATTGATTATGGGCTCAGATTTATCACTGTTCTTTCCTTGACTTACTGTTTTTCATATTCTGTTTTTCATTTTCTTTTATTTATTTATATATCACATTTATATAGCTGCCCATCTCACACAAAGTGTACTCTGGGTAGCATACAGCAACTAAATAAAATAAGTGGATAAAAACAAGCATTATAAAAACATAACAAGTGATTATTAAATAGAAACATTATCACAAATTTTAAAAATTTAGATTTAAAATATACAGACCTCACAGAGAGAGCAGAATATCAATCATAGTGGAGCCATCTGAGAATGTCTCTGGTTCCCAAAAACACCCAGGCCTGATGACATAACCAGGTCTTGAGGGTCTTCCTAAACGATAGCAGGAAAGGAATGAGCTTTACTTCAGGGGGAAGAACGTTCCACAAGGAGGGAGCCATGGCGAAGGCCCACCTCCTGGGACCCACCAAATGCAAGTCCCTGGTCAAAGGAATGGGTAGCATACCTTCCCTGCCAGATCTAATGGGACGAGCTGATATAATCAGGGAGGGGTGGTCCCTCAGATAACCCAGCCCCATGCCATGAAGGGCTTTAAAGGTCAAAACAAGCACCTTGAATTGGGCCCAGAAATTTGTTGTTCTTGTTGTTGTAGTTTGCCTGCTAGAGTCATCTGGAGTTGGCATCCTTACAAACAGACAGACAGACAGACAGACAGAGACAGACAGACAGACAGACAGACAGACAATCATCCAGAATAAATAAAAATGAATTTGAATTCACATATAAGTACTGTGTAATGCAACTGCTCACGTGCATTAGAAGATTGTGCAAAATACTGTAACTCCATCTAGCCATTGATACAGGAACTGTAAAAAAAAGTAGCTGCACTGTTTTGAATTTTTAATATGCTGCATTTTCTCACCAAACCAGAGTACGGTTGTCTTTTTTATAAAGTTTGTTAGATTTAAAAGTCTTTAAAATCATCTTTATAAGGGAAATGGGATCATTAGCAGGTACGAAAGGCCACAGTTGGAAAAAAAATTAAGATTTGTTAGAGGTAAGAGCCATATTCATAGTTAATTACAATTTTTAATGGAAATCTTTTCAGTGAAAGAGAATCTTCGTTATATAATAATGGCGCTATTAGGCAAGATGCTATATTCATTCAATTGGAAGTGTGTGGGTTTAAAAATGTAACATGCAAGTATAGAAACAGATCCAGATCATGCAAGTATAGAAACAGATCCAGATCATGGATCACCTTGGCTATATAAGTATTATATAGGATACTGCAATCTTGATCCAAATTGTGACCCTGTAAGTAGTATTTTAGTTAAAGAGAAAACTCTTAATTGTTCCAATGGGATCTTTTGTTTTGTTTTTTCCCCAAGGCAGGTAAGTGTATCCTTTGATCCTTTTAATTTATTACACTAATATAACAAAGGGTTTAAAGCCTGCTTACGTCACTTACATCAGGTTTTACATGAAGTTTCTTGTGGCTGCAATCCCTCTTTCTCTTAAGTAGCAAATATTGTCCTCAAGACTAAAATAGGGAAGGAAGGAAGGAAGGAAGGAAGGAAGGAAGGAAGGAAGGAAGGAAGGAAGGAAGGAAGGAAGGAAGGAAGGAAGGAAGGAAGGAAGGAAGGAAGGAAGGAAGGGTTTTCTCTTTTCCATTATTCCCATTATTAACTGATAACAGCAATGTAACCACTTCAGATTTCCAGGATGGGAAAATATGATAGGGGCATGTCCCTTAGAAGTTGTGGAATGAATGTTTTAGCTCAGCTTTTGCTGCTGAAGCACTGAAGGATATCTGGAATACTGAATAGATACAGATTCATAAACATCACCAAACAATATGTAGAAAAAACAATGCTGGGGAAAATCCAGGCAGTTTTTATTCTGTTGCTTGGCTTTAAATTAATTCACTCAGTTATTCACTTTTTAAAATATGTTTTGCATGAAAGTTTGTTCCTCAACTGGCTAATTTGCAGTCTCTTTTGACATTTTCTGTCTCCAGCATAGATATTGGTAGGCTCAAAGATATATTTTGCTGATTTTCAGCAGTGTTTTGTTCACCAGGGAAGAATATCAGAGGAAGAATATAAGCATTTATAACTTTTTCAAGCCATCTACATGGTTCAAATTATCTGCCAGATTGCTGACTTTCTCATTCTGATCTCTGCTTCTGACCTTTTCCATGATCTCACAGGTCAAAAATGTAATTGAGTCATTCCACTTGATTAATCTGGCAGTTTGCTGAATTTCCCAAGTACAACTTCTTCAGTTGTTCAAACTGTGATTGAAGTTTGTTTGGTTCAATTGATGTTTTAAAGTAATTTTCAATCTGTGGTGTTAGCCTTTCTTGAGTGCAAAAGGACACTTAGATAGGAGAATCCTACAAGTTGCAGGAAAGGATTCTGAAACAGGTAGCACCATTCTTCTTTATCAGGCAAGATCAGCACCAGCTGGAATTAGCCTGGCGGTATCTGCATTATATTAGAAGAGTGCTGAAACACTGGCATTCCATTGTTGTGATATGAATTGGCAGATGGTCCTTCCAGGAGAGGTGATGCTTTGTTCTCAAGTTTCTCTGTGCATCTTTTTAGAAAGAAGGTCAGAAGTGTTCAAGCTTAGACTTCTTCTGGTACCAGTTACATTAGCATTCTCAAGGTATCTTTCTTGTCCCTACTCCACAGATTCTTAAAGTGCGTAATTGATTTATAGATTGTAATGTTCATGGACCTATTCCCATGTTCTCTGTAAAGGGACATGCACACTGATGATACTACGTAAATACTAAATATTAAAATTATCATTCCTCCCTGGTCTGTCCCTGTCAGCCTTTCAAGGTAGACCAGACAAGAAGCAGCAACCATGGGCAGTAACACTACCTTTACTGTAAGGCTACAGTAACAGAATCTTGCAAGCCTGAAAGTATCTCTCCCCTCCCTTACCTTTCCCGAAAAATTGGAAATGTCCCTTCTGAGACACTTTCACCTCCTTCCCTCTTTCGGGCTCAGATTTCAATTATCAAACTGTTGTCTAGGCTGCAGCTCTTCCTCCTGTCTCCCAAAGTCATTCCCACATACCATTACAGTTCCTAGATAATATCTTATAGGCTCCACATAGGAGAATATTTACTTTGGCTCGAATTGGGGCACTACCTATTAAGGGCAACAACCAGCAGATATATAAGTGTCTCATATGAAATCCAAACTTGTTTCTGTTCAGGCTCAAGGGTAGAATCTGTCTCACATATGCTATTGTTCATCCAATGGCAATCAAGTTGTGGTGAAGGGAAAACACAAGTAAGCCACGGCTGTTGACTATAAATGCCTGCAGGCTCAGGGCTGACTAAGCTTAAAGGCTGCTCCGCCAAAAGGGCAAGTGTGCAGGTTGGAGAAGAAGGTGGAAGAAGATGGCAGATACTAGAGAACTAGAACAAAGAGAAGTCTGCAGAGAAAGTGCTGGAAATTACCCTTATCAAGACCTGTATGAACAGACTCTGCCACCCGTCCATGCTGCCTGGTTGGGACCCGGCTCATTTGCCGGGCCCTAAATAGAGCTGGTTCCTCTATTGGAATTCCTTACGTGAGGAGAGGAAGGAGCCAGGGTCTTCACAAGTAGGGATTTGCCTGTTTGCTGAGGCTGGGACACCCACTGAGTCAGCTGGTGCGAAGGAGGATATCAAACCTCAGACTATTGCTGCCTGTCCCATTTTTCTCCCTAGATTTGAATATTTTATGTTTGAGAATTTTTGTTCTGTATGCTTGGTTTGGACTGCTGACACTCCAAAGAGACTGTGCTTGTTTTCAGCCCCTGACCATGTTTTCTACATCTTTGGAGTCCAGTGTTTGTTGGCTGTTACTCATGAGTCAGCTCCCCACCTCTCTGGCTACAAGGAACTTTGCCACATATTTCCAATTGTTAATGATGCTAATTGCCATTATGACCAGGAAGCTTCTCCTGAGTGACCACTCTTCAAAAACCTCTAAGAAGGTTGCAGAATTCTTGTCAATAGCTATAGCTGTTAGAAACTGTCTGGTTCCTCCCTCATGCTATTAATTGTTAGTCGCTAGTTGCTTTAGGATTTTCTTGCAATTTTAAATTTTCTTTTTATAGTCATTGTATTGTATGCTGGTCTTTTATTGTGTTTGGTCTTGGACCGTAAATAGATTTTGATTGATGGATTCAAAATCCACATTTGTACCAAATACATTGCAGAAAAAAAGTATAATAATTAATAATAAATCTCTGTCAATTAAATGTGCATTGATGTTCTTATATAAAATAGTTACATTGATCAGCATTTCACAGAAATATGGTGTCTGTTCAAATCGTCTGCAGATGCACCCAACAATATCAACAATATCAATTGCAGTGCATAGAGAGGTATTGGATTTGTGTTATATTTGATTCAATTTGCAAATTTGGTTGTACTGGTTTGCTTTTGTTCTCTTGGTTTTATTTTTTTAAGATAACATTTTCATTATGAACTTTAATATACCCCAACAGCAAGGTTAATGATATTATAGCAGTAGTAGTTTATAATCTTGCAGGGGGGTTTTCCCCCTTTTGATTATTGTAAACTAGTGTTTATAATTACTTTGCTGTAGGTTTCAGGAGTTTAGTTGATTGGCTAATTATACATCAATAGACTTTGCTCACAGTTAGAGAAAAGCACAGTACTATAAATCACAATAAAAATAAAGTGGGTAAAATATTAATTTGAAGTCAATAAGAACAAATTTACCATTCTTCTTGACCAAATGCTTGTCTGAATAAAAATAAATGTTAAGTGTTTCTCAAGCATTGGGCAGCTGCATAGAAGACCGTTCTTTCAAGTTCCCACCAGCTTTGTTTTGTATATTGGTGGGACAAGGGAGAAAAAAAAACTCTTTTGAGGATCTTAAGGCCTGTATATGTTCAAAATTCAGTTTTCAAACAATCAAGTGGCAGGTTTTACAGGTTGTATAGGGAATAATTCAGTTTCCCATTGAAACAAACCCTTGAGATAGCATACAGGCATGAAGCTTGTTCAGTATAAAATTTCAGAAAAGCAACAATTAGAACAGTAAGAGCAGAAATAAGATAACCCAATGTTTTGCATTGGCCTTTCTCTCAAAGTCAGAGCAAACCAGTATTTTGTGTTTGTCCTGTAAAATATTAAATAAATGGCTACAATTAAGCTGGAAGGCATTCTATAATCTGGGAATCTCAGTAGAGGCTCTGCTCCTGATTTTCATCTGCCTTATTTGCAAAGACAGGGCATATGAGCAAGGTTTCTGAAGATCTTAATAAAAAGGTAGGGGTTTTCATGGAAGAAAACTGTCCTTTGGACATTTGTGCCCCAGGTATTTAGAGCCTAAGGTCACATCTAGGACTGGAAATGAATCAAAAGCCAGTTATTATCTTTTATTACTAAGTATATAATAATGGCACTTGCTGCACCAATGAATTTGATATACAATATAACCGTAAGAGCTATTTTGACAAGAACAAGTTTTCATTTTACATTTCTGTTGTTTTGTTTATGTGTGTAATACATTTAATGTACACTTTACTGTATGTTCTACATTCATTATATTTGCAACTGTCTAAGGTAATGTTGTTGAAGAAATTCATTACGGATTTTTTCAGGCAAAAAGGTGTGAAATACAAGTATGAAATCCATTGTATTATAAATGAGGATATAATTCATGAAATCCTGTAGCATTAGTCTTACAATATATCTGAGCTCAAAAATTGCATACAAGAATGCATATTTGGGAGAAGTGTCCAAAACTTTACATAAAATATATGTTATAGAACTGTTATAGAACATTACAATGAAAAAAAAATTAATTATAGAAAGTAGAGAACCTTGAATGGACTGATGCTTGAATATACTTTCTGCTGATCAGACAGATATAAACCAGCCTATATGTCCCTACTATACAGTTTCTTCTTTTCCTTTTTTTATTACTTGTGTAAAGCACCTGGTTTTTCCTTGCTTTCCTTTCTGCTTCTTTCAGTAAGTTGTAAAAGAAAATACAGTGGTACCTCGGTTCATGAACTTAATTCGTTTCGCGACTCTGGTCGCGAACCGAATTGGTTGTGAACCGAATCAAATTTTCCCATAAGGTTGAATGTAAATACGGTTAATCCGTTCTGACCCCTACGAATCTGGTCGCCAACCAATCTTTGGTCGCGAGCCGAGTCAAATTTCCCCATAAGGTTCAATGTAAATACGGTTAATCCGTTCTGAACCATATTATTATTTTTTTTTTAAACCACAAAAATATGACACAAAGTACAGTACGAAG
This sequence comes from Liasis olivaceus, assembly GCA_030867105.1. Classification (NCBI taxonomy): domain Eukaryota; kingdom Metazoa; phylum Chordata; class Lepidosauria; order Squamata; family Pythonidae; genus Liasis; species Liasis olivaceus. Next base: position 256,108,094 of record CM061349.1, on the reverse strand, counting down.
AGAGAGAACACTAACCTTGCTCGAGGCAACTTCTGGCGTGGAGGACAGGAAGGCGGGTGGGGAGGCGGTTATTGCTTGGAGGGAGAGTCCCCCTCCCTACAGGAAGCCACGACCACATGTCACGGGAGGGGAAATGGCCATGGATCCTGTTCGTAACCCGATGCGGAGTTCGCAAACAGAGGCAAAATTTTGAGACCGGAGCTGTTCGTGAACCGAATTGTTCGTGAACAGAAGCGTTCGTGAACCGAGGTACCACTGTAAATCAATTATTTTCTTTCCCTTGAATTTTGATTTTTTTCCCCCTTTCTCTTTTTCAAAGGATCCGTCTTGCTGGGAGGATGTTTTGATTCCAAACCGCATCAGTGGTATTTGTCATTTCCAAAACTGCAGTGGAGAAATAGCGGTAAGAGACTCTTAACATATAGTGGCTATCAAAAAGCAGTATGAATCAGAAGGACTAAATTATATATCTATTTTGCCAGAATGGTTACTGATTAAGGGAAATATGTTGCAATAGGAATATTCGTGGGTCATGACCTTGTAGTGGGGACAAGAGATCATAGATGAGAGGTCAAACTAAGTACAGTCCATTGAAGGAGATGGCAACCTGCTTCAGTGTTCCACCAAAACAACATCACAAATGGAGATGATCTTGAAAAATAAGCCTCCCAAGTCAAAAGGGATCCGAAAAGCTACAGAGGAAGAACAAGTATGAGTACCATTGGTACTTACAATATGACTGAATTTAAGGCAAAAAGATATCTTGCCATTGATGAGGCCAGAAGCAAAAGGGAAGTTCACACACACACACACCTCATTGATAAGCAGAATATCTAACCCATATTTCATTTTCCAGGATTTGTATGTATGCCATTCTTGTTGATTTTCATGGATCTTGATAAAATCAGTTTTAGAATTAAGCACTCTTTCAACTGATTTTCTAGAGTCATTGTGCAATAAACTGGTAGACTGTGATTGTATTTACTACATATACATTCCTGCTTTTTACCATTATGGAACTTAAGAGAGTCCACATCTATGTACTTATCAAATACAGACCTGCTTAGTTTCAGCAAAATGACCACTTCATATGCCTTCAGAGAGTATCCTGGGATTTGCCACCTGTAAAAAGCTAAAATAAATATGAAGCCACTGTATATTTGTGTATTTGATTTCCTGTATCAAGTTGGGAGAGGAAGCATTTAAGATAAGTAGTTGTATTTTAATATTGCTCCGGATCAGTTCTCAGAGTATTGCAAAGTATTAGATGTTCACATCTCATAACCGGATCAGTCCTATATTTGCAAAAATACAATTAATAAGCTCTGTCTACTGTACTGGACCTCATATGGGTTTCAAGAAGTTTTTCGATGTGTTTTAGAGATGCTGGTATATTTCAGCTATGTTTATCTCACCTTCAGAATTTATTTTACATAAAGATAATAGAGAAACAAGAAACGTCTCCAAGGCACCACACACAAAACAATGGATGGACAACAAAGACTTTCAGATATTGTGATGCAATGCCCATCCCTAATCAGGGACGCACTAATTATTTCACTTACTGTTTTACAGAATGTACAGCACCATTCATTATTAAAGTGAACATTCCAGTTAGAATTTTTGAAAATCAATCTTGAAAGCATCACGATGGTTGGTAGAATTTAGAGGACTCAAACAGGGTATAAAAACAGCATCCAGTCTGTGATTGAGGGTTAAATGCTTTTCTTCTTTACTTTCTTCCAGGACATAGTCTGAATCCTAGCTGATATTGTGGATAAGGCTAGTTAATTTGCCAGCATCTTTCCCTGTAGCTTTTCAGGTTTTCTTGGAGGAAAACCTGCTCAAGATAATCCTTGATTATGTCATGTAATCCTAAATCTAATCTGTGATTAGAAGTACAAATTCATCTGGGTATTTCTCTGTCCTGGGAATAACCTTACAATGTTCTGATAACCAGAATCCAATTGCCATAATCTCCTCAACATGTGATACTTTTATCCTTTAGGATTTTGACTATAATGGAAGTATACTTTATAAAATCTGCTTGTGAGTAATGTATAATGTGAATGAGGACACTAGTAAATATTTGGATTGCAATCTTAAAATAGAAAATATGATTAGAGCTTGACTTCAGGATTTGGCTTTCCCATTAAATTATATAGATTTAGCCGTTACAGATGCTATCATGTTTTTCCTAAAGCATTTTTTTCCCAATTTTCTTTTGAGTGGTGGCACAACTCAACTTGCCATTTGAATTAATATCAGTCATTCAGAAACACTTCAAGCTGTATGTTTCTTGCTCTGCAATGCATATGGAGCCCATTTTACCCATGCATTAACTGGGTTTGCATCCCATGCTTAACGGCTTCAGTTGTGTTTTATTGAATCAGCCACAATGGCTGAGTTTTCACATAATGCAAAGCCATAAGCCAAGTTATAATGATAAGGTTTTAAGATCATTGTAAGTCAGAATCAACAAAATAAGTAATGGCTTAATATGATGTGTGAATCCAGACATTTTAGCTGTGTGACGTGTATGAACCTAGCAAGAATGTTTGTTTATATAAGAATATTCATTCTAAAAGAGCTTTTCTGCAGTACCATCATAACAGGGTAAATCTTCATCTTAAGTTTTGTCCTGATAAAGAATTTGAAATGGCTTTTAGGCAGTGGCATCCATGGGGTGGCAGGGGGGTTGAGGTCAAAATCAGCAAGATGGAGTATGGAGCATCACAAAGCAAGACCCGCCTCTTGTGAATATGCATAGTCAATAGATGTACAAAAGGGGTGGGACTTGCGTTGCAATGCTCCATCCACCCTATTTTGAGCCCCCCCTCCCACAGATGCCACTGCTTTTAGACAAAAAGAAGGCAGAATTTCTCTGTCTCTTTACAAAGTTCCACAAAAGCTATTTATAAGAATATGTGCCTCAAGATATAGGGTTCTGACATTGGCTTGGTGTAGAATTGTGGCAGCACCTATGCAAGGCTGCAGGTTGTGTCAAACTATGATCTGTTGATAATTTTTCTTGCCATACTTAAATCTATTTGGGCATCCTGGGATCATCTGTGTGCCTTCTTTTTTAAAAGACTGAAATCCTACCAGTGAATTCTGTGACAGACAGGCAAACAATTAGAAATGGCTCTGCATCCCTTGGACTGCTTTTGGTAGCCATCAGCTGATGCCCCAAACCCATCTTTAGTCCTTTAAAGCTATAAAAGCTTGGACCTCCAGCTGGACTATCAGTCTGAGTCATATATTGCTGTGAATAACAATTGCAGGGACTGGTTCTTTGTCTTAGATCTTCTGAAACCTGAATGGTGTCCTTGCTTTTGTTTACGTAGAACTTGTAATAAGCTTGGGAAAAGGTTGCCCCTCTGCACCCAAAGGCCAAAAAAAAAAAAAACTGCTACCTTGGTGTGGGATGCAAGTGTTCCCACAAAAGTAGGGGTGGGGATGCTCAGGTCTGGAATTCACAAAACAGGAAGATGCTACCCTGGAATTGACAGATCAGGAAAATGGGCAAGCTATTGTTAATATTCCAAAGCAGAGACATACTACATTAAACTGAATTGGAATCCAGTGTTGCAGAAACCTAGTGAACTCTATTGACATTATGCCATTAAGAGGAGTAGGTCCTTCATCAGGAACATAAGCATTATTCTGTTGACCTATTCGTAGCTTTCTGTTTACATTTTAACCTGTCTTTACGTATAATGGCATGACTTATATCACACACAGAGAGACAGAACATGCCTACACATGCACAGATTATTGATGCGTTCCACGTGGAGAAGCTGGAGAATGGTTCTTTTTCTTCTGATTTTTAATCCAGGGTTGAGCAGACTCTACTCATAACTGTGGCATGGCTATGCAGGAATGTTAGTAATATAAAAAATAAGGTGGCTTGTGTCACTGAATATGACCATATTCATATTCATATGTATCTCAGATACGATACATCATGTGGAACAATCTGTAATTCTGATTAAGAATGCAGTCCTGTGGATGTATGTTCTAAATTAGCAGGATGTACTTCTGAGTAAGCTTGATTTGGGATTGAGACATGATTTGTGCCACAGGACTCGGTGAGAGTTTAAGTAGAATCAAACTACTTTTCCCTCTTTGGCAATTATAGGTACAGTGATGTGTCTTATAGCTAAAATACATGTATCTTCCAAAGTAAATGTTCTACAGCCAGTTTTATTTCTACCAGAACTTCATGGATATATTCTTTTTTCTTACTCTTTAATATTGCTGAGAATATTTCTCACTGGGGGAAAATATACCTGTTCTAATTTTAAAACTCTAACGCTTGTAATGGAAAATTATTATTAAAAGGCATTGTCATGTAAGAGAGCAGTGTCTTAGGATTTGTGAAGTGAATGATTGTGAAGTGAATGAATGTTCTCTATTTCATTTTTTAAGCACCAGGCAATTAAGCAGTCTCTTTTCCTTAGCCAAGTTGTGATTGGCATGAAAGGATCATTGAGAGTCTAACAGAATCAAGCCTTTGAGAAGGTGAGCAAAAAGACAGAACCGTGACCTTGCTGAGAATCACTCTGAAGTAATTCAACCGCAAGGGACTCATCAACCCACTGGGATGAACCAGAGAATATATCTAGCTAAGAGATTTATCCACTTGCAGCAGTAAAATATTAGAAACGGGGTTCAGATAAGTCAGAAAATCTTACACTCTGGATCTCAAGACTCACGCAAATGGCATTATTATCCAAACATGCTCTTGATCTTGTTGTTTAACTAGGTGCATTAGAAGTGCTTCAGTAATCCTAGAATTTCCCAGGTGTTTCTGATTTAAGAGGTCCCTAACAAAGCTCATTTTTTTAAAAAAAAGAGTCATTATATGGTGGAGAAGGTTTTCTCTAATAGTTCCAGCTGTGTAGCACTTTAAACTACAATCACTCTTAGCCATTTTCATTCAGTCCCAAATGAAACCGAGCCAGCGCTGGTGCTGAAGCAAAAATCAGGAGCTGAGGACCACAGCAGCAATTGGTAGGAAAGCAGCCTGTACCTTCACCTCTCTCATATGGACCATGTAATACATCTTACAATACAAGAACTACTGATCTAATCCATTGGAGCTTGCCCATGTAATTTCTTCTCTACATGAAAGAGAACGAGGACCTGTGTGAGCATTGCCGCAATGAGGCATTTGTAAGCCGCCCGGAGTCACCGTGAGTTGGGCAGCCATATAAATTTTTAAAATAAATAAATAAATTTGTACACAGGACTTTGTGCGGTCAGCGGAAGGAGACATATTGCCTCTCCTCCATCTCAGGTTCCAAGTAGCACTCCATTAAGGATCCAGGCTGCAACTGGACTACACCTCAAATGATATTATACATTAAGTACTATACAGCTTGATGAATTTGGCTTACACTTGATATCATGGTGGGATGAGGATCAAGTAGGTCAGGCTCTTGTCTTACAGAAAAGTAAGAGTGAGGCCAGCAAAATTCCTCACTCCACATGTTAATTTGAAATCTCTGAGCTCAAAAGGGTGGCCCGTTCTGTAATCACAAGATCTTAGTGTGTTGGGGAACATGGTTCACCAGTGTAGTGAGCAGTGGAAAACAGATAGAAAAGAGATTTCCACTTCTTTTTTCTTGGCTACTGAAAGGCATGCGTAGGAGTGGTGTAGCAAAGAATTGGAGTAAGTGATATGCACAGAATGTCAAAACTAGGCGAGCAGTTTTGTATCAATGTTTCAAGGGAAACCTTTAGAAAACCTGGTCAACAAGAGTCTAAGACTCTGATAAATAAGGAAAAATAACTTGTGCTGGGTGCTACAGTGTTGCTGAGACCACTCATATCTCTGGCTGTGGAGCTTGAAAAGATGCATGGAAGTGCATTGGAGTGTTCCCCAATTTATTTTACCTCAACACTTTCTTTAGGTGATTTGTGATGGCTTGAAATTTTATATGGGGCAAGAAAATAGACCCTGCAAGGTCTATTATCCAGTCTGTTCTAGCAATGATCTGTAACTTATGATTTCAGAATTTGTGGAGCCTGTTATGTCAATCTGCAGTTAATCTTCAAATACAGTGTGTGAATGAATGCTCTGGGAGTTTTGGCATCACAATGCATTAGTGTAAGCAAAACTATACTCTTATTTGTTGCAGAATGTGTTTATCCACAAATACAAATATTGTTTCAAAAAGTGAAGTAGTGTGTGGATCTAACTTGTGATAGATAGCAATCTTTCTAATTCAGAAACTGGGACGTTAATTTGAATTTGATCAAAGTTGAATGTAGTGCCTAAAGTGTTGCCTGTTATGAAAGGGCAAGACGTTTTATGCCATTTAATGATCCTTACTTGTAGGGGTAGTCAAACTGAAAATTTCACATAGTTCAGATATCAGGAACAAATTGGGTAATCTATGAAAGTTTCTAATCTGAAAAATGAATGAATGAACGAACTGGTGTTTTACTTATAAGTAGCACTGATGGAGAAGAGATTGTGAATTCTGCCTCAACTTTCCTTCTTATCCAGGCTCTCATAGCCTCCAGGCACTGGGACAGGAGTTTGACAGCCCTGATCGACCCCAGGCCAGCCAAGCAAGCCTATCAAATCTTGTCCCAGTGCTTGGAGGCTGTGTGGGCCAGGGTGGGGAGGAACCAGTTCTGACTCAATCCTACCAAGATCAAGTGACTGTGGTTGTTAAAACTGACTAGGTCTGGGGCTTTTCCATCCTTACTCCTGGACACGGTTCTACTTCCCTATTCAGAAGTGGTGTGCAGTCTGGGGGTCATCTTGGATTCATAGATCCTGCTCAAAGAGCAGGTGGCAGCTGTGGCCAAGAAGACCTTTGCACAGCTCCATCTGGTGTGCCAGTTGTGCCCTTTCCTAGATCAGGGGGCCCCTCAGACAGTCACTCATGCCCTGGTCACCTCACAACTTGACTACTGCAATACGTTCTTCATGAGACTGCCCTTGAAAACCACTTAGAAGCTTCAACTGCTCCAGAATGCAATGATGTGAGCAGTGGTAACCCTCTCTCATCATGCCTACATAACACCCCTTTGCAAGCTGCACTAGTTACCAATATGGCTTCCAGGTATGATTCCAGGTGCTGTTTATCAGCTATAAACTTTACATGACATAAGGCCCAGTTATCTGATACTGCCTGTCTTGTGGCCAATAAGTACAGTAGATATGGTGTCTATAGAACACAATATGGTTCACAGACTGGATATGTCTAAAATCAACTATCTTAGGGGAAGGGTGGCTGCTATTCTCATGACCTTGTAGAAGCTTATAAAAATCTGGCAATCCTGGAGGTCCTGTCTATTATTATCCTGGAATTTGTTGTCTATTAACCATTGGCCAAGAGTGAATATGATTATAATTATTATTTATGGCCATGCTCAGGTTTTGTTTTTGATGTATTTATTCTATTTCTGCATTGGCCATTGTTCCTCTATACCACTGAGTGTCTTTGAAATTAAGATGTTTAATAAACAATTAATTAATTAGAAAGGAAGTAGGTGGGCTGGCCCATCTCCTCCCAACAGCATGGTCACTTATATACTGGGTCTGAAGGAGAACACTTTTTTGTCTGCATTTTGGCATAGAAACACAGGGCAGTTGCTTGGAGGAAAAGCATACTGTGCCCTTCCTCTTGCAAGCCACTTAATTTCTGTACAGTTTTGGGGGTGTGAGGTGAAGCTTCCTGTTCTGCATCAAACATGAACCTGTGTCAAGCTGATAAAGGAGGTATTTCTGTGAATTATGACACAATGTACTCTCTTCTCCGTACCCAGTGGAAAAACATAGTCATGGCCAGAGAAGGACAGGAATGCTAAATCTCTTTTGTCATCAGCTCACATAGGAGGTTTGGGAACTTACTTGCTGTAGGCGTTTCCTTTTTTAATTGGTGAGTTTGGCATGCAGTACTGGAGTTTTTTATTTTTATTCCGTATCTGCATTCTATTGGAAATATGTTCCTGCTGCATACTAGACAAATGCTCAGGAAACATGGCTCTCCCAATGACCTTTCTTGACTGAATTTTCATATTAGAGAGTACTCTTAAGAAGTGAGTGATGATTGCCTTTCAAATTTTCAAAGGAATCTTTTTAAAATTAGCTCTGCTACCCAAATATTGTTGCCTCATTCAGTAGAATCCGAGGCTTGAAAACAAGAGATTTTGTTTCCACAAAAGGATTGTAAAAAGTATGATGGGGTAAATTTCTCATCCAATTATAAAAGAAGTTGATATCATGAGTCACTATAGAACAATGAGCTTATCTGCTGCAAGACAATGCTCTTGAAAACCTAAGCAGCTGACTGTATTTACAATGTGAAGTTCTTCATATGAAGTTGAATTGTATCACTAATACACTTACTAATGTAAATTAATTGGCACTTTTAATTAAATGGTACTTTTCTGTAGAGATGTTTTCAAAAACATCTACATCTAAACTGTTCCCTGTATTTTAGAGTTCCACATGATTCTATCTCTGAAATAGATTTAGGGTGTCTTCATTCTGCTAGCAGCATGGAGTGGGGGAGAAATAGCTTTGTGTAAGCTAAAGTGAGTCATAACAGGGATGGCGACGGGAAGGAGTGTGTGTCAGCTTTTCAAGGTAAGACAGGCCAGGAAACACACACCGCAAAGACTACTGGAATTCTATTTTATTCTTGTAGGGTATAATAGAATCTTGAAAGCCTATCAACGTTTCCCTCTATTTCCTCTTATACCAAAGAGAATCAAGGGAGAGTTACCTTGAGTTTCCTTCTCATCCCCTCATCTTTCTCAGGGTTGAGCTGATGTTTATTCAGCTGCTCCTGCATTTAAGGTTATCTCTGTACTCCTCTACAGGAGCTAAAAAAAACCCCAAGATGGCCACCATGACCATTCAATCAAAGCCTTAACTCTTTTACATGTGTCATATACAAAAAGGGGTGGGGCTTCAGTTTATTTATTTTATTTATTTATTTATTCAACTTGTATGCCGCCCATCTCCCCCAACGGGTGACTCTGGGCGGCTCACAATAAAAACACAGCTCTCACCGAGATGGCTAAAAACTATAAATAATTAAAAACATATTAAAAAACCCTAAAAAACCTCCTCTGGTTTATGGCCTTAAAAAACCTGTAAGATGCTGGGGGGGGGGGGGAGACAACCCATCATCCCACCAGCCATCTCCACAGGTGCGGGCCCCCCTCTGGCCCCCAGGCCTTCTCGCAGAGCCAGGATTTAATACCTTTCCTGAAGGCCATGAGGGAGGGGGCACACCGGACCTCAGGAGGCAGGATGTTCCATAGGGCGGGCACTACAGCAGAAAAGGCTCTCTGCCTAGACCCCACCAATCGAAATTCCCTGACTGGTGGGGTCTGCAACCTGCCCCTTCTGCTGGACCGAGTGGGATGGGCTGAAGTGACCAGGGCGAGGCGGTTCCTCAGATAACCTGGTCCTGTGCCATAAAGGGCTTTAGAGGTAATAACCAACACCTTGAATTGGACCCGGAAACAAACCGGTAACCAATGCAGCTCGCGCAACAGCGGTGTTATATGTGCCCTCCCAGGGGCATTAAGAACTGTCCGCGCCACCGCATTCTGCACCAGCTGTAGCCTCCGGATACTCTTCAAGGGTAGCCCCATGTAGAGTGCATTACAGTAGTCCAACCCAGAGGTGACCAGGGCATGAGTGACCGTGTGGAGGTCCCCTTGATCCAGGAAGGGGCGTAACTGGCGCACCACACGGAGTCGTGCAAAGGCCCTCCTAGCCACGACTGCCACCTGCTCTTCGAGCAGGAGTCGTGAGTCCAGGGGAACCCCCAGATTACGCACCGGGTCTGTCTGGGGTAGTGCAACCCCGTCAAGAACCAACGATGACAAGGTCCTAGATCTTGAGGCTCCCCGTATCCACAGCCACTCCGTCTTACCAGTTGTGCAGTCATGGGTGCCATCTTGGCTTTTTTCACACCCTCTACCTCTACAGATACCCCTGAATATAAATAGCTTTTATAAGTTATAACTCACATACTTTGCCATTGCTTAGAGCAAATATCCAGTAATATGCAAGCCAATGGATGTCAGTGCCACTACTGTATCCTGGTATGATCCTGGAAGTTGAACCTATTCATAAGAACCTACTCTAGTAGTAATTCTAATGTATAGCAGACTTTAAGGAGATACTCCATTATCTCCTATGAAGATCCCATAGAGGGAATAATGTTTTTCCCTGTCAGCCAATAAAGAGCTGGCTTAATATGTTCAGTATCTGTGACAAATTGTTGTGGAAATATATAGTAATGCCATTAACTGTGCACAACAATATCACAATGAGGAAGACAACGCACACCTATTGCTGCATCAGATCAAGAATGCAATTAAATTCCTTCCCAGCCCTGTTAACTATCATTTGGCATCTCTCCTCAAAAATCAAGGAAGTAATAAAAATTAATGAAGATAGTCATGGAAATTCAACAATGACAAAGCTGAAACTATGTGCTTGTCCTTTTCCAGGACCTCCACTTTCTTATACCAGATTCTGTTCCCTGTGAACCAGCACACTTGGTTGATTTGACTTCCAAACCATGGTCTTGATACAATCAATAAGCCATGCAGCAGATTGCATGATGCTTGATAAAGATATTTTTCCCCTCACCCACATCCAAGAGAAGCACAGTGTCAGGGTAGGTACATAAAAAGGATCTGAGGCTTTGTTTTATTTTGTTTTTGTTCCCAAATTTCACAGCGTAGTCTTCCCTAACTCAAGAGACCCTCTAGAGCAGTGTTTCTCAACCTTGGCAACTTGAGAACGCGTGGACGTCAACTCCCAGTATTCCCCACCTAGCGCACTGGCTGGGGAATTCTGGGAGTTGAAGTGCACACATCTTAAATTGCCAAGATTAAGATATACTGGGCTAGAGGATAAGTTAGACTGTGCAAAATATATTAAGTCTTTTTTCTTGATAATATTTAAAAGAAATCCCTGAAGTATTATTTGTATAGCTCTGCTGTCTTATACCTGACTTCATTAAAACTCTTTTTATTTGTTGTTGTTTGTTACTTTTATGGTATTTTTACCAGTATTTTTAAAAATATTTCTGTTAGTATGGTTGGAAAGAAAAAAAACAAAGCAAAACACACATTTTAGATTTTTTTTTCTCTTCTAAAATTTTTTTAATGCATTTTATTTCTTTTCCTTCAGGACTTCTTTGGTATTTCAAACTGACAGACAACAGTTCAGACTAACAATGCCACTTAATTTGAGTTAGCATTTATTTCTGTGTCTAACTCCTATGGTCCTGCTTTTCTTGTACTTTCTGATCCAGGTACAAACTGAAGCAAACATTCAGATCATCTCTAGAACTGTGTCCCAGTATCTGTAAGCATGTTACATAATTCTTCACCACCATCCCATCAACCAATTCACCAGGATGGGCAGAAGATACACATTCAGAAATTTGACTAGAGAGCCACATACATTATTCAATCAATTTCCATCGACAGATACCCAATCCATTTTGAAAACAGTGATGAACAACTGATGTCAGCAGGCCAATCCTGTCCCTTCATATATACATATAACCCACTTTTGAAATTCTCACATTCACAAGGGTAACAAGGTCTGCAATAGAATTCAGATGCTATATGACAAATATCAGAAGCTGACAAATTTAATATTTGCATAAATTACAAATCTTGTGCTCATAACTCCATTGACTTAAGTGTTTGGTTCCCCAACTCAAACTCAGAAGAACCTATCCAGAAACTTACACTGTAGAGATAGAAAAAGACATTTATTGCAGGTTAGAATGAAGCCACTTTGAAACATTATTTGTCCTCAGTTAACATGAAATGGCAGTTATGCTTGGAATGGTCAGTGGCAAAAGGAAACAAGGCCACCAAAAAACACGGTGGCCAGACACCATCAAAGCTGACACCAGCCAAAGCGTAAAACAACTAAAGGAAGCCGTACAAGATTGAAAAATGTGGAGAGAGCTGGTCCATAGAATCACCGAGAATTAGACATGATTGAACAGATAGCATCATCATCAACATGAAGTGAAAAACCTCTGGATAATTTTAATAATGCATATTTAGTTTTTCCCATGGTTTAATGGATATTTAGCTTTGCACTTGTCAGCCTTGGAGCTAGGTGATAGTTGATCACCTAGAATATTGATAATCAATATTTCTGTCCTGATTTGCTCCCAGTGCAGCTCACACACCAAGCTGCATTGGGAGCAAATACGCACGCACGCACACACACACACAACTGTATCCAAGGGATCCGTTTTCCATGACTTCTTATTGAACTTTCATGTCTGTGTAAGTACATTCCATTCATTTATACATTTTATACAGCTCCCCACTAATTATTTAAATACAATTACTTTGTTTGATCAAATGTACTTAGTGAAATACTCTTCTGGTTTTAATAAAATATTTTAAATTAATAATTCTTTATTTAGTTTTTAAAACTCAGGTAACCTTTGCAAAAAACATAAGGGTAGACAATGTTTGGATGACTATTTGAGCCTGGCATTTTTTCTAAAATGTAGGATGAAATAAAAACTATGTCTGGTAGTATAAAATATTACATGCTATATCTTAGCTTACTCAAAATCTTATACTGTATCTTCGCTTACTCAGAAATCTTTTCACGATGCACATGGGTTGCTCAGTATAAAAGCTTCTAAAGTACAAAAAAAAAATCCATGTGACCACAGGCAAAAAGATATGAAAGCATAAAAGAAATGTGAGTGCCTTTCTCCAATATGGACTTTCTGCCTGCGCGCTGACTAACTGAACCCACTGCCCTTTTCAGAATGCCTCTGGCAAAGAAGAAGAAAGATTTGCTATTCATGATAAAAAACTCTTTAGATTCAATCCTTTGCTAATTCTTCATCAAGGTTGTCCAGCTACAGTGTGCTTGGTCTCAGTTTCTTTATCAACTCTGACCTTTCTCAGGGAGAGAGGCAGAGAAACCGAATTTATTAAAGCACATTTAAAGGTATTTTCTGAAGGAGGTGTTAGGTTCTAGCAGAAAAGTCGTGCTGTTCTGCCACGTTTCCATTTCCCTCCTAGGACAACGTATGACAGTTTGGTTGAATGCTAATCCACGAGAGGCCATTTTATGTTCTTAGTTTTAAAAGTATAGCTCAGTGGGAAGGCGCCTACTTTGCACATTTATCTGTGGCATTTGAACTTCAATAATCTCAGAGGACAGGTACTCTAAAAAGCTTCTTCTGGAGAGACTCATCCTTGAGCAATCGTCTGGCTCAGTAGAAGGTAGATATATAAAGTACTCTGATATTCTCTGAAGTTAAAGCTAGGCTTGGCTTGTTGACACTATTTTCTGGTGCAGGTGCCCTTCTCCATCTAACTCACCAGATTCCATCTGTTATCAGTGAAGGGAGGGACTGGCTCCCATGGATTCTTTACCAAAGATGGTGCCATACAGGTCAGAAGAGATCCTACAGTGAGCTTTGCTATCTAGGTCTACAATTCTGCCAGAGGGGCTTATTCATGCCTCTAATAGCCATGCTGGGGACATAGTGGGACAGAGCTTTGGAACTGGCTAGGAAATAAAGACAATCAGATTCAAATTAATTTGAAAATTATATGTGTTCACATACCATATTTTGAATCCAGCTTGGATACAGAAGATTGCCATTCAGTAATAAAAATATTATCTAGTGCCACATGAAAAAAGACTCTCATTTTAATTAAGCCCGCTGGTAATAGTCTATGTAGAGGCCACATCAACTGGAATGTCCTTACAGTAAGTTGTTTCAGATTTGCTGCTGGCGTCTTAATCAGCAAGCAAATCTGATATGAGATTAATTTACTAGGAAAATGTCAGTCCTGTAGGTAGTAGTCAGGCATTTATAGTAACACTGCTGGTTAAAAACAAAAACCAAAGAATTTTACATGGAAACAGAAAGTACGTATCTGTTGGTGCTTACAAAAACATTTTTGTTTCTGCTAATAATTTAATAAATGTATTCAGCCTTCTGAAGAGAGACCAGATAGGATAAATGGAAAAATGGGTATGTGAATAGACAGACAGACAGAAAGATAGATTGATTGCAAATGAAGCACTGGAAATGTGATACCTTGTCACACCTGTTATGAAGAAGAGCTTTGCAGGAAACAAACAAAAATCTGGGTATTACTTCATGCCCAAGTCCTCAGAATCAAAACCTACTTTTTATAAATTGAGCCTTCATATTTATATATTTTATTAAAAGCTAAGCACATTTCTGTAAGTATATTGTGTTCTTCTATTACAGGTGTGCAACTTCGTTAAGGGATTTGAAGTCATGCATTCCATCCTATGCATATAGCTTTCACTTTATTTAAAACAGTATATTCCTAACAAATGTGTGACTGATTTCAGATTTGATCCCTCCCTCACCTCCCCAAAAGGCAAGCAAACCAATCCATTTGAAATTTTCCAATTTTTTAATACAGTTAGCAGGATGACGATTTTGCAGGTCAGTGAAATAGTGCAGAGCATGACCACACTATCTTGGCCCATATTCTTCTAATCCCCGATATTTACAGATTGGGAATCTTATTTTCAAACTGCAGAAGGATGACAATATGAATCAGAAGGTAACTAATTTTGAACAGCTGTTCTCATTAATATCATTTAAATGACTTCTTTCAAAAATCTTTGATACATTTACTGAATCAGTATCTCTGGATTATACATCCAAGAGAAATGGGGTAATCATTTACAGATGCAACATTAACTGAAATACATATGGAAGGAGGAAAAGGAACAATTTATTTTGGAAATATAGTAATAGAATAAAGCCTTTATAAAAACCCATTTCCAATGCTTTTATGCTGAAGCAAGAGTAACAAAGATGGACTATCACCCCTGAACAAAATGTTGGAGATGTTAAAACACATATTTGGTATAACTGCAAAACATTTACTGTTGGGAATAATGACAAACCCCACACAAATGAATAACAGTGTTGACGTTCCAATGACTTGATTTGTAATGCTTGCTCATATCATAAATACAGCAGCATTTTCCTCAAAATTTCCCCTCTTGATTAAAATGTAAAAGTGAGATTCCACATCTGCAAAGTCAGCATCAGCAGGCCATCACAGCCAGCTGCTGTGTAAGTTCATGTGCAAACCCTTAAACCATTAAACCCTTATCCTTGCTGAAACTCCGATTAATTGCTGTGAAAGTAAGTGACTACGTAAACGTCCATTTATTTAGTGAGTATCTTCTCCCTTTGAATCAATTCTCTTGATGGTTTCTTGCAAATGTTTTGTGTGTGCATGCGCGCATTCTCCTTCAGACACTCTGAATCCTTTAGATGTTTTAAGGTATGTTTGTTTGGACAGGGATGTGTTTGAGATGCTGATGGATGGATGCTCTGGAAGAGGTGGATCCACAGCACAGAGACAGTGTATATACTTTGCATGTAAAAGGTCCCAGGTTCAAGTGCTAGCATCTCCAGGCAGATCTAGGAAAGACTTTTGTCTGAATCCTTGAAAAACTGCCTTTGGTCAGTGTAAACCACAGTAGGTATGTGGACCAGTGGTCATACATGCTACACAGCAGGTGCCTAACAATCTATCATGTTTAGAATGAAGGAAAACTGTAAGGATTAGGAATGTGCCTAACTCCAAAATGGCAAGGAGCCAGAAAGAGGAGGCAAGACTCCTGAGATCAGACAGCTGCCAGTGCTCCCTTCTGCTTGGAAAGTTGGAGAACATTTTTGCTGCTGCATTAAAGGTGAAAAGAGGTGAAAAAAGTAGCAGCCAAAGGTGATATGTTTTGTTTTTATGCTACTGCCTCCAGGCATTTTTCCACCTGTAGAATTGCATAGTGGGAGCCCAAATCTTCTCAGTTCAGTGTTAACGTATGTGGCTGCTATTCCTTCCAGTTTCTTAGACAGAAAGTTTATTCTGATTTGCTTTGCTTCTTGCCTATCCCAGAAGCATAATGACTTCCCTTTTTCTATATTTGCTGGTACAACACAATACCCAGCTCCCATTCCCATTCCCCATTAAAGCATATTGGACCATAATCCAGACCTACCCAGCAGGAATAAGAGTAGTGAAACGTCAATACTTCTTTGCTCTTACTGCATCCACAGATTGCCTCCCAATAGCCCTTCTGTAAGTGATACATTTTTTTACTGGGTAAGGACAGGCAAAAAGGACATCTAAGGAGCAGCTGTAAGGTATTTTCTAAGCATCTGCAGGACAAAGTCACTTGGATTCACTTGGAGCTTAACATCAGCTGGGCAGATCCAGAGGAGATGACTTGAGGCCTTACTTAGCTTGTAAGCCCTGAGGTATGGCTGGGTCCTTTGCAGTATCAGCCCAGCCTTTGGTGATAGTCTGGACTCCCGATTGGTGAAAACCTCCAGGGATGTGATGGGGAGCTGAGTCAGGATGGTGGTAAATGCATCCTTGACAGAGGAAGCACCATTTCTTTGAAAGAGGTGGTGGTGCTCCCCTGCTCAAGAAGCAATCACTCAACCCAGATATATTAGACAATTATCAATGATCAGTTTGCAATTCTAGGGATCCTTCTGAACTTGGGGTATGGCCCCCTTTCCTTCTGGCTTTTAGGAATCCAATGAAAACCTGGGTGTTCTATCAAGCCAGGGAGGCTGGTCTGTTATAAGTGTCTCTCAGTTCTGAGATTGGATTCTTTAGTTATTGTTAGTGTTTTACTTGTAACCCTGCTTTCAGATGAACGTTTTTTAATTTGTTTATAAGAGGTGTTTGACTGGATGAAACCAGCTGGTGGTTTATCATTACTGTTTTTTTACTGATCATATGTATGATTTTAATCCCCATTACAAATTAGGGTGTTGTATGTGACAGACTGGAGTGACCTCTAAGCCTTGTAAATAAATACATAACATTTGCTGGTGCTTTATAACTGCCCTCCACAGGACAATTATAACCAAGAAGAAAACGCTGGAGAGAACACCTTATTTTCTAGGATTGTATCTGTCTTGGACTCTATTTGAAGTTTTCTCTGTCTTCTTTTAAAATAAGACCAATGTCAACTCAGTGGACTTGAAAACGCATGAGGTGGGGAGCTTACACTGATTATCCAATTCAGAGCCAAAATTATTGTTCTAAATAACAAAGTTGTCAATTTATGTTCAGTTAATGAAAGCCTTTATGTTTCTTAAAGGACAGGATTTGAAATGTGACAAATGTGTTTTCAAATTCTTCTGCTGTGTTGATAATAAGTAGCAATACACAGAAAAGACAACGTGATCTTTCCTAGAAGTGCATCCTTTAGGCCTTGATTGTTGTGTGTTCAGGCTGTTGTTCAGTAATTTCTATCAATCATAGAAATGGTGGCAGTATATCTGTCTTGGAAATATATAATAAAGGAAGCCTGGCAGCCTGCTTATCTAACAGGATTGGAGGTGCAGGCATCATTCAGATAATCACAAGATCTGTAATCAAAACAAGATCACCATTTCCAATGTTAATGTACTGTATATGAATAATATGCTTATTTCTGAGGACAGACCCAAGCTTTACATAATTGCTGAAGGTCAACCACTGTTTCCTGCAATAAACCCAAACCTGAACAAAACAAAAGCCGGGAGGTTTGGAACCATGATTTTTTAACAAACCGCAGTGATACAATGTGCGCCCAGAAGTTAAGTTGGAATGTTATGGGAGGACTCACACCTCATGCTAACCCAGACAAATAAACCACATAATGGCTTGGCATGATGTCTGAATTAGCGTGAACAGGAAATCCTATCAGGATTGAATTTTCCAGAAACTTGCACAGAAGTGCAGAAAGTATTCTCATGCTCTACACATTTGTTTCAGGAAACATTTAGGAAATGTAGAAGATAAAGAGTTTGGATGAAAAGAACACATGCATGGGGAGATAACTGTGTTGCATGCGTGTGCACATTCACACTATCCTCAAAACTCTTGTACAGTCATACCAAGGACTGTTCACTACTTAAAGTTGAGAGAACCCCAATATGCTTGCACATGGTACAAGATTTGGAGCCATCCTGAATGCTAAAGATCTCCTGTGCAAATTTTCACAAATATGGAATTAAATGTTTGCTAAATTCAGTTTTCAAAGAATTAGACTTCCGTAGTTTCATGTTAAGTCTTCAAACTGAAATACTTAATAGTGGGTATTTAGAGAGAGACATGGGATGAATCTGATAGCTTATAAGTTGAGCCTGGCCAGTCCATCCATTTTGCTCGACAGCAGATGTTCCAGGTTCCTTCAGTTCAGGAAATGAAGGGAGCAAGAACCTCTAAACACTGGTACCTCAACCCTTTAGATTATGCTTCCCCCCAAATCTGGCTAGCTCCTATTTTAATCACCTTTTGGTGAGTGGTTAAAACATGGCTTTTTTGACAGAATTTTGGGGACTAGTATCTACCCTTTATTTCTCATCTGAATGGCACAATTTTACTGATATTTTATGAGAGTTATGTTTATGGTTTTTATTGTTTTTATGATTTGATTTGTGAACTTCCTAAAGATGTGTAATTCTAATGGTACTGAAATAGTGGAAATAAGTAAATAAAGGCCCTTCAAAATAATCTAAGCATTGCATATGTTCTTTAATGCAGCAATTTTATTTGAGAACAGAGGTAAATAAAGAGCCTGATACCATTAATATTTTAGCAAGGTACAGAAAGTATGCAAAACATTGTTCTTGAAATTCTGCCCAACCTCTTTACCGTCAGTGGCTTTATGGAGGAATCTGTATTTTCTTTTTCTGGGTAACCAAGAAATGTGTAGTATCTTTATGTGTGTAGTTTTCCCCCTGTGCTGTGCCTCTGGGTGTTTGCACATAAGCGTATGCTAGGAAGCAAAGAAACTAGGTACATTGCTCTGGGTCACATGACCAGAAAGGAGGGGGTTTTAGGATGGAGCCATTGAATTACTACCCAGCTGCCTCTCCCAGGGGGATGCATGGGGGGAATGTTTTTGGAATATTTTTCTCTACAGCCTCTAGCTAGATCTGACCCATTTTCCAATTAAAACTTTCATTGGACCACATTTGATCCCATTCTGCTTGCGGAGAATTATCCTGCTGAAGGCTGTGGGTGGACCTAATCTGAATGTGCGGGCCCATCCATGGCCTGCAATAACCATTAACGCACTTCGCATTTTGAGCATTGGCCGATTGTCAAGAATGACCAGTGCCAATGTTCTACTGAAAATGCTCCTTTCTCTTGAAAGGTTTGACAACTTTTGAAAATACCTGGTTCAAACTAATAGGATTTAATTTTGCCTTGCAGCTGCCTCTGTACTTCACTAATTACACATTATTTGAATAAGCCAGCAAAACAGGGACTATAAAATGTATACTCAGAAAATAAAATTGAATCCTTTCATCAAGAAAATTATATTCCTTATTCAATGCAACACACCATGCGATGTGTTTTGTACTTATCCGCCGTTGCTGGACTATTTATGTTCTCAGTTCACAATTTGTCAGACCCAGAGGTAGTCAAAGCTGTTGGTTGACAACACTGTAGATTGTTTTGTACTCTGAATTTAGCTCTCTAGTGTTACACTTTTCAACGGAGTTAGTTTTCTTCTGTTGCATTGCTTCTTTGGGAATTTTAGAACGTCGTCTTGGGGAAAAATGTTTTTCTCTTTCTACCCACTTGGCTACAGTCATTACAAAATTGCCATACCAATGTCTTCCTATTGGCATGCAGTGTTTCAATCTATGTTTTCATATAAGCTCTTGCTGCTGGCGTTTTGTTTTTTTTAAGCAGTTCAACATACAGTTAAAGAGCAGCAGTTTAAAGATGTCTGTTTTAATGATTACATATTATGTTTCATGAGCAATGTATAATATATTTGGGTTGGTTTCCAGCTTCTTAGTGACTTCAGAGGCCTTCAACTGGAAGGTCTAGATGTTCCTGAGCCTGATGTTCTCTAGTTATGTTAAGGTGCAGTTTGCAGAATTCCCAGCCAACATGGCCTTTGGCAATGCCGACAGGTTTGCAGACTAACATTATCTAATGTACAGTAGATTTGGATAAAGCCAGGTGTGGTTCTGACTTTGTTCTCTTTGCCATTTTGTGATTGAGGAACACCGGGATGTTAACAGAAACCCCACTCCAGGCAGATGCTTCCTGTGTGCAGTATGGAAGTTCCAAGAACCTGTTTCTGTCTGTGTGTATTCATTTCTCTCCTTTAATGAAGAAAAGATAATTGTACAGAACAAATGGAAGTGTAGATGCATTTCTTTCCCTCAGCTGATATCCAAAAACCTATGTATACATTTTGTACAAAAATACTGTGAGGTGTTCTTTCTAAACTACTCTTAATAAGTATCCTTCTTTTCTACTGACATCAATGATTTATCTACTCCATCAAACTTCACTTAGACTTAGATAAAAAGAGGACATGAAGTGCAGGTATGTAATCCTCCTTTTATCTCTTCTTCAATATTGCAGGAATTCTACTTTAAATGTGGAGCACACCCAACCTCTGACAGTGAGACATCTGTGCCGCTGAACCTCATTACAACAAATAGTCGGTACATCTCATGTATAACCTGTACAGATGTTCGGTAAGTCAGCTTGAAGAATGCTGATGGGTAGTCTTGGCAATCCAGGATCCAGATTTTGTGCCTTGTCTTCTTTTCCTTCTGTTGCAAGTTTTACTTTATCATTGTGCTGAAATGGATGTTAGATTCCCCCAAATGAACTCCTTAGTTTTCATAATAAACATTACAATGTTGCTTCTAAAACTGAATGAACAAACTGTTTCATATTGCTTTTTCAGCAGCTTAGCGTATGCGCCAGTATAGTGTATATGTGGGAATTATTTTGGTGACTAAAAGGCTTCAGGAAGAAAATAGCTCTTTTTGTATTTTCCACGTCGCCTGTTTGCATGTAATGATTTGCTACAGTTATTGCCTTGCTCTTTCTTATTGTGAATTATCCTGCTATTTAACACTGCTTTTTCGCTCTTCTTGCTCGTAAGAGTGAATGAGCAAAACAGAAATGCATATAGCTTGCTTTGATGTTCAGACATAAGGATTGCATGACAGCAGTAAGTCCAGAATTATTCTTGTCTTATGCACCCTGACGGGTTTGGCAGCAATAAATCAGAATTCCTATTAGAATAAGCTCTATATTTCTGAATTGTTTACACTATTTGCCCATTTTTTTCTACCTTTTGAGCACATGTTTTGATACAAGATGTTATGTATAAAGGAAGTGTCATTTGAATGTTGAATGGATTGTGATTTGTTGCATTTAGAGAGGAGATGTTCTGTACTGCCATGGCCACTGAGCTGTGAGCCTAGTAATGGCTGGATATCTGTGGGACCACCTTCTCCCTGTAATATCTACCCATCCAATAAGATGCAGTACAGCGGACTTTTTACGTATGCCCTCAAACAGAGACTGTCAACTACAAAGCCATGGAAACGTGCCTTTTCAGTTGCTGCTCCCTTCTCTTATAGTATCCCCGCTCTCTCCCAATCTTCAGAAAGTCCATGAGAGCTAAGCTTGTCTATCAAACCTTGGCGGCCAGGCTATTCGGACTGTCCTTTTGGATGAGTGGTCATTTGAATGCTCTTTCTCAGAATGTCTTGCTACACATAATTGTATGTGTATTTACTGAATGTTTTTGGTTTTAATTTTGAATGTTATATACAGGTGAAACTCGAAAAATTACAATATCGTGCAAATGTTCATTTATGTCAGTATGGCAACTCAAAAGGTGAAACCAATATATGAGATAGATGCATTACATGCAAAGCGAGATATGTCAAGCCTTACTTTGGTATAATTGTGATGATTATGGCATACAGCTTATGAAAACCCCAAATTCACAATCTCAGAAAATTAGAATAGTGTGAAAAGGTTCAATATTCTAGGCTCAGACTGTCCCAGTCTAATCAGCTAATGAATCCATAACACCTGCAAAGGGTTCCTGAGCCTTTAAATGGTCTCTCAGGCTGGTTCAGTGGGAATCACAAGCATGGGAAAGACTGCTGACCTGACAGTTGTGCAGAAAATCATCACTGACACCCTCCATAAGGAGGGAAAGTCCCAAAAGGTAATTGCAAAAGAAGTTGGATGTTCCCAAAATGCTGTATCAAAGCACATCAATAGAAGGTTATGTGGAAGGGAAAAGTGTGGTAGAAGAAGGTGCACAAGCAGCAGGGATGACCGCAGCCTGGAGAGGATTGTCAGGAAAAGGCCATTCAAAAGTGTTGGGGACTTTCACAAGGAGTGGACTGAGGCTGGAGTTAGTGCATCAAGAGCCACCACACACAGACGGATCCTGGACATGGGCTTCAAATGTCGTATTCCTCTTGTCAAGCCGCTCTTGAACAACAAACAACGTCAGAAGCGTCTTACCTGGGCTACAGAAAAAAAGAATTGGTCTGTTGCCCAGTGGTCCAAAGTCCTCTTTTCTGATGAGAGCAACTTTTGCATCTCATTTGGGAACCAAGGACCCAGAGTCTGGAGGAAGAATGGAGAGGCACACAATGCACGATGCTTGAAGTCCAGTGTGAAGTTTCCACAGTCTGTGTTGATTTGGGGAGCCATGTCATCTGCTGGTGTTGGTCCACTGTGCTTCATTAAGTCCAGGGTCAACGCAGCCATCTACCAGGAGATTTTGGAGCACTTCATGCTTCCTTCCGCAGACGAGCTTTATGGGGATGCTGACTTCATTTTCCAGCAGGACTTGGCACCTGCCCACACTGCCAAAAGTACCAAAACCTGGTTCAATGACCATGGGATTACTGTGCTTGATTGGCCAGCAAACTCCCCTGACCTGAACCCCATAGAGAATCTATGGGGCATTGCCAAGAAAAAGATGAGGGACATGAGACCGAACAATGCAGCGGAGCTGAAGGCCGCTATTGAAGCATACCGGTCTTCCATAACACCTCTGCAGTGCCACAGGCTGATAGCATCCATGCCACGCCGCATTGCGGCACTCATTGCTGCAAAAGGGGCCCAAACCAAGTACTGAGTACATATGCATGCTTCTACTTTGCAGAGGTCCGATATTGTTCTATTTCCAATCCTTGTGTTATTGATGTCATGTAATATTCTAATCTTCTGAGATTGTGAATTTGGGGTTTTCATAAGCTGTACGCCATAATCATCACAATTATAGCAAAGTAAGGCTTGACATATCTCGCTTTGCATGTAATGCGTCTATCTCATATATTGGTTTCACCTTTTGAGTTGCCATACTGACATAAAGGAACATTTGCACGATATTCTAATTTTTCGAGTTTCACCTGTATTGTTTTAAACCCAAATTATGGACTTGGGGAGTTGTATACCACTCAGAGTTGGTTGTTGTAGCAGCCTACAGTATAATAAACAAGTAACATAAATAACTAAAATCATTGGTTCAAATCTTAACAAATTTATTAAATCTCCATGTAATAAGCTGTCCAACTTTACTATTTTGCATAGCCCTTTATAAAAAAAACACATTTCTTTATTTGATTATGTTGCTGTTTGAAGTCCAAGTTTGATTTCAAGATAAAGAACTCCAAGAATCTTAAAATTACTCATCAGCATTTGACACCTGAGCAGCACATAGAAGTCACTTGGTCACAGTGAAGAAACTGATTATATTTCCACATTTAAATTACAGCAATTCTCTTTGAATTGTTCAACATTTCATTAGCAAGCGCAGGTTATGCAATGTTGTCTCATTCTTTGCATATGCATATGTGTGTAATGTTTTGTTTTTTAAAGTATATAAGTGACTATCTTACTGATGTAGTCCTAGGCATCTGTTAACTTTCAGCCTCATTCCACTATCTGCAGTATGGGGATAATAATATGAGCTTTAAATATATTTATAAAACCATTCTACCTTGCTTTTCAGTCCAAGTCAATCTGTCTACTTACGTGGTTCGACTGAGATAAATCTATAGGAAATAATGTTGATATAAAAGCCATCCATGATTACTAATAATACCAACGTATACATGTGATTTACAACTGAAATCAAATTGAGAATATCTCCATAGCGAACAGGTTCATTTTTAGCACACATATGAATAATAGCTATCACACAGGGGAAAACTGCATGCCTGATTTGGAGCTTCAGCTTCAGTTATCTCAGGCATTGATACAACCGCATCTGCTTGCAAAGAGCCAAGAACACCACTTGCTCTACATTAAGACTTTTCCCCTCAGGGAAGGAAGCACACACATCCATGCAGCTTCTCTTCCACCATTTGTTTTCCTGCGGGGAGGAAAACATTTGTATTGGGAGGATGACTCCTCAGTACCTCCTCTGCTTTTCAGGCCCACAGATTAAAAATTACACATAGGACAACCAAGCCAGATTTACTCTCCAGAGAGTGCCAATAGATTGCAGTGTGGTTGGGCTCAATAAATACAGTTTCTTTGCAACATTTGTGAACATGATAATTACCTCTTGCCTGGAGAGAGCTAAATATATCCCATTTTAGGGAGAGAAGTCAAAAGCATTCCAGAAAAAGGCAGTGGCAAGCTCCTTCTATATTCATAGAAAGACAGTTTTCATGGCTATTATTTATTGGTGAAATTAATTCTGGGCAATGCCATGTGAGATAGTGAATATGTGCTGACATTTCATTGGCCATGCTACTAGCAACTTCAGAGTAGATCTGGACCTGAACTTGGAAACAGCTATCATGTCCTTATATACCGCAGAATGTCCATAGCTAATTGCTATCTACCATGTAGATGACAGTTGAGAGCTTTTTCCCAATTTAAATTATTTGGATATTTGTAAATCTCTATTGCCTCCCTAATAATTTTTTATTTGTTCCCACACTATTTATTGTATATACTTCCTTATTGGTTCTTGGGAGTTTATCCTTATTAGAGGGCAACAATTATTTACCTAGTCTGCTGATCTAAACGTTACTTTAATTTCTTTGTAAAGTGTTTTTCTCATTCTATCACTCACATCTGAATGTATAGACAGTCTGCATATTGTTCACAATATTTCTTTGATCATTCTGATACTTTTCTTGCTCTAGTTATATTTGTAATACTGTATCTATTACTTAGAAGCGAATTGTGCATATGTTAATTTTTTTAATTTATTAGTTGTATCACTCACTTTATCAGCCTGATGTTTTTTGATGAGGGTAATGAAGGAATGTGATATTGAAGTAGCAGTCTGCATGGGTCTTCTTTCGATATACTTCATAGTTTAGATGTCCATTGTTATCTCAATTCACTAAAACATCAAAGAATGGGAAACTGCCCTTGTTTTCAACTTGCACGGTGAATTTTGTGGTCTTGTGTCATTTGTTTAAGTCATAGAGAAATTTCACAAGTTCTTCCTTTCCGTACTGCCAAACAATGAAAGTATCATCAATATATAAGAGCCAACCCTTAGATGACTGTAGATGACTGGATTGTAAAACTGCCTTCTCGAAGTCTTCCACAAAGACCAATGACAATGGTGATCCCATAGTTGTTCCAGAGTTCTCTTTATAAAATTCTCCATTACACTGGAAACAAGTGGTATTCATAAGTGGTTTGCAATACTTCTGTACTGTTGCCAGGAAAACCATGTGGATGTGTTCCTGGGGTCACCAAGAGTCAAGCTCAACTCAAGAGCACTTTAACTTTATCACTATCAATATTCCCAGTTGGTGGAGCAGTAGAACACTCTTGGTGAAGCACAGGTAAATCTTCATTTCAAACTGTCCTCATCAACCTGGAGAGATGTGATTGAAACGAAAGAGGTAGGAGCAAAGTACACAGCACTGTGTTTTAAAACAATACCTGAAAACAGTTCATGGAGAAATAATACCTAGTTGTAATTGTTCCTATAAAAATGTGGATGGAAGATCCTAGATTTCTGTCTAATGAAGTTCATAAATTTGTCAGGAATAAAATTACATGGATAATAAAACTCTCTGTAACATTTTCCCATGTAGGCACTCAAGAGATCCATTTAAAAAGTGAGATGATGTTAACTGTTCCTTAGTTGCAATATTCACCTCCAAACTAGCTCATAAAATGCAGCACAACAAATTACTGGAGAGGCGACAATTTTTTCCTCTCATTTCATACTGTGGTTTTCTTCTCTACATGTTCTGATTGGTCATAATATTCAACAACTTTTTTTTTCATTGCCCTCCTGTCCTAAACTGCCTTTGCCCACAATTGCCATTTCATCCAGCCAGCTGTGGCATTTGACATAGGTAGTTTAGGAATGCTTGTGACATTGCACTCATGAGAAATAGCACTGTGACAATTTGAGAAAATGGTGAATATGTTGAAACAGGCATTTCCCCCCTTCTTGTTGTTACTCATGAAAATCAGTGAAAATGGAAGTACGATATAATTATCATGGCCATTTCCAAAATGTACGTTCTTTTCCATTCTTTTTCCCAAACATTTGTTATGTTTCCATCAAGGAGCTTTTTAGTGTCATGTTTTTTGGCACTCTTTTTTTAATTTATATTTTATTGCTTTTTAATTAATAACAAAAGAAAAAAGAACAAGAGCAAAATACAATGATAATAATGGAGATACATGCATTGTCAAAGAGAAAAAAACATAAAAAGTGCTTTACAAAAAAGTGAAAGAAGTACGATGAAAAAAAATGGTATGATTATGTCATAACAGTAAACAATTATAATTCTATATATAGTTATCTAAAGCAAATATTATTCAAGTATGTATTTATTTCTAATATATTTATATGACTATCATTTTTTTTTAACTTACTGTATTTTGTATAAATGAGTTCCATTTTCATTATACTTGTCCATACAAAGTCTGTGCCTATAGGCAATCTGCTCGTAAGTAGCAAGTACAATCAGGTCTTCAATCCATTGAATAAATGGGGCCATACTTTTATCTTTCCAATGCTGCAGTATCAGTCTTTTGGCCATAGTAAGGGCACAGAGAATCTATTTATGTTGTCCAGTTGTCAAGTTCCATGTACTAGGCATGTAATTCAAGACAATATTGCCCTCTGAAAATTTTAGCTTTTGTCACACAGTCACATTTATATGGTCCACTACTTTCTCCCAAAATTTAATAAGTATAGGACATTGTAAAAACATGTGTTTTAAAGAAGCATTGTCCTTATTGTATCTCCAACAAAATGCTCTTAGACAATCCTTTTCTATACAATCATAATGGAGTCCAATAAATTCTAAATATTATTTTTTGTTGTATAAATCATAGTTTAAGGTCCATTGACATTCTTGCTATAGAAGTTAAGACACTCTCCCATTGTCTAGGCAATATAGGAACCTCTAATTCTTTATTCTACTCATGTCTTAAGATCTGCATATCAAATTGATTTATTGATAACAAATATCTATAAAAACTAATAGTAGTTTTTGGTTTTTGGTTTTAAAGGGTTTAACAAGTTGTTCTAGTATCTCAGGTGTCTCAGAAGCTGGTCCAAACAATGCCGTTAACAAATGTTGTAACTGTCATTATTGCCATTGAGTTACCTCTGATAGATGATATTTATCTCTTAATGCAGCATAAGTTAAAAATTCATCTTCATCATCTATCAGTTGGTCCAAAGTCAATATCCCTGCTTCCATCCAATTTTTCCATATCACCATCTTTTTCCCAGTTTTTAATGTTGGATTTCCCCATAAAGTCAATTTAGCATGGGAAAAAGGATTGAATCTTTTTTTTATTAGACATGACATTCCATAACTTTCTGACATAATTGTTTCCAGAGATACTAGAGTTCTGTTTTATTTAGATCCTGATACTATCCATCCAACCAAAGGTACTATATGTGTATATTCCAAAGTTACCCAAATTGGAAAATTAGTACCAGTTGTTGGCTTCCAGGATTTAATATGTTTTTTGATACTCTTTTCCCAATTTTCGTTTGCTATTGATGCAAAAAAGAGGTTAGGGTGACATGACTCCTATCTGATAAACTGCTTGAAAGCCCTCTATAAATATTTATAGTAGCTTCACCTGGCTTACATTTTACAAGATTAAAAATATGTCAAATAAAAGTATTTTTATTGTTCGAAATAAGAGGGTTATTGATAAACCTAGGAAGAGACAGTTTGTTTATGGGGAAAAGAAAAGGGGATTTCCAAAAAGGTATATGAACTTGGAAGATAAATAGATGTTATTCTTTTTCCAATTTAGGCACAACACAATGTAGACTATTAAATTATTTCTTAGATGCTGCCTTGACTGTCTGCTGACAGTAGTTAGTTATAGAAAGTAAGCCTTTCCAATAAGTTGAAAGATAAGTCGGATTTGAAAAGAATAATGAGATTTTGTCACTTCACTGATATCTGAGAATTATAAGACTGTCATTTGTCTTTTTTATCATTTATCTTTGAGCCATATGATGCCGAATCATCTCAATAGCTTGCTCTGACCATTTGGTATGAAATGCCACCCAACTGGTAGGACAAAAATATAGAGCTGGCTCAGTGTAGCACAGGCACTGGCCATTTTAAGGTTGCCAGCACCTTTTCAGTAATTCACTTGGAAATTCCTATCTTACTCTAACAGGAGGATAGGCTCTTGCCACCACGAGGAAGCCTGTATGGACTTGGCAGTATATACATATAATAAATAACTAAATATGTATTGTTGAAGGCTTTCACGGCCGGCATACGAAGGCTGGTGTGGATTTTCCGGGTTGTGTGGCCGTGGTCTGGAAGTTTTGTTTCCTAACGTTTCGCCAGCATCTGTGACTGGCATCTTCAGAGTGCAGGAGCACAGACAGGAGCAGTTCTCTCTGTGCCCAGGATGGTGTGACCCTTTTGTGGTTATTTATAGAGATGTGGAGGGGGGGGGTATGGGGTGTTAATGAGTGGCTGCTTGCCCAGGTGTCAGGAGATCTGTGTATCTTCCTGTGGGCCAGGCAGGGTCCCTTCTTCTATTGAGTTGTTAACGAGTGGCTGCTGAGGGTGATTAGCATGTTCATTGTGTGAGTTGTTCGCATGTCCTGGTGGTTGAGCTGAGTTCGTTGACCTTTTGCAGGCTGTATTTCTCAGGATTGGTAGCCAGGTTTTGTTGATTTTTAGACTCTCCTCTTTTTTATTGAAACTGTGCTGGTATTTGTGAATCTCAATGGCTTCCCGGTATAGCCTGGTGTAGTGGCTGTTTGTGTTGTCCAGTATCTCTGTGTTTTCAAATAGGATTTTGTGTCCAGTGTGCCTGAGAGCATGTTCAGCTACTGCAGATTTTTCTGGTTGCCGTAGTCTGCAGTGTCTTTCGTGTTCTTTTATCCTGGTATGGATGCTGCGTTTTGTGGTCCCGATGTATACTTGCCCGCAGCTGCATGGTATGCGGTATACTCCTGTGGTGGTGAGGGGATCCCTTTTGTCTTTTGCTGATTTTAGCACTTGTTGTATTTTTCTGGTGGGTCTGAAGATTGTTTGGAAATTGTGTTTTTCCATCAGTTTTCCCATGCGGTCTGTGACCCCTTTGATGTAGGGTAGAAATACTTTGTTGGTGGGTGGCTGTTTTTCTTCTTCAGTCGCATGTTGTTTTCTTGGTTTGATGGCTCTTTTTATTTCATTCTTGGAGTAGCCATTCGCTTGCAGGACCCAATTAAGGTGGTTAAGTTCAGAGTTTAGGAATTGGGTTTCGCAGATCCGATTGGCACGATCCATGAGGGTTTTGATAATGCCTCTTTTCTGGCATGGGTGGTGGTTGGAGTTTTTGTGTAGATACCGGTCTGTGTGGGTGGGTTTTCTGTAAACTTTGTGTCCTAATTTGAGGTCTGGTTTGCGTATGACCAAAGTGTCTAGAAATGGAAGTTTGCCGTCCATTTCTTTTTCCATCGTGAATTGTATATTGGGGTGGATGCTGTTTAGGTGGTCCAGGAGAGTCTAAAATCAACAAAACCTGGCTACCAATCCTGAAAAATACAGCCTGCAAAAGGTCAATGAACTCAGCTCAGCCACCAGGACATGTGAACAACTCACACAATGAACATGCTAATCACCCTCAGCAGCCACTCGTTAACAACTCAATAGAAGAAGGGACCCTGCCTGGCCCACAGGAAGATACACAGATCTCCTGACACCTGGGCAAGCAGCCACTCATTAACACCCCATACCCCCCCCCTCCAGATCTCTATAAATACCCACAAAAGGGTCACACCATCCTGGGCACAGAGAGAACTGCTCCTGTCTGTGCTCCTGCACTCTGAAGATGCCGGTCACAGATGCTGGCGAAACGTTAGGAAACAAAACTTCCAGACCACGGCCACACAACCCAGAAGATCCACACCAGCCAACTAAATATGTGATCGGACAGCCTGTATACAATAGCTGGGTATGCATAAAACAGTAAACCTTTTTTCTTTAAGAGAGGTTTACTGCATAAAGCACAACTGGCTGTGTTCACACAACATGCTAAACTGTATATTCATCATTTACAAACTACACTGAGTGTGTTCACCCAGTACACCTAAGCAAAGCCAGCTAAACCATTATGGTTTGATGTGTTGCATGAACCTAGCCAGTAACACTCCAGATAAGCTAAGTTGAAGTAGTTACTAACCACTGATCTGTACAGTAGTCCATTAAAATCTCACGAAGTAAAATAAACTAAGTTACAAAACAAGCACTGGTTTTATCCTAATGTTTATGTGGTGTTTTCCACTTGTATTTCCCTTACAAATAGGCAGGGCACATTAGTAAGCCAGCAGCAAAATACCTAGCGCATACCTAGCAAGAAATGGGCCCAAAAGACAGATTCTGGTGTCTCTGTAACTTTATACACTTACCACATCATCTCCCACCACACCCCCCGAGATGGAGAGACCAAATACAAAAAAACCTTGATCCCAACTGGAACAGTGTAGCAATGGATCAAGTGCAGCACAAGTGTCTGTTGGCATTGTTGCCTTGGACAGTGAACCTATCCAAAAGAATACAACTGAAGTATTGAAGAAATGTTTATATTTTAATGTACAGATAGTCTTCACTTAATGACTGCTCTGTTTAGTGAACATTTGAAATTATGACAGCGTTGAAAAAGTAGCTTTGCAGCCAGTCCCCACACTTACGACTGTTGCAGCATCCCCATGGTCAAGTGATCGCGATTCGGACATTTCGCAACTGGCGGGCATTTCCAACCATTACAGCATCCCATAGTCATGTGATCACATGTGATCAAGATTCAGGTGCTTCACAGCTGGCTTCCAACAAGCAGAGTCAATGGAGAAGCCAGCAGCAAAATTGCAAGTCACGGTTACAAGATGTCTTACTTAATGACCACATTGCTTAGCAATGGAGTTGCCAGTCCCAATTGTGGTCATTAAGTGAGGACTACCTGCATAGGCTTATGCTTAATAGGGGCAAAGGGGGGAAAAAATGAAGGCAGCACGAAATCCAACCAAACCCCAATGTCTTTCAGAGATGTACCATGCTGCATTTCTCTTTAAATTATTGCAATTATTTCTGGCTTCCTAGAGCAGGGATTCTCCAACTCTGATGTACCCTGGCTGCCAAATGATACATTGATTTGCATGACACTCATTAATGAAACAAATGTTTTCATTGGGCTTACAGTGGTACAAGAAATAAATATGCATTTATTTAATAATGATATTTTAATCTAAAATAGCACAGGAAACATTGTGTTACTACAACTGCCCACTGCAGGTTTGCACAGGTAAAGCTCAGAGTGAGAAGAAACAGGGCTCCTTCCCTGCCTGCACAGGCAAAGGAGGAGCTCTATCAGGTTGCAGGGACGAAGCAGAAAGCAAAGTGAGTGGAAAAGTGCTCCCACTGCAGATTTGAAAAAAGAAAAATGGAGATGCTCCCCCAAATTGCTGGAAACCCTCCAAGTGGTCCCAACTCCCAGTATTAATGTTTCTGCTGAATATCATGATCCGAGATAATCTGTTTATTCATCAAATTTATACAGCTGCCCATCTCACGAGCACGACTCTGGATGACATACAGCAAAACAAGTAATAAAAAGACATCATAAATAACCATTAAAAAGAATTAAACATAAATATAAATAAGACCACAGGAGAGTGTTTCA
The DNA here is from genome assembly GCA_030867105.1 of Liasis olivaceus. NCBI lineage: Eukaryota > Metazoa > Chordata > Lepidosauria > Squamata > Pythonidae > Liasis > Liasis olivaceus. The sequence goes on along the minus strand of CM061349.1, from coordinate 256,076,093 downwards.
AAGACTCACACATAATACAGCCATCTCATGGGCTCCCTTATCCAAGGGATCCCCAGGCCTCCTGGAAAAACTACATTTTGAGAGTTTGAGTTTTCCAGAGGGCCAATAGGGTTGGAGCCAATCTCACCTCAGTGGGGAAGGTGTTAGCGGCAGCTTTTCCCCAAAACAAAAGTTCCAATTTTACTATTCAGTTATTAAAGGTTCTGGATCTTTCTGGGTAATGTGAAGTAGAATTAGTAGAAATACAATATCCACACAGTTGGAACACATTAACTTAAGATGCACATTTTGAAATTGCTGGTGAAAGAAAGAGGTGGATTTTTTTCTTTGAGAAGAGGATGCTATGCCAGCATCCAAGAGCTGTTGGAAAACATGAACAACTTTATTTAGATGCCAAGGATGACCCTAGGTAGCGTTACAGTACGATCTGATGGTTCAAAAAATTACTATTAAAGGAACTGAAACACATGGCATTCTAGGTAGTGATGAACTTGGACATGTATTAGGCCTGTTTGCAGGTATTCCTGGAGACTTCAACGAATATGTTTATATAGACACTGTAGAAAATCAGGTAGTTTGGAACTTCTATGTGCTGTTGCTCTGCGCCCGTGTGAGGGCAAGACAACAATTTCAACACAGTAACTTATGACAAGTCCTGTTATGTCCTGGTGAACAAATTTTACATCAATACCATCCCTGTAGAAATCAGAAGTGACCCAAACAAAAAACCCATTTTTATCACAGGAAGGTGGTTGTTAAGCTTCATTTTCAGCCACAAACAAATTGAAGAAGGTTGTGATCAAGAAGCTCTCAAGGTTTCACAATTTACTACAGGGCTCAAGCTGGTACTAATCTTGTAGGCTTTTGAGGGACCCCTGTCAGGTATGGCACAGTCTTTGGAAGGACATTCTATGGACTTTTTAGAAAATCAATGCCTTTTTGGTGGAAAGGCCTTGAAATCATTAAGCCACACCTGAAATTTGCAGCCGAGAATAGAGTCAGAGATCTAGTTGGGCTGTTTATAGTCCAGACAAGAAGCACCAACTATGAGTACTAATACCACCTTTATTGTAAGGTTACAGTAACAGAACCTTGCAAGTCTGAAAGTATCTCTCCCCTCCCTTACTTTTACTCTCCTGAAAACTAAAGAGGGTCCCTTCTGGGATACTTTCACCACCCCCACCCCTCCTTTGGACTCAGGTTTCATTTATCAGACCACTATCTGGGCTACGGCTATTCCTCCTGTCTCCCAAGGTCATTCTCATATACCGTTACAGCAGCTGGGCCATGTAGAAACCTTGCTGACATCCAATGCCAGATACCCTATTGATTGAATGGGAATGAAGATTTACAGCTGTCTGGCAGGCAATCTTGTGGGTAATCAAGAAAACCTATTTAAGTTTGTGTGATCAGAAAAAGTTATTTCTAAGACAGCTGCCCGAACAACTAGGGATCAGGTTTATGGAGAATATAACATTTCACAGCTATTATGGGAGAAACCCTTTCAATTTCCAGCACTGCAGTGTCAATTTTTGTGCAGTGTACTGTGATGGCAAACAAATCCCTGCAAAGCTTCTTCAACCTGATTATGAGCAGGGCCTTTTTGTGAGAGAATACATGCATATGGTACAAATGTCAGGTAAAGATATAAAAGACAGATTGCTGTCAATTTGCTGATCGGGAACAGTGACTTAGAATTGAAGTTGGGCTTGCCCACCCCCTCCCCAATACAGTCAACATGACTCTCTGTGCAGTCTTTGAAAATCTTATTGAAATGAGCAATGAAAATACCTCCATACATGGATATACAGTATACTTTTTTTTTTCACAAATTGAGCCAGGCACACAACACTGTAATATTCCCATCTCATCATACTGCAGTTGTCCTTGTTCTCCAGCATATCCATGCGTAGACATAATTTGGTATGTGTACTCCTCTTTCTTGACAACATTTCAAAATCACAAATGATGTATCTCACAACTACTTCAGGTTCAGGCAATGGATTCAGGAAACATAAATGCCCTTCCATAATTAAATCTTTTAGCACTGCTGACATTTTTCCGTTAGATATTTTTTTCAGGGCCTAAGATAGGGGCCTCACATGTATGTCATATCGTACTTATCCTTATAAACAGTTTTCCCTTCCAAGGCCAATAATGTGTGTCCTTGGAGACAGGACTTAGAGCAGCAAAATAATTTGCACTTACCACATTTTGTCTTCTCCACAACTGCTTTGTGACACTCTTGCTTCAGACATGCAGAACAATGATATTGGCAGCCATAGATAAATTTATGGTGATAGGTGGTATGACAGAATTCACAGAAATAGTGTTTACCCAGGATGCCCTTGATGTTTTTGATCCTGTAGCAATTATTATTATCAAAAGTTCTTCTTACTGAAGACTACCAGCGACAAAATCACTTTTACCCCCTAAAATAAAACGTTGGCAGTTATACCAGGATGTTTTTCAAAAGCATGTACAGTATCTGTGAAAAATCAGCCATCTTTTATGTGGCTATACCCAGCCTATAGCGGAGATCTCTAGTTCTAGTAATGATTTCCTATTTTATAAATAGCCTGTGATCTACGAAATACAGCAGAGAACCTGCAAAACACAGAAATTCACTGTCGACATTGAAATTGACTAGTTGGCTTTTCTTGTGCGCACGTACGCACGCGCTCTCTCTCTCTCTCTCTCTCTCTTTACTTTTCATTGCTGGTTGGAGGGGTATATGTGTGTTTCCAATTAAACTTTGCAAAAATATGTCTTTAACTTTCAAAAAAAGGCAAAAAGTAGGCTTATCTTTAAAAGTTCCTTTTTCTGTCATATCAGGTGCTGATTTTAAAAACTCAGTACAAATAAAACTTCATTAGGGGTTTATTTCAAAAGCATTCAAAGTGGGGGTTGCTTCAAAATAGAGGTTCAATGCAGGCAAGGCCTAGCATTACCTGAGGTCAATACCATCAAGGCAAACAGCCTTTCCTGATAGGATGAGGTAACATGTTACATCCAGTGGATCCAGTAGGGTCTCTCACCTGGTGACATCTGTACCGTGCTGGCTTTTCTTTGTTTACTTTGATCATGTCACTGACTAAAACTGCTGATAAGCCCCCATTACAAGTTCATATACACTATAACTACTTATATCCAAGTGACTTTCTTTACTGTCAAGCTTTGCAGGCTATTGATATAACCAATAATATCAGCAGGGTTTTCTAAATATAGAAGAAGTGCTTCACTATTGGTATTTAGCAACATCCATTGGCCATCATGGAGGAACACTGCCTTTTGTGTGCTACTCTCCTTCTGAACCTCTCAAGGAAACACTCCTGCTAGGGAATGCAGTGAAACAGAAAAAATATTTTGTTTTGAGGCTGCAACCTTGAAATGACTTGAGTATTTCAGCCATAGGAAACAATGGGAACTGAGAACCAATTGCTACTCCCTGTAAGAGAGGGTGGGGTAGGAGTTCATGCTGAGCAGTTTAATGTAAAACCTGTTATTTAAAAAGCATTGCCTTCTTCTCAGATAGCAGTCTTCTTAGTTTCTTTAATAAACCCCCCACACTGACACCCAACATGCGTAGCAAGATGAAGGCACAGATTTGGCATGGTTTTTGTTTTAATGAAGCCTGCTTTCTCTTCCTTTTTGCTCTTTGCTAGCTGCTGTCTACAAAAAAGGGGACATTGCTGGTCCATTGTAACTGCATGAATAATACTGACATTCCCAAAACCAAGACGCAAGAGTATTCACAAAACGTACACATATATTCCAAAGCTCAACAAATCAACCAAACCAACACAGAATCACTGCATTTTTAAATGGCCCCGAAGGTCAACATCAACTGGACACAAAGGCATGCAGGGGCACGTGCACACCAAAGCTTAACAAATAAACCAACCTGTAACGATCTGTCACCTCCGATTCCCAACGAAAGAAACTCTCTGTGAAACTGATACGGATTCAAAGAAAAGTTCATTTATTTTATTTTATTTATTTATTTATTTAGTGGACTTGTCCCCACCTATCTCCCCACAATGAGGGACTCTGGGCAGCTTACATTCTTATTGAGAAGTAGTGTACAGGTCCAAAGCATTGTTAAGACCCACGCACACCAAAAAGTTACTTTTACCCCCTTTCTAAGTATACCTCCCCTTGCCAGCTTTTCCAGTCCTTTTCTCCGTCACCCGTTGGTATGACCTTGAGCATTATTGAGAATCCGATAACAGCCCATCTGCTGCTAACGGCTCCTTCCCGGCATGGTGCCCCCCCTTCTCTATCTACAATGGCAGAAACAAAGCAAGCTAGCTAGCAAGGCTAATTGATTGCGAGGATTCTGACCCAACCTCTGCATCATTAGTTCTCTGTGTAGGAAGCACAGTAGGGCATGTAGACACACTCCTTTGCATTATCTACCTGCAAAATAAAGCAGAGCACAATGAACAAGCCACCCACCCCTCAACCATTTAAAAAAAATTAGCAGAAGTTTATCTGGCTGGCTGGCATGCAGGTACAAATACGCCGCCGCCGCCTCCTCCTCCTCCTCCTCCTCCTCCTCCTCCTCCTCGTGCTTAACTGCTTAACTCTTCTCAATACCTCACTCTCCCTTCACTCCAGCTAAACTAGCAGTGATATAACTGATTCCTTCTCCTATACTGGCTTTACTGAAAACAGTTTGAAAAGAAACATCACAACCAGAAAATACAAAGCCACGACCTCAGTGCCTGAAATATTCAGAATATTTAAATTGAAACTGCTCAGAACAGCCAAGTTTCTTTCAGGCTTGAAATAAATCTAAAAACAAAAAAAAAAAGCCCCTCGGTTTATCAGTTTTAAAGTTAGAATGATTGGTGGTCAGAATGTTTTGTATATTCCTACCTTCATCCAAATGCCAGACAATTTACCATCTGCAGCCAAACCGCTAATGAAGTGTTGGCATAACAGCAAAGCAATGAAAAGTTTGGTAACATAGCCAACATCCAGAAAGGCCCAAGAGTTGCCTCTTAACCTCTTCTGGTATGAATGGACAATGTTTCCCAACAGTGTTTGTAGCTGTTAGAATTTCAGTTAATTATTGCTTATTAAAGTTTGTTAACTATTGACCATGCTTTTCCAAAGAGCTTTGTAATAATCCAGAGAAGGAGACGGAGCTTTTTAAACCAACTCTTGATCTGTTGAGAGTATTTTAAGGCATTTAGCTTCCCTTTTTCTGTTCAAGAGCAGGCTGGTTATTGCAGACAATATTGTGGGTGGCTGCGAATGCCAGTTGCAATATTTTATGCTTTAACAATTTATGAAGCTCTTTAAAGAGCTGTTCGTTTAAGGAGTTTGTCGTGCCGTGTTTCTGAAGTGTCTTTGTTTTACAAGAGTGATGTTCATGTGATGGGTTGGTTGATCCTTGCTAGAGGACTGCCAGCCAGTTGACTGTACAATGGCAGAACAGTGATCTGGTGCCAGTCATGGGTTGGTTGGATGGATGCTAAATAGAGGAATGGTGAAAGCCTTTAGCAGTCTTAGAAGCCAATGAATAGAGAACTCGAGTGGAGCCTAGGGATTACATTCTATCTGTGTCATTTTCTTATTGTTCTTTGGGTAACTCTCTTTTGGTAATTCAGAAATGAGAATAGTATCTGCACAACTGATTAATTTAGCAGCCTATCTCACTGGGCCATTCTGAGATTGAACAGAAGAAAAATTGTGACGCATGCTGCAATGTAAATCTTTTATAAATATGGATGGTAATAAAAACTACCGAAGCATGTAGGATATGCCCATAATTCTGAGAAAACTGTTGCCTATCAGTGTAGGCTGCTTTTCCTTTCTCTCAATTCCACTACTATTGATGATATCTTCTCATTAGGTGCTGTCAGGCTCTGAAAATCAGCCTAGCTCCACCTTGTAACATGACCAATGGATGGGCTTAGAGTGAGATAGCTTCCTATCTTTTAAACTGAGCACTAGTCAGTTGCAGTATGAAATAACAGATATTTGTGAGATTGGCTTAAACCATAGTTATAAACTAGAAGCTTGTTTATGCAAATATTCATATTTTTTTCAGTAGTGGTTATCTTCATTTCTTCCTAGTTGCTGCTCGTTCATCATCATGTGGGATTGACAGCATAGATTATTTAACTCTGTCAAGACTCACACAGTGAATAGATGAGACCCCCAACACTATATCTGTCTTTGATGATAACTTTGAACACTTTCAGAATAGGTACTGAAAATCTCACACATACATATGCACATACATATATAGGCTGAAAATATAGGCAGACAACATGCTATTACAGTGTTTCTCAACCTCAGCCTCTTTAAGATGTGTGGACTTCAACTCCCAGAATTCCCCATGCTGGCTGGGGAATTCTGGGAGTTGAAGTCCACACATCTTCAAGTTGTTGAAGTTGAGAACCACCGCCCTATTACAAAATTTCTACCGTTAAATAGGTAGCGTCACTCACATGATCATATCTGTCACTTCAGGACTTGGTTTGATGAAACATATTACTCTCTAAGACACTTCTAGAAACAGTGCAAGAGCTAAAATAATCAGCAGTAAGTTATTGCCTATACACAATAGTGAGTTTGTACTCTGCAAGAATAGGTACCCAATTTTTGCCAAATCTGCTAACTGCTGCAGTCCTCTGCATGCATACCTAACACTGTCCCAGAAGTTCATCTAGCTCAGAATTAGCTAGATTTCAGGTAGGTTCCCCTCCACCCTTTCAAATAATTCCATGTGCCAAGCCCAGGCTATTCTATGCTCACAGCGTTGAGTGAAATCAAAGACTTTTTCCTGTTTTCTTCATCCAATTAGTCTGTGCAATATGAAGCTCTCAATGTAGACAGAGTTCATCCTGAATACATATACAGTGGTACCTCGGGTTACGAACGCTTCTGTTCACGACCAATTCGGGTCACGAACGACACCGTCCGCAAAATTTTGCTTCCGTTCGCGAACTCTGCATCGGGTGACAAACAGGATCCGCGGCCATTTTCCCTGCCGTGACACACGGTCGGAGCTTCCTGTAGGCGAGATCGCGGTAGCAAACAGATGTCCTGTGAAGCTTTTTGGTGTGCTTGTTAGCATGGCTCAAAAGAAAGTGCAGAGCAAGCATGGCAAGAATAAAATAACCATTGAATTGAAGAAGGAAATTGTAGAAAAGCACGATCGTGGTATTCGTGTGACTGATCTGGGCTCGGAGTACAAGATGGTGAAGTCGACAATCTCAACTATTTTGAAGAATAAAGATGCCATCAAAGGAGCTGATCTGGCAAAAGGAGTAACAATGTTAACCAAGCAGAGGACACAAGTGCTGGAAGAGGTGGAAAAACTTTTGTTAGTGTGGCTGAATGAGAAACAGCTGGCAGGTGATAGCGTGAGTGAAGCTATGATCTATGAAAAAGCCAGGAAATTGCACAGTGATTTACTGCAAAAAAAAAAACCCTCTACAAGCACAGCAAGTGAAGAATTTAAAGCCAGCAGAGGCTGGTTTGATAAATTCCGCAAGAGAAGTGGCATCCACAGTGTGACAAGACGTGGTGAGGCTTCCGGTTCTGACAAGGCTGCTGCAGAAGCCTACAAGAAAGAATTTGAGGAATTCATGAAGGCGGAAGGATACGTCACTCAGCAAGTGTTCAACTGCGATGAAACAGGGCTCTTCTGGAAGAAGATGCCAAACAGAACCTATATCACGCAGGAGGAAAAGGCACTGCCAGGGCACAAGCCCATGAAGGACAGATTGACCCTTTTGCTGTGTGCGAACGCAAGCGGTGAGCTGAAGATTAAGCCACTACTGGTGTACCATTCCCAGACCCCTCATGCATTCAAGGAACACAATGTGAACAAGGCCAGACTGCCTGTCATGTGGAGGGCCAATGCGAGAGCTTGGGTCACAAGGCAATTGTTCATGGAATGGCTGCACGAAGTGTTTGCACCCACCATTAAAAAATATCTTTCTGACAACCAACTGCCTGAAAGGTGCCTTCTTCTGATGGACAATGCCCCGGCACACCCTCCAGCCTTGGTGGATGATATGGACGCTGAGTATGACTTCATAAAGGTCAAGTTCCTCCCCACCAACACGACACCTCTTCTGCAGCCTATGGACCAGCAAGTGATCTGCAACTTTAAGAAGCTGTACACAAAGGCGCTCTTCACCAGGTGTTTCAATGTCACTGAAGAAACATCCTTGACTCTGAAAGAATTCTGGAAGAAACATTTTAATGTCCTCCACTGCATCAGCCTCATTGACAAAGCCTGGGAAGATGTCACCTACCGGACCTTAAACTCAGCCTGGAGGAAACTGTGGCCAGAATGTGTCACTGAACGTGACTTTGAATGGTCTGATGCAGAGGTAGTGGAGGAGATTGTGTCCATGTGCAAGAGTATGAGTCTGGATGTCGATGGTGCAGACATAGAGGAGCTTGTTGAGGACCATAAGGAGAAGCTGACCACGGAAGAACTTGCTGAACTACAGAGTGAGCAGCAGAAAGCGCTTGGTGAGGAGCATTCCACTGAGGAAGAGGAAGACAGGGAGGAGGTGAGCAGTGATGTGATTAAATCCATTACGGAAAAATGGAATGAGTGCCAGGATTTCTTTGAGAAGCACCACCCCAACATAACTGTAACGAACAGAGTGTTGAATCTGATGAACGATAACGTGGTCTCTCATTTCCAGAGGGTTATGCAGCGCAGGAAAAAACAACTGACATTAGACAGATTTTTCCCCAGAACTGAGCCTGCAACTAAGAGGCAAAGAAGAGAGGAAACCCCTGAAGGAGATCTCCCTGAAGTCCTTTTGGAGGGGGACTCTCCCTCCAAACAATAACCACCTCCCCACCCGCCTTCCTGTCCTCCACGCCAGAAGTTGCCTCGAGCAAGGTTAGCATTCTCTCTCTTCGTACTGTACTGTACTGTACTGTACTTTGTGTCATATTTTTGTGGTTTTAAAAAAAAATACATATGGTTCAGAACGGATTAACCGTATTTACGTTGAACCTTATGGGAAAATTTGATTCAGGTCGCGACCAAATTCGTAGGGGTCAGAACGGATTAACCGTATTTACATTGAACCTTATGGGAAAATTTGATTCGGGTCGCGACCAATTCGGGTCACGACCAGAGTCGCGGAACGAATTAAGTTCGTGAACTGAGGTACCACTGTAATTGTGACCGTTGTCTTGAAAAAAATATTTTTAACCCTGATATTTGTATTTAAAAAGAATGACAAAAATCCATATATTCCATAAGTAGAATTTATTATAAACAAACTGGTTACACATTGTATTTTTAAAAATTATTTACAAATTATTTATTTGTTTAGAGACTTATCTGACTGCCAATCTTATGTGCCTTAACTCTGGGTGGCTCATAGCAACAGCGGTAAGAACATAAAGCGACAATAAAAACCAACATCCTAAAAAAAGAAAACCCACCTCCTGTTGCCCTAAAATAACAGTCCCCAATACATAAAACACACGATCATTGGGCTCCAGCTTCACCCTATCCCAACACAAGCAAATTCAAACATAGTCTTTTTGTTTTCTCTCAGTTTATGTTTGAGCATCTATTTACAATAGGAAATCTTTTTCTAGAAAAATACTAGGCAAAATGCTGAGCAAACAGTAAAATCCTGAATAGCATCCAGGGCAAAGGCATTGGCATGCCACTTTCATATTGTTGCCAAGAAAATGACCTGAATGTATGCAAAAAGTCAGGCTTATAATAACTTTTGCCTTCTGTCAATGAGAACCATGATGGCTGAGCTACATTTGTATTTTCTAATCTATCTTTGTTCTAACCCTCGAAAGGAAAATATTCAAAATAGCTGTAGAATTTGATTGGAGGCCTGAAAAACATAATGTGCTAACAGAAATGACATAGACTATAAGAAAACAGAACCTTTTTTTCTCCACTTAGGCGGACAGAGGAGAAAATGGCTCTTGCCTCTCTCAATAGTTTCCCTTTCAATGAGTTGAGTTTTTGCTTTGGTTTTTGAAAGGGAGGGTAAAGGAAAATTAAACTGAAGAAAACTGGAGGTAAATGAACATTGGTGCAATGAAAATCACAGTACTTGGGGGATAAACTAATGGCACCCATATTTTTTGCAATTTCATTGTTGTGCAGATGGGAAGTCTGTGGAGAAAAATAGTAAGTACTGTATACATAAATTATTGTAAGCAAATGCAATATGAAATAGCTTTAAATAAACAAAAAGCTATATCCTTTCTGGATTTTCAAGTGGAACATGTGGTATTTTATCCTGGTTTATACTGTATCTTGCTTTGCCATTATTTTATAAGGAAAAATGGTTTAAAGCATCAATTAATTGCAATATTTTGAAATAGTAATTATTTATTTACATGGATTTAAAAATACCCAGGTCCAGACAACTCTTAATTAAAAAACTAAATAGCCTAACCATGTTTATACTGAATTTCTACCAGAGCCTATGAGATGTATTTCCTGTTAAATATAAGGATTGCTATGCAAAGTTATAATCCTGAATTTATTTTCTCTGGATTGGAACCAAACTTGGTTTGTGTTGTAAAATGCAGCTAGCCATGATGACACCAAAATGTGTCATAATATCATAATGCAAGCTTTGCCCTTTCATATGTGTGCTGCAAAGTTTCACACAGGTACATAAGGTATGGAATTTGTCACATCACAGTTCATATTTTATCCAACCAAGAAAGGCCATATCACAAAAGAAGAACAGCGGTGGATGAAAAGCAGTGGACCCATTCTCCCACATTTCTATGGACGACCAAAAATACACAAGCCCGACATACAGTACCTCTCTGACCAATTGTATCTTTATCAGGGACCCCAACATACAACATAGTGAAAGAACTGACAAAAAAGCTTGGACATCTTACAGAGAGGAGCGAATATTCCATCAACTCCGCACTACAGTGCCTCCAGAAAATCAAAGATGTACACATAGATGAAGATGAAATTATGGTCTCATTTGATGTCACATCACTCTTTACATGCATAAACCCAGAACTAGCGAAAGAATCCATGTCAGCAGTATTACACAACACACCCGACTTAACCAAATACACCAAGATCGAAATACCCAGAATCATGGACCTCATCAACCTCTGCCTCACTACCTATTTTCAGTTTGATGGACAAATATACCAACAAATCAGAGGCACACCCATGGGTTCACCACTCTCAGGAGGCATAGCAGAGATTGTAATGCAACATCTAGAAACTACAGCACTTCCATACATACAACCAAAAGTATGGATCTGGTATGTAGATGACACCTTTGTTATAATAAAAAAGGAACAATCAGAGAAGACACATGAAACTATCAACAATATCTTCAAAGGAATACAATTCACCAGAAAGGAAGAAATCAACAACATGCTACCCTTCCTGGATATCCTCATCAGCAGAGGAAATAACAGCAAATTAGAAACTCAGGTCTATTGGAAAACAACCCACACTAACCAAGTACTCCATTACCAAAGTAACAACCCAACCTCCCACAAGAGGAGCTGTGTAAGAATATTATTCAAATGAGCGCAAACGCACTGCAGCAACCCAGAACAGCAGAAAAGGAAACAGACCACCTATACAACATCTTCCAACAAAATGGATATCCACGCAACTTTATCAAAAAGTGCCTGACCACCCAAACTACTACAACACAACCAACACAAGCTATGAAAAGGATGTCTCAGAAACAACCAACAGACCATTACAACCACATGGCATCTCTGTAGCACACAAACCAACTAAAGCCCTCCAAAACATCTTAAATAGACCAAAGGACCCAGTAGCTCAAGAAGAAAAAACAGGAGTCATCTACAACATACAGTGCAAGGACTGTTACAACCACTTTGTAGGACAGACAGGCAGAAGGCTAGCAGAGCGTATCCATGAACACCAACTAGCAGTCAGAAGACATGATGAAACCTCCTTAATCTCACAACATATGGACAGACTTAACCATAGTTTCAGCTGGAAAACTGTTGGCATCTTAGACCAAGCTAAATTCAAAAATGTGAGGGAATTCCTGGAAGCTTGGTATTCAGACAAGGCAGCCATCAACAGGCACATAAACAACATCTACACAGTATTCAAAAGAAACAATAAAAAGGAGACAAAAGACTAGAACATCTCCTCACCAGCAATCATCACCCAGATAAGCAGAGATTAACACCAAGATTATCACCAGACATAAAATCAAGCAGTAAACAATACCCTAGTCAAGGAACTACTAGAAAAGAAAAAAACAAAAACAAAAAAACCCACCCCCACCAACACTGGCAGGACAAGCCACTGTACAGAAACAGAAAGCAAACCCCACCCCATTCTAGGACTGAACGAAACGTTTGCAGGAAAACAACCAAACTCAGAGAACCCCAAAGACTCCACAGTTCAGCCCTGAGCTACATACAGTATATTCTCTTCTATTGGTATCATATTTTGTCATTTGCCCTCCTTTGCTCCATTCCTGTAGATGCCCATGACTGTAAATCTATAATATTAAGCATATGTGTCCTGACCTAACTTTTATTAACTTAATCTAGAATAGAACTCATAGCTTAAAATTGTTTCCATAAGTGTTATCTTAAGTAATAGAATAATGACAAAGGCTGATATACTGTAAGCAGTTTATACATTTATTCTTTAAACTTTGGATAAATTATAATTTTATGGTAGCCTATTAAAGCTTGGTACATAATAGTATTTTAGGGGAACCACATAATCCATGTGATATCTGAAAATGCAAATAATCTGCAGGCTCTAATGATGAAAGTCAAGGAGAACACTGAAAAAAATGGGTGTAAGATTTAGTATAAAGAAGACCAAACTAATGACAACAGCTACAGAACTGACAATGAAGATATTGAAGTGGTAGATAGCTTCTGCCCTTCAGGACAACTACCAATAGTAAAGGAATCTGCTGTGAAGAAGTACACTGCAATCTAGCACTTGGTAGAGTAGCCGTGAAAGTCTTGAAAAAGATATTCAGGTGCTGTGATGTGTCTATTACCTACAAAGATCAGATCAGCACAGGCAATAGTTTTCACTGTGACACACTATGGAAGTGAAAGTTGGAAGAAGCAGGATAGAAAGAACACTGACACTTTCAAACTTTGGTGTTGGAGAAGTGTCCTGAGAATACCATGGAAGAAAACGAACAAATGGATCATCAAACAAATCAACCCATAGCTCTTACTTGAGGCACAAATCACCAGGCTCAAATTACCATACTTTGGCTACATTATACAAAGACTTAACTCTCTGGGTCTAAGTCTATAATACTGGGAAAGGTGGAAGGAAAAAGAAGAAGAAGATGACCAGCAGCAAGCTGGATCGACTCAATTATAGCAGCAATGGGTACACTGTTGGAAGACCTCAATAAAACCTGCTGGTCTGAAAGTTCTCAATCTTAAAAAAAAGAAGAGGAAGAAGAAGAGGAAGAAGACAGCCAAGGGAAAACAAATTAAATCCAAAGTGATTAAGAGATGAGCCTCAGTTGAATTTGAACTCCATATAGGCAACATTAGTGGCTATAAGTACAATGGAATCTCACAACTCCCAGCCGATTGCAAGCCAACTGCAAAAAACACAGTTCCTGCTGTCCGCTCACAAAAAAACAGCTGTACAGAGTACATATGGGTAATCTTGCAATCTCTCCTTGCTCCAGAGAGATTTTGGCAGCCCAGATCTCATATTCAAGCACTGTTTTCGGCTGCAGTGTGTTCCTCTATTCTAGAGGAACGTCAGTTTGGCATGGTGGTTCATCGGAAATGTCTCTCACCATCATAGGAAGTTTCAAGAGCTAAAGCTCTTTTAAAATGGTGGAAGAAGTTCCTCAGCTGCTTGTGTTAGTAAGGTAAGCCTACTACCCAAACACTTTAGCCTATTATACAATTTGTGCAGATTCACACTGTAAGTAATGTCTACAGATGAGGATGAACATGTGAAGGGACTTGTAGATTTTGGAATTGTATATGTAAGTTGGGGAAAATTAGATGTGTTATATGTTCTTTTCCTCCTAGAAACCTGCAAGTATTTTCTAACATGCTATAGTACTTAACTTTTTTAAAAAAACTTCACAACCCAACTTGACATAACGTAAACTGTTTGTTTATTATATTGGAAATGTTAGAATTCAAAAAATGTTGATGTCATGGGGGGGCATTAGGTCTACTCTCAGATAGGGTTTCCATTAGTAGTTCTCTCTTTAAATGGAGAAACATGCAGTCCTCTGTGGAAGTATCCTTGTGACAAATGTAACCAATTTTTACATCCATTTGCATTTTTCAAATTTAATATTTGTAGTTTCCCCTATTGTTGTTTTGTTAAAAGAGAAATATCATGGCAAATACATTTTTTTCTCTTAAGGCACATTTTCTATGGCTTGTGCAAAAATATTACCAAGCACCTGGCAGGAAATAGAGTCAGACTATTAGGAAACTTTGCTGAGAGGAATTCATTCTGCAGCATGTATGAGAGAAATTATTATGTAACCTCAAGAAAAACTTACCCAGAACAAAGAGAACATTTTGAAATGCACTGAGCATCCAAATCCACTGAGTATTCTTCAAAAAAAAGCCCCCTTTTTTTATTCTATTAAACTTGGTTTCTCTTGCTGATGTTTTCCCTTATTTTGTTTTTGCTCTGGATTTTTGAACGACAACTTCCTTCATCCATAGCTGGCATAGCCAATGTTCATGGTGTTGGAAGTTCAAGGTTAAAATATGTGGAGGACACCAGGTTTGGGAAGGCTGTCATTTAAGAATGAAGAGCTCTGTGTTTCAATCTGGTGAATTAGCCTCTTGGTGGCTATGTTCACAGAACATTTCTACTAGATTATTGAATTAACCCACTAAGTCACAAAAAACTAACCAAGAGTAACACTAACCAAGGTAAGCAAGATAACTAAATACAGTGGTACCTCAAGATACGAACGCCCCACCTTACGAAAATTTCGAGATACGACCAGCTCCGGCCGCAAAAATTTACCTCAACATGCGAACTCCGCCTCAAGCTATGAACCGGATCCGCGGCCATTTGCCCTGCTGCCACGTGGTTGCGGCTTCCTGTGGGCGAGATCGCGGTAGCAAGGAGGCGTTCGGTGAGGCTTGTGGTGTGTTTTGTGGCGTTTGGAAGGTTTTTGGTGTGCTTGTCAGCATGGCTCCAAAGAAAATGCAGAGCCGTATGTATTTACATTGTGTAAGATCTTGCCCCGTTCATCAAGAGAAACTCCCGTGACACGTGTAGTTCACAAAAGAGGTTTACTCAAGCGTAACACAACAGTTACAAGCAAAGCCAGGACTGGCTTGGTACAATACATTGGTTCCTTTATACCTCCCCCCTTCCCACGGTTTCGCCCCGCAATCACGTTACAGGCTGCGGATTATCAGCGCCCCAATGATCCCCCTTAATTGTCCAGATGGCAAGTTCAGCCTGAGTCCCATTGTTCTTTAATTGTTGTTAGCCCTTGGCGTGGTCATTGCTTTCCTTGGGCTTTTGTCGTGCACACAGCCGGGAGTGGGAGCATTCCTGCGCGCGTGCGCGCTGATTGCTCTTAATTCCGCGGCTCTTTCCTTTGTCCATAGCCCTTGGCATGGTCATTGCTTTCCTTGGGCTTCTGTCGCGCACACAGCCGGGAGCGGGAGCTTTCCCTCGCGCACGCACGCTGGTTGCTCTTCCTCAATTCCGCGGCTCTTTCCTTTGTCCATAGCCCTTGGCGTGGTCATTGCTTTCCTTGGGCTTCTGTCGCGCACACAGCCGGGAGCGGGAGCTTTCCCTCGCGCACGCACGCTGATTGCTCTTCCTCAATTCCGCGGCTCTTTCCTTTGTCCATAGCGCCCGTGGCCCTCTGGCGTTAACAGATTAGTGAAGAGGCGCCAGGTGGCCCTTTCATTAGCACTTCCTCTTTCTGCGCTAGCGCTCGAGCGGTGAAACTGACTAAAGCGCGCCTGGGGAATTTCCTAGCCGTGCAACGCTGGCTGACACATTGAACCTTATGGGGAAATTTGCCTCGTGGAGTGACCAAATTCGGAGGGCGGATTAGCCATATTTACACTGAACCTTATGGGGAAATTTGCCTCGTGGTGCGACCAAATTCGGAGGGCGGAACGGATTAACCGTATTTACATTGAACCCTATGGGAAAATTTGCTTCAGGATGCAACCAATTCGACTTGCGATCAGAGTCACGGAACGGATTAAATTCGTATCTTGAGGTACCACTGTATTATCAGGTTCATAAATATTCAGTTATAATTAACATAGTGAATTTTCTTCACTATGAATGCTCAATTTTCAGCTGTTACCAGGATAATATAAATATTTATATTGAAATATACATTGTTTTAAGGATTCTTCATAAAAACAAAACCTATTTAAAAAGAACTGTAGAATATGCTCAAGCCATGATTAAGCATTTTTAAATTGTATGAATTAATCAAAGAGATTTAGCTTCTTACCTCTTGGTTTGAAATAAATGAAAAATCTGAATGTTTACTAGAAGGTTGAGGTTGCTTCCTGCCATTTCTTCAAAAGTTGTCTGGATGCATGGTAGCTCTTACTTAGACATGCAACTCAAATTGTAACTATGTCCTCCGTTTTCAAGAGAGCCCATGTGGTTTGGCGGGTAGGATGTTGGACCAGGATCAGGGAGACCCAGGTCTTAGTCTACCCTCAGCCACTTGAACTCTCTCAGCTCAATCTACCAAACAGAAGAAAACAGGAGGAGGGAATATAGTGCAGGCTCCTGACTGAAAGGGGGGATATGAACAGGGAACCAGTATATCAGAGGTCCTCTGTAAAAATTGGTCATTTTCGCAGATACCATTTCCAGGGGTATCTAAAGGGAAAGAGAAGGCTGTGGGAACCGTTCTCTGCTCTTTCAAAAACTGTGTTTTTGTTTTTTCCCTGCTCCATCTGCTCTGGAGAATGTTCCAAAACTCAGAATGTATTTAAAGGGCATCTGAAAGGAGGGGAATTATTCTTTCTCCATTCCACGAGTAGCAAGTTTTAATTGGAGATTCTAATATTTGCCACAGGCAGTCACGCTTTTAATACTGATCATTATGTTGTGATAATCAGCTTCTCTTATCTGGCTACCCTATCTGGTTGCAGTGGCTGACTATTTTAGACTTTAAAGTACATGGTAGTGATTTATCTTGGATGGAACTACAGCATATAAAGCTCTCCATTTAACTATGTTTTCTACGTTGAGCGTTTGCTTAAGTTTTTCAATACCCTACTACGGTACGTCACAACAAATAAAATGGTTCTTCAAAGATCTGAGATGAGAAGTTGTTCAAAAGCCAGAATGCCATGTCCATGTGTCGCTTGTCTTTATGTTGTTCCTTTCCATTTCTTATCAGAAAGGAAACAAATGTGAAAAATATTATTTCCTTCATTACCGAGCAGTTCTAAAAAATCTTATTAGCTCATTAAAAAAAAAAAATCCAGGGAAATATCTGGAAACTCTTTGAAGTCCCTTTGTGCCCTGTCTGTGCTTCTAAAGCTCAGACATAACATAGACAAAGAGCTCTTTAATGCAGAAAAGGCTGGGGAAGAGGAAAGGGGATAGCAAGGAGAATTATGATTTTAAATTAGTTTCTGCTACAGTATCTGCCATGAGCAAAGAAAAAGATTTATTCTGCTAGCTTCTAGTATCTTTTTTTGGGGGGGAGGGCAGTTATTCAGTATCTTACCATACTATGTTTTATACATACTCAAATATCAGTATGATGGGGAGGGAGAGGAGACCTCACCTCACTCATGGTTGGGCACACTACAGCAATTGTGTAAATGAATAGACAACACAAAGTGTGGCAATATGGACAAGAAGTATTCATCGGGTAAAGACCATAACCACAAAATAAATATCGAACCATTTGTTTTTGTGCTTGATAGAGCTGTTCTATAGATACGATAGTTTTAAATGATGAAAAGATATCCATCATTTGTTGGACATTCCTTATGATTTCATTTACTTATGGACAAGAGAAAAATCTTGCTTTTTCTTTTTTCTTTTTTTTTTAGTACCATGAAATTAACATAAACAAGCCAAACACCTTCCCACGTTGTGTTGTATTTTGCTTTGTGAAGTGGCTTGTTAGGTTTTATGTGAACGATTCATTTATTGGAATCAAGATTCTAATAATGTATATTGCTACAAATTTTTATTTTAGTATGCCATCTCCTTCCTGCAGTTGTGAATCGTCCAGAGAGCTTCTTTAAATGGGCGGTATAAAAATACTGTGCATAAACAGATTTGCATGCTTCGATCTGCAGTTGAATTTCCTGGTTTCATCTTGTTTCTTTTATATCTGTTCCTAATTCCAAGAAGAGATTAACCTGTTTCTCTGGTTTAAAAATATTAACTGCCAACAGAATTGAAAACTCTTATTGTGAGGTTTTTTTCTTTTTAATTTAAAAAGGCAAAATTCCTTACCAGAGATAATCCTTTATTCATTTGATACTGCAATTGGTATATTTTACATGGAACATTAGGTGCTGTGGATAAACATCAGAAGACATGGAGTTAATATTCCGATTTTGTGTTGATTACATTTATTTCATTCTCTTTTCATTTGTTTAGCTTCAGTTTCCAGAGGGTCACTCCTTTTGAAGCTATTGTTCCTCCCAGGATCCAACTGTATTCAGAATTTTATTTGTATTTTATGATATATTTCTCTTCAACAAAGCTTACTTAATTCCTCTTACCTTATTCTGGTTTTGAAATACAAAAGAAAATTTGAGCAGAGTAACATGGGTAGAATCTTCTTGTTAACTGTTACTGCTACTAACATATCCTGGACAGAGAACTCCGTATTTCCAAGCATCTTAAGAAAACATAACTGTAGTCACTGTTATAAACAGCTAAGACTTTCAGAATCCTGATATATTGCTGTAGTAACTAATTGCTAGAAAGGAGGAATTAGGTAAGATAATTATGCAAGGAAAGAAAGGTTTTGTATTTTCTAAGATCGTTAGAAAATCTTAGACCAAAGATTTTACCCAGCTGACCTGCTCTGTAGGGCAGCCCGTTGCAACACATAACTGCAATACCCCTTTCTAGCGTGTGTTCTTCAGCACTAGTAGTCCTAGAATTAAAAGTGTAAGAAGAGCCCCACTTGATCAGGTCAGAGGCCTATCTACAAATTTGGTGGCCGTCCATATGCTTCTGGGAAGCTCACAAACAGGATGTGGTAATAGGTCTGTTCCACTGTTTCCTCTTCACAACTGATATATAAGACATTCTGTAGGGCATCTATGACCACCATGATGAGTAGCTTCTTATGAGATTATAATCTATAATTATGTGTAATTCCACTTTAAAACCAAATGGATGGCCCTCTCTACAGCCAGTAAAAAGTTAATGGAATGAATGTGAAGAACTAATCTCTTTTGTCTCTCTTCAAACTCCCACAGGTGAACTTCATTAGATAACTCTGAGTTCTATATTCACCATATTGTGCATAATTGTATAAATTTGTCCTGTCTCTCTTTATTCCTTTGTTTTCCCTACCATAGGGGTAGGGAACCTCTGGTCTTTCAAATTTGATGAACTATGAACCCCAGCAACTTCCCCAAAGGCCATCCTGTCAGGGGCAGGTAAAAGTTGTAGTTCAACAACAATTGGAGAGTCAGGTTTTCCATCCTTGTTCTACATTAAATATAAAAACCCAAAGGGCAAAATCAGTACAGTATCTTCTTTCATGCAGTGACTAAGCAGCAGCTTCTACAAACCCAGAGAAAGGAAATCATAGCAACAACTACAAGAACAAAAAAGCGTTTCATCATAAAAGAGTTATTCAGTTCCATAATCTTTTCGGTTTTCTTTTCAGTCCCTTTCCTAATGATCCCTAATAGATCATTCATCTTTTCCACAGCTGTCATTTCCACTGAACTGCCCCACCACAACCCAAGAGCCTTTTCCTTATCAGTCACTGCCAGCTCAGACCCCATGAAATTAAATATGAAATTAGGATGATTTGCTCCAGTGTAGGACTTCACATTTATTTTTATTGCACTGCATTTGCCATTTAAATGCCTACTCACCCAGTCTGAAGAGAATAATTACATCTTTCATCATCCTGGGGATCATGTAGGGTTAAATCTAGAGTTGCTTCATCTCCACAACCAACTATTCTAGAGGGCAGTAATTTAGAGTTTCTAAACATCTTACCGTTTTTAATGGCTTGATGAACACACAGCTGTCCAGTCTATGTTAGAGTACTTAAAATCACCCACTATTGTTTTTTCTCTGTCTCAAGTTCATCCAGAGCATTTTGATTTGGAAGCTGGAAATAATACCATGTCTCTAGCATTACTCTTCCAATTTGGTATTGTCATTGTCCATTGTGATTCTATGAAAAAGTGTGGCCACTTGGAATTTCTAATTTGTTGGATTCTATGCTCTCTTTTACACACATAGCAATTCCCCTTCCAAAACGCCGTTCTCTGATCTTTCTGTAGACTTTGTATTCAGAGGTAAATGCATCCCAGTGGTTCACTCCATTTCTATTATTCCTGCAACATTTAAAATAAATGTTTATTTAAAATAAACAATTTGCATTCTCCTGTCTGGAATCAGGGGCTTCTAGAATTTGCATCTAAACACCTGTATACATTGTCTCACCAGGTAAACATCTGTGCATTCTCTTCTCACTACCATCCTCTTGTTTCTTTGAATGCTGATGAAGCCTTAGTGCACATTAATTGCCTGGTTATACCTGGCCACATTTGGATAACTGGAAATATTTTCAGTTTTGTCCTCTAGGGACAATTCACACTGAGCCAGATGCTCCACAGGCTCCTAAGAGCTTTCCTAGATGCTCTGCCACATTTAATGCTCTGGTTCTGTTTCATTTGAAGTTGAACCCATCCTTTTTGCACAATCCTAATGATTTTCAAAATGTTGCCTGGGGCTTAACCAGTCCAAGCCCATTTGCCTAATACCACCAATTTATCTACACACTGAGACCCTTAGCTTCACTGGTACAGCTGGCCCTGCATGTAGAATAGGCAACACACAACACACAACAAGGAAACGGCCTGATAATTGAAAATTTAATTTCCAGAGCTGCACTATCATAGCAATGATGCACTCACGATCACTGAGGTTTCAAAATGAACCCATTTCTCTGTGTATATAGTCATTACAGTAGAGTTGAATCTACCTTCACTCCAAAGCAAAATTGACAATGGGAAAATAGTTTCTAGCATGCTATATTTTTAAACCTGATCTTAGCTGTTAGGATAACTACATTTTCAACTTAGCGCACTATACAACTCCTGCTTAAAGCTCTTCAAGATTTGTAATCATATATTTCCTACCTCAGCATTTTGGTACTATAGTTCATTGGAGAATTAGTATTATTGTTGTTTTTGCAGAATTTTGGGCTAGGAGGCCTTCTGTTCTGATTTCTCTTTTCTTCTCAATTTCTATATAAGGGCTCCTTCCTAATACTTTAGAATAAGAGATAATGCTACATCTTAAAATACAGCTTTATCACCCCACTTAGCCACCCAAACCTGCAATTTTTTTTGTTTTGTTTTTGAGAATTAGAACATTCTTTTCATCATTGTTATGATTATACATTGTTCTTGTTGTTGATGGAGGATTAAATAAATAATTCATGAAGTATAATGGCACACAAGGTACTTAAACCTAGGAGGATTACATTTAAAAAAAAAAAGAAAGCCTAGAATGAATGACATTTAAGAAATAAAGCTATTCTCAGTTTCTGATATAAAGCTTTTTTTTTCTTTTTTGAGATCTATGCTTTGCAATTCCCCACTTCTTTTCTCCTTTTGTCCATTTCCATTAGAGACATTGTCCAATTCAACATGGTTTAATTGATCTGCCTAATATTCTTATATTCCACTCTTATATAAAACAAGGGGATTGATTGGATCTATTGCTTACTTACTTTCAGTGCTGTTGTAATATCCTGCCCCCCCAGAATGTTTACTTGGCCTTTGATTATAGCATTAAGAACATCTGTCAGAAAACACAGAACATCTGAAATCTAGTGCTGAATTCAACTTTATATTTTATTTACAGCCTTTTCCTTTCTCTCTCTCTCTTTTCTTTTTTCTTGATAGATATGATTTTATTTAACACCCTGTGGGAGACTGGTTCATAACAAAAGTATAACACTGGTTAACATATGGTCTAAGGCTTAGATGTAACCTAGTACAGAACAATTCTTGACAAAGATTTGCCCATAATTTAATTCCAAAAATAATACATTATGTGCACCATTTTATGTTGTATATCTCACTCTCTTTGACCTTCAGATGCACTTTTGGAGAGTATTCTGTCATTGTGTAATTTCCAATATGATCCATTTTTTTCTTCCCTTCAGGTTTGCTGAATGACTTCTGTGCATATTTGAAAAGTTTGCATAGGGACACAAATGGAAGTACTAGATATTCTAGAAAGGACAATGGATTAAATCTTTAACCTTTCCTATAAAATATCTGATAAACTGTTGAATAACCCATAAACTGTAGTTGTTCATTTCCTTTATTATGACTAATACTATATATGCTTCCTTTATGATAGTAGTATTCTTCCACAGTCATATAGCAAAGGGCTGCCTTTCTGTTCAGAGATGTTGTCATCAAACAAGATGAACATCATAATTACTTTTTAGTTCTGTGCTTCCAGAGGCATCTGACTAGCCATTGCCAATGACAAAAGGTAAACTTGATCTTGACAAGCAATTATTTCATAAATGAAATTGGAAGAGTAGAAGCCATAAGCTCTTCAGAGGTGCACAAGAGTCCAGAATTTGGAAAACAAGAATAATATTAAATGACCTGTAGTTAGGAGTTTAAAAACCAGGTTTTATAATGAATTAGGGAAATATTAATTAATTGAGTAACAAGATAATAAAGTTTAATCCCAACATTTTCTTTCCTTTTATCATTACCAAAGCAACAAAATC
Organism: Liasis olivaceus; assembly: GCA_030867105.1. Taxonomy (NCBI): domain Eukaryota; kingdom Metazoa; phylum Chordata; class Lepidosauria; order Squamata; family Pythonidae; genus Liasis; species Liasis olivaceus. The sequence continues at coordinate 256,053,132 of CM061349.1, read as the reverse complement.
AAACTGAAAGGGCTCTGGAGGAGAGAAGAAGAGAGCAAAATTAGTATAAGACAAACAGACAAAAGTGTTATTTATATGTACCCTTGTTTTCTTTCTGTAAAGTACCAGTTAACTTACCAGAAGTGCACTTTAGTTGGCTAGTTACAGTATTTCAGTAGCTTCACTGATAGAGCTAGAATTACATGAAGACCTGTGGGCAGCTTTTGAGGATAAGCATCATAATCAAGGGGGGGAAAAAAACTGCTGTTCATGTGACTAAATTGTAATTAGTGCCCCCAACCCCTTTGATACCCAGTCCTATCCTTTGAATTGAATCCTGCTGGAATCTCTTGGTTTTTCTGAAAGAATGTTGAAAGGAACCCACCAATTCCTTACCAGCTCATGGATTTTTTTTTTTTTTTACAACACACATGGTTTGATAAATATATACAAAAATATAAATGACTTGAGCATAGACTGATCTATTATCAGTCTGGAAGAACAGAGATAATTCAACAACAGTTCATAGGATATTCAAAAAGTTAATCCAGTCATGCACATTAATGATGGATTAGATAAGACCTCTATAGCTGTGTGTAAAAAAGCAGGTCATGAACATCTGGAAAGGCTTAGACCTGATCTAGGCCATTTCTTTATGCCAAGGTAACTTCTGCAACATTCTCCACATTCTTTTGCAGAACATGGCAAAATACAGATTAGGGTTGTGTTGATTCTAAATTGGGATGTTAGATGAATGAATCATTTCAGAGCTGCTGTTAGGAAGCTGTAGAATACAATTTTGATCCTGGGGTGATTTTGATCCTTGATTCTGATTCAGTACAGATTCCTCTGGCTTGTAGAATCTTGATTCTATCATAAATACTTAAAACAATCATCCTAGAAGCAACTGAACAAAAGTCCTGAGAATGAGCTGAATTACCTGCACAGTGCTTTTATTATGATTGAGCTTTGTATGTCAAATTTCATTCAAGAGCACATTCCAGCACTTCTGGAATACTTGGAAGATACTTTTGGAGTGGATGGATAGGATCAATATGTCTACTCCAGACATACTGAGGGTAGAGTGAACCATATATATTTTTTTACAATTCTCCACCTCACAGGCCAGGCCACCTGAACATACTGAAAAGCGCGGGGGGGGGGGGGGGGGGCGGAGGAATGCTGCATGCCACCAAAAAAATGTGAACAATTCATTCAGTACGGGCAGCTGCATCATTAGAAGATCTAGTGAATGGAAAGCACAAAGAGAATACACACCAAGTTCATTTTGTGGCATAATGCTAGTTTTTATATTGAAGCCATTATCAAAACCTTGACTTCTCCAATTATCAAGATGCTTGTTACGATTCTACAAGCTAGTAATTTCAACTTCCCATTTTCCATTTTTTAACATCATCATTGATAAATTCAGTAAATCCTTTTTTTAATGTTAAATGCACCCAGCATAATACATGCTGTGAAGTACAAACTGGAAATCAGCATAGGTTGTTCTTGATGGGAGACATCAGGAGTAGCATCACATATGATAGAATAATAAATTGCCTTCTCTCTCTCTCTCTCTCTCTCTCTCTCTCTCTGCCAGGATGTTTTTCTGTTCACTTTTACCACAGAGTTCAGTAAATGCATTCAGACTCACCCTTCAAAGATCATGAAACTGTCCTTGTGTTGTTTTGCTCTCTGTTTATTTCTGTTTGATTATGGCTAAATGATCACATTAAGCATAATAAGAAAATAAATTTATTGCACGTATATCCCCCTGCAACCTGAATCAACCTTTGGCAGTTTTTGCATATCTTCTTTTGAATGTGCTGCTGGTAGTGATGATGATGATGATGATGGTGATGATGATGATGATGATGATGATACTACCTATCTTTTGAAAGCATTAGAATCACATGATTTATCTGGAAGCATTTTTTCTCATCAGTTGCCTTTGTCAAAGACATTGTCTCTATATTAAAAACATTTCCATCTCCCTTTTGCTCCTCCTTTACTTCTGTATTGCCTTAGCCAGCCTGCAGAAAAGCTGATTTGAAAAACTGGATACACTGATTGCTATTCTTGAGCTTCTTTGAGTGCCTTTAATTTTGCCTCCTTACATTTCTGGCTGTTCGATTTGTATGTATAGCCAGACAGTGTGAGTGCAAGAAAGAAAAGTTCTGTTCAGCTTACTTCCACCATCGCTGCGATGAATGTCCCTCATGATCATGGCTTCTTGTTCCCCTCCTGTCTCCTTGTGCACAGCAAGGGACTCTGGGACTTCTGGTTCTTGAAAGCACATGTCACATAAAGAAACATAACTCCCTCAGTCTCTCAAACTACCAGTCCTAGAATTAATTGCTCAGGGACATGCTGCTTCAAGGGGGGCTGGACTGTCAAGCAATGCCCGATTCACAATGCTGTCTCTGCTTCTGATTGGCTCCAACAAATGTCACCATTTAGGTAGCAGATCTACCCCTGTAGGTAGGACAACTTTCCATATGTATCTTCAGCGGTAATTTACAATTTGCCTTAATTATTTTTACCTCCTGAAAATAGAGCTGGCTCTCCGGCCCCTTGGCTTTCTGGGCACCATAAAGTGTGTACACTCCCCCCTCCCGGCCCTGGACTCTGGGGGAAAAAATGTTCAGCATCAAGTTTAGAGGGAGCCTCGATTTTAGAAATCTTAGAAAATAAAATACTGACTTTATTTCCTGGTTGACTTCACCTGTCAACAGTAGGTTTTAACCATTTCACGTTCATAACATTGTGCTTGTAATAATAAAACACCAAACAACTTCCTAGCTTCTTTTCTTGCTCACTTTGTTGTTGCAGCAGCAACAACAACAACAGTTAGCTTCTGTTGAGTTTTATATTGAGCAATGAGAGAAGACTGCAGAGAAGAATTAATTTTTTCATGGTCTTTCAGCAGCTTCCAAATCAGTATATTGTAACTTTCCCACTGCATGTAAATAACCTATCTTCCACTTTGGCTTCAAGGCATTCCTGTATCTCAACACACCAGGAGACTTCAGCCTGTGCTATTTTAGCATCATTTGGAATGCACCTGATATTCCTTGACTGAGGAAGGAGTACACTCTGGCCATCAGAGCACAGGAATGCATCTTGATTTAACTTTATATTGATATTATCATTCCATCTTTTTATTTGGTTTCTAAAATATATATTTCAGGGCATACTATCAGAGACAGAAATGCAAATTGTAATGGTAGACATATGAGATCTTCGCACTACAGAAATTACTCACAGAATGTGCATCAATTTATTGTTTTCTTGGCTAGTGCAAAATAGGGAAGCTCCTTTATCATTTTGGCTTTCACTGATGTAAGAAAATGCCCCCTTAAGAGTTATTGAAAAAGAGCCAGTTTGGTGTAGCTAAAATTCAGGGGACTGAGAGTTCTAATCCCGCCCTAGACACAAAACCAGCTGGGTGACCTTGGAACTCTCAGCCTTAGGAAGCAGGCCATGGCAAACCACTTCTGAAATCTTGCCAAGAAAACTGTAGGGACTAGTGCAAGCAGTCACCAAGAGTCAACAGTGACCCAAAGACACACGCACTCACACACACAAGAGTTGTTAGCCTAGTTTGTACATTATGCTGAACCATGGTTAGTTTAATCATGATTTATAGGATGAAGAACAATTGGTTGGGTTCTGTGAGACTAAGGGCAAGAGGTATAAAGAATGTACTCTCATCCCCCGAACAGCGATGGAGAGATAAGAGGATGAGGCTAGCATTCCTCAGGGAGGTGCCAGTCTCATCCTCTTATCTCTCCCTCGCTCTTCGGGGGATGAGAGTACATTCTTTATACCTCTTGCCCTTACTCTCACAGGTTCACATAGTATCGTAAATGCATAATCCACACTTTACAAGCCCACAATAGCTGCATTCACACAAGCTGCTAAGCCAGAACCAAATAAATCACATTATGGCTTAGTATGCCGTGTGAACCCAGCCTGTCCACAGGGTATTGTACAATCATAATGCTGGTGATCTCTTTACCCCAGTTAGTAGGTCCAGCCATACCATTAAGCAGCAAAAGGCAGCCACATCTGGTAGCTCAACTGTGAGTATCATAAATGAATGGCAAATCCTTAGCTATTATTACTTAAATATTCCAGTATTGAATCAGAAAATCAGTCTGACATAAAAGGACAGCAGTCTGTATGTTCTATATATCTTATTCTTGGGATCAACACAAGTCCTTTTTTTTTAGGGAGAAAAAATTGGAAGGGAATATGGTGTGTACATATGCTAGCAAGAGATATGGAGATTCTTTTCATAAAAACTCGTTAACCTCCTTTCGGAGCTCTTGAGTTTATTCACATGCTATGTAAATTTAGCAGCTGTTACAAAGACAACATAAGTTAGGAAAGCCCAATACAATACAGAGTAAAATGCCCTGCACTTCCATGGTACAGATTATAGCAGCCGTGAGTGTGAAAAATGCTGCTGTTCTCAAGGACTTGCCCATGTAATGGTGGAGGGTAGAGATGTAATGCCACAGTGTAAGCCTACTAGGCTTGTTCTCGACTGTCCTCCCAAGCACTCATTTATGGTTAATTATGATGGAAAAAATAATGCTTTAACCAAACATAAGTAACTTGGATTAATCAGCTGCTTTGCAGGCAGACACGTGCTTAATTCCCTGGAGTTCCTATCAGCAAACTGTAGTAATGATGCTGATTTGCACAGGGCTATTGTTTGAGCTGTAAATACCTGAATTGATTACCCAAGAGCCCCAGCCTCAATGTAGCCTTGTTTTTGCTTTGTTCTTTATTATGTTAGGTATCCTGCACAGCAAGGGTCCTGTAGCCACAGCAGAGTCACCTTGGGGGTTTCCAAGTATAGGAATCTAAATGAATTCTTTGTTGCTATAAATTACAAACAGAACAACAGCCACCTATTCCCACATTTATAAATATGTATGATTTTACTGCCATCATGAAATTATTATGGGGAGGGATAGATCAAAGTGAATTAGCACCCGCTAAGCAAATTTGATAGGTCATTTTGCACTTTAATTTTAATTCCCTTTTCAGTGTATCATGACCCAGAGCAAAAATTAACTGGCTGTTGTCCTTTCTTACAGAGGCCATTGATAATGCTGACCTGTCTGCATATGACTGCAGAATTTTTAATTGGATAGCGAGACACCAGAATGGTGTTATAATACTCAGAACATGCAGAAACTCAATTCTAGCCATGCAATGCCATTTGTTAAACCAGAGTTTCTTGTTACATCTGAACAAATCCTTCTCATTTCTGACTATAGCAGTATCAGACCACAACTGGTACTCAGGCCAGGATATAAGTGGTTTATAAAGGTTGTCAATGGCAGCATCCATTGGTGGGCTTTCCTTCATTGGAAGTATTTCAGCCAAGGCCAGACAGCCATCGGTCTGTGTGCACTAGCATACGAATGTGGTGCAGTAGTTAAGGTTTGGGACTAGGACTGGGAAGACCCAGATTCAAGTCTACCCAGAGCCATGGAAGTTCACTGGGTAACTTTAGGAGAGCCAACCTCCCTCAACCCAACCTGGGTCACAGGGGTGCTGTTCTGGGGACACAATGAAGTGAGATCCCCATATAAGGCGCCTTGAGCTCTTGGAAGAAGAATGGCAGGATAGAAATCCAAATAATGTAAATAATGTGTATTCTTGTCCATAACAAGAAGTGAGATACCAGGGCTAAATGGCCCTTTCAGATTCTGTTGTTCTGTCCTTTTCCTCCTTTTCCTCATTGTTCAATTGTTTATTTAAAATTTCTGCTAGTTTATCAAACCAGTGCATATAACTATGATATTAAAAAAGAACGAAATTTATATCACAATTGAATCTGATACAGATCTGTTACGATTCGTAATAGTTATAGCAATCTGTTTATCAGGAATGGTCCTTAAGAAATTCTGGGGCTGAACAATTAATCCTAGAACTCCTTGGCCCATTTGTGCCGAAAATGATACCCTCTCTGTCTTGTTCTTCTTGAACTGTGTCCTAGTGTTCCTACTCTTAGTATGTATAGCACTTGTTTTACTATTTTCCCCCACCTTTCCTTTTGAACTCAGGCAGAGAGAGGGATTGGCAGGCTGGATCCATGGTTGCCCCCTACATCTGTGCAGTGCTTCATATTCAATTCCAAAATTGCTTCAAAGCTTATAGGTACTATTGAAAGCAGTCACATCTTGCCCTGGGATCAAGGGGCTGCCTCTATAGCCATTGTGTGAACCTGGGGAAAGTTGCTTGTATTCTCCCTTCATAGGACCTTTCCCCAATTATTTCCAAAATGCTGTACAGTCTGTGGTCCTCCACAAACTATTTTCATGTACCTGCACAAATGTACAATTGCAAGTAATTATATAGACTTCTAAACCTGCATTTCTGCACAGTTGTAGAAGTGTGCATGCTGTTACTAGTTGTTATAATGAGTAACCTTAAAAAATCACTAGTGACTATTGATTTGGCTTAAGTTTTTTTTGCATGTGTGTAAGTGTGTATATCAAAATCTGGATCACTTTGCATCAAGTCTCACCATGCAGTGCCTCCTTTGCAATGCTATATTAGTTTGAATAGCTACTTTAACCTGTCTTTTTTAAACTTTCTGCTAAGTGACAGACACCTGTCTGAGGCTCTTCAATATCTGTTTAAAGGAGGTGACTCACCACTTCTATCTGAAAGAAAATAGGACTTTATGTTCAAAGCTTGAGATAGTCTATCACTTAATACTATTACAAAGGCATGTTCTGGAGGTCTTTGTAGTCACATTTGAAGTAAAATTTCTGAAGGCTTCCCTTCAAAATTAGATGTGTGTTCCTTGGCTCTTCTGTGTCAGTTTCATTTCAAAATGAATGAGTTCTCCCAGGGAGTCACCTGGTACCTTATCCACCTATTCTAATTCTTCCTTTTTAGCATATTTTTTAAACCAGGCTCATTTCTCTCTGCAGATTTTCATGGAGAAGTGGAGTTCATTTAAACAATGGGGTCAGGCTAATGGCATGTCATATTTCTGTTTCAGAACCTCCAAGTTCTCAAATATCTAATATCTGATATCTTAATCTCCACATACATGTAAACATAACCCCAAATAAAAAATAATATACATAGTACTCTGGGGTTATGTGAGAAACTAAATGAGAAGCCACATTAAGATTAATCCCTTCCAGAGACTATACTTGTTCAAGCCTAGACAGATACTCTCTTTCAAATAACATTGCAGTGGCATTTTTGTCACTAAACAGGCATGCAGAGAGCATGCTTACTATTTATCTCATTTCTTGGCACAACAAAATATTTGTGCCTAAATTAATTCCTGATCTTCAGTAGGAATAGAAAGCCTTATATCAACTAGAGACTAGAGGAACATGAACTCAGCGCAACTGGTTGTATAACAATCATGTTCCTTAGTTTCATATCAGCAAAACACAGCAGCAATACAGGCTAAAAGCTGACATAAGTTCAGACTGAGATTTTAAAGGGGTTGTTCCCAATGTTAAATTGCACTGCTAGCTTGAGATGTGTGTGAATATTTATTTATCTGCACACATGGACATTTATATGTTGCCTACTCCAGTTATTCTAACTGGCTTACAAGATATGAAACTAAAAAACTTCAATAACATCACAAGAAAACGATTCACAATAAATAAAAACTGTGGCTGCCGTTAGATAAGAGCTTCCTATTCACCGTGCAAAATAAGACTGTCTTTGCTATTTTTCATAAGAGTGAGGGGCACATCTGATCTCAGGAGATGTCTTGTTCCAGAGGAGGCTACTGAGAATGGCATTCTCTGGGGGCCCAGCCCCTGGCTGTGGACACCTGGAGCTTTCTAATTTTGCTAGCCCCTGGAGGACATCTAGATTCTACTTGGAAAAGATGGTTCCAAGGGTAACAAGGGCCCAAGATGTATATTTAATGAAGATATGATTCCATTTCAGTCACAAGGAAAATAAAAATGTTTTCCTTTCCTCTGGCCTTCTACACATGCCCCTAAAGGAAGCCTGTTAAACTGCATTTGCCACTTACATTAGTATGACCATATTCTTTTCAGAGGGTAAAAGCTGATGGTGTTGCAAGACATCCACCCTCAGTGTAATTGTTTTATAAGTTTCTGCATAAATATTAAATCTTGGCACTTCCACTGTAGAGTTGCATCATTTGTGTAACCTACACATTCCAATTTAGAAAGTTAATTTAGAAATGGGTTATAGGTTCATTCTTTCCCTGAAAAAAGATGTCATGTCGGAGTGGAGGCAGAGGCAGTCGCCATCCTAATGGGAAGGAAAGTAATATTCCGAAAACAAACCTCATGTGGCTGCAATGCATGCTGTGATTCGTCAGCTAATGTGCCATGTTAGGCTTGGCTGCTTACCCCATTTTCATGCTTGTTTCTGCGTATTCTAGTAGAATGTGTAGGCTTTATATGAACCCATTGCCTAGTCATGTCATGAATACAGCAATGTTTTGGGATAGCTTTTAATTCAGAGTGATTGAGTGTAAAATATTTTTCTTGTTTTTTCATCTATCTAATTTTCATCTGGTTTACTATTTTTTCTTAGTCACTGTGGTGCATGTAACACCCAGTGCTTCTATATGGAGCCTAGTAGTGTTGAAGTTTTGTATAGTGCAGCCATCCAGAAATAGCACTCTCTGATCCAGGAGGAAAATGTGAACACAGCAGAGTCTTCTTCAAACTTTAAAATATTAGCCTTCAACTGTTTGAGGTCAAAATCTCTTCTTTAGCCCAGTATGTATAATGAAACCCACATAGCTTTCTTCTTCTCTTCACTCTATAGGCATATGAGGTAAATACTGCTGATGTTATTTGTATTATATCATATTGTAATCCATTTGTAGATTCCAACTTCAGAACTTTTAGGAAAATTTCCTATTTCTCCAGCTGTCTTAAAATGTTGTAAGCTGGTTCAGCTTACAGTGGAGTTGGGAGGCCTCTAAATTGCACAAATAAATAAACAAAAATGGTGGCTAAATCATAAACAGGACAACAATGAATATACAATAGAAAACAAAATGAAGCAATCAGAAACAATAAATCTGCAGGCTAAAGAATTTGACACACGTGAACTAGAAAGAGAGGACTCTAATTTAATTTGGAGGTCAATATTGAAATGGCAAATGAAGATATGATAATTAAGCCACTGCCACTTGATTGGAGAAAGGAAAGAGACAGATAAGTTGAACATTTTGGATAGATGTTCCTCAAATATTATGTACTTTAGATTGTAAAAATAGGTGTTTTACTCTAATCCATCTAAGATGAAACAGGAGGATCTATCTATGGGTAGCATACAGAATCCAGGATATATGAATGTGGGAACAGTGACAGAGAGAAGCTAGAAATATGTAAAGAAATTGATTTTTTATTCTATATCTTTTGTGGCCTTCTTGTTCAAGGAGAAATAATGTAAAAATATGTGAAACTTTGGCTGGGTCCCCTGGAAGTGACAGATTAAATCAATTCATCCTGATTTTATTTACCATTTTTATAGAACTTTCAGAGTTTGTTGCTTCTTGGTGGATTGATTTAAAACCCCTAGGTGCTAAGGGCAGGACAGAAATCAATTTAAATTAGATCTAAGTCAATATTCTCCTTTTGCAACCCATGAGTTCCTTAAAAAGAATGCATTTATAATTAAAATATACTTGTTTCCAAGCAACCTTAGATAAAGAGGTTAATACCTTGTTCATCACACCTACTTGTGGAGAGATGTTCTGCTGTCTTGGTACAATATGCAGATGTGCTAGGCAAGATGTTATACACCAAGGGTGCACAATCTTTTTCTGGGCTAAGGACGGTGGTCATGTACCACATTCCAGTAGTACTGGGTGAACTACTAGAAGAAAAACTGAATTTGATTTCTCTCAGTAAATTTCAAGTAAAAGTTAAATAAAGTTAATATCATTAGTCTTCAGTTCCATATTTAACAATATTATCTTCTATCATATTAAAAATTGCAATTGCAAGCAAACAGGTTGGACCCTTTTTATCTATATGGTGGCAATCTTGTAAAGCCTAACAGTACTGGAAAATGATTCATAGTAGAATGGAACAGATTTTGAAGTTTGTAATTACAACCTAAGATATTCTATTAAATTTCACCAACCTTCCTTCAAAATTTGTTCAAAATTCACCGAATTAGCATTGTATATGCTAGCAGTTGCGAGGATGTTATGTGCTTTCTATTGGAAAAGATCTCTGATTCCTTCATTGGAAGAATGGTTAATAAAGTTGTGGGAGTATGCTTTGATGTCAGGAATAACTTCCTACATAAAAAGTAAATCTGATATACAATTTAATTCTAATGGGAAACCATTCTTGGGTTAGATATTATATATGGATTTGTGCCACATCTGAAACTTGGGTTCTGTGATCCATAGAATCATATAATTTAATCTATCGCTTTCAATTTTGATTTAATGTATTGGTTATTGTTTATAATGATTTGTACTATGTTAACCAAGTATCTTCAGTTTAAAGCTCAACAGAAATAATTACCTGTAACTTATTTTTTGTTTTTTTATGCTTTTTAAAATCTTTCTTATTTTTATTTATATTCTTTCAGAATATTAAATACAATGAATAATCAATTTTAAAAAGTACAACTTGGTAACAATTTTTGGAGATCTCTGGGCACCACACCAAAAGTTTTGTAGGCCTCAGAATGTGCTGTTAGGACAACTGTGCGGTGCTTCAGATTCAAAGGCAGAAAAGTGGAGCCTGAGTACTCCCCTAACATCCTGTCTGCAGCTCCTTAACCGTCTTTTCCTGCGATTGCACTACATCTGCAAGAGCAGCTTCATGATCCTAGGAGAAGATGTAGGTTCATTAAGAAGTTGCTGACAGATGCTAGGTGAGTATCCATTCATGCTCCAAAACAATTATCTACATAACCCTGTGTTATACATGAAGGCTACAATCCAATCCATATTTGTTAAGAGGCATTCCTTTGAAGAAAGCCGGGACTTACACAATGGAACTGTACTTTAAGCTTCCAGAACTTTCCATAAGCAAATGCAAAATTGTTTTTGCAATGATATAAGAAATACGTATTGCTGCTCTTTGATCAGTTAATGGATGTCTTGCAGAGCTTAGGTAGCTGAAAGTGTAAAATTTTCTAGATCCTAGCAGCTGGGATGACTTCATGAATCCAATAGAGGCTCACAATAATGAATATGCTGCATGAAATAAGGTGTTATTTATTATGCTGAATCTCAGAACTCAGATATTTTCTCTCATGTTTTTTCATAGAAGAGTTTTTAATAGGCTATGTTCACGTTTTAAATTTAGATTCCATTTTAAACCAGGTTATATTAGAGGAGACCATGTAATTTTAAATCTTCAAAAATGCAAAGCAGAGTTTGTTAAAAAAATATAAAATAAATTTTAAAAATTATCCCTCTGATTAAAATGAAGCAGAGTTGGTGCAAAAATTGCTAAGGAGGATTTTCTAACCATTCCAGCAAATTGCAAACAATGCAGACACAAAACAAATAATGGAATAAAAAACTCTAACCAGATAAACACTTGGCTTCTGAACGCTAATTATGTGAACTAATTTTTCCAAGAACAGATCATATTTATATATGGATCCCAATTTATGCAGTATGAGTTATATGGATGTTTTAGTTCTCTAACAACTGTAGCAGTGATTCAATCTGCAAAGTATAAAAAGGCAAAGACTGAATTAACAGCCAAAGTGAAATTTGTATGATATTCTGCCACAGTAGAATAATAATTGCATCTGGCACAGAGCATCCCCTACAGGTACCTGTTAATCCTGATTCTGGCAAATGCCTGAAGAAGGAACATCTTTATTTATCAAGAAATTTATTCCATGAGCTGTGTTCCATGCCTGTATGTATTTGTTTAGCAAAAGGGGTCATTTGAAGGACCTCTTTTTCCTTTTATAGGTTTGCCATTTTTGACCCCCATTTTGTATCTGTGAGACGTGTGAAAAGAAATATGTGCTACCTAGGCTGTATGAAAAGCTGGGTAATCATGAATGAGCTGAGAAGTCTGACTTTGCTTGCCCTTGTAGATGGCAGAAGTCTGCTGGTATGCCAGATGACAGTCTAAAATAAGAAAAATGACGAGGAATTATTAGAATAGAAATAGCTTTTTCCAGGCAGTAAGCATTTTAAAAAATGCCTACCTTAAAAATAATAATAATAATAATTGTACAGTTGTGTTGCTCTTCAGACTTAGAAATGTTCAGGGAGCTATTTATCCATCTGTAAAACAAGGGTAGGTAGCCTGGTGACTTCTAGAAGTTTTGGACTGCAGTTCCCATCAGTTTCAGACACCATGGGATGGCAGGAATTATAATCCAAAACATCTGGAGGAGCCCGAATTGTCTATGTCATTTCCATATATATTCAGTGGGAAGAAAAGTTACCAATACCAAAACAGTAAATGGATTTACTAGGAGCAGTGAGCTGAATGAAAACTTAAGGTAGTTTTACTCTGGGTTGAGTCCATGAGAAAGGAAACCCAGTAGCTGACTGGCCATACTGGTGACTCACTGCTTTTGCTTCCAGAGTCTCTGTCAGTTGTTGTAACAAGTAAAACACTGAAAATACAGTTGGATGGAGTAATATGATCATGTAGTTCTTTTGATACTTATAAAGCTCCTCCACATGGTAGTGAAATTATGTAAAATAAATCGAGAAACCAAACATGGATTTGATTTGGTTTAACTTCAGTTTCATCATGTGGTGAAGAACAAGTGTTTACAGAAGAATGTACTTCACTTGCTGATTTTTTAAAAATTATTACATCTTACTGTCCATCATAATATAGTGCTTTCTTTTTATTCTCTCTCTCTCTCTCTCTCTCTCTCTCTCTCTCTCTCTATATATATATATATATATATATATATATAACGAACAATAATAATAAAAAAAGATATATCCAATATAGTATAGGATCTAAGGTTATCTCAGCTGGGAGTGAATAAGATTTCTGCAGAACATTGAAAGATTAAAACAAGGGCAAGGTTAAAAAAGACCAATGGACTTGGTAACATATTGCTGTTCAGTGACTGTTGCTACTAAATTGAAAAACAGGTTCAGTCTTCAGGTTTCCAAGAAGCTCCAGACAAGAATGCATGGTAAATGGGGAAGCTTTAGCAAAGGATGAGAGAACATGAACTGTGGAATATGCCAGGAACTGTTAGCAAAGTGTTCAGGGGTAGAGATTAAAGGTAGTCGTAGTATACATAATTGCAACAGAAAGAATTAAACAAAAATATATTGTGTGCTGTGGCCCATGGGTCCTGGTAACCTGGCACTTTGGGAGCCACAAAAGGGCTTTTCCTTCCCAGGTTAATGAGTTCTGAAACATGCAGAAGATCATCTTGCAGAAGCTCTCCAATGCACCAGCAGCAGGCTCAGAAGCTGCCTTTGGCTCCTCCTGAGTTGCTAGAGGTTTCATACGTAGCTGTAAAGTTGGAGAAAGAAATGGTGCTGGTGTGGCTCCTGTATCACAGAAGTCATATGAGCACCAAGTTTCAGAAAAGGTGAGATTTTTCTTCATTTATTTTTCAACCATAGCTGGCTCACATTTTCATGGTACGTAAACATAAAAGATAAAAATATTTAGGATAATTTCTAAGGCAAGAATCCAAAAAAGTGCCAAAATGCTTGGAGCCTCACCCATATTTTCAACTTTTATCTTTTAATTGGGAGAATGATATGCCATGTCATCAACTGTTTTGGAACCCTATCTCACTGTAGGAAGCATTTGCTGTGCATAGGCAAGCTAATATCATTTTTTTTAAGTAAGATTATCTTGGTTTGATAAAAATAATTACTCAGTTCTTTGAATGAAGATAGAAACTGAGAAGAATATGTAGCACACTGTGGCTACTATAAAGAATTTTTTTTTTTTAAGTATGAAATTGCAATAAGAGATAAGAAGGCTTAAAGCTTAAACATAAGATTAGAGCTGGTGGAAGAAAGTATTCGCATTTGAAAATATATATAAGAGCTGTCCATCACTGAACATCCATTGGTCTGTGAAGTTTTTATGATGCATCAGAAGGTCAGTAATATAGGAAAGTAATGTAGGAAAGGCTTTTACAATCCAGGGTCTACCCTCACCCAAAGTCCTTCTCTTGCTATCTGGACCTCCCATACAGCAGCACTAATCTGGCTTCAAGTACCAGTAAATGTGTTGCCTTTATCTTAAGGTTGTAAATCTATTCTACATATCATACACATAAAGGCAACTCACTGGCAAACTGTCTAGGGGTGAAAACATCAAGCAAGAGGCAGAATTCCCAAGACAACAGTGTCAGAGTTCCAGGCAGTGAGAAGAGGTAAGGCAGGAATCTATGAGGCCTTCTCAAGACAGTCTTGGTTGCTCCTTAAGTATCAGCAACCTCTGATGACTCCTAACCCAACTGGCATGTTCAGGTCTGGCTTCTTTCAGGCAGTGTCATGGTCTTCTCAGAGCCTGGGTAAGAGGATGATGTGTTGGAAAATATTACAAGCTCAAAACACTTATACTTTCTTCCATATTAGGAAAATGAATAGCCAGCTCCCCTGTCTATCAAAGGGTTGTTAACAAAAGATGGAAGAAACTTCTACCTTAGCAAACTTAGAGATAAATTTAGTGCTAAAGTCAAAATATCCAGTTGTCAAGTCCCTTTTCCTTTTCAATAAATCTTGTTAAGGAAGCATCTGTGAGAACCTTGCTTTTGGGTGTAACTGGCTATCAATAGGCTGATAGACTGTGGCTCCTAAGTAACCCTACCAAATCTTGGTTTAACCTAGTATTCGAGTGGAAAGAGGGAATGGTCTTGAGGGACAGGCTGAAGAGTCACTACCAAGATATTGGTCAGATAAAAGAAACCTGAGTCCAGGGCTGAACTGTAATTGAGAAAATATCTCAGACAAAACCCTCCCTAGTTCTGATAAAGATAAAGGGAGGGAATGGGGAAGCACATTCATACTTGCAAGATTCTGTTACTATATCTTTATAATAAAAGTAACATTGGCCTGCATGAATTTGGTTTCCTAGTCTGGGTCTATCCTGAAGGGCTGACATATTCTGATACCTCTATATTTTGCTGCTCCGTCTTCAGATGCTGGTTTTCTTGAGAGCTGGATGGATAGGGCTCCTCATCTGGATCAGGGTCTGTTGGGTCAAAGGTACAAATTGTGGGCCCAGTTGCTGGCTCAACATTATTGCTCAGTCCTGGCAGATCAGGGTTAGGATCTGGTGACCAGGTCATGACACTTGTATATCCATCAGATCAGTGAAGAGACTTGAAGCAGAGCCTCTGAAGACAAACTAAATGGTTAGGTACATAAAACTAATCCTTAGTCTATCTTTTTGGCAACTAAGGCTCCTGTAAACTACCTTGTATCTCCATGGCCTTACTTGCTGCAGTTGATGGGAGTTGTAGAACAAAACAGCTGGAAGGATTTCTTTGAGAAATACTATTTTGGCATTTTAATGGTTGAAATCAGTAGTTTGAATTGGGGCCCTGAATTAATTATTACAATTTAAAAAAAGAAATTAAGTGTATTAACTGAACTATAGTTAAAGTTCTAATAGTCAGATTTTAGTCTCATTGAAGATTCTAAACAGTTCTGAAGTTCATTCATGATTATGACAGGTAATAACAGTAAAATAGATGAATATATCTGAATCTCTCAGAAGAATTAAAAGATATCCTTGTAGTTATGTGATAAATCAATAAACAGTTCTTATTTTCCTCTCCATTGATTTATCTGTTGAGTAGTGATGAATCCTCTGGGATGTCTTCTGCCTATTCAGAGATAGTATAGGCTGCATCAGAGAAATCGGATACCATCTTTGGGATGCTGAAACTGAAATCCATGTATTGGCATATATACATGAATGAAAAATGTGCCAATTTTAAGGGTAGAATTTTGAGTTTACAATTTTAAACTAAAAAAATACACAATTTAATTATATACTAAAGCTGTAATGGACAAGCTACATGCGAGCCTACCAGCACTCCATCTGCAGCCCCCTACACTCCCAGATTTTGGCAGCATGATTTCAGCCCATGAAGGGAATGGGAAGTTTAAGGGTGGGGATAGGATTGGCTTCCTTCTGAGAGGTCTCCTGCTCTCATTCCCACCATCAGCCTCTTCCCTTCCAGTGTCACATAGCAACATCAACGTCTCCTGTGGCCAAGTTGCATGCCCCAGTATTCCAATCGTTGCCCATTCCTGCATTAAGGAAGTACATGTAGTCCCCAGTTTAAGAATGAGTTCCATTCCCAAGGTTTGTCCTTAAGTCAAATTTGTATGTAAGCTGGAACAGTATTATTGTATAATACTGTATAAGTTGTATTGTGTAATTAACTCGAACCATTGTGTATTTAACTCAAATTTTGCTACTATAAGCTCCATCCAGAATTTAATTATGTTCTGAAACTGAACATTCTTAACCTGAGGACTACCTGTATACATAGAAAAAATAGTGCACTGTGGTGTCATGTGCACAAAAATGCATTATATTAAGAAAAAAAATGCTTGTAAAAAGAGTGCATACTAGGGAAAGCGAGTCCAAAATACAAATATTAGGGGAAATATGTATGAACATGTGTGTGTACCAATAGAGGTGAATATGTGTAGCTCAGGGTTGAACTGTGGAGTCCTTGGGGTTCTCTGAGCTTGGTTCTTTTCTTGCAAATGTTTTATTACCCAGCTAGGTAACATCTTCAGTGCTAAAATAGGTGGAGTTTGCTCTCTATTTATATGCTGTGGCCTGCCTTGCCAGTGCTGGTGGGGGTGGGGGTTTTGTTTTGCTCCTCTGGTAGTTCTTTGATTGGCATATGTTTGCTGCTTGATTGTGTGCCTGGTGGTAACCTGGTGGTGCTAACAGACACATACAGATAAACAGCATCTAACTACTATTCAAAAGAGACAAAAGACCAGAAGATCGCCTCACCAGCAATCATCACCCAGATAAGCAAAGGTCACCACCAGGCACACAATCAAGTAGCAAACATATGCCAATCAAAGAACTACCAGAGGAGCAAAACAAAACCCCCACCCCCACCAGCACTGGCAAGGCAGGCCACAGCACATAAATAGAGATCAAACCCCATCCCATTTTAGCACTGAAGATGTTACCTAGTTGGGTAATGAAACGTTTGCAAGAAAAGAACCACGCTTAGAGAACCCCAAGGACTCCACATGTGTGCGTATTATACAGATTTTTTTTAAAGGCAGAAGCACAGAAATGGGGTTAAAAAATTCTTTTACTATCAAAACATGAGAAACTAAATGTCAATAAACTAAACAGATTCAGCCATCCTAAAAGTTAATTTTGAGTTGGTATTTTCCCATACTCTCGGAGGTCTAGGAATTATATGTCTGAAATTTGATTTCATACTTCTTCAGGCTATGAAAAGTCCAGTTACAGGATTTAAGTGAAATAGAGAGTTAGAGAAGTATTGGTCAATATGCTGTCTTTCTACTATTTGTTGTGTTTAACAGAAGGAGAGGGTAAGGCATTCTGGTCAACATCAGATCAGATGATCTTTGCTTGCATAACAGGACATGCTTGCCTTTTCTTCCCCACTTACTTTAGGTATCCCCAGATTCTCTTCTTGAGAGTATTTGAAGGCTACGTACAAACTCTCTGTTTCATCAACAGATGCACAACACTGGAGTTTGGGTCTACATTTGAATGCACAGTTCCTGAACTGTTGCAAAAACCAAAACACAATTATTTTTCAATATGCAGTTTTTAGCATTTTGCAAAATTTCTGGTAAATGTGTACAAGTATCTGTTGTTTCAAGAGTTGCACTACACTGACTTTGGGTAGGCTCTGGTAGCTATAGAAAAGATGCTATTATATGGATCTTGTTAGCCACATTTTTGCACCCATACTTTATGGAATCTATTTTTTAAAATTATATATTTTGAGACAGTTGTTTACCTCTTTATAACTTTGTATGGTTAGGAATTAAAATCTATTATTTATGCATTTAATCAAGCCATGCTGAGCTAGAATCTTTCCCACTTCCTTTCTTCCCGTTTACTCTCCACCTCCCCCATATCAAAGCTTCATTAATCTGACATGTAAAGTAAAACTAAATTATACAATAATCATTAGCTAGGGTGTGTGTGTGTGTGTGTGTGTGTCAGGTCTGGGATGAATGTGAAAACTATATTGTGTGTGTGTGTGTGTGTGTGAGAGAGAGAGAGAGAGATGTGGGTGTATGTAATTTGTACAAGAAATGAAAATTAGGGCAAAATGTTGAAATTTTCTGGTATACATATACACATACTCATGCACTTGGGAAGGAATATGTCTATAGAGCTCTGAGTTTCAAAATGTATAAAATTCAACAAAATGTCAGAAGCCATGGCTTACAGTAGAAAAAAATGACAATCACACTCTAATTTTTTATAACCAACATCTCTACCTGCCACAAATCTGAGCTTTTAATATAGGGCCCAGAAATATTAGGTTACATACAAAAGAAGGCTGCTGGGAAATTCTAGATGTAGTCCAACACATTGAGAAGGTGCCAAGTTGAAGCTATTATATGCATATAAGTATGATGAACATGTGGAATGCCCATGTCCCTTGCTAGATTGGTTCTGCATAGGAACTAATCAACCAGATAATCAGCTTGGGTTTTTTGTTGTCAGGATATAATGCTCAGAAACTCTCCTTCCTCTGAGGTGATTTTTTTTTTCCCTGAAACATCGTTCATGCAGTGTACAGTACTATGATATCCCTATTCCTGAATCAGTCAATGGAACCATCAGAACTACACAGAAATATGATACATGAGTTCATGATGATGAAGATAGCATACAGGAAAATGAAGAGAATTATGAATGGGAGATTTGCATATTATCCATGAGTTTTTATGCTCTTTCTTCAATGAATTATACTGAAATTGTAGTAGATGATTTGCTCATACAGCGTATTTGATATATGCATATTTTCTTTTTTATACCATCATTTTAGAAGTAATTTTGAATCAGTGCCATCTGCTTCTTCATGAGAGGGAGAACGATTGGAGAGCTTTAAAAAAGCAAGTACATTTACTAATGTACACATTTAGTTACATGTAATTACTATGATTGCCCCTTCATTTTCATGGTCCAAATGCAGGGAAGATTGCGTCTGCTCCTGGAGCATTATTCTTACCTGTAATATTTTTCTCAAATGATTACACATTTTTGCAACATGCCTTATAAAAATGGAATTTGGGGCATTTTTTCATGTAATATCTAATGTCATTTTCTCTGGAATGCATATGAATCCTGTCTTTTCCCCCATTTCTGACCATCTCTCATGGTTTGTCTCACTATTTCTCTTTTCCACCGACTTGCTTTTGACCTGCTGTCCTGTTCTTTATCTTCTATTTGCTGAATTTGGATAGGTTATTTTCCTCAGATTTTTACTTAACCAGTATTTCCTCTGTCACTGTAAGAGGGTGTTTGTTTGTTTTTTGCATCTTCACATCTTATCATATCTTGGTGACTCTAAAGTTTTCCTTGTGGCTGGTTTTCAGAAGTGCTTTCAATGAAGGGAGAGAGATGGTAGTCAAGGGGAGGTGGAAATCCATCTTTCTCCTTTTGCTTTGTATTCTGATAACACAAATAAACTGCTCTTCTGTGTGGGAAAAATGTGACTTTTTTAGTATTACACTTTTGAACAGCTGAAATAGTCTGAGTAATCCCTCCGGGTTTCCATGAACACAGTTGTGATGCCGTCAACAAAGGAAGAATGGCAAAATGAATGCACTTGCTGTGTCTCGTTTTCTGTACCAGTGGAACAGCTGGTGTCTTCCCCCTTTGCCAGCAGATCTGTGCTTTCTCACCTGATGGGGCAACGAAACTCCCCCAATGTCTTCTTTAAAATGGAGAAGCATTGAAAAATGATCCAGTGGAGTTTGTTTATTATTAGTATGAAACTGTACTCTATAAAGAGTGGATGTGAGATTTGAAAGGGACAGGAGGGAGAGAAGGAAAGATGTTTAGAAATGTAGGGAAATGCTCCGCTTTTTGATCCCCTCACTTTTGTACAACTTTAGGAATGTGACCTAAAAATCAGCTGTAAATGCAACATATGATGAGCACTAAGAAGGTAGAGATGACATGGCACTTGAACTTTCAAACTAGTTTTGTTTTGGAATAATAATTCACTTCATCTTTCAGTGAGCGTCTTTTGATTTAAAATAAACTTTCTCCTCCCTTACATCACATTTCACAACCATGCAGTATTGCAACTCCAAACTGATTACGTGGTGTTAACATATAGAGATTATCAAACTGACATATGATATGGAGTGTTACCAAACAGAATAGCATGCCCCCAGATCCCACATACACATATCACCAATTTTGGTGAAGTGCTCTGGATAGCTGTTTTGGTAGATCTAACAGTACATCTAAAACTCATACAAGATTCCTGATCAGTGAAACATTTTAGTGTGACCCCGTTAGTGATTCAGTAAATCAGTGCTGGTCCAGCAATGCTGGTCTTCCAAATTATATTTTTTCACTTTTCGTGTAGATGTTCTTTTTTGATATGTCTTCATTATTTCATTGCTACTACTTCTGTGTATCAGTTTAGTAGATGGCAATAAACTGTAGCCTATTAAAGCTTAAGGCAAAATGAATGTTTAATCTCAGATGGAAACAGGGATCTTTTTTCATTTTTGTTCCTACATAAGTAAAAAGCATCTTTCTGAACTTCTCTTTTCCACATTCCTTTGTATAATGCACAATCTGCTTTTTATCTTTATTCTCTGGCCATTTATTCTTTCTTCCTTATTATTAAGAAATTGGTTTTAGCACTGCATGTTTAGCATGTATCTTTGCATATTACTTCCCTCATTGTTATGCATATTTATTTTGTGATCACAGACTGATTTTATTTGACAAGCTTATTTACTTTCTTAATTACAATAAAAATTGCCTATATTGTAGGCTTTCAATGTGTGTGTGGGGGGGGGGGGGAGGACCCTAATTGAATGTAAAGAGCATAGGACAGACTTATATGTGATGGTTGGGTTATCCTGGAAAAGAAACTTGATCAGCTGGTTAAAAACAATCATACCTGATGAGACCAAAAGTGTATCTGGTCCAACATAATGACTGTGAACCTCATCTTTCATAAATTGGCCTAATTTGTTTTTAAAGCTGTCTAAATTGTTGGCCACCCCCACATTATATGACAGTGATTCTATTATTTGCTTACATATGTACTTTGTTTTATCTGTCCTGAATAACCCAGGCTCAGGGACCAGGACTTCTGTCTAACCACATTCTCCATACCATAGACAAGTTGATACACTTTTGTCATGTGTCTCCTTCTCCTCTTTTTTTTCCAAATGAAGAAGCCTCAAATGTAATCTTTGCTAAAAGAGGAGATACTCCCATCCCTGTTCAATACTCTGAATATCAGCCTCATGTTGAGTATCAGTCTCATCGCTCTGAATTCAGTCTCACGTTGGGTCATGAAAAACAGCACAGAGGTTTAACTTTTGCTTGTCTGCTAATTTGTTGTGCAATCTTAACTACTTCAGCCCTGATGTTAATAACGGTGGGGATAGTTATGCTTTCAAGAGCCTGCCAGGAGACAGGCTTTCAGTTCAAGTGACATTTATATTGACACAGTGGAAAACAACATGAAGCGTACTCTCCGTCAAAGAGCACCATGTGCCTCTGCTGTATTGTATAGCAAGACTGTCTCATGAAATGATGGATGAGTCTTAAAGATTTGGGTCATCTAGAAATTGGAAGATTTAGTATATGATGAAATATCAAAAGGGCTCCTGCATCTCACTCTACTGTGGTGACAACAATAGGAATTGCAGTTCCTATCTGCCATTAAAAATGCCAAGAAAGCATTTTAAACAAGAAGTCAGTTTTAGCATGTTACCATCATAATCTTTGAAGAACAATTCTGTGTAAGTTGAATGATCTCTGTGTATATAATTTGACCCAGAATGGGTACTATTTTACTTAACTTCATGTTTCTTATAGGGCCAATAATTGGTAGTGAAAGGATAATCCGAATTAAAAGGATAGGATTATAATAAATAATAAGACACTAAATGGAGCCAAATCATTTCTCCCATCCATCCATATATATATCTCAGTTTAAATATAATCCATACTTTAAAAAATACTGTACCTAGAATGTCAAGGCTAAATAGTATCAGTCATCAATTTGTGTAAATGTAACCTGTGAAATTATTCTTTGGGTGACCTGATCCATACAGGTACATATTCTTGTATGATGCTCATAGTGGTAGAATTCTGAATGCAATTTGTTAAATATATGTCACACATAAATGCACCCTGGGAGGCATTATAGATCTCCAAAGAATCATTGTGTAGAAACTTTGAATGAAAGCATGGCTCTATGCTATTTTCTCATCCTACCACAGCATGCACATAACGTATTCCTGTTGCTGGACCCAAAGCCATTAGCTTAGCAAACATTCACTAGAGACAGAGAAGTTTTATATACCTGACTCCACCTTCTCATTCTCTTCCTGGTTCTCTGCTGATTTGGAGCCAATCACAAGTAGTTCCCTTTTCTCAGGCTGACTCTTTCTCCTGATATATCACAGTATATTACTGGAACAACCTATGCATGCTGTGAAAGTAATGGCTCCATTGGTATTCTGGAGCACTAGAGAATAGGACAGGTTGGTGGGGCTTGGCATGATGTTGAAAATGTTTATTGAGATGTCCAGGTGAAACCTCCTTGTATCCCTTGTATGGAAGGGATTCTCAGAATCTTGAGTCAGACTGGATCGTGGCATTGCTTTTTGTTTCTTGGTGCATACATTGTGGTTAACAGAGTTTGGGCAGATTCTACACTTGTGAGATCTACTTTGCTTCTGCTTCTTGTTTAATTAAAACTCCGGAATCCATCAAACAGAGCCTATTTCATCATGCACCCAAGTAGAAATTACAAAATCCTAAACACTGATTTATAATTCAGCAACATATCGGAGGACTATGAATTGTTTATCCTTTATTTAAGCATTCTCAGTAAGTAGTTCTTTGCAACTGTTTGAAAGCCAACTACACAAAAATATATATTTTTGACAAGCTTAGTGATACATTCAGTGTCAAAGTAGGTGAGGGCTCTGATACTATTTTTTATTCTGTTCCCCCTCCTCCTTTCTCTACACAATATACATTTTTTTTTAAAGAATTGCACGTGCAGCAGGCACTCAGAATCACATACTGATGCCATCAGAATTTTTTTTCAAATATAACTTCAGAAAATGATTAGAGAATTAAATCAGCCAGAAAAAGATGCCTGCTGCTCAGAGACTTTAAAAAAACAAAACAGCAACTCAGATACGTATTCTATTAACTATATACAAATGTCATTATTATTGCCTCATCTGACTATGCTTCATTATCTTCACAATAGAAATAGAATGCTAACAAAGTATTTAAAGGAACATTTTATCATAGTAATGATGTGGAAGAGATTTGAAGGATTTTTTTTTCCAATCCAGATGTAAAAATTATACAAAATATCCAATACTGCACAACATCGAAATGAAAGCATTAAATCAATCCTTACTTAATTTACCCCTGACCAGTAAAAGGTTTTGCATGGCCTTGGCAAATAATCAGACTTGGATCCTTCCAAGAAAAAAGGGAATTCAATAAATTGGTAGCTATTCCCAAAAATAACCCATGTTCACAGTTTGCATGAAACCATAGTTGGTTAACCTAGTGGCTAAGTTCATGCAGCACTCTAAGCCCAAAATGAATAAACCATGTTATGGCTTAATACTATCTGTGAATCCAACCATTGTCTCCACTTAGGATTCCATTCAGTGTTCTCCAGTTCAATTTTCTTAGTCTTCTGTTGTGGAAAGTCACAGCAACAGTGGCTTTTTAATGCTTTCCTCAAAAGAAAAAAAAAATCCAAAAACAGTTCTTGCAGCTGTGACAAGGAGCCATTAAGAATTTACTGTTCAAGTGGGCACTCCAAGCTAAAATGGAAAAGAATTTCTTGTTGCTTGTGGTAGCGTAATACATATTCTGCAGTGTTTGCCTATACATAATCTGTGTGAATTCTAAACAAAGGAAAGTGTATGGAAACACAACAGACTGTATTGAAAAAAAATTAAAATAGGAAACTAACTAGGTTTCCTAAACTCAGATACAGTAAACCAATATAGCTTTAAGATCATAAGCAGACTTTGATGCTAGTTGCATTGAAATGATCATGGCTTATTTCCAAATAAGTCTGCCTAGGAATGTTGTGCCAAGGTGTTATGCTAGCAGCATAAAAGCTGAGACAACAGCAAAACCCAGGAAAGCTCTTGAATAACTGGAAAATAAGTTTAAATATGTAAAATTATATTTCTGCTTTTGGCTTTTAATTGCAGTGTATAAAGAGGGTAATTTCTGGAAAGTGAACACAGAGCTCAAATGTAGTGTATTCTCCATATGAATCCACAGAGGATCGCTAGCTTGGCTGTTTTAATGTTAGATTTGTTAGCTTGGAGATAGTTGCAGGAGATGATCATTCACATCTGTTTTACAGAGAGATGAGGTAATATACTGGCAATAATGCTCACCTATAGAAAGTTTAGGTTATGGAGTTGGCAGTGTTGGTGGTATTATTATTATTATTATTATTATTATTATTATTATTCACGAAAGGATGAATGGCTATTCTTTTTTAGTCTTTAGCTGGCTGAACAGTAGTCTATCACTAAATATTACAGCCTTAAATGAATGTCAGTGTTGTCCAAGATAGAGCGACTACAATGGCACTTTGTCTAAATTATAACAGCTTTGGAAGTTATACTCCCTGGGATAAAAATGCTAAGCCAGAATCAAATGTCTCCCTGTAGTGCAGTCTGCCGCAGCATGGTGCATTAGTAAGCTTTTTTACCTTTCTTTCAAATATCCTACATTTCTTCTTCTTTGTCTGTAAAAAATCAGGATAATATGCAATATGATCTCCCTAAATTAAACCCAGTTGCATAGGCGTCGGCAGTGGTGGCTGGAGTGTGGGGGGTGTAGTCTAGTGCTGGTGTTTTTACCAGAAGATCGGCAAGGAGGAATTGAATAATGGTGTGTGCTTCTTTATCTTAGGTGTGTGGTACATAGAACTCTTATGAGTTTATATTTTCATATAATGGTTCAGTATTGTAGTACATAATTAAGCAAGCATTTACTTTACTTCTATCATTAAAGGTCTTGTGTGGGTTATACTTTGTTCTGCCTTGCCCTTAGTCAGAGACCAGTGTACAGTAGGATGATCTTTCTCATCTTCAGTCCAATTAACCTTGAGAAACAGATACTCCTTCATTTTGAGATGGTCTTATTGCACCTGGTATAAACAAAGACTCCTTAGCCTTGATGGTCTCATTCATGGCAGAACTTCTCAGCCTTGAACCTCGATGGTCTCATTCTTGGCAGGAGGGCAAAGCTTTCCAAGATAAGATAGAGTTATCCTTCATGTCCTTGGTAAAATCCAGTGAGATGAGACCTAAAAAGCAGGTGTGCTTAATTATGATTCAGAGTCTATATAAGCTAGTCAAAAAATTCTGCTGGGATAGAACTAACCAGGAGGGTGCTTGCTGGCTTTGGAGGGGTCCACCCAACATTACCTCTCTGGGTTCCCTGATTGGTAGAAGGGATATAAGGTCTTTGCTTCTTCGTCTTGCTCTATTCTTCAGTATTCTTTGATTTGGTTTTGTGTTACGTTCTTCAGTATTCTTGGATATTCCTTGACTGCTGTCTCATGTTATGTCTTTATATTATCTTAGCCTTGGAATAAAGCCTTTAGTACTCATACTGTGTAATCCAAAAGAAACTGTGACCCAACCCTGTAGGAGTTGGGGGTGTTAAGTGATGAATTTTGTATTCAAACATAAGGGCAGAAACTCTATGATTTATGTATGTGTGTCCAATACTGGGACACAAGTATTGAAGGGCAGGATGAGCATCATGATGTTACTGTGCACATCATTTGGGGGGGGGGGTCATCATGGCTAGCCCTGGACTCCTATGCCCAGTTGTAGTCCCTTTGGTTCCTTTTTGTTCCTTATATTTTGATTCTATACTTAGATTAAATGTGCACATATGTGATAGCTAATTGGTTTATATCTATTTACATGATTAGAAATTTGGAGCAAAAATCCGGCTAAAGTTAGTTATCAAACAATGAAGAGTTTTGTGGCAACGTAATGAGCTACACATTTTTAGCAAAACATTTGTGGATTACATTTCATCGCATCAAATGCATATAGTTGACACCCTAATCCATTTGCTATTTTTTAGAATGCCACTGTCAACCCTTCAAGGTAGGCCAGATCAGGAAACAGACACCACAAAAACTACTGGAACTCTACTTTATGGTTGTTGGGTATAATAACACGATCTTGAAAACCTGCCAGAATTTCCCTCTACTTCCTGTTATAGCATCTAGACTTAAGGCAGGCTTATTCTGAGTCTTTTTCTCCATCTCCCTCCTTTCCTGGGGCTGAGCTGTCATTTATTTTCTTTTATTATTTCTTAACAATTTTGCTAATGGTTCTTGCATTCTTTCACTAATATTATCTCTACAGTCCTCTACAGCCATAAAGTCTTATTGTGTGTGTGTGTTTTATTCTGCTAAATACATTAATACAGTTACCCTTCAACTTAGTTGTGGCTTTATTATGGTGAAGTCAGTGGGACAGATTAGTTACATGCTGTTTAAGGGGGTTAGCTTTAGCTGGATCTTGTTCTATAGCAGGGGTAAAGATCCTGTGACTCTCAAGATGTCAGACTGCAACTCCCATCACTCCTAATCAATACATGCCAAGATTCATGGATGATGGTAATTATGATCCTCCATCCACTTGTAGAGGTCTACAGCTTTTCTACCCTTATCTGTGTAGTGAAACTCTTTCTACAAATCAACCAGGGTTTCATTACCCAAACTCTTAAAATCAAGAACTGATGTGAGAAATTGTGGAGAGGCTGGAAGAAGAATAGAAGGAATGTTAAATCTAAGCAATCAAAAATAGAAGGGGTCTGTTAGTAGCTTATCTCATAAATGGCAACTCGGTCCACATGACAAGAAACCAGGGAAGAAAAACTATCCACAATATTCTGAAAGACTCTGCCTTAATGAACTCACTAATAAAGAAGTGTTGGAAATTCCATTTGCAGTTTCCATGATTCTGTATTTAACCCTAATACTAGCAGTAAAGTCTGTGTAATTCTTGCTTTCTTGATCTCGTACAACTGGATGGGGCTTCCAGAAATTATAACAAGTTTTTCCCACATTTGAATAACTTAAAACAACTCAGATTCTTAAAGCAACAAACCACTGCCTCAGACTAGTAACCTCAACTCTAAGAGTTTTCAAAATTCTTCTGCTGAAAATTGGACACTTCTGATGATTCCAGATCAGAATCATCAGATGTGACTGAGACTGTGGAACACCATCTTACCAGTTATCTCCTGTTACAGAAATCTGTGAATATAAAGAATTAATGGTAGTGTCAGCCTCGGACTTGGGAGTGGTCATGTGTTCTATAGATTTGGAGTATTTGCTTCAAACAAGTGGGAAGAATTAGCAGTCTGCATTATTTGCTAGCTTAGATAATGGGAATTGGAAAAGAATGTCCAGGTTGTTTCTCACTCCCTCCAGCCCGTCTCCTTTAAATCTTACTAACTGCACAACCAGGGCCTCTGGGCACATTACTGCCCTGAAAAAGTGAGAGTCTTCATGCTTTACCTACAGTTTACCAGCTTGTCACAGCTAGCACTTGAGGTTAATGGCACAGGCCTCTTAAAGCCCCAGAGTTTCCAGATTCAGTGCAGCTGTCTTGCCAGCTGGTTCTGGCAAGACAGCTGCAAATTGTACCAATGCAACTTTGTGTTTTCTCTTTACCAGTCTCCTTTGACTTCTATTATGGACTGCTTCTAATCCCTTGCTAGCAATCAGTACCTCAGTATGAATTAAGGACTAGAGACTGCTATCCTGTAGCTCAAGGAATGATAGCTGGCTCAGCTCAGCTCAGTTGATTGAAGTAAGTGCACCACCCTTTTGATAGAAGTGGGCAAGAAAGTTGCATCTTGGGAAATGAGTCTCTCTAACCTCATATAAATCGAATAATAAATAATAAAATAAACATAGTGGTGAGCCCTATGCCCAATGCCACCAAATATAACACCAGTTGTCTCTGTGTCTGACTCTGAGTTATTGCTGTATTTGGGGCTCATGGCAATCAGTTCATCTTCCTCACTTATACCTATGTATGGCAAAAACTTGACTTGGCAAGTCTTTTTTTTTTCCCCCTGCTGCTGCTGCTGGTGGTGGTTCTATGTAGCCCATGGGGAAGTCAGGCTTAAATTTTTCTTGGTTACAGTAGTGTTAAAGTAGGTTATTGACTCCCTTATGATGCCAAGAGCAACCTTGAGGTGTTTGCGGCTTTGTCAACCATCACCTTGGAGGAAAGTGAGCTGATCTGACACTGACTGGGAACAGAGGCAATAGAAGCAGGATTGTGATCAGCAATTGGGGAGAGCAAATTTTATGTCATCTCAAGGATATATGGACAATCCTTCAAACTCAGCAATGGGGGAGGGCTCTGCAGGAGATAATTATTAAAAATAACTAATTCAAGCACTGTAACAGTTTGTTTTATCTGTGTATTAAATTGTGGGTTTTTCCTGTGCTGAAATACACACGCACACACTTCAATAATAAGTAGCAATTGGTGACCCTTTCAAAGTTTTTGTTCACATAAAGTGTACGACTGGCTCTGAGACATGTTAACTGGAGTATGCATTATCAGTCTAAAACTAAGTCATCATTTACTTCAGGATAATTCACATCTTCTGTTCTATACATTGAAATTAAATGAGGCAAAGCTTTGGAGCCCTTCTGTAGCTGAAATATTTTAGTCAAGTATTGTTTGTCCAGAGTATGTAAAAAAAACTAGAATTTCAAGAATTTTCAATAGGAAATTAATCTTTATTACAGAAAACAAGGATAGGTTATGTTATTATAGAGGATGTTATTCCACTTGGAATAAGGGGGCAGTTGAGGTGTTGATCGGGTTGTGCCCATGCAACCTCTCTCCTCTTGGGGATCCCGCCACTCCCCATGGTTTACGGAGGAGTTGAAGGAGGTGAAAAGAGAGAAGAGACATCTAGTGTGGTACTGGCCCTCAACAAAGGACAAACAGGTTAGAGCCACTATTAAGGCCTACCTTGTGGCAGTAAGGGTGGCAAACTGTCAGTACTTCACTGCCCTTATTGCATCTGCAGATTGCTGCCCACAGCCCTGTTTCAGGTGATACAAGCCCTTTTGGGTAAAGGGGGCTCAGGGAACCTTTTGCAGGGGCATGAGGAGCAATTTGCTCAGCATCTGTCAGACAAAATCACTTGGATTCTCTCACAGTTGGACACAGCCTTGTTGCAGGTCCAGAAGAGATGCCTGGGGAGGAGTCTTGCCCGGTTATCTGGAAACAGTTTGAACCTGTTGGACCTGAGGAAGTGGACAGAGTCCTTAGGACTGTGAGCTCAGCCACCTGCTCTTTAGACCCATGCCCCTCCTGGCTTGTTAAAGCAGCTCGGGGGGGTGTCATGTGAGTGGGTTCTAGTGGTGGTTAATTCTTCTTTGAAAGTGTTGTTCCTTTACCTCTTAAAGAGGCCTTGGTTTGCCCACTCCTTAAGAAGCCATCTTTGGACCCCACCATACTGGATAGTTGTGCCCATTCCTGGATCAGGAAGTTCTGCTCACAGCCATTCATGTCCTAGTCACCTCCAGGTTAGACTACTGTAATGCACTTTACATGGGGCTGCTCTTGAAGAGTATCCAGAAGCTTCAACTGGTGCAGGATGCAGCAGCACGGGCAGTTATGTATGTTCCTAGAAGAGCACGTATCATACCTTTGCTCCACGAACTACATTGGCTGCCTGTCTGCTTCCGGGTCCAATTCAAGGTGCTTTAACTTTTAAAGCCCTTCATGGCATGGGACTGGGTTATCTGAGGGACCGCCTCTCCCCAGTTACATCAGCCCACCCCATTAGATCTGGCAGAGAAGGCATGTTGTGGGTACTATCTGTTAGGGACTTATGCTTGGTGGGTTCCAGGAGGTGGACCTTCTCTGCAATGGTGCCCGCCTTATGGAACATTCTCCCCCCCTCCACCCAAAGTCAGGTTAGCTCCATCTTTGTTAATGATCATGAAGTCTCTCGAGACCTGGTTATATCATCAGGCATGGGGGTCCCAGGAAACTGGAGACATTCTTAGGTGGCTCCACTGTGGTTGATTTATTTAGTCTCTCCATGCCTTGTGGTTTGTATATTTTAAATTTTTAATAATTTTTAATTTTTAATAATGATCTTTTATATTTTTATAATGATTGTTTTTTATATATTGTTGTTTTATTCGATTGTTGTACGCTGCCCAGAGTTGCTTTTGTGAGATGGGCAGCCATATAAATTTGGTAAGTAACTAAGTAAGTAAGTAAGTAAATAAATAATCTCACCCACTCAGTTGAAGTTATTTGTAAAGGTCTTCTTACACTGGAGATTCTAAGGGCTGTAAACGCCTATAGTAATGGCAGCAATTAAGGGCCTAATGAAATATAGTATATGTGTGTTTTGTGTTTTAATTAGGAGTTGGGTTGGAATTATTTGTTAATACTAACAGAAGCAGGTAGAATAGGAGTAAAATTTGCTTCCCATGTGATATGGCTTTAAGATCATCCCCCAGCCCATTTTCACTGCTTGTCCTTAATATGCAAAGCCATTTACCTGATTCTTTTTTTCCAAATTGTACTTTCGAGATTATTAATGAGATTTTATCCAAAAATCAGTGTACTTCTTTTTCCATTTTATCATTCGGTAACTGAGATAAGCATAAACTAAAGTCTCGATAGGCAATGCTTGCTTAAGGAAAAAAGAAATCTTTATCTTTTAATTGTGCTTCTTTGCTATGTATTGAAATAACGTTCCACATGCTTAGTATTACGCTTCTACTGTGAAAGTTGACGATTCCTCGCAAATTAAAGTGTCATCAGAGGAGGCACATCACAGACCTAAAATGGAATAATTGTAGGCAAATCATTTCTAGCTTTTCTCAGAATGCTTTACTTTGATTGATGTTTCAGCCTCTTAGGGGCTTTTTCTGATAATGTATGCCTTTTTCCTGATAATTTAATCCCCCCAAAAAAGGGGGGGGCGTTCTTTAACATCTGCATTCCGAAACATTTTTATTCAACTATGTTGAGATGGAACCACTGCCCTCATTCAAAAAGGTGGAGGCATCTCTCTCTCACTAACAGCATGTTAGTAGTGGAAACACTGCTGGGCTCCTGTTTCATGCAGCTCTGTCATTTCAGGAAATAGGGACATAAACTTATTAATTGTTACATTTATTTCTAGAGTGTGCTCCATGCCCCTTTCAAAATATTAAAATTTCTCCTAATATTCTATCATTCTCTGAACAGTGCCCCATATCAGGTTCTTCGGCAGCTACCCAAACATTTGCAAGGATGATTCTTAGAGTTCTCTGTAACGAGATTTTTTTTTGAGATGAATGGAATGGGGTTACAAGAATTCCAGCAACTGTACTATTTAAACTATTTTCCATTTAGAGCCAATATATCCCCATGGACACGAGGACAGAGATGTTTTGATTTTCTTTCTAACAACCTTCTTATGATCTGGTGAAGAGGTGGGACTTGCAGCTGGCTGTTATTATAACAGCGGTCTTTATCTTTATCAGTTTGGGAACCAATTCTGACATCTCTCTCAAAGGAGATGGCCTACGGAAAGTGAGGTGGATATTTCTGGCCTGACGTGAATTAAATGGGTGGTTCCTTATACTTTGCCAAGCCTTGATTGAATTGTTCAATCTTTTGATCACCGAGGATCCTAGCCCCCCTTGGGTGGCCAGGGATCAAAATAAAGTAGATGTGATGTGATGGTGAAGAATAAGACAAGCAAGGATTTTCTCTGCTCTTTTTCTTTATTGGGAGGGGGATTTTTTCTTTGCTTTTTAAAACCTGTTTTTAGGATTTAGATTAGATTTTTTTTTTAATTGTTTCCTGTCTCAAAAAGACAAAAAGCATGGTACTGATTTTCAACCAATCTGGCTAGAAGCTGCAGAAAATGGGATTTAGGGGCCAAATGTAACCCTAGGTTCTAAGTTGCTCATCTTTGATTTAAAACTTCTTTTGTGTATGATTTAATTACTTGTAAATTCAAGCTTCTAAATTATTGGGGGGGGGGGGGTTATAATTAGATACAAAATATCATACAATCTGTGCCAAAGAAGAACATATTACTTCATCCTTTGATTAGTGGGAAATATTGTGTTTTCCACGGCTGATAAGTTACACATTTCTAAAAGCCAATCTTTAACACATAGAATAATATCATTTTTTCCAAGTTCTCAATATTATTCTTTTAGCCACCTCCCATGCACAGCACAACCATAATATCTCATAGACAAATTCCAAAGCTTTGGTAGATAATTTAGCATCAAGTTAACATCTTTAACATGTAAAGGTTTTGTCATAAATCTACTTATGTACATTAAAATACTATTCCAGAAAAGTGTCAAATGTTCACAAAACAAAGGGGTCAATGAATCCTCAATTTTTTACATCTCCAACAAAGAAAATCTAATGTCCATCCTTTTTAATATATTCTTTGGGAAGTCCAATATACTCTAAATACATTTTTTTAATGACTTTAAACTTTAATCTCAAATTCACTGATACATTTTAATGTTTTTAAGAACATGAAGACATTGATGGGGTGTTGTTGGAAATTCCAACTCCTTGGTTCATGCTTGAAATATCTCAGCACTGTCCACTTTAAAAATATTATTGAACTTTTGATAAAGATATCTTACAGGTTTAACTTCTGTCATAGATTCCATCAAATAGGAAACATCTCTTTGACATATGTCTAAATTATAAACTTAAGCTTCTAGATTCAAGCTAAATTCAAGCTCGGATTATATTTCATTAGATCAATAGAGGCTTCTTTGCAGTAGGCTTTAACTCCCATCTGTTTTCGCCCATATTTTATTTTTTTAGCTCACTGACAAGCCATCCTATTGCTGAGCTCCATCTCAATGTTTTCATCATTTCTAACCCAGGCAACACTGTCCTTTTATTTGCTTCCTGTAAGATTGTTCATGAAAATTCTTAATGCCTACTTTTTTTAATTTCGCAGTGAAAACAATATTGTAACATCTCAGAGGTAGATACCAGAGATAGAAATAAAGTAGTCTACTGTATCTCATATACTAACGGAAATTACTGATAATTTTCCAGGGAAAAAATCTTAAGGAGAAAAAGTAAAAACTTTAAGAATTTTTCTGTTCATATAATTCAATTTCATTTTTCCCCAAGCCCTAAATGTTAAACACAGCTGAAGAAGTTTAGGAGGAAATGCTCTAACACATTGCAATAGAAAGTGTATTGGAAATTGGCCAGTGATACAGCAGTGCACCAGAATTTACTGAATACCTGATTTAATTGATATTTCATCTATCGTAGCTGCCAGACTGCATCTTCCACTGCTCAGCAGGTTTCCTTCTCCCTTCCATTTTCCTGCCAACATCATGGAGCTTCTGCTCACTAGGATCTCTGTGTGCTTTTTCAAGAACCTTTTTTCGTTATTAGTGTCTCCTTTTCTCAATACTGGGGGGGGAGGGGGGCGGGTTGGGGGGTAGCCTGTCTCGTCCACAGAGTCTCAGTCCAGCACCTACTTTTGCCTTGTAGCTCAGTGTATTGCTCACTGTCATTCTAATTCTAGTTCTTCATCTCTTTTTCTCCATTGGAAAATGTTCCAGTGAGTGTTTTAAAAGTCATGGCTTTTTACTTTACCTTTCACAGATGGACTGTTCTGCACATTTTAAAGCAAGCTGACCATTCACAAACATTTCATAGCATTATATCTCTTAACCAGTTGATCTAGGGACATCACAGCTTCCATTAAAGAAAACCTGTAATGTGCTGCTTATTATAAGAATTTTGGTAGTTATCACATTTGTTCATAGGAGCTGGTTTTCTCCCATTTTATTGTTATAATAACTTTTTTTAAAAAAATGTAATACCGTAGCCATGAAGGGGGAAAAAAAAAAAGAATGAGAAAGAAATAGAGATTACACACATACAAATGAACAAGAATTTTCAAAATAACATTAAATCAATGCTACATATGAAGTCATTTTAACTATTACTGGAAATTAATCAATGGTCAAGATTTAACAAAAGCAGCCAATATCGTAAGAATCATCTTTCAGAATAAACAGTTAATAAAAATTTGTATCACATTTAGGAGATCTGTCTTTACAAGATCTAAATTATAAAACCTTATGTTAAGAGAAGCCAAGGTTTGGATGTGGTGCAAGTACAACATCACACCTACTTTTTGAGGATTGTATGATTCTGTGTAATCAGCAGAGTAAGAGAACTCACAGTTCCCAGGCTATGCAACTCTCTAGTAATTCAGAGCATTTTTTTTTATTCATTTTGTTTCCCAACTGTTGTACTTCATTTCATCAGGGTTATTCTGCATGCATCTCAAGTGAAAACAAAAGGTCAAAAGTGTGCTTCTCATATTTTCTTCCAAAATCTCTCTGTTGCATCTGGCGTATCATTCTTTCCATTACACAGGGATATAAAATAATGCTTCACTGACACTGTGAGCAATTCTGCCTGTTTCATTTATATCTTAAGGTAAGATAACTTGTTCCTTCTTTGTATTTATTTCTAGTCTTTGGCTAGGGCAACTTGGTTCTTTGTACTAATGTTATGGATGAACAGACTTTTTACCCATTGTTGTTCAGTCGTTAAGTCGTGTCCGACTCTTCGTGACCCCATGAACCATATTGCGCCAGGCCTTCCTATCTTTCACTGCCTCCCTGAGTTTGCTCAATTTCAAGCTCATTGCTTCAGTGATGCTATCTAGCCATCTCATCCTCTGCCGTCCTCTTCTCCTTTTGCCTTCCATCTTTCCCAGCATCAGGGTCTTTTCCAAAGAGTCCTCTCTTCGCATTAGGTGACCAAAGTATCTGAGCTTGAGCTTCATTATCAATCCTTCCAATGAGCAATCAGAGTTGATTTCCTTTAAGATTGACTGGTTTGACCTCCTAGCAGTCCAGGGGACTCTTAAGAGTCTTCTCCAGCACCACAGTTCAAAGGCATCAATTCTTTGGCGTTCAGCCTTCTTTATGGTCCAGCTCTCACAGCCATACATTACTACTGGAAAAACCATAGCTTTGACTATGCGGATCTTTGTCGGTAAGGTGACGTCTCTGCTTTTTAATAAGCTATCTAGGTTTGCCATAGCTTTCCTCCCAAGGAGCAAGCGTCTTTTAATTTCATGGCTGCAGTCTCCGTCTGCAGTGATCTTGGAGCCCAAATAAATGAAGTCTGTTACTGCTTCCATTTCTACCCCTTCTATTTGCCAGGGATTGATGGGTCCAGATGCCATGAGTTTTTTTAATGTTGAGTTTCAAGCCAGCTTTCGCACTCTCCTCTTTGACCCTCATCAAGAGGCTCTTTAGTTCTTCTTCACTTTCTGCCATTAGGGTGGTATGGTCTGCATATCTGAGGTTATTGATGTTTCTCCCTGCAATCTTAATCCCGGCTTGTGATTCTTCCAGCCTGGCATTTCTCATGATGTACTCTGCATATAGGTTAAATAAGCAGGGTGACAGTATACAGCCTTGTCGTACTCCTTTCCCTATTTTGAACCAATCGGTTGTTCCATGACCGGTTCTAACTGTTGCTTCTTGGCCCGCATACAGATTTCTCAGGAGACAGGTAAGGTGGTCTGGTATCCCCATCTCTTTAAGAATTTGCCACAGTTTGTTGTGATCCACACAATCAAAGGCTTTTGCATAGTCAATGAAGCAGAAGTAGATGCTTTTCTGGAACTCTCGTGCTTTCTCCATGATCCAGCGAATGTTGGCAATTTGATCTCTAGTTCCTCTGCCTCTTCGAAACCCAGCTTGTACATCCGGTAGTTCTCGGTTCACGTACTGCTGAAGCCTAGCTTGTAGGATTTTGAGCATAACCTTGCTAGCATGTGAAATGAGTGCAATTGTGTGATAGTTTGAGCATTCTTTGGCATTGCCCTTCTTCGGAATTGGAACGTAAACTGACCTTTTCCAATCCCGTGGCCACTGTTGCGTTTTCCAAACTTGCTAGCATATTGAGTGCAGCACTTTAACAGCATCGTCTTTTAGTATTTTAAATAACTCAGCTGGAATACTGTCATCTCCACTAGCTTTGTTGTTAGCAATGCTTCCTAAGGCCCACTTGACTTCACTCTCTAGGATGTCTGGCTCAGGGTCAGTGACCACCCCAGCATGGACATCAGGGACATTAAGATCTTTCTTGTATAGTTCTTCTGTGTATTCTTGCCACCTCTTCTTAATCTCTTCTGCTTCTGTTAGGTCCCTGCCTTTTTTGTCCTTTATCATGCCCATCTTTGCACTAAACGTTCCTTTGATATCTCCAATTTTCTTGAAGAGATCTGGAGTGGGTTGCCATTTCCTTCTCCAGTGGACCACATTTTGTCGGAACTCTCTGTCATGACCTGTCCATCTTGGGTGGCCCTGCACGGTATAGCTCACGGCTTCACTGAGTTACACAAGCCCCTTCGCCACGACAAGGCAGTGATCCATGAAGGGGATTTTTACCCATAATTTACCCCAAAATACTGCTTTAAGCCTAATTAATTTAGACAAATGTGAAATATGTAGCTGGTTAACCTGCTAATGTGTTTTTTAATATAACTTTATTAGGATTAAGATTTATTAAGATTCATAAAGGAAGATAAGAACTAACAGAAACTAATATTTAGAATAAAGAAAAGAAAGAAGAAAAGAAAGAAAAAGAAGACAATGCCAAAAGGGCAGGCAGGTAGGCAGGAAGAAGTAGCTTCCAATTTTCTTTACAGCAGTTATAAGTATAAATTTACCTCTTATTCTATGGTTACAGCGTGACTTTCATGTTTTCTACAATCTATTTTTTTCTAATCGTCACAACCATATATCATAAGCTCATTTTTTTCTTTTTCACACAGAAAGTCTATAAAGGGTCTGTTAATGTGTTTTAGTGAATGACAACATTATACAATCATTACAAACCATTAAAAAATAACAGCGAAGAGAAACTATTTTCTATCTCAAAATGCAATGGATGTGTGCTCAAGTTGCTTCAGCACATGTTGTGATCTGTATTGTTCACGTGTGTGTGTGTGTTTGAGTACATTAACATTCGGCAAACATACGCAGCATTTGCACCTATTTCCTAAATTGGGGATTTTGGCGAAGACAACAGCTGATGGGCAATTAGTAGGAGAAACTGCTTTAATGGATTCCTACACTGGCGTACTCCAAACATCCTGGGATTGCAGACCCCAGAATTTCCAATCAGCCTGGCAAAATACCGCATTCTGGCAGGAAATTCTGGGATTGCCATCTCAGCATATCAGGAGGACATTAGGTTGGAGAAAGCTGATCTAATGCTCCCTTAGGGTAACCATTTATTTCCTTAGATGTTTTCAAATAACCAGTGTATGTGCAATAAACCACATACTTTAGGCCAAAGCTCTGGGGATTGACCTATGAAAGCAAGGATAATTATATGAGCATTGAATTTATAGATGATGCACAGGTAAAACTGGGATAATGCACTGATGTCACGATAGGAATAGACTGAGATAAAGACATAACAATACCGTTCAGGCACTGATATCTGCAGGACAAAAGTAGTAGTTCCCAAATGATTCATTCATACAAGACTCCAAGTTAAAATCAACACAATCCTGAACTGTATTGGCTATGCTGTGCAAAAGAATGACTGCATATTCAACTTACTATATAATGCCGAGGCTCTCTGTTGAAGAAGTTAATTTTTAAATGCAAAGAAAGTCACAGAGATGGGAAACCAGCAAGGAGGAAGGATTAGGCCAATTCCATCATTTACATTCTTTACATTTTATACGTTCTCCTATATTATTAATAAGTTTAGTTTTAATAACTGACCTGTATTGTCTGTTTGTGTTTCTGTGTATTGTGCTGGGAACATCAACATTAACAGACACATATAGCAGTTGTACCTCTTTCCTAAGCTGGAGTTTTTGGCCAAGACAACAGCTAATGAGCAGTTAGTAGGAAAAATATTGTTCACGAACTTCCGGTGGGGGACTAAAGACAGCTTGACCAATTCTTTGGGAATAGACACCACAGTCGGGGGGCTAGGACAGGATCCCTGTAGCCCGAAGAATTCTCCGGATGTAAAGGAGAATCCATGAAATCAACCCAGATGCTCTCCGGATAGCTGTTTCCTGCAAGCAGACTCCAAAACAGAAGACTTTGTGATCAACTTGCGGTGAGCGGCTGGGAGACGGGGCTTTTCCATCCTGTTCGAGGCTGTGGCGTAGCCGAAATTTAGGACACTAAAACCAACCTCCCCATTTCTAAAACATATTTTAAATGGTTTATTACTCTTTTAGATGAAGAGAGGCTTTTTGCAGCAACAGATAAGGGTATCTTCTTGGTGTTTTTCATATGTTCAATGCTTACTTAAAAAAAACTGATTTAGACTTTGGGATTTTTATATTGAGCAAAGACTCAAAGGGGTGTTTTTATGAAACAAGTGATTTTTTTTTTTTTTTTGGATTTTAAAAAGTTAATTTTGTTGAATCATTACTTGTGAGATTGGAGCTTGAGATTGCTGGTGAAAGGTTTTTGTGGGAAAGCTGCTGTTTTGTACTTTGCTGCGATGCTGATTGGAGGAGCTTTGTAGACAAAAGTACTTTGAGATCTTGCTTTTTATGCTTTTTTTTCTGTGTGTGCGGCTCGTTATGATTGGAGTTCAGCAAAGGGAATTTAGAGAGACACACACATTTACTAGTAGATCTCACTCCAAGAATCCTATAAGTGATAGAAACTAAATTTGAAGCCTTTGAGAAAAAAATTAGACAGATTTGATAGCGATATTGATTTGCAAACAAAATTGGATATTGAAAATAAGAATATTGACGATGTTATATAGTGTGAAATAAGGGAATCTTCAGAACAAGAAACTGGAATAAGAGATCTGGATTTGGATGGAGGGCTGGATGATTTAGTTTATCTTGAGCCTGGAGATAATGAGTTCTTTATAAAGCCCAAATTCACAACATAATTTTTTTTTTGACAATATCCAGACCATAAAGCAGAAGAGTATTCTGGAGATTTTTCTTTTTTTCTTTTTGGATGCACAGGAAGGACTGATTAAACCTTTGAAGATGTCTTTGATAGTAAAAAAGGACAAAGTGACATGAAATTACTACTTGAGATTTCACTTGAAGAAAAGATTAAATGTCAAGCTCCCTGAAAAGAAGAAAAAGGAATTTAAAGTGGACTTATGGGACCAAGGTTAAAATGTACAAGTTATGATTTTGGATTGGTAATACTGGAATTTATTTTTAGACTGCGATTGTATGATAATGTTTATGGATTTTACTGTTATGGAAAATAAATAGACTTAGGTGTTTCATAATGATAGATTAACTGATACTTCAAATGCTGGTAAGGACCTTGGGATAACATGTCTGTATCAATTTCTTTAACTTTGTTTCTATTTAGAAATTACTCTTGGGATTTTTGCTTATAACTGAAAGAAATGAAATTTTGACTTGGAGATTTGATATTTAGAATTGTTTTTGCTATAGAAATATTGTGTTTGATTGATATTACTTGAGGAAGAAGTTAATGTAGTTTTTTACTTAGAACTGTACCAAAGAATGTCGGAAGTTTGTTTTTTTTTTTTTATTTTCTGCCTCTTTTTCTCCCCTCCCCTTTTTTTTTCTTTTCTTCCTCACACTTCTTTATCTATCTTTTTCTTTTCTACTTTTCTTTTGATGTTTTTGGCATTTTATTCTTGTTTGAAACTTAATAAAATTCTTATTAAAAAAGAAAAATACTGTTCACATTTAATTCCTACGTTGAGAACAAGCATCTCCCTTTGTTCTTGCCTTGATTCCAGACCTTCCCCTAATTTTTATCTCCCAGGTTCTATCTTTTATTCCTCTGTGTCCCAGACTATCTATCCTGAAGAAGGTGTAAACTAGTATCATTTTCTCCCTTTCACCAGCTGCCTTGCCTTGTATTCATTCTTCCATGGCTCATACTGCCAAGAGAAAATAGCACCAGACTTGCAATAGTGAGTCTTTCTCTTACTATCCTAGATCACCTTGTAAGGTGCCAATTGCTGGAAGTCAAGCCAGCTACTGCTAAAATCTCTTGTGACAGCTATTTAACACCTAATCAAGTGCTAAGCTGATAAATAATGTATTTCTTGGCATCATCCAGACTTTAATAAACATTGTAAAGAGTTTAGAGTTCCCAGCTTGTCTTTACAACTTTGCACCATAGCAAGTCCTGTTAGAATTGAAATCAGTTGTTGAGAAATAGTTTATTCTTTTAAGAAGGACCAGGCATAATCAAGAATAAGCAGCTTGCTGGCTGTGATAAGCATCACATCACGAAAGTCAAACGCAGCAATTATATAACATGCAGACATTGCCCCTAGAAAATGATAACTTGTGCACATACACACATGCACATACATACATACATATATATATATACATCCTCACTCAGAAAAGCACCAAGCTGTTTTTTATAGTTCTCTTATGTTAGGCAGTAGCAGGTGTGATTCCTGTTGGTTGGTTTTTTAAATGTGTCAGCTGTTTCCATCCAAAAGGGAGTCAGTATCCCCCTTCTACTCAGAACACCACTGATTATATCGGCCCTTTTGGTTTTCCTTAAAATCCTTCAGATGTTTCATCTAAGTAGAATCCTCCAAATTTGTGTCAAATCTGAGTGTAGTTGAGATTCATCAGCAATTTGGTGCTCACTTTGCCATGTCCACCCATGCTTACTTGTAGCACTGTGAACATTAGACCCAAAGAAAGAAGACAACACGATCACACAGTAATGAAATTCCTATTTTTCTTACAGCAGGTCCAGCTATAATCCTAAATTATTTACTCAGAAGAGTCAGGAAACAAGGGGTGGGATAGAGCCAGTATGATATAATGGACAAGGAGCTGGGAGACCCAGATTCTAATTTATCCTTAACCATGAAAGCTCACAGGATGACTTTGGCCTTGTCACTTTCTCTCAGCCCAGTCTACCTCACAAGATAGCTTTTAGTGGGGAAAAATAGGAGGAGGGATGTATATCACCTTGAGCTCATGAATGAAAAGAAGGATATAAATCTAATAAATACATAATAAAAAGGATATAAATCTAATAAATAATTGACTGTGCCAAAAATCTTAATGTCAAGACTTGGAGAGAGGAGCAATTAGCCCAAAGAGATACAGGACTGTGTTCATGTGGCTGTCCCTTTTTGATGCTATCTGAAATCTTGATAGGTTATATAATAAAATCCCAAATTGGAAAGGGCCATGTAGGACATTGATTTGTGGCATATATACATCATTGTCGTTCATCTAATGATACTCATATACCAAAGGAATACCATGTGTCAATGGAAAGAATTCCTCTTTGGAGGGCCTTCTGGAGCAGATTTTGGAAGGTAGGCAGGTAGGAAGGAAAGGAAATGTTTCATTGTGTTAATGTAGTACAGGGAAATATTAGATATTTATTATCTAATAATAAATTAGATATTAGATTTTCTGCCTTAATTTATCAATTGCAGAAAGGGGTTACTCAAAGTCTTTGCTATTTTATTGAATTCATTAAGATTTTAGTTCTTTAAATTCTTTAAATTCTTATCTCAGACTAAGTATCAAGCAGGCCTGTGAGTAGAAATTATAGGATTGCATTGCAGATTTCAAACCACACAAGAAATTTAGCTGGGCATGTATCATTTATGACTTTGGTTACTTATCTGCTTCTCATATAGAATAAAATGTTTGCTTGATGAGATTTTATTCTTATCAAGTTTCTAAATGGTTTTAATATCAAATGACTAGGCTTCTTAAAGTTATATCCATTCATTATTTTATAAGAATTACTATAAAATGAAGATTGTGCATACAAAGAGGAGGAATATGTAAATATATGTATAAAAGGAAGAAGGGATTTGAAAATTGGTTGATATCATAGGATTTTGACACTGATTCAGATGGATCTTCCCCATGTCCTGGTACCTTTTGCTGATTTCAGATGATTATTGTAATCATGCCTGCTGGAATCCATGAAAATGATTCTATAAGCAGTAAATTAAGATGAACAAGTTGTACTCCAAGGAAAGAGAAATATAATTTGGAAGAATCCTTTTTATCAGTACTAGGCACTGTACGATTTTCCAGTGAAATAGTTTACAATATCAGTTTCTCAGAATGTATACATATCCCTCTTGTATTGCTGTAGAAAATCCAATTTCTAAACCCTGGATATAATACAGTTATTGTCTTATATCTATTCCCTTTTCTCTCAGTTCTGTTACTTTTGAAATATTCCATTAGGATTAAAATGGTATGAGTATACAGATGCACAGCTGTGTGAATTTCAGTGTGGTGACTTTGAAAACAGTTAACACCTGGATCATTGGGAAAAAAATTATTTGAAGGAAGCTCTAAAAAAAGTGAATTGAGAGAAGCACTGAATTTGAGCTTAATTCCTCTAGGGAGAAATGTGAGATCTCTCTTGTTCAGTTTTCTTGTATCTGTGCTTCTCATTTGTAAAATGGAGCTCATCTGGGAAACT
Organism: Liasis olivaceus; assembly: GCA_030867105.1. NCBI lineage: Eukaryota > Metazoa > Chordata > Lepidosauria > Squamata > Pythonidae > Liasis > Liasis olivaceus. The sequence continues at coordinate 256,010,397 of CM061349.1, read as the reverse complement.
TTATGACTTTGTAGTGGAAAAAAGCATTTCCTGGATATATGTAATTGAAATTTATATGAAAGAAAAAAAATATTTCTCTGACATCTGTCATTAATTTCTAAAATAACACCAGGATTCATGCTTGCCTGAACAGTATTGATCTGACCTAGGTGTCCTTCAACCTAATAACAATTACATGGAAGGCATTTCATACAATGTAGGACACTTTTTAACATTTTTTATTTTCAGTATATCTTCTAAAACCGAAAACAGAATCTAAGTTTAAGCCTTGATTCCTTCCTTTTTTAAACGGTTTATTAAACCACATGCCATGAGAATAATCATGATCGTGTGTGCCAGTACTGTCAAATATGCGCTGTAGAGGATGGCTACAAGGCTCTAATAATGAGTTCCTGGGATGGGGTAATATTAAGACAAGAGACTGCTATATACTGCCCTTGCCAACATAGTGTCTTCAACAATTGCTGGGTTCCAGCTCCCATCATCTCCTGGCCATGTTAAAGGGATGGTCAAATTTGAAGTCCAGCATATTATTCAATATCTACATCAAATGCATGGAACCACTGGAACATCAGTTTGGGAAGACCCTTGACAAAATGATTCATGAGTAGCACCTCTCCACTGGCCAATCCCAGGCATCTCCCTAGTTTTGGAGGGCCTCCAGCAGATAAAGCAGCAGAAGCAATGCCTAGATATAGGTGGAGAGGAACAAGGAAGAAGGTTCGGGCATACTGCAGGGCAATAAGAAAGATGAAGTGTTCTCACTTCTCCTTTCTTATTGCTTTAGCAGGCTGTTGTCCAGCAGCCCTTTCCAGGATGGCTAATTTCCTTTTGAATTACAAGCATTTCCTCCTGACTGCTATGACCAGCTGGCACAACATTTCACCAATAAAGTCACTCAGATTCACTTGATTCTTAACTCTAGAGTGTCTAGAGTGGTGATTGGACAACATCTTGCAAAGTTATCTGGGATTCCTTTGGGCCTGTAACTTCCAAGGAAATGGATAGGATGCTCTCTAGGATGTTCTTTTGTCCCTCATGGCCTCTTCATATAGCCAGAGGAGGGGTTATTTCCTGCATCTGGAATATTTTCAGCATCTCTTTGTGGGAGTGGCTGTTACTCACAGCCTTGAAGGAAGCTGTGTTATAACCCTTCTTTAAGAGGCCTTCCCTAGATGCAGAGATAGTGGATAACTATCACCCAATCTCCAACCTTCCTTTCTCAGTGAAAGGTGGCTGAGATGATGATGAAGTACCAACTACAGTCTTTCTAAAATGGGTTATCTGTCAGTTAGGGTTCACACTTGGGCATGGGACAGAGACAGCTTTGTTTGCACTAGTGGATAACTTCTGTTGGGATCTGGATGGGGATAGTGCACCTGTCTTGTCCTGTTCGAACCAGGACCATGGTATTGACCATGTTATCCTTCTGGACTCTTATTGGGGAAGGCACTGCTCCCGAAGGAGCAGGTCTGCAATTTGAGGGTCCTGTTTGACTTGCAGCTCCTGCTGGATCAGCAAATGGAAACCATGGCCAGGGGTCTATGCCCAACTTTTATTGGTACACTAGTTGCAGCCCTAGTTAGAGTGATAGGTCCTGGCTACAGTGACACATGCAGCTGCCTTGAAAGTTCACTCCAAAATGTAGCAGCACATATATTATCCAGGATGCCCTGGCAACACATATTACACTTGTGCTGTGGGATCTGCCTTGGCTTCCTATACTTTTGAGTGCAATTTAAAGTATTGGTGTTAACCTATAAAGCCCCTTATAGCACCAGGTTACTTGCAGGACCATGTTCACCTGCTAGAATCAGCCTATTTTGTCTTGCTGGAAAAAGCAGCTGGTGGTTCCCACACTTTTGAGAAGTATTTTTGAGAGGAGTTTTTTTGAGGGAGGGGGGCAAAGGACAGAAGCATTGCTTTCCTGAAGCAATGCCAACTCTCTGTGATGGCTTCCTGCATGATATTACATTAGCCCCAACCTTATCTGCTCCCAGAAGCAGTTGAAGATTAAGTTTTGCTGGAGAGCATTTGAGACTTAATACCTGTTTTCTGGATTCTGATGGGTTTGGACTGTTTGGTTTTGATTGGTTGTGCATGTTTTTTGTTCCTGGATTTTATTGATGGTGTTTTAATACTTCTACTCTTGTGAAAGTGCCAAGAGTCCAGTGGGAGATTGCGGGATACAAATCTAGGAAATAAAGATGTTGATGATACTGTTATATATCACCACCCTAGCCCAGGCCAGGGATGCTCTAGATGTCCTGACCTAGTGCCTGGAGGTGGTGAAGGCATGGATGGATCAAGGTCAGATTAAATCTCTGCAAGACAACCCCATGATGGTTCCCACTTAGGGATTGTGAAAGAATTTAGACCTGACCTTGGGAGCGGGGAAGGAATAATTGAACTGTTAAGAGAAGAGTTTCAGAAAAGATTATTCAGTACTTAAAGAGGAAAGGGTGAGAAAGAAACTCAAAATAACCCTGTGTATAAGATGGAGTAGAGACAAACTCTGCCAGGCTTTCAAAATGTTTTTATTCTATCCTACAACAGAAAACAACATTCCTGGAATCTCTGCTGTGCCTGTTTCTTGACCTTGTCTACCTCAAAGGGTTAACATGGGTCAAGAATTGAGTTAGCACAGTAGTCATTATGGAGGATTTCACACCAAATACTGTCTTAAAAAATTTAAACCTTGGATTTTTAGGAACATATGCTGTCCCCAGTTTGACTTGGGAATGGCAGGTGGGAGTGAGGTTTGGATCCTGAAGCGTTTGCAATCTGCCATTCAAGCTTAAATATAAACCCTGTCTATTTGCTTTGTCTGTTTTGTAGTGCTGCTTCTGGATGGCTAACTTCCCCAGTTTAAACCTTTACTATTTGTTCTGTTCTTGACTTAGTGATCCCTAAAATAATGGTCTGAATCTTTTGATTCTGCCTGCTTTATATGTGTGTGCTTGCCAATGTTTTAAAAGATTCTTTCAACTAGAAGAGACTGTTGTGTGTATGGTAATTCACCCAGGCAGACTTCTTAGTAGCTGCTGAATGATTCTTTATGGATATTAGGAGGTGGTCTTGAGTTAAAGCCATGCTCCTGAAGCAGATCTGGTAACAATAGTGCCTTGATGGATGATGACCTCATACAATTAAGTTTGTCTACAGAGTTCTGTCTCTAAGTCAAGTAGAAGTGAATTAATAAACTCTGAGAAATGGGTGGGGCAAGAAGAGAATAATTTATCAATCATTTTACAGTTAATAAATGAGACATTAGAATAGAATAAAGGCATGGTTCAACCATTCTATTTTTAAAGTCTTTTTTTTTTTCCTCATTAGAGCCATAAAAATCAGAACTGTGCACATTTCAATCTTCTGCTCTGACAAGCATCTTTCATCTCCTGATGCTGAGGAATCATGCTAGTCCAGGTTTTAGTCTCTGCTGAATAAGCTGCTAATTGTGTTGAACTGCGTGGTTTGTGCCGTTGTCCTCTAGAGACTGGACTAAAATCAACAATCTCATTTTTCATTAGTGACCTGAACAACTGTGGGAATGTAGCTCTGAAGAATGAAAGGCGGAAAAGCTTGAATAACACAGGATTGAAGCTAGCCATTTCCTCCCTTTCTTCTTATTTCACTTCCACAAGATTATTTTACTCCTTCTGCAACAAAATCTCTAACTGTATCTGCAGAAAAACAGTATCTACTTCTTTTTCCGAAAAAGCAATAAATAAAACCTTTTTCTTAAAAAAAAAATCAAGAGTCTGACATATCCAAAGTTTGATATCATGAAATAGTGTTTTTATATATAAATAAATATATAGGGAGAAAGCCATTTCAGTATCTTGCAGTAAAAACAACCTAGTCTAATGGCATCCTTAAAGCCTGATCAATTTATCATGGTATAAGGTTTTGTGGATTACAGTTCTCTTCATCAGATAAATGGATTATAATACTAAGAAAAGAAATACATCTATGTTCAGGCAAGGGGAATGGTAAAGAGATAGGTGAAAATTAAAGTTAGTGACCTTTAATAATAATTTAAAAAAAGCCCTTATCTTGCATTACAGAGCTGGTTAATACATGTGGTATACTAGTAAACCTTGGTTTCTGTGTAATCCAAGAGAAATGGTGTTGAATCAATTAATTCTATCGCAGCTGTTCTATAATGAAATTGGTCTTTGTATTTCCTTTTTCAAAAATGGTCATGTTGAGGTTGGTGCTAAGGTGTAGTGGGGGTTCCTTTGCTGCTGCTGTATTTACCAGAGAAAATTTGTTCTTTTGATGCCCCTGCTTCAGAGAAATAGTTTTTCTAACTTGTCCATATTATAATTTTGGAGAATATAAATGGAACAACTTAAAAAAAAAGAAAAAACATTATGGGCTCACAAGTTCTAGAGGGGCCATTCCAATTCCATTTTTGTTTCTGCTGCCTTTGGTTTCCTAGAAGTTAAATTTCTTGAATGATACTAGAAGTGTGAGATGTTTGTCTTGTTTGTCTGTTGCTATCCAAACGCACTGTTGATCTTGCTGTTCGTCACCGAAGACAAATTCCTTGTATATATTTTATACTTGGTCATTAAAGTATTTTTGTATTTTTGTATTGGTATTTAAGATGCCAAAAGACTCTGGTGTTTTTCTCTACAATTTCTTTATCAGATGAGCATGAGTGAGCATCTGTTTAGAATGAAGATGATCCTAAATTGTGCTATATGCACTGACTGTACAACATGCAAATGGATGTGTGCTCCTAGAGTTCCCTTCAGACATCACTTGTCCTGCATGCGTGCAAATGGGCATCTAGTGGGCAGAGTCAAACCACTAATTCTTGTTAACCCCTTTCATGCATTTCTTACATTTGACAAGAGTAACTTGCAGCTTATGAATGTTCTGGTACAGTCTTCAGCACAAAAAATAAATGTACATTTATAAATATATATTTGAGGAGGAAATTAAGAAACACCCACTCAAATTAAAATGTAAGCCACCCAGAGTTGTCTAGAGTCTAGTGGCCTTTAAGTCAAATCAAATCAATACCTGAAATAGGAGGAGTGTTAATGGTTTTTTAAATTAATTCAGGAACACAACAGAACAGGTTTATGGCTTGTCACATGGAAAAATTATATGAAATGGAAACAATCTAATTGTTCAGTCTTAATATTCTCCAGCTAGTGTGTCAAAAGCCTTAGCCCTCCTGTTGAATAAGGAGATTCCAGATAGTTGAATCAGTTGCTCCTGAGTATCCTCTTCCATTATGTAACTCCTATCAATCTCATGATAATCATCTCAGCTGAGCGCAGTAGCACAAAGTGGGAGACAACTAAAAAGCTTATCTCAAGTTTTTATAGACTATATTTCTAGATAGCCTGGAAACTTCAGTTAATATAAAATACTGCATAGTAGGTACTGACTGGAACCTGCAATTGTGAACCAGTTTGTTTTTTATCCCAGTTCAAGATGTTGGTATTGACCCAAAAAGCCTTTCGTAGCTTGGGACCACAGAATCAGAAGGAATGTGTATTCCCATATGGTTATCGCCAGAAGCCTTGCTTGCAGTGCTGTTCCATGCTGGGTTGTGATGCATGTCAGTGCAAGAGCAGCTCTTTTCAGGTGTAGGTCCTGAATTTGGAATGTCCTCAGCAGTGAGATATATCTGGCAGCACTTTATTGCCTTTTCAGTTCCAAGTAAATCTCTTTTAATATATTAGTATGTTGATTTTAAAATGCATGTGCTGCATAGAAGCTCTTTAATTATGGTTGTTGCTTCTGTTGTTTGTAGTATTGTGTGTTTTCATTCTTTAATTCTTTAAACTAATGATTATTCAAAATGTTTATATTTTGATGTTATTATATTGGAAGCTGCCCTGGGAAAACTCAGTTTGGAGGCTGGCGTGCATTAATATATAAATGTGCCCTTACACAAACAATGAGGCACCATAAAGAACAAAGCCTGCCCAAACAAAGAACAAAGCCTGCCATATTAAATGTTGTAGATGATAAGTTTAATTTTCAGCCAGAACTGCTGATATCATAAGGCCAGCTGTTGCAGAATAATATATAAAAATACATTATACAGTTATGAGGCTTGGACAACTGCATGTCTGAACGTAGCCCTTATGCTTGGTGAAGCTCCAGCCATCTTGGATTTTGGTACTGCATTGGGAAATCTACCATATAATGCATGGCTAATATTGCTTGTTGATTTATGTTGTGTTTATTTATTTGAGGGAAAGAATTGTGTGTATATTTAAATATCTGACTCTGAGATCAGGTCCATGATTTTGGCATGATCTTCTCATATACTATTATAGTAGTCCTTCAGGATACAACATTGCACATGCTTAAATCAAGCATGGCTTTGAACGGATGTCAGAGCCATTATAAGATATGAAACAGAATTGAGTTAAGATGTGTTAAAACTAAATTATTGATTCTCTGAGTTTTGTTCAATCTCAGGTTGTTGGAGTACTATTATCATGCTCCTCTATTTTATTTCTAAATTTAAATGGAAGTATATATCTGCCTGTTTTAAAATTGCACCCTAGAAATGTTTGAAGCAAATTCCTGGCCGCAGTTTTTGGCTTTCTAAAAACAACTGCAAAACAGTTCATTTTTTTCTTGTTGTACTTTTTAAGTGTCCTAAACAGAATAAAACAGACATTTGTAAAGTAAGCGAAGAGGATTTCCAGACAAGAAACTGGCATGCATTATTCATCAGTTTCTTCATTTTCTTCTCTTTTTTTTTTTTGGTGTTATTTCCTTTTTTCCCCAATAGACTATAGTACATTCGGAATAGCATTCATACTGTTTTTTGTTTTCTTTTTGCTATAGTATCTTCAATATTACAGCATGAAATCCTTTGGAGAAGGTGGAGTCAGAGGTAGTTATAAAAACAACAAATGCTGGTCATTCAGAAGTGATGTTCAGTGTCACCTGAACAGGTCGAAGCATTGCAATCTTTATATCAGTTTGTACAGAGATCTTTGGCCATGAAAAAAGAGATAAATAAAGACAGATTTTATTAGGCATGACTCAACGTTCTAGATACAAAGAAGAATGTACATGACGGTTCCATTTCTATTTTTTAAGCCTGTAATTCAGGCAGGAAGAACCAAACAGCAAAACTCTGACTTCGGGGAGTGAAACTCGACTTTAGATCCTCTTCTTAAATAGCACCAGTAGTCCTGACATCACAACCTTGCCAATCCTGACATGAAAAACAGTGTCCTTAGGTAAAGGGGGTATGGTAAGGTTAGTTGGAGGAGGCAGGCTGGGAGGGATTGATGATCCCTAAGAATCCTAGTCTCTCCCAGTCTTCCTTTATATCTCCCAGACTAGATTAGTTGTAGAACTTTCTTCCTTCTGAGAGTAGCAGGGATGAAATTCTTTAAAATCATTTATACAAGGTAGGGAAGGCATGTAGAGCCTAGAATTATTGCATGCTTTCCAACCCCTTTACCAGGGGAGTTTTCTTCTGTGTAACTAAGTGACATATTGTGTGTTTGTGTACATGCTTTCTTCCCCTGGACTAATCAGAGTCTCTGCATACTTGTTGTCTGCGTGTGGTGGGTGGATGTGCATATGAGAGAGAGAGACTAACCAGGATGGGTTCATACATGTAGCCTCTGTTTATGTGCAGGTGTGGGTGTGGGTTTAATCAAGGTACATACATCTGTGTTGCATCTTTTGTGCATTTCTACTCTCCCCTTATGTTCCATCTATGTGTGAATATATGTATATAGGCACACTGGGAAGCACAGGGCATGATCCATATGGTCTGTTCTGGGTCACATGGTGAGGAGGTTGAGGAGAAGGAGCTTAAGAATGGAGCAGCCACCTGCTTCTCCCACAGGGCTAGATTGGGGGAAAATTTTATCAGAAGTATTTTTCTCCACAGTCCCTGGTTGGGTCTGACCCACTTTCAAACTGAAACTTTTTTTTTACCCATTAGATCCAGTGTTGTTCTTTTTCAGATGGTTCTCTGAAGAATAGAGAGACAGAATTCTCCTGAACCCTTTATATAATTTTGGCCCAGCGAAATTATTAGTTGGAAAGAATAATAAGGCAAATTTGGTTGTACTGATACTATCAGTATCACTAATTTCACAGGGCCTTATTTAATGTTTGCTGCTGGACAGTGCCTATCACCTTTTAAAGTAATATTTATAGATGCGTCATCCAAAAGATAATTTAGCAATATATTCATATAAAACAAGAGATGGAGGAACATTTCAGCAATAGGACTATAATTCATATTAAACCAAAGTCACTGCCCAAGTTATTTTTTTATATCAAAGGCACATGCCACATGTTCATTTAAACAGATTTATCTCCTTATCTTCCCTCCTGATCCTGCCCCAGTTCATCTAAGCTACTTGCATACTAACACATATAGAAATAGAAAGGGAACGGGAACAGGAATGTGATAGCCATGTTTCCTCCAAGAGCTCTAGTCCACATAATTCATACCCATTCCTCCAATTTCACCCTCACAACAACAGTCTGAATGAGACAGTTTGGTCCAAAATAATCCTGCAGAACTTCCATAATTGAGAGCTTGCAAACCAAGGAACAGTATCTCTAACGTTCAGAGTGCTTGCAGGTAATGGTTTATATTGAACTATTGAGGTATACTGGTTAGGTTACTGGACTAAGACTGGGGAAATTTAGATTTAGATCCATCCTCAGCCATGGGAGCTAATCACTGCCTTCCAGTCCAACTCACTTCATAGCTGTGTTGTTTGGAAGAAGTGTGAGAAAAGAGAGAAGTGCCACATATGCCCCCTGGAAATCCTGATGGAAAGGTAGGGTATAATCCTATGTCTGAATTAATGAACAAATCCATAATGGCTCAGTGTAGACCTAAACCTGGGCCTGCCTGATCCTAGCACATCACCCTAACAATCATATATACTGGTTTAGAAAACCGGGGTGTTTTAAATTTTCAGGCTTCATGCCAGATTCAGCAGTAAATTTCAAGCCTCTAGGCCCTTAATACTGTTTTCAGGATCTGGCTTCTCAGTATAAGTATTGCTGATGCTACACAGATGGATTAGTTTCTTTATTTCAACCAAACAGATACTACAAATGTGTGCAGTACATAGCAGTTAACTTTACATATGCTCCAGCTTTAAATTCTAGGTTGTGCCTTCCCACCTTTCCAAGTCAATAGATATTTGAGCTGTTGTCTTCAAAACCATGGGAGTCAACTGGTCTATGTTGACATAACAGTTTTCTCTCCTAACAGCTAAATATTTTAATAGATTTAACTGCAGGCTTAATAAATTCCCTTCCAACCTCCGACCTCTTTTAGGCTCTGTCTAGGTCATAGATGATCATAGCTGGAATTGCAGCTTAAATCTCCATTGGGTCAAGGCCAAGTACCAGGTTTAGCCTTTTGATCATATGCCCTGATTAAGGCAGATGTATGTATGTATGTATGTATGTATGTATGTATGTATGTATATGTATATATTTCATAAAAAAGGTACTCAGCATATTTGAGACTTTGGAAGCCATCTGAATTCATACTTGAAAGAGAATTTATATTAAACTTTTTTCTCACAGTTTTAAAAAACGGATTTTAGAAGTCTTTATTCCTCCTTCCTTATATCCTTAAGTGAATTCTAAAATCTCTGTTTAATAATGCTTTTTAAAATTATCTCTCTGTGTGCAGGATATATTAGAGGTATACATGCTTTAAAAATTATTTGGAAGAAATGTTCTGAATCTCACAGAAGCAAACATCTCTCTGCTGTTCATTAAAACAGCCCAACTTTTTTCAGGCTTCTGCATAGCCTGATAAACAGATGCCACTTCTTAAGGAGATGGCTTGTTAAAAGTAATGTGATGCTGAAAGCAGTGGCATCTTTTTTCAGGCTGCTTTAATGAAAGGCAGAAAAGAACTTTCTTCATACAATGACCAAATCACTTCTTGCAAATTGTTTTCATAGTGCACACTCCCTCCAAATATATGCATGTGTGTTTGTATTAGTTTTGGCTGCCTCGTGTAAGGTACTCACTAGGTAATTGGATGCTGCTATTAGTTTCCAGTTGTTGCATGCTGATCCCCTGAAACAGCCTGCTTATTAACTGTGACGTCCAAAATGCCATCTGGAACATTATCTAGTCATCTATAATTATTCTGTCTGCTCCTTTCTCTGATTGCTTGCTTTGTTACGGCATATGTATTTTGTCTTTTTATCCCCCCCTTGACTGCCCTTCCTAGTCAGATATGGCATCATTTGATCATGTCTCACAGTAATACTGCCAATACTTCCGTGATATCCACATTTTTTATATAATTAAGAACAGATTTTTGCTTTAAAATTAGGGGGGGAAATGGGCAAAAGACAAGATGAAACATATCTGCCTGCAAAGTAGATAAAATAACTATAGAGGAAAAAATTGAACTAGATGCATAACGTGTAGCAGAGAAGGATGCGAATACTGACAGCTTTGTAAAAAGTGATGGCTGGAATGTAAGATTTACCATATCTGTATAACATTTGTGTGTTTTCATTTGAACAACAAAGCAGGGATGTTGCTACTAATCAAATGGGGGTAAGGTGAAAGTAGATTTAAACAAAGAAGGATGAAGTTATATGATGAGAAAAGCCCCCAAAACCACTTTCCCTTCCTTCCAATGCCTGCATGGGCTCCCAAATGTACCTCCAACCAAAAAAGGTAGAGCCTTGACATCAGTAGGAAGGTCCAGAATATCAGTGAAGCTTTCTATTACTACCCAGAAATGCACTTGGTTGAAATAATCCAGTATAACTGATGGATCTCCGATGCCTTGGTTAGGCTCATTCTTAGCAGAAACAGACACAATGATTGTCTTTATCCTGCCAGGTTGTGAGGAACATTTAGCATCTTCTGCAGTTGGAACATGCTATTCTTCCAGCGAGGCTGTCTTGTATGCTTCACTACCTCCCTTTCTATTCAGGGTCTCTAGGGGGACAGATGATATAAAAGGAGAGTGAGGAGCAAAGTAAGGTGCAATATCATTTCTCTTTATTTTTGCTATTTTCACCAAACCCTCCTTCAGCAAATGTGGGTGAACAGAGAATGACTGTGGGGAGAATAACAGAAGATCTCAGAGCCTCCTGGGTTAGAAACCTGGGCCTTTGCAGCCAAGTAAAGTTGAATCTAAAGGTGAATGTTGTCCAGGTGAAAATGTGCAAACAGTTAATATTTTAAGAAATGAAAAAAGCACATGGGGAGCATTTTTAACTTAAATGATAGTTTTCTTTAAGCTTTTCATACCAGAGTTTGCTGGCTACTGATCTGGAGAGTTGTTCTTTAGATTCCCCACCCCCTTTTCTCTAGTCAGTTTAGGTAGCTCTCTTTAGGGTTTGGATGATGCTTTGAGGGGGAAAGGGAGAAGAGAAAATTATTCAGTTTTATGACACTAATATAGTACTCTGCAAGACAGGAATGGAGACAATCTGTACAAATAGTATGATGGTTAGGATATCTCACAAAGCTGTGTTTAATTTCAGGCTTTTTGGTGATTTTTTAAAAAGATGAAACAGCCCAGTTTCTTGTGGACATCAGCTCCATCTAGAGGTTGCATTTAAAGTTCTTTCAGTTTCATTGTTTGGGAATACAGTTGTACTGATAGGAGAAATGAAAAGTGTGGGACGCATTCCAGTAATGCTGAAGGACTTGCAGCTAAAGCAGGATGCTGTAATTCAGAAGCAGGGAGGCTCCCGTTCCTCTCCTAAAAAGGGATGCTCCACAGGTGTAACCCTCTCTGCATCTGCTGAATTATGTCATCCTTCATTTTAAAAGAGATAAAAGGCTCTCTTTTTTGTCGCTTCTGGCCAACTTAATGAGCCAAGCTCACCCTCAACATAATTTTCTACAGGGAGGAATTCTCAGGGATCATATTATCTGGCAGTACAATGTGAGAATTTCAATATAGTAGCAAATTTTTGGAAGGTGTAGAACCAAGGAATTGGTTTGATCAAAGTTGGAGGTAAAAGCTGGAGCCTTCCTTCTCTTGCTCATCCAGGGTTGCCAGGCTACATTACAAGGGTAAGCCCCATCTGGCAGTATTCCCTTTGTGGGTCTAAAACAGCTTTCCCTAAATTGTTGCCCACCAGATATCATGGAAGTGCTAATTCCAGAAATAAGCAGGGTCTTTATAACACCTCCAGTGCTATTGATTTGCATGTATCAAGAGACTCAGGACATGTAGAAACAACTGCAAGTTTACAACAGTTATTATTCACTTACTGAACTAAAAGCTGCACTATCACACACATCTAGGCTTGCCATCTGTTCTATATTTCAAGGATCTGTTCCTTAGTCAGGATTAAAATGCAATGTTCCTTTTTTGAGTTAATAAGGAAAGCAGGTTGTTCCTTTGTGACAGAGCAAGGGGGCTTGAATGAGATGTCTAGAAGTGCAAAAAGCAACTTTAATTTAACCTGCCACCTTAGTAATAGGGTAGCATTAGGTTAATCAAAAAAAGCACCATTGAAATCAATGACACAGTTGTCATGATCAACTCAAGCCTCTTTAATTCCATTGGGGCTTACAAGTAATTTAGACTGAATTCTAGAAACAATAAAACACATTGCAGCATATTCTAATAAATTGCTATTCACATTCTGACATAGGCCATAGGTCATTTTATTAAAAACCTACCATAGTCCTTATTTTTAGGAACTTTTTAGGTGACCAGCCTACACACATGTACATTTTCTACCCAATTCAAAGTCTAGCTGGCCAGGCTGTGTTTGAGTTCCATAAAAACCAAGGCAGGACATCCAATATGCAGGGCATCTAATTCTACAGAACAGCTCCCAATCCCCTTTTATAACTTTGAACAAACATTTATAGATCAGTGGGCAGCTTCTTGTGACTGGGAGGTGGAGGTGTAGTTTGGGAGAGTCAGTGATACAATTTTTGGGTGTGCATGTGTGCCTTTGAGTCAGCCTTGACTCCCAGCAACTACATGGTCTAGTCCCTGCAGTTTTCTTGGCAGCATTTTTTGGAAGTGGTCTGCCCTGGCCTCCTTCCTAGGGCTGAGAGAGAGGGACTGGCCCAAGGTCACCCAGCTGGCTTCATGCCCAAGGCACGACTAGAATTCACAGTTCCCGGTTTCTATCCTGGTGCTTTTCACCACTATGCCAAACTGACTCTCAATACAAAATGGGTGGGTCTATATATCACACACTTTGACAAAGCTGAAGTTTTTCTTTTTGTGTGTGTGTGTGTGTTGTTGGACAGGTTAGAGTTAGGTGTTTTTATTCATTCTAAGGTAGCAGGATTCTGGCAATAAATTATGTAAAGGAGGTTAGGATCCTTGACTATCTATTAGTAGAGTAACTCTCCAACAACAAAATAGGTCCTAATTTGGTATGGCAGAAGAAGTGAACAAAAGAATGATCCAGTTTAAAAATGGGCCAGATCTGACTTGGAGCATCAGAGAAAAACCCAAAATTTTGTTGAAACAAAAATTCTCCAGATGCATCCCTAGGTGAGAGCTGGCTGGGCCGCTGCTTGGAATGCTACTGATTGCTCCATTCTAAGACACCCTCCTTCTGGTCATGTGACCCAAAGCAAACTTTATGCACTTCCCAAGCACCCACACGTGGAAACAGACACAGACACTGCATGATGGGAGAGCAGAAACACACACAGACACGCACCCACTCGCATACCATGTTACTTTGTTACACAGAAAAAAATACAGGTGCTTCCTACAGCTACTGAATTCCTGAAGCCAGGTTCTGCAGAATTTTTTTATGATTCTGTTTTAGAATTTACAGTATTTGTTGCATTCTGTGCTTCAAAATGACAGGAAACTGCAGTTACATTCTGGAGTATCAGTTCATTCAGCAGGAGGGCTTCAGGGCTGTAAAAAGAGATCAAAGATTACACATGGAGTAAAAGGCTTGCTTTAAGGAATAGTAGTAAGTTTGAGAGGCATGAACACAATGCAGAGGAATAAAGTCACCATTCTTTCTATTTTGCATTTATCAGGTTGAACCTAAAATACTGCACCTAATTCTGAGTACCTCTTGTTAGGAAGACCACCAACAAAGTACTGTAGAATGGTAAGAATTTGGATGATTAAACTATGAATAATCTAATGGAGGTGTTGGATGTGTTTAAAATGGAGAGTGGGCAGACATGATAGCTGCTTTCAACTGTCTGAAGGGCGAACAAGGCAGAATTGTTACAAGTGTTCTAAAAGACAGGACAAGAAAAAAATAGTATAAATTACAAGGAAGTAGATTTCAGGTGGCATCAAGAAAAAATTCCTAACGGTAAGAGCTGTTCAACAGTGCAACAGGGTGCCTTGAGAGGTAGTGGAAGGAAGTGTTTTAAAGAGGCAGCTGGATAGTTATTTCTTGGGGATGCTGTTATAGATTTCTTCACTAGGCAGGGGGTTGGATTTGTTGATCCCCAAGCTTCCTTCCAACCGACCCTTACATTCTGCAGTTCTGTGACCCTGTGGTTAGATGCCTGTCCTGACCAGACTCAACTTCACTCAATATTTGTCACTCCAAAAACAACGAATGACCTCTTGTTATGATTGTATACTGGTATGGTGGCATAGTTTGACATATAGCTGTTTGTTGAGGCAGGTACTTGCCTTCACAATGCAAAGTACATAGGTTGTCTGGGTAAAAACTACCCCAAGATTTCAAATGAGTCTAACAACTCTTACCAAGTGTTCCTTTAGCATTTTTTCCCCAAAAGAAGTATAAAGAAAGTTGCAGTTTTAACATTACGGTTTCATATTGTCTTTAGGCCAGGAAATTATTCTTGCATACTTCTATATATCTTGGCAATATGAGAAACAGCCCTTTGCTTGACACTAGAATCAAGGGTATTTGAAAACTGACACCTTTTTTATAATGACACAAGGGACAGAGGAGAAGCTATTATAATAAAACCCTCAAGTTGAGATTTTTATGGGCTGTCGGTGCAACTCTGTTCCCATGATATAGTCAAACTGACAGTTCAGAGCTCTGTCCTGCTCGCATGTGGCTGATATACATTTACTGTGAAGCACAGGGAACACAAGTAAAACCTCTAGCTTCTGGCTGTCAGAATAATAGAAGCTAAAAAGTGTGGCAGCCTAAGGGTAAAACAAAAAAAGAAAACAAAGAGAAAAACAAATACAAATTATATTAGCAATTTTTCAGTTACATTTTTAACACCAAAGATTGTGATACCCTGGGTATGACTGTGGGAAGAAATGCCCCCTCATTTTTTTTTTTTTTTTTTTTTTTGAAGAGATACCATGTTTAATAGCTAATGCTTTTTCAGATGAAGTTGATTCATTGGTGAGGCGATTGCCCAAGTGACACCACTATTCCAGGAGCCTCACTGGCTGCTAGTCAACTTGCAGGTGCAAATCAAAATGTTAGTTATCCCCTTTAAAGCCCTACATGGCTCAGGCCTGGTTATCTCCATAATGAATCTGCTCTTCTGGTAAGATGTGAGATGGAACCCTGTGGCAGTGCCCCTCTTATGGAACAGCTTGTCCTCATAGAAAAGAACCACTTTCTCCCTAATGAATTTCCACAAAATGTATGAAAAACCTGACTATGGGAGCAAACATTTCATGGCTGTTACATTTTGGTAGCTACCCTGGTTGGCCAGTGCCACTGTAATGTATATTGTTTATTATTGTTGTATTGCTTCTAAATCTTCTGGCTTTTCTGTATACACCACTCTGAGTCATCGGGAATAAAACGGCATAGACATGTAGAGACAAATTAAATAAATAAATTAACAAACATTTTGTTGCAATTCCATTGTAACCTAAAGTTTCTCTGATCTATGATAGTCCCTTATGTGAGACATCATAGGAAGTGTAACTATTTACCCAAATGTTTGGAAACTAAATATAAAGATAAGGTACATATCATTGTATGATACTGTACTCTGCTTCATGAAGTTATTCATATAAGAAGGACATTACACAAGCATGGGCAGTTGGACACCCTCTTCCTTCCTCCACACGCCAGCAGTCGTGTTGTCCTCAGTGTGTCTACAAGATTTTAGCGTTGCTCCTCTAAATTCATGTATTATACTTAAAAATTATTTCCACTGCAAAATGCAAACACCCAAAGTATTCAGTACCCAGGTAAATGTTAGCATGAAGCAGGAATATTCTGCATCCACATCTATATAGTTTATTTGGGCATGAGAGATACTAGCACTGAATTTCATTCTGCAGCTTCCCTTATGCTGGAGCCTACATCACTGTCGTATTAGTCCAAGCAGAATGGAGCAGATTGTTTATTTTGGTTCAGCTGTGCTTTGGGCTGTAACATCAGATGTAGCTCTAGAGTGACAAATTCTAATTGAAGTGTCACAGATTAAACAAGGGCACAAAGGAGCTTTTTTGCCCCTGTGGGACAGAAAAGATTCCGTCGCTTTCTCTTTGCTGCAGTCACCGCTTGCGTAAGCCCGTGGATAAACAGTCAAAGACAGCCAGGGATTCCAATATTCAAAATACAGATTTTTCATACATTAGGACCCTCACTCCAGTTCTGGGTGAAACCACTGCAACCTGTAGATTAAATTCTCAGCATTGCAGTTTCATGTAGCCCATTGCCTTTAGTGTTTTATATTCAGTTGTTACTATATGATGACACTTGAGGCGATTCTGAATTCTCTTTAGATAGCAGTAGCTTCAGATAATGTTGGGAAACTTAAATTTTTCATAACATTATAATAGTAACGCGGGAGGCGGCAGTGTTCTTTTTGACTGCACAGGTGCAGAGTTGCCCGGTTGCTGTCGCTGTAGCTGAATTCTTCCTGCAACAGAAAAGGAGCGTGTGAGTCCTGGAAATCCTAGATAGGCTTCCTGCCTTTGAAATATCTGGCACTTGTAAAGTGAGTGACCTTTTCTATAAAAGGTGCCTGTATAAATAACTGGAGCAAACATGAAAGAGGGATGGCTTAGTCAGCTGAAGGGAATGGCTTAAAGGTCTAAGCAGCAGGCTTGAAAAACACCCCAGGCACGACTGTGCCTTGCGCTTCTCAGAAGGGAAAGCTATGGTGATGTTCAACTTGGGACTCCATAAGGAAAGGCTGTTGGACCCTCCAAGGGGCATTTGCCAATAAGGTTATGTATGGCTTGGTTATAGTTATCCTACCAACGTACAGGTTGTCCTTGTTTAGCGACTGCCTCATTTAGCAACCCTTTGCAGGTACGACAGTGATGAAAAAGTAACTTTATGACCAATCCTCACATTTACGATCTTCACAGGTCTGTAAAGCAAAGGAAAGCTGAAGGAAGATCATAAAATCATGATGTTTCACTTAGCGACTACTTTGCTTCCAATTGTGGTTGCTAAATGAGGACTACCTGTAGTGATTTAAGTAGGTGCTGATCATATTCTCAGCTTGATGTTACTCTCTTCCTCCTCTTAACATCATCATCATGCACAATATTATTAACACAGCTGTGCAGTGCATTGAATGCAAAGACAAAAAGGTGCCTTGGCGCAGGTGAGGGGGGTACATGTTGCTCCTCTTTCATCCCAAAGCATTTTTTCCTGCACAGCACTGCAACTTCTGTGGCTTTTGAATACAAAGTGCTGCATACCCCTATTAACCTTACTGTTGTTACTATTCCATATATTTACTGGATTCTTCCAAAAATGGGAATGTCAAATGTTACTGCTGCAAATATGGTACCAAACTTTGGTAACCCAAATAATTTTAAAACAATAGCAAGTAATTTTAGCCCAGAATCTAAAGTACCAATTACTTTAAATGTAAGCCAGTCCAAGAAATATTTCAGGTTGAAATCACTGTTGTATTTTCCCTTGACTTGTTTGTTTAGCGCATTTTCTTACTGCACACACACAGTTTTTGCATTTACCATTCAGAGCATTAAAGGTGATAACTAGCACCTTGAATTGCACCCAGAAACAGACTACCAGCCAGCGCAGCTCGCATAGCAGGTGTGTAATCTGGGTGAGAGTAGTTAATTAAGTGAGGCAATGTGGTTCTTTGTCTTCAGGAACTTAAATTGGCCACTTAAATGGCTGACAGTGAGCGCAAGGGGCTGTCAACCAATTACAATAATTTACTATATCATTCCATAATGTTACTTGGGATGATGCTCTGGTTAAACTCATGGAGCACCATACCATTGCATGCAAAATGTTGGTCAATTGATCCCTAAGCAAACAGAAGCTGTGGTGCACGGAACAAAGGTATACAGAACACCTTCCTGCAAATTTAAATGAATACTTACTTGCTTACAGATTAAAAATAAGAAAATAGTGCCTATGGCAGGTGCAAAAGTTTGGGCACCCTGTACCTTAAACCTTTGGTAGAAATAACAGCTTCCAAACATTTCCTGTAGCCAGTTAAGCACCTTTCGGTTGTAGCTTTTGGAATTTTTTCTCTCTCTCTTCCCTGTAGAACTCTTCTACCTTAAAAATATTCTCTGGTCTCCTTCCATGCACTGCATGTTGAAGATCTCCCCACTGAGTTTCAATAATATTCAAGTGTGAGGATTGCGAAGGAATTCCAAAACTTTCACTTTTCTTTCTGTAAGTACTTCATGATTTATTTGGACATACATTTTGGATTATTGCCTTTCTGATATATCCAGCTTCTTAACAGACTTAGCATCATTTAAATTTGGAGATTTTCCTACTTGCTTTACAAAATCATTTTTGCATCGCTAGATTGAAATTACACAAGGAGGATGACTCAGTAGAGGGCATTTTTAAAAAGGCTGTCCTCTGATAAGTGAAGTTAGAGGGTTTTTTTAAAAAAGTTTCTGTGTTCCTAGAGTCAGGGACACAGATACTTCAACACTTCTGTCACTTTACATGAACTTGAAAAGAAATGAGCGAGACAGAATTGGAGAGTATGCAAGCAAGCAACTGATGTGTCATATACATTTGGTGATGTATCTTGAATGCTAAAGCATTTGCTTCTAATGTATCAAGCCTCACCCCTTATTGCGTGACTGCCAGTGATGAAGCCAGCTCACAAAAACAAGGACCTTTCCCCCAGAATGTTGGTAGCCTGTCTGGTACTATTTATAAAATCTGTCCTGCTTCACTGCTCTAATCATCGCTGGTGGTTAGAATGCTCAGAGGCTATGGTTTCTTGAGGGAGGAAACGGTGGATGTAGCATTGACTCTCACTTAAAAAAATAAAAAGAATAGGCTAGTTTTAAAGAGGGCAACCTGTTGTCCTCTCAGGGGTTTTCTTTCAGGAGAGGCAAAGAAATAGCAAACTGGCATATTTGCAGTATTGATTTCACAGGAAAGGGTGAACATAATCATTGCGCTGTTATATAATTAAAATGTATGGAGTATAGGCCAGACACCCCCTGTCCACTGTATTGGTCCAACAGCTTGAAGATAATGACTACAGTTCCAGCATCGCTGCAGGAACATAACTAAACACATAATTCCTGGTGTAATAACCATCTAGTCCTGACACAGTATGTAAGGGCTTCACAGAGCTACTGATATGTGAAACTGGAGAGATATTTCAAGTTTCTAGGAGCTCCAATCAATGTTAGGAGTCAGCCTAAGGCAAAGGTGAGAAAAGATTTGATTTCTGGAGCCACAGCAGCACTATAATTCTAGCTCTGTTTATGGAAGCTGGGTTGAAAGGAAAGATGGGTTGAGGGAGAAAGGAAGATGGGTGGAAAAAAGCAAGACTACAGTTAATTTTTTTTTATGTGGTACCCTGGTCTGGGCCATTTTTAAGCTATTAATATTGGCTCTGTATGTTTTAGAAATTGTATGTCCTTATTTGTATTTGCATTTTATATCTGTATTATTTAAGTTTTTACTGATTTTAAATTGTTTTGTTGTGAACCACCCAGAGTCCCTCCTTGTGGGGGAGTTGGGCAGTGATATAAATTTGACATATAAGTAAATAAATAAAAAATAAATTATTAGAGTAGTTTGTTTTTTTAAGGTACAATAGCAAGTAAAATAGCTGGTAGAGTAGGTTATAACTTCTACCATGATACACAAGCCAAAATAGGCTCGTGGGTTTAGACTTTATAAAAAAAAAAAAGTCTGAAATTGTCAGGATTGAACTAAACCTTGATTTAAAGTTCAGTAAAGTTAAGGTGACTAATCATAATGCACCTATTGAACAAATCCCTTGATTTAGTTCATGTATTTCCTAGAGCTTCGCTATAGCTCCAGCCATTTATTGTATATCAAGAGTATCATTCAACTGTTACTAGATGGGAAGCTGTCTTGCATCCATTTGCAATGGGAAAAGAAGTAGAAGAAATTGGTATAAATGCAGCAGCTTGTCTGTTAGCTGGCCTAGGTCAGCTTTAGCTTATCACACCTGTGCTTTGGACCCTGCACTGGTTCCCTAATTACTTCTGGGTACAAGACAAAGTGTGAGTTTAACTACTAAATCTATATATGGCTTGGCTCTGTGGTACTGGTTGACCCATTCAGTTTGTACATGCCAGGAGAAACTGCTGTTGGTTCCCCAGTTTTGCAAGGTGAGGGAAACTGAGGCTTACAGATGGCTTGCAAGTGCTGTTTTTCAGTGTGCGTGCGTACATGCGTGTAGAATAGCCTCTTTCTGGAAATCCAAGCCACCATTAGTTGACTATCCAAAAGTTATTAAAAATGTCACCCCCTCTTACTTTAGAACCAGTGATCCCTTCATCCTATATCCTATCTCTTATCTATAGACAAATCCATAAAGCATTGTCTTTTCAGTCCTAGTGTCAGCAGAAAGTCCATTAAGGGTTACCAGAAATAACAGCATATCTTATTTTAACCTTGATCAAATAAACCAACTTTATATTCTCTTCTTTTACTTCTAACAGTCTTAGTCTTTAGTCCATTCAAATAATGTCATAGAATTTGATTTCTTTTCATTTCTTCTTTGTCCCTTATCACAAGATTCTTCAAAGCTTTAACAAGCCTTTTTTGTAAATCCAATATAAAAATTATCTAGGTCATTCTCTTGGTTTATTATTTGTATTTCCCTTTTGATTTTTAAAACATGAACCAGTTTCTTTTGCATGTCCAGTGAGACATCCTTTTCCATGTCATTCTCATAGCCTGTCATTTGTAAATCAACTTTCGATGCCATCTCTGTCTTGTCAAATAAAACTTGTTCCTCATCTGCCATTTCTTCCATAACACCTCATCTGCCATTTCTTCCATAGCAGTCTATTCATAGAAGCAAACATTGCTATTGACATTGTTGATACTATCTGATTCCATGTTTCAAAAGTGTCCTTCAGTATTTTCAATGTTATAATGTTTTGTGTCATAAGTCCCAGTTAATTAGCTGTTAATCAGATTTGTGTATTTTTCTCTTTTAACCAATGTCTTCCCTCTAGTGTTCAATTTTTAAAATTACTTATCTTTATTTTGTCTTGCAAAAGTCCAAACAAATCTATTTCCCACGGGAAGGATTCTTTATAATTAATTCCACAATCTTATTTCAAGTTTATCTGGGCCCTTAATCTGTTTATAACTTTCTAAGATCGAAGTCTTATTTAGCTTTTTGCTGTTTATTTCAATTTTTAAAAAATTCTTAAGCTTATGATTAAAATTTTCTTTTATTAAGGATTGAAGGCAAACTCACCTGGCGTTTTCAGATTTGTTGATCCAAAAGTCTCTAATGGCTTAAAAGAAGCTAACAAGCAATTTCCAAATGTGATTAGAAAAGGAAATTGGTAAACGTAGTGTCCTTTAAAAGGCACTGATCGCAGTTGTTACTAA
This sequence comes from Liasis olivaceus, assembly GCA_030867105.1. Lineage (NCBI taxonomy): Eukaryota > Metazoa > Chordata > Lepidosauria > Squamata > Pythonidae > Liasis > Liasis olivaceus. The sequence continues at coordinate 255,988,672 of CM061349.1, read as the reverse complement.
GATGGTTATTCCCATCGTCTCCCAGTGCTCCAAAAGTTCTGGGGACTGCTCATGAGTAACTGTTCAGAGCACATGTGGGTGATCTCCCCTCCTCTCCTTGTCCAGAGATGTTCCAAAGAGCCAGTCTACTCACTAGCTCTTCATTCTTCACTGCAGTTGTTGGCTCCACTTTTTGCGGAGCCATCTCCAGGCTACCATTTCTTCCTCCAGAAGTCCTGGAGTCAAGCAGACTTCAGATTAACCTTGTGCCAAATTAAAGTGGAGTCAGTCTTTGCAAAGCAGTGAGTAACAGCTGGTGCCCAGATTCAAAGGTAGTTACAAGAATTCAATTCTTTGGGGTAAGTGTTCAGGATGGGTCATAACAAATTTGCAATTATGAATTGATTGTTCTTGTATCTGCCTAATAAGAGACAGCTACTACAGAGAAAGGAAATTGTACGCTATAATGACAGTCTGGTGATTCTTTGAACTTTTTGACTTCCAGGGAGTGGTGACATATTATTATTGGGCTATTTCTCCTGGCAAGCTTATCAAGTGACCAGTTCCAAAATTCCTCTTCTGAGTTCATTGGCAAAATGAAAGTTTCTAATCACTGAGGCATAGACCAGATATTGGCATCTTCTTGGGAAATTCCTATTCATTGAATTAACAGAAAATTCATATATTTCCTTACTTACTCTATGGAGAGACAAATTTTGTATTGCTTCTTAAACATTTATATGCTGCACTTTTATCCCTACCCAAAGGGATCCCTGGGAAGTATTCAAAATCAGTATAATAAAGCAACTTAAAACCCAAACTTAATCAGAATGTTACCTATCAATCAAATGAGTCTTAAAAATGCAGATTTATTACTTTTAAAATGCCTGTGCAAAAAAGAGATTCAGTACCTAAATCTAATGAGTAAGAGAAATAGAGGTTGGGTAACTCCAGTATGTTGTTGATTCCTTACTCCAGATCACCAGATGACCTCATCTGTCAGCTTCATAAAGATTTCTTATGTTACTTCCTGAAGCAATTCCATCAGATAGCTCAATGACAGTATCACAGTCCTCAGCATTAATACAGCCCTTGTTCTTAGTAAGGCCAAAGTGTGAATTCAGCGTACTTTAGCTGAAGTAAAGTCCTGAAAAACTGCTTGAAAAACTCCTGAAAATGTGCATAACCTGAAAGCTAGTGTTCTGTAGGGATACAGTGTCAAAAAGGAACCAAGGAGGGATAGTTTCAAGTTCTCTCATGGAGTTCACTGACTTTGAGACAATCATTATTTCTTAGCCCAACGTACCCAACAGGTTTGTTGTTAAGTAACTAAAATGAGGTGAGTCTCCCGCATACACTATCCTGTGCTTCCAAAAGAAAAGTGGAAAATAAATATAACAATATAAAATATAAACGCTCAGGGTTCTAGTAACCTTTGCCAGATGTGGAATGGTTATGGCAGAATTGTGAGGAAAAAGCGTATCAATCATAGTATGCCATATCTCTGTAGATTTCTTGGGAACTTCAGGCAATCTGTTCATTGCACATGGATCTACAGTATCTTTCTGTAGTTGAAAGGATCTAGAGTTGACCTTCTTGTCACTGTGTCTTGGAAGTACATTGGGAGGCCATTAGATTTCTCCAGCTTCTAAAGGTGCACTGGGGTGGCATTTAATTTCGTTGTGCGAGAAGTACAATGACAATAAAGATTACAAATACAAAAGATTACAATTACAAATATTCAGAGAAGAGTCAGGCATTTCCATGCCTTGTTTGATCAGTAGTCCAATTTTAAGCAAGCAGCTTTTATAGTGAAACAATACCAACGGGGAACAACAGGAGAAAAACAGTCCAAGAAAGGGGTGAACATTTTGTAGTTTGTTATGTTCTATGAGCCAGATCATGTTTATGTCAATAAACTATGGTGAACAGAAACCATGACAGTTTTACCTGTGATTACCACCTCTGTATGTAACCAAAACAGCAAACCTAAACTGCCAATCCAGAGTCAAAAATAGGATAGATAAAATAAAGAGACCAAACAATGAATTGAAACATATAAGTGGTTTAAAATAGGAAAGCACAGAATGGCATGCAAATAAGGATGGGGCCATCATAGAAGAAGCCCATCTGTAGCATTTTGCACTGTGTATAACCCTAAGTTCTGTAATAACATAAGTTGGATGGTATTCCCAAAAGATCCAACAAAATATATTTGGAGTTTACTCTTTGTTTTTAATTTTTAAAATGTGATGATCAAGACCTTATCCTCATGTCTCTTTCAAATTTAAAGAGATGTTTAAACTTGAAAGAGGTCTTCCAAAAATTAATGCATTACAAAATAATTCAGTTCATTGTGACTGTTTTAGCCATTGGCCATATAAATTGCAATGATAACTGGCACTATATGATTCAGATATCAACAAACCACCATAAAAGAAATTGTTAAATGAACAGCATGGATATAAATGCATGACGAAATAGTTAAAATTATCTACAATCATCAGCATTACTATAAGCAAAATTATGGGGCTTTTTAACGGTTATAAGTTAGTGATGAGCAGCCTCCTGTCAGCTCTTTTATAATTGGTGCACTATTTTAAAAGCTCCTTTTGTGAATTTTCAGAGGAAGCCTTTTTTTCCAGGCATGTAATTCTAATATATGTTACTGATATTGCTGCAGTCCTGCCCTTGGAAAACGTTGGGTAGTTTAATTTATCCTGCACTCACCTCATTCCACAGCCGTAGGGGAGAGGTTCTTGGAAATGCAATGGTCTTCCTCCCAAGCGAACAGACTGAAAAAGATACAGTTTTAGATGTGGATAAGAGACAAATACAGAAAACATTTTGGAGAAGCAATTCAGATAATTGCCATATGTAGTGAGAAGACATATCAGAGAAAGTTCAGTAGCTTGAACATAGTTCAAGTTCAGTTTCGTAGTCTGAACATAGGGCCTAAAGCATCGCCCCCTAATAGGTATAATTTAGATACTTTGGAATTCAGGCTTCATAAATCTAACTTGTCTGAGATTGAGTTCACATTAATGGATTTAACATGCATCAGAAGAGAAACTGGCTTTGGGCCCCTGGTATGCAGCCAGTCTCAATAATTTAAGAATCAAGTCTTAAATGGAATTTTTAAGTCTTAATGGAGTAGCTATTACATAGGTATCTTCAGGATGATTGTCAAAGCTGCAAGATGAGAGGTGTGGTGTCATGATTAAAGTACCACCTCTTTTGGATGTGTGTGTGACATTTGGGTAGATCCAAAAGGACTGGGACCTGCCATCTTGGCAGATTTTGATCACTAGCCCAGACATGATACCAGCCATTATGTCATGTTCTGCTTGTAGCCTTCCTAAAGTATCTATCTGGCTATTGTCAGAGATGGAATGCTAAATTATTATTAATAGTTTTGGTCTGATCCAGCAAAATGTTAGTTATTTGCTTCTTTGCCTTACTGATGTGAAATTCAGTTTTGGCAAGGGACACACTTCATAGGTAATATTTAAATGTCATCTGAAAGTTAAAATAAAAGTGTGTTATTTTGTTTAAGGAAAGGAAATTGGCTTCATGAGTTTTCAAATCATGAAGAATGTTTTGTTTGTCTTCCATTTTTATTTCAAAGGTGATAATTATAAAACATGTTTTATAGCAAATCAAAGTGGTGAGAAATATGCATTTCATTTAGCATCACCTACAGCTGTAAATATAATTAAGCTTAATGAACTGTTGTTGCACCTTATGCTCTAAAGATTTTAAAACAAATGTAAATGCCACAAATTGCATTATTTTTCAATTTAAAACCAAATAAAACTTTTAATGTTGATTTAACAATGGACCTACTAAAATGAACATTTGAAAATGATAGCAATATATTAAACTCTTATCTCAGCTGAGGATACAATCCTAAAATAATTTAGCACTTGAAAAGGCCCAGTGATTCCACTACAGGTTAACTTGCACATAATATTTGTCTGAATTATGTCCCAGGGGAATAGCTGTGGTTATTCTGCATGTTTTTTAAGCCAAAGAACATTGAATTAATATTTCCCAAGTCTTGAGCTGGAGAACTATGCTGAAATCTGGATGAGTTCTGTGAAGTGCATTTAACACATTTGAGCAAGAATTCAGAAAGAAAGGAGACATGCTGTTCACCTTTGTTTTTTTAAAAAAAGAAGCTCATCCTGAGGTCTCCTTGCACTTGCAACACTAACCCTTGATTATTAATTATCTCATCATTTGAAGAAATTGTCCAATTAATAACATCAAATTTCCTCTTGAAGGAAGAAAGGGTAGATCTTCCATCATTTGGTAGCAGACAACACAAAGCCAGTTTATGCTTACACAAAACATTCTAAATTGTAATAAATGGTGCAAAATTGAAGTTGCACATCTGGATATTAACACTAAAGGAGTATTTATCTCTTAGTTTTCCATCAGATCTCTGTAAAGTTTCTTTCTGGTCAAAAGAGTGTTCCCTATTCTGTTCTCCTACAAGAATTTAATCTCTTCTCCTCTGTCTCCTCTACTCTTCATTTTGCCAATGGTCTCTTAATGCTGTTTGAGTTGTTTGTGAGTTGTTTGAGGCTAAACACTATCAGGAACAGATGGAAAACAGATGACAGATACCATTAATAAAAGTTGCAATCTTCAGGTACTTATCTCCAGATTTGAAGCCCGTGGTAGTTTCTTGGTTAGAATATTCTACTAAGAGGATGCATCTACAATTTTCATGTTGCTTTGAAATTCAGTGGCTCAGCCCTCTCTAACTCTAAACTTTTTCAGAGAATTATAAAAATGTAGGACATCTCATGCATGCTGCTAGTAGCCCTGATCTCTTCAAATTAGTTGTGGTCTTTAAATGTTAAAACAGTACAGTAAATAAATCAGACACAATCTGTCCTTACTACAGGTCTTTTAAAGCCCACTGATTTCAAAGGATGGAGTTAAGCTTTATTCTCCTATTCAGAAACAGTGGGGCTTAGCAGGTGTTTAATATTAACTGGATCACTTTTCTTGCCATATTTTTGTTATCTTTTCTGCTACCTTTACCTTGCATGAGAGCTGTGATTCTGCATGAAGTATCCATGCTACTTTCTACTGCAAAGGGAAGGGAAATAATAGTGGTATGAATATATTTGAATTCAAACATTGAAGGAACCTCAGGAGAAAATAAAAAGAAGTATTACATGTGATAAATTTTACACAGAAGCCGCTAGATAACTTTTCAATAAATGGCAGTTAAAAGATATACTAGTAGTGATAGTCAGCACATACCTGAACACATAAAACATTCTTAAAAATTATTTCTATTTGTGAACTATAACAAATAAAAAAGTCACTGAAAAAACAATAGAAGTATATATACATTGCAGTGGTGATAATAAATTAAAATTTAAAGGGAAAAAAGGAACAAAAAGTAAAAGTATGCATATAATACAGAATTAATTCAATCTTTGTTCTTATTATTAAATCTAGATCATACATAAACATATTGGTCCATATTCTCATTTTTATAATATATAAACTTTTTAATAAATGGTAGTTGGAAGGTTTTGATAATCTTTGATAATCATTTAACAATTTTGATCTTATCATTAAATTACTTTATATAGAAACATATTACAACGATATTATAATAACATAGCAGTATCATAATAATTCATTTTTATTCTTATTGTAACTGGTATAGAAATTAATATAAACCACAGTTCTCTTAACTGACTTCCTCTTGTCCTTTTGTGATGATATATGCACACTTTTTTTTTTTTTTGCAATCTATGAGTGATATACACCTTCCTTAATTGAGCTTTCAGACTAGACAGATACCGCTGTTATCTTAGCTCTTCATACTAGAGATCCTATGACTTCACCACTTCAGAGGGGAACAATTTCAATATATATTCCTATATATATTACTTAACCATCATGAAGCAGTGAATGATTAGTTTTGTCCTTATTGGGACTCATCAGGTACATGCAGCCATTATAATCAGTATTAGATTTTTATATGGTTCAAACCCTTCTACTGAGAACTGTATTTTATACAGTGCACCTAACTTATGAACTCTAACAGCCCTAGTTATCAAAAGTTTACAGGAAGAGACAATTTGTGCATGGTTATATACCTTCATTACTTGATCTCTCGGTCCTCTTTTGATAAGAACAGAGTTTATTATGTTATGCAAATTAACTTATTCATCTTCATATGAAAATATCAATAGTTGTTTGTCATGGTATATGGGAATGACCTTGGGAGTCAGGTGGAAGAGCTGCAGACTAGACAGTGGTCAGACAAAAAGCAGCTGAGCCCACAGAAGGAATGAGGGCATAGCAAACGTCACAGAAAAGACCCGCTCTAGTTTCTTGGACTGTAAAGATGAGGGGGGGAGACGTACTTAGAGACTTGCAAGATTCTGTTAATGTAACCTTACAATAAAATTAGAACTAATACTTCTGGGTGTGCTTTTTGTCTGGACTACTTCGCAAGGTAATCTTTGCGACATCCATCTTGCAAGTGGGAGATGTTTATCAGGCTGAAATTCTCTCTATTTTTTATTTATTTTTATTTATTTATCCTATTTGTATAGCTGCCCATCTCACAAGACAGCGACTCTCTTTAAGAATAGTATTCAACAGTCTGTCTTCCTTTGTAGGCTGTCACATTTTTTGTCATCACTATATATGACAGATGAGAGAAAAGGTCACTTAGATAACACTTTAAGAAGCAAACATTCTCTATTCTCTGAACAGATGTACATCACCACAATGTATTTTTCTCTTTTTAAAAAAGCAGTATAGTTTACAACTGTTCTAAGCAGCTTTTCACCTTCCATTTATGATTATATCTCAGAGGGCAATCATTGCAATTTATAACATGCATTCTCTATTTTTAGTAAGACATCTCACAAATTTGTGGTTTGCCTGGTATGCAGTTTCACAGATTTAGGCTGTAGCTCTTTGTCTTTCTTAATCAGAAGTAATCCCAGATTAGGCTGTACCTTTTGAATAATTCTTTGTGAAATAGTAATAGGAAAAAAGGGAACCTAAGGGATATAATTTTGAGCTACTGCTTCTGTGTGAAATGTAGGTGCCATCTGGGGAGTTTGGTGTTTATTTGGTTCCAGTGTGGTTTAAAAATGAATCGACATTCTGGGGAAGGTATACAGTAAGTTTTCATTGGACTATACAACTTTAGAATGAATGTGGGAAATTATATATTTCAAAGTCCTATGTAGCAAAAGCTGCGGTTTGGTTTTAGAAAGCTAACATTTCAGGGAAGTAGTTTCCAGCCAAAATGTCCTACATTTCAGTATGCTAGAACACTTCTGATTGCATTGTGATATGCTTCAATGTTTTGAGGACTCTACCCTGTGATTTTTATTTTATGTACTACTTGTCCTTTGCAGTATTCTAACTTCCCATTCATTTTTTCATAGGCAAGGAGCTTAGTGAACACCAAGGTATGTATTGGGTGTATTGTCACACAGTAATTAGTTCACACAAAATAATGGGGAGAGGGGGCTGAAATTACAGGAAAGAATAAAAAAATTAATTCCTTCATTTTGAATGAAGATCAATGTCACCTGTTCCATGACATTAACTTCAAATGCAGAATCTTTTCCATTGCAGCTTCAAATTACCATTTACTTTACCATTATCTGAGTCATGGGCAGCTATATAAATTGATTAAATGAACAAAAAGGAAGTACCTTGAAGCTGTTCATATTTTGGAACAGAACAGGGAGCATAAATTTAATCTGTACATAGCAATAGACACTTTATACATTTAAATGTGGTTCTACTGGTATTACATAGATTGGGAGGGATGCATTTTAAGATTAAGGGGTACTTGGGTGAGGAAAGCTAAACTTCTGCTCTCCCTACAATCTCCTGAAAATAATATGTGAGTCCAAATAGTTACTTATGAGAAGAATCTGAGTGTAGACCACAGATTAAGATCACAGATTAAACATGAGCCAGCAGTGTGTTGCTGCTGCCAAAAGACCCAGTGCAATCTTGGGTTGCATCAACAGAGGTATAATGTTGAGATCACAGGAAGTGACAGTTCTGCTTTACGCTACACTGGTCACATCATATCTGGAATGCTATATCCAGATCTGTTTGTCACAATACGAGAAGGAAACTGAGCAACTGAAAGGAATGCAGAAAAATATGACAAAGATGGTGAGTGGATTGGAGGCTAAATTCTACGAAGAACAGTTAAAGGAACTGGGTATGTTTAGCCTAAAGAGGAGAAGCAGTCTCTTAATAGCAGTCTTCCAATACTTGAAGGACAAGGGAAAGGGTCTGAATTTATTCTCCCTAGGGACCAATGATAGAACAATCAATGGGGAGAAGAATAAGAGAGAGAGAGATGAACTCAAAATAAGGAAGAATTTCCTGATTGTAAGAATAATTAAGCAGTGGAACAGCCTAATATCACTGGAAGTTTTCAAACAAAGATTGGACAGCCATTTGTCTGGGATAGTCTGAGGATTCCTGCCCTGGGTGGAGGGTTGGACTAAAAGACCTTCAAAGTCATTTCTGACTTGTGAATCCATTATTTCCCTGTACTTATCTTGATATTCTTATCTACACTTATTTAGTAGATTTCTTAAGCCATACACTTGCCAACAAGTCTGGGCAGCTTACAAGGGTTAAAAGCAGTGAAAACTAAATAATGAAACATGAAAAGATGACCATTCTAAGATTAAATCAAGATCGGTACTGTTAGGGAACATAATAAATATTTGCAATGCAAATCTATATTTCTTAAAAATTACAATTGCTTTTTTTTTTTACATTTTGAGCTAATGTGGAAATAGTACTGTTTCTAATGAAGTGAGAAATTACATGGAATAGTTCATTTGTTCGTCAATATCTTCTACGATGATTCCATCTACTAGAAACTGGGACACAATGAGTTCTAATCCTGCCTTAGGCACAAAGCCAGCTGGGTGACCTTGGGGGACAGTCGCTCTCTCTCAGACCTAGGAAGCAGGCAAGGGCAAACTACTTCTGAAAATGCTACCAAGAAAACTGCAGGGACTTGTCCAAGCAGTCAATAGGAGTCAACGCTGACTTGAAGGCACATACACATACCACACACAGTGTAGAATCATTTTTGTAAAGATAGTGTGGAGTCAGTGCTCACCTCATTGTTGGAGTAAGATTTCAAACACTGATTGCACAAGAATGGATTCTTCTTGCTTTTTTCCTTCTATATCTCCTCTTCTAATTATGCCTTGCATCTTTCACCCATACTAACATTCCAGTTCTAGCTATTATTCTTATTGACTGACAGTGAGAAAAAAACATTTGGATTTTTTCTTCGACCTTTCTATGGCTCTTAGCCCACATTCACCTGTTCATTGGAGGTGGTGGGAAGAAGCTCACCCCCCTCCCCCTTAACATTTGATGGCATACTTCATGATCCAGTATCCACCCATTTTTTTTTTTTTTTAATCTGCTTAACAGTCATTACTGACCCTGCAGTGACCGCCCCCTAGCGGTTTTCAAGGCAATTGCATCTTTCTAGTTTCGGAATTAGACTTTGCCAGAGCCTAATTCCTAGAGCGTCAGCCCAGCTGGCAGCACAGGAGGCGGGATTTCCGTTGCTTCGCGCCCCTTTTTCGGACGAGCGCGGTTTTCGCGCTTTTACCGGCAACTTGTCCCGTCTCTCTCTGTTGAGCCGCTGCCAGCATTTTTCCTCCCACCGGAGTGAGAGTCCTCATTTATCTACTCACGTATGTTTTCGATCTGCTGAGTTGGCAGAAGCTGCGGGTATAGAAACAAGAGCTCACCTTGTTAACGCGAGGCTGGACTCGAACCGCTGAAGCTTTCAGCCATTTCTGGCCGGCACTTTCAGCGGCATTAAGCCGCTGCGCCACCGCGTCCCCATACTCCTTGACAAAATGACAAAAAAATCCACCCATACTCCTTGACAAAATGAGCATTAACTCTGCTTTCTTTTTAAGAAATTAAGCACTGCTGCTTGTACATAAGGACAAATGCAATCTCCTACTCTATTATTTACTGGAAGGAAGTGGGGACAGCTACATAATTTGCATTCTACTTATGGTACAAAATGGGATTTTCTTCTTCCAACAGCCAGATTACTGCAGGTATCCATTAGGAAGATAAACAATTAAAAGAAGCTACTGTACTGTACTGTACTATACTGTTATGTTATGTTATACAGGTAGTATTGGACAGTTAAATGTATTGTTTGTTATATGCTCTCCACTGTTAGTGTTGATTGTTCTGATTTTTTTTTAAATAGAAATAGACCAAATGTTTTGTACTTTAAGATTTTGAGCTTCAAAATCTTGTTTTTACCTTGCCAGAAGTGCTCCAAGCTCGAATAGGTCATTTTAGAAAACTTCCAGAATTATCAGAACAGTGTCAGAATATGAAAGTTGGAACAACTATTATCAAACTCAAACAGGGAGTTGCATGTTGAAAACATTTTGCACAGCTGTATTCTTTAGACTTTTGGGGTTATCTTGTCTGCTCTCTAGAGAAGACAGAATTTCTTCATTATGTTTTACAGTCATTTCAAAACTGCTTGTCTGCATTTTTTGCTTTCTTTCACTTGATGGCCTTCTGAGATTAAAAAAAAAGTGATTCTTTCGCTTTAATTAAAGTAGTTAAGTAGTGAGATCATGGAAATATTAATCAGAGAGATCACAATAGATAACTACAAATATGTAACAGGGTTGTGAAAACTATTTGAGAGGTACTTCATAAAAGGATTAAATCACCCTTCTGAATCTGCTGCTCAAAGCACTGAGAAGTCTCTGAGTAATTGCTTTCAGAGTTTTCCACAGTATCTGAACATGGATGTGCACAGATAGAACACACTTCCATTCTTTGGTACCTCAGCACTGTGAGGTTTGGACGGCTGCTTTAATTGCCTTGTAAAACATTCTTTCAAAGGGTTTGCATAGTCTGTTATATAAATGTGAAAGCCAGTTTGGTGTAATGGTTAAGGCACCAGGCTAAAAACCAGGAAACTGGGAGTTCTAGCCCTGCCTTAGGCACAAAGCCAGCTGGGTGACCTTGGGCCAGTTGCTCTCTCTCAACCTTAGGTAAGGGCAAACCATTTCAGGAAATCTTGCTAAGAAAACTGGAGGGACTAGTCCATGCAGTCACCAAGGCACACACACACACAAAAGACATCATGTAATGCAAATAAGATGTTAGATTTTGCTAGTTTTATACTTTTATAGAAAATATATCAAAATGTCCCTATATGTAACTTGGTGGTAACAGGTCTGATTTTGGAACTGTATGTGTGAACATAGTTTGCTTATTTTTCCAGAGTTTGGATTTATTTGTGTATTTGCAGATTTGTTTCCAATAGTGTGTCTCTTCATGAAATGTGCTTAGAAACCTCCTGTGGATGTTAACAAATAAAATTGTTTTGGAAGAGTATAGAGATCCATACAAAATTGAAAACAATTTTATGGTGCTTATATAGAAAGCTTTTGAAGGTAAAAGAAGATGCTAAAACTAATAAAAATGTGCTAATGGGAGACTCTTGGGCATTTTATAATAAATATAGTATTCTTGACTGATGGATGAACAGCAGTGTATTTCTTTATTCTGTAGCAACAAACTCTGGATGTCTATTACTGCCTCCCTGAAAGTAATTCCTAAGAGTCAGCTGTATAGATATATGCCTCTCTTTTTTTATTATTTAGTTAAGATATTTGATAGAAGTGAGAAAAATCCTATTGTCACCTGCAAATGACCCTAGGGATTTTCATAAATTCAAGCATTTCCACCATGGCCCTCCCTTATAAATATCCACTGGCTTTAGCTACATTTGAAAAATGTCAAGTGTGATGTCAGCTTGCTTGTCTTTAATGAAAAACCTGATTGATGGGGCATTCTCCTTAACCTTAGATTGCTTAGCCTTGCCTGCCTCTTTCCCAGAATTGAAGGCTATGGAATAATGGAAAACAAAGCTAGGCCAAGGTTTTCAGAAGCAGGTAGCAAAAGATGTATCTTTTAGTCTCTGTTGTGCCTACAAATAACTCCCCACACTGAACCGCATTCCTGGTCACTGGGCTGTCTCTCAATACATTAATAATACCTATCATAAGATTTTAGATATACTCAAAACAATTTATTTCCCACTGGGGCTCTTATCTAAACAAAATCAGTCTTCATGTCTTTATTTTGTCAGGATTCTGTTGCAGCCAATCTGATGGGTATTATCCACAGCTTGCTGTGTCTCAACTGGAGGCAAGCGTAAGAAGAATGTGTGGAATTAATAATGCTTCCCATCACAGCAACTTTTGCTGTGCTTCCCAAAAAGTTTGTGTTTATAACACAGAAAGGGAAATAGGCTATGTTCAGACTCTTCTCCCCTCTCCTCTCCTGCCCCCGACAGTGGTTTTGTGATGCCCAGGAATTAAGTGTCAGATGAGACGTTTTGCTTTATGCTAAAATAATTCCATTTCAAGAGTCTGGGGGTGGGGGGAGTGTGGAGGAATAAATAATATTATTTTTCAGTGTTCATGGCTAAAAGAACCCAGTAGATGCTTTTTTTGCTCTGGGTGGGTAAAATTCAATCAAGATCCTTAGGCAAGTGGATCTTGATACAGACTCTAGATCAGTATCTGGAGCTCGTGGAGAGTGACTGTGGCCTAGGTCTTGCAGGGCTCGGCTCCATGGGTGCAGAGGACCCAGAGGTTCCTCTCAAGTCTCATTCTCAGCTGAGGCCAGGACCCAAGGCTACACAGGCTTTTCTACAAGGCTCCACTGCAAAGTTGACTCTGTTTGGCGATGGGGTCTTGAATCATTTTTTAAATCATTTATAGGAGATTTATATCTTAAAAACAACTCAATATACTTTGCTTGGTATGGTTTATCTTTTATACATGTTATATAGAGCATTGATTGCATAACTTGTCATTCTCTGTCCATTTATTGATATTATTTCTTTGAAAATTCACTTTTGTTTTAAACAAAATATTTTAAAAAGACATTGTTCTTTATTTTTTTTCTTCTATGTAAATAAATCTTTAGATAGTATCTAGAAGGCTTGTTTTTAAAAACTGGGGATTTGACTGCTGTTCTATGTACCTGTATGTCCTCAGGACAAATGTTTCATGCAGCAATACCCACAAAAGATTTCTGTTAAGAACTGCAATATTAGATGTTCCCTTATAACATTGGCAATTCATATAACTTGTTAAGAGATGGATCCATATGTTCCATAATTTGTTCTTTCCTTTTAAATCATTATTGAACTCTTTGTGCAATGTTGCCATAGAGTCTGGAAGAGAAGTGAGATTGCTTGAAAAGACTTTAGTTTTTGAAGAGGAATTTAATTTAATCAACTTTTCACATTATGAGGCACTGTTTTCATCAGTTAATTTAATGCAACTTCAGATCTGATTTTTTTAAATTGTAAAACTATTCTTGTTAAACTATTCCATAAAAAAATGACACACTTAATGTCTTTTGCACATTAAAGGAAAGGCTGGTTTACTCATCCTACCCAACTCCCACTTCTCTTTTTAGATTATTTTTGTTCTAGGGGTGGTTAGATTTCAGAACAGCAAGTGGTCAACTAATAAGGATTAGTGGCGGGGAGGTTTTGTTTAATTCAGTTGTAAGCTGCTTTAGTCAGTGAAATCCCTTAAAACACTGAGATTATATTTTAATGCTACCAACACACTATCTTGATGTCTCCAGCAGTAGATGGATTTTTAAAGCTTATTTTGAAAGAAGATTATGCACTTGCATATATTGTATGCAATACTCTGGAATATTATATGTCATGTATATCAGTCGCATTCAGCCTAATACTCTAAGATTAGATAGAAGATTTTAATAGATTTGCAAAGGGTTAAATGGTAGTCTTAAAATCTTTAAGAAATTGCAGACATTAATAGGGGTGAAAACAGGAAGCAGGAATGTAGCCCATTGGAAGCTTTTGAAGCAATTTTAAATGAGACATCTTGTTATTTCAGGATTTAAGGGGGTTCTTTCATTATTTATCTGCCTGCCTTTTTCCCCCTTTTTATTTCTTTAAGAATTTAACATTTAATATATGTTATCTTACACCACCACACAGCAAGAAATAATGTATTGAATTCTGAATACAATGGAGCTGCCAGTGTTAACTTTTTAGCATGGAAATGTTTTGTGAACATAGTGTGGAAATTGACAGGAAATATTCCCTCTCCCGTTAGAGACAAGAACATCCTTACAAATAAATATAATTAGAACCTTGTTTATTCTCTGCCTTCAAGTTTCTTATCCTTAGATGTTTAACATTTTTGAGTGAATGACAAATCTCATATCAAGAAAAAGAGGAAGAAAATCCCAGGAGAGCATCCTCCGTAGGAATATTTACTTTACAACTTCAGGCAGCAGAGTGGGGGTTACCCATCCATCACAGTGATGAAGAACACCTATTAGCCCTGCTCAACTGATGACAATCAGATACTCTCAGATACCTCTGAAACTCACAAGGAAGACAGGCATGGGGGAACAGCAGCAGTTTGCTTACTCACTGAACCCCTGGGCTTCGTATGGTTGCACCTGTTTAAAAGTAGCTTTTGCAATTTACGCAAGCCTTGGAAAGAAGATTGTGCCAATATTCCTCTGAACTGTTATTTCCTCCTTGTGGTTTGCACACCATAACAGAAGATATATTGTTATCTACAAATGTATTTTGAAAGGCTTCTCAAACTGGGGGCCAAAAGCAACTTGGGGGGGGCACATCATTTTTTTTTTTAAAGCTAATCAGGATATGTGGACTGGGTAATTTTATAAGAGAGAAATATCTCGACTCTGTGTGTGATGGTGTGGTTAATATTGAAAGAGTGGGGGTAGTTTTTGTGTGCCTGCAATGTGACATAAATTGTTGTGCATCTATAGTAGATTTATGTCATGAATTGTACTAGCAGTGTAAAGGTATGTGTGTGATCAGAGTTGACCTTCCTATTTGTTTGAAGAGATAAATTTGTTGGAATAATTATTCTGCAGAGATGATTTTGGAGAATTACTGTATTTGCCTTGAGAAATTAAGACTGTACAATATTTACAGAACAGCCTTTTGGGGCGGGCAGGACTCTGTGGGTTATAGTGGCTTTTGTTCTGGCATTCTGACTCTGACTCTGCTTTGTATGCCTGTTCTTGGAAACAATTACTCATCTTGTAGTCTGACCAGTTTGTGTCAGATAGGCATTTTGTAAATAAGTGGCATGGTGTGATGGCTCCCACTGCAACTTTCTCAAAGTTCCACAGGAGGTGGATCTCCTTTTAGAATTAAGCTTACAGAGTATAGTCTTGAAAGTTATCTACATGAAGCAAACATCATATTGGTGTAATAACACAGGAAGCTTCATTGCGCATTACCTTTATTATTTGTGTTTATTTCTCTCTCTCCCTCAACTTTAGGACTCCTGTGTTAGTCTTCCCATGCATTCATCACCATGTCATTTGCCTGGGCTGTTTTCATCTCTACTGTGTGACCATGTTGAACAATCGCCAGTTTGTCCACAATCCTGTCTTTGGGTACTCGCTGCCATGTGTGGGTAAGTTGACCACTAGTGCCTTTTTTTCCTCAAAATTATTTTACAAACAGTGGAAGGAAATCACTGGCTTAAGAAACAAATACTCTTCTGTCATGCATTTAAGATAAATTAATACGGTTGAATAATGATTTGTCTTAACATTTGCTGCTTTTGATGGACTGCCTGTTAGTTTTGCAAAAAAGCTCCTCACTCTGTCTTTCCCATATTGGAACTTAGTTCTAAAGGGTGTTTCTTTTATAAGCACATATCTACATTGTTTGGCTTAGATTTTATCATCAAAAAGTGTTCAGTTGTAACACCTTTAAACTGCTAGACAAGGAATGAGAGAGAGAAATGACGAATGACTTCGACTTTTCTTATTCTGAGTCAACTCCAGGAAGCTAAACTTCATTTAATAACTTCATCTTTCTTAATTAATTCCCTTCTGTGTTAAATTCAGGCTGATAACCCAAACATTTGTTGGTTTGAGCATCCCTTCTGATTAACTAAGTTAAAAAAAAAAAAAAGGAAGGTACATGCAATCAAAAGTTCACAGTTCAGAAAAAAACTTTTCTGATGGGCCAATGAAGAAAAAAGAAGGAAAATGCTTTTTTTTTTTTACCCATAATAATGTGTAGACATTGTGGAGTTGTAATGCATGTGCTTTCTACAGGTAGTCCTCAAGTTATGATGGCAATTGAGACTGGAATTTCCATCACTAAGCAATGCGCTCATAAAGCACAACTGCATCGCTTAGCGATGGCACTCCCTGCAATCCCCCCCCCAAAATAACTGCAGCCCCCCCCCAAAAAAGAGCCAGTATGGTGTAGTAGTTAAAGGCACCAGGCTAGAAAGCAGGAGACTGTGAGTTCTAGTCCCGCCTTAGGCATGAAAGCCGGCTGGGTGACTTGGACTCTCTCTCAGCCCAATTCACCTCACAGGGTTGTTATTATGGGGAAAATAGGAGAAGGAAGGAGTATTAGGTATGTTCACCACTGAGTTATTTATAAAAATAATAAAGGCAGGATAAAAAATCTGGAAAAAAATTGTTGTTAATGGAATTGTTGTTAGCTGTTGTTAGGCAAGGACCTCCTCTCAAATTCCTGCTGGCTTCCCAGAACCGAAGTCAGTGAGGAAGCTGGCAGGAAGTTACAAGTCCCGGGTGGCTTGCAAGCAGGCTAGCAAGTAGACAAGTGGCTGCTGCCGAGTGGGGGAAGGTGCGCAGGTGACTGCAGTGAGGCTTGGGGTCATTGCTGCTTGGTGTGGGAGGGGGTGAAGGGGTGTCTGGGGGTGTGGAGGAGGCATGGAAAGGCTTGGGGAGGGTGCACGGGAGGGTGCGAGTGGCTGTCACAGTGTGAGGACAGAGAGGCTGGGGAGGGTGCTCGGGTGGGGGAGACTTAGCCCAGTGACTTGCAATCTTCCCTGCCAGCTTCGCCTTTGACTTTCTGGGGAAGCTGGCAAGGAAGTTTGTAAATGGCGATCACATGATCGTGGGGCACTTCAAACGGTCATAAGTGCAAGCCAGTTGCCAAATGCCCAGATTGCGATTATGTGACCACGGAGATGCTGGGATGGCTGGAACTCCAAGGACTGGTCATAACCACCATTTGTTCAATGCTGTCATAACTTTGAATGGTTGCTGAACGAATGAATGGTTGTAAGTCAAAGACTACCTGTAATTTGCTGATGTTGTTATCAATTTATTAATTTATGGAATTCATACCCTGCTTTTCCATTAAGGAATAATGCTCAAAGCATCAAATAATACAAAAACTAAATTTCAAAAACAAAATATTGATAATACTACTCAGACATTGTTAAAATAGCATTTAAACTATGCCTATAAAAACAGACAACACCTAACCAATTAAAATGTTGGAGTCTTGGGAGTTGGACAACATATGCGTTAAATAAATCAATCAATAAATTTTATTCTATAACCCATCAAAAGTTTCCCTGCATAAACAGCTGTTCACTTACAGCTAGAATAGCTTGTAAGATAAAGGCTACTGTTTATAGAAATAAAATCATAACAAATGATATTTTATTATACTCTATAATTTATTATACTCTATGATTGCCTGATGTCAACAAAGAATTGTAAACCCTAGAAAATAAAACAGGACAAAAACCTCTTTAAGGCTGCAAAGGAACATTGCCTATTTTCTGAAGGGCTTGCAAGTAGCTAAGATTTGTAGAGAAAAGTGAAACATCTCTTGGTTTTTAAATGTGGTCCAAAGTGCATTGTTCTACACAAGGTATTAATTAATAGTTGTGATATCATTTCTTAGAACTATAACTTTGCTAGTTCTAAGAGTTACTTTTATTTAATTGTTTTGGATGAAAACTGCAGTACTTCAGTTCCAGTGAAGCCACTGAAAAGCATATTGGTGTCAGTAGGGTTTGTCCAGAATATGATGAAGATGATTATCTCTCAGTTGCCTTCAGCCATTCAAAAACCTTCACGCTACAGGAGAAAATGTAGTTTTACCATTCACACTGTTTAGTTTGCTTAAATGTGCAAATTAGCACTGTTGATTCTGTTGTTGTTTTGATAAATTTATGAAGCATAATGATCATAGACGGCAGTTTCTATTAACATTTGACTTTCTGCTTCTGAAATTATCTAGGGACTGTATTGCTGAAATTAAACAACACAAGTACACACACACACAGCTTTGATTATATCAATCTGGAGGTCAAAACACCTACATCAGACAGTGGTTGTAACTGTATTTAGGGATAAATAAGAAATAAGTTTGGTTTGTAGTTTAATAGAAGCATATCCACTTTACGTTTTTCAAATATATATGAACTGATGCATGCTCATAAGTGAAATCACCATTTTATAATTTTATGATGTAATTCACAGTTTTAAAAAGTGCACAAAATTATGCATATTAAAAGGGAAGAAGGCTAAAATATCTTGAGCGAATGTTTTAATATTAGATAAAAGAGCTTGCAAAATGTGTGTGTTAGGAAAAGTACATATAAAATTAAGAGAAAATGCATATGAAAGTTTGTGCAGACTTTTTCACTAATTCTCCACCCTCGCACATCCTGAAGGAAGAAAAAGCTGTAGCAAACTTAAGAATGGAAACATTGGAAAATGTAGTGGGACTAAACAGGTTCATCTATATATCAACAAAGATGCAGAGGCATTTAAGGATGAAATTTGCAGTGACTAACATATTTCACACCAGTAGTGTCTTTATAACTCACGTGAATCAACAAAAGGACTATTATACATAGACAAGGTATAGAAGGTGAACATTCATTTGACTTTCATCAGTATGTAATGTTGAGCTTTCTTCTCTCTGCAATTTCTGACTGTATGTACCTCCCATTGTTCCTTCTGCCTTTTACTCTTCCATTTTTTGTCGCTTTCTTATAGCCTTCGGTTTGATTGATTGTGCCTAGGATCAGACCAGTTCTCCATCACTACCAGAGAAGCAACTAAAGTTGTTCTTATAGTTAAAGGCAGAAAGAAGTCTTTGTTAGCATCTGTTACATTATCCTTTTAACAGGAAGTGACAAGATTAAACCTGGGATTTCCTGTACACATGGCATGTACTTTGCCATAAAGGCATGGTCTTTTCAACACAAAACAGAAAAATAGGACTCAATATATAACGTCCAGTCATTTTAACTAAGAATACAAACTGAGGTTTGGATCTGGTTAAGCAGCAACATGAAGCTGCCTAGAGTCACGTGAGATGGGTGGCTATATAAATCAAATGAATAAATAAATAAATTTTAAAATAACTATTCAGGTAGGTCTATGGTAGAATTATGTCTCCATTTTGTATTTGGATTGGCGCTGAATATTTGCGGGTAGAAGCCGGTTCTGCTATTTGCTTTTTTTAAAAAAAGAAAAGAAAAGCACTTCAGATACTCTGACCTTATATTGTACTACCTATATATAATGATCTATCCCATTTTTCTTATAGTGTCCTATATTAATGCAATTCTATGCATAGAGGTTTCTGTCACTGCTGACCTCTAAATATCTTTGAAATAATTAATACAGTGCTTAGAAGGATAGAGTTGCATATGCATGAAAGCCGATTTATAGTTATCTCACTGGTAAGAAGGGCACTGAAATTTTCAGCTAAAAAGGAGCTTTTGTAGAGAGATATGTGGCATATTTTAATGCAAACTCTACCCCCTTATGCAAAAATAGGATAATAATATGGGATTACAGCCCACAAGGGAATATAAACCTGGTGTAAGGTAGAAATGACAAGAAAAGAATGGTGGGGCAAGAAATGCAAGCTTTCATGTTGCTACAGGCATTTGGGGGTGGCAGAACTTTGCATCCTATTATTCTTGAATGGTAAATCATATTTTATGACATGCTCCAAAGAGCTCTGAGAAGAAGAAAGCATTCCCATGAAAATTACAAAATTACAAAATGGAGGGGAGGGGGTTGTATCTAGAGATATTCATGGCTATATTAATACATAATCCAAGTTACCATTAGTTACTGTTGAAATTGCTACAAAAAAGTAGCACGGTTATTTAAAGATGTGTAAGAACACCAGTGGGACTTGATGAAGGCCACATATTTTAGAACAGTGTTTCTCAACCTTAGTGACTTTAAGATGTGTGGACTTCAACTCCCAGAATTCTCCAGCCAGTTGGAAGTCCACATGTCTTAAAGTTGCTAAGGTTGAGAAACACTGTTTTAGAGGATATATACATTAAGATTCCTGTGTGTCTAATTTTGTAGAAGCCAGGTTTAAATGATGGTCATTTCCCAAATCATGTGTAGTAGGACCAGCAATAGTAATAGATGACAGCAATGAGACCACTGAAAAATGACCATTTGTGTATAGAGATCCTAAATACTAAAATAACTTCAAAGAGGCAGTTTGGTGTAGCAGTTAAGGCAGCAGGCTAGAAAGCAGGAGACTGTGAGTTCTGGTCCCATTTTAGGCACAAGCCAGCTGGGTGACCTTGAGCCAGTCACACTCTCTCAGTCCCAGGAAGAAGGCAGTGGCCAGCCACTCCCAAATTCTTGCCAAGAAAACTGCAAGGACATGTCCAGGCAGTTGCCAGGTGTCAGAAACTGATTCAAAGGCTCACGCGTACGCACACACACAATAACTTGAAGGATATTAACCAGTTGTATTCTTTACCAGAAACCCATGAGGTTGGTTAATATTATTTTCCCTTTATTTCTGTTTGGTAAAAGGAGTCTCTCCAAACTGAATATAGCCCTACTGGGTATGGATTCCCAGTGGAGACTCAATAAATTTCATGTTTCCTGCTTGTTTGCAAGTTCCCGAATCACGGAGTTATTAAATATATGACTGACTTGGCATATAGGCACCACCTTTTAAAACTTGGCTTCCATGTTAATTTTGAACATGTTCGAATGTTAATTTTTAATCTTAGTAATTTAGTAATTCTTCTGAAGTTAATATTCCTAAAAATCCTTGTACAGTATTGTCAGGTTTGGCCCAAAGAACTCCACAAGACAGTACAGGTCTAGTCCGATAGCTTTTATTAGCTTCCAAACACAAGACAGAATCCTGCCAGACTGAATCTAAACTTCTCAAGCCCGCAAGCAAAGCCCTGCGAATTCCTTAGGGTGGTGCCAGTATCATCTTCTTAACCTTCCCACGCTCTTGCTGGGGGCTAAGGCAATGCTTATCTCCCCGAGCGCGGCCTTCACCAAACAATTCTATCACAAGTATGAAAGTAAAATGCTTCAAGATAATACTGGAAATTTTAAATTGCTGCAATGCCCATTTATTCATTAAGAAATGAGGGGGAAATATTAGTTTTTGCATCACTTATTTAAACCAACTTAAATAAGTGACACTATTTGAATCACAAAAGTAGGGGAAATGATAGTGTGGACAAAAGCAATTATTAATTATCTAATTCTTCCAAAATAGTAACTGCATTTCCCCCAAAATTATTTTATTCATTTAGTTACAATAGTACTCTGAATGTTGTTTGACTAATCAGAAAAGCATGCACAAATTTTGAGGGATATGAATCAAGATAGCTTTATTTGCAAATAATTTATGTCGTCTATACGCTTTCTAAATATCTCAATAACTAAAAAGTTAAAACTCGTTAATTAAAAAATGTGTTAATTTGCAACGCTTGCACTTTGACAGGTGTTCTGCAATGTGCATGTTAGCACTGGATGTTGCAAATATTGGTTGGTGTCTGGAATATGCACGCGTCATTTCATCTTGGGTTGAGAGGGAATACAAAATCAAGAATATTGGGAAAAAAGGAAAGTAAAACACTCAGAAAACTTGTGTTATAGCTTTTTTTTTTTTAATTTGATAGTACAATATGTTTGTTGTTTTGGAAAGTTTGAATAAAGTTTGCACAAGAATGAAGCTTCAGGGTAAAACGGGAATCTTAGCCTCAAACCATTTTTTGAGTGACTTTTGGCTAATCTCTCTCTCTCTGTCCCTCTCCCTCCCTCCCTCACCTACTTCATAGGATTCTGGGGATGAAATTAAGAGAGATCTGATATATGAACCTCCTTGAGGTTCTAGAGGAAAAGTGGGGAATAAATTAATAAAATGAGTAAATGAAGGTAGGCTGAGATTTAGAAATGTGACTAATAACCAAAAAAGATGCGCCAAACATTCAAAGGAGATGCTTCACGTTACATGGAGCCTGAATCAAGCCCCTCTTTAAATGATTCAAGCGGCCGTGCCTTTCGCAAAGTTTCTGCTCCCGGCTGTCTCTGCATGCACAGATAGCAGGAGCAGCAACCATACAATGCTTGTGAAATACACTTTAATGATGCAAAGACAGGGGTTTCATTCATCTCCTACATATTGCGAAGCCCCTCTTTCAAATGCCTTTCAGGGCCTTAATGTTTGGTAAGAATTGGCTGTAATTGCCTCACTGTTGGAGAAGCAGCTTAGGCACTGGAACATTCATTCAGATGGTGGTTTGGGTTTGTCCTATTATTTCCATGATTTTAGATCAATCACTGTAATTTAAGAATTCACACATAATACATAGTGCAACTCCCACTCCCTTCTTATTGCTTTTTTTTTTTTTATTTGAACACATTGTATCAGCCTCTATATTACAGTCATGACAATTGGGCCATCAGGTCTCAACTATACTTATTAAATTATATTTGCCTTGTTGTGATAAGAGCTCAAGCTTATCTATATTTTGAGTATTATAGATAGGAAAATTCATGAATTTTATGAGCCAACGTAATTCCTGATTTTTAATTGATTGGTTTAATTTGTTCAGTCATTAAGTCGTGTCCAACTCTTCGTGACCCCATGAACCATATTGCGCCAGGCCTTCTTGTCCTTCACTGTCTCCCTGAGTTGGCTCAGTTTCATGCTCATTGCTTCAGTGATGCTATCTAGCCATCTCATCCTCTGCCGTCCTCTTCTCCTTTTGCCTTCAATCTTTCCCAGCATCAGGGTCTTTTCCAAAGAGTCCTCTCTTCGTATTAGGTGACCAAAGTATCTGAGCTTGAGCTTCATTCTCAAGATTGGTTTAATAGGCCCAAGTATATTAGTCTCTCTTTAAGTTTAATAAACTTTGGCCAAATGCATTCTTCCCCATGTTTGTAAAGTGCAGCTCGTGTCATGCCAGCAATCTAAGTAACAGAGAACATGGTTCCAGAAACAAATTTTCTCCCATCATCATGGTAGAGTATATAATTTTTAAATCTTATTGGGATTGTCTTTATCTGAAGTTAAATTTTCAGTTCTTGAAGCTGCCTTTAATTTGGAAACTTAGGTGGAAGTAAGAAGCATTTCACCTTCATTCAGATTACTCAATTGTTGATTCATAACTAGGAACCTTTTATGAACAGAAGTACTATTCAACTGAGAAAATCATTTCCAGGTATTTTTTTCTACAGTCTATTTCAAATAGACAAACTCCAGGGATTGACAGAACTGAACAGAGACTTGCAAGTTCTCTATTAATATTCCAAGATTTGCTTTTTGATCTTCTGGTCTCTTGCATGGCATCATTGGCGCATCACAGAACCAATGAAGGATGCTCTCCTTTGACTATGAGTTGGCTTTAATTAAATTTCTACGTCTGGAAAGTGAAAATCTAATTTTCTTTTTGACATTTTCTATATTACTACTTAGACAAAATTATGAAAATAATTAATCCCTGTGCAGAGACAGCGGCATTATAAGAAGTACAAAAATATTGCATATAAATAATACCACTAATCATCAATCTGGTATAATTTATTGATGTAAGTTCTTATTACAAATCTTAAATCAAATTTGTTCTTTAAGTTGCAAATCTGCCATGCTGCAAAGAGGACATTAATTCCCTAGGCCATGTTGGAGATATTTGCATATAATGCTGAAGCTTCACCCATTCACATCTCTAATTCATGAACCTTAGGCTGACATAAGTCCACTTCCCATTCCTTCTCCTGGGCAGTCTGGGGAAGGACTTTATAAACTTCATGGTTGATGTCAGCCCTTCAGGTAGATCACCCTAGGAAACCATTACCATGTACTATAGGTACAAAAATAATACTATTTTTATTGTAAAGTTATAATTAAAGAATTTTGCAAGTCTGAATGCTCATCTTCCCCTTTATCTTCATGTGAACTAGGGAGAGGTTTCTTTGAGATGTTTACTCATATTACATTCTTGCCCCAGACTCAGACCCCTTTTATCTGACTGCTGCCTTGGTAGCAGCTCTTCCTCCTGTCCTTCAAAGCCATTCCCTATGCCCTTTACAGTTAACCTGAATATTTGCTTGTGATGTTTCCCAAACTAGGTATTCTGAAACTGGGTTGTTAAACTAATCAGAGTTTGTTATAAACAATTATCCCCAGTCCTGACAAGATAACTAGTTGATATATAGGAAAGCTGAAGTTAAATGCTGATCCTGGCCCATGGATAGATGAAAGAAAGAAGGAACCCTAAGATTTATAGTGCTGTGGTTGGGGAAGATAGCACTGGGATGGCAGAAAGAGCAGTCTGGTCAAGGCAATACTTTCAGTCTAGAGGGGCAGAGTTGTATTTCTCTGGGAAGATTCCTCCTAGATCTGATCCTACATTTCTCTTTGGAGAAGGAATTCTCCTGGGTAGGCAAGACACAAAGAAAATAGACAAAGGCTCAGAAGTCTGGGCCAATAAAATAGGCCAAGTTTCTGAGTACACAGATAGAAGAGATTCAGTAACTCTATAGGCAGCTCTAGCCCTAGGCTAACTCCAGCAACTGTGTGAATTAAGTGATTGGCAGTCTGGCCCAAGGGGAAAAATGTATATATATATTTTAATTTTGAATCTTGTTTTTTTAGATTTTTTTATCCTGCCTTTATTATTTTTATAAATAAGGTGTTGAACATACTTTAATACTCCTTCCTCCTCCTGTTTTCCCCACGACAATCCTGTGAGGTGAATTGGGCTGAGAGAGAGTGACTGGCCCAAAGTCACCCAGCCGGCTTTCATGCCTAAGGTGGGATAGAACTCCCAGTCTCCTGCTTTCTAGCCTGTGCCTTAGCCACTAGACCAGCTGGCTCTCAGTTTTTTTTAAAACTTTTTTTCACTTTTTTTAGTTGAAATTTGGCACCCAATTTAGGTGGCACTCTAGGCAATCATTTAATTTATATATATGAGTGGGCCATCCCCTGTGTATATGGTTTATCTCTAGTAATTTCATCCCCTTCCTGCCCCCCTTCTTGTAAGCTCCAAGGAGCTGTGTCCCTCCTGGGCCCAGTTGATGCTCATTACTCCTAGGGAACCATGGCCTTTTTTCCTAGGAAGCCTGGCCCTTTTGTCTCACATTCATTCTATTCTTCTTCAAGACGGTGTAGTGCCAGTGCTATCTTGAGCTAAGAGGCTGTAAAGTTGGGTCAGGATCAGGGGCTGAAGCTGCAGGGTCTGTAGACACGGAAGGGGTTGGCTCTCCTTCCACCTCCAGTTTGACTCAGCGCTGTCAGGCAAGACAGGAATCCCAGACTCAGTGCCATCATTCTTGCATCCTCTTAGGAGAGTTATATGGCAATAGCGCAAATCCATGGTTTAGCATTTTCTGGAACATTTAAAACAAAGAGGAACTTTTGTTCCTTGCTTAAACACTTTTTAGCATTTAATTCATCCTGAAAGTTAAAATACAAAAGTGAGAATCACCTTTTTTTCACAACCCCTTTTCTCCATGGGGATTTTTCCTACATTTTATCCCCGCAATTTTGACCTGGGTAGACAGGACTGAGAAAACTGGCTGGCCCAAACTCAGCCTGAGATTGGCCCTAATTCAACCCCTTAACCACTTCATCAAACAAACATACCCCATAATACAAGCAGGATCAAACCTGGTGAGTGCTTAGATAAGGGGACACCAAGAGAACTTTCAGCTGTAGGCTAGACTGAGAAGTTCAAAATAAAATCCAAAAAGAAAGGAAGAGCAAATTGTTTCTATGCTGCTATGAAGAAAATCATATAACATGCTTGTTTAGCCATCAGGAGTTGAGTTCAATTTAAGGGAGCTTTTTATAAAGAGTAGGAATGGTTCAGATCAGGATGCACATTGAAAAACCTATGGAAAGAATGAAGACCCTGTGCAGATGTTTCCCTGCTATGGCCCCTAATGGAGAAATACTTATGCATGCATGTGAGAAACATTTTAATATAAATGACACATAAGACTAAGCACCCAGGTTTAAGTTTCCAAGGGATGTTTCTGAAATGAAGCAGTCAATGAACAACTGAAATATATATTGCTCTCTTTTCTGGTGGAACTCAAATGCTGTCTGGTACATGTGGCACCCATAAGATAAATGAATACAAATTTAGATTTTTAAATTAATTTTTTTTCAGCAATACGAAGAAAGTACATTTGGAATACATTTATTGGCAGGGATATTATGGATTGAAATATAAGACAGAGAGAAAATGAAAGGCACCAGCCACAGACTGGGGAATGTTGTCCATCATGAAATCCTACGTAGGTGTCCATGAGTGAAATACCCAAATGCATAGGCCAGTTATTTTCATCTTTACGATTTGGATTCAATTATTGTTTGAATTGAATCAGATTGTTCTCGGATAATCAATAACAGTCTGGGAGGGAAAGCTTCATTAAGTGAATTTGGTGCCTTTACAGGACATGTAGCAGCATACCCAAAGAAGAATTTTCTGGGGAGAGATGTATAAAAGTTACTCATCACCCTGAAATGAGTTCCCCATAGTTACTTTTCTTCATCAGATCTCTATCAAGTCCAACACTGATTTTCAGCGATGGCCAGCCAACATCTTTCTAAGCTCAAAAAGCAAGGAGAATTTGCATTTCCACTTCATATATCTCATTAACTCCCTAAACTCCAATATAACAGAATTGTGAATTAATTCTGATATATCGGAGTTTAGGGAGCTTCAGGTTTAACTACCATATGAACTAATGTGAAACACCCATTCAGTGTTTGATTTCTGTTGTGTATATAATGTTGACTAAAGGACTATCACAGAGAGAAAGAGCTCAGCTCCTCTGTTAAGTAGTGGAACTGGCACAAAGAGATTTTGTTTTTCATAATCCTTTGCCCCCTAGTAATATAAACCTTGAGAAAAGATGGATATTTCACAGGTGTACTTAGTAATATGCTAGCAGGGAAACAGAATTTGCCAGAGATACTGGAATATAATTTTAAAGCAAACAATCATTTTTAGGAGGGGGCAGAATCCTTTTTGATTATATATTTAACTCCTTGGAGCTATTCCAGACTCGTGGGAAACAGCATGCATTGTGAAAAGGTATCTAATAATTTATTTGCTAAATACCAGCTGCATGAAAAGCATTTGTTTTATTTGCTATCCTTGGACAATTAAATTTAAAAAGAATAAGACAGATAAACAACTGTTAGATCCATGAGGCACAACAGATTCAAAAGTAACGTTAAACTTGTGAAGCAACAGGTTTACTGAAAGAAAAAAAATAACAGAAAAAAAGTATGCATATACCAAATTCAGTACATTTTTGGTGTTATCAGAACAGTTACCATTGGAAACTGGTTGCTGGAAATCTCTCCCATCAACCACTCTGGCTTTAGTGGTGCAAGTAGGTGGCATCTACAAATTGTTAGATTGATCTCCACAACCATAAGAGCTAAGAACATCATTATGTTAAAACTGAAACATGCAACTTTCAGAATTTTGAGTCCACTATATATTGGGTAACTAAATAATCATGGATTACAGGTAGTCCTCACTTAATGCTAATTGGTATTGGCAACTCTGCCGCTAAGCAAAGCAGTTGCTAAGTGGGAAAACATGACCGCGGCTGTGCTTCCTGGCTGGAAAGAGACATGACTACTCAGTTTCACACCTTCAGTTTTTCTTTGCCTTCTAACCATTCCCCTGTCCTTTGGAATGGTCAAGTGCCTATTTATTGTCTTGTAGACATTGAAAGCAATGCAATCACATTGCAGCCCAGGGCTGGGAGCCATGGGCTCACTATGCAAACAGCTTACTCTCTTGAAATACCTTCCTCTCCAATCTCTCCACTCTGTGGTGTGGGGAGACAAGGTCAGGCAAAGGAGAGATTACCTACAGAAATTGCTTGCTTTTTTCCTCCTCTCTGTCCTCCTTGCAGAGTGGAAAGATTGGAGAGAAAAGATTTCAAGAGAGTACTGCTAGCTCCTTCTGTAGCGCACCCACAGCTCCCAGCCCTGGACTGGTGGCACGATTGCATTGCTCTCAGTGTGTAGAAGAGCAAGCAGCTTACTCTCTTGAAATCTCTTTCTCTCCAATCTCTCTGCTCTGCAAGGGGGATGGGGGAAAAAAATCAAGCAATTTCTGTAGGCAACCTCTCCTTTGCCTGACCCTTCCCCCCCTCCCCTGTAGAGTGGAGAGATTTTCTCTGTACCTAGGGAAAGTGCTTGTGAAGTGTGATCCTATTAAAAGAACCTATTTCAGTAATTAATGCAGAACTCTAAATTATAAATCCATTTAATTTATCCATTGAACATGAGAAGTTGTTAGTAATTTTAAACACTATTCTCTGTGTTTCATTATTTAGAACCCTAGTTAAATACAAAGCAAGTTTGGAATTAGACCTTTAAGCCTAATATTTTGGTCAGGTCAACTGGAAGATCCAAGAAGTAAAGTATTAGAAAGTGAAGATAGTAGTATTTTGTGCACTAGCTTCAGTTCCCTGAGGACAGGTATGATAACATTAAAATAAAATCCTGGTTTATTCAAATTATGGTTATTGAGTGATGAAACAAATATGATAAACCTGTTTTTATTTATATTGAATAAAAATCAATTTAACAAGCAGTATATGAAGTGGATATGGATGTGGTGGAAGCAATGAGAGGTATAGAGGGATATATGGAATGTTGGTGTTACAAACACCTTTTAACCATGTTTCCTTTTTCTTATCTCAGGCTTTTGGTGTAGTATTTCTCACTAACTATTGGGTACCCTGAAAAGAGAATTGAGTAGATATGTTTTTATGTAAATGAAATCTTTCCAATAGATTATACTTTTTTGTTTGTTTGTTTGTTTTGGTGCCTTCAAGTCAGTTTTTAACTCCTGGAGACTGCCTGGACTAGTCCTTGTAGTTTTCTTGGCAACATTTTTTAGAAGTGGTTTGCCATTGCCTGCTTTCTAGGGCTGAGAGAGAGTGACTGGCTTAAGCTCATTCAGCTGGTTTTGTGCCTAAGGCAGGACTCGAACTCACAGTCTCCCAGTTTCTAGCCTGGTGCTTTAACCACTACACCAACCTGGCTCTCAAATTAGTCTTTACTTGTAGGAAAATTAGGGACTTAAGCTGAAGATTCTAAGTACTACATAGCAACTGCATGTACAATTGTTAATATGCTGTGCTTTCCTTGGAGTTTTGCAGAAATTGTGAAACCTTATCACACTGAATATGCAGTTTTGCTGCCAATCTCTTATACAGAGATGTGCAAAGTGACCAGACTCTTCCAGTATTTTAATGACTCCGTGTCCTCCCATTTATTTATTTATTTAAAGCTTCATAAGGCTGCCCAACTCAGACAGTGTGACTCTGGGTGGCTTATAACATAAGCACATAATAATAGTAATAGTAATAGTAATAATAATAACAGCAGCGTATATCCTGTGATGATACCTTTAACTCCATCAAGCAACAACATCTGCCTATCCCAGGTTCTTGGGAAGGACTCGATAGGTGGATAAAATTGCCAGATCCAGTCTAAATATCTGGCTGACTGTGCGACCAAACATCATAATTTTAAAAACAACAAACAACCAATATATAAATACAAAAGCTAAAATGTGAAATGGGAACCAAGCACAGAAGAAAACAAACCTCAGAGGGGGACTCCCACTCAACCGACCCCTAACGCCTGGGGGAAGAGCCAGGTCTGTCATATATCGGGGGGGGGGGAGGGGGGATCGTTCCAGAAAGCAGGTAGTCCTCACTTAATGCTAATTGGGATTGGAAAAGGCACGCTTCCTAGGTCCCATAAGATGACATGACTTAAAAGAAGGAACCTGGAGCATACCCTCCCTATGAGAGTGTGTGGGGTGAGCAGATGTTCTTGGAAGAAGGTGTTCCCTCAAGTAAACTGATCCTGTGCCATGTAGGGCTTTAAAGGTAATCACCAGCACCTTGAATTGCACCCAGAAGCCTATCAGGAGCCAGTGCAGCTCACAGAGTAGTGGTGTTACGTGGGCATAACGAGATGCACTTAGCGATACTACCTGTGCTGCTGTACTCTGGACCAGTTGAAGCTTCCAGATGGGTTTCAGGGGCAGCCCCATATAGAGAGCATTGCAGTAGTCCAATGTTCCCTAACCCTAGCCCAAATTGGCAGCTAGTGCACTGAAATGGAATTGTCCTAGTGCCCCAGTGCTGTCTTCTTTACGGTCTTAGAACATGTCTTGATTATATGCCAGATCTCACTGTATTTTGACAGTTATGATTGACTTATTGACAACCCCATTAATTTAGTTGAAAGGATAGACATTTCAGTATTGATTTTTCTAAAAATGTAGGTATAGGAGTGGCAGTTTGAAAAATATCATGTCCAATTTGCAGCTCTTTGGAATCAACAGTCGTTCCAAACTTATTAGCTTTACCCATTATTAGGGGATAAAACTCAATTAGCACTTCAGGTCTATACTATGAAAAGAAATTTCCCCAAGGAATAAATGTGTTGCTGAATAAAACTCATAGGCAGTTATATCCTGTCTTTAAGCACTATTTGAAAGCTTTAGGCATATTTAAATAATACAAAGAGAATTTGTTGGCACTTCACATTTTTCAGCAAGTCAATATACAAAGACCCAGCTGTCCTTTGGAAATTTGGCCAGTGCTGATGAGCTATTGTTCTCATAAATCATTTGTCAACAAACATTTATACTGAATGTACTAGAAAAATGCAGCACCTGGAAAGGCAATGTTTGTAAAGGGATATTAGCTGTTTCAGATCAAACTGTCAATTATGCCAGTGTATGCTGTGAAGGGTCCACATCTTTAGCTATGTTTCTACTAGCTAATTTCCTCCCGTTCTTACAGATGTTTCCTGTCTTTTACTCCTTTACTCCTATACAGGGTTTCTAGCTCTGCTGTACCTGTTGTGTCTCATCTTCATTGAGAGAGCCACCATGATGTGGTGGCTAAGGTGCTGAACTAGGACCAGGGAGATCTTGCTTCTACTATAAATAGGGCTTGCATTTTATATTTGGCATTTGCTGGAATATTTCTTGATGGCTTCCTACTTCTTACAGTTCTTACAATTTACTAATCAAACAGCTGTGTCCATGAATAGCTTCCTGCAAGCTTTAGGTATTGGCCAAGAAAAGCCTGACCCAACAGATCCTCACCTGGTAGTCAAACTGAAAGGGAGCCTAGCCTTATGCAGTCATTCTGTGTAGATCCATGCCCATGGCAGAGGAGGAGGCTCTGTAGAGAGCCTCCATACTTTTAAGAGCCCATCTGCATGTGGAGGTCATACCCATATAAAGTAGGTCATATATTGGAATACATCTGCAGATTGCAGATGAGACCTGAGCATATGGATTTTAGCTGTACATGAAGAAATTGATGGCCAGAAGACCACGATCCTGTTCTCTCTACTACTCTTTCGGGATTGTATAGAATGAATACTTGCTTATGGTTTTCTCAGTAAAATACACTTAGAGTAGTGTACTTTATGTAGAATATATAAAACTGTTCTGACGTTTCCTAGTGATCACATTCACCTTTCCCATTTGGTCAGAGAAGTATACGGCCAGCAAAGGCAGTGGTATTCTTTGTTGTTACGCGAAGAGTCAAGTCAGGGGTCATACATTTCTTGTGTTAAGCTGCAGGGAGACAACCATTTTTAAATATGAGAGACATTAAATTGAGTGTGATTGCCACTAGACAGATGTACTATTTTCATTCTTGGAATGCTTTCATACTTACAAATTACTTTAGAATTTAAACAAACATAAAGCAGAAAGAAAGTATTGAAACAAAACATTGAACATATTATGTAGAATCTCTGACCCTGACAAAACACTGATTGTCAGAGGCTCAAGTTTCAGTAACTCGTTTCTGAGTATAGGTGTATTCATCTCATAGAGAAAGCTGGACTACTGAATAAACCCTCAAGGCTGGGGAGTGTCTTGAAATGTATAAGCAGCTGGCTAAGAATCTTAAATTGGTTTAATTCTTTTAAAGTTAGATCAAGAAAGGTTTGAAAATGTGGCTGTGTGTCTGCTCAACTGACCTTTTTGGAAAAGTCATCATTTCATAAGAAAACTGTGGAAATCCAGACTTTTGATGATACTTTCAAAAGCTGTCTTCAGTTCAGAAGATCGTCAGATGTTATTACTGTAGTTAGGGCAAAGTCAGAATCTTTGTCAGTCATATCTTCCCAGTAGTTTCCCCACTACCATACCCCCATGTTCAACAATAGCATTATCTGATCAACTGAAAGAATATTCAAACAGTCATGCTACAGTTTACTAACAGAGAGAAAAAGAGGGGGGGGGAAATGAACAGCAGTTCTCTCATACATGTAGTAAATTCAGTGAAGCTGGCTGAATCATTTCCAAGTTTAAAAAAAAAGGAGAAGAAAATATATTTTGTGTTTCTGCCAAATGCATACAAATTGTCTTTATTAACTTGAAGGTTTATAGTCATTTCCAGATTAGGTGAGATTCCGTTTCTAATCCATGTAAAACGTCCACATGAAAATGTTCGCTATGAATAATATCAACTTTAAATTCTGTCTTGTAGGAGTTCTTTTAATGTTTATTGTGAAAAGCAGAGATGGGGGAAAAACTTACATTCTGTGAATAAATGTAATTACAGATATTTGTTGTTCTTTCTAAATTTATCTGGAAAGATAAGTATGGTAAAGACCTCTCCAAGTCAAGCTGAACTCCTGATGACTTCATGGGCATGTCTGTGTAGTTTTCTTGGCAACAATGTGGAAGTGGTTGGCTCATGCCTTTCCCAAGGGCATTTTTTCCATTTCCTAATCTCACCTATAGCTCTGGCATTTCCAAAAGATCTCCCCTCCAAGGACCAGGTCTGACCATGCTTAGCTGTTTTGAATTAACAAAGATCAATATAAGCTACCATCTGAGCTGGATAAAAAGAGAAAATAGTAGTCCTAGCCTGAGAAACAAGAGCCAGTTGGTGTATGAGTTCTAGTCCTGCCTTAGGCATGAAGCCAGCTGGGTGATTTTCAGCCAGTCACTCTCTCAGCCCTAGAAAGAAGGCAAGAGCAGACCACTTCCAAAAAACGTTGCCAAGAAAACTGCAGGGACTTGACTTCAACACCGACTTGAAGACACATACACACACACAGTCCTGGGAACACTCCTGTTCTCTCTGTCAAAAAAGAGACTGGATAGCAGGGAGAACAATATTGTAGATGAAGACAGTGGGAAAGAGAGATCCCATTATTCCCCATGGGAAAAGAATCCCCTTCATGAATCTGTAGTTTTAAAAAATTATAGACATATCACTTCATTTCTAGTACATGTCATCTTTACATTTCGTCATCTATATGTCTGTTTTATTCTCTTTCCTCATGAATTTATTATGTTTAAAAAGATGATGAAAATTCACATTTAAAAATAGATATTTCTCAAAAATATACACATTCTTGAGCCAGACAAGAATTTCTTGGAAACATAAGAAATTCAAAAACTAGTGGATAACTAAATTCTGGCCCACAGAAGTGTTGATTAAGTGAACACCTCAAGCATTTCTGACACAGGATGATGAGTGCTTTCCACCAGCATCCTGGAATTTATGCTTGTCAAATATTAGTTAATAGCATGACTCAAAACCAGTGTTTCCCAACCAGATGCCTTCCAGATGTAGTCAATCACATGCAGAAAATATCAGATTGGGGAAGTGCTTCAAGGTTTTGAAACCAATCTTTTATGTGTGGTTGCTGATTTTAGTAATGAAAGCACTTTTACATACTTTACCATAAAGCATATTTGTGAATCTCTGATATTTTTTTTACTGTTTCAAGGGATGAATCAGGGAAACACACTGATAAATGCAGTGTGAGAGGTTTTCTAGCTACTACGTTAGTGATGAGGTCAGGTTGGAGGAATAAGCCCTGTGTGAGATGTTGGGGAAGGAAAACAATATATTTCCTTTTAGCTTCCATGCCTAATCTGTGTTTTTATAACATGGATTACGCATAGAAATTGGCGCCATAAAGAATAGAGTGTCAGTGGCTCCAGTAAAACTGTTCTGGTTTTGTTTTATGTACTTATAATTTGATTCTGATCCTGCACAAACCTGTTCAGATGAATATACATTGAAATATGCATTTATGTGTATAGCTGGGCATCACTGTGGTAGAGATGGAATACCA
The DNA here is from genome assembly GCA_030867105.1 of Liasis olivaceus. NCBI lineage: Eukaryota > Metazoa > Chordata > Lepidosauria > Squamata > Pythonidae > Liasis > Liasis olivaceus. Next base: position 255,954,336 of record CM061349.1, on the reverse strand, counting down.
TGGAATATGGTAGATTTTAGTGAAGGTGCAAATATCTGATAAAGATGTGAGAAGGAATCCCGGTAAGAAACAAAGCTATAGTTTTCTCTGCCTTTTCTTAACAACTGTTATCATTTCTTAACACGCTGTTAATTTATTTTGTTCCCAACTGTCATTCGAAAGCTTCACCAAATTTCATTAAGTTCTTCTATTTTGCACAGTAAATAGCCATGAAAATGCCATGCTACTTAGTACAAATCCTTTGTCCCCTGCTAACACCTTCTATTACAACCATCTAATTACCGTGTTCAGCAGTAACCTTTCGGGACTTCTGTAGGTAATTAGAACTCCAGAGCTTTCCCACAATGGTCCAGGAAGGGCATTTAACTAGGAAGGATTATGTGATACTAATATTTTCACAACTATATATTCTTTGCAGATAACTGTTTCAATTAATACTTGGCAGCAATGCAGAAAGTTACAAAGGTGTGTGTGAGTTACAGAAAAACTATGTAAATAATAAGTTTTCATTGGTTTCTAATCATACCATTTCTAGGGCTTCTCTTTATTATAATTGCCTTTTTCTATATTATTTAGTCATGGTGAGCAGTGGCCAGGTAAAACATATAGTGGAAGAATTTACTATTTTTACCCAAAAGGAAGATGACCCTATTACCATATCCCTACTCATTCATCATTTGTGTTGGCTAAACATATTCATATCTTTAACTGTTCCTTAAGTTCTTTATTTGCAGGTCCTTCAGCATCTTAGTATCTTGCTCCAATTTGCCACTGTCTTTTTTGAATTATGATACCCAGAACTGGACATAGTACTTTAAGTAGGATCAATTGTGAAAAAGAGTACAACAGTTCTTTTCTGTAAGGCAGACTCTATGCTCCTGTTAATGCATTTGTCATTTTAGCAGTGGTGTCACACTGCTCATCATGCACATATCACTCAACTTGTGGTTGGGAAGGACACTCAGAACTTTTTCACGTGCACTTGTGTCAAGCCAGGCCTTTCATTTTTCTTACTCAGTTGCAAGATTTTACATCTGTCCCTGCTAAATCCCATCCTATTCATTTGAGCCCATTGTTCAAGCCTGTTTAGATCTTTCTGGATCTTTTCTCTTTCTTCGGAAGTATTAGCCACCCTTCCATGTTTCTATCATCTGCAAACACGTTAGGAGCCCCCTCAACTCCCTCAACCAAGTAGTTGATTAAAATATTGAGCAGCACCATGGCCTAAGACAGAGCACTCCCTTTGATGCTCCCCTCCAAGCTGGCAAAGCCATTAATGAGCCCTCCTTGGGTGTGGTCATTTAGCTGCTCCACCAATGGTTGCTGGGTCTTGGGCCAAGACTGATTTGGGGACCAGCAGTTGTGATAGATTCTGCTCCACCTGCTGGGCAATCTAGTTCATCATCTGGGTTAACTGGTCCATCTGGATCACCACTTGGTTCTGATACTAGAGCTTGGTCAATGGTTAGTGGGATTGCTAGAGTGTCTGTAGTCATCACTGTAATCCCTTGTCCCTCAACAATGGCTTTCCTCCCCTAGCAGTGATAGTAAAAATGGGTAATTAAGTTGACAAGCTTCACACCATTTGTTCAGCTTCTCAGTTTGTCTTGGCAGAAGTGTCACAGACATAACTCAGCTCAACAATAACAAAGGATCAAAGCTATTGATTGCCCACTACCATGTAAAGATATTAAATAAATATACAGACAGAAAAGTTTAAATTATAGGCTTCTTTCTCTCATCCTTCCAAATGAATGAATGAATGCTTCATTTGTTTGCTGGTCTTGGACAGTTGAAATGTGTTTACATATTGACCATCCCTAGTCTGGGAACAGCTGGCTCCCATCTCACTAGTTTCAGCTCTTAATACTTTTTTGTGGTTTTAAATACTAGGCAGCAGTATTATTTGTGTTTCTCGGCATTGTCACAATATTTGAACTGGATAGTTGTATAGTTCTTTTTTTATACCCTTTTATGTATATGACCATATTATTTGTTCAATGTATTCTGCTTCATATACTACCTTATTATAATTCTATTTTATCTCTAATAATTTCTCTTAGATGGAGAGTGGAAGAGAAGCATTTTGGAAGGGCTCATTGGGCAGGTAGATTAAGAAAATCAGGCCATTTTCTTTCCCTTAAATTGCAAATGGGGACAATATCCAATATCCATTTGTCATAATATACATATTTTGATTAAACCATTTTTGAACCGCTATATGAATGACTTTTTGTGCTTTGTGGATGGTTATAGAAATTGCCAAGAAGTTTAGCACTAAGTAAAGAGTTGTCTTGTTATATTCTTATTCAATTAAGGGAAAAATCCAAACTGGAATTTGCTGTAATTAATGTAGAATAAGCATGTTAAACTCCCAGCCTTTCTAACACATTTTTCAAAGTGTGATATTCCTCTGAAATTCAAACACATTATAATTGCCCTAATTTCTGCTAGTTAGTTCAGCAACTCAGATTCTCTGAACCCAAGATTCATAGTGAGATAATGTTTAAAACGTTTCTCTATAAAGAAGGCCTTTAAAATGCTTATCTTCCCTTTTCATTTAATGACAAAATATGTCTCAATTAGATTCCATGGCAGAACTTCTGAGCCCATAAGATGATCATTATAGAATGGTAATGGGGAAGGTTTATCACTGTCATCCTCAAGTTTTTTGAGCAGAACCATAGATACTACACCTAATCCAGAGATACCTGTGTTAAGAAGGAAAAATGCCATGCCCGATATTTAGCATGGATATTTATTTGCAGAAGAATGATTGTTTTATACAAAAATGCAAATTAGATGTCAGAGCGTTGGCATACATCTCAGCTATTACTTAGGTGAACTCCCTGATGCTGCTATAAATCCCATCCTATAGCAGAGCATGAGAAATGAATTTCAACTGAATTTGAAAATATCTCTGCCCATAGAGATGAAGTCCATACAGACTGTGCACCTAAAGGCCAAACTATGCTTGTGAATAAATAAATATTCTAGAGATACTTTGCTTGTTGTGTGTGTGTGTGGAGGGGGTAATGGTTTGGTATTTGGAGGAAGATGGCTTAATTCTTTCCCTACTACTTCTTTTTCCAAATGTCACTTCCAATAAGATGTTTTTCCTTCAGTATCATCCAGAAAAGAGGCATTATCAAAACCCTCATGGATCGTGCCAATCGGATCTGCGAAACCCAATTCCTAGACTCTGAACTTAACCACCTTAATTGGGTCCTGCAAGCGAATGGCTACTCCAAGAATGAAATAAAAAGAGCCATCAAACCAAGAAACCAACATGCGACTGAAGAAGAAAAACAGCCACCCACCAACAAAGTATTTCTGCCCTACATCAAAGGGGTCACAGACCGCATGGGAAAACTGATGGAAAAACACAATTTCCAAACAATCTTCAGACCCACCAGAAAAATACAACAAGTGCTAAAATCAGCAAAAGACAAAAGGGATCCCCTCACCACCGCAGGAGTATATCGCATACCATGCAGCTGCGGGCAAGTATACATCGGGACCACAAAACGCAGCATCCATACCAGGATAAAAGAACACGAAAGACACTGCAGACTACAGCAACCAGAAAAATCTGCAGTAGCTGAACATGCTCTCAGGCACACTGGACACAAAATCCTATTTGAAAACACAGAGATACTGGACAACACAAACAGCCACTACACCAGGCTATACCGGGAAGCCATTGAGATTCACAAACACCAGCACAGTTTCAATAAAAAAGAGGAGAGTCTAAAAATCAACAAAACCTGGCTACCAATCCTGAGAAATACAGCCTGCAAAAGGTCAACGAACTCAGCTCAGCCACCAGGACATGCAAACAACTCACACAATGAACATGCTAATCACCCTCAACAGCCACTCGTTAACAACTCAATAGAAGAAGGGACCCTGCCTGGCCCACAGGAAGATACACAGATCTCCTGACACCTGGGCAAGCAGCCACTCATTAACACCCCATACCCCCCCCCCACATCTCTATAAATACCCACAAAAGGGTCACACCATCCTGGGCACAGAGAGAACTGCTCCTGTCTGTGCTCCTGTACTCTGAAGATGCCGGTCACAGATGCTGGCGAAACGTTAGGAAACAGAACTTCCAGACCACGGCCACACAACCCGGAAGATCCACACCAGCCTTTGTTTTTGGAGCAATTTAGGCAGGGCAAAAAAGATGAAGCCCTCCTTCTGAAGTCCTCCTTCCTCCTCCCCCCAGGGGTCAGGGAAAGGGTTCTTGGGGTTCATTATCATACACCTATGCATAGTCTGTAACTGGGCTGATTCAGACAATTGCCTTCATGGTTTGCATTAAATGTGTGGCAAGGGTCAGGAGGCACATGTCACGAGTACCGTATTTTTCCGACTATAAGACGATACTTTTTTCTAAAATCCTTACCCTAAAAATTGAAGGGCATCTTATTCAAGGAAGTCAGCCGAGGAGAGAACCACGCGGTGGCAAAACTGCCCATACTTTGTCTCTGCAGGCAGGCTTCCTCCTATTGCTAGCCTCCAATCACGAGTGAAATAGCTTGTCTCCCAAACAGACTTCCTCCAATCACGAGCCTTATGTAACTGACGTCAGCTGATGCTGAACAAACCAATTAGAGAAGGCTGTTTGCAGAGAGAAGCTATCGGCAGTTTCACTCGTGCTTGAATGTAATCAGTTATGCAAAAGAGCATGGAAACAGAGCTGCAGAGAGACGGTTTGGACCTCCTCCCACCGAGTGTATCAGGTCAATGTTAACTAATTACTAAATAAGAATGTGTTCTGCACTATCTTTAAAATATTGATTTCTTAATTTGGGGTTGGAAAAATGGGGGTCGTCTTGTACATGGGGGCGTCTTATTGCCGGAAAAATACGGTAATTGGTTTCTTTGTGTAGTGATCTCTCAGAAGTGCATCTGTGCATCTGTAAATTTTCCTTTGGCTATACAATAGAAATAAAACAAGCTTGAGTACTATGGCTAGAGCAGTCTGCTGCTCTGGATGTAGATATGCGACTGGTTTGGATGGAGCTACGCTCTTTCTGAAATACCAGCTGTACCATTTGAGAGTTCTCCTGGATTTGGCAGCACCCATGGACATGCAGGTGCCATTGTTTATTAAGGATGCCTTTAATGAACTTCAGCTGGGTTGCCAGATGCATTTCTGTGTAGATCAAATAGGCCCCATTCATATCCATACCAGCTTACCACAATATATGCTGTGCTGGAAGCATCATTTGTATAAAATGCCATTGCACAGTTGCTTGGAAGGCCAAGCAATTTGAGCATATCACACCAGTTCTCTGCCAATGCGTTTCAGAGCCCAGTTTAAACTGCTGGTAACTTTTTAACAAATTTAAAATATGAGGCTAAATTATTTGAAGGACTGCTTATACCTGTATGAACTTTCTTCAGCCATTAAACCCTTGTTTACATGCCTACTAATAGGAACTATCAAAATGACATGTTTTGTGATGGTGCCATCCTTATAAAATCCTCTAATAGATTACTGTTAAAGGTTTCGGTCTATTTCTAATTGATGCTGATCCATATTTTATACAATATTTTATATTTAATACATTTCATTTCTGTAAATGTGGATACTTTAGCTTATCTAGCTAGCTAGCTAGCTTGCCTTCAGAACATTTTGTTGTTGTTTAAAACTTTAAAGGCAGCATAAATATTTTGGAATAAGTAAATAGCTTAACTGTAATGGCATTGGAAGCATTTGAGGTGAGTCAAAACCTTGACCTAACCACAAATCCTCGGAGCCTCTAAAATGAGTGCCAAGTGGTTCCCAAGATAAGCGAAGCTCCTGGGCTGAAAAGGAATTTTATTTGGAAGCAGGATGGGAGAAGCTGTATTTGGAGGTACTCCAGGATTTTGAAAGAACTAAATAAATCTAAAACTAGACACAGCTTTACCTCCCACTTGTTATTGTGTTGCTTTCAAATGGAAAGAGTAAGAAAATTGGCAGCTGCTAAATGAAATCACTGTTAAGATTCTTATCAAATAGAGAAACTGAGAACCTGCACATCTAAGGAGATGTCATTGTTTTTAGACTAACCAGGGAAAATCAGAATTTATCCTGTCAGAGTGGCCAAAATAAGCAATAGATGCTACAAACAGACCGATGGCAAATGTGGTATTTTCCTTCTATAAATCTTTCTGCCCCCAAATTATGAAGTTCATGAGCCTGGGTGGTTTTCCATCCATACTTTCAAAGTGTTTTCTTTCTACTCCAAAAATCTGGATTGTTCTTATTTAGTGGTAGGTATATATTTCTGTATGGAAATGAAGTAGTGAATGCCTCAGCTGGATTTATTTGATTATAAGCCATAAAATGTGACTGCATGGGGTAAAGAAGACTGTTTCAGTGTATTATAATGGAAAGCATTTTGGGGGGGGGAAATTAAAAAATAAAATTTTCTCTATTGTATGTTCAGACATAGATTGTAAAAATAAATAATGCTACTGGTAAAGGAATAACACTTCATCTATTCTACATTTTGGACTTAGCTATAAAATGCTCGTACATATTTTGGGCTCTCCTGTACTGCAGCCTTAAACTGCTCAACTCCTGCATTCAAACCCACTTAAGAAATCCTTCCTCAGATTTCAACCCCTTACTCCAAAGCTCTATCCAGACCATGCTTACTATGGTCCCTGATTGATGGATCAGGGGCTGCTGATTCTTTTCCTCCCCTGAACTGATTAAAAAGAAAAAAGAAAGAAAATATTTCTGTTTTATCATTTTACCCATCACTTTGACTAGAAGGGGAAAGTGGCAAAGCTGTTGTCGATTTCGCTGGTTAAACAAACAAGCAAAATACAAAGACTGGTCCATCATTTCATCAATGAACTTGTAAGAGAGAGAGAGAGAGAGAGAGAGGTCTATGACCACCATTTACGATGAATTTTTTTTTAAAAAGGTCCATCTTATCATTCCACTGGTGAACTTGTAAAAAAAAAATGGCCATGGAGTACAATGACCAGAGGGGAAGGGGCATTCTTACCACAGTTCACCATAGTCCATGGAGTTTAGGGATGTGTGCCTACAATAAAATGAAGCACAGCAGTTAAACCAAGCATCACTGGCACAAAGTAGATAAATAGCAGAAAAAGACAAGGTGAGGCTGCCTTCCTGGTGGCTGGGAGTGTGTGAGAGCTAGAATGAAAGGGGTTAAGCACGTACTCTTATCCCCAGAACAGAGAGGAAGAGATAAGAGAATGAGATTGGCACCTCCCTAAGGAATGCAGGATGTTTGTGGGGTGACCCTGGGAATTGCTCTCACTCTGAGAAGATTGATGTCAGGATTAGCCCATGAAACTCCAGGAGACAGTACAGATTCAATCCAGCAAGGTTTATTGGCTTCACTCCTGTTACAGAAATCTTCTCAGAGTGAAAGCAATTCCCAGGGTCACCCCACAAACATCCTGCATCCCTTAGGGAGGTGCCAGTCTCATTCTCTTATCTCTTCCTCTCTGTTCTGGGGATAAGAGTACGTGCTTAACCCCTTTCTCTCTAGCTCTCACAGAGTGGGTAGAGGATGACGTAATTTTTTATTTATTCAATTTATTTATTTAAGCATTTTATGTGGCTGCCCAACTCACTCACAGTGACTCTGGGCAGCTTACAAGAATAAAAATCTCAAATACAAAACCCACTCCACCCACCCCACCCCCCACTCCTGCCCTTGAGAAATGGCCTGTGGCCTGTACTCACACCGGGGTAAAGCTGCTGATGCTGATCAACCCTCAGGGCCAGAGTAACCATGGTGTCTCTGCTTTGTTTACATTAAATGTTTGACCAGAATCTGTAGTGTTTTACCTTTAGTAAGGATAATTCTGACCTCGTTAGGCTACGTTTGTCTTGAATAATTCTGCCGATAATACATATAGTAAACTGTAGAGAATTTAATATCCTTTATAGAGGGCTGAATCCTTTCAGAAGGATGAGAGGTGGGAGTCGTACTTCATTGTTCATGATGTTTAACGAGGTATTTCTAACAGTGCTTGTTAAGATTAGTTTGGTTAATATTGCTCTTACCTTCATTGATTTTCATACAATTCCTTCTTCCTATATTAAATAAGACTAAAGAAGTTTTGGAAAAGCTCTGAGTGATTTGAAGTATCGCATTGCAGTCCTTGTGTTTTCTGAGCCCATCCTGATAAACTGCTAGCTGCAGCATTTCTCTGACTTCCAGGGTCTCACAGACAGAACACTTCCTCCAGTCCCAACCGCTCACCATTCGGATGTTCTTCTCTCCCCTCATCAACAGTCTGAGAGGACAAGGGTTCATCCAAAGCTAGAGGAAGTTGAGGAGACAAACACTAGACATCTTTAGACTATATGAAACATATAGTCAGGGGAAGAAAATAAACCTATTTATTATGGAAAACAAAAACTTAGACAATCCCCACTGTCATTCTGTAGGCTAAGAGGTCAGAGAAAAATATTTTGTATAATTGGAGCTGTTGAGCAGGTAAAGGGGGGTTGTATTTTTAAAAACTGTAAGAAAGAAATACTTTCAAATGAGATGATGATAACATAGAAGGGCTCGAGATATCAGGCAGGAAAGAAATTCAGCAGAAAGACTAGAAACTATACTGCCAGCGAACACAAATGATCTGATTTATTGCCAGATCTTGGCTAAAATAGTAATCAGTCCAATATACATTATTTTCATATTCGACTTGCTCTCCTAGTTAATTATTAAATGTTTGAAACCACGTAGGAATCTGCCAATGTTTCTTTGTCCCACATTGTTGGGTATGCGCTGATGCTTGCTATCCCTCTTATTGGCTAAAGCAGCCTTCCCCATTTCCAACCAGCATGTACAACAGCCACAATGGCTGGAAGAAACAGGAGTTGTGGTCCAAAACAGCTGTAGGTCACCAGCGTTTCGGAATTTTCACTGCATTGCAGGCTTCTCCTGGAATTTGAATCTTAAATCATTGCCGCAATATCTGTCCTAATTCTTGGAACTTTCTCCCTTCAATCCCATGCCTTTCTAATGGCCCTAATGTATTGGTGTTCTACTTCTCTGGGGCTGAGGGCCACACTTAGTTTTTGAATGGTATACTTGGAGAGACGCTCCCCAAATATGCAAGGTTGCGTCAAGATTAAACTTGGTGTCATTCAAATTAAATTAAATTAAATTAAATTAAATTAAACACAATTATCACAATTACTTGTCATATTTAATAAAACATGCCTGGTCTAGCCTAAGGCAGAGTTCTGAAGATGTTCACAGGGTGAAGCAAATCATTTACAGTATCTATAAATGCCATCATGCATCACCCAGTGCATTATACATATGAATAGTTCTGGTAATATGCCCAATATTTCATGTAATATGCTCCATTTGTATTGACCAAATTTTTCATAGTTTAGCTGTTCTGACATAACCTTTCATAGTTCTGTTTAAAAATTACAGTGATACATGTAAATATGCATTGCATTGCATTGCATATGCAAATTGACATGTTTATTCAGTGAGAAATGCCATTCTTTACAAGGTACATACAGACTATATTGTTTCAAATGCTGCTCCAGTTAATAACAAAAAAGGTAAAATGCTTTGAAAGCATTGCTTTTTCATCTCTTCCAGAAAGAGAGAGGAGAAAAGTCCCCTCCTGTATTTCCAATTATTTTATTTCCCCAGACCTTACACACAATCAGCTGGTGCCACGACATAGCTTACAGCAGTATGTCTTTGTTGCAAGGATGTGAGTGATTCAGCCACTGCAAAATATCCCCCCTCCCCCCACTTGGGGCATACATTTTTGAAATGTCTTCTATTTTTCCTCTCAACATTATCGGCAAGTTAAGATAGTTATCCTGCCATGTAAGCCAGTCCTGAGAAGTAGATCAGCATAGTAAACTGGGGAGCTTATGGCATCATTCAACTGATTAAATGGATTTTGCGGCATCTATTTGTTCCACCTACCCCTAGTCTCAGTCGTATTTATCTTCAGGATTAGATTCCATATTAGAACTCAAGATAAGTATGGTTTAGCTTGTAGAGGATTTCACAGCTTTCAGGACCATGGCCAACATGCCACGCACTTGGGTGTTTTCAGAATGATTCAGGCTGTTATGTTTCTTGATCAAATCAGTGGAATGAATTTAAGTTGTTAAGAACTGGGTATGCAGTTGAGGGGGGGAAATCCACAAGGGTTGAAATGCAATTCTTAATTGTCCAGTCAATCTGTTGTTTATCTATCCTACTTCCAGATGCTCACGGTAACATACATGTCACTCTTCCCGTTTTTCCACCACTCTGGATTTGAAGCTGGGCCTCCCCAATTCTAGTCCAGCATTTTAACCACTACAGAACACTGGCTTACATTTGAATGGATCAGTACGAGTTCATTTTGAAAGCAAAGCAAAAGTGTGAACCTCCATTTGATGGCCTTTCAAATAAAGGTTACTAATAATGTTCCATAACGTTTGTTGATAAACTAATTTTGTCTCAAGTGTCATCCAACATCATAATTTTACCAAGCAGCTGTGCAGGTGAAGCCAGCTCCTCCCATGTCCAATATGGCTGCCCTGAGATGCACCAGAGGAAGGATGGAAAGCAGATCCTCTCCATTGACTCAGCTCCTCTGATCCTTGAACTGTTTCCATTTAAGCTGGTTCTTATGAGAATTATATAACCAAGAAATAACAGCTGAGATTGCTTCCCCACTTCTAACTATTATTATTATTATTATTATTATTATTATTATTATTATTATTTTGATTGGAAAGCAGGGGTAAAGGGCTTTAAGTACATACAGACATTTAACTGCTATTCATAAATATACATGTTAAATGTGTATACATTTAACATGTATATTTATGAATAGCATCCACAAAAATAAATCTAGAAATCAGATGTGAGAACATACTGCAGGAGGAGGAGTGTAACTGAACTGTTACCTGTCATGTCTTGCTCCCAAGGAGCCCCCACTCCCACCCCACAAAGCTGATAGTAGTACAACACGTTTTCTATACGAGTCTCCAAGACCTGTTTTGATTCCAGTGGTATAGAAATATGTTTAATAAATAAATAAATTGTTGGTGATGTAAAAAGAGACATAGCTCATTAGCTGTAATTTATCATAAAGCAAAGGGATCAAGCTACCTTATACTTACATCCATCTCCTGAAACTACTCATCATCAAGTCCTTTCAGTGTGCATATAGTGAAAAGAGAAATAGCTTTTCAGACTCCTAAACTAAATGAGAACTACTTTTTTAAAAATATTAGCATGCGTATCAGGTTCTCTGAAGAGCTGTGCAATTTGAATTTTGTAATACTTTCAGTAACACAAGTAATCCACAATTTATTCGTTCATAGTTTATTAATTTCTAGTTCATTAGTGCACAGCTTATAATGTGTGAATGGAAAATTAACTGTCCAGCTAAGCACTGGGATATCTATTCAGTCAATGAGACAATTCTATTAAGATAAGAAAAATTTTATACAAGGAAATGGAATATTGACAAAAAAGATATGATACAATGAAGTTGCACAGACAGGGCTTAGTCAGCCTGGGGTCAAAAACTATAACTCTATATCATCAATGTACTGATGATACCAGTGCCCAAACTGGTGGATGACCTCACACAGCAGTTTCATGTAGATGTTGAACAAGACAGGAGACAGCACCAAACCTAGTGGCACCCCATAAAGGGAGGGCCTAGGGAGTGACCTATCCCTCCCCCCAGCCAATACCGACTGGAACCAGTCTCAAATTCTCAACCCCCTAAGCCAATTCAGAAGGATGCAATGGATAGCAGTATCAAAAGTTGCTGAGACATCAAGGAGTACAAGGAGGGATGCATTTACCTCCATCCTGGCCCCACCACAGGTCATCAACAGGTGCAGCTAAGGCTGTCTCTGTATTGAATCCTGGCCTGAAACCCAACTGAAATGGTTCAAGATAATCCACTTCCTCCCAAGTCCTCTGCAACTGCAGCCCAACCACCTTCTCAACAACATTCGCTAAAAAAGGGAAGGTTGGAGACAGGATAATTGTTGTCTAACACAGTTGAATCCAAGGATAGTCTCTTGAGAAAGGGGTGTATCACTGACTCCTTCAAGGCAGAAAGTATCACCAACTAAAGGTCACCCCCCTGGCTACCTTAGTGATCCAGGAGGGGCTTGGATCCATCAAACAGGTGCCAAACTAACATTGCAGAGCACCCCATTTACTTCCTCAAGAGTCAACTCAAACTCATGCCAGATCACATCACCAGACTGAGCCCCTGGCCTCTTGGCTGGACCTGCCCAATCAGAGTCCACCTTGGTACAGATCTGAGCAATTTTCTTTGTCAAATAGCCAGAATATTCCTTACAGCAGCCCTGCAGATGGTCTTATGGCCTTACCCTGCCTAACAGGGATCGGGCCACCCTAAGGTTCACTGGATGTCTACAATAAGGGTGGAGAAATATTGATATTTTGCTGCCCTTATTGCCACAAAATAATCCCTAATATGGGGTCTTACCCATATACACTCAGACTCACTTTGAAACATTCTCCAGTAGGATTCCAGACATCTCTTCTAGTGCTTCATCTCCCACAGCTCCTCAGTAAATCAAGGTGCATGCTGGGATAGGCACATAGAGGAAGGCCACATACAGGTGATGTGGTCCAAGGCTCAGCCACCTATCCATTTCAGACAGCAAGCAAAGCCTCAGCTGAACTGCCTACCAGATCTTCAGGGAAAACCCCAAGTCTGTCTGGAACCCCATAAGGTCCATCAGGCACCTGGATCAGGCTGATTGAATAGGTCCTGTCTCTCCACAGGAGAGGGTGGCACCAGTCTGCCAGAAGACAATCAGAGTGATGTATCCATGGCGACAGACTGATGTTAATGTCCTTCAGTACCAGATCATGTTGCAACTGCCCCAAAGCAAAAACTAGATCCAGTGTACAGCCAGCTGTATGTGTCAGACCATCAATGACTTGGGACAGGTCCATGGTTGCCATGGAGGCTACAAATTCCTGAGCCACCCCAGACTCAATACCACTAGGCAGCAAATTGAAATTCCTGAGCACCAACACACTTGGGGACACCATTGCCAGTCCATCAACAGAATCCAGCAGCTCAGGCAGAGATGATATTGGACAGCAGAGAGGACAGTACATCAGCAGAAATCCCAACTGTTCCCTAGAGCCCAACTTCAATCAGAATACCTCACATCCAGTTATCTACAGAGCAGAGCCTTCAGGGACTCATGGATAACAACATCCCCCCCCCCCCCTAGGGTTTTCACTGATGCCAAACCTGAAACCAAGTGGGCACAGTTCTGAGAGAGGAACACTCCCCTCCAGGCCCAGCCAGGTTTGGGTTAGATGTGTCTGCTTGGTGCCCTTATCCGTGATAAAATCACAAACGAGGGCAGTCTTATTACAAACCATCCTGGTGTTCAGCACCAGCAGATGGAGCACAAAGCCACCAAAGGTCTGATAGCCAGGCATTGAGGAAAGAACCTGGGGGCCAGCCAGTGAGACCACTTTCAAAGAGTGGGGCTAGTGTGCCCAAGTGTGACCCACCCCCAGGTTCCTGCCATACCTTCCTTTGCCTGTCACCATATTGATGTTTTTGCCTGCCCTCTGAAATCCACTAGTCCCCACTCCCACCCTTGCTCCCTCCTCCCTGCCCGAGGCATACATTCATACACACAAAGCAATTAACACACAGCCAAGCCCCGACAACCCACCCTGCCCCACAAAGGATTGAATCACTTCTGGCCACACCTGTGTAAGCACTCAGTGGCCTCTGGGGACAGTCCATCTGCAGAAGAAATGCATAGAGCTCCACCAGCCACCCTCCCCCTATCAATACGGAAGGACACACACACATCAAGGGACCAAGAGGTCAAAGAGGGAAGCCACTCTCAGGCCCAGAAAAGGACCCCAGTTGGACAATTCCAAGGCCCAGCCAGAAAGTGCCAAGGGTTGGACCACCAACAACCTCCAAGATGACAACTAAGGTCTGAAATATATACAGCACCTTCCAATCCAGTGCTTCCTGGAATCTCTCCCACAGCCCCAAGGATAGTCTGAGGGGCCAAGCCAGCCTGCTGCCTAGAAGTCCAGCGGTCAAAAGGGCAGCAGATGGGGGGGGGGAAGCCATGTGTGGTCTTTTACTGCATCTGCCTTGTCCACCACATCTCAGCCCAGCAGCTGCAAAAGAACATCTGTGTCCTCCTTTATTTTCAGTCAGTTATTTCCTGCATTTTACATTATCTTTTGAACACTCTGCAGTGGGGGGGGTGGGGGGGGGTTAGGGCACACTCCTCTTTTGAGTTTATGTACTGCACTATCACTTCTAGTGCTTGTTACAGTATATTAATTGATAGTACGTGATGCTTGACTGAGAGTGGGACCAAGCCTTTGGTTGATGGCTCAGGCTAGCATCTCTAGGCTAGTGTTTCTTAAACTTTTTTCTCTCAGGACCCCTTCCCACTTTTAAAAATTATGGAGGACCCAAAAGAGCTTTTGTTTGTATGAGTTATACATATTGATATTTACCGTATTAAAAATTAAAATTGACACGTTTGCTGCTGCTACTGCTTCTCACAATTGTTTGATGCATTTTTAATATTGTATTATTTTTTAATGTAGGGTGGCAAATTTTGAGGACCCCTGAGAGAGTCTTGGGGGACCCCCAGGGGTCCTAGGACCCACTTGAAGAAACACTGCTCTGGGCTGATTCAGAGTCTCTGCGTTATACCCTTTTGTGAATGAAATTAGAATTTTGTTCATGGCAATGCCGAAGGCTACATACTTCTGTTTCTTCTTGGTTGAACCTATTACTTCAGTGTATTTTGGAATAAGTTAACAAATATGACATTATGAAAGTTTCATGTTTTCAGTGATCAACTATACCCTACCTCACACATACTGTCATAACAAGATTTAAGTTTAAAACTAGCTAGAAATAATATTAAAAGTATTAAATCTTTGCCGAAATTTATTTCATTCCAATTAGCCTTTGGAGGGTGGGGGTGCTGGATAAGAGTTACAAATCCAGATATACCGTGCAGATGGTTCTTTCCAATGCCAAACAATACTTGAATCCAGTGACACATGAGCAGAACTTTGCTTTTGCGCTGAAGCCCCCATGTCTTTTTTGCCTCTATAGCCTCCTGTAGTCTGTTAGGAGTCATTCTTCAGAATTGTGAGATCTCTTGAGATAGCATGAAGTGTGTTGCAGGAGGAAGAATTTAAGAAAACTTTGGGGTTCCCTGAAATTAATATATGATGTATAACTGTGTATGAAAGAGCAGGTTCAGAAATCATTTCTTAAGCTAAAGGAACCTGGGCTGCTATATCCAGCTACATGTCTATCCTGATAATAAGAGCTATTTAAAACAAAAGAAGAAGAAAATGGTATTCCTGGATGAAAACATTGTTTTATTCATCAGCGAATAAACTCATTTGAATTGATTATTGTCTGCTGAGCAAAAAAAAAAAAAGATCAATGGGATGCCAGCTTGTTAGATCATCAAGCAAAGGCTTATAAGGGTACATTAAAACTTGAGCTATTTAGTTTTGTTTTGAAAAAGAAACAAATATAATACTTTCCTTAATGTTTAACACCGGTGAGCACCCCCTGGAAAAGAATGCAGTTGAGAGGTACATATTTAGAAGTATGCAGACTTAATGGCAAAAGCTTAAAACAAAATTAAAGATCGGGCCTTGAATATTTAGCTATTCAGATAAAAGTTGAGTGATATTGGTAATTAACCAATTCGTAATTAATTCCTTAACTGTCTTTCTAAAAATTTGCTTGCTTCCCTAGTAGAGAAAAGCTCTACCACCCTCCCCCTTCTGCTTCTGTTATTCATAATCAATAATATTTAATAGTTTGATGGATGCTACATGCCAGTTAAAGGTCAGTCTCTTAGGCTCACAGACACTTCCTAAGTGCTCCATATTCCATCTTTTGGAGGAAGGAATATGAACAAAACAATGCCACTGTAGGGAAACTAAGATTTCAGATCCCCCTCTCCCATATGTCCCCCTCCTTTCACTTCCTCCCTTTCTTTGACCTGAGAAAATAGGCCAATTATTTAGTGGAGATTGAGGCTCTGTAGGCCGGGCATGGCTGCGGGCCATTTCTATCTACAACGGCTGGGACTTGACTGAGAACACTGTGTCTTTTGGATGTGCTGTTGGCTCGTATCCTGGTCACTGTGTGAGAAAAGGAAATATTCTATCCATTCATGACTTAGCAACGGTTGGCAAAAAAGAAAAAAAAAAGAAGAGGATGGCATATCCATGGCAGCAGAAAAACACACACGTATGCACAAATGTACCAAGCAAAAAATTGGATTCCAAACAGAATTTTGCACACTGGTCTCTGTGAGGGGCTGGGTAGAATTCCAGAACTATTAAGCTCTATTCAGAGCAGGCATTTTTCCTCCTCCGGCTGAGAACAAATGAGGATTGTCCAACACTTGGAATTGCAGCAATTCTTTGACAGGCTTCCTTTTTAGGTTTTATGAGATATTATGTGAGTTCTTGGTACTCTCTCTTTACTGTGTAAACATAATAAGGCAGCACTTAATATATACAAATTCAATCATCTGTGGTCTTTTTTTCTGCACTTTTGGCTTTGTCTTTCTTTCTTTCTTTCTTTCTTTCTTTCTTTCTTTCTTTCTTTCTTTCTTTCTTTCTTTCTTCTAAATATTAGTTTCTGTTAGTTTTTATCTTTTTTGTTTAAAATCCTGATAACGTTATTTTTTTAAAAAAAAGAATATAGAAATAAAGCGAAGCACGGTTGTTTTATATTAGCAAAGCTGTACATTAATTTCTGATGGTGTATTGCTACGACATGAAAAAGTAGGTGAAAGGCAAAGGAGGGAGCCGAAACCTGTATATTACATGCTTCAATATATAATTTACACCTTTTTTAAAAAACACAGAGGATTACTAAATGTTCCATCTTTTGTTCTGATTCCTGCCGGGGTAATATAATACACATCTTCTAAGCTAAGGGTAATTATCTTGTGTCTCATTTGCAGGTAGAAATAGTTGACTTTATACTTACATACTTACATATATACACATCACACTATTCTCTTTCAGAGTAAACATTATGCAAGACACAAAAAAGAGTAAGAACTAATATACCCAAAAGCCCCTTCCTAATTAAAAACAGAAGATAAAAGGAAATATAGCTAAACCTAGTTTATGCAACGGCATACATTACACCTCTTTACATCTTTCTATTATTGGAAAGCATCCTGCCTTCCATCATATCCGTACACCAATTCACACATTGCCTTTTGTTCTCTAAGCTTCCTACTTCTCCTGAGGATCTCTGCAACGTTATCCAACCAGAAATGTCTGTTTTTTCTTTTCTCAAAAATTGATTCACTCTTCCTTCATATATTTGTTTCATGATACATTTACATCATCAAACCACCTTAGTGTACTTCTTTCACACTTTTGTATGCAATCCATACTTACTGAGCTCCCATTCATTCCTAACTTTATCTCTTCATAACTCACACTTAAGTACCAGTTCCCACTGTGTTCAGCTTTCTTTATATTTCTTCTGCTGTACCACATTCTCACTTCCATAACAAAGAATGAAAAACTTGCTCTTACACATAGTCTTGTTTCTTTTGACCAGTTTTCCTTACAATTTTCCATACTTCATTTACTTGCTCTATTTTTTTTTTTGCCATTTATATTTAACTTGCAGTTGTTCACCTCATCTTCCTTGTCATATGCAACTAATGTTAATGTTCAGACCCATGCTCCATGTTGCATCAAATAGTCTAATATTCCTTGTAAATTGTTCAGATTCTCAGCCATCAATAAGGATCACGTGTATACAAAAGAACATACATATTCTTGCTCCTATTCAACGTACTTCTAATGTCACTCAAAATATTTCTTATACATTTATCCATAAATATAGTAAAAAAAACAAGGAGACATCATACATTCTTGTCTTAATGTTTGCTAAACATTGTACTCTGACTTGTGGTTTACTTCCACCATATACCACTTTTACCACATTTACCAATATCCAACTCCTTTCCATTATTAAAGTCTATTCACTTTCTCTGAAACAATTACTGCACAATATTTTTTCCTTACACTCATACATTTCTCAATGATCTGCAAAGAAGAGAAATCTGGTTTATACCCCACCAACTTCTGACCATAAAGATGTGCTGCTCCTCCCAAATTTTACCTACTGACTCCCCTCATAAACTTTTACTTAGAATTCTGCTAAACACAATCCCAGACACATTTAACTTTGATTTAAGATATTTTGTGTCAAACGTGGGATCTAATTCTGAAGGTGGCAAGGCCTGAACTTTGATTGCAAATATTGTAGAATTATGACCATACTAAACAAACATTCCAGGTCTGTATCATAAGGAGTCTCCCTTTTGTCATGACATGAACACAATGTTTCTTTGCTGAGCAGGAAAGAATAGGACAGTGATGTACATATACACACAAACATGCACATGCAGAGTAGTTGATAGCAGCCTTTTAATAAAATCTACTGTTAAGTCTCAATTTGCAGTATAATATTGGAGACTCCACCCTTCATCCACACTACAATAAAGAAAAAGAAAACGTCTTTTTGTGCATATGGTGCTTGAATCAATAACTGAGTCACTGTCACAAGTATGTTATGGCTATAATTAGTTGTCAGCTGCATTCATGCAAACTCCAAAAGCAAGCACCAATCTCATTTTGTATATTGGGGTTCCAGCATTCTACAAATTGTGAAGAGAATATTGACAATAGCAATTATTTAAATTTCAACTCAGTGTCATAGAGACAAGAGTTAATTCAATAGCTGCTGTAAACCGAGGCGGAGTAGCTTAACACATTTTAAAATATTGCTACCTGCTTTGCTAGCAAAGAACTTAAGATGAGGCATTTGTCATGACTTCATAGTTGCAACCATCACCAGAAGCAGATCATGCAGTGTCATATAACTGGAAAAATGACTGGAGTCATGGGGCTGTGCAAAGAATATGGAATGAGTCTCCAATGTGTCTTATGTGGTCATTGTGGCCATTATGAAGCTAGCTATGCTGTTGTTGCACACCTACAAGTTTAATATATCTTACTGCATACAATATATTTTATGCTCTAAAATGCACAGAGCCCCTATACTGCTAAACACTCAGCTCTTTTGTAGTTACAATTCTATAGGAATTGGCAGTACTAGGAGTGGGAAAATATCTATTTTTCACTCCTTAATAAAATTAGTTAAGCTTTAATAATACTAATGTGATAGAAACTTTGGTGTATAGCCTTACTGTTTGATTAATCATGTAATCGTTTCATTTATTTTCTAGGACACAGAAGGATAGGTCCAAACATTTTGTGGAGCACCTCATTTCTTGATCAATACATTTTCTTCACTTTCATTTTTCTGCAGCATCCCTGTTTTTATTTTTCTTCCTTATCATCCAGCTTGTGCATTTCCTTGTTTTTCCTATATATACAGGATTTTAATAACAAAATGGAAATAGACAACCCAGTGGTTTGCTATGGTTATTAGTTTGATGGCAAATATTACTAGCGTGCAGTTCTATACTCATTTAGCTTAAGAAAATGCTGTAGAATAAATGCGTATTTTGGAGCTATACATTTAATATTTAGTATTTATAATACTGACCACTGGTCAGTAAATATTTAAAATAGAAAATAGAGTATCTTTTAAAAATATTGTAACACCTTAAAAGTTAACACATTTATTATGGCATTAACCTTTATGGCCTGAAGCTTTTTTATGTAATTGAAGTAGACTCTAGTTCTTGAAAATTGTGGACATCCTATACAACATAAATAACAAATGATCTTGGCAGATCTTGACATCTATAGGTCAGTATTGTAAATACTTAAAGTTACGCACATAAACATATTGGCATAACAAGTATAGCGCTCTCAGCCAAATATATGTAGGCTCCAGAATATGTATTTATTCTACAGCGCTTGCTTTAAAATAAACGAGAAATATTTATATAGCTGCCAATCTACCAAGAGGAACTCTACAAAAATACATGCATGAAAATAATATGGTATGGGAATCTCTCAACCTAATTTACCTCATGGAGTGGTTGCAAAGAAAAAATTAGAGGAAGGAGTATGGGGTATCCCCTCTAGATGTAAATCTGATAAACTGAACCAATAAATGCTCTTCCCATGCCTTCGAGTAACTTTCTGAGTCTTGTCTTAAGAAGGTGGCTGCAGCAGGTGACGTGTGTCTACTTAGAATGTACCCAGAGCTCCAGTTTCTTCCAAAGCTGAGTCAGAGTAAGGAGAGGGGAGAAGGAGATGCTTATTCTCAGAAAGTTATGAAATTATCACTGTGATTCTCACAATCAGTAGCATTATTCACACACACACACAAACATACACAAACACTGCTGATGCAGGAAGTGAATCACAAAATACAGTGGCTCAGCTGATCCATCTAAGCAAACATGGGAATAGGGCTGCCCTTTTTTATCCCTTTTCATAGCTTTTTGTTGCATTGTGAAAGTCATATTTTGTTATTCCAAAAATGGTACCCAACACAATAAACCAGTCAATGCCTGAAATGGGGAATGGCTTTTCAATTAGAAAATGGCAAGGCATTGATTTACAGTAATCGTTTAAGAGTTTAATTAAATGGTATACTCAATTTAAATGAAAGACCATAGTCCATTTAAAGGTCACTGCAAATTGAGTTTTTCTAGATAATGGTCTCTTGGAATGTTTATGGAAACAGCTATTGATGGAGTGGACTTAAAGGATTAAAAAGGAAGCAGATCTAGCTGAGTTTGTCACTCAGGCTAAAGCTAGGCCTCATTTTCTTTCAAGAGAAAGTTAACTCTTTCTCTTATACAGAGGGAATACTTCAAACGCCCTTCGTTCAGACTCAGAACAGGATTTATTCATCAAGGTTAAGGACCATTGTGCCTTCCACACCACTAAAGGAAGCTGCGCTGGCCAAGTTATCCTGTAATTTTATATCAAACAGGTACCAACATCTGGAAAAGTAGCAATAGTATTCAAATATTTTGTAAAAACAGAAAACAGTTCTGATTCTGCAGATTCTGTCCCAATAGAGAGAACTAGAAATTTAGAGGGAAAGTCCACTAAGAGGACAACAGGAAGATGTGCTACTGGTATTTTGGCAACTTCTTTGTGCTAGCTGTAGGACAAGAGGATGTTATTTTTCTTGATTTAAGAACATAATTATTTCTGTCTGTGGAAAGAACAGAGTTAAGCAGACTGCTTAACTTTATATTGTTAAGCATGGGATGGTCACACTGAGGGGAGTCTTATTTTATTTAGAGAGAGAGTATGTGTACTCTGCATTTTGAATAGGAGTACTGAGTGACATTATTCTTCATCATCCATGGAATCAGGCTGTGTCCTTCGAAACTTACGAGAATGGACTCTCTCACACACATTTATCTTTTAAAATCTTCATCGCTGCCACCAAGATTCCACCACCTCTTCTGTTCTTCATTTTCTCTGAGGATTTTGGAACCCCTTATAAATTTCATTTTCATTGTTACTTTTCTGTAAGAAATTTTAGACCAGAACTTTAGGGATATACTTTGTCGTTATCACACAAAACTCTTTGTTAAGTTATATGATTATTCATTGATTTATTTATATTTCAAATTTGGTCACCGCCCATCTCACTAGGAAGTGACTCTGGGCGGTTTACAGTAAAACTTTGTG
The DNA here is from genome assembly GCA_030867105.1 of Liasis olivaceus. Lineage (NCBI taxonomy): Eukaryota > Metazoa > Chordata > Lepidosauria > Squamata > Pythonidae > Liasis > Liasis olivaceus. The sequence goes on along the minus strand of CM061349.1, from coordinate 255,932,605 downwards.
AACTTACCATGACCAATGATAAATGTGAGCAAATGAATATGTCAGTGAAAGGTTACAAAGTGAAAGGATACAGTGCAGCACAGCAGGTTAAATTTGTGCAGTGGAAATGAAGGGGTGCAAATTCTTCCATGAGTGGAAAGGGTGGTATTTTTCAAACTTGTGATTATAAGGCATTTAAACATGAGTAGTGTCAGATGAACATGACACTGTGATTTTTTTTTATTGCAAGAATGATAACCATGAGGAAAACTTATGACCATAATCTTTCAAAACATAGCACAAATTCTTCACATGAAAAAAAAAACATGCTTAAAATCTCTTTTCAGAGGAAATTACCTCTAAGGCTAATAGCAGCATTGAAGCATAGTCTGCATTCATTGAAATCACCGCTGGGTAAGGAAGGTTTACCTACATGCTGCAGTCCTTTTTTTTTTTTTTTTAATGCCTGCTATTCAGTAAATTTGAAAAACATTATGAGCTTTCCAAATATATGCTTAATATATATCTACTTTGGCTCTGCTGAAATTCTAGTTAGTACTAGAAAATCTGTTGTTTTAATATGTATTTAATCTTAATGTCAAGTAAACAAAATGCTGATTGTCATGTTTATTTATGTATTCCATTTCTAAACCTCCCAGCCGCCAAAGGACTTTACACGTTTCCCTTGTGAATTGTCAGATAGTTTGGGGAAAAAAACAGAAGGGAACTGGTTTCAAATTAGCAGGCACAGGATACCTGAACACTATTCTTTTAAATATAGCATTGAATTTTGTTTTAGGTTGAAGATATGCAAGTTCATGTATCCTAGCAAACATGTTTGAATTCTATGCTTAGAAAAGTATTTATACTTTTGTAAAAGTATTTCCTTTTCTTTACCTTAAATCTCCTACCTTTTAGCTACATTACAGGTAGACCTCACTTAGCAACCACAACTGGGACTGACAATTCTGTCACTAAGTGCTGCGGTTGCTAAACATAAAATCACATGACCACGACAGACTTACAGCGTCACTTCCCATTTGGTCATTAAGCGAGTCACTGTGGTTGTTACGCGAAAGACCATGTGACGACTTGCAATTTTACTTCCCTATTGTCCATTAGCTCTGCTTGTCGCAAGCCAGTTGGGAAGCACAGAAATGGCAATCATGTGACCACAGGACCTTGTGAAAGTCATAAACTCATGCCTGTTGCAAAGCACTTGAAGGATGATCACATGTCTGTGGGATGCTGCAACAGTCATAAATGCAAAAATTGGTCAGAAAGCTGTTTTGTTTTTTTTTACACCATTGTAACTTCAAATGGTTGCTAAACAAGGCAGTCGGTACAAGGACTACCTGTACATGATCTCAGAATTTGAATGTTTCCACTTTTTGGTAGTAACTAAGTATAATCTAATGTGACTCTAACACACATACACACACACACACTTATTTGCCTTTCCTAAAATTAAAAACATAAATTTGATTGTTGGTCTTCCCTTCTTCTGTTTCTACAATATATATTTTGAAGTTGTGCACTGGTCTATGACCATAATAAAGTTTGATTGGGTTGGATTGGATCTGAGGCACAGTGCACACAATTTTTTAAACTATTGCCACATATTATGATGTTTGTAATGGAAGTGATACAGAAAACAGGAAGTATCTGTAGTCTCAGACTCTTGTGTCTATACTTCATTAGAACCAAAAGCTAATTTTTACATCTTCCATTCACAAAAAGAAATCTGCAGTGTGTCCCTGTTCCAGGAGTTTCTGCAGCTTCCTCCAGGAAGAGTTACAAAAGTTTTTTTGGTAATTTAGATATGGTAGTGAAGTACATAATATTTTATTTCCCGTTGCTCCAACTTCTCTCATTGTCATGTCTGAAGACAATATTCCAACTAGGTTGATGAACAGTATTCTGGAAGACTGATTTTTAAATCAATTTTTTCCATATTACATTTAAGTGATTTTTCTTGCCTTTCAATACCCCAGAAACCTGGAGGTATTATATTAGGTAATGAGTTTGATTATTATTGAATATAATTTCATTTCGGTAGTATAGGATTAGATGTAATGTATTCCTCAATAATTCTATTAGGCCTGACCTTGACTTCTTCATAATTGACAATCAAGACCTTTAAGTTATTAACATCATATATTGCAGCTTTTAGCTTTCATATGGAATGAAGAATTTGGTAAACAAAAGAGATTGCAGACTCTTGTGGCCTTTATTGCTTTTTCACAGTACAAAAATGAACATATTGTGTCCTGGGCTGCAAATATCCTGACACAGTTGTGATCTCGAGCACTTTGTTTTACAGCAGACTCAAGGTAACACCTCTCTTCTCTGTTTTCTCTTGCTTACTGTCAGTTGAGGGTGTCCTTCAGAAAAATGCAAGGACTTCTATAGAGATTTCTAGGCTTCAGTCCTCTTCTATCAGCTGTTCAGTGATATATGGTAAATATTTTCCTTGACAAGGAAAGTACTTGCTGCTATTTCGGTGCATTGATTGAACACATTAGATTAATATTTATCTATTTGAAACCTGGAGATTTAGTTGTACATCAATTAATAGCCAGGCACCGATTATGCAGTGTAATTAGACATGAGAATATCCAAGAATATTAAGCCTCTAGTGAAGGAACCATCATAAATGGTTTAATGATGATTAAATCTGGGAGAGCTGGAGCTGTTCATGCTTCTTATTCAATTTAAATAGGCACATGGCTCCCTCTCCATTACAAATAAAGAGCAGTTCCAACTTCATTCTATCAGTTCAGTGACATATACAACCCTAGAGAATGGCCACCTATTTCTTTGATACAGTCGTTTTTTTTTCTTTGCTGATTTGTATGCCTCTAGTTAAGTACTCTGCATGTTGATAAAAACTATTAGAGAATAGTCAAGTACATTTTTATTGGTGTTGAATAGATTCTACAAAAGTTTGTCTTCATATCTAGGTGATCTTGAAAAAACTTTTCATCCTAACTTTTCCATTATCTTCCTCCAATAGACTTTAAGTCTATGTCTGCAATAGAAGTTTTCTCCAAGTCAATTTTAAACATTCTGTGTTTGAATGCTTTTTATTACGGTTTGCTTTTAATATTATATTGTGGTATGGTTGATAGTATACCTGACATCCTTTGAAAGACAGTTCTAAAAAATGTTTAGCTGGTAAATGAATGCTAATCCTCTACATTATCAAAGATAAAGGGGAAAAAAACAATATGGATGTGATTATGCATGATTGCATCATTATTATTTTTGTACAAAAACATAAATATTTATATGAATATATTAATAAATGCACATTACATTTAAATATAATAAAAACATAATAATCTTGACATGATCTTGAGAACATAGGAAGCTACTAATCAGAGTCATTTGAGTAATCTCTTAATCTGTTATTATGTTTACCTGACAGCAAAATTTGTATTGGTTAAAAATAGGCCAGCGTTGAGCAGATCTTGTCATCCAAGACTACAGCTGGAAGTAAGTACTAGTTCTGCTGAAGAGGAAGTGAGAGAATAGTAATGTATTTTAATTTTCCCCAGCACATGAGTTTTTGGAGATGTAAATAACACTTGTCAATCATAGGACTTCTTTAGAAACCACAAGGTCTCTCTAACTGAATTATGAGAGCAATAAGGAAATAGTTCCCCTTCCTCTCTGTCTCTGCTGATTAAAACATCTACTGAAGAAAAAAAAATGAAATTTTGCTTATACCACTACTCACTGCAGAAGAGGTCACCTGTTGTTCAGTCTTTAAAAAAAAAAACTTGCCTTCTGGGATGTAGGAGTGGACTGCAGGGCTTGATATATATCCATCTTGTGGTAAGCATTCTTAAGTTTGCTTGCTTGGCCTGCCACTTGATCTCTCCTTTTGAAATTAGACCCACCTAATCTCCTGGTGATCCTGTTGCAGGTCAAGTCGACACAGTTTGGAGAGCCTGCCATGCAGCTGGCTCCTATTTCCATCTTAATCTCTTCTGATTTCTATCAGGTGCTTCTACACCTCCCTTTCTTCATAGTCGTCAGTTCCTTGGTCTTTGCCTTTTGCTCTCCTGTTAAAGGTTATGACCTTTGTTTTTTGTGATTTCACTTATTCTTTTTCTCTGTTACCCTTAGGATTTTTTTAAAATTTAGATTTAAGGGCCAGTAAAAGTTTTGTTTTCTTTTCCTCTTCAGCAGCTCATAAGCTTGACAGTCAAAATGCATGAGCCTCGTGCTCACGTATTTTTGAGTGAAGGCTCATAACATGAGTCTGTCCTTCTTATTCTTGTGGCTATCGTTGACACATTATTCCTTCCAGCCTCATTCCAATCTCCACTTTTATCTTTAATTCAATGCCTTTTTTCATTCTTTATTCATCCTTTCTACCAGCTTGTACCTTGAATAGATACTTCTGTTTCTGCTTATACAATGTTGGAAAAATGGAACCTTACAATATTCTCCTTGGTCAAGAGATTCTGTGCATCAGAAAGACAAATCACTTCTCTTGTGAATATCAAATGTTAATCATAACTATTATTCATTTTAAATGTATCACAAGCATTCCTACAGCATCGTCATGTGTGAAAGAAGGAAGGAGACTGTATTCCATTATCACTGAACAGTCTGTGGACATGTGCTATGGGGGGAATGCAGTTTGGGGGGTGATTGTTGAGTATAAAGGCACCCCTTCCAAACTAATCAGAGTTTGTCTCTTCTGATGTGGAATTGCTGAAGGATTCACCCCAACATGTGGTGTCCCTATGCCTTTTGTTTTTGACTATTTCAAGCAGGGGAGTGTAAATGTTATCCTGCATAGGGCATACAATCTTTTCATAACTTTTATAGCTAAACAATTTAAATAAAACAGATATGTGGGGTTTATTTGTGTTAGTATGACTTTCAGCAAATATCTATAGTACTCATGCCTATTTTCCTACACTGGGGTTTCTTAGCCAAGACTGCAGCTGATTGGCAGTTAGTATGGGGGAAAAAACTCCTTAAATTAATTCCTACAGAGGTACCTTATTCATGAGATGCCATTACTCATACATACAATAGTTTTTGTATTGTATCTTTTAGTCTGTGAGCTCTGCATCTTGTTCCCTTGTGTACAATTCATATAAGTTACAAATGGTAGTATTTACCTTTTATGTCTGCTTGGACAACTCAAAGCTAAAATAGGATGCCTGCTTTCAATATCATATATCTTTCGTTTTCATTCCACATTAAGCAACATAATAATTGTGTCCCAGTAACTAAATCATCTGGCTACTTGTTTTTGTTTACATAAATGCAGACGGAATGGCAATTTAAAGTTATGAATTGATTAAAGGTATGATAGAAGGATCTCATGTCTACATTAGTTTTATTTTTCTTTCCTGCCTTGACACTTTCTGAAATAGTTTTAAAATGGTTCATAGTTGACCTATTATTTCAAAATCAGCTGGTAAAGCTGTCTGTATTCTTTTTTTCCTCAATTTTATCACTAACATATCACATACAGTCAAAATGACAACTTAAGCTCTGGTAAAGGTATCATTACTTATGAAACTAGATATGTACAGTTGAGCTAGAAGATGTCTTTATACATTGCAAAAAGCAATGATTTAATTGGGTTAGGAGCCTCAGCAGATGCCAGATGCAGAACTGCTCACAGAATCTTATCTAAAAATCAATATGAAATCTTCAACAAGATTGTCCAGCCTGAAGCTCTAGTGATGGATATACCTCCCAAAGCTCCAGGTCTGGCTCCAGAACCCACCTAGGAGTTGCCATTAAATTGTAATTTTTAACCTGACAGAAGAATTAAATAATTGTACAAATTGTTACTAAGTTAATTTTAGTGTTAGTCCCAATCCACTTCTTTCTGGAACTCTACATGCCCCACCCCTAAGCCTGTACACTCTTGCTGTTTAGGATAGAAATTAACATTTTGTATGTGTGGTTGAAAAACGACATGATTATTTGCCATTTTTAATTTGGTTTAATGCAAAACTCTACTGCAGAACCATACATCCAGTGCATAAAAACCTGGAAGGTAAAGCATTTAACTAAGATGTACACAGCATTGATGACTATCTAAATCAGAAGAATTTCTGGAAAGAAAACTTGTGAATTGATCTTGCATTTATATATGGCTCCAGACACTGTTTGTTCTTAATTGTAGTGTTGTTGTTTTCAGTGGCAGCTATTAAAATTTATATTTGCAAAAAAAAAACAAAACACCATCTTGGAGAAGAGAAATTCTTAGTTTAGTGTTCTAGTGTTCCTGCATTTTAGCTGATCAGTAGAATGCCACATAAAGGTCTCATGATACTGTGTGAAAGCAGAACATTCCAGTGTGAGGAACTAAAGAAGACTAGAAGAAAATGTCCATCTGCAGCTCAGTATGGACATTCATATAAAAAGAAATCTTACCTACAAATAAAATGAACACCATATTTTAAACTAAAGTTTTAATTACACTTGTCACTTTGTAGCAAAAAAGCTGCCAAAGCAAGTTCCAGAGGCATGAAATCACATAAGTTGACAATGACAGGTAGCCAGCGAGATGCAAGCAACCATAAATGAATTCTCAGCCTCCTATAATGTTCTTTTAAGAGTTGAAATAAAATAAACCCTAATCTTTAAAATTGATATGGGACACTAAATATTTAAACAGTAAACATTTCTTTAGTGATGGATTAAGCAATATCAGGAGGTGCTGGAAAGTTTATAATAATGGGCTTTATCCAACATTGTATAAATCCTTTTATTGAATGAATAAAACTGATTTTCTTAGCTTAGCTCTTTGAAAAAGCAAACTTGAACATGCTACAGTATAATCCAGGGGATAGGCAAGAAAAGAGATGTAATCTAAAAACAATCCTGGCCAAACTTTATGATGTTAAAATATCATGGGCCATTAGCATGATCACCCTTCCTCCTAGCAAAGCAGTTTGGAAGAGGTTTGGTTTGCATCCCAAAGAGTATGGATTAAAATGATTGACTCTTTTCATCCCAGCTATTTATCCTTTAAAAGCTTCTTGAGTTGCTTTCACTGACCAACATGCCAGATATGTACTTGCCTCCCAATTACAAGCCTTCAATTTCAGGATGGAGAAATAGTGAAAGGCAATTTTGGGAGGGGATGGAAATTGCTTGCAAGGAAAAAGTTAGTCAGTCTCCAGTCATTGGCTGAGCTCCTTCATTGTGCTAAATCAGGATTTTTCAAAAATAGTTTGATGAATGCTGTAATGGTCTCGTCCCCACATGACATTAAGGCATCATGACTGGATTTTATTTATGTATTTATTTAGGAAAACGTATATGGCCACCTATTTTACATATATAATCCTGGGCAGCTAACAGCAATCAACAAGAAAACATTGTAATAAAACCTCTACAAACAAAACAAGATACGGATTTAAAACAATCCTAGTACAATAACTGAGGCATTGTATAGCAAATGTACAGCACAAATCACATCTGCATTGGGCTCATCTAACATCCCAGCCCAATGCCTGGGTAAAAGCTTCATGGCCTTCTGGAAGACCAAGAGGAACAGGGCCCTCTGGATCTTGGGAGTGGGGGAAGCTATTCCATAGGACAGGCACCACAACAGAGAAGGCATATCACTCCAAGCCAGAAACAAAGAAACCGCATTACAGTATGTAGTGTGTAGCATCTAAATGGTTGGAGCATAATCAGCCAAAGTGAATTTGGGCAGCCTTGAAGGCTGTAAATGTTTGAATCTTTCTTCAGCTGCACAGAGCTTTCTAATCAACCTGCTGTGGTGGATTCAAGATACAAAAAGCAAATGCTCATTTATACAAAAGTCTCAATGGCTGATTAAAAGCACTTTCCGGTATAAACTGAAATAACTCATTATATTATTTCTGAGCTGGATTAGCACACCAGGCTATACTGAATTCTGAATGCTTCCAGTTCCCATAGTCCCCTGATTTCCAATGATGTTTAGTGTAGCTGGATATAGAATGCACTATAAATGACAGATGGCTCTTCTGCTTAGAAAAGCATTCATTTGTCATTGTTTAACTGTAAATGCCTGACATTAGGGGGTGTTTGGGTGGGGTACAAAAGTGGTTATGGGTTATATCATGGCAGCTTAGATTGCTCAAGATATTTATGTAACCTAATCAATCTTTCTTGCATTTTAAGTCAGCAGTTTAGCCAAAGCTAAACCAATAGGATGGTGTCTAATTTTGTTAAGAATCTCCCTATTGAATAGTTGAGGTTGTAAGAGCTATCTCAATTACTTCTGTGAGAAGGAGCTTCTTCTAAACATAAACATTTGCCTTTATGGAGATGCCAACTGTGGGGAACCAGCTGCTGCCTAGATATAATTTCAAGTAATGCTGTGCCAAAAATCTATCCTGCAGTTCCTCAAACTTTTTCTTACCCTTCCAAAGAGGCTTTTATTTTCTGTTTTGTTTTGTTTTGTTTTACTCTCAAGGTTTTTCAGAATTCATTTCAAGTTCTTCTTGGTAGCGTTTCTGAGGTTATATCATTCTTGAGGGTGACAAGGGGAGCAACTCCTTTTAATGCTTTTTCTGTGATGCATCCTTCCATTATCCTGACATTTCTCATGGTGCCCACATTCCCGGTCTGAAAAGGGCCAGTGGGAGGAGTTCCCTTATTATGTCTTCACTAGGAATTTAATTGACGCATGGAAAACCAGGGAAGCTGCTGGAGAGATCATTGTACAATGAAAGACACACCTCTTTGCACATGTCCTTTGCCCCTTTTTAACTGTGCAAGTACAAGAACACCACACTCTATCCATGACAATTTTTCCAGCATTCTCTTATTTTCTAGATGAAATTTTTAAAGCAAATGCTCTTTCATCAAATTGAATGAGAACTGGCAGGGGGAAAAAAAGGCAGGAGACACAAGAGGCACTAATTTCAAGTGGTCAGTTTGCAACAGATGATAGAGTCTAATGCAATAGTATTTTTAAGCCTCAGAGCCCCCAGCCATAGGACCAGCAAATCACAGTAACCCTCATTAATTCGGAAAGAAAGGGTTGTCATGATTTAACTCAACAATGTCACTCCACACAAGGTTAATCAAAGGTTTTGGCAATTCTTCTGGGGAAATGAGAACATTTCTTGTACATACTTCTGACAGGAAGTGTAGGTCATTTGCTCCACTATAAACCTTCAAGGGCATGATCGAAAGTTGCCGTGGAAGTAGTGTCCTAAAATGCTAGATCCAGAATTAATACTGACTTAACATAGATTTTTTTTTAAAGCTCTGTTGTGGTTATTCCAAAGCATTGTTAATTTAATTAGATGCTTGGGATCTGCAGCTAAAATATCTGTTCTAAATTAGAAATTAACAAGGTGGTGTCCATGGACAATTTCTTCAGCATGCACCAGTCTTTCTGCCCCATCTTTTTTGTTGTTCTTGTTTTTTTTAATTAAAAGCAATTAAAAGAACGGCAGCAACTTAGAAAGCAAAAATGCCAATCTCTAGCATCATCTTTGTTTTCTCTTGAGCCCCGTAGACATCACAAGGCATTGTTAGAAAAATTAAAGTGGTGGTTGGATGCAACCCAGTCTTTTGTTAAGATGTGAGCCCCCTGTCCAGAACCAGAGAAAAGCTAAGGCCATAGAGATGATCTCAAGAAGCTAGAGACTGTGGTAGTAAGCAACCTTGCCAATTTGTCTTTTGGAAAATAGGTATTAGGGACTAGCAATTATTTTATAAAATGCTATGATTTGGAATGTCTTCCATTTTATAAAATAGCTGGTGATACCTTCTCAGAATTCCAAAGCTGTACGCCAATCTAAATGTTGCTTACTTCTGGTTTAATGAGAGATGTAACATTTGTATTTATCTAATCATTTGAGTTCAGTATTAATATTATTTTAATTTATTTAATTCAGACAAACGTTCTGTTGCAGGCACAAGATGATCTGATTTCCTACCCATTGGGGTAAATACACAGGGCATTTTAAATTCAGTGTGCTATGTTGAAAACCTTACCAATCATCATTATCGTTCCTTTGTTTTTCTTAGAAATATCCTTTGGAGAGACAAAATGACTCCACCTTCCACTCGCATCTAAAGTCTTCTGTCTAAGATTCTAAACTACTGTGTGCCACTTTAATGCATTTTGTTGCGTTCTGCAGCATGTTCCTTGCATAAATTAAAATATCCCCTTATTCCCATTAGCGAAGGACATCATCTCATTGAGACACACTCTGGAATAGCCACTTGAGGATCAGTTTTTGTAATACATTTCTGTGTCATCTGCTATATGAAATACTGATCTTCAAAAAAATTAATCTAATTAAACTATCTTAGAGATAGAAGGTAAAATGCTAGTTTATTACATTATTGTATGATCCAGTTACATTCTCTGTGGATTCCAATTATTAGACATTCCTAGAAACAAATATGTTTTTACTCTTCTTCTGTTTAAAATACTATAACATTACAGCTGTTGTTTAAAAGACGAGGGAAAAAAAATTACTAGATAGCGTGGTGCATTAATTATAAGTCTTAGGCATATCTTTCTCTATACCCTGAGATACTTTTTTAAAAAACAGACTTCCTACAGCTTATTCTATCACTGAAATTCTCTAATAACTTCATTAGTTAGTTATTTAATCACTATCAATGGCATTCAGGTCAGCTAAAAGAATACTGGATATGTTCAGTCTAACCAAAATAAGCAGGAGGATCATTCCCAAAGTCAAAGAAAAAAGACGATATATAACGAATCTCTAGTTTGTAATCTAAAAATATACAAGGAAAATTTTAGGAATTGGTTAAATTATAATATTCACCATTCTCATTACAGTAATGGTCCTGAAATTAAACTTATTTTGTGTTATATTCTCTTCTTATAATATGTTACACATATATGTGCACACAGAAAGGAATATTTTTTTTAAAAAAAGGTTTTCAATATGCTTAGGCCACAAATACAATATTGTATAAGATCTGAATATTATCATGAGCTGAACAAGAGGAGAATCAGGACTGCGTTTCTAGAAGTAGTGTTTGAAGTCCTCTGGTGTCACTATAACATTAGTTTATATATAAATACATAAGCAGAGTGGAAAGGTGGAAAGTACAGATCTGTTCAGAGACAACGTATTTCCTATTTTTGCACTGGATTTCCAAAAAGGCACTGTAATAGGTGACTGACAGTTATAGTTCATCTCTCAGTCCCCCTCCCCACCCTTTCTGTCTTAGTTTACTAAACCTCCAAACTCTAAAATCCTACTTTCGCAAATAAATTGCCATTCAGAATTTATAAATTGTTACAGCAACTATAAACTTTTTTTCAAAACCTGATTAAAACCAAGCATGGCTTTTGACCAATTATGTTACAGTCATTGGGTGCTGTATTGCAATAATAATTTTGTTTAGATGACTGTAAGCCTAAAGACTGTACTGCTGCTTGAATTGAGCAGAAGTGAAAGGGATCGTTGTACTACTTATATCATATCTCTGGAAATGCTTCGTCACAAAAACTCATCTGCCTGTTTTGCAGGTGTTTGTGATCAGTTGTCACCATGACAGATTAAATATCAAAAAGCATCTGGAAAAAGGAACTGTCCTATCTGAATGAATTCTTTTATAAGCGTATAATTTTTATTGAAAAAATGTTACATGAATAAAGGAAACATGAAAAAATAGAAAAAAGATGGAAGAAAAAATGCAGAAAAGAAGAAGAAAGAAAAAGATATTAGAAAAAAGAAGCGACTTCTGATCATCTTTACAGCAGTTACAAGGGAGCTTATTTTCCCTCCTCTCCCTTTAAAATTTCATGCATAGTTTCCCCCTCCCCATGTTCAACCCTTTTTAATTAACAAAAGCAAAAATCACCCAGGTCACTTTTAACCATTTTCAGCATAAAGTCCATAAAGGGTTTTCGATCCTTTATGAATTCTTGAATTATTACGAAAAATAGGCCATTTGCAGATATCATGGGGCTGTAACCTGTTACCTTGTTATCACAATGCTTCTGACATTGTTAGTGAAAAACTTGTGCTGTAAAACAGGCCTCCTAGTATGAACTGATTTGGAATTTCTTGCAATGGTTTTATGCTAGCCCCCTCAGTGGCAGCTTCTGCTGTGCTGCAACCATTGGCTTTAATGCCCCATGGTCTTTGAGTTAGTTTTCAGTGCAAGTGGCCGTTGTATATCCTTGGCTAGTTACCAGTGCAGTATAGAATTAATTACGCCATTTGTCACTGAAATGTAGATTACTTTGTGGGAAAGCCTGTCACTTCTTTTCGAACAAGTAATATTTAGGACATTTACATGTTATACACAGGGTGTTTGAAGTGCCTGCCAGGCAGTTTGTGGGATGATTAAACAGTAGGCCTAGTCACCAAGGAAACAAGGGCTGAAGCTACTCACAAGCGGCCTTCACTGATGAGTAACAAATTTATATGTAAAAGAATAGAAAGTCACAATATTTGCAAATAGGATAATATATATTATGAACCTGGAACTGAGCGACTGTAATTTGTAGAAATGCATTTTCCCTACTGTAGTCATTGCTGTTCTTTGAGGGTGGCCATGATGTATAGGCAGTGATGCAAAACCACAATAATTAATTAATAAGCTAGAGGTATGACTAATTTTACAGATAAACAAAACATTTTGGTTGAACAACATTTCAAGCTAGCAACCATAGATAACTGGTTTTAAACCCAATGACTTCAGCTAAACCAGGGCTAGGAAACTGCGTTCACTTCAAGTTCCATTGCAAATTGCTAGGATGATTATTGCAAATTAATAAAATCACTTTTTAAAATGTGCGCTTATTAGTGGAGTCTGGACTATCAAAACAATCCAGCAGAATTGAAGTGCCAAATTATGAAGGCAGGTTAATTAGGAATTATATGGTTAGCTTCTTCAGGCACTTTTATATATTCCAGACATTGGGGCCTATCTAATTTGATGAAGATTTATAAGTGGTGCTCATTAAACAGAAATTGTAATTAGACTGATGGGTTACTGAGCCTTGTCTAGTGTCCCTTCATAGATATGTCTCAAATCCTGGCAAGCATCTCTGCTGCAGATTTTTTATTTTTATTTTTGTGCACATGGAAATGACATTCATTTTATTGTGCTGTAGCGTTGGCTGCAGCAAATTCTTTTACTTGGCATCAAGGAAGACTTTCAAAAGTATATATTTTTATATATAGTGAATTCTATATACATTATTTATCATCAGATTAATATATATTTGAGCATGCCCAGTTCAGCAGTATTATGTCAAAGACATGTACACATTAACTGTCACACTGACTTCTTCTGGCATGCATATAGGATAAGCATACTTCCTGAAAAGCAGTTTAAGATCAGTCCACCTGGGCACTTTTGTAGTTAAGGCTACAACAAAGCATCTCTAAGCAGGCTTACCCGCCCCCCCGCCCCCCCGATGAAATCATTAGGGCTAGTACTTTTTTTTTGCTTTCAAAACATAGCTATGACTTCTTAGAGAAAAGTTTCCTAGAGTCCGTTTGCTTTTCCTTGAACATTTTCCTTGAATTAGTTAGCTTTTCAAAAGATGGATTCTTAATTGATCCAAAATGGCGATGACTAAGATGTGTGATCATCATCATCAGCGCCATCCTAGCATTTTTCCCACAGGTGCAGGGTCCACTTTTCAGATCAACGAGCACCATTTCACGCGATCGAACACAGCAGCTGGGTCCAACTGGATGATTTTCATGGCCGCGTTAACTGTATCCTGCCACCTTTGCTTTGGTCTTCTGCGTGAGTGCTTGCCATCAGTATTTAAGTGGTAGGCGGTGCAGGTGACAGTGTGGGGTGCTGCTCATAGAACATGGCCATACCACTGTAGGCGTTTTTCCTGCATTTTCTCTGTTATTGGTGCAACACCCATCTGCTACTGTATCATTGCTAACGTGGTTAAGAAGGGAAATGCCTAGTGACTAACAGAGCATGTATATTTCCATGGCACGTAAAGGGCGCTCAGCACTTTTGGTGGTTGGCCAGGACTCAGCATCATACAGTGCTACTGGGCGGATCATCATTTTATCAACTTTCCTGCAATTTTCCTGCATTTTCTCTGTTATTGGTGCAACACCCATCTGGACTGTATCATTGCTAACGTGGTTAAGAAGGGAAATGCCTAGTGACTAACAGAGCATGTATATTTCCATGGCACGTAAAGGGCGCTCAGCACTTTTGGTGGTTGGCCAGGACTCAGCATCATACAGTGCTACTGGGCGGATCATCATTTTATCAACTTTTGATTTTAGGTGAATTGGCATGTGCCTATCGCAGAGCACTCCAGTGATCTAAGATGTGTGATCCTTATTAATGATTTCTGACAAAGCCAGGACAGGGATAATGCATCTGTCCTAGTTCTCCATGACATCTCACTTGTTTTTCAATGCCATAGAGTTTGGTATCCTTCTGGATTTATGAGGATTAGGAGTGGAGGGACACTGTTGCAGTGGTTCTTCTCCTTTCTCTGTGGTTGGTTCCAGGGGTGGTGGTGGTGGGAGTTGTTGCTGAAGCTCTGGCACTACACAGCTCAACGTTCTTGCCCTTTCTGTTTAACATCTACATGAGGTTGCCGGGGGAGGTCATCTGTCAGTTTGGGGTTGAAGTATCGTCAATGCACACATGTACATGTTTACATTTTATTGGGGTTTGCAAAACATTTCTCAGTTTAATGGACCTCTCTTTAGCAGACTTCAGATGCAATGGACAATATCTGTGTAAACACCATGAGCTTCTGAATATGTGTAAAATTCCATTTGTTATTTTCTGCATCCGTAAAATTGCATTGGCCGGTTTACATGTGCATAAAATCCAACTTGGGTTTAATAGCCTTTCCACTTTATCAGTCACCCCTTTATGCCCTTAATCTATGAAATTAAGGGTTTACTATGAGAAATCTGTTCGCTATGGTTTTATTTTATTTATTTATTTGTTGGATTTCTCTCCCGCCCATCTCCCCCACAATAGGGGACTCTGGGCGACTTACAAAAAACATTAAAACTATAAATATATGTAAAATACATAATACATCCAGAATTAAGAACAATACTAAAAAAGGAAAATCCAAGAAGATGGAAAATCGGACTGCAGACAGCTGGCCACTGTGGTTCCAGATGTAGTATTGTAGGCAGCATTCTAGCAAGCCTTATCCCATCAAATCTTGAGAATATAAGAGAGCAAACCCTATAAGCGAAGCATGGCAGCAAATCTGCAGTTGATGGGTTTTCCTCTAGTTTGCCTGAATTAAATGCTAGCAAGGATCTGGGGGGAGAGCACGGCAGTTTTTCCAATTGGAAAACAATGTCCATAAACACTAGAATCACTCATTGGAACATGTTTCATCCTACCTCTGCAGTTAGAGAAGGGCAATGCAAATAGATTTTTTAATGATGTTTTTAGACATTCGTATTGTATGACTACTGGTTTGCAAATATTTTGTGATCAGCAGGGGCTTTAGTTTCCTCCTCATACTAGTTTTTCTGCAAAATCTTAGCAATTTTGCCTACAGCACAAAAAATGCACTTGAAAGCTGATGTAGTCAGTGCAGTGCACATACCCATTTCCCTCACTTATCCTTTTTTTTTAGATTTTAGATTACTTTAATTCAGTTTAAATTTAAAGTTAAGCTGGCATGCTACAAATAAACAACTAGAGTCTAGCATATTGATTTCCAGAAATCCCTCCATAGGCCACCATAAGCAATTCCCGGTGTTTGGATATGTGCTAAGCTGTTACCAAAAAAAGAAAACTAACCTGTAGTTACGGGGTAGGCTTGAAAGGGTAGCTGAGAGTAGTTTCACTAGTTAACCTTTTGACAAATAGATGCTGAATGAATAGGCATGCTCACCATGGTAGGTACTTTGTGAATAATTAAGCCTCTCTGTGAAAGCCATTTTCTGACTGTGTCCATGACATAATCTCAAGTTTCCAAATATATCAACCAGCAAAAAATGCAGGCCTACCCAAAAAGATGATAAATGTTTATATGCTATGCCAGCACTTTTATTGTTTGCTCCAAAATTTTATCTCAGAGAACTTAGTCTATCCTGCAACAGCTTTATTCATGGGTTATATTTATGTTGCAGAGTACTGTTTTCCAGGCCTATCATGTCCCCATGATAGGGGAACATGATGGCAGAAGTGGTATGTGTGGAACAGTAACACTCAATTTTCCAAATTGCTCATTTTTTCTAAAATTTGGCAAATACAGACTATTCATGAGTATCAGACTTTGGCTTTGTCAATTGGACACAGACATGTTAAAAACAAAGGAAAACTGCTATGAAACAAACAAAATCATTGCTTTTATAAGGTCAAAAGATCCTGACCTTTGTGGTTACATTCTGTGGTATAGGAGACACCTGCATTTTCTTCTAAAGTACAGGCTTCATTTGTTATTAAGGCATGTTTTTCCCTTGGTTAACTTCGGAAGGATAATTTCTAGTTTTCAGTTATTAACTTTGTTACCCTGTTTAAGTCACTTGGCTGGAGCCACAATAATTTTATTTGAAGCAGAGATGAAAAAAGTGAGCTCCTTTTATTGAGATGTGAGGTTATAACATGCAGTAATTGGCTAGAAATGCCAATTAATGGAATGGCAGTCATGCATTTTGTTGTCAGCTCTTTTCTGCATCTACTTATAAATGGGAAGTTTATTATAGTTCCTTTACTTGTTATGACTAAGCAGAGCCGTCACTTTGAATGTGATGCTGTATATAAAATATTTTTTGTAAAACAGAACTTAGTTACATCTTTAAGAGCATGAAATATATCCCAGACACATGGTACCTGCATTAGCGTTGTTACTTGACATTCATATTCATTGAACATTGTGAGACATCTAGGTATAATTTCAACTTCAGTATACATTGTTCTCTTCTGGTAAAGTTGCAGGTTTGAGTGAATCGTTCATGAATTGCCCATTCCCATCTTCATGGGCCTGAAAGGACATTCCATTGGGAACATGGTGAGACCTTAAAATGGCAGCTTCCAAACCTCCACTCTAGATTGCCTTTTTTAATTTTTTATATTGCCCCAGAGCTGTGTTATATCAGGGAAACAGGGAAATTATTGGGAGATTGAATGGAATTAACAGCAGTTCTTGGAGCAGCTGCTTAGTGCTCATTGGATTGAAATGCCAGTTCATCTGCTATGGGTCTTGCCACGTGACTAGGGCTCTACCCCCCCAACACTTTTGAAGGTGTCTTGCATGGAAGAAAAGGCTGTAGCAAGTACCAGATCTGTATATTACAGTGTCAGAGGGTTGTTTCTTTGGCAAGACCAGTTAAATGCTGGTTCAAGTCTAAAGATCAGAATGCCAAAAGAAGTCTTCAACAGACTGAAAACCTACATGATCATTTAAAGTTCAGGCATCATTTGTGACCTGTAGGCCAACAGATAAGCAAGAGATTCCAAGATCTAAACTCTTCATTTATAAGTTTCCCATATTTTGCCATTATGGTCATTTTTCTTTTTGCTTTAAGTCATTACAGAGGGAAAAATGGAAAGTCCTGAAAATATTTTTGGTAGTGCTAGCAGCCCTTTATCAAAAACACCCATATGAAAGGTTCTCAGAAGAAGATTGCCAATAATAGTAAGCAACGGGGTGTTATGATACTCTCAGTCTTCTCACTGTACCTAATAAATAACTCCAGAAGCTGTTGTGGAGCTGGAATAAATCAGGGATAAGAACACAAATGAAAATCTGTGAAAAATCTATGTGTATCTTTGGAAAAAGTTTAGAAGAAAGAACTATTCTGAACAGGAGCGCAGAGATGCTACTGGGGTATTCTTTTCTATATATGATCCTCTCCTAGCCTGGTCCTACGTTTTATTATTAAAATAATAATGCAATAAATGGATTTAGTGAACAAGTTCATTCAGTGAAAAATGATTTGTCTGAAAGATTGTGCCTTGATATTTGTGATAAAAATGTAAAATGAAATAGAATCTAGTGTGGGAAATGCATCTTAGTGCTGTGATCTATAGCCCAGAAAGATGCCAAAATGAGTGATTAATTTTGCAGTAATCAATTACTAGAAATGCTGTTCAAAGGGAATTTATTAAATGGAAATTAAATAATGGAGGAGCTTCACTTACCATTCTGACGATAAGCCAGACCTCAAGGCTAAAGGCAGAATCTTGACAAATGGCAGGAACTCATGATGGATGGAGACAGCCAGGATACATTTTATAATGGATCTGCTGCAGATTTGATTCGGGGCTGTTTATTACTCAGATTTGAAACTCTCAAGAAGAGGGATTGTTTATTTGGTTCCTTTGTTTTAGTAAACTTAAAAATTGGATTATATTTTTGTGCAGGATCCTGGTGCCTAAAAGAAAAAAAATCAGAATATATACTTGTTTATTATTGGGCTTCATAGAAAAAAGAGAGTTGAGATATGTAGTAATAATGAAAATCAGGAGTGTAATAAGTCATGAATCAAAGAAATGTTGATGAAAATCTGATTTCTTTGTCCAGAAGATTCCAAACATCACTGTAATTTTATGTTGTACATAGTAGGACACAGGGATGATGAGACAGGCTTATTTTAAAAAAGACTTCCCCAACTAATCCATTGTATTCTTCTTGCATCGCAAAAATTCTAAAGGACTAAATTTACAGGTGATCTTAAGAAGAAGAATTTTCCAGTGCAAAATACACATAAGTAGCATTTTCCTAACCCAGGCATTCTGTTTTTACACAGAATAGAAAGAGAACACCTATATGCAAAAGGTAGCCTGCCTCCTGTCCCCCTTAGAGCAGTTGGTGTGGGATCGACGCAGAAGTCTCTTCTTTAATTTGCCTCTATGCATAAACACCTTACTATGCTTATAAGAAAGAAAGAAATCCCGAAAGACTGAAGTCCAAGTTTGTAATTCAGTGTCTGGTATATGAAAGAGGGATGAAAATGCCATACATAAGTCAAAAGTTCAGGGGAAAGTGAGTATTTTGCACTTTTCCTATATTTTGCGTATTTTCTATACACCATTAAAATTGTTATTGGCAGCTAAGAAATCCAACTTTTGGACTCAGGTTGGATAAATAGAATAAGAAGTAAAAAGTAAAGTAACAAAAAATAGGATTAGAAATCTAGAGATGAAAGAAAATTATGAAACCTGGATACAGATTTAGTCTTTTTGGCATTAATTCTTCAGAAGAATCACTCCATATGTTTAAACTCCCCCCCCCCCCACCATTCTTGAGGAAAAAGGACAAAATAATAAATAATTTGACTAGAAAATAAATGAAAGCCTAGATTCCTGAATTACGAAGTTCATAGGAATGAACTAAATATATTTTCTGACTGTTCTTTCTCTTTGTAAAATTTACTATTAAATTATGTTGTTATTTTAAATATATATGCTGATCACACTAGGATTTTGCATGCGTGGACCTGGGAAACTGTAGTAGCCCTGTTGTTTTCTAGAGAAGCCCATGCCTGTGTGTGCATTCAAAATTAAATAATTCATATCACAGGGAGAAACCCAGAAGCATGGGAAAAACTAGAGGCATGAAATGGTTGAAGTAGAAATGAAGCATGCCAAATTATCTATCTTAGAAATAAGTAAATTTAGATAGATAGGAATGGACCACTTTAAATCAGATGATTGCATATTTCAGGATTTGGAGTCTCAGTAATACTCCGGAAGGACATTGCTCAGTATGGGCTTGGCAATAGGCCACTAAGAACAACATCATATTTTTTAGAATTAGTAAATATCCAATAATCACCAATGTTATTATAAGGGTATGTACATACTACAGACACAGTTAAAGAAGACATTGGAGAATTCTATGACACATTGCAAATAATGCTGAATACAACATCAGAATACAATGTTGTACTACTAATGGATAATTGGAATACAAAGATGTGAAGAAATGAAGTAACCTCCAATCACAGGAAGATTTGTATTGGGTACTGAAGCAATGAGCATGAAGCCGAGCAAACTCAGGGAGGCAGTGAAGGACAGGAAGGCCTGGTGCGATATGGTTCATGGGGTCATGAAAAGTCGGGCATGACTTAATGACTGAACAACAACAACAATATGCAGAAATGCAAGAGATAGGTTAACAGAGCAGTATGAAAAGAATCCATTGTTTTTTGCCAAAAGTGCTTAAAATAACATAAATGCAGATGGATATGACAAAAAGCATTGTATTGGAATCAAATCACTACATAATTAATAGAAGATGAAGAAAATACAATCCATTCAGCCAGAACATTTCCAGGTGCAGACTGTGGAGCAGAATATAGTGACAAATAAATGGTTTAGACTTAGAAAAAGGAAAAAAGGATATGCACGTCAGCAGGATATGACTTAGAGAACATACAGTCAGAACATAAAATCAGAATAAGGAACAAATTTAGTAAGCTTAATTTGCTCAATAGTAAACCTGAGGGGCTATGGGAAGAGATAAGAGACATTCTGAAAATGGAAGTGGAAAAAATATTATATTCCCCAAATGTCAAAAAGATAAAGGTCCAAACGGGTTTCAAAAACAAGCTAGCATGACAGTCAAGGAAAGGCTGAGGATGAAAGTCAGTAAGAGAATACAATAACTGAACAGACTTTCAGCTTCAGGGAAGAGAGGACAAACAAATATATCTCAGTCAAGAATGTCAACAAGTAGAGGAATATAACAACAAAACAGCAATGAGAGATATCTCTATGAAAAACAGAGAAATCACAGGGAAATTTACAACTAAGATAATACTCAAAAATAATCATGGGAGAGCTGAAATAGAGATAAATGTTAAATGAACATTTATACATTTGAACAGCTATACTGAAACCCTTACTGAACTGGATTATAGGATGACAGAAACATTTGTAGAGAGATCATATATGCTGGAACTAATTTGACTAGAAAATAAGGTATGAAAGTTGATAGATCAGCTATCAGATAGGAGAATGCCAGGCATGGACAAAATGCCCATTAAAGGCAGTTCAATTAAGTGCTGTTGTCAACAAATATGGAATGAGACTGTGTGGCTTAGAGACGAGAAAATATTGAAGAGGGGAAAAACAAGATCATGCACAGATTACCAAAACATCTGCTAATTCTTCATGCAAGCAAAGTAAGCTTGTTAAGAATAGTGCCACACATGAAGAGAAAAATGCCAAATGAGCAAATACATTTCAGAAGAGACATGAGTTCATATAGCTAACGTAAGGTAGATAATGGAGAGAGCAAGGAAGTACCTAAGGAAGTTTACTTTTGCTTCAATAACTGTATCAAGCTTTAGCTGTGTACACCATGCTAGAATCTTAATACCACAATATTTGATTATTCTTTTTTACAATGAATAAGTTGCTATTATAACAGCTGAGTTTGGAGGAACAGAGTGGTTCAGAATAGGGGAGTGTGACAAAGGTACATATTGTCCCCCTATCTGTTTAACTTCTACAGCAAATAGAGTACAAGAAAGGTGCAGGATTGAAAGAGGTGACAGCTGGAATCAAAATAAGAGACCAAAACATTGATATTTTGAGATAGGCAGATGACACCACATTGCTAGCTGAATATAAAGGAAATTTAGAACATCATTAAGAACATTTAAAAGTGGAAAGTGAACAATCTAGATAAATGTAAAATATTAATGCTTAGAGTTGACAGCAAAGAGGTGACCGTAGTATATATTTTTCTTTTCTTGAGATTAAGAATAGATAAAAATGGATAGTGTGCTGAAGAAGTA
The DNA here is from genome assembly GCA_030867105.1 of Liasis olivaceus. NCBI lineage: Eukaryota > Metazoa > Chordata > Lepidosauria > Squamata > Pythonidae > Liasis > Liasis olivaceus. The sequence continues at coordinate 255,910,916 of CM061349.1, read as the reverse complement.
AAGAGGACATCAGTCTTAGGGAGGAAGAAAATGACATACGGATAAAGACTTTTCAATTACAATGAAAATCAGAATAGTTAAAGCAATGGTCCTTCTGACAGTATTGTATTTTTTCACGACTTCAGAATGAGAGAAAAAACAGAGCGGCTTTATAGATTTGGAGACAGTTACTAAAAGTACCATATGCTGGAAGAAAAACCGATCAGTCCTGGGTCAAATAAAAATGGACTGCTCTTTTGAGGTGAGATTGTCAAGCAAAAATTCACACATGTTGGGGTGTAATGTGAGCAGATGTAGGCTTGAAAAAAAATTGTTTGGCAAGGGTTAGGGAAGGAGAAGGAGAAAACAACAGATCAAGTGGATGGATGCAATCAAAGGTTACTGGAATATCCTTGGAAGAACTACACGTTGTTGCTGGACTCAAAGTCAGGATGGTAGTCCTTCATGTAGTCAACAGGAGTTGCACCCAACTTGATGTCATCTAATTACCTTGTTCTTGTGTGTTTGTGACATGAATAGTGACCAAATGTGATTCCCTTCTAAACTGGTCTTACAAATTAATATGCAACAGTATTTATCAGACAGTACCCCAAATCAGCTGCTAGGTTTGTCTCACATTTCTTGGAGGACTACCTATAGCAGTTTGTCAGTATATAAAAGCACTCAAGTGCATGTTTTTCCTCCTTAGCACATCTGTTCCACTCATCCAATTTTTACTGTTCCGTTCCTCTGTAAAAGTAAAACAAAAGAGTTCTTTATATAAATAAAATAAAATATCATTTCACCATTCATTAAGAATGCCAAACTTAATACATAATTTAAAAAGGGAGGTTTGTAATTCTTTTCCTGCAAGAAATTTTAAGATTATAAGTCTTTTCACTATGTAGAAACAGGTGAAGGCATATGCATAATTTATCACCCCAGAATAGAGAACTAGGGTGAGGAAATATAATAAGAAACCTGCAAGAAATGTGTCACTCAAAAGGCATTTGATCTGATTACAAGTTTGTTATGTCCGTTGCTTATCCATTTAGATGAGATTCTTCAATACATGTAATTATATTACATTCCTATTCATTGTGTAGCTAGTGTCACCATATTGTCTGCTCTTTGCCCCTACTTCACTTCATTGGCTACATTTTGCAGACTAGTACAAAAACTGGAACAAAACAGTACCTGTTCCTTTTTTTCCAATTATATCTGTTACTGAGGAGCTATGGATTGGTGGCACATGCCAGGTTTATAATCATTTGTTTACCTAGATTCAAAATTCTGCTGAAGCTTCCAAATTCATGAACAATTTATGAATTAAGGAAAGAGAAGATGACTGAGAAGACAATGCCTTTTAAAGGAGGTATTGATCCATCATAAGTGGTGCTGTTTGCGATATAGTTCTGCATAATATTTAGCTGAAATGTTCTTAAGGGTAGTTAGATAAAAGATGTTTCATTGCTATCCTTTGTTTACCACCCTCCCCCAAAAACAGAACGACAATAAAAGACTCAGGAATACTTTTGTGTTAATGTACGTATGTATGCGGAAATTATTTTACTGCCGTAAATTGTCACGTAATAAGCATATTACATTCTTCAGATGCATAAAAATATTGGTGTCTTGATCGTTCAGTTAAATCATGATTTTTGTACATTTACTCTGCTTTTAAATAAAATAAGCACAAAGTGGTGAAAGTTTGTCAGGAAATGGAATCAAAATAGCTTAAGAAATGTAAGAGATCTATTCCTCACCAAATGTGGTTAACATTTCAGCAAATAAAAGATGACTTATTTGCTGAAGCAGAAGTTAATAGCTGTTCATGACAGCTGTAAAAAGATGCCTGCATCAGCGGTTCAAACATTTAAAAGCATATAATATTGAGACAGATTTCCAAGTTATTTTGTGAGTCATTATTCCACACGTGCATCTTTTCAGTCCCACTTGTGGCTTCTATAAACCGAAGCTCATATAATTGACTAGATTGCCATGTAGGTCCCCTGTTGTTTCTAGGAACTTCTTTTACATTCTTGACACCATCAGTTCAGCTCACTGTTTACAGATGACAGAGGAGGAAAGGAGCCTCCAATCTAATTAATAGGTACTATTTGGCGTGATAAGTAGAAAATCTTAACATCTGTTGGTAAGGTAATATTGACTGAATTATTTGGTTGACGTTAGAAACAACCCTGCATGAAATAAGCAAGCCAAGTGTATTGTGGAGTCCTTGGGGTTCTCTGAGCTTGGTTCTTTTCTTGCAAACGTTTCATTACCCGGCTAGGTAACATCTTCAGTGCTAAAATGGGATGGGGTTTGCTCTCTATTTATGTGCTGTGGCCTGTCTTGCCAGTGCTGGTGGGGGTGGGGGGTTTGTTTTGCTCCTCTGGTAGTTTTTTGATTAGCATGTTTGCTGCTTGATTGTGTGCCTGGTGGTAACCTTTGCTTATCTGGGTGATGATTGCTGTTGATTGATTGCTGGTGGGGTGATCTTCTGGTCTTTTTCTCTTTTGAATAGTATGTAGATGCTGTTAATCTCTGTGTGTCATGATGAAAATTCAAAGACATGATGAAAATTCCTTAATCTCACAACACATGGACAGACTCAACCATAGTTTTAACTGGGAAACTGTCAGCATTTTAGACCAAGCTAAATCCAAATATGCAAGAGAATTCTTGGAAGCCTGGTATTCAGACAAGGTAGCAGTTAACAGACACATAGAGATTAACAGCATCTACATACTATTCAAAAGAGACAAAAGATCAGAAGATTGCCTCACCAGCAATCATCACCCAGATAAGCAGCAAACATATGCTAATCGAAGAAATACCAAACCCCCACCCCCACCAGCACTGGCAAGACAGGCCACAGCACATAGAGAGCAAACCCCATCCCATTTTAGCACTGAAGATGTTACCTAGCCGGGTTATGAAACGTTTGCAAGAAAAGAACCCAGCTCAGAGAACCCCAAGGACTCCACAGTTCAACCCTGAGCTACACATATTCACCTCTATTGAAGCCAAGTGTATTTTATGAATGAGTACCTATTGAGGATGGAATATACAGTATGTGATAGAACTACAGCTATAGGTAGCAGAATGCTTACATAGCTATTTTCATACCTGACCATACTTCACTCTTTAATGTTGCAACCTAAACTTGTTTAGTAGGAAATAAACATCATTCAGACTTACTTCTCAAGGAGTATCTATAGATTGTTTCAGGAATCTACATGTGAATGGCCTGTAATTGAATCTAAGTATGTTTATCTGTGGAGAAGCCATCTCAGTATGCTTTTCCTAAGCAAGTACTTTACAATCATCATGGTTTTGGAGCCCCAAGTTATACATTACCCTTCCTCATGTATGACCTTTAATACTGACAAGTAACTCGTTTTCAATGAAATAAAGAACTTTGTCTCACTATGTGGTGGGTTAACTATTGCCTTCAGCTATCTATGGCCCAATTATAAAACATTTAGATTATCAGGCATAGTACAGACATCAGCCAGAATTTCAGTCATAAGTATATTCTTATTTTGACTGAGTTTGTGGCCTCGTTTCAAATTTTCTTCTTGGTCTGTACAATATAGTAAGTTGGTTTATATAAGCTAATTCTAAAAATGCTACATTGTTCACATTATATATAGCAGTTTATTGGGAAGCATAAAATGTTAATGCAGGAAGCAGATACTAGGCTTTAAGAGATCTAAAAGCAGTGTGAAAGTGGTGTTCTTTGTCATGTCAAGACCCTTTTGAGTCAACCTTGACTTCTGGTGATTTAATAGACACATCTATGTAAGGTTTCTTTGGCAACAACAGGAAAGTGGTTTGCATTTCCTGTTTTTCTTTTTCTGTTTCCCAGTCTAACCTACTGTGTTTGGATTTTCTGCTGGTCTATCATCCAATTACTAACCAGGTCTGACCCTGCTTATTTCATTTAGATCAGACAATTTAGCTAGGGTTCTGCTGTATACTCTACAAGTAGATGTTGTACCTGCTGTCATCTAGCTGATTTTGGCTAATCTCATAAAACTAAGCATGGTCGGATCTAGTTAGTATTTAGTGGGAGGATAGGAAATCCAAGGATTATAGGCCAGATTGAGAGGGTGAAAAGAAAAATCTCAAATGGAGGCAATAACAAAGCATTTGGCAGGAAAAACTAATTGGATATTCCCATGAAAAGACAAGCACAACTTGAAGGATACTTTATCTTTTGATAGTATTGACACATCTTTTTAAATTGGGTTTTGCCCTCTTTTGCTACTAATATTTTTAATTATTAATAATTGTAGATGCTTTTATGTAGATAGGATGACAAAAGCAAGAACAATGGATACATCATATGCAATTAGATTGCATCAAAGTAGTCTCTGTATTTTTAAAACAGTCTCTTTTCTTTTTTGAAGGAAAAAAACATAGTAATAAAACTTGGAAAAACTGCTTTTTTGAGTGCTTGTAAGTACATACATGTATCATCAGTGATAATATCTAACCATCTAGTCTTCTGTTGGCCTCTCTTTTTAATTGCCTTCCATTTTTCCAGACATCAGGGTCTACTTCAGTGACTCTCGTTCTCATGTTATATGTCTGGAATATTTAAGGTTTAGCTTCATTATTAATGTTTCCAGTGAGCAATGTGGTTTTACTTCATCTAGTACAGGTAGTCCTTGTTTAATGTCCACTCGTTCAGCAACCATTCAAAGTTACGACAGCACTGAATGAGGGTGCTTACAACAGATTGTCATAGTTGCAGCTGTCGCAGCATCTTAATGGTCAAGTGATTGCAATTCGGGCACTTGGCAACTGGCTCGCAATTACAATGTTGCAGTGTCCCACTGTCACATGATCACCATTTGTGACTTTCACTGACAGATTCTGACAAGCAAAGTCAATGGGGAAGCCAGCAGGAAGTTGCAAATGGCGATCATGGCGATCATGGGATGTTGCAACTGCTGGGATTTGCCTACCAACCACAACTGGGACTGCTGCAACCACCATCGTAAATCGGTGTGGTCATGTAATGTCATGCCTTACACCTGCATTGCTTAGCAATGAAGTTCCCAGTCCCAATTATCATAGCTGAGTGAGGACTACCTGAACTGAATGATTTGTTCCTCTTGAGGTCCAAGGTATTCTCCATAATTTTGTTCAGTGCCACAATACAAAGACAACTGTTTTTTTGTTATTCAACCTTTCTGATGATTGAGAATATTGGCAATATAACAGTGACCTTGGGACCTTGACAATACATACTTTTGTTGTGAGTATGATTTTTCTGCATTTTCATATTTTGTCCATATTTGTTGTAGTTTTTCTTCCAAATAGCAGGTGTCTCTTTACTTCATGACTACAGTCACCATCTCCTGTTAATTTCTAAGCATAGGAATATGAAGTTTGTTACTGCTTCAAGTTCTTTTCTGCCTATTTGCATTAGGTTGGCATTTTCATAATTTCAGCTGGGGGGGGGCGTAATATTAAATAGCCGATGGACTTTTGCATTCCCTTCTTTTATCTTCAACAAGAGATTCCTTACATCTTCTCCATTTCTGAGGCTGTTGATGTTTTTCCCGGCAATTGCATTGCAGTTTCTCTTTCTTCTAGTCCAGTATTTATCTTTGTATAATCTGTGTGTAAATTAAATAAATAAGGGAATAATATGCAACCTTGGCACACTCCTTTTCCAAATGTTAACTATTTTGATGCTTCATATCTGCTTTAACTGTTGCTTTCTGGTCATCATATATATTCTTCAGTAGGCAGATGAGGTGGCCTAATATACCCATTTTTTAAGGTGTTATCCACCTAACACTTGTACAGAGATTAGGGTCATAGTCTCTAATATATCAAAAGTTCTTTCATGTTTGTTATCCTAAATTTCATCACAGTAGTGTTTCTCTGTAATAAAACCACCCTGAAATGTAAAATAAACATTTTAAACGTTTGCAGCAATGAATCGTGAATGAATCCATCCTGTTTTTTGCAAAAACATCAACTCACCAGTGCTTGCTTAAACAGTATTTTCTCTCAACAATGAGAGAATAGATCTTGCACAGACCTGTTCTGAAATATCTTTGGATATTTCACTTCCACAATAAAGAGAAATACATGAAAATAAATTATTGATCAAGAGGTATAGTTATCATATTGAAATGCAGATTATAACCATGAACAGCATTTTTATTCTCTGGTTAGCTTTCCAAAGCAATTAAACCTAAGCTCTTGGATATTCTCAATTATACTTGTACTGCTATGCTATTATGAAAGAGGTGAACTTTGTGGTTAATTTGAAGCAGAATTTTCCCACATGGACATTTAGTTGGAGAAGAGATTCCTCAAGAGAACTACTGTCTATTTTATTGCACATTCAGTCCAGAAACACTGATTCTATTTATCTCATCTCCTTGTTCAGAGTTGCGCAGTGCATCAGATGACTTCCCCATTGCTCTGAATGCATCTGTGGTTGGTCTTGTCAAGCTGCATCTGTATTAACATGCTCCATAAAGTCTTTGAAGCAGACTTTCAAAACCTATTCAGATCTCAGCTGACCCATGCTGTTATAATATTTTATGCTGTTCAGGACATAATTCTTATTTTATTAAACAAAAGCTGTTGCAAAAAAGCATCATATTTCTAAAGATTTTGTTCATATAGATTATATTGATATTAAGCATTTTTTAAAAGGGTGTCTGTTTTCTGCTCCAAATTCTTAATTTAAAGATATAAAATTACCTAATTTAAAGGCAAAATTCCCTAAGTAGGAGAAAAGCACAAGTGATAAAGAAAGGACATGTGGTGCTGAAGGCAAATTATTTAAATGGTGCCTGAGCAAAAATTTTCCAGCTTAATAAACCATAAAATATACCTGTTTGCGATACCTCCATGGTGTTTTTCATTTCAGTCATCTTTAGTTTTTGAATTTCGTTTATGAGGGGATTACAGTTTAAGACTATTTCTGTAAGTCTTTTATACAGGTGTAAAAAAAATCTGCTGATTCATGTAACATGTCCGATGTTACAGTATGCTGCTGGTTCCATTAACAGAAATATCTGTTAATGGATATCTTTATGTGATTATCGTAATTGACACACAATGTTTATGAAAAATTACAACTGTTAAAATATAATTGAGGAAACTAGAATCTCACAAGCTAGTTGAGATGAATTCACATTATGCCCCATTAAACTTTATTCCTCTATTTTTCATTTATTTATTTTTTCATTCATTTCTCCATTCCTTTCCCCATCTTTAGTAAACTTACTATCAGTGTACACAAAGTCATGTCTTTGCTCTAATTTTTACCATTTTTGAATAACTTATAGTCATTTCTTTCATTTTTCCTGAAAACACAACTATCACATCTTTGATACATTGATTTTCAGATCCACACTGATTATTATTCATACATCCTAATGCTTGCGGCAAATCATTTGGATTTTCAGTCAGCAACTTGGCATCATTTGCATATAAAAATACATATATGTTCATGTTCCCCACCAACACCCTCTAACAGTACCACAAGCATTTCTTATGTATTTATCCACAAATACATTAAACAATCCAGGGGACATCACACATTTTCATTTTACTCCCTTCTCACTGTTGAACTACTCATAAACATTCTGTTTGTTCCCATGGATGCTCTTCTTCCATGATACACTACTCTTGTTCAGCAATCAACCTTCAAATACATATTAGTGCAAATCATTCTAAAATGGATCATATGTTCTCTCTCAATCAGCAAATATAGTGTAGAATAAATTATCTCACACTCGTATATTTCTTAATGATCTTCTGAAAAGCAAAAATCTGTTCAGCATAATCCCCATCCAGCACTACACTTTCCATTGTCACCTCTGCCCACTATTTTCCCAGAGCTGCTTAACAAAATAATGCCCTGGTAAATTTGCATTCACTCTTGCTACCTTTCCTTTTGTCAAAGGGAACAATAGTGGCAATCTTCCAGCTGTCAGATTGTGTTACAATCTTCACACAAAAACAAGTCACACAACCGTCCATAAATAAACCCTATTCATATTTTAAGATTTATCCATTAAGCCATCTATAGCTGCAATCTTACCGTTTTCCGAAAATTTCCCAGCATTTTTCACTTCCTTTCCTTCTTGGACACTAACATTTACAGCATTTATAGCATAGATTTCAATTCCTGGCTTTGCCACTTCACTATCATTTCCATACAATTCTCTAAAGTACTTCTTCCAGCATTCTCTCAAATCTCAGTTTAAATTGCATCCCAAATCATTTGATCATTTTTATTTTTAATTCCATTAATTCTGCTGGGGGCTCCTTGTTTAGCCCTCTTCACCTACTGAAAACAGTTTTAAAATGTCCATCAAAGTAATTCCTCATTTTCTCTGCCCCCTTTTTTAACTATTCCTTGTTCTCTTTGACTGCTTTCTTCACTATCTTTTGTCTATGTATTACATACATTATATAATACCTTTATTCCATCCTCATTTTTGCAATATATTTGCATCCTCATTTTTTCCATTAATTTTTTCCTCATACACTAGCCTCCTATACTTATTTCATTTTCTTCCATATCCATTTTTTCCAAGAATCACTCTTGACATTATATTCAAAACCTCTTATCACTATTACATCCTTCAGTAATTGTCTCAATCCTTCATCATAGACACTCAAATCAATGATGCCATTAGATTTGTATTTTCTGTTTGCTGTGTGCACATATTAATACACTTATGCTTAAACAGTATTAGAAACAAACAGGCATTTTTAAAGCAGACAATCACCATCACCATTCTTTCCATTCTTGGTTCTCTGAATGGCCCAATTCACCACCCAGAGTCACTGGTTTGAGATGGGCAGCTCTACAAACTGAATAAATAAATTAAATACATAATCACATTTGCTGCACTCTTGTCTCTTGTTGCCATCCTTGCAGTCTGAATAATCCTTCTCAGATTATTAATTCTGAAAGTTGCAGTTTTCCCCAAAATTCATATCTGTTTCTTCCCATTATCACCATAACCAACCATTGTATTCCTACTCTCAGAGATAGCCATGTGTGTATGTGTATGTCTGTGTTCATGTGTGTGCTTCAAGTCAGTGTTGACTTATGGTGACTGCCTGGACTAGTCCCAGCAGTTTTCTTGCCAAGATTTCAGAAGTGGTTTGCCCTTGCCTGCCTCCTTGGGCTGAGAGAGAGTGACTGGTCCAAGGTCACCCAGCTGGCTACATGCTTAAGGTGGAACTAGAACTGATAATCTCCCAGTTTCTAGCCTGGTGCCTTCACCAGTACACCAAACTGGCTGTCATGATAACCTAGACACTAATTCAAAGTTTCTTTCATACATTTTAGCCCTTTCATTCATGAATACCTACACATTCACTTCCCTATATACCCTCATAAACTGCACTCCACAAGATCAGTCTGTCTTCATTTGCATCTTTTATATCCCATCCCTTTTCTTAGTTTCACAAATACACATTCATTAATTCATGCTATTTCTCAGATCATATACTTTTCTTATGTTCCAGGTTGCAGTCTTCTACATGATTGATGATTGATGCCACCTAACATGGCTTTTTCAACTGAGGTTTTCATATAGCATCTTTTACTAAAATAAATAAGATGTAGACTACATTACCAGCCTTCCATACCTGTACCAAATGCATCATTCTTTGCTAATGGTTAGGACGGTATTAGTCAGTTGTACAAGTGCAACCAAGCTTCCATTTTACTCAAAGCAGACTCACACAATTCTATGCAACTAGGACCTACAATCTAGAAAGTACCTTCCATACCAACCTATTTTTGTATTAATATACACTCAGGATACTAATGCATATACATGCCACTGGACCAAAAAGGTCAACAGTAAGTGCAACAGCTCCAACTTTTAATGAATTAATCACACTGAGAAATCAAATCTCTCTAATTATTTTAAGTGTCTCTGATTTATTACGCAGATATTGGGAAAGATTTTACCAGTGTCTCTCCCATATTCTAAATTAGTGAATGTGGATTTATGTACATTTATGCAAAACACATCAAATCAGTTCAACTAAGATTTTTGAAATGGTATAACAATAGATAGAGCATTCACTTCTCTACTATTCTTGAGTAGTTTTTAATTTGTTATTTATTTATGTATATATCAAATTTGGCACTGCCCATCTTGTTAAAAAACGACTCTGGGCAGTTTACAGAGAAGTTCTCTTTCTTAGTAGACTCCTTCCTCATTTTATTGATCTGGGGTGTGTTGGGTACTTCTTAGCTTCTTGTTTCTTAGCAGGGAACGTGGGGTACAAAGCCTAAAGATTTATTGCTACAAGGTAAAAGAAACTGCTTCACGATTTATTTTAATGGGAAGCGGCATAGACAAGTTATAAATAAATAAATACATTCCAGTTCAAAAAGGCAGAGTTTAGGTTCATTATCCAGGAAATGTTTTCTAAGCAGAAATTCTTCGTTATTATCAGAGGGGGAATGGACAACAAGGTTTCCTTTTTCAGGTATGTAAGTTATTGGCTTGTATTTCTCTTAATCATAATTCATAACATGGTTGCTTTTCTTATTCATTCTCTCTTCAAATAAAATGGCATAAAATAAAAATCATTCTTCTTGTACGTTTTGCTCTTGACAGCTTAATCACAAAAATGCACTTCAGCCCTTTTGACATTTATTTAGGGTAATGTAATTGATTTGAATTATGTTATCTCCCAATGAAAACATGGGAGATAATGTTCTTTCAGAATGTATACTTCACAAATATAAGAGGACAAATGGAGAAAAGGTTAGCACCACACAGACTTTCAAGGATACGTCCTGTAAATTGATTTGTTTAAAATAATTTTATTAAGAAAATTTACATAGATAATAAGTAATACATTCAAAGAAAAATGTAGAGCAAAGTAAGTGTAAAAAAGAAAAAGGGAAATCAAGGAAAAGGAAAAGCAGAGACAAAAGGAAATACAGAACAGAAAAAGAAAAGAAAGAAAAAACAGAGAGCATATATAAAAAATGGCTTCCAATATCCCTCTTGGCAGTTATATGTACAATTCTGATTAAACTACTCTCTCCAATTTCATCATAATTCCCTTCTTTCTATAACCAAGGATATGTCTTGTAAATGGTAGCAAACCTCAATCCATTTTCATGTTAAAAAATCAGAATGGAGAACCTTATTTCCTGCTTTCAGTGATGATTGTGTGTTTGGACGTCTAAGTGACCTCCTATTGCTGAAGTGGCTGCTTGCTTCAGAGAAGGAAACATTGTGAAAAGCTGTTTTTTCTAATATAAGGACCCAATTCTTAATTAAGCGTTATCTCAAAATAACTTGGAATAACAAAAGTAAACAATGCCCACACACTTAACAACCTTGTTGCCTCTGCATAAATTCTTCAGGCTCTGGTTTGTTTCTTGTTTTGTTTATTTTTGTTTTGTTTTGTTTTTAAGTTTGGTGTTTTGAATTTAACTACATTTTCTACATATAAAACGACATATAAAAAATGGCTTCCAATATCCCTCTTGGCAGTTATATGTACAGTTCTAATTAAACTACTCTCTCCAATTTCATCATAATTCCCTTCTTTCTATAACTAAGGATATGTCTTGTAAATGGTAGCAAACCTCAATCCATTTTCATGTTAAAAAATCAGAATGGAGAACCTTATTTCTCCAATAAAGCAGCATGGGAAATAAAGACTTAATTTGCTTTCTCTCTGATGAAGTATAATCTGACATTTTTCTCTGCTACTCATAAGATTCATTTCATTAAAAGATATCTGGAATGTTGTATTTGGAGTCAAATAAGTTTTTTTCAGATGTTTGAGAGGCAGTCAAGGAAAAAAAAGACTATTCCTTCAGATTTGATTGAAATGGAAGCTAAATTGGGTATATCATCTTCCAGACAGGCCATCTGCCACATGTAAGCAGATAAATGAATTAAGTGCTTTGTTTTTCCTGCTAACATGTTCTGTTTTTTTGCAATTCCACCGGGGTGATTCACAGTCTTCTGATTAAAAAAAAAAAACCCAAGTTTTTTCTGTATAATAAGTGTTTTTTATAGAACCACAGAACATAACAGTAGGAAGGGACAGTGGAGCTCATCCGAGTCAACCTCCTGCATAGTACAAGAACACCCAACTATAGCATGCCTGACAAATTCAGTCTCTGTTGGAACCTCTTAAGCAAAGGAGAGCCCAACACCTCCCACGGCAGTCTGTTCCATTCTTACAGTAAGGACATTTTCCAGATGTTCAGCTGAAATCATTGTTATTTAAACCCATTGTTTCTTGTCTTGTCTTCAGGAACGACTGAACAATTCTGTCCCATCAGATACTTTAGTTACTTGAAGAAAGCTCCCATATCTCCCCAGAGTCTTCTTTCTTCAGGTTGACCATACCCAACATCTCCTTTCAGGTCCCTTATCAACTTGGTTGCTGTCTTCAATCACCTTGGTTGCTGTCTTCTGGGCAGGCTCCAGTTTTCAATGTCCTTGCTAGATACCCTAGGTAGGGTATGACTAAGGCAGAATAGGGGGAATAATGTCCTCTCCTGATCTTGTCACTGTAGCCTAACTCTACAGCCTAAAATTACATTTGCTTTTTTGCAGCTACTCCACACTGTTGGCTCATGTTGAATTTGTGATTCATCAAGACACCCATGTTTTCCCCCATATATTGCTACCAAGTATAGTTCTCTTTGTCCCCCTATCCTATACTTGTGTTTTTGTTTTTTTCTACTCAAAAAAAAGGACTTTGCATTTGTCCCTGTTGAAATTCATCTTGCTGGGTTTTGCCTAGTGCTCCAACTAGTCAGAATTCTCCTTAATCTTGATACTGTCCTCTAAGATGCTTGCTATCCCCACCCAATTTGTGTTTGCAAATTCAATAATCACATTTTAACACCTCATCCAAGTTTCTTATAAATATATTGAACACAGGGTTATAATGCAGTCAGCATTTAACAATTCCCTCCAGCTTGAGTATAGTTCAACTGGCTCTATCCATCTAATGGTAGTATAGTCCAGTTTACATTTTATTTATTTATTTATTTATTTATTCATTCATTCATTCAATTTATATAGCCACCCATCTCAGATCAGTGACTTTGCCATCTTCTCTACTAGAACCTCATGGGAGACTTTCTCTAATATTTTGCTGAAGTCAAATACTGTATGTCCACCACATTCTCAAGATTAATTAAGTTACCAGAAAAGGAGATCAGGTTTGTTTGGATGATATATTTATGATAATCACATACAGAGTGTTGTCAAGTACCAATCCATTCTTTTTATATGTTCACAAATGGACTATTTAACCATTTATTCCAGAATTTTGCCTGTTAACAATGTCAAGCTGACCAGTCTCGTTATTCGCTCCTTTTTCCCCCTCTTTTTGACTATAGGAATAAATCCGCTAATTCTCTAATCCTCTAGCATTACACCTATTCTGCATGATTCCTCAGGGATCACAGAAAGGAGCTCAAAAATTACATTTTTGAGCTTTTTTAAGGCTCTCAGAAGCAATTGGCTTAAAATCTTGGAGACTTCATTCATAGTAGTCAGGGGCTGCCTAAACACCTCTTCTTTCCGTGGGTTCAGGGACCTTCTGGTGCCACTTATTCTGCTTAGGTCCATTTGAACCCAATTCCCCTTCAGAGAAAAGACTGAAGCAAAGTAATAATTGAGGACTCCACCCCATCCCTGTAATCTATTACTATCCTAGATAATAGGTATTAATAATTACTAATAGATAATAGATATCCTATAGATTACTACATCATCATCATCATCATCCTAGCAGTGGGCCCACCTCTTCCTTGTTTCCTGTTTTGAAGTGTGATGGTACAGTTAGGGTCCAAGCATAATTTCTCTGGGCCCAATACAACCTTGTAATATGGGCCATCCCACCACCATCTCAGCACAAATATGCTGTGCCATTGCCAATTAAAAATCTATGAAAAACCAAAAACACCTAAGTGAGGTACATAAGGAAGGGATCGTTCACTGAGATATTCTAATGCCAAGCTAGTCAAAGCTTTAAAAATCAGGTCCAAAGTCTTGAATTATGAACCAAATCATCCTTTGCCTGATGGCTAGGAGGAATACTTGCATTCTGTCACTCAAATGTTACCAGGATGCATGTTTGTTTGTTTGCTTGTTTGTTTGCTTGTTTGTTTATTTATATGTCACAGTTATATAGCTGTCCATCTCACACAAAGCAACTCTGGGAAGAATATATGTGTGTGAGAAAGAGAGAGCACAAAATTCATTTATGACAAATGAGCATTTGCTCTTGCTTCTGATACCATGTGTGTGCCTAAGAGTTCAGGACTATAATTAGTGTAACTCATGGGTCTTCAAGTGACATGCTGATATAATTTACTGGTATTCTATTTTGTCCCTTAATTCTTTATGGATGGGTCACATAAGAATACCAACAGCAGGTTTTTCATTACATTTATCTCAGTCCATATCAGCTATGGAGCTCTAAATGAGGGTATCTGTTTTCTTCCATTTTTTCAGTAGCAAAGTCCAAATGTCTGTGTTACTTCCATGTGGCATTCTCATGAGCTCTTAACAGCCCTTGTTAAGAAGGTCCATTATGCTCATTTGTTTGATTAATTTTGAAAGAACCTGCCTAACCTACCCCATTACATTAATGATAGTGATTTTCAACAGATGTTTTCAATAGGAAATGTTGCTAAAGGGACTATTGCCAGAATTACAATAGTCTCATAAAAGCTGGCTTTTATTGAAAATAGTTTTAATGCTATGTAAGCTTTGTTATTTTGGCAATTGTGGCTGATTTATCTCTTGTTCATCCACCTCCCTGTCCTGTCACTTGTCAATATAGTCACTTAAGTATCCCTGAATAAGTTACAGAATTATTTAACCAAATTCCATATCAAGAAAGATATTTCATTTTTTAATAACTCTGGAATCTTTCCACGTGGTTTTGTTCCACTATTCCACTACATGTAGCAAGAAAAGTCATGTAGCAAGATGAGGCTTTGTTATTCAAAACTTCATCATGTTAAAAAAAAAAAATTGAAGAACCAGATTTTCCATGCTGGCTAGGGAATTCTGGGAGTTGAAATCCATACCTGTTAAAGTTATTGAGGTTGAGAAACACTGCCTTAGAATCAAAGAATTGAAAGGATCCAGTTAGGGTATCAAGTCCAATCCTATGCTCAGGACAGAAATCCAAACTAAAACATCTCCCACATATGATTCTCTGGATCATATGCTCAACTTTTGAACTATTTGTTCTATTAGGAAAAAAAATCCTCCTAGTGTTCAACTGAAATCAGCTTTCTTGTCATTTAAATCCATTTTTCCATGTTCTACATTCTAGAGAACAGAAAACAGGCCTCTAACACTTTCTGTGTGACTTCCATTCAGGTATCAGGAGAGTGCTACTGTTGCGCTCAACACTGAGAACCTGAGTAGATCTCAGTATTCTGTCTTTATTCTCACTACCCACCAGGGGAAGCCCTGTGACACCACCTTGACAATTCTCGCCAGACACATCACACAAGTGACTATCACCGCCAGTGATATTCCAGTGGATTCCTCTGGTTTTCTGGGTGGTAAACCGTGTGGTAGGCTTGGATATACCCTCTGAGCTTCAAGTCCCAAATACAATAAGACTAGTCTCAGGAAAACCACTAGTATACCTCTGACCTCCTGATCACTTTATCTCTTGGTCAGTGGAGACTATCTCCTCCCCTACCACTGAGACTGTGTCAGTCTAAAGTCATCTTCCAACAGTTGGGATCAAGGTGTCACCTAGCCTTTAAAGTTCTCTACTAAAGAAATCCTTCGCCATCATTAAAAGACCTCTTTTAATATCTTTTAACCTTACTCAGAGCTTACTGATTTTCTACATCTAAGGACTTCCCAAAGCAGACTCATGTGAATGGCGGGAACAGAGGAGCAGATGAAAGCTTCAGGACCAATATTCACCTGGTCCTGAAGCGTTCATCTGCTCCTCTGTTTCTGAACCTTCTGGACCTGTTTCTGAATTCTTCTCCTCTTTTCTTTTTATTCTCTCTTTGAATTCCACTCTCCATTATAGTTCCTTGAATTCACTTCTCTTCCTTGTTGGAGCCCCTTCCTTCCCCTTTATTCTTACCCATAAATGGAAGTGGCCTTTATTTCTACAGTTTGAAGTTTTTGTTCTTTTTCTTATGAACCCTACATGACCATTGCTATTACCTTATTTCTTGCTATTCTTCTGAACTCAAGGTTTAGGTAGCATAACATTTTTCCTTTTGAAACTTACAGTTTTGACTGGTACCAGAAGTGATGATCTGAGTTAGCAACAGGACACCTTTGCAAGGTTTCTGTAATTGTCACCATCCTGTGAAAACTAAATGGGAAATAGAGGGGAGATCCACTGGTGGAGACAATCCTTGATTAATAGGATTTTGATCAAGGATCTAAACTTTTTTTTTTTTAGCTGTGACTAAATGTATAACCTTACGTATACTGTGGTAACAAAAAAACATATAAACTAATTGCAAATCATGTAAACCATTCTGATTGTCCTAAATTGTGTTACCTTTCAATTTATTTGAACATTGGCTTTCTTTTATATTAGGAAAGAAGAAAGTCTTCACTCTGCTTCCTGGATTCCATCCAGCTCTGTATAATTTTATCATCTTTGATTTTAAAATAAATAGTTGCAATTTTTTTTCTTTGCAAAAGGCCTTTCCAAGCCTTTAATAATTTTTTTATAATTTTTATAATAATTTAATAATAATTTTATAATTTTTATAATAATTTTATAATTTTTATCAGCATCCATGATTTATATGTTTTCCTCTATATTTTGTACATTCGGATTTCTATATTTTTCTGTATTTGAACTCAGAATAGATCTTTTAACTGAATCAACACCAAATGGATCTGGTATATTTTTTTATAGAGAGAATTTCATGAAATTGGCTTTCCAAGCCAATATTATGATAACCCATTGTTCAAGATAGGATATTTACTTAACAGAATCTACATTGTTCATTTCATGCATGTAGTATGAATGCATGCACATATATAAATCACAGATTGATTGTACGCCATCTGCATCATACAATTGCAAACCTTTCTTTGTCATTCTTAATGAATATCCATGGTATTATAGTAGTTTATTTCGAACTGCAAATACTTACTATTTAAGGGCCTGATTCAAAAGGGAACAGTTCTGTAGATAAGGGAATTGACTCTGATTTTTATTTTTTTATTTTTTTTACTGTATACAACTGTTGACGTTGGAAGAGCCATTGTTGAAGTTAAGTAGAAAAGTTGATCATTACTCAGATTTTTCAGAGTGTTTAACCAGCCATTCTTATACTTCACAAGAAGGAATTTAGGGGTGCATGACAAATTCATTAGGGATCCTGCTTTTTCTTTCTACGGCATTGCACCGTGCAGTTTTGGGAAGCCTGCAACACTAAATTCCATAGTGCCTTGCAGCTGGACCCATGCAGGATAAGGTATTCATTATACTGGGAATCTGTGAACAGAAGTCTCTATGGTATTAAGGAATAGCAGCTGTGTACATTTCAGTATGCTCCATGTTCTTGCATAATCCACCAGTTATCAGCAGAATCTTCAGTAAACCACAGTAATACAAAAATGATGGCACACCCGCATGATATAATCCCACAAATGCTACAGTTATGGATCTAGTTGAACATTTAGGTGATTACATCATTATTCATGTGTATCATTTCCCCACCCCACCCCCGCAACACCCATGTCAGAATGACTATACTATCAATACTGTGTTCAGCCTTTACTATATGCGAATCCCAATGTGTTAGCCCTTCGAGGTAGTCCAGACAAGAGACACAACTATGAGTACTAACTTTGTCTTTATTGTAAGGTTACATTAACAGAATCTTGCAGGTCTGAAAGTATTTCTCCCCTCCTTTGTTTTTACTCTCCAGAAGACTAGGGAAGGTCCCTTCTGAATCCCTTCCCATGCTCCCTCTCTTTCTGTGGGCTGAGATGCCCTTTGCATGACAATGTCTAATATGCAGCTCTTCCTGCTGTCTCTGTAGGTCATTCCCACATACCGTTACACAATAGTATCTGCAAATTCAAGTGATTACATGACCACTGATGCCGTAGGAAGTGCTGATCAACATAGCTTGGCTCCTGTTCCTTTCTTGCCTGCCAAAATGTTTTTGGCCACCAGTAAATGTTGTGCATCGATCGATTATTCCACTTACTTCAGATGCCTCACACTTTTCCCCCCACCAAATGGGTTAGGGTTATCAATCAATAGTTGACAGTTACTTCTGCAAATTTATGTTCCAATACCAAAATCACAACAAGGATATCTCACCAACTGGCAGGCAAACAACTTTTGGACATGAGAATTTAATGACAGTCTTGGGCAAAAAAGGATCAAGAGCCATAATTTAAGAAGTATATAAATGTATTAACTTTGCTAATGGGGTTGGTTCCATTGGCTAGACACGCAGAGAATACAAATGATTTCCTCATGCTTCACCCGGAATTCCCCCATGCCTACCAGCTGGGCTGTTTTTGGGCATGGGTTTAGTACTGTTTCAGAAGAGTGGTAAACCCCTGTTCAGAAATAACCCTACTGGCATGTTACAAGTCCAGAGCACCTCTGGATGAGCTCCTTTCTTGTTAGCTTAATAGGTAGCTAAACCAGCCAATGTAAACAACTGCTTACATACCCATCCCATGTCAGTGAGAGAGATTTTTGGTTGTTTTTCCAGCTGTCAGAAAAGCTCAATGGGACAGAAGATGGAGCCATAAGAATCCATTAATTGTTTTCCTCAACTTGTCCTGCATTAACCAGTATGGACAAATTCACTAACCTCTGGTGGAATAGAGATTACCTATGAAGACAGTACTATGTACAATGCTATATTTTTCTGCTGGCTCACAGACAGGAAGAAAGAACTTTAATGTCCCCATCTGAATATGCCTAAGTTACTGGACAGCAATTACCATTTGCATGACAAATCATGCAATCAAAATTTGATGTGATATTAGTCAAATAAAGCATGTAATTTAACTGAATGAAGTAACTCCACTCTCCCAAATGCGACTCTGAGACCTATCACTGCAGTGCATACTCATCAGGATATAAGAACAAAAGCAGAAGATGCTGTTCCCATGTTTGAATTACTAAGAGCTTCACTGGAGTGGCATAGTGGCTGATAAGCTATAGCTTGGAGAAGAGTGAAATTAAGAAGGTTGAAGATGCTATTCAGTATAAGGTCAAGATCACTATCTGAGTTCTGGGATGCATCAAGTGCCACATAAGTAAAGTTGTAATGTCCCATTTTAAGAGTAGATCCTGCTTGCTAGAACAGGCGTCCTGCTGAAATGTCTGTTGAGCTGACAAGGAGCAAGAGTGTGGTGCTGGTGCTCAGATGCTAATGGCTGATTTTTGGAATATCTTTGTCAAATTGACTGATACTGGTTAGTAGTATATTTAAATTGGTGCCTTTAGTGTGTGTGATATAAAAGCGTAGTAGAACAGAACAGCAATGTTGATTTAGTTATTCTGATGAAGCTCAATATTTTTATTTCTCATGAACAATGAAAGATGCATTTTGATAAGTAGTTTGCAGCTATTTTTAATTAGTGTTGGCTGTAGAGTTTGCTCTGATAATGGATTTTGTTTCTTCCTGCTGGTGTCCCCAAACCAAATTAATGTAACTAATGTACTGCTGTAGCTCTCCCCAACTGTCTACTACTGAAAGCAAACAGCAAATAAATCCATCTGGGCAAATAATATTTTAAAGTCTACCTTAGCTTTAAGTGGAAAGGAAAAAAAATAAGATGAGTCTGGAGCATTTAAAATCTACTGTAAGATTGAAAAGACTGGCAAGGTTTCTAATTGGGCATTTTTTGTTTGTGCTAAAATTGGAAAGCAGAAGCGTAATTAACTACAACAGAAAGGATTGTTTTGATGGAAATAAATGTACTAATGATTGCTTCTGGCTGATGATCTCTCTTGCGACTGGTAATGATGATCTCGATTTTGCCTAGAAAACCCAAAGCGAAATTGGAATATTAGGATAAACACAGAATGTCATTTCTTTCAGTTTGGGAACAAAGAGACTTTTTCATGTTACTTAAAGCTGCATCTTGCTAATTCAGAAAGCACGAGTGGCTTGCTGAGCCATTAAAGGAATAATAAATGCTATCCTTTTAGAACATACATATAAGAAGAGGTAAGAACAAAGTGTGTTTTTCCATTGAATAAAGCAGAGAAATTATGTTGTCACACATGCAAAAATATGATGGAAAATGCAACAAAATGTTTCGGCTGTTTGATTTAGATTTGTTTCTGTCGTTTTTCCAGGCAAATCAATTTAGCCTGCATATTCTCCTTCCCCTCTCCTTTTCAATCATGGCATTTGTTTGTACCACGCAAATGGTGAGAGAAGATACCAAGATCATTTTTTTGGATTCATTAAATAAGAATAGAACCTTGGTTTATGCAACCCTGGTTTGGAGTCATCTGCATATATATTTTTAAACCCAATTTTCTATTAATTTTAATATTTGCAATCACTTCTGCTACAAAAAGGTTTGCTGCTGAGAAAGCAGCCGTATAGTAATTGCAGTAAAATACAGAGGATGGAGAAATTGCAGCAATGTGAAGTGGCAAAATAAATAAACTTTGTCCCTTACTAGCCAACAAGGTATATTTTTTCTTTATTCTTTTTAAAATACACACACACACACACACACACACACACACACACAATATTCCAGTACTCCAAATTTTACCTGTCTTCAAGACGTCCCTCATATCTACCTGATTGCTGTCTGGATCCAACAGCAAGATCCAGTTAGCATCTACATGTCAAGTCATAAAACTGATTATAAAAACATCTGATGTTCAGTTTGAACCATTCTTATTCTCAAAATGTTCACTATTTCTCTAATAAGGAAGCCAATAGTTTCAATATCAAATTAAAAATCAGGAGATAAAATATATCCTTGTTTAGTTCCATAATACATCTTGATCAGTGAAGATATTATTCTATTTGTAATAATCCTTAATAGAATGAGTAGACTATTACAAATTGATCCAATTAATAAAAAAACAAAAATCTATATTTACAGAAAACTTATTTCAGAAATTTCCACTGCATTATATCAAAGGCCTCTTTTGTATCCTGTGAGACCATCTGTCATGAGAGCTTTGGGTTCTTGGGAAATGATTGGTTATTCAGCAAAGAAAAACATCTTGTAATTTTGTTTTAATATCATGGAAGCATGATAAGCATTTTTTTCACCAATAAAACTTTATGCCAAGCTGTATGAACATTGTTTAAGCATTTAAACAAACATGTTTTCCTTTCTCCTCCTTAGATTTCATCTGTGGCCTTAAAGGGATAGGAATGTAACAATGGTTTCTGTCTGCATATTCAAAGTTATCTGTTTCTCTACTGACAAAGTAAAGTTTTTACCTCTGGAAAGTTTACCATTTTATGGTAGCTATTTCTCCAAACTCTCTCCTTGTTTAGAGTTAAGTAAAGGCATTCATTATGCTTGGCTGGCAATCTCTCAGACTGGCAAAACATTGTCTTCATCAATCATCCTCTATGACATGATCTTTCAGCACAGATTATCTCTCCCCCTCTCCATTTTCTGTGTTCTTCAGGCCACCCTGGAACAAACAAGATTTTTAGCAGCTCTGAAGCTGCTTAGTCCAACATGGTTCATCAGCAATCTTTTCTCCTTCTCAAAACTTCAAGTTTTAACTAATTCTTCCTGCCAGGACCTTGGCCCCCTTTTACTTCCTTTCTCTGTTTTCTATGACAAAGTTTCTGTCTACATACAAAGTGTAAAAAGTCTTATTTTTTTCCTAGCTAGGTTATTGAAGTACCAGAAAAGAGTGTGTGTCAAGTGTACACACTTGTGTAATCACTTGACATGATGGCAGACAGTGCTCAGTTGCTGCATTCTGTCACTCCCTAATTGTTCGTTTCAATGTCACTTACCAAACTAATATAATCAGATTCTTGGCAACCTTTTATAAAACCAGATTGTACAGATGACCAATCTACATGCTAGGATTATGGTCAATATTTTTGCATTAACATTTAAACAGGAAATTGGATGATAGCTTACAAAGGCATCAAGATATTTATTAATTTTCAAAATCACAGTTACATCAATCTCACTGAAGGGGGTTAGAAAAACTTCATTTAGATGGCTGCAATGTCAGTGTCTTTGTTTTGTACAAGTCAGTAAATACGCTGTTTCAATGGCATAGAGAACATTGAGTTGCTGTTTAGCAGTTGTAAAAGTTTTATATAATTCTGGCATAGGCGATCTTGCCTATGTGTTCAAAGGTCCTTACCTTTTTCCCCAAAAGTTTCTTATTTAACTTTTTTTATGTTTATTTTTCCATGAAGCATAAGCAATAATATAACAGTGTATATCAGTGAGCTGAGGGGAAAAATCTTGTACAAAGGATTTAAAAGGTACCAAATTAGACTTCCATGTATAAGCTTGTAATACTCTCCATGGATGAGAATTAAATTTAGATGGAGCAGTGTTGCAAACTAAATCTTGATTAAAATCTTTAGCCATTATTATCCAATCCACAGCCAAAACTAAAAGATTTTCAAAACTCAGGGTAATATATCTGAAAAAAACCTTATTATGGCCACAATATTTAATCAATGCAGTATGTTTATTAAAATGCTCACCACCAATATTAAAAAAAATCCTCTTGGATCACTTATTTCTTGTTCACTCACAAATCTGGAGTACTTATTAATCCAAATTATTACACCTCTAGCAGATTTTAAATTTTCATTAATGTACACATGACCTGACTCATACCCTAGATAAAAGATTCTTCCATAATGGAACATTATTAGTTTCTTGTTAAAAAAGCAACTTCAGATTTTAAGCTATTCAGATGTGCACCTTTGGGAAGGACATCTAAGATCTTTTTTTGTTCCACAAAACTAATAGACACATCATATTCAACTAAAATACATGCACGCACACCCATGTCCCCCCCCCACATACATACATACATACATACATGCATACTGTATACAGGCACATGCACACACTGTTATTTCCATAGGTCAAAGGAAAATGATGGCTGGCCTAAATTTTGTATGTACACCATCTAGCTAGATACAATGTCCTCATTTCAGACTGTAACATCAAAAGAACAAATAGCTTTAATAATTGCCAACCTCCAGCAGGAGAGAACACAAGGATTTCCGGATGGAATATGGAGAAATCATAGTATAGGAACTCTCACTCCAAACCAGTTGACCTATCCCCTCTCTAAGAAATGAGAAAATGAAAAAAAAAAAAGAGGTATTTAAAATATTCCAATTCATTAACACAGATTGTGACAATAAGTTTCTTTTTTTTCTTTTCATTATGTTGTTATAAATCTTGATACACTGTATTGTTTTAATTCACTGATGTTTATACAATATTAATTGAAAATTATTGACATTCTGTTATTTAGATGACTTAGAGTGTTGAAAATAGAGAAGAGAAAAAAGTATTCTATCAGTATTAATTACAATTTAGGATGTCAGTATTATAAAATTATTTGGCTTTTTCATCTGAAGTTGAGTATAACATTGAAAAAAGAACTACTGCGAATTGCATCAAAATATTTGTTGTATGAGCAGGCAATAGATTACTCAGCATTTGGGTTATAAAATTGTTTCCTACCTGTACCTCTGAAAAAAGAAAAGATTTTTTCTATGTCTGCATTATTGATTTGCTTCTACTTCTGAACCAGCTGGGAAGGATGGTCTGGAAAAATCCTATCGTCTTTGCTTTCCATACATTCTCACTTGCTGTGACAAATACAGAAATATGGTTTCATACTATAGATCTTACCACAGTGTGATTTGGGTTTTGAGCTGAAAAGAAATGGAAACCCACACAATAAGTAGCTTCAATTTCACAGTTATGCTCCAGTTCTAATAACAAACCTTCATGTTTTTTTAAGCTTCTATAGGCTGACCTTGTTCTGTGTTCTAGGACAGGGTTCCTCAACCTTGGCAACTTTAAGACGAGTGGAATTGCTGGCTGGGGAATTCTGGGAGTTGAAATCCACCCGTCTTAAAGTTGCCAAGGTTGAGGAACCATGTTCTAGGAGATATTTAGAAAACGTAAATTATATTTGTGATGAAATCTATGTAGTCAAGTCACATCATCCTCAAGGTTGTTGTTTCCTTTCAGAACTTTTGCAACATCTGTTACAAGCTGTTTAGCAGAGTTTTCAAGCCAAGTACTTCTTGTTGAATGAGAATAAAATGACTGCACCATTTTTTAAAAATCAAAAGTAGATTCAAATCCCCAAAGTTCTGATTTAAATTATCCACTAAAATTTTTATCTATGTACATTCAGGCATTCCAAGAGTTGTCATGGGAGAGATCTTTAAGTGTGGTGAGAGACTCCGTCCTTTTGTTTCCAGATTAAATTCAGTGAAATAGAATCCCCTAGTTACTCCAACCATTAAGTAAGTAGTCTGGAAATACCACATAATCTGCACTGGCCTATTTTTATTAAAAGGCATTCTCCTCTACTGTTCCTCCTTTTGTTTAGGGAGATTATTCAAGGGCTGATATCCCCAAGATATGCAGTTCAGACTCTAGTATAGCTACAAGGCTTTCATACTAGTCATTCAAAATCAGTACCAATTAAACTTGTATCAGTATGGTACACTTCTATATACATTTAAGTGGCATGTATCCATGAAGCAACATGAATGAAGAAGTGCTAGAGACAGGCAAACCTAGATAGCATATTAAAAAGCAGAGACCTCACCTTGCCGACAAAGATCCGCATAGTCAAAGCTATGGTTTTTCCAGTAGTAATGTATGGCTGTGAGAGCTGGACCATAAAGAAGGCTGAACGCCGAAGAATTGATGCCTTTGAACTGTGGTGCTGGAGAAGACTCTTAAGAGTCCCCTGGACTGCTAGGAGGTCAAACCAGTCAATCTTCAAGGAAATCAACTCTGATTGCTCATTGGAAGGATTGATAATGAAGCTCAAGCTCAGATACTTTGGTCACCTAATGCGAAGAGAGGACTCTTTGGAAAAGACCCTGATGCTGGGAAAGATGGAAGGCAAAAGGAGAAGAGGACGGCAGAGGATGAGATG
This sequence comes from Liasis olivaceus, assembly GCA_030867105.1. NCBI lineage: Eukaryota > Metazoa > Chordata > Lepidosauria > Squamata > Pythonidae > Liasis > Liasis olivaceus. The sequence goes on along the minus strand of CM061349.1, from coordinate 255,885,773 downwards.
GCTAGATAGCATCACTGAAGCAATGAGCATGAAACTGAGCAAACTCAGGGAGGCAGTGAAAGATAGGAAGGCCTGGCGCAATATGGTCCATGGGGTCACGAAGAGTCGGACACGACTTAACGACTGAACAACAACAACAACAACAACTGTGCCATTGTTTTTATCTATCATTCTAAGACAATAATCCCCAGGAGCTTGCAACTGGAAGAGGAGCAAGAAAAGTTCATGTTTGTTCCTGAGACCATTCTGTGTGAAATATTCTATAACGGACCTAGTCTTACTCTCTTGTTGATGACTGAAACGATACTAACCAGTCCAACTTTGTAACCCTAACTAAAGAATACACAGCAACCATGTTGGCCTTTCCCCCCATTTCCATATGTATTATCACCTCTAAACTAACATATGAGGCTTCAACTTGTGCTTGAAATAATTTTTCAAAGTGGAGATTGGAAAATATCTTTAATTACACTTAGTCAAGGTAAGTTGTGAATGCTGTTTTAATCTTCTGGATGGCTCTGAGGATTAAAATTAGATTTATGCATTTGCATAATAAAAGTAATGTTGTGAAGGAAAGCAATTTGTGTGTGCGAGAGATAATTGCATTTGTGTGAGTTGCCTTGGGGGCAACCCTTATTAGATTGAGCTCAGCACCAGCTATTCCACTGCTGAAGCCGTTTGCATTTTTATGTAGCTCTGCAATAGAATTTAGATTTTATGCACAATTAGGCATGTATTGATGTATAGTTTGTATGTAGGCTTGGCAATAAAAAAGAGTGTGGCTCTCCAGAGTAGCTTTTTGCTTTGAATGGGAGAGGAAGAGTGTATGAGCGATTCAGGCTGATGAAGTCAACCTTTCAGAAGAGGATTCAGTGGGGTAATTATAGCTGTCTTTTGGCTGTGATCCAGTGACTGGCAGCCTCAATATTTGGCAGTGCTTAACCTACTGTTGCCTTATAATCTAAGGACCTAGTAACTTAGCACAACCTTTTGATTGTCCTCCAGTTCTATCAGGCTTTAATTCTTGCCTCTTCAGCCCAGGAGAAGTTGATATTGAATTGTTTAGCTTAAGATGGAATTCCATCACTACACATTTCATAAGTTACTGTGTTTATAATAATGTTTAACATATTGACTGGTTTCATGGAACATGCCAAAAGCAGTGTTAACAAAACACAACTGCGGTGTTCATATAATACGTTATGCCAAAATATACTGTATGATGGATTAACCTAATGACTAGGTTCATACAGTAGGCTAAGATAATGACTACGTTCTCACCAACACTGAGGCACAAACTGTAATTTTTGTAATACTAATGTAAATAGAATCTAATTTCCCTATTGTACAGTGTCAGTATTGTGATTGTGAAGGTATGTTTTGAAATATTTTTTTCTTTCCTCCTCCAACCCTATGCAGTTTATATTCTTTTTGGGGGGGGGGGGTTTATGAGCAGTTTGCACATAAATGCAAATGTTGATCAGGAAAGAAACAAGGGAAACCAATGAAGAGACCCTTGATCTGTCATTTCTTGACAGTTTGTGGAAAGACTTTTTAATCTACTTCATTATACTAATAGTCAGCTTGTTTCATATCTTTCCTATTGATTATAACAATTAGATTTTCAAAGCAAGGAAGTAAATAATCTCAGAAGCAAAGTTACAGATAAGAAAATCCAATTTATATCATTTTGCTGCAGTTTGAGAATTAAATATTATTTTTCTCTACTTGGTTATTATTAAAAAATTCAAGCAACTGAGATGGCTCACACACAGCACTGATTTTGTTTTAATGCAATAGGTGAATCCAATCTATCATTTTATCTATATTAAATAAAAAAGCAATTTTAAAATGAACATTTGAATATCCAGTTTAAAAGCAAATAATTCCCTACACACATAAAAATCTGCAAATAATTTCCCTAAGTACATTAAAATTATAGTCCTATATTGATTTACCTGGGATTAATGTGTGTGTGTGTGTGTGTGTGTGTGTGTGTGGACTTATTCCATGGCTACAGTATAAAAATGGTTTGCTGTTGCTTCTTCAGGATTTCAATTCCCAATCAGTCTATACCTTAGCTATTTCAAAATCAGTTAATGTCATCATGATTAGATGGAAGGAAGGTAGACAGACAGACAGACAGATAGATAGGATTCAAAGGACACTTGCATGTTGTTGAGATCAGTAGTACTACATTGGTTGGTTGGTTGGTTGGTTGTTTATGTATGTATGTATGTATGTCAAATTTGTCACTGCCCATCTCATTGAAACGAGATGGGCAGTTTACAGAACAATTAAAATCGATTAAAACTGCAATATACAATAATCTTAAATAAATAGAAAATAAATAGATCAAAGGGTAGATGTTAAAAGTGGCAGTCCCTCGGGGAGCGTCATCAAGGTGCCAGCCACCCCCAGGATTGGGTAAGATTGTTATCACCCCATGCAAGCTGGCAGAGCCAGGTCTTTAATCCTTTCTGGAAAGCCAGGAGGGTAGGGTTTTCTTTCTAGTCAAATATTTTTCTCTATTCTGTAGTAGAACATTTATTGTACATGAAGGAGTTATAATTTTTTTCTTCTGTAAAAGGCACTGCATGTCTTCAATGAAGTTAATACCAGCAGCCCAGCAAGCTCAAACAGAAGAGGAAATGTATCCATTTTAGTGTTTCTGAACATGTATTTGCATTATCCTAGTAGCTGCTGAATTTCATCAAGAACAAATTACATTCAAAATCAAACCATGGCATTAAGGCTAAGCAACCATAATTTTTAATGAGTTTTTAAAAAAAATATACAGTTATTCGCTCACCTACCGACCACTTGTTCAGTGACTGTTCAAAGTTATGATGGCGCTGAATAATGAGACTTATGACTGGTCTTCAAAGTTGCAGCCATTGCAGTATCCCTGCAGTTATGTGATCACAATTCAGGCACTTGGCAACCAGCTCACATTTACAATGGTCTCAGCATCCCACGGTCACATGATCGCCATTTGCAACCTTCACAGCTGGCTTCCGACAGACAAAGTCAGTGGGGAAACCAGCGGGAAGTTGCAAGTCACAGTCACGTGACATTGTGTTTAACGACCCGTGGTGATTCGTTTAACACAGCGAGAAATGATGTTGTGAGCTGGTGCAGTCCATGCCATCGTGCTTAATGACTGTGCTTCTTAGTGACAGAGTTGCTGGCCCCTATTGCAGTCGGTAAGCGAGGACCATCTATATATGCATGGAAATGTGGTCACTTGATTTCTCTAAGCAATTATTATACTACCAATAAATAATCACACAAGTATAGGCACTGAACACCAACTGCTGCAACGTGTCAAACGCCTTCTCAGAAATACCTCCCCCCCAAACACACCTATCCCTGGCTAAGGTTGATTGGTGGTGTGTAAAAGAAATCCAATTATTTTATGAATGATTGTTTAACAAATTCAGCATTCAGCTTTCTGGAGGACAAGAAATAGAATGGAAGCTTTTAGTAGGAGATATAAACTTTTCACTTTAATAAGAGATGTAAACTTCCATTTAGCTTGGACATTTCTAAGCCCAGTTAAAATTAAGACCTGGTTAAATGTGACCTTGTACATTTATCTTCCCTAGACTAGCTAATGTTAATAGCTTGAAATGGAGGATAATAAGTGCTAACTGGATCTAAGTAATGATTTCCCAAGTATGAGTATAAATCAAGACAAGTGGAAATTGGCATGGTCTCATAGAAAGGAGAACTTATGTTAAATAATTCATATTGATATTAATTATTTGCTAAGAGAATTTCATGATGAGCCACCATTACACCTTTTATGCACACATTTTTATATATCTAGTCACTGGTGCTACTCCTCTCCTACAGTCTTGGCAATTCTTATAAATCTCAAAGATTTCTTAGAAGCAAAGTCAGAGCTAATTTATGAATAATTTTCCAAACAGGAGTGGCATTGAATTCTTTTTAAAAAAGAAAGGAAGATTGATGATTTGCAAGACAGAGGCTCCCAAACATGAAATTCCCTCTTAGGAAATTTAATAGCCATTTTTATGACTCTTCATTATGTATCCCTGGCTCCTGCTTTCTACTCAAACAGTGACCATCCTTATGCATAAATGATACAGCTTAAGTATCTGATCTGTGTACTTCAGAAATCATAGAATTTGTCAGAGATTAAATTGTATTATTAGATATGTCCTTGCATAATTTAATCTCTGCCAGTTTTCATCTGGCTAAAAGAGTGTGTGTCTTCTTAAATGGGATTACCACCTAAACTATGAGATCTTAAAGAAATTTATGTAAAGGTGTGCTGATGATTCTCCCTAGGTATCCACAGCTAGCAACGATGACACCTACATGAGAAAATGTGGGTTGTAACAGCACAATCCAAGTTTTACCCTTTCATAATTATGTTCTGATGTTGCATGCAAGTATGTAAGGGGTGGAGCTTGCTTCACAACATTGTGACACCTGTTTTGCTACTGGCGTCTTTCCGTAGAAGCCTCTGCTATTCCCCAAGGCTGTGTGGGAGAGAAGGATGACTACCTCAAATTTTTCATCTGAGGTATCATGAAATGGTAATAATTTAGGCATTATTGTTGTTGAATAATTTTATTATTGTGCTTTTCAGATTTTCTCTTTCAGGTGCTAAAATAACTGTTTTAGGCTAAGAATCAGACATATTTGTGAATTTGAAAAGTGACGTAGGTGAAATTATAAGAATTGGGTAACAAGGATGCCGTGTGTGTGTGTGTGTGTGTGTGTGTGTATACACACATATACTATATATATATATGGCATCCTTGGCTAAGATCCTGTGGGACTTCCAGATCCAGACAGACAGGCAGGTACTGGCCAATCAGCCAGACATCATGGTAGTAGACAAAGACCAGAAGACAGCAGTGGTGATAGATATAGTGCTGCCAAGTGACAGAAAGCGTATGAGAAGCTGCAGAAGTACCAGGTCCTGAAGGAGGAACTAGAGAGGATATGGAAAGGCAAGGCCAAAGTGGTTCCAGCGGTAGTAGGAGCATTTGGAGCTGTGACTCCTAAGCTGGGAGAGTGGCTCCAACAGATCCCAGGAACAACCTCACAGCTCTCTGCCCAGAAGAGTGCAGTGCCAGGAACAGCTAAGACACTGTGCAGAACCCTCAAACTGCCAGGCCTCTGGTAGAGGACCCGAGATTGAGGAAGACACATACCACCCATGAGAGAGGAATATGAATATATATGTGTGTGTGTGTGTGTGTGTGTGTGTAAATAAATAAATAAAAAACTGGCTTTGCTACATGGAGTAGACTGGTAACATTCCCACCCATTACATGATCCTTAATGGATCTATGTCTACGTGGAGGGGAATCAGTGTTCTTCAACATTTACTAGTTGACTTAGACATGGGGATAAAAGGTATACTCATCAAATTTGCTTCACACAAAGCTGGGGAGGGAAGAGGATTGTTAAAATCTCCAAAAGCAGGCTCAAGGTTCAAAAGAAGTTTGAGGGACTTGGAACATTTGGCCCTTTCCAACACTGTGCAGTTCAACAGTGAGAAATGTAAGATTCTGCACTTAGGTAGGAAAAACTAGACATAGGTACAAGATAGGTGATACCTCACTCTGCAGTAGTACTTGTGAGAAGGATCTGGGCATCCTGGTAAATCACAGATTAAGTATGAGCCAGCATGGTGCTGCAAGCACACTCTTAGAAACGAGGGGACCATGTTGCTTGGTGAAGCAGCTTTGCTGAAACCTTCATCAAAATAAAGAACTCCTTTGAAGCTTTACATAATCCTAATACCTGGCCTCTGGAAAATAGTTTAAATAGTTTTTCAACTATTTCTTGAAAAAATAGATAATCATAAATTTAAGTATAAGTCAGCAGTTTGATATGCTGCAAAAATGGTGAATGCAGTTTTTGTTGCATCAACAGAACCATCGTTTCTAAATCGTAAAAAATAATAGTCCCATGTTATTCTGCATTGATGAGATCCCACTTCAAGTACTTTTGGGGCATTGTTTTAAGAAGGATTCAGACAAACTGGAATAGATGCAGAGATGGGCAATCAGAATTGACAGGGATCTAAAAATTTAGAGGGAGGGAGGGAGGAAATTGTCCAGATTACAAGAGGAAGGAAAGGGTTCCTGTCAGCTATGGTTTCCCCATGTATGTGTGTTTTAAGTAGACCTGGGTTTGCACTCCTGGGTTCACTTTAAAAAAAAAATGCCTGGAGTAAAACTAGCTAGCTCAAGAATGTATGTATGTATGTATGTATGTATGTATGTATGTATGTTTCTTCTGGGTTTCTGTGATATTTCAGCACTGCTGATAGAGGCTATCAGAGTGCATGGTAATTCATTTTAAGGTCATTTCTTCTTCTACAAAGTGGCCAATGAACTGCTAGGGTTAATCTGCAACCAACTGAACAACAGTATTCAAAACAGAAGCACTCAAGGTGACCTGCCATAGAAAAGTGTACTTTGGAAGTAGAGCATAAAATTGTACCCAAGGCTGCTTTGACAGTGAGGGGGATTAATAGAGGGCAATGTTGTCCATTTCTGCCCCCAGAAATGATTGCCTACTTCTTCTGGCAACAAGTCATTTGCAAAGAAGCCCTAACATGCAGTGCCCAATATCTTTTAAGCACAAGCAATTTTCTGAAGAAAAAAAAAATACTGTAATTAATGAGATGTTAGCTGCAATTTCACACACAGTATTCATTCAGTATGATTTCAGCATTGTCCTTTGATCTTCATTGTTTGTTTTAAACAATAGTTACAGTTGGTATTCACATTATTGCTTAGCATGATATCTGAAACCTATCATGCAAAATTATTAGACTCCAGTGAGTTTATTCACCCAGGTCTTTTAAAGTTTGTTTCTAGCTTAGTTTTAAATGTTATGTATTATGCAATTAGTTTTAATAGCTTGTATTTTTGTATTTCACGCTTGCATTAACTTATGAAGTGTCCACCAAACTTCTCTTATGGGATGCCTTTCTAAATAAGCAACAAATATATCAAACTGGACAGAAACATGACATGCCGAATCTGCAAACAGAGATTAATGTATAACAAATCTCAATCCGTATATTTGTTTTCAATATCAGGGATAAACACTGCAGTAGTATTGAGAAATTACCCTGAGCTGGTAAACAGGACATTTCCTCATTACCAAGAGGCGCCATAAATTAAAGATGAGAGAAATTCTATATATTTTGGTAAAAGCAACTTTTTCCTTTTAAAGGAACGTCTGCGGAAAATAAGCAGTGATAGAGCATTAGTGTTGCTGTGTGCGCATTCCTTTCAGCTGCCATAAAAATCTCCTGGTGTGAGGGCTGGAGCTGGAAGGGTGGGAAATTGAAGCCTTGGCCAGACACGACAATTTTGTAAACAGGCCAGGGGACATTGAGAGAAATGGGCAGCAAGCAGTCTGTTACAATAAAGTAGTGGTAAAAAGAAACCCAGGATTTAAACATCGGAACAGACATAGATAGAACACTTGGTTCTTAAAGTTTGCAGAAGCTGACCTTCATCTGAATTAGGGCTGCCTGATATCCACAGTGTTCATCTATCCACACTGTATCCTTAAATTGTCTGCTAAGCTCATATGTGCCTGTGCTCTTAGAGAGGGATTTATCACTATGCCCAAGGTGTAGCTGCTGATGCCTGGTCCAGGCACACCCATAATATAGTTGAGCAATAAGATGGTTTACAAAAACTCTTGAGATGCTGAAGGGTCAAAGAATTAAAAATGACACATCCGAGTTAAGTTTTAACATCATGATAATGACTACTGTTTTGAAGGAAAACCTACTGAAAGCTTTTTAGCTGAAGCAAGTGTTAAGTATCAAAAGCCATAGCCACATTATAAAATCTCAGAACAGTTATTAATATTCCCTGTTGTTAAATATTTCCTTAAGCACCATTATAATTCCTTTCTAAATTGCCTCCTTGGAAGCTGCTGTTGTTGTATAAAGAGAAATGCACTGGAACTTTATTCAGTTCTGGGATGCTCTAAGTATCTTCTTTAGAACTGATAGTAGATATTGTGAAAGAATTTAGAAAAAGTACAGATTACTAAATCGTCATCATAATTTAGAAAACCAATTTCCATACCAGAACAGCCATCACCCAAGTCAACAGGGGCTGCACCTGATTCTCTGGCTCCTAAGCCTCAGGTGACAAGTGGACTACAGGGCTTGGTAACCAGGCATGGAACTGTAAAGCAGTGGGAAGGAAATTGCTGAAAAATTTGAACAACCAATGAAGAAATTATATTAAAAAAAAAAGGCTATTATGGGTTAAACCAATTGACTCATGGTTTCCAGAAACAAATAAATTAAATTTGGAAAATAAAATTTCCAGAATCAAATATCATTAAAAAAAAAGCAACTTGATGATCGGAGACAATTTATACTAAAAAATATTTTTAGCGACACTGAATTTAATGAATGGGAACTATTTTTAAAAAATGAAAAGATTTGAAACCAAAAAGAAAAAGAAAATTGTGCTACAAAAGATTGATTTGGATGCAGCCAATGAAATTTTTAAACAGCCAATTCAAAATAATGAAACAGAACTACAGTTGTCTGAATATCAACAACTTAGGGAAGAAGTTTCAGAATGCATGAAAAATACTAAGGCAAAGTTAACCTCCTCTGAAATCCATTCCAAAGAAACTCTAAAATAAAATTGTGCATGATGTATGCAGTCAGTTATGACTAAAACAATCAGACTAATCACCTCATGTCTCACAAAAGCAGTAACAATAAAAATGGATTATACATTGAAATTGAAAGCAAGCTACCCACCCAAAAATTAGATGTCAAAGTATAAAATTAAAAATATTAGCAACCTACAAAATTTGAAGCAACAAACACTGAAACATTAGAAAATAAAAATAACTCTGAAAAAGTGAGACAACATGGATAGAAAAACAATTGCAAACGTGATGGAAGAATTAAAAAGTGATGGCAACTTCTAAGAAAATTCAATGATCTGAAAGTAGAATCAAGCAATTCCAACATAATAGGCAATTCAAACAACCAACATTTTTAAAGCTTAACTAAAAACACAAAACCAACTAAATCCTCTAAAAATAAGGAAGAAATATTGGAATTTTTAAAAAATGGGATAACCAAATAAAACAAAATGAAATGGCCACATGGATATCTGTGGCAAGCAAAACCTGAACAATTGGAATTCATTATAGTAATAGCAGAAATTGTAAAGGAACAAGCTAAGAAGGTGAAGAGGGCCAATTTGGTGTAGTGGTTAGGCTAGGAACCAGGAGACTGAGTTCTACTGTAGTCCTGCTTTAGACATGAAGCCAGCTGGGTATCTCTGAGTCAGTCACTTTCTCTCAGCCATAGGAAGAAGGCAATGGCAAACCATTTCCAAAAAAAAGTTGCCAAGAAAACTGCATGGTTTTGTCCAAGAAGTCACTAGGAGCGAAGATGTCTCTTTCATAGACATCAGTTCCTAACCATGATGATGTTGAAATGTGATGAATGGTGCATGCGGTATCATAACACAAGCTCGGCCCTTACATGCTTGTGATGTTGCATGCAGAGATGTAAGGGGTAGAGTTTGTTTTTTTAATAGTAATTTTATTAAAGATTACAATTTACAACAATAAAAACTAATACAAACTAAAAAAATAAAAGAATAAAAAGAAAGGTGCAGAAAAGAAAAAGAGAGAAAAAATAGCAAGAAAAATAGAAAAGAAAGAAAAAATAAGAACATAGTAAAGAAAAAAAGAAATATATAAAGAAATTACTTCCCTCTTCATCACAAGTATAAACAATTTCAGTAACTTATCACCTTCTCTTAAAGTACAACAAATGAACTCTTATTCTCATGTCCCATCTCTTATCTATTAAACAAAGCATAAAACCTCGTCATTTCAGTCCTGATGTCAACAAAAATCCATTATCTAATTTAACCTTGATCAAAATAACCAACTTTATATTCCTTCCTTTTACTTCTTGATCTTTAGTCCCTTCAAATAATGTCCTAGAACTTGATTTCTTTTCATTTTTTCTTTGTCCCTTCTCACATAATTCTTCAAAACTTTAACAAGCCTCTTTTGTAAATCCAATCTAGGAAAATTATCCAGGTCATTCTCTTGGTTTGTTATTTGTACATCCCTTTTAATTATTAAGACATCAGGCAGTTTCTTTTGTATGTCCAGAGTAACATTTTTCCATATCATTCTTGTAGCCTGTCATTTTTAAATTTGATTTCAAATCAGTCTCAGTCATATCAGGTAATACTTGTTCCTCTTCCTATAGAAGAAGCAGACACTCTTAAAATTAACCTCTGGGTCCATTGTTCAAAAATATCCTTCAAATACAACGTTAAAGTATTTTGCTTCATTCTGTACGAGTAAGTCAGGTTTGAGTGTTCTTCTCCTTTAATTGTAATCTTTAGTTCCTTCTAGTTCCCTCTAGTGTCCAATTTTTAAAGTCTTATCTTATTATGGGTTTGTTTTGTTTTTTTTAAGAATTCAGAACAAAAGCATTTTCCCATGGGAAGGATTCTTTATGATTAATTCCAAAATCTTATTCCAATTTTATCTGGATGCTTAGTCCATTTATAACTTTCTAAAATCAAAATTTTAATCACCTTTTTGCTGTTTATTCCCCCCCAAAAAAATTTAGGTCCTTAAATTTGTATTTAAAACTTCTTTTGCTAAGGATTGAAGGAAACTCACCCAGTGATTTCAGACTTGTTGACCCAAAGGTTCCTAATGGCTGAAACACAGTTAACAAGCAATTTCCAAAAGTGATTAGAAAAGGAAGTATGCGAGCCCAGTGTCCTTTTAAAGTGCTGACCATAGTTTGAGCAAGATGGCTATTCCCTTGTCTCCCAGAGCTCTAAATCCTCCAAAGACCACTACCTTGCAGTCTCCTTGTAAGGAGCAACTGTCTGGAGCACTTGTGGGCAATCTCAAGTCTGGAGTGGAATACTCACTGGCTCTTCATTCTACCACGGTTTTTGGCTCTGCTTTTTGTGGAGCTGTCTTCAGTTTGCCATTTCTTCCCTGGAAGTCCATAAGGGGTGGAGTTTGTATCACAGTGCCACAATATACATTTTTTCTGTTGCCACCACCCCCACCCTAGCAGACTCTATGTTCTCTCTTTTTCTGACTGAAGTGATACTTACTTTGGTTACCTTACAGCTTGAGTGTTTCACCAATAAATAAATAAATACATAACATAACATAACATAACATAACATAACATAACATAACATAACATGGCATAACATTACAACATAACATAACATAACTGTTAGTGTATCTTAAAATATAATTAAAATATAAATTACTTTTTCTTCATACATATAATTGTACACGGATAAAACTAGACAAGAAAACTCTTCATGCCTTCTTTTCCTGAGAAAAAAAGACTTTTTTTCCATCTAGAATAATTTTTGCCTGGATTGAAAAGATGATGGAAAACCCAATTGGATAGAGCTATGTGAGTTGCAGTTGATTAAGTGTTATGGGAGTCACTTTTATCCTACAGCTTTTTCAAATCAATGAAAATAACGCAGATGAATCATTCTATAGTTTAGATATTTGTTGAGTTGATTTAATCTCTTGATTTAGTAGGATAAAACACTAACAGTCTCTAGTGGGCTATTACCTCACTCATCATCAGCTGCTGAAATGATGAGAGGAGATTCATAGCATCATGGACTTAGAAGCAGCCTCAAGGGTAGTCAAATTAAGTCACCAATCCTTGGATATGAAGTTAAATCTGTATGTTTAGCCCATGGATAGCTCAAAAGCTTCTCTAACTCCATGGAATACATTTGAAATGGACATAGGTATGCAGACTGTTGAGTGCATGAAGAGTTATAGCTTGTTTGTGTGATTTGCTTTGCTAGTAATGATCCTGCACAGTGAGATGAATGCTGAACTGACCATGTATGTAATTGGCAATTCAGAATTTCTCTGTCCAAAGATAACATCCTAAAACCTATATCCATGGGATTCATGATCACGACTTCTGCTGCTAATTTATTTGATTGACTCAGCATATCACTTATTTATGTCCTATCCTTTGCTTTGGCATGGGATAATCTTCATTTAAAGGATTCCAAACAGCATTGTGTATGCCCCACAAAACAGGGGATTGGAATATATTAATTTTACTGCAATCATGTTCCACTTGTGAGCTTCTCATGGATATCTGGTTGGCCAATGGCCACAATTCTTTGGGGCAGATCAAATATGACACTTCTAATCTTCTCGAAATGTATGGTCATATATGTACCCTTGCTTTACATAGAGCAGTGTTTCTCAAGCTTGACCATTTTAAGTTGTGTGGACTTCAGCTCCCAGAATTCCCCAGCCAGCATGCTGGTTGGGACATTGTGGGAGTTGAAGTCCACACATCTTAAAGTTGCCAAGGTTGAGAAACACTGGCACAGAGCATCAGGAAGACCTCACTGTCTAATTCAGAATAAGAGAGAAAGAGAACCCTACATGACAAAGTATTGGAATACATATTGTCTTTCTGTCCAAGTCAAGAAGGACTATGTGATCAAAATGTTAACTTGAACTGTACTTTAGAATGAATTAGAAATAAACAAACAAACATGAAAATAGGACCAAATATTCATGGAAAAAGTATCACCTCACAAAATGGAAAGAAGGATTCAACTGCCTTCTTTTGCTCACTTTTGTAGAGATTAGTGGATTTGTTCCTGTCCTCCTACAAATTTGGCTCAACTTTGAACAACAAGCTACAACTGAGTGGGCAGTAGCAGTCAGTTTACAGAGATTAGTTTACAAATAAGGAATTGATTTCCCAGCTTGCTCAGGAGGAAGAATATCAAAAGATTCAAAAAGAAACTGCACTCCCAGGTCCTGTTGAAGCTACTCTCAGAATCCCCCCCCCCAATTGCAGAAAAATGTAAAAGGGGCTGAACACGCTTACCTGTGATGAAGAATAAAAACTTTAAATTCAGTATGTTACATTCTGCTTTACCTACCTTAGTATATATTCAAAACTCTTATAAATTACAATGGTTTTCTTTACAATCAGATATTTTCTGGGAAAAATATTATTCACACTTTTAAACATAAAACATTAGACATTGTGATTTTATAAGGAACCAATTTATCCGCAATATGTTTTATGTTTCTAAAACAGCAACTTAACTATAATATAATGCATATAGTAGGATGCTAAAAAGCATTCTTATTTTGTTTTCTGAATTTCCTGTTTGTTGCAACAAAGAGAGAGAGAAGTGGATGGAATATATATATATATTTTTAGTATTTTACTATTTAGTATTTTAAAGTTGCTCAGGGAATATATAGTATACATATTTTTATTTTTTTGTTCATACCTAATGTCCTGTTCTATTCTATTCTATTCTATTCTATTCTATTCTATTCTATTCTATTCTATTCTATTCTATTCTATTCTATTCTATTTTTGATATAGTTATACTGCATTTCATTATTTTAAAGAAGTCCCAAAACATATATCTTATAGCCCATCTCTGTAGTGCAGATGAATAACTCAGGATATCTTATAGCATTTAAAATGCACAATTTTATAGAAAATAACAGTATAAAACAGTCATCGAGAATGACACATAGAATAACATTAGAGTTCTCCATGTTTTTAGAGGTGAAGTATCAAGTAGCTAATGGTAATATGTTGAGAGAAAAATTGAAACAGAACAGTTCTGAATAAAGTACTGTAATGTAGAGAAAGCCATTTGGAGCTAAAATGTGCCCTCAGTTATTCCAAGATAGGTTTAGTAGTAGTGTAATAAAACCAGATATGATTAATAATTGTAGAAGTACAGTATTTGAGGTGATCTATCACTACTAAATGGTCAGTGATTTCACAACAATGATTGGATGAAAAATGTTCCCTTTCGCATATATCTTTTCATCATAGGCCATAATTTTGTCATGCTTATTTTTTATACTTCTGTTTGTTTCATCTATTGTACTTTGGCCAGCAACTTTTTTTAAAAAGTGCTAAAATAAGCAATTGTGTTGAATCAGGTTTGATTTGTGGAAATGCCAGCTATTGAACATGTGATAAACAATTATTATTTAGATATTGTTTATCACAATAGATATTGTAATATTGACATTGACATTGACCTATCATTACTTGGATTCAGCTTCTCTTGGAGATATTTGCGAGTAATCAGCATTTCCCCAGAATGGGATGTAATAATATATTTTTTAGTCTTTGGAGCATCTGCAGAAGTGGATATGTTTTTCACCCATTTTATTTTATGATATATTAGTTATATTTATTTTGATAATATTTCATTCCAGTGGTATATTTATTTCTTGTCCAACCCTACTCCAATGAAATCATTTGTTTTATTTGTAGGGTGGTCATGTAAACGCATTTATCATTTTAAAGGGTCACAGTATCACACCCTTTGAGAACTCCCGCTTTAAGGACATTTCTGAAAGAGGGACAAATTTTAATTAACTTTGTTTGTTTCATATGCAAAGAAGAAATTTTGCTCTGTAAAACGAAATCTGAAAAAATGTAGTCTTTATAAAATGCCCTGCATTGCTAACAAATTGGGTCCAGCAGGCAAATTGGTGCCGCTTAATTTGTTTCTACAAGGTGGCACCACAATTCTGACACACTGAACAATTGCCTCACACAGATGTATTGTGCATTCATTCCTCAAAGTTTTGTGTGAATTATTGACTATTCTAGTACTTGAGGTGGCTCCAAACAGTAGAATTCTAAAGTAAACTGGATGTATTATCTCCATAATGCGACTGGCATTTGCATTCACTTTTCCATTTATATTGAAGCAGCTTATTTCATCTATTTCCTCTTTTAAAGTCTTCTATTCAACAAGACCTTAACTTGCTGTACAATTCAGGAAAACCATTAAGATTTATAGCACAGATTCCTTATGCTCCATGCAGTTTCTGCAGTTCATTTCTGTAGGACAGTGACTTACGCCCTAATGCTGCAATTAATACCCACTTACTTGGATGTCAGCATCATTGAACTCAATGGTATGATCTCCTTAGACCCTTAGTTCAATGAAACTGACATTCAAATAGCAGCAAGTAGATATGGGGGTGCATAATTCCAGTAAGTCCAGGATGAATCGATGCTACATTTTCTCTGAAAGGATCTACTGTGCACTGCATCATAAAAGTCAGAACCTTGGGAAGCCCTAGGTCTTCTCCTCAATGAGACTTCTAAAGTGGCAGCCTCTTTTTTCAGGCTTGTGCAGCAACCAGAAAAAAACAGTTGGGCTGTTTTAATAAATATCAAAAGGGTTTTGTGTTCATGTCAAATTTGAAACAATTCTTCCTAATAATTTTTGAAGAGTGCAGATTCCTACAAATTATTCCTGCCAAGAGTTCTGAAAGCAGAATACTATCCCTTGGTGGTAATATAAGAATAATGGTATGTCACATATAATGCTTTTTGCATTGAACTTGGGTTAATTTTCTTTATCCTCCATCCTATTTTTATATCCACTTATGATCAAGTCTGTACAAATAGATTTAAAGATATCACTGACATTCCTCATTTATATATTTCATAAATGAGGGCAGAATCTCCTCCTCCAGTACATTTCAATTTCAAGCTGTCAGTAAAAAGAAAGAAAAAAAATGTTAAGATGTCCTATTATACTGGGCATTGGTAGAAGGACAGTGTGTATTGAATGCTGGCATTTTGCATAATTATGTTGCCTGCAGGCTTACCACCTGTCCTAATTTTATCTGATTAAGGTGAAATGCAGAACTGTCCTCATCTTGCCAAGAGGAAACAGTGCCAAGTCACATCACAAAGCACAGTGAAGGAGATGATGTGATTATATATATCAGTGGAAAGGATGTGACAGGGAAATATATTTTGGTAGTATTAAATGCATGAAAATAAAGCTGATCATCTAGAGGACTTTGATTCTTAAAGAAACAAATCATTATTTCCTGTCCCAATATTTAATTAATTTTGTGCATAGTATCCATTTTTGAATGGCCTTTAATAATCTGTGCTGACTGATTGTGACTCCGTATGTGTTTTATCTTTGGTCTAGAGTTAGTTTGCCTTATTTAAAGTGGAAGGCATTTATGTAGTATTTAAATATTTGTTCAAGTCCCCACTGAAAGCCCATTATAGATTCAGAAAAGTGTGGCTTGGTTTGCAGCAGTCTACCCCAGTATGCTGTCCTCCAAATATATTTAGGCTTCATATTTGCGAGTTGACAGTTCTGGAAGTTGTAGCTTCAGCATATCTGGAGGAGGCACCAGGTTGAGAAAGGTTGGTTAATGGAAACAGAATGTGATATATGGAGACAAGTTGATGTATGTCAGTAAGAGGAGTGAAGCTGCTGTATGCATTGCTGTTTTGGGGTCCCAGAAAGCTATGTGTTACAGCTCTTTTTAAGTGGGCTGAAAACAGGCTGTGGCTGATTGAGATCTGGGATTCAAAGCGGTTCAAGAAACTAGTTCAGAAGTCTAAGGCTGCTTCCACCGTCTGCCATTTACTGACACCACCTTTCCTGCTGTCCTCATTTCTTCTTTCTTGATGACATTCTTTTTCTGGCCAGGGCTTTTTTTTTTTCCTTCTTCTTCCTGTTTCCTGGAGCAACCTAAGATAATCAAAGGTGTGGGTAATAAATTTATGGTTAGGGCAGTACTTCCTGCATCAATCTTAATGGAAGTTCCAATTAATCAGATCATTCTGCAAGACTGAGAACTCTTTCAGCCCCTTTTCATAGCAGTGCAACCAAATTATGAAATGCTGTTTAATGCTGCCAAATTGTTCCAGAAAGTTGTTCTCCTTTTTGGCTGAGTGCTAATTACAGCATCACTGCATAGAGTATATTTATTGCTGATGATGAGTTCTTGGTTGTGTAGAGATGGAAGGACAGTTTGATTCCATATGTAAAGAGGTAACACATGAAATATTTACTTCTATAACATATCTATCTCTTTATCTCTGCATATCTATCTATCTATCTATCTATCTATCATCTATCTATCTACTTAATTTTTACACTGCCTCACTCCAAAGACTCAGTTACCCTGAAGCCCTATAATGTTCTTCTACCCAGTTGTTGATTTTTTTTAAAGGATTTTTGCCTTCTACCTGTACATTCTAACTCTCCTTCCAGTTCTTGGTAATGAAATTCTACTTTTGCTCCATGACGACTTTTACTCAGCCACTGTTGGTCTTTCTCTGAGAAGACCATTGCCCTTCTTAGAATCATTTTCACAGCATGCAGAAAGTTCCTGTACTCTCTCTAGCTCTCTGAAAAAAGCTGACTATCTTCAAAGACCCATGCCAGCATGAAAGTAGAAATCCAAGAACAGAGCTTGCTTTGGAGATTTCATCTATTCTTTGAATAAAAGATGAAGAAGATAAATCTTTTCATGAACTGGTCTGATTGTGCTAAACAGCAAGGAGGCCACAACTGCAAAGCACCTTTCACCTTCTATTCATGTCATGAGGTTTCTACTATAGTATTTATGGGTACAATATTAGTAAAGAAGGGATGTGCTCTAGAAGAAAGTTACTTTTGAAACAAAACAAAACAAAAATTGATATTACTTTGTTCCCTAGGCCTGTTGTGCATATAGCCTCAAGATATGTTCAGTAACAATGCAACCAAAGTTAATAAGTATAAATAGCATGGCTGGCAGCAGACAGAATTGCTACTGTTGAAACAAAGCCAAATAAAGTCACCTTGTATAGGAGGAAAAGTGCCCCTTGCTAAGCAAGATAAGCTGTCTGCCAATGTCAGCAGGGAGCTGTCCAGCAGTTTCAGCAAGTGGAGAACTTCATAATGAACTCTAGAAGAGGGGCTGTTCTGATGGCCGTGACACTGCCCAGTCTTTCTGGTTTCCTAGTGGGAACTGTATTTAAGAACATAGTTCCATCATCTTGTTCTGCTCAATAAGCATTGTGCAACTGGAATAAAGCTTCAGCTTCAGATTTGTGCTTTCTACATGTTTGGGGCTGTTAGTAATTTCAGGTGCTTCATCCAGTTAACATACAGTAAGGTTTTGTTTTGTTTTTTTGATGTTTTCTGAAATTGACTTTCACTTTGGATTTTTATTATTGGTGTTTTATTACAGTGGGATTGCTGGCTCCATTGAGTCAGTACTACAGTATTAGTTTACTTTAAGTACCATCTGATTTCTACCATGGATGGTTTTTTTCTTCTTTATATGTGATGGTTTTGGCCACCATGAAATGTCAGATTAATCCATAGAAGGCATGAAGGTAGCTCTTCATGTAGCATTCTTTCTTTCCATTCATTTTCAGAGGCAGATTCAAATGTATCCGCATATAATTCATATAAATAATATATATAAGTATCAGCCTTCCAAAGAAAGACCTTTCTTTCCAAGAAAAATTTAAAATCATAACAGTTCCACTTTTTGTTCCTTGAGGCATGTGCACAAATGTTTAAAAATGCACCATCTCATCTACATATTACTATTTATACATGGGAGAAATGTTAGTGTACTACTAGTGCATGGATGGTGATCAAGTGTACTATGTGTTAACTGTCTTCACTAGCCACTCTAAATCGCTTGGTCTCCTGGTCTTATAAGACATGGTCAAAATTTGGCCCTGAAATAGCGTCTCTCTTAGCTTGTTTGAATAGACTACCATACAGCGGTGAGATAGAGAGAAAAATCAAGTTTAACAACTTCTAGAAAGTTAACATATCTAACATTTAGCCCAAAATGAGATTCAAATGAAGACGGGGAAAAAATGCCCAGTTCTTTGAACACTTCTATAATAAACGAAAGCACTCTAAAATGCAAACATTTTCCCTGTTGATATTTTTTCTGCCATAAAGGTTAGCGAGAAGGTATCTTTGAAGCAAATGGCATAGCGGTTCATTTACTTTGAGTAATTTGGCTTTAAAGCAGCCATTAAAATGGGAAGAGCTTCTGCAAGCAGAGGCCAGAGCGCCACACAATCACTCTTGCAGAATTTTCCCTGTTTCAGCTGATATGCTCTGTATATTGCTAGCAAGGCATTTCATGTCATTTGTTTTATCTATTCCAGTCTCAAGCAAGAATTGCATAGCATTTATTGTGCAAGCAAGTAGATCTGATAAATAGAACAAGAACCAGAAGCCTTTGCTAAGGGATTTGGCAAGATGAATGTCAATATGAACTTGTAACTTCAACTAACGAACTTGGACATATAACAGGCTAGGTTTCTAATCATGTTGTAGACATATGGAATGTCTCTGAGAAGGTAAGTTTCCTACAGCACCAGAGTGCCCATCAATAAAATGGGAACACCATAGAAATCCTTCTCTAAGAGCAGGTGGCAGCTGTAGCTAGGAGTGCCCTTGCACAGATTCATCTTGTGTGCCAGTTACCCCCTTTCCTGGACTGGAAGACCTTGCTCATGGTCACTCACGCCTTGGTCACTTCTTGTTTGGATTACTGCAATGTGCTCTACATGGGGCTGCCCTTGAAGTCCACCCAGAAGTTACAACTGCTCCAGAATGCGGCAGCATGTGCAGTGATGGGTGCCTCTGCACCCCTGTTGCATGAGCTGCACTAGCTGTTAGTTTCCTTCCAGGTGCAATTCAGGGTGCTAGTTATTACCTTTAAAGCCCTATATGGCCCTGGACCAGGTTGGTTGGTTGGTTGGTTATTTATTTATTTATTTATTTATTTAGTTTGTATGCCGCCCATCTCCCCCCAACATGTGACTCTGGGCGGCTCACAATTAAAATGAGAAACCCCATCAACAATTAAAAATCCCCCCATAAAGAGTTAAATAAATAATCCATTAAAAATCAAATCTAAACAACAAACCCTGTACATTATCTGTGGGACCACCTCTCCCTAAGGACATCTGCCCATCCTACCAGATCAGATGGGGTGGGCACGCTTCTAGTCCCCTCCCTTAACTGTTGCCATCTTATGGAACCTGGGAAGCATGCCCCCTCTGTGGCAGCCCCTGCCCTGTGGAACACCCTTTCCCCGGACGTTTGGTTGGCCCCCACCCTTTTAACCTTCCAAAAAGCACTTAAGACCTGGCTTTTCCCCCAAGTGGTGGGATAGGGTGAGATTGTTGAGATGAACTTGTGTGCTGCATGTGAAAGTTTAGCTACAGTGCCAGGTTTTGTTTTGTTTTGTTCTGGATTTGGTTTTGGTTTTAATACGTATGGCTCTAATTTTTATAATGAACAGATGTTGTTTTATCTTTTGGTTGTGAGCTGCCCAGAGTTGGAGATGGGCAGCTATATAAATGTTTTCAATCAATCAATCAATAAACTGTTTTACAGTACTGCAGAAAAAATGGGAAATGCTATCTAGATGATTTTAAAGAAAACAAAAAAACAAGCATTTGCTTAACATTACATTTATTTAGAATTACACCAAAACTGGGATTTTAGCTTTTGTGAGATTATTCTTTGAATGAAAATGTCTCCCAGTTTACCTAGGTTTAGGCAGTATACTTTATCAAAGGTGGAGCAGTTACTGCATATTACAATTTCATTGTTTTGGCCATTATTAAACAACATCCTTGTAAAAACAATTTTTAAAAACTCCTTCAAAAACAGCTAAATGCTGTGAAAGATCCTGTCTAAATCACAGATGGCCCAACTTTTTTTTTTTTTACTCCTGCCTGGACAAGTCCCTGCATTTTCTTGGCAAGATTTTGGAAGTGGTTTACCATGGCCTGCTTCAAGACAGAGTGACTGGCCCAAGGTCAACCAGCTGGCTTTCTGCCTAAGGCAGGACTAAAACTCAGTCTCCCTATTTCTAGCCTGATGCCTCAACCACTACACTAAACTGCCTCCCTCCAACTAAATTAGGATGGTCTATATACTCTTCTGAATTTCAGAGAAGACTTCTCATTTTTACATGGAGTTGTTGAGAATGGAATCTGGAGTGGCCTATGTGCAAAATTCCACTACTAAAAAGAAGATGGCTTTATTTTAGGTCAAGGCACAAAATGATCCCTAGGACCACATCAGTTATGTTTTATGGGTCCATAAGCTCTTTCCTTTTATTTAATTGGCAGTGGGGGCTTCTAAATACATGAAGGGGTAAATGTCCTTTGACATTGTGGTGTAGGGAGCAGAGCATTGTACTAAGACAGAAATTCAGATCTCCATTCAGTTAATCAATCTATATTGTAGGATTTCTGAGGATAAAATAAGGGAACCAAATCAGATATACCACCTTAAGTTCCTAGCTGAAGTGGCATGAAACAATGGGCATTTTGGTACTCTGCAACTTCAAATTACACAATGTAGAGTAGCCACAGTCCCCAACTAGGGATGGCTCTATATTACACTCTTTAACATTTCCTCTCCAATATAAAAAGCAACAAGATTTATTTTGCACATCTGCTATATTGACTTGTCAGTCTGGAGCATGAATGTATTTCTTTATCAAATAAATAGCAATGAACCTTCAGATTATCACCATAAAATAAAAGAAGTTGGGTTAGTTCATTAAAAAAAATCCTTCTCCAACTTTAGTTGCACTGGAACGGCAGCTGCTATTTGCATTCATGGGAAGAGTGCACTTTCTACTCTGTCCACTGTCTTGATGTACCTTATAAAAAGCTAAAGATCCAGAAATGGAGCCATGCGTAATGTGTCCTAAAAGTTAAGCAAAGGATCACTGTAGGCTAGAATTCTGCCAAAGCATCTATTGACATTCATTAGAAAAGAAAGGATTGAAAAGCTAGCACAGGCCTTTCCCAACCTAACCATCCTCTAGGTGTATGGACTTTAATTCCCAGAGTTCCCCAGACAACATACCGATTATTGGGAATTCTGGGAATTGGTCCATATATCTGAATGATGGCTAGATTGAGGAAGGCTGAGCTAGCATCTTGCTGTCCCTTGCTCACTAGAAAATATCATTCCTGTTTTTTTTTTTCTTTGTTTTTAAATAGTTGCTGGCCAGAAGAATATTTATAGTTTATTTCTTGCTTCATTAAGTTCTTGAGAATCACCAATTCCCATACTTCTTCCCTTGTCCTCCTTAATCTCTCATTGCCTGTTACCGGATATAATTCAGTCATATTGCTTTCTGCTGTCTATTGTCAATAAGGCAACTGTGATTAAACCTTCAGTCCAAATTCTTTTTTTTTTTTTAAATGAGAACAAACTGTATGAAGGAGAAAAGGTTAACCAAAAGCAGTGAATTTTAGTACAATGAAGTCACTCACTAAATCCTTTGGCATCAGTGCCTGACACCTCAAGAGTGATTATGGGGTCGTGCAGGTACAGTTCTTCAACACTAGCTCAGACATGAGAAGGATAAAGGTCTTGCCTTCACATCAGCATTTTAATTACTTTCAACAGTTAGAGATTTGAAAATGAGTGGAAGGCTGAATCAGTATTTATGAGTGCACTGTGATATCAGTGCAGTAGATTTGGCTATGTTTTTATTATAAATCATTATTTGGGGATCTTCATGCAGGTTATAGCAACTTTTTTCTGTAAATGGGCTTATTTCTAGGGTTCATATTAATCTCAGTGTTGGGATTTTTAAAAAATTAACAGATTAACCAATCTTGATTTGTGTGTGTGTTTGGAATCTTGAACTTCCATGGTGCTGTAATTGAGTAATTCTCTAGGGAGAATCTCCTGGAAGGTTTCAGTGCCTTTCCATATAAGTCAAGTAATGTTTATTTCCCTTTTTTCATTATGGTTCTTTGATGTTGCATTTATTATTTCGTATTTCATTTGATATAATGTCTAAGCTAGTAAATAAATTTGGGAAATAGGAAAAATACTATTTGGGTGGAATATAGATTCAGGTATACAAACCCTAGAAGACTCTGTTATATTTTAGTCAATTGTTTCCACAGATTCTAATCTTGCTATTCTTATTCACCACCTGTGCAATGTAAGTATCTATATTGCAAAAAATGTTCAAGGCTAACTCTTCTTCCTTAGTTCCATCCCATAGGCTGCCTCAGCTACCCAACTCAGTCTTAAGGAGCAATGTTCTATGCACAGACACTTACCTCTGTACCCTCCACATGTTTGGGATTATAGCTTTCACAGTCATGTGTCATTGGCCATGCTAGCAGGGATTAATGCGGTTGGTTCAAAATATCTGGCGGGGACTAGGTTGCCAACTTTTGCTCTATGGGGACCATAACTTACTTGATTAAGAGTAAGATGTCTGAATCAGAAAACTACATGTACAAAATGCAGACCCCTTCAGATGGGTATGTATGTATGTGTATGTATGTATGTGTGTGTGTGTGTGTACATACATAAAATGTTGTGGCATGATTGATCAGAGAACACAGACAGCTGAGACAGGCTGCTGTAGAAAATCCTCTTCTGCTAATTTCCGTATTTCTCAGTATCTCACATGTGTATCAGTTCCTAAACTATTCTGAAAAACAATGTGGAAGTATATCCCTTCCAGGTCCATAACATTTTATGATGCTATTTAAGTGGGGTATCCATCTTTGATGCTGTAACTGTGTATCTTCTTGCAGTATATCACACTGAGCCAGTCAGAATAAGTTCTAACCTGCACTTCGGTCTCTTTCTTTACTGCAGCAGGCTGTCCAGATTCATTGATTAAAGAGCTGCATCATTTCAGAATTCTGGGAGAGGAGCAGGTGAGTGAACATCTGAAGGATGGTATCATGGTGTCCTGAAAGATAGACACTAATGAGACAGCTTCTTCTCTCACCAGGGAAGCACTGTGTCTCATGACCTTCCCAATCCTCTAATATTGGGGAACAGGACTCACATACAGTATATGACTTATCTCTCACTCCCTTTCTCCCTTTCTCTCTCTCTCTCAACTGATTTATCATTATTCTGAGTATCTGTCTTGGCATTTTATTAATTGGTATATATGCTATCTGCCACAGCTTTTCAACTCAGGATCCCTGCAGAAAACAGGCAGTATAAATTACAGATGGGCAAAGAAGATGATGGAGTCTGCCTAAACTATAGATAGATATACACTACCTGTCAACTCTTTTCAGAGTTTCAAGTCCCAACAGAATAAACACTGATTTAATTATTCTTTTGTATAACACACCTACCTTTTCAAATCAAAGACAGATTTGAATCTGACTTATTTTAGATGTTGGAGTTCCTTGGAATTGTAGTTCAGTGACATCTGAAAGCTATAGGCTCTCTACTCCTGGACTATAGGATCAGGAAGAAAACTAACTTTACTGTTTAGAAAAATAGTGGCTGAAGAAAAACATTTCTAATGTTAAAGCAGGGAAATTCTGCCAGTTGTGGATTTTAGTGCAACTTTACAACACCAACACTGTGATGTATTCGCTTGAAGAAAGAAATAGCATGTGTGCTGTTTCTTTTGCTTCAGATAAGTGATTTCTCATTATTAACTGAGCTATTAATAAATAATTATGAAATATGGATAGAAATATGACAGTATATTAGCAAGTACTGTATATCCATATCTTATATTCCATGTGATTATTAATCCTATTATGGATTATGAAGTTGATGATTCCAAGTTCCCTTCCAGCTGTTACTTTCTATGTTTCCAGTAGATCATGCCTTGGGGGTTTGTGGGTTGGTTTGCCAGGTTGGGGGTGCCTTTATTTAAATATAGCAGGCAATGTAACAAAAGCTACCACCCAGTGCATTATATAAAGCAGTGTTGTCCAAACTTGGCCACTTTAAGATGAGTGGACTTCAACTCCCAGAATTCCCCAGCCCCAGTGGCCAAGTTTGGACAACACTGATATAAAGGAATAGCTTAGTTCCATTATCAGGATCTCACATTTCATCCAGGGAAGTTGTTATAATCTGCAACAAAGGAGAAGGATTGTATAGGGTTGGAAAAGACCACTTCCTGAATTTCTGGAGTATTCCTACAAGTCTGTGGTTTGACTAGATCATTTCTTACGTCGCAGGTAGATAAATCCCAATTTAGCAGGGATTCCAAGCAGACATGGGCTGTCCCAACATATCCTTTGAAGAAAGTCAAAGCAAAACCTGTCTGTCGGGTCTACATACATACATATACTTTGAGTCGAGTGGCTTGAAGGAGAAACGGTTTAAAAAAATAAAACATTTAAAGTACTTTCAGGATAGCTTTTTCCAATCTGGAGTTTTCCAGAAGTGATGTCCTCATATGTGGCTGCCCCCAAGCTGGGTAGGTTGTTTGAAGCCAAGGAATCTGATTAAAAACATGTATTCTATAGATACGACAGTAGCATATTTTGCAACTGAATGGCTTTTTGTTAGCATTTAGGACATGTATTGACTGAATTATGTGAAGTTGAACTGAGAGAGAGATGAAGTTAAAAGATACATTTGAAAATACGCATCTAAAATACAGACGACAGTTTGGTGACTGAATAATGAATTTGGTGAATGCATGTAGCAGGGTTTTGTTTCTTCAGATTCATTGATTCCTTTTTTGTCTTTGGAATAGTGTAGCATAATGGTTTGGCATGGTTCCTGTGTAAACATAATATTCCAAGGCAAAAATAGACTTTGCTTCCCAAATTGAATCCAGTGAACCAATTCTCACATTATAAGTTACCAGGATAAGATGATCCTAAAAAGCAAGCCCTCATTAATTTCAGATTTATGATTTATGGCCAATTATCAAGAGATTTTGGTAATCAAGAGCATAATTATTTTAATACATAAGAAAGATGTCAGGCTGTACAGCCCAAATATGACCTTTGAATGTATGGGAAGAATTCACTACCCCCCTATAGTACCTACCAATCTGATGTGTTCCCACTTCCATGGGTGCAGATTAGTACAACACAACACATGATTGCTAATGAGATGTTTCTCTATACTGAAAGTAAGTGATAAATTGTTTTGTCTAATCTAATGGATATATAAGTGTTCATGTATTATTCTTGGTTTTTGACTCAGGATATTGTGCCAGGATGAAAGCTTCGGAATGCGCAGTATTTAAATCTCCCACCTGTAGTTTCTTTTCCAGTGAATTTTCTGCATTTGTCACATTCTCCAACTCTAGGGGACACCAGTGGATACAGAGAGCAACAGAAACTTCAGTGCAGAGGTTAATTGTTGTTTCCTAGAACTGGTGAAAAAAAGGCAAGGAGAATGTGTCAGTTCCAAATCAAACTTGTGATAGGTTGAAAAGTTCCTGGCACCTTAATATGAAATAAGATTTTCTATGTTGTCCAGATTAATTGAATTCATTAGTGAAGGATGTTCACCTTTGTAAGCTTTATTAAAGAACCTTTTTTTTTCTTTCAGTACAATCGTTATCAGTGCTACGGTGCAGAAGAATATGTTCTGCAGATGGGTGGTGTTCTGTGTCCCGCTCCAGGATGTGGAGCTGGCCTGCTTCCTGAACCAGATATGAGGAAAATAGTGTGTGAGCCAAGCAATGGACTGGGATGTGGGGTAAGAAAAATACATCTTCCTAGTAATTCTGTATAAGTCAGTTGAGATTTCGGGGGAAAAAATTCTGACTTTCTCTGCCTCGTTGCTGATCCTGAATCTTATCTTAACAGAAGAGAACCCTATAAATTCCAATAAACAAGTTTAACTTGAGATTGACCACTTTGTCAGGGAGAATATACCTGTCCCAGAATGCCTGGCTTGAATTGGTTTGCAAAGTTGCTGATCTAAGTGGTTACAGCGAAGAGTTGGACTGTGCAAATGACATGGCAAGAGCATTGACACTTTTTAAAACTCCCAGCAGTCAGCAAAATGGTAAAGGATCCGAAGCCAAAGATTTGTTATTTTGTTAGCTGCACTCTCTTTAAATAGGTTGAAAGGGAGGGAGGGCAGAGGCAGGGATAGAAAAAGAGTCAAGTAAGTAAAATGGTTTGTATGTTTTGAGTAGATCAATGAAGATTAATGCAGGTTAAACAACTGTGTTGAATGAACACTCTTTTTAAAGAAGCAGGGTCAGAAAAGAATTGGAATGGAAGGGCCACAGAAAGAGATTGCCTCTACTTACTTTTGGTCTGTCACAAACAGTGTTGTCAGAGAGCAAAATTCTTCGTGGAAAGAATTAAGAAAATTTAGGACACGTAGATGTCATTTTTAAGTTGGCCTTGAAAGTCATGTTTCATTAAAACCTTGGCGCTTGTAATGCATTAGAAAAATATAACAGTACAGTCATTCAAAAATACATCCAAAATACACTTCAGAGGTGTGGGAAGGGAGGGTTTTATGACCCTGAATAAAACTCAACATCAAAACTTATCTTTCTGTGGAAAATCAACACAACGCCAAACAGGTCCCGTATTAGTCTTCTCTTAAGCAAGCTGAAGTTCTATGGTAAACAAGTCAGTTTTACATGGTAGGCAATTAAAAATGTGTTCTCCAAACATTTTGAAAGGCGTGGATTGTATCTCTGCCAGATCATATCCTCGAAGTATTGTGAGTTTTCACCCTTTAATTTGGCTTTTTTAGCTGCTGGTGATAGGAACAGCCTTTTTTATAGCATCATTTCAATGCCTTATCTATTCTTCAACATTTCTATCCTCTACAGAGCAGATTAATAATTTGAAACCGAAAGATATAAATATAAAAAAATATGTTTGGAATAATATGCATTACCAAAATGTACAACAATTATGCTGGAATGTTTTTGTTTTCAAAAGCCAAGCTTTCTATATTAGAAAAATTTCCCTGATGATAGATTCCAACGACTGGTTTAATGTTAAATATTTAGGATATTTTCTCCTTTTCGTTAAAAAAAACAGATCAAAGGAAATTATGTATCCTTTTACTACCGCAACAGAATTCTGCAGCTGTCAAAGCGGTTAACAGAAGAATAATTATTTGTTAAACTAACAAATTGTAATAACTTTCTAGAAGTTGGGTGGCATTGACCCAGCAGTAGAGCATAAAATAGCGTTCCCCAAAGCTGAGTCAGGTGGCAACTATAACACAAAGTTACAGAGCAGTTTGTATGAGAAAATATGCTTATGTGTACATGTAAAACTCACAGAAAAGCAGTTTAGTTAAGCAAGTTACTCATTCATTCATTCATTCCACATTTAAAGGGCATCGGACTCTGTAGCAACTCTGGGCAGTTTGCACATAAAAAAGAAAAATCGATAGAAATACAAGTCAAAAAGCCATGGCCAGCCAGAAGAATAATACATACAGCCATTCAGCAGATGTAGCAACATAATGAAAGCCCCCACCCCCAACTAGCCTATTCCAAGGCCTGGGAGAATAACCAGATTTTTAACAGTTCCTAAAGATCACAAAGGTGGTGGTTGTGCAAATCTCTAGTGGGATATCATTTTAAAGGGCAAGTGCTGCAACAGATAAGGTATGCTTCCTGGGTCCCACAAGATGGCACTGTTTAATGGATGGGACCTGGAGGGAACTCACCCTACCTGATCATACTGGATGGGCAGAAACAATATGACTTCATAACAAATTTTCAAGAATAATTAAAATAAAGACACAATCATTTTCCTCTTTCTTATCCTGTAGCAATGAAAAGAAATATCTATTTTGCTTGCTAGTTGTATTTGGCTGTTTTGGTTCAAGACTATGCAGTATATACATTATCCTGTGCAGAAGGGAGGCAGGGATTTAAAGTAATACCGCTGGGTTGTTTACATGATGTTTATGTTAAAATAGAAGCAATTCTGTGTATCACTTCTGTGTGTAAAAGAATATATGAAGAGTTGAAAAGAAGGCCCATCTTTAAAGGTGATGCAGATATCCCTGAGCTATTTCTGGAGACATAACCAACTTCACAGAGTTGTAAAGAGAAAAAGGGGGAGGGAGCTATCTATGAGTTCCTTCTGGAAAGATGGAACATATAAATGTAGTAAATAAATAAATAAATGAAAGAATCACAAATTTCCTTTCAGAACATATGGTGGTTTCATAAATGTAACTTCTGGCTTTTACTCAGAATGTACCATTGGTATAGTTAACCATTCTAGAATCCAGGACTTGCCTATTCCACAAAATGTTCTTAGCTGCTGTCTATTCATAAGGTTTTTAGTGTTGGGTTAGCTCATTCTGGATGCAAATAATATTGATAAAACTAATTTGAGTACCCTTATGCTCTTATAAGTGCTGCATCACAATTTTTATTTTGCATCAGTCAAATAAAAATAATTTTGTCTAATCTCACCATTGCTAGAATGACCATATTCAAATAAAATCAAGATATTATATGTGGATGTCATGTTTGGGGATAGCAGGTATTTCCACAGATTAATGTATTTTATTATAAGGAACCCCCTCGCCTTTAAATAATTTGTGCATTGCTTCCTTTGGCCTTTGTAGAGCACTGAATATATATTTAGATGATGAAGATTGGTCCTTCTCTCCAATGTTTATTCTGACCCAGGTTTGCATGAGCAAAGGTGTTTTACCATGCTGAATGTTCTATTCTTTGTTAAGAATCTGGCCTTGCTGTTATAGAATCATTTTTTTTTTATTTTGTTTTACTCATAAAAATACTAATTTGATTTCCCAAAGTGTTCTCATTGCATACAGTTCTTCCACCTTCATTGCTGTTCTTGAAATCTCTCTTGCTTTCATAGCTAGGCATAAAACACTGATGTGTTTAACCAGCAAGAAAATATGCCTCTGTTATTGCTTGGTACCAGCTAGTCTGACTGCTGGAAAAAAACTGGAGTAATCAAGGCTCATAAGGGCTTGATAAATAAAGCTTCTTTATCTTGTTTTGAAGTTGTATTTATATATATATATATATATATATATAAATAAAATATGTATGTATGTATGTATGTATGTATGTGTGTATATATATATATATATATATATATATATATATATATATATATAGTTCCAAGGTGGATTTATTGAGAGAGAGAGAGAGAGACAGACAGACAGACAGTATATATCTCTCAAAAGTTTTATTGTTCCAAGATGGAGGGCCCTTGGATTCTGATAAGGTTGGGACTAGTGCCAAGAAACAGCATGCAATTTGACTATCCTAATGGACATTTTATCAGGGACCAATGCATTTCACACTTCTGTCAGTATTCCCAGTACTAATTTTTATTTGGGCATTCAAAATAAAGCATAGTAGTAAATGGTTAAATAAGAGTCTTAATTCTCTAGGCAATGTCCTTGACACTGACAGCACAATACCATAAAACAAAACCCAAACTTATTTAGATTGTATGTAGTCAAGGGTCAGAGACAAGATTCAGGTTTATTTCTAGCAGCAGAGCCCAGGGAGGCTTTCCAATCTGTTCATCCATTTTATCAGTCTTGCTGTAAATCTGTCTACTTATTTGCTGAATCCAAGCAATTTGCAACAATAACCATCTCGTTTATAAGTGGAACTGACTACCTACCCAATATCTTAGCTGCAATATTACTGATTTGCTAATCACCATTTAAAAATGACAGAAGTGGGAACCATTCCCACATTGTCCAGGGCTCTAACTTGTCCTGTTTGTCCCTGGATTTTGTAGAGCTACCTAAGACTGCAACGGTTACTTTGATTCTGAGGTTTTCTAAGTCGCAGACCTTTCTGCATGGTGATTCTTCCTATATTGTTGTTGTTGTTGTTGTTGTTGTTAATATTTTTATTATTTTCCTCCTATTCACCCATCATAAACATGAGATGTATGTTGCAAGCATGGGGGATAAATTATTGGGGTTGATTGGAGTGCTTTAGTTTTCTCTGATTTTTCATTCATGAACTCAGCTGATATCTTAATGTGGCAATATAATAGGGTAGCAGTTAGACCAAACTGAAGATAGTTCATGAGGAAGACTCCTAAACAATACATTTTATTTCCTCTTCAGTAGCATTAGTATATGTAAGTAACAAAGCAGATGTTTCTGTTAACTATGAGAAGATGTTTGTTTTTATTATGAACGTCTATCTTCCCCGTATCTCTCAAAGACTATAGAGGTGAGACACAGTCCACTTTGATGAAAGACAAAGAAACAGATAGATAGCAGTAGTTGACAATTTCAACTACTGTTGAAACAACTGGTGCACAACACAGAATTGATAGTAGCAGTTTACTTGACAATTTCAAAATAAGTATATATTTCCCATCAGTTCATTGGCTTGCACGTGTATAAAAAACCAAAGTTGCTTTCAAGTCAAGTTCAATTCTTAATGATTACACCGATACAACCATGCCTTTTTCTTGGCAATAATGTGGAAGTAGTTTGCCATTGTCTTCTTTTCAGCTGTTTCTTGACTTTCCAGCTTAGTGTGCGAGAGAGAGAAAGCAAGAGAGAGATAGAAAGCTCATTATTAGAATTTGTAACCTAATGATAGACAACCTAATGATAGTGTTGCCGTTAGTGTTACTCGCTGTGGCCTTGTTTCAGCCATTCTCTTTTGATTTAGCTTACTTCCCTGGATTGTTTTAAAAATGAAAGGAAGCAATCAAGAACCTTTTGCACTACCTTGAAAGAAAAATTGGATGAAATATGCATCATTATGTATTTTTTGTTGCTATTGTTGAAAATTAACCTTAGCATTCAGGGCAGTGTTAGCAAAGGAAGTATAAAGGTGGCCATTCTTCCATCTTTTAATTTGGATCTTCTATTGCTTTTCATATTTAATTCCAGTTGTGCTTTCAAAAAAAAAGAAGCACCGGACAAGGTAATATTGAAGACATTTCTGAGATTAAAAGCTGGCTCACAGCAGCATTGTTTTAGGACATTATGTTGTGACTTTTTTTTACCCCAAGAGAAATGAAAATGAGATAGACATTTTCCATTATTGCTAAATGCT
The DNA here is from genome assembly GCA_030867105.1 of Liasis olivaceus. Classification (NCBI taxonomy): domain Eukaryota; kingdom Metazoa; phylum Chordata; class Lepidosauria; order Squamata; family Pythonidae; genus Liasis; species Liasis olivaceus. Next base: position 255,854,084 of record CM061349.1, on the reverse strand, counting down.
GACTTGCTAGCATTACACCCCAAGCAGTAGGCAGGAAATCTGGTCAGCTTTCTTCTACTGAGTGGACAGTCTAGCCGGGCTGAAATGGGATTCTATTTTGCTAGCAAATTGTGCTTCAGTTCCTAAGCAAGTTATTCCTTTGCTGAAACATGACAGGTTTTCCTAGAATAATTAACACTTAATAAAAGAAACAATTATCTGCAAGAATCATAAAGCCTTTAAAACTAACCAGGTTGTTGAGTCTTAACGTTACCATCATGGAATGCAATTTAGGATACTAATGCATTGCAAAAGGATAGTACCAGTTCCAGTTGCTTTGTTGTTCTGGACTCATTGGTACTGTGGCAAATAGGACATTTGGATAGCAGCCAGGAAGAGTTTTTTCATTAATAACACCCTAGGTTGTACTAATTGTTTTATTTCTGAGAAATGATAATTTCTGAAGAATGTATTTTAATGTATCTTTCGCCTCAAATCAGTTTAAAGGGAACCTAAAATAGGATTTTACTGAGACCTTTGAACTGTATCAAAATCCATAATGATTTATAGTAGATATTTTGACCAGAATGGGAAAGTTGTATCTAGATTAGAAGGTGATTTCCAGAAGTGAATGTAAGGATCATATTAGCTATTTGCCACATAGCCACAATTGCCCAATTTGATTACCTCTGTGCTGATTGAGAATTCTAAGAACGGTAGTCCTAACAGCTACCAGACTGAGGAATGCTGATATAAATACTTTCCATTTTTAAAAAAAATGACCTAGTTCAAGTTGTACCAATAATTCAGTTTTTTTTTAACTTGCATATATGCACAATCAATTCCCAAAGCATTCACTTACTGAAAACATATTAAAATTAGCAGTGGATGGTTACTAGATATGTTTTTGTTGATTTCTACTTCTCTCTGTTTCTTATTATTCCAACCTTAAATTTACTGCATTCCTTTTCTGTATTAGCTGCAAGTTAAAAAAAATGTCTACACAAAAGATGAAATCTCAAACAATCCTCTAGGGCATAAAGGGGCCTTTGCTACTTTCCCACTGACAGTATATAATTTGCAACTGACTGCATCTGAAAACAGATAAGGCACATCAAGATGAATCTAAAAATTAACATAATTGAGGACAGAGATGGCAAGCTTTTGCTTTGAACAAAGAGGTTCAGCAGCACTGAGTCATAAAAGATAAAACATTAATGTAATCAGCCAAGGCTGTAGACTGGCTGAAAGCAACAGAGTCCAATGACAGGATCCCAATTACAGTACAACCTTCTCAGAACAATCATCTACGAATCATTCACATAGGAAAAAGAATAAGACACAAGGTTGAATGATGAATATTGATCACAAGTATAAAAAAAACGAGTTGAAACCTAACTAGGCTTACCTTGCTGGTCTTGTAGAAAAGGCCTTCTATTAAACAAGTATTATATTCCTCTTACTTGTAACACTGTACATGAAAGTTAGGGTTACCTGGACGTTCCTGGGTAAGGGGGGCTCAGAAGTTTATCTTCAGAGCCACTCAAAGGAATTTGCTATGGATCTGGTGGATAAAATTGCTCAGATTCGTTCCCAGCTGGAGGCCAAGCATGGTGCAAGTCCTTTGGAGATGCCTGGGGAGCAGACTTGCCCAGTTATCTGGGAACAATTTGATCCTGTTGGGCCTGAAGAAGTGGATAGGGTCCTCGGGTCTGTAAGCACAGCCACCTGTGGATTGGATCAATGCCCTTCCTGGTTGGTCAAGGCCACCTGGGAGGTGACACGTGGGTGGGTTCGAGCAGTGGTTAATTCATCCTTGAGGGAATGGTGTTTCTGGCTCCTTTTAAAGAGGCACTGGTGCATCCTCTCCTCAAGAAGCCAGCACTGGACTCCACCGTCCTGGATAATTTTGGGCCATCTCTCACCTCCCTTTTTTGGGGAACATGATGGAGAAGATGGTGGCACTGCAGATCCAGAGGTTCTTGGATGAAACAGATTATATGGATTCCTTTCTGTCAGGTTTCAGGCCCAGATATGGGACAGAAACAGCATTGGTCATGCTTTTAGATGATCTCTGGCAGGAGTGAGATGGGGGTAGTGCATCCATCCTGGCTCTTCTTGACATCTCATCAGCTTTCGATACCATCGAACATGGTATCCTTTTGGGTAGGCTGTGGGAGTTGGGGGTGGGGGGCACAGTTACGTGCTTGTTCACCTCCTTCATCCGAGGCCAGTCCCAGTCAGTGTTGATAGGGAGTGAAAGGTCCAGCCCGCAGGTTGGTTCGCAGATTGCCCCAGGGCTTGGTGCTTCCTCCATTCCTTTTTAACATTTTCATGAAGCCACTGGGTGAGATCATTCATCACCATGGGATGCGGTATCATCAGTATGCAGATGATACTCAATTGTACATCTCCGCCCTGGGTGCACTAAGTGATGCTGTGGATGTCCTTCCACAGTGCTTGGAGGCTGTGGGTCTCTGGATGGGCTTCAACTGAATCCTGGTAAGAGACGGAGTGGCTGTAGGTTCAGGGCTTTTCTGTATCTGGGGGCTTACCATCTTTGGTTCTGGATGGGGTTGCACTGCCCCAGACAGACCCAGTGCATAATCTGGGGTGTCCTCCTGGACTCATGGCTTCTGCTCAATGAGCAGGTGGCAATTGTGACTAGGAGGGCCTTTGCTCAATTCTGTGTTATGCACCAGTTGTGCCCTTTCCTGGATTGGGAAGCCCTTCTCTCAGTCACTCATGCCTTGGTCATCTCCTGTATAGACTATTGCAACGTGTTCTACATGGAGTTACCCTAGAAAAGTATCTGGAAGCTGCAGCTGGTGCAGAATGTGGCACTGCAGGCAGTAATGGGTGCTTTTAGGGCTGTGCATGTAACACCTCTGCTGTATGAGCTGCATTGAGTGCCAGTTTGCTTCCGGGTCCAATTCAAGGTGTTGGTTATGACCTTTAAATCCCTTCATGCCATGGGTCCAGGTTTCCTGAGGAACTGTCTCATCCCAATTACATCGACCCATCCAACCCAGTCCAGCAAGGAGGGCATGATACAGACCCTGTTGGCTAAAGAATTTCAACTGACGGGGTCTAGGAGGAGAGCCTTTTCTGCCACTACCCCCATCTTGTGGAACATCTTGCCCTCTGAGGTGAGATTGGCCCCCACCCCTTCCGGAAGAGTGTTAAGACCTGGCTCTGTCAACTAGCATGGGGACCCAATGGGGGTTCGCAGTACTGCAGGAGGTTGGTGGTTTGAGGACGTTGTCCTGCCTTTTAGCTTTTGTATATTTTTGTAAATATTTTTATCATTTTTTAATTACTTGTTTTACTTGTAAGCTGCCTAGAGTCACTTAGACAGTGAGATGGGTGGCATATAAATTTGATTAATAAAATAAATAAAAGTTGTTTAATTGTAGAGAAAACATGAGATATTAGATGCAAGAGAAGATTAGGAGGAGGCTATTAACTTAGGAATTAGATGCCCAAGCTTTTGATGTGGCAAGTACAAACAATATTGTCCTTGGCTGTCATTTAATCTTTCAAAATTATGAATAAGTTACAGTCACATATAAAATATCATAACAGCTTAGTGTCCTTAGTGGGCATTGATTAAGCCTCTTTTCCCCAGTGTGATGCCTTTCAGTTGTCCTAGATTGCAACTCTTAGCCAGCACAGCCTCCTCATCCGGACTGGGGGACCTGGATCAAGCAATTGTGATGGAATAATTCTGCCTTAAACACAAATGTGCAGAATGGGAACCCAAAAGAAGAAAAGCGGGTTCTGCAGATTGATTCTGTAAGAAATAATCCATTGTGAAGACTGTGATATCTAGGTTTTCTACATGCAACACATCACAACATTTTATTTTTAGCCACTCAAGAACAACTCATAGTTGTTTCAAACTGAAGTTTTAATAGGGAGCAGTTTAGAGATTCAGATGTCATGCTTGCTCCTATATCATGTTTAAAGTCATCTCTGTGTCCCTTATTGAGAAATGTATGACTTTGCATTGTAAATCAGTGGAGTGAAGTGACATGAAGTCAAGTCACACTAAATCAAGAATGTTAGTTGTGAAATTAAAATGTGTTTTAATTCAACATATTGCCATTCTGCAATTTTAGACAATGAGATGATTAAAGGAGATCAATCTGTAACTGATGGGGAGCAATCAATTAGAAATTGAAATAATACACTACTTGCAGACTAGGCAATGATTTAAGAACTTGATTACCAATAAGCTGAGCTAAAGTATTGTTTATTTATACATACATACATACATACATACATACATACATACATACATACATACATACAAGATTCCTCACACTGTGGGGGTGATGAGCAAATTTGAAGAGGGTTGCAATTTGGGGGCTTATTGTGCATGAAAAGTCTTGCTACTTGCTATTGCTCTGCCTGGAGAAGCCAGCTATTGGCTTGTTCAAGCCAACTGGAGATGAAAGCTGAGAGTGCAGTCTAAGAGCGCTCCAGCTTTGGGTGTAGAAGCATAATGGCTTCTATTTGTGAATCTGGATTGCTGCCATTGCTTGCTTCTGCTCTGCCTGGACAAGGTGACAGCAAAGTCAGAATTTTCTACAGCAAATCAAATCAAATCTTTATTAGGGTCAAAGACCAGGTCTCTACAGCAAATATCAATCCCAAATAAATGTGGACAAGATATGAGAATGGCTGTCTCAAAACCAAAGTTTAGATTTCAGGAATTATACAAAATGAAGTACATTTATCCTACCCATTAAAATATGTTTTATGTTCGATTGTTTTAATGTTTATTTCATAGAGTCACAGGGTTGGAAGGGACTTGGAAGGTCTTCTAGTCCAGCTCCCTGTCCGGAGCAGGAATCCTCAGACAACCCCAGACAAATGGCTGTCCAAGCTTTGTTTGAAAACTTCCAGTGATGGAGCACCCACAACTCCAAGAGAGAGTTTGTTCATTGCTTAATAGCTGTCATGGTCAGGAAATTCCTCCTTATTTCAAATTTGGATAACTCTTTTAAAGCTTCCATCTGCTGTCTCTTGTCTTAGCCCCACTTCCCTCTTCCCTGTGTCAGCCCTTCAAATATTAGCAGATTACTATCATGTCTCCTTCTAGACCTCTCGTCTTTAGGTTAAACATACCCAGTTCTTTTAAGAGTTCTTTTTAGGACTTCCAATAAAAGTCTTATATTTACAAGGCCTATTATTGTTTTATTTGATGTACAGATTAAAATGTATTTTTAAAAAGGCATATTTATTTTTTGCCTTACCCTAACCATAATGAAATCGTTCTTTTTATTCATGAGGGGAAGGTCACACAAATTTGTTTATCATTCTAGCAGGTCACATCACTACAAAGTTTGAGGATCCTGCATTAATGCCTATAGAATGTATATGAGGCTAAGTTGAATAAACAGAATAACCTGATAATATACCAAGCAACTATATTATATCCCTACGTGTCAGGTTCAAGCCAAGAAACTCCACAAGACGGTTCTGGAATTGCTCAGTTACTTTATTAGCTTGCACCTGCTAGACAGAATCTCACCAGACTAACTCTAACTCCCAAAGTCTGCAACTAAACACTACAAATTCCTTAGGGTGGAACCAGTCTCATCCTCTTTGCTTTCACATGCTCAGATTGTGGGCTGAGGAGATGTTTCTCCCCATGACCTTGAACCTCCTCATCCAAGTCCTCCATCACACTATTTTTTGCTAAGTTCTGCTACAGACTGTTATAATTATCATAATTCAGTTTGTGTTTAGATGATCTTATGCCCTGAATATCCTTTGATTGCATAATAAGACAGGCCCATGATTCCAAGGTGTCTCCTTCTTACAAGGGACAGATATATGTAGGGGACAATCATACATACAAATGAAACTGTAACATATGAAGACTCTTATGGACTATCTCATGATTGACAAAAATATTTGAATTAGTTGAGTAGGTTGGTTGAACTTTTTTTTTTTTTTGCATTACTTTACCAACCCCTTTATTCATATAATTAAATTGGGAAAAGGGAGATTCTGAACAGTGTTCTTTTATTTTGCACTCTTTCATATTAGTGTTCAGAAGGCATTGGATAAGGAAATCTGCACTTTATATATGATTAGCTGAGGCACCAATAGATGGCACTACTTTTGGAAGAAAGCTGTGGGTTTTTGTTTTGCTTCATATCTGACAGACTTTGGTCAATACTTCCACATGCTTGTTCAGTTCTTAGTTAAATGATAACTACTTTGAGTGCATTATTCTGTATTATTTAAGAATTCCCAAATTCAGCAGTCTAATACAACTATTCCAAGGCAAAAATATGCATCACATGTTATGTTTCTTGCTGTTTTTAATTACCGATAGGTGTAATTGGTATTTCAGATATGAAATTTAATAAGATTATCAGAATTCAAGGGAAGGAAGAGCATTCATGAAGCTACTTACTTGCTTTAAATATATATATCTATATTTGATAGGAGGAGACTTATAACATTTCAAATATCTTTTAGAATTGAGGACCAAGGATGAAAAAACTTTTGTCTAAAAGAAATCTTTTGGAACTGTTTCAACTGGTTGAGGAGAGATACAGAATATTGTAGAAATGTGTCTCAGTCTGAACAATAGCACTGCCACTGCAAAGCTATATTACCAAAAGGAAAAATAAAGGAACTATAATAAAAACTTAAATGATCTGTGAAACGAAAATAAAGTGATCCAATTAAACAAGAGATGTCTCTTGAGCATAAAAGAGAATGGTCTGTATTGAAAAGAGAACTATGTTGTTGAGGGCAATGGACAACTGTAATTCACAGAGAGATATGAAAAGTAATACACAAGCAGAGACTGACTGGGCATAAAAAAATCTCCTACAGGATAAGGGGGGAAATCCCATTATGTATAAAATGTCCTTGAGCAGGAGCAGTAAGTCATGTTTGGATAATCATATCTCAGTTGATTGTGTTCTATCTATACATTTCTCTTAAATTAAATCATTGCTACCACTAGGAAGTTCTACCTTTGCCTTTCTAAGTCTGTTCTGTTTAATCAGATGGTAGGTACTCTGGTGATGGAGAATATAATATAAACGAAAAGATCCAGGAAAACTTAAAAAAAAAACACAGTTGTCCTACATGTTCTGATGGGATCAGCTGCCAACAAAAAGTCATAGATAAGTTGTTTGTACAATTGAGGACAGTTCTAGGAGCCTTATTTCAAATATCATAAGGATATTTTTCCTATTAGCACAATTGTTTCCATTTTCCATAGACATTCCATGTCTAGCACTGAAGATGTTACCTAGCCGGGTAACAAAACATCTGCAAGAAAACAACTAAGCTCAGAGAACCCCAAGGTCTCCAGTCTTTCCATTTTGTTTGCTTGAAAGGCATATTTATTTATTTATTTGGAAAATGTATATTTTACTCTTCAAACAGTAGTCTCTCAGAGAAGCTAAGATAAATTTAATATTTTAAGCAACAAAGGAGATACAATATCCAATTGCTTATAAATGCAGTACCAAAACAATCCAAACATGCCAGATTAAATCATTGCATAAAGTCTTTATAGTTAAAAGACATAAGGCATGCCAGAAAGACAACAGGCTCTGTGCCATGCAATTTATTTATTGATGTACTTGCTTATAATATTTAGGTGTCATACAAGTTCTTTCAGATGTTTACAATTTAAAAAATTAAGGAAGCCCTAATCGGGCAACAAATCACAACCATAAAATCTAAAATAAAATCAGTAATAGCACAAAAGCAAGATACAACTGGCAACAGTGACTGCAAAGCTCTGGAAAACAGATTTAAAGATGGAAAGGTCAGAACAAAGAATTAGAAAGCTGGAATTGGAAACACTCCAACCATCGGCACTAAGACATTTTCAGTGGGGGGGGGGGCATTCCACAACTGGGGTGCTACTTCTAAAAATGTCCCCTTTCCAGTAGCCTCTTGTAGCACTTTATTTGGCAGCACCACTAAAAGGAAGACCTTAGAAGATTAGCTTAAAATCCAATTAACTACAAAGGAGAAGGCTCCAAACCTCCTTGGGAGAATGTTCTCAAGCACTAGTACCCAAAGAAGCCTTATTTTAGGTCATTACTTGTATCACTTCTTTCTGAGACTCCAAAAAGCCTCAAGGAAGTTGTTAATAGACAGCATATTCATGTGCAGGGATAGCATACACTCAAGCTGTTATAACTCTGAAGGTTCAAACCAGCACCTTAAACTATCATAATAAGGAAAAAAAATCAAATGGTGCAATGCAGTCCATACTCATGGTCCACATTAATACACTAACTGCAGATTTTGTACTAATTGGGTTTTCAAACTACCTTCATTGCAGTAATCCACGTAAGGTATTTCCAGAGTGGCCAGTCAAAAGATATTACATGCCACCGTGATGATTTTGGATTCCAGAGAAACAGTAGGATTTAATAATATCTCAGACTACAAAACTATGTCTTCAGAATGCACTCTTTCTTCATGAACCGTGGGGTTGTTTTTAGCATAGCTGAACTATCTATTAACTACAATTCTGTCTTAGTTAGACTAAACCTTAGAACTGGTTCCACTCCAGAATGGGACTGATTTCATATAATACACTGAAATACAAGTTCCTGGTTCTCATGCCATTATATCCACAGACTCACATTTCTCATGTTCTGAACATCCTAAATCAATGTTGCACCATTTTTGGAAGATGAAATGTTCTAATTTCTTTCCCTTCAAATAAGGCTTTCCCTAATCTAAAATATGAAAGCTGTAGAACAGACCCAAAGGACCAACTGTACTCCATTGATTAAGTACTATGACCGACCAGGTAAGCAACTAACTACTATTTTTACAGTCCTGGAAAAGTCAACTCAAATTTGTGTCAATCTACTAGTGAGAAATTTGGAGCATGAAAACAGTGCTGTGTGAAGACTTATAATGCAGGCATTACCCAGGCTTGCAAGATCCAAACAGTCATTTATGCAAGTAGTCATCTAGCCATCATCAGAAACTTTGTCAAATTTGCACCATCTTTCTTGTGTTGTTAGCTGATATGCTGGGATGTTACAGTCCGCTTGCAGAAGGATTCACATGTCTCTGGCCACTCCATCAAGTGTACTTACTAAGGTCTTAGTTAAAGAATGATAATTAACTTTATCATATCTCAATTTGTAGACTTGCAGTATGCCCACCAGTATGCAGTGGTGGTGGTGGTGGTGGTGGTGATGATGATCCTGAATCAATCTACTGCAAGATGGAAGTCCCTTCATTGAAGATTATGGACCATAATTTACTATGGTAGTCTAGTGTGAGTTCATAAATAGAAGTTAGATTTTCCAGTTTAGGGCTGAAAGAGAATAACTGGCCCAATGTCACCTAGCTGGATTCCATCCCTAATGGAAGATTAGACATTGGGTCACCCTGCTCCTAGTCCAGCACCTAGTCTCATATAGATATACATACATGCACTCAATAAATTCATAGAAATTTGATCGTCCAGTTTGTGATAATTTATCAGCCAGAACAATGTAGGTTATACTAGCCATGGCATTTTCCACCAATAATGCTTACAGGATGCTGAGAGCAGGCAAAAATAAATTGTTTTAGTAGAAGAAAGAAAACCCCTTGGGTGCCTCCTTTTCAAAGGAAGAATTTCCCTGTCCTCTGAATTCCTTAAGTATTCCCAAAATTTCAGGAAGCTATTCTGTGAAAGTGAGTGTGGTGGGGAATGATTTTTGTCTCAGCTTTACTCAATAATGGTGATTCTGCAAATATGCCTTACACACTTTCAAATATATGAATGTTCTTGTGTTGTTTTCTGTTCCAGAAGACATACATAGTGTTTGTTCCAACCAGACATGGATTTCATTATTAATAAATGATCCCTTGTATGATTTCAGTCAATACAAAGCTGGACAACTCAATCTTCATTTCCAGTGTGACAGTAGCTATTGAAAATTGCATTAAAGTACATTTAACCCATGGAGAAAATTCCAGCTGAAGAACTGACACTTGACAGAAATAAATTGCCCTCATATCATTTACAAATGTTGCTTGATTATTGAAAAGTAATCTGTGTAATTTCAATAAGTTCTAGTTTCCACACTATAGGAGAATGTTCATGGGGATTTCTCTGCATGAGTGGACTGTGCCAGCTTTTAATGACAAAAATCCTGTTGTCTCAATGGGTGGAACCACCTGTCTGAGCTTGAAAGCTAAGCCAGGTCATGCCTGGTTAGTATTTGAATGGGACACCAAGGGTGCATGCTAGAAGGGAAGTTGCAAAACATCTCAGAAGAAGGCAATGGAAAACCATTAACATACTGCTGCCAAAAAAGCTGCATGGATGAGCCCATGAATTGAACTTGACTCAAAGGAGACCTTCCTTTTCTTTCTTGCTAGTGTCTCTGGTGTAATGTCATATATTTTGTGTCATACTGCTCTTGGGATGACTGATTCTAAATATCTCTGTCTTGAGATAAGGCTGAACATTTATACAAATAGAGTAACCCAGAACTCCCCAGATCATTTTTCTCTAATTCATATCTTCCCCTTTTTTTTTTGTTCCCCATCATACTCATTTTTAAGCTTAATGCCATCAAGATGCTTTTAAGCAAATGTCATTAAGATATCACCTCTTAAATCAAACCAACTGGAATGTACTTGAGAAATGCTCAGATGAGTGTTGAAAGGTTATTTTAGGCAACAGCTAGGATGCTGCAGCAAGGAATAGAGGATTGCAACAAATATGCTAATTCTACATATTAAAAAAATCATTTGAGAGTCAGTACAATGTATTGATTAGACAAGTAAACTATGATTGGGCAAACACAGATTCAAATCCTGACAAAGGTCACTAGGTGATGTGGGCCCAGTCATGGTCTCTCTGTCTAATCGAAGTCATAGAATGCTGGTAAGAATAAAATGGAAGGGGAGGAACATAAACCACAATCTCTACTGTGAATGTTAGTCTCCTGGTTAGTACTGTCACTAATGAACTGTGGAGTGTTAGGTCAGTTTCTCTGAGAAAACAGTAGGAAAGTAAAGCCTTATCCCTCTTCAGAAAAAGAGCCACATCTTGACAGAGGCGGTCCCCATTCTGTCTTTGTACACTGCCATATTCAGAATGGACAGGGACAATAGTTTCTTTCTGGGCAAATCTTGGCACAGAAACACTGCCAATGGTTAGTGGCTCTAATTCTAGAGCCCAGAAATAGGACAAATTATACTTTCATTAGATTTATTTTTTCCTCTTTTGTCTGTTTTTCTGCCCCATTCCCAAACTCAACTTACCTTAACCTCAACTGCTACAGCTATATAACTGTAAGTAACAAGTGGGGACCTATCTACATCTGAGTTTGGGAAAATATTCCTGAACTCAATTTAACCTTCTCATTGACTCTCTCTGAATGATGAACCCCGTGATTTGCAAAATATAAAGAAATTCATTTATTGAGACTCTACCAATATAATATTGCTTTCAGTGGCATTGTTCCTTGCACTAGAATCTTTTATGGCTACTACTGTGTTATTCCTATAGAAAGGGTGCATTGTGCCTTAACAACATGCTATTAGGACTCTGTCGTCATTCACTCTATTATGTGATACATTTTTCCCTATTTATTTAACACAGTTCGTTTCTTGTCCTAGAGTAGAGAAAAGGTATTTTTATGTGGACTTCAGATGTGTAGTTCAGGATGTTACAATCTAAATCAAGATTATCATCAAGTTAATCTTGTTTTGCAAGTATATAGTGTAACATTTCTTCTGATTTTACATAAATGAGCTAGCTAAGGGTCAAATTAGATGTAATGGAGCAATCATTTCTGTTGTTGACTCATTTACCCTTTCCATGTATAAATCTAAGAGCGATTGGGGTCTAGGGAGTTGGGCCACCTCATTACTCTGTCTTAACCCACTTTCCATCAGCCACCATGTTCTCTGTTATCATTGTAGTAAGATACCTAAGAAAAAAGGCCTAAAATGATTGAATATGGGAAGGGAGCGAAAGGGAGTGGTTTAGCTTCCCTCCTGTTTGATACTGTTTTAATGTAATAATTAGACTAATCTTCCCTTTCTACTTGACTGAGGCAAATACATGAATTACAAATGTAGTTTAACCCCAAGATTCTGTATTTTATAATGATTTGTACCATTTTACCTTCTGATATCAGAAGGGTATGAATTGCAAAGTCCATCATGTTAAGTCAAAAGATGACTTCAACAATTCAGCAAATTAACAAATTTCCTGGTTGATCTTGAGACACTTGGAAACTGAATTAAAGGATTAAGAGGACTTCATTGGCATCTTCTTGTTACTGTTCTACCTAGCTAAAAAGTATTATTTTCATCCATGCATAGCCCTGTCAAGAATTTTAAAAGACACATCTTTTCTTCATAATTAAAACTGACACAACATATTTACAGTTATGTATCTACTGAAATAAGTGGTCTGTGAAAAGCTAAGCCATAGCACAAACCCATAACACAATTCATCTTTGAGTTACTGTAGTACCTATCTTTTTGGCAGCTGTAGATTAGCATAGCTACTGGAAGTAGTAGAAAAGGCTACCTGCAGGATCTGTGTATGTGTATGTGTATGTGTATGTGTATGAAAGCTTCATAAGCACATGTGTGTCATTATATTAGACTCACCTACCAAAGCTTTTCTTGTCTCTACTTCCTTGGCAATTATGTTGGTGAACCTGGGTATGAATGGACTGCCATCTAGTGTTATGCCTGTTTCTATGGCTGGTGTTATTTGCCTTCTCTCCAAACTTTGCTGTAGTCTGGCAGAAGTACAAACCCTATAGATTGAAACTGATGTCCCTTGGCAGTCCTAAGCTCTGCATTTCACATTGTCCATTCTCCTTGGTCTGGCTACTTACTAGAAAAAACAACTCTGTGTAGCCTAAAGAAAAGAAGGACGTCTTAAGCTGTGTTCTTCGAAAAGCTGTTGCAATGCCCTGTAGGGCATTCTTGCTGTTTGTCCTAAATTGAGATGACAATGTTGCTCATATTAAATTGCCTTCTTGCTTGGCTTGGCATGCTGGGATCCATATCTGTTAATATAGGAATGTCCAAATGTCCTGCTAGGAAAGCAATTTGTTCCCTGGTAGGATGTCTATAAAACAGCTGGTGCAAGAAGCCATCAGAGGTGATGTGAGAGGCAAGTTATGTTTTTCTTGATTTAATGGAAATTTTTACTGATCTACCCCCATCCTTCTCTCAAATTGTCACCAGTGCAGCATGTATCCATCTTCAGTCACCTCTCCTCCCATTCTTACAGTCCTGTCATATCTTGCTGGTAGCGAGACAGCCTTCATAGCCTGAACCTCGTAATAGATACTCTGACAATGACAAATAGGCTATTAATGAAATTTGAGATAGGGGACACCCTAGAGAAATGGCAAAGCTTTGGCATGTTTCTACTAAACATCAGTTTTGAAACTTGTATTAGAAGACACGGGAAGCTGGCCTCTGAGCTGGAGAGCAGATCTTGCTCTGTGAGCATAAAAACAGCCAGGTAATAAGCTCTGCTGAAAGCTTGTTGGCAGGTCTGCTTTAAGATCTATACTCTTTGCTAATTCCTGAATTGCAAGTGTTAATTTATATCGCCACTGGTTGTTTTTGTTTTTCATGGGAAATGACTGAGAGAAATGACAACAGAATGAAGTGAATATGGAGTAGAGCCACAGATTCAGATACGTCTGCAATTTCTAATCTTTTGTAAAGGATTCAGAGAAGCCAGTCATTTAACTATATCCATTAAGCCTATAAATTAGAGTTAAAAGCATGAAGAATAAAGATTGTAATAACCTTTCTTGGCACTCAGGTTTTTTTCATCTTTGTGTGAATCATATCATCTCCTGGCATCTGGATCAATGTCAGGATAATTTGTGCACTGTGCTCCTATAGCAACATGGTTTGTGATACTGCAGTCATAATGCAGCACTGGATACATCTCTTATAAGATTTTTTTTTCCTTTTAACTGAGTAGAAATATAGTTTTCAACTTTAACTTTGAGGAATTGTACCAGCCACACAGACATAAAAACAGGTGGAACTTCGATCACACTCTCGTCTCCGCCATCTTGACAACACCCTGCAGACACCCCTGATAGATACCACTGAACACAGAAATAATGTTTTTATTCAGAGTAATGAAATAATCTGGAATGCTTAATCACACGTTCAGAATATTATATTATTTTGCAAATCAGGCAAAATAATCCAAACCCTTTTCTAAAATGCTCTGACATTACCTTCTGCGATAGAACTGACAACCGGGCGACATTTCTGTCTCACTGTTCTCTTTCTGACTCATATATCCTTTCTGCAGCCTTTCTGAGGGAATTTCCCAGTAATATAAAAAGCAGCTTCAGAGACAAGTGAGAAAGGCACGTATGGGGAGCCAATGTCTTCTAATTTTGAGGACAGAGCACAGCAGCCTTGATGTAATTGCCATTTATTTGCCAAGTTTAAAATATAATCAATTCATAGAGGAGTGCCAAAGTGGAACTACAGAAAAAGCTGAAAAAAGTGCTTTTGTTTCTATAAGTAATATTTGCAAATTATCCAGGCTTTAGAAAACAACTGATTTGAATCCCAGACAGATTATACTTTCCCTTCTTCTGCTGCAAAGCTCCATTATTTGAACTTCTTTTTCTTGTCTCCAACTTCCTCTCCCTCTCCCTCTCCCTCTCTCTCTCTCTTTCTCTCTCTCCCGTTTAAAATTACAGATCCTCTATACACTTATTGCAGAGGATGATTCTCTGTAGTACATTTCACCATATATGTATTCACAAGAGTTCAGTCAATATATGCATGAGAGTTCACCTTTAAATAAAAGATTTATGGAAAAAACCCATATTCCTTTGCTTAACCATAAACTTAACTTGTTGCTTTATTTAATTGTTAAAACAGATGTAATTCATATCTCCAGTGTTGCCTTCCCATATATATTATTCCATATATGGATTGGGCTCACACATCACACCAGGCTGTAATGGATGGTTTTAACATAATGGATTTGGTGAACCCAGTTGCTGTGGTTTGGAAACCCTGATTATAGCAACAAGTGTCATGCAAACCAAGCCAGTTGTAGTTTATTCAATAAACCATGTGTGATTCTTCCCCCTATCAAAAAATATCCTTGGATCTCAAGTCTGAGAGTGAAATTAGGAGTTTGTTGTTTCTCATTTACTATTAAGTTAATTTGCTGTTAGGAACAAGAGGCATAACTAGGCTTCCACATTACTTTGGAGAGAACACCTCAAACAGGCAATCTGTTTGCTCTAAGTAATGATCGTCTTCCCCTACCCCCAGTTTTCAAATGGAAGCACAGCTTTTCATAGCCTGGTTTGCAGATCATAACCAGATTTCTTTTTCTTTAGTCTGAATGAGATGAATTAGTCTATTAAATTGCCTTCTATTGAAGTGAAATTGCTTTATTGTTTGTCAGAGATTAGGCTAGTAATTAACTTCAAACAACAAGAAATGTTTGTGGTCTCAGTGGGAACTCCAAATAGGCTGCTTTTCAAAATGCAGCGATAATTGTTTATCTTACATATGATAGTTCTTTAAGACTCAATCAGAGTTCTAGGTGAGAAAACTTTGCCCACTGATTAAAAAATATGCTGGGTGTGATTTGATACCTTCTACAGCAATTCAGTTAATTCCAGTAATGTGCTTTGTGGCCAAAATGCTCTGGTTCATACTACACATTATATTGGAGTAGATGTTGCCTTTGGGGAAAAGAATGAGTTTGCTATGAATGTATTTATAAATATTTAATGATATTCAAAGTTTCTGTCTGTTTGCAATGGCAATATTTCCATGAAACCAAAGGCTTATAATCCAGAGGTGGCTCTCAGTGATGGAAGAAGGAAAGCAACCTTTCTCTTTCAGCCTCTGCACATCTTTCTACATTGTTTGAGATACCATCCCCTGAGTGTACTTCTGGGAACAGAGGGACTGTAAGCGAGAGGTAAAATCACCAAACGTTGCTTTTCCTGCTGTATGTCCATTAGCAGAGGTGCCTGTTGAATCAAAGACTTTGTCTGTAAGTTGAACTCCCTTCCTAAGATATGAGGATCAAACCCAATGTATTGTGAAACATATTCTATGCTCAATGGTTGGGACAATCTAAAGCTGACATGGAATGGAATAGATTAAAGGAAGATATTGCTAGACGTACTGGCCATCTTCAGTGCAAAAAGTTAGTTCCATCTCCACTCTCATCATGACCTCCTTTCATCTGGTTTGGATAAAGGTGCAGTGTCTTGCATTAACTCCTGTCCTTTAGTAACTGAAGCAAAACAACTTGTTTCATATAGGTGACTTTGGAGTTGTAAGTCAGCATTTAACTAAAGGAGATTTCAGCCCACGCCCTGGATGTGACAAGTTCTATTATCAATTCCATAGTGCAGATAGATTCTGGTTATGAAATATACTATAGCTTTTTGAGATTTTCATCACTTTTCATTGCAAAGATAAGGGTAAAACAATTTTCCATAACATTCTTTTTAAGCCTATGAATAAAGACTGTGATTAATATTTGTGATAGTGATCTTCCATTACTTAATCCTGGGGAAGGATTTTCCGAGCTTTTTCACAATTCACTTGAAAATTGAAAACA
Organism: Liasis olivaceus; assembly: GCA_030867105.1. Classification (NCBI taxonomy): domain Eukaryota; kingdom Metazoa; phylum Chordata; class Lepidosauria; order Squamata; family Pythonidae; genus Liasis; species Liasis olivaceus. Next base: position 255,837,481 of record CM061349.1, on the reverse strand, counting down.
TAAAACAAAAAATCTCACTAGCATCCCAATTACAAAGACATCCAGTCTTGTACCTCAATGGTAAGTCTGCTTGGTTCATCATAGAAACAGTAAAGTGAAGGATGATTGATCTGGATGGCACTTATAAAGGCAAATGAAATGGTCTCTTACTTGCTGTGCAATATGCTAAGGGAGAGTGCCCTTTCAGATGAAAATCGGAAACACCATCTCTCCGAAGTCTCTTTGAGGGTACAAGAAATATGGCAATCACATTTAATATCAGACATATGAGGTGATGTGTGTTAGTAGACTCCAGAGCTGAACATTGCTAAGTATTTTGTTAGGGTATAATTGGGGGGAGGGAGTTAGGTGAAGGTACAGTTCCAGTGGTGAGACAAGATGAGTCTTTCCTTGATCAGCCAATACTGTGGCTGTGGATTTGCAATTATAAGCCATTTTGACCTATCCCTGTGTTACAGATACTGTGTCTGTGGATGGGAAAACACCCTGTCAAAGCAATGCATGCCACTTTAGAAGCAACAGTCTGTTGCTGCCTTGTACTCTAAAAGTTAATCTGTGTTCCCATTTGAGAAGATTCTCCTTGGATTTTGTCATAGCAATGTTCTGGGATAGTTAGGAAAAGGGGTCCAAGCACTGAATTGCTGCTACCCCAAGATTAGGAATGCTAGCTGCTCTGTCAAGTGAGAAGGTTTGAAGGATTTTTAATGTATTTGTTTCTGTGTTTTAACAATCCACCGGTACATGCACACCTACCCCTCAAGCTGTTTCTGTGATGTATTATATCATGCAGGACAGATGTTCACAAATACATGCATAGAAGCATGGAAAATGCTAGAAATTTCTTTTCTGTTCTATTCATTGAGAGAAGGGAAATATTTTTAGATATGCATCTGAATAAGCTTGAAAGGTGAGACAGAGCATTCAGTTGCTGAAAGAACTATGAGCAACTGTAAACAATCATTAATTGACAAATAGTTTTCCATGCATAGCTACTGACCAGAAAAGGCAAACAGTTATAAACTTGCAAACATAAAAATATGACTATCTAATAGTATCTTGATATCCCAATAGGTCTGCAAATAGTCAACATAAATTTGGGGTCCATTTCAAACTGGATTGGGAAGGGTTGGGACATGGAAAGTCTGGTAATCTGAAAGAGCCACATAGCATTGAGGGATCACCTCCACAGTTCTTTCATAAAGGCATTCTTGGTGTGGCCCTGAATTTTTGTAGCACAACATTGTGGTTCCTGGGAGAGGGTTAGAGAAAAAAGCTGGAGGGCTATATGCAGACCACAGCTGGCTTTCCCTGCATTATGAGGATTCTAAGAATGAGAAATGGGAAATAGGCTGACTCTAGGCTAAGGGTGGAAAATTGGTGTTAGAGATGTTGATGTCAGGATTTTTCGCGATTATGAAGCTCATCATCCCTGATCATGGCCATGCTGGTTGAAGCTGAAGGGAGTTGGGCTTCATCAGTGTCTGAAGATCCACAGGTTCAGCACCCCAGCATGCAAGAAGATTTCATCAATGAGAGATACAGTAATGAAATGTAAGACAGAGATTAGCAAGTGAAGGCATACAAAAAAACTGTTGGGATCTATCTAATGTCTTCTTTTGGAACTGTATTTGGAAAAGAGACATATACACGTACTGTATATATGTGTAGTATATAAGGGGGGGGGGGAGATGTTACTCTTATGCAGGGTGGGGGATGAATGGCAGTGCAGACAAACCAGGACTTTAAAAATGTCTTGAGATTTAGAATTACCTCTTATGTCTGTAACATATGTGTCCTATTGAGAAAATGTGAAAAAATAGAATTAATGCTCAAATCCTTTTGATTCCAATAGTAAATAAATGTAACTGTTTAAATCTAGATTAAACTGCAGTTCCAGATTTATTTTTGGAAGTTAGGCTAAACTTACTAAGGAACATTCTTTCTCTATCACTCTCTCTCTTCTTCTCTGAAAAAAATCCCGAACTATAAAAAATGTCATTGGTGCATCCTATTGTGTTTTCTGCCTGGTGCTCATTCAGGGTCAGTGGCTGAAAGGCCATGGCATCAAAAGAATATAAAATAACTAGGAAAGAAGAATGCTTGGAAGCATCAAAAATGCTCAATTTTATCATCACAAAATGCATTCGGCTTTCTGTTGTATCAGTAGACTTCTGTATTACATTTATATCCTGCCTTTCATCTAACAAACTTGCTTAGCCTCACAACTCCTGCAAAATGATTGGAGTTGGAAGAGAGAGTTTCCATAAGAGTTTTTACAACTGAACAGAAATTTATACTTGTGTTTTACATACGGAATTCCATGCTGAGTGATTGATTGGGCATATGTATTCATTGCCCCACTCTCGCTGGACATGCTAGGTGGTAAACAAAATACAGATTGAAAACAACAACCAAACAAAACAAAATAAAAAATACAGTCATAACAGTAGGACAAAAAGAGAAATCAATATAAAAGGTGTTCAGAGTTGATAGGTAAGAACTAGTATTTAAAATTGGGCTTGAAAATAGATTGGTGGCTAGGGTATCTGTATTATATACCCCAAGAGGGAAATATCAGTCTTCCAGCATCATTTGTACAGGCTATAGTTTTCCAAACACTTTTTAAAGGTGTAAACCTGTTAAATGATTCTGTTCAAATAGTAATTGAAGTTGAGTATCACTATGACTCCAGTAACATTTGGACTCTCAAATTCAGACTAGTCTTTTGATCTAAGTAGAATACACTAGGTGTCCACTCTGTCCTGAAGGCTGTCATCTGAGAAAAACATGAGAATTTAAAAAAAAAAATAGAACAAGCCGTGTGGTTTATGGCCAAAATTCTCACACAATAACCATCTATCCCATGCAGAGAGGCTATCAATTTAATGTCTCATTCATTCTATTTACTATTTTTCTACACTCATCTTGTAAATTATTGTGGTAATTGTACAAAGTAACAGCCAAAAGCATATTGTTAATTAAAAAAAGAAATGTCAATGGGTTAAAATTGTCTGGAGATTTTTGTTTTGTTGTGTTTTAAAATATTCTGTTAAGTTCCAGCCACTGAAGGACCGATTTGGAGGTTCCCCGCTGCTCTTCCATTTTATCACAATGATAACACTTGGAAGGAAAGCAAAAATAACCCACTCTTTCACCACCTCTGGTCTCAAAATGTCTGTCAGTGGGCAGTGGAAGAGCTGAAGCTTCAAATCATATTTTCAGTATCTTATCTACTTTGGCCTTGAGTATCCTCCATACAAGATTGGAAAAGATCAGTTCATCTCATTCTGTGACAGTCTCAGAAAAGAAAAAATTCCAGTGGAATCCAAGCTACTCTTCCTCTTCTCAAGTTAATTAGCACTGATAAAAGGTTCTTTCTCTTCCCCTTTTTGACACCATTCAGCAGATTCTAATAAGAGGTTTTAAGTAAAAAATGAAATAACTCATTATATGTTCTGCCAGTGGGGAGGGTGAACTGCAGTTTGTATTCATATGCATAGTTGTTACTCACTGTCACCTTTTTTCCCAGTATTCCCATTCAGGTCCTAAGCCTGCAGAACTAAAGACCTCTCAGTTCTCCATGATAATGGGGCAACATTTCACATACAATTGCAAATTTCAAAGAAACCCTTGGTTTATCTACAGCTTCTGGTCAAATCAGAGCTGAAAATCATTTGACACACTGTCATTGGTGAGAGGACGTCTCAACTTAACTGAAGGCAGAAGGAAATACTATTTGAATAGCACTCTGAACATGCAATGTTCTCAATTGACAGGTTCCAAAAATCAATGAGATTTTTTTAGCAGATCTGAGTAAGATTTGTGTTCTCTCCTATACTTTGTTATACAATGCACCAAAATAGGATGTTACACTAATATCTCCCTTTCCTTCTAACACAGTGAAAGAGCTACAAAGTTCATACCATATTCAAATATTCTTTATCCTTGGCCTCTTGCCTGCCTGCATCTTAGTTACCAGGTGCTCTGGCATCCAAGCTTTTCCTACAATCAGTTTTCATTTGGTTCTAGTTCAGAGATAGGGGGCAGCTGTCATATCCAGAATCTAATTCCAAGCATGATGAATTGTGCTGATGAAGTCTAATGCAAGTATCAGTGGCTGTTAGTGTAGATGCATGGTAGAAAAGGGTCCTGGCTGTCCCTGATTCTACCTTTCCAGATTCTCATGTAGTCCTGCCTGTCCCACAGTGATGCAGAGAGCGAGAAAGAGAATAGCCCTGACCATATGAAAGAGTAGTGGTTGTGTTTTTCTCGAGGAAAACATTCTATTTTCATTTTCTAGTCCTCCAAATTTTCTCAATAGCATTATTTGGAGAACAACATCTGAAGGTCAGCGCATCAATAGTTTGCTCAAAATCTGCAATATCCATATCATAATTACTTATTCTTCTGCTGCGGAAAAAAGAGTCTTTGTTCAGTTAAAAGCAATAAGCTCTTTGTTTAGGCAACAAAAGAAGAGAGACCTGTCCTATCTAAGGCTAAGACTATCTAAGGCTAAGACAACACTGTCATTATCTGGAGCACTTTCCCATTTATGCAAGTCATGAAGTCAGTGTATTTCCTCTTATGTAAATAATGTGTGGAGTGTTTAAAGAAACACATCAGATGATCTGCAATACTCCTTCACATCAAGGACTCAGATGCTCAATTTTTCTCTTAAAACACCTATTTGGCCTTGCCTAATTTCATTTTGGAAATCTGAGTCTTGAAACATTTGTTTCTAGAACTAACACTTCTTTTGTGTTCTTCTCTTACTCAAGCACCAAAGTATTCTCAATCATTTTGGTTGACAAAGAGCATTTTATGTTTAGCTACAAGAGGCTAGAATTAAATGTTACTTTTTAGGTATCTAAAATAACATACAAAAAGGAGATAGTTTTGTCAATAATAATTCTATTTTATTGATTCAGATGACTCAACATTCTGATGGATTCTCTATACGTAGACATATTTGTGTATTGTATACATACACACATCTGTATGTTATGAATGGTAATGCAAAACATCCTTCAGGCTGAGTTCAGTTTCTGGTTGGAGCAGTTTTCTTGGCAGAAGTCCCAAAGTGGTTTGATGGCAATTGTCTTTTTTCCAGGATATCTTTGTGACTTCTCAGTCTAGCCTACATCCTTGCTAACTAATCATTTCCAATCCTTTTTATCTTTATCAGGAGTAGCTAAGGTCAGCCAAGTGCTCCTCTCTGCTGTGTTTGCATGAAGTACAAAATTAATCTCTAGGCATCTTAAGTAGGAAGTGAGAAAAACTGTTCTCGGATAACAGGTACAGGAAAGTATTCTGCTTGAGAAGCTGTTTGGAAGCATATCTTTGTAGTTATGGATGAGACAGGATGAGATACACAAAATTTAAGAGGGTTAGGGTTAGGGTAAATTAAGAGGGCCCTAAATAAAGTGGGGTGCTCTCTTTTGCAGCAGAGCACCTTCCCTTCAGCTTTCCCAGAGTGCCATTTTAATTTCCCAGGATTGTGGGGTGCTAGAGTAACTTTCCTTGCTTTTTTGAATGGGTCAAAGAAGGGGTGAGGTCAGGTTTTAATGCTGGAATTGTAGGTACATTTGTTTCTATGCTTGTTTCAAACAATTAAGTGTGTCTCGTTCTGCATGCATCACTGAAGATCCAAGCAGGTTCTGTATTGTGGAAACAAAATAGATTGTCCTCATTTGCAATATTGGGACGTTTAGGTAGCCTTGCTTGCTTATTACAGTATTTTATTTGTTAGATTTCTTTAATTTAGTTTTACAACTCAAGGTGGATGTAGATAATCTGCTTTGAAATCACCTCCTGTTGTAACTGATAATAATTAGGTATTCTTTCCTAATAATTAATTTACACTGGTTTATTGAGTATTTCTGGCATTTTCTTGGGTAACTTTTCTCTCTGGGGACATCCAAGTTAATTACTGGGCAGGCATAGTGTTGTTTGCTCAATCTTCTTCTTTGGGGCCTTCCATTCAATCAGAGGCAAAACTACTGTTTGTTATTAGTAAGTATACCACAGCTCACCAAATGGTCTTCTTTGTCACAACTTAAAAGATCCTTTAGCTTTTTACATTTGATTGGGAGGTTTCTGTGTCGGTTTTTAACAAGCCAGTAGCCATTACAAGATGTCTTCACAGCTAATGTGTGGTTGGATTTCATTTCATCATCCCAATTAGGATAAGGGACAAAAAAAAAAAGGGAGGGGGAAGAAAAAAGGAAAAGAAAGCAGAGGCAACAGAGATGCACTAATTTCAATAGGTTTCTCATACTCCCAAAATTTATCTCTGTGTGTCTAATAAGCAAGTGTCAGTGATACAGCAGGTCTTCAGCTGCATGATTTAAGCAGTTTTTTTTTTAAAACAGCATTAGAACTATTGCTTTTGATAGCTGTACTGAATTGTCTCTTAGAGAAAACTGTTCTGGATCTGTCTCAGATTTTCTTTCTTTCTTTCTTTCTTTCTCTCCCTCCCTCCCTCCAGGCTTAAAGCTGCATAGCTGTCCTGTTTCTTCAACATTAGCATGATTCCATTAAAAAGGAGAATCATCTAAAAAGTCTCTTCTGTTGATGTGTGTGAAGTTGTTGTTTTTTTAAAGTTACACTCAGTTTTTTCCTCTGGTTCTCTGCAAACTTGTTTGCTTGATCTATAGGCTAAAAGTATTCCATTTATTTTACTTCAATATTTGACCAGCATCAAGTATAGAACTGTTTTAAAAATGAGTAAAAAACATGCATCTACATCAGTGAAAAGTATGTCCTTAATTTGCTTGCTAGTAAAATTGTCTCCTTCAGCCATTCCTCACATGTAAGTCATGTTTATTTTTATTGCTCTTGGAATTTCAAATGCTTGCTTAATGTTTGGCTTACTTATTTATGGGGACTCTGGTGCCACTTCCATTTGGCCAACTCCAAGCAGCTTGCAAAAACCAAATGAAATCAACCACAAAGTAATTACAAACCCAGTAACAGTTCAAAGGCAATGAGCATGGCATAAATTCTTATCCAGAACAATATATTACACTACCTTCCATCTTTCAGGTGCCAAAGCTTTTTCAAAATAGCCACGTCTTGCAAATCGCCTGGAAGTCATGAAGGTAAGATCCACTCTCACTGCTGGAGGCAAATGATTCCATAAGAGAGGCGCTGTCACAGAAAATGCCCACTTCCAAACCCCCTTCCACCAGATTTCTCAATAAGTGAGGAATTTATTTATTTATTTATTTATTTATTTATTTATTTATTTATTTATTTATTTATCAAAGGTATATGGCCACCCATCTCACAAGAAGTGACTCTGGGTGGCATACAACAATTAAACGACAATAAATATATCAAAACAATCATTATTAAAAATATAAAACAGACATTATTAAAATACAAACCACTAGGTACAAGAGAGAATAAATTAAGCACAATGATAGAGCCATCTTAGAATATCCCCAGTCCCCTGGGACCCCCAGGCCTGATGGCAAAGCCAGGTCTTGAGGGACTTCTGGAACATTAACAGGGATGGAGCTAACCTTACTTCGTTTTCAGCTTCAACCCTTGGTTTGTTTGTGTTGGATGGGCAGATGCTATTGGGAACTGCTCATGTTTTTTAAAAATAAAAAACAGGTCTCAAACCATATAGGGTTTTATAGGTTATAACCAGCACCTTGGATTATGGTCCTGTTGTATCATAGTCCTGGATCAAAACGTAATCTTCACTAGCTTCTATGTGTTAGTCTACTTTCACTTCTCTCACAATTTCTGGGCATTGAACAATACCAGACAAGTTCAGAATATTATGAAATATATATAAAACAAGTCCTCCAGATGTTCTTGGACAACAACTCCAAGCATCTTTCAGGGTTACCCATACTGGCTAGGGCTGATAGAAATGTATTAACATCTAGATGGTAACACACTAGTATAGTATTCCTAGTATAGAACTATACTATAAATGCATCTCTTGTGGTTATAGAGAAACTCGTTGGGCATAAAGGATACCTTTATGTGACCTTATCTGGCTTTTGGTATCTCAAGGCTTTTTATGTGAAGTCACAAGGCTATGATTGCCAGCAAGTTCTGCCTACTTTGCTTGGTGGGGCAATATTATAATATTTGAAAAATATAGAAGACATTACAAAATTGGTGCTTCTGTGAATCCAGAGGTCCATGAAGGCTATATATACATTCCCTTTGATTGTTTCAGAAATCACCCACCTATAAAATATTCTTTCTCCCCAACCCCACTCTCTTGGTCACTATGTCAAAGGAGGATACCCAAGATGCTAATGGGCATGGAAGGTACCTGCAACTGGGCCTCTCACACACTCCGTATCATAAACAATGATATTGAGGAACACAGACTCCAGTGATAGAGGTCAGTGCCCAGTGCTCCCAAGCCATTCTTCCTACTATATAAAGAATAAAGGCAACCAGAGAAAAGGAGAGGTGATAAAAAGGCAGAAGTAAAATTGAAGATCTCACCTTCTAATTTGAACTGCAGGGGGACTAGGTTATTGCAAGTATAAGAAATCAGGAGCTAAAGGGAAAATTCTGTACTGGATATTGTAGAATTGTATCAAAATCAAAAGGGTAGACCAGTGTTTTTCAAACTTGGCAACTTTAAGCTGTGTGGACTTCAATTCCCAGAATTCCCCAGCTAGCATGTTGATTTCTTGACCATGAAGCAGAAGTTGCAACTACCCTCTTCTAGAATGTGCTTTTTTTCAACTTTCTAATTTAACCTATAACCCTGGTACTACCAGATGGTCTCCCATCCGAGAACTAACTATGGTGAACAGAGCTTAGCTTGCTGAATGGTCAGGGGCTGCCATTTTCTCAGGCAGACAAAGACTGAATGTATATAAAACCCTGGGATTTGTTATATCCCAAATCTAAATGTACATGTACTATAAATAGATACATTATTTTAATTTTGATTTACATAGTAAATTGGATTTGGGCCTCAGAAGATTATGGTGTTTTATTCTGTATGTACAGTCCTTTTTTTATGGAGATCAAGGGAACAGTTTCAGGCAGACCTCCATTTTAACACTAACCCTGAAATTATATACTGTTGGTGAGAAGAGACTCCCAGCTGTATTTTATCTACATTTTCTCATAGAAACTTACTCATGGAGATAAATGAAGGATGGATGGGACTTTCCTCGCATCACCAATGCAAACTAAACCTAAGCAAACAAGAAACACAGGCAGTGCAAATTTAGGATTTTATATTTGCCAGAAGTAAAAAGTAAACAAGTGGGGAAATCTCTTTCCAGGATATGAGGCCAGGGAAGTTGAGGCTTATTGTTACTGGAATTCAATACCAGTAGAAGGATTAGAGTCCCTGTGTTTCATCATTAAGAGCTAAACATATGAGTCAGCCCAAAGAATTGTATTTCTTTCTTGAATTTCTATGCCGATGCCCCCGGATCTTCCCACATGTGCTCACATAAAAGTTCTAATGGCTGTCTTCTTCCTTGGCATTGAAATAACCTACAAAACATGTGTTGCTGTGTGCGTTCCTTGACTACCTAAATGCCAACAGGTGCAAATGCAGTCAGGAAGGCCGACAACATTAATTTTCATCCTTGTCACTAAGGGCCAGGTTTTCAGCTGAGAAGCCAACATTTGCAATGTTATGTATGCTGCCTGTCTAAAGCTATGGTCACTTGGCTTGCTTTGGTAGACATGAGATGCCAAGTAGTTTAGCACAGGAGTTCACATGGCAGTCTTCCCACTCCAACTCCATATGCAGAGGCAGACAAGAGATCATCTATGGGCATCGAGCATAGCTACAGGAAATAGGATTTCCAGCCAAGGGAGGTATCCAAACAGCTGCTCATCCCTCTGTATTGCACCTTTGGTTAAGATGCTTATGTGAGCATTAATCTGGCCTTGCCAATGACTTAAATGTCAATATAAGGCATTGTTGCCATAGTCCTTTGCAGGCACATTTTACTTCAACATTATAGACATCTGTATCTGCAAGAAAGTAGTTAGGGATTCTGCTCCCCACTGCCTTGAAGTTTTCAAAACGAAACAAATAGCATCCTGTAGCATAAATGGCATGCAATATACTGGCTTGGAAGATCCTTGCTGCTATTTTATATCAGAGATAATGAGTAAGGACTATGGAGTTGGAAGCCAGACACCTGGTACTAAAGCTTCCAATAATTCATGCATTATCTTCAAAACTTTTTCTGATATCTGTGAATACCTAAAAACTTTTAAAACTTTTTTTCCGATACCTGTGAATATCTATGGGTTTTTTGCACAAATTCAGAATCAATTTCAAACCCCAATCGTTTTACAATATCACTGGGGTTCAAGAATGGAGTTTTCTTTTTTCTGGGTTCACACTACACTAGTTTATCAGAAACAGAAGTAGAGCTTATATTTTCTTTTGTAACATTACAGTCTATAGAAATAGTGGGTGGTTTATTTCCCCACCAGTGGAAGTCCTGTTGGACCTTGTCCCCTGGTTCTAAGCCTCAGCTTTCTGATCTTGCTGCTTATCCGTTGCATCATTTAGAACTTAAGTCCGTGCAGCTTAAAGTTGCCAAGGTTGAGAATACTGATTTAGAACATATCTTTCCTGCACCCCCATTCCAGTCATTGCGCAACAACCATGGTTAGAGGCATTATGGAAAGTGCTTGGATGCAAAATGTTGACATGCTATCCTTTCATCTTCACAGGATTTTAAAAACAGGAGGAAATGCAGCTTTTATGCTCAGTTGTTTTGTTTTTGCAAACGAAGTGCTGAAAATGTGGGTATGGCAATGGGAGCTCCCTGTTTGTTTATTGATTGATTGATTGATTGATTGATTGGTTGATTTACCTTTTATTTCAAATAGGAGTAAGGAGATTTTTATTGCTCCAGAATTTACTGTAGCTCTGGGAAAGGAACCCTTGGTGGCATGTTCTGCAATATCCTACTGGTTGGATAGAGGTGAGCAGTGATTGGCTCATGACAAGCCCTGCATGCTCCTAGCATTCAAGGAAAATCACTTCAAATTCAAGGCAGAAGCAAAGATGAATGTAGGCTGTCTTTTAACTGGCTTGGAAATGATGTTGGAGTAGAAGTGCCTTTAGGCAATGGGTGGGCAAACCATGAGCTCCCCAGTACTCCATTGTGGTCTCTGGCATCCCAAGATCAGGCTGCCAAAATTTAAAACTTTCTATATTTGTTACCACCCTTAAATACTCCTCCCCCTCAAAAAACTCCAGAAAGGCTAGAAGAATTTTATTTCACCCTTTCCTGTGATGAGACCACTCTTCTAGTGATGTTACTTGCAGCCCTCCAGCTGCTCAAGGTAATAAGTTACAGTCTCTGCATTAATAGGGCAACAGGATTGGTTTCAGGGAAGATTTTAGAATGGGGCTGACCCATCTTGTTTTTAGCACATGTAGAAGTGGTGAAGCCCACCACTTCTCTGGGAAGTGATTCCATTGCTGAACTGCTCCTAGTATAAAGAAGTTTTTCTAACATTCAGTTTAAATCTGTCCCCTTGTAACTTTCATGATTCCATACCTTTAGTTCTAGGATCCTGACCTTCTATGTGATATGCTGACAGGTATTTGAGGAGAGAAGAGATTGAGAAGAGAGCCAGTGTGGTGTAGTGGTTAAGGCATCAGGGTAGAAACCAGGAAACCAAGAGTTCTAGTCCCACCTTAGGCACAAAGCCAGCTGGGTAACCTTGGGCCAGGCACACTCTCTCAGCTCTAGGAAGAAGGCAAGGGCAAACCACTTCCGAAATCTTGCCAAGAAGACTGCGGGGGCTTGTCCAGGCAGTCAACACTGACTTGAAGGCACTCCAAAAAAAAAAAAAAGTACCATTATACAGGTGAAACTCGAAAAATTAGAATATCATGCAAATGTTCATTTATGTCAGTATGGCAACTCAAAAGGTGAAACCAATATATGAGATAGACGCATTACATGCAAAGTGAGATATGTCAAGCCTTACTTTGGTATAATTGTGATGATTATGGCATACAGCTTATGAAAACCCCAAATACACAATCTCAGAAAATTAGAATAGTGTGAAAAGGTTCAATATTCTAGGCTCAAAGTGTCCCAGTCTAATCAGCTAGTGAATCCATAACACCTGCAAAGGGTTCCTGAGCCTTTAAATGGTCTCTCAGGCTGGTTCAGTAGGAATCACAAGCATGGGAAAGACTGCTGACCTGACAGTTGTGCAGAAAACCATCATTGACACCCTCCATAAGGAGGGAAAACCCCAAAAAGTAATTGCAAAAGAAGTTGGATGTTCCCAAAGTGCTGTATCAAAGCACATCAATAGAAGGTTATGTGGAAGGGAAAAGTGTGGTAGAAGAAGGTGCACAAGCAGCAGGGATGACCGCAGCCTGGAGAGGATTGTCAGGAAAAGGCCATTCAAAAGTGTTGGGGACTTTCACAAGGAGTGGACTGAGGCTGGAGTTAGTGCATCAAGAGCCACCACACACAGACGGATCCTGGACATGGGCTTCAAATGTCGTATTCCTCTTGTCAAGCCGCTCCTGAACAACAAACAACGTCAGAAGCGTCTTACCTGAGCTACAGAAAAAAAGAACTGGTCTGTTGCCCAGTGGTCCAAAGTCCTCTTTTCTGATGAGAGCAACTTTTGCATCTCATTTGGGAACCAAGGACCCAGAGTCTGGAGGAAGAATGGAGAGGCACACAATGCATGATGCTTGAAGTCCAGTGTGAAGTTTCCACAGTCTGTGTTGATTTGGGGAGCCATGTCATCTGCTGGTGTTGGTCCACTGTGCTTCATTAAGTCCAGGGTCAATGCAGCCGTCTACCAGGAGATTTTGGAGCACTTCATGCTTCCTTCCGCAGACGAGCTTTATGGGGATGCTGACTTCATTTTCCAGCAGGACTTGGCACCTGCCCACACTGCCAAAAGTACCAAAACCTGGTTCAATGACCATGAGATTACTGTGCTTGATTGGCCAGCAAACTCGCCTGACCTGAACCCCATAGAGAATCTATGGGGCATTGCCAAGAGAAAGATGAGGGACATGAGACCGAACAATGCAGCGGAGCTGAAGGCCGCTATTGAAGCATCCTGGTCTTCCATAACACCTCAGCAGTGCCGCAGGCTGATAGCATCCATGCCACGCCGCATTGCGGCAGTCATTGCTGCAAAAGGGACCCAAACCAAGTACTGAGTACATATGCATGCTTATACTTTGCAGAGGTCCAATATTGTTCTATTTCCAATCCTTGTGTTATTGATGTCATGTAATATTCTAATTTTCTGAGATTGTGAATTTGGGGTTTTCATAAGCTGTACGCCATAATCATCACAATTATACCAAAGTAAGGCTTGACATATCTCGCTTTGCATGTAATGCATCTATATTGGTTTCACCTTTTGAGTTGCCAATACTGACATAAATGAACATTTGCACGATATTCTAATTTTTCGTGTTTCACCTGTACATCCACTTAGGCTTCTCTCCTCATTCTAAGATACCACCCCCACTCCCAATTCTGTAAAGAAATGAATATATACATTTTATTTGCCCTTCTTTGAACCTTTTCCAATTTTTCTGACTCTTTCTTAAAATATGCTCAAACCCAAATGCCACACTTGACGTGGGGATTAACCAATGCAGAGTAATATGAAATGTTGTTTCCAGGGATTTGGAAACTGTACTTTAATTGAAGCAGTCAAAAAAATTAAATTTGCAGCCACACGATATTAGGGAACAAACCCTCTGAATGCTGCAAGATCAGATAATGGCTATGCCAACAGCTTGAAACATGGCTAGAAACTATCACCATCAGAAATATAGTCACTGCACCACATTTTGCTCATGGAAATATTTGTAGAAAAAGAGGGTTCCACTCCTGGAAATAGCAACCTCTTCCAATTTAACCCTATCTGCCCCCAACATCTTCTTCTTCTTTAGCATTGTTTTTCCCATCTTTTGGTTACTTCTGAGGTGCATTGCCCCCTCCAATTATTTGATCCAAATAGGAATGTAGGTGGCAACATAACCAACAAGTTTGCCTGCTGGATATTGTCGCTGTGAAGGAAAAAAAAATGATTGTCTCCCTGTGCTAAAGAAACACATAAAAATATTTTGTTGCCAGGTAATGCGCCATGTCTCCCAATGTGTAGCAGAAGGGGCAATGAAACTTCCATCTATTTTGAATCAGAAACAGATACTGGCTGTTACCTTAGCAACATATGTCTCCCTTTTGTACACTATGGGAGAATCCTTTTGTTCTGAACTGCACATTCTGTTCAAATGACTGCCAAGCGGAGACCCCTTTGTCACTATGTTTGTGTGGGTTCTATACAGACGTTTCTTGCAGACCAGGTTTCATTTCAATTGCTGTTGATGTAACCCTTAATAATTATTGATCAGTAACAAAAAAACAACAACAACAAAGGATGAAATTTATTTATTAGTAACCCAATTATTTCCCAATCACACTCATAATCCTCAACTGAAAGGACGCAAACTCAGAAGGTGAATACTGATGGGAGCGTACTTGAGATCTAAGCTGGTAAGATGGAGGTTACCAGCCTAGATGGATATTGCAGGTGCTTCATTTTCCCTCACTCTTTTGCAAGGTGAGGTCTTTTATTAACCTCTGCTTTCTTCTTAAATCATCACAAAGCAGAATTTGCATTTTAGGGACATGGAGATTCCCTTGTTTCTGACTGATGTCCTTGCTTGTCCACAAGATGACCATACCATATGGCACTGTCTTTCTAGGAATCCACCCAATGGAGAAAAATTACCACAGGTCCAGGAAACTGGTGTTTGCCTCTGTTTGGCTTTATAGCCCCTCTCCGTTTTATTTTTTAAAATAACTTGCTGTGCTGCTTAGAGTTACCTTCCCCAGGGCCTTCAGATTCTTTATCAAATATTTTCAGCACATAGTTCTCTTCAACTGACATGTCCTTCCTTGTTATCCGAATAGCTTATTGGTCTATTCAGGTATGACTTTCACAGCAGAGTCTCTAATAGGAGAAAATGTATACAGCAAGAACAAATTAGAATTGTTACCCAGATGACATAGTTGGATTTTGTTCTTTTTATAGAAGTAATCAGAAAGAAGCAATTGCTGTCTCCAAGGCCTTTAACAGAGGCAAGATATACTACTATTGTAATACAAATACAGATGTTTAATGCTAACTGCTCTATATTTGACCTGGGAATTGTCTTAATTTAGAATTTTATGGACAACTAAAAGAAAAACATTCTATCGTTTACTGAATGCAAGATCAGATTCAGTTCTACTGCAGCTCCGAATTGTGAGATAGAAGTCTCCAAATAATATAATAAACTAAAGACAATTCAAAGCACTAGATTCTATAGATGTGTAGATGACTCCAGTGATACATTTTAAGATTACAGTTCTTTTTTATCTAAATGAGAGAAAAAGGCATAGATTTGTTAGGGTTATAATATATTTACCCAGTAATAGAAAACATTGGTATATGTTAAATCCAAGGCAGACACCCTTCTTGGTTTCCTGTTGACTCTGCAGACTGAAAAAGGTGCAACAATACTGTGAACAGTTCAGCATGGGCCCTGACAAGTGTAGATGCAGACCTCCAGCTGACACATGTGAACGCTTATTGTTTTGCAGCAATTGCATTCATCTCTTCCGTGATGTGGATTTTTTCCCATCATATCAATGGGAAAGTTGCACAATCCAGTCCTTGTGTTTAATTTCATGAAGTAAGCAATGTTCTTCATTGCTGTCTGGTTGGAAGACTTCCCCAGCAACAGAACTGCAGATAAGAATCCAATACCTCCAAAAACAAAAAGAAAACACATCAAATTAAGCATGTAACTCTTTATTTCATGGGTGATCCCGTGTCGTGAGACAATTAAGCGAAGGAATAAAGATGCCAGCAGCAAGTTCAAATTTAGCTTTCAGAGACAAAGGGTTAGAGTGTCCTTCAATAATAGTTTGAACAACTGAACGGTCTTCCAAGGACCACTTGGTGTTTTTTTAAAACAACAACAAAGCATGACTTTCACTCTGCTCTTGTAAATCATAACTAGTGCCTAAAATTTGAAAAAAAAAACCTCCTGAATTTTGTAATTTCATACCAGGATACCTGCCCAATACATTCATGTGAATGGGGTTTTGGGTGGGACAGTGGGTGGAATCTTTTGCTGTGTCATAATATATATATATATATATATATATATATATATCTGTCTATCTATCTTCAGGGTAACAAGTCCTAAAACATACAGTATATTTTGGATTATGTTATTTGGCACATGGAAACATTCAGAACTCAGTTATCTAGAAAATCAGCATCTAAGTTGTTTCATTATGTGACCTATATATGTCAAAGATATGACATTGAATATTCCAAAGAACTGCCTGGCTTTCTAGCCATTAAAAATTGCAACCATAAGAATGTTGATTTAAAAACAAACTTGCCAAAAATAGAACACTTTACCCCCAAATGAACACATCTGTTCCCAAAACACACTTAATCTGAGGCTCCACGACATACTTAAATAGAGAGAGACATTAGGGTGTTATTGGAACACTGAGAAGAGAGTTAATTAAATTGGCCAACTAACTTTAAATTTAGTCCAAAACAGACTCAGTTGTTGGATTATGAGTGAGTTGTATTGTGGAAATGGTTAAATCTAATCAGTTAACTGTTTTGCATACTTAGTTCTCCAAGAAAAAGAACTTGCGGGCAAGAGCAGCTAAAGAGGCAAGCTTCTCCATTACAGAACCCACTGAAAAGGTCTGGCAGCACAGAACACCCTGCCCAAACAGTGATGGGTTGCAATGGCCAAGCCACAGCTCTGTCTGCTTTCCTGGCCAATGGGGAAGAAATGTGGAGTGGGGTGGAGTGGTTAACGTGTTAGAGAAGTACTGGGAAGAACCAGAGCGAAGCTCAGTCAAGCTTTGCTGGGTGACTTCAGGCCAGTTACTCTTTCAGCCCAACCTCTCAACAGGGTTGCTGTTGAAAGTTAAAAATAGAAGAGGCTTGCTATATATGTGACCTTTAGCTCCTGGAGGAATGGCAGGATGTATATTTATTTCTGTTTCTCATGGAAGGCACTTCCAATAGAAAGTGGGTAAGAGTCTAGTAATTCTAAATTTATCCTGGTTAGCAGGACTTTATACTGCCAGAACCCCTACTAAACAGATACGACAGGTTGTGGCTGATAGGGTCATGTGTGTTGGGGGAATAGGGTTATTGCGAATGGACACTGGACTTTCAGGACCCTGTTCTTTCAGGCTGGTTGTCCAGCCCTTTGTCATGGTTCCCAGATAGTTTTCATGTGGTAGACCAAAATGACTCACTGTTGTAAGAAAATGTTAGAGGAATTTGAAGACTACATCCACAGATTAATCCTCTATTACAGGTTTACTCTTGTGGGAAGAGGAATATTTCCTGTTTTCCTTCTCTTAAGTATTTTCAAGTAATGAAGAGCATTATTAATATGTTGAATCTGTTCAATCTGTGTCAGATTCAGAACTTCGAAGTGTTATACCTATGATCAATGAATTTTAGGGTTTTTTTTTAAGAAAGCTTTACAAAGGAGAGGATAAGTTATTCATTGGTTATATTTAGATACCAAATTATCCCTTATTATTTAAATATACTACACTATAATTCAACTTTTTTTTCAGCAGCATAAACAAACACTTTTAGAGTACTATATAATTGTTGGCTTTCTTTGTTGTGGAGATTCTGTTAATACTCATTAGGCAGATTCTCACTCTTCAAAAATGTCTTTGTACATATCCCATAATGTTTTTCATAACATGATACCTTATAACAAGAGGCACAGGAAATGCTCTTCAGTTAGGTTGCTAAAAAGCACTGATTCAGTGAATGGAAATTTTTTCTCCCTCATACTACTACTAGTAGTAATAACAAGAACAATTTTCCTTATGAGACATGCATGAGTTATTCTAACGGCTGCAGCCAGGGAGTATAGATAAAAATGGTTGAAATCCAAATCTCAACCCCCTCCCCCCGAAATATATATCTGTTATATTTGATAAAAATAATACCCAACCATAAAATATGGTTGAGCAGCCTTGCTTTATTCTTCCCGAGAAGGAAATGGCAACTTACTCCAATCTTCTGCCAAGAAAACCAAACAGACATTCACAACCAGAACAATGTCAACATGATACTGAAAGATCAGTAGCAGAAGGTACCCAATGAGCTACTGGGAAAAAGCAGGCGACAAGTATTGCACAAGTCTTTACAGTGTGGCTGGATTAAAGCCAAAAGGATGTCTACCGGCTGATATGCCCAGAGATGGAAGGAAAGTTTGATGCTGCAAAGATCTATTATTCCATTGGTATGTTGGATGTCAGAACCATGAACCAAGCCAAATTTGAAGTTATCAGAGCAGAGTTGTTAAGACTGGCATTCTGGGAATCAGCAAATGGACTTAGAATGGATCAGAAGAATCCCGCTACTGCAGACAAGGGAATCATAGGAAAAAATGGAATAGTGACTTGCAGTACCTTGCCAAACACTAAAACAGTATTAATAATAATTTTAGGAGACTGAGATGCTAAAGTTGGAAGTAAAATAGCATCTGAAATGACAGTGAAATCTGGCCTTGGCGTACAAAACAAAGCAGGAGACAGACTAATAGACTTTTTCAAGAAAAGTAAATGTTTATAGCAAATCCCTTTTCCAGCAACCTAAAACATGGATGTCACTATATGCCAAGACCAAGATCAAATTGCCTATACTGTATACTTTGCAAGCAAAGATAAAGTACTATTGAGTTAGCAAAAACAAGACCTGCTTCAAATCACAAATTATTTTCAAAATTACAACTTAAACTAAATTAAATAAACTCATCCAGACAACAAATGTGACTTCAGCAATATTATTATGTGGTGAACATAAAGCACAGGTTTAATCGATTAGATTTGATAAACAGAATGTCTGATAAACTGATCTGAACTGAAATTTGTAACATCATTCAAGATGAAGCAAACAAAAATATCCCCAAATGCAAAAAGCAAAAGGTGAAACGGTTGTCTCCTGATGTACTGAAAATCATTGATGGTTTGGGGAATCTGGAGAAAGCAGAAATTCAGAGTGAAGATAGATCTGCTACAATATTTTATTTCTCCAAATAGCTAGGTAGATACCTCTTACATAATATGCTGTTTATTTTAGATAGTATTCAAAATAAGGAACATTTTGTTATTCTGATACCATTCATACAGTTCACTTGTTAATACAGGTGGTCCTCATTTAGCAGCTGCCACAGATAACAACCATTCACAAATACAACAGTAATAAATGGTAATAAACAATTCATTTTCTGACCATGCATGCATTTAGGACAACAAAAGCCTTCAGTGTGAAACTGATTAAGGTCTGGTCAGTTTCAGGCAGCAGCTGTGAACCTGTGAAAGCCTTCTAATCAACTAATTAAGGTCACAGAGCTGAGCTTGTTAACTTGCCTTAGCACTTTTTAGGAATGTGCTGCTAAGGAGAAAAGCAGCTCAAGAAGAGATAGCTTGCTTAAGCAATCTCTCTGCTTTGTAAGGGGGGAAAAAAGAAAAAAAATGGATCAGGCACAGGACATTACACGGAGAACTTTATATGAATGAGGGACAGCAGCAACTAGCAATCTTCAGAGCATCTCTCTCAGTCACGTGGTTCGCTTAGCAGCCTTGTCACTTAGTGACCATTTTGCAGGAACCAATTGCAGTCACTAAAAGAGGACTGCCTGTATTCCTGCAGAGTTGCTATAGCTAAAGAAAGTATTAAGACTATACAGACTTTGGAAACGATTTGGAATGGGGATATGCAGCTATTTGGATCCAGAGTGCTAAATATGCTTTAGAAGGTCATGGACATATTCACTGCACCTGTTGGCATCTCCTTAAAAAAACAGTGCCTTTTCAAGCCCAGGAAAAAGGCCACCTTCTTTAAGGAGGTGTCTGCAGGGGCAGCAAATACACTCAGTTCCCCTTCAGAACACCCTTGCTTCAAATAGCTGTTGATTCAGAAGAAGTGCTTTGGATGTTGCACAAGGGTGAGTGCACCACCTTTTTCCTCTTCTTGAAAACAGCCCAAGCTTCTGCAGAAACTGGAACAACGAGGCTGCTGCCTTAAGAGTTAAGGAATGGATTCGTAAAAGCAACGGTGTCTTTTCACTCATGCCTTTTTTTTTTAAGGGGAGCCCAAAAAAAGGCCTGAGTGCTTTAATGAATAATAGAAAGGCGCTGCCCTTGCACAAGGTTGAGAGCGTTTTTCCAAATCATCTTTCAAAATGTGCACAGTCCCCCCAAATACTCCGATATTTCAAGTTATGACGTAACTCGTGTGAGGGTATTGTAATGGTATGTGGGAATGACCTTGGGAGACAGGAAGAGCCACAGACTAGACAACAGTCAGACAAGCAGCAGCTTAGCCCTCAGAAGGATGAGGGTGTGGCAAAGTCTCAGAAGGGGCCCTCCCTGGTTTCTTGGGTTGTAAAGGTGAGGAGGGAGAGACATACTTTCAGACTTGCAAGATTATGTTAATGTAAGCTTAAAATAAAGTTAACACTAGTACTTCTGGGTGTGCTTCTTGTCTAGACTACCTCACAAGGCTCCTTACAGTATATTGAGGACTGCCATTTTGTAAGTGGATGGAAGGCTAAGACCAGAGTTGAAAAGGACAAGAAATACAAACAGCTTTAGCATGTGTTATCTTGGTTGTGCACCAACAAATGAATGTCACCAGCCTAGAAAATAATGTGCTGAATAAAATATATACAAAACTATTAGCAAGATTTAGAAAATGTACTGATATACCAAAATGATAAAAATTCTTACAAATGATGTACTACTACAAATAGAAAATTGCCCATTATTTATTGGTTGTAAGTGCTCCTTTGTCAACTCTTATCAAGCAAAAAGTCCCATAATGAAAAGAAAACTGTAGTTATATATCTGAATCTGGATTGCACCATTTTTATCTGTAATGGGTTATTGTACAAAAGTAATTTTTTCTGTGTAATAGCTAGTCCTATCTGATAAGATCTTTTTAGGTTCAAACTGTAGGGAAAAGCTTAAATTTACAGCTATATAACGTGGTATGGAGTGTGCATTGTACTGGCGGCAACATTATGGTTTTTTGTCAATATGGAATTATTATGAAATCGTAAGTATTCGGGAAAATTGGGAGTAGATATTACCTGGTTAATCTGAGATAATATAATTCTTCTTTTCCTTTTTCTCCTCCTTTTGATTTCATTTTTTTGTGCATATTTCCTTGGACCCAGTTGTGAGTGAACATGCTTAACTTTACAAAATTTATTTCTTGCAAGAACATAAAGAACAAGTTATCTGTATGTTGATTTGTTTTTTTATCTTTAGTTTGTGGGTCAATTTTATTTTCTACCTGGGTATAAACAGGAGCTGATGCTTGATCTGATCCAGATCCCTTCTGATGTGTGTTGTAGTCCGAACAGTCCTTGCATTCTCTCAATTTGATGCTCAGCATATGAGCTAAATCCAAGGTCAAACAAGTAGACTTCTCCTACAAGAATGTCCACAGCAGATTTGGGATTTGTGGTAGGCAGTTAGTAGAGCTATCTGTACTGCTGAACAGACACAACGAGATACAGCCTATCATATTTTATATGAAATATATAAATCTATCAGTTTCATAGGAATTGTCCCAGTAAAATTGGATTTACCATAACTCTGAAGATACAGATACATATAGCTAGCTGGCCTGAAATATACTCCTGGCACAGATACTTCTGGGTATAGCTGAAGATAGCACAAAACTTCACTGATGTTTATTAAACTTTACAACTCCGCATATACTACCTTTTCTGTTGTAAATAGCCTGTCTAATATTTTATTGCATAAGCAAAATTTCACATTTTTTTGATGACGAGGTACAGTTTGGCTGCTTGGTACTCTTCATGTTATTAAATACAATTGTTGAGTGATTGAATAGCTTTTAGTATTTTTAAATACATCAGACACATCGAAAACCTCTAGTAGCTTAGGACAAAGAAAATAAAATCCCACATAATATATAATTTTGGGGTCCACATATTCCAAAAATATTGCTTTGTATATCCAGACTAGTGGAGAAAGGGTTTAACCACTGCTTAGATATTGTTTCCTGAATTGCTGGAACATCAGAGTTTATGTGAGATTAATCAAGGGATCAGAAATCTTAGGCTGTAACTATTTATCACAGCTTTCTAACTGTATGTGATGGTGAATGTCTTTGACTTCAGGAGATTTAAATTCTGTACCCACATGTTTGATTTTTTTTTTTTTATCATATATGAGATCTGAAGAGAAACCAAAATATATCACAATTTCTCCATCCTCCAGCTCTGTGCTATTTAAAGATTTAAATAGCAGGTTTAAAAAAAACACAAGAGGCCTATAATCATTCAACTGCAGCATACAGATATCTCCAAAATGGAAATAAAATGACATTGTGGTGAATTATCTTATGGGCAAATCTGGCACATTTGAAAGAATATCAAAATTGCGGATAAAGTTCTAGAAATTCATATTATTATGCAAGATAGAATACAGGTAATCCTCAGGTTACAATGGCAATTGGGACTGGAATTTCCATCACTAAGCAATGTGGTTGTAAAGTGCAATGCCACATGAATGCATCGCTTAGCGATGGAAATCCTGGCAGTCCCAGTTGCCATTGTATCCCTAGGACGTGCAGGTCAGTAAGCAGGAAGAGGCAGGAGTCCCAGGCAAGCAGGCCAGAGGGTGAGTGCATGGGTGCCATGTGGGGTGGTGATGCTGTGGGCAGGTGTTACAGAGCATGGGTGGGCGAGGGGGGTGCTGAGGACAGGCACTATACAGTGCAGGCAGGCAAAAAAGTGATGGGAGTGAGACCAACTTCTGACTTCCTGCCGGCTTCCTCACTGACTTCGCTTGTGGGAAGCCAGCAGGGAACATCGGAAATCATGATCACATGACTGTGGCTCACTGCAACATCGTAATCGTGAACCAGGCACCTGAGCACTTAGATTACTATCATGTGACTGTGGGGACACTGCAACGGCCGGAACTCTAAGGACCCTTTGTAAATCCCTCTGTTTCAGTGCCATCGTAACTTTGAACAGTCACTGAACAAGTGGTCATAACCCGAGGACTACCTGTAACAGAATGGCATATGAAAAAATTCAGATGTGATCAGTTTTACAGCAACCTAGTGGAATTATTTGATGTACTATGATCAGTAGAGACAGCGGCTGAATACAATAATTTGCATATGGCATACACATTAGCTCAAACTTTGTATAGCAATCAGAGTATCCAGTATAATTACCTATGAGATTTACAGTTACATTGACCACAGGAGCACCATGTAACCAGTTTCATTCTTATCAGGACTCTTCAGACATGAGTAGCCAGATGTTATTCTATGAAATTCAAACCATCTACTGGGAACTGAACTCATAGATCTTTTAGGTAACTATATACAGCAAGTTAGTTTTAAGAGCTATCCAGGTCCTGGGGCTCAACAGTCACAGGAAGGGTTATATAGAATTTCAGTCAGAATGGGATATACAGTCCACCTTCTCTTGAGCAGTCGGAACAGAGATATACAGATGTTATATTACATCACGCCTTCATGTACAGGGGGCATGACATAATGTAACATCTGTATCTCTCTGCTCTGAGCACTTAAGGGAAGGTGGACTTAACACCATTCTGATACAGTTTCAATAAGATTTACAAGTCATCTATTGTGATTGTCTCAATGGTCAAAGAAGATATGCACATTCCAAGGTATTACAGTTGTTCCCAGGATAGGGGACAACTGGAAAAGTGACAGACTTCCTAGTCAAGGACTGGGAGACATTTTGATCAGTGTGTATATCCTTCAGGTTGAAGTGCAGGTACTAGTCTTTACATGCAAACAGTCTGATTGATGTTTGCATCTCACATGCTTTTACAAAGCAGAGAGCTGTGATTGTGCTGCCACAACTACTGTCTTGCCCAGGTGCTGCTAATTTATAATACTTTGATATTGCCTACTCAGTCACAACTCCTGGCAGCTTACATATAATATAAAGTACAGAAGCATCAGGTCAATACAGATCAAAAACGAAGATAAAAATGGTTGCCTACACAATCTACTATCCTACTAACACTAGAATGCTCATTCAGACACAACAGTTTTCACCACTTGCCAAAGCTAGAAGGGAGGATGCTAGAGAAATCTCAGGAGACAAGATGCCTTTGGGCCTATCCCTCCCTGAATTCTTATAAGGATGATTAAACAGAGTACTCAATAATATTGAACTATATCCCAAAACTACATTTCAAATCTGCATAAAAATGAGACACAGAGGTTTGTCTGAGCCTCAATTACAATCCAGTTACACTCAGTGCTTCTAAGGCTGAGCAATGGAGATGGGGGGGGGGGTAGGAGTGAGAGGGGGGGAGCAAGGAAAAAAAGTTGGGGTGCTTCCAAATAAATGGCTGCATATTAATACATTTTACTTCTGCTCCAGCTACAAGCAAAATGGCTTGCAATTTCTACACCATCAGAGGACACTGTTAGTATATCTCAGTATGTTTAGTCCATACCCTTGCCTTTTATTATTTCATTTTTTTTATGGCACAGTATGGTTTTAATACGAGTAGTGTTAGAAAGCAGCTCAGCTTACCACAGTGCAACATTCTGTCTGTCTCCCTGTCTGTCTCTCATATCTGTCTTTTGGGTCTTTTTAAGATGTGCAAATGCTGGTAAAAGGCAGTGGGTAGATTGTGGTCTGTCACAAGGAATGTCTGTTGAAAGAAGTAAAAATGGCTGTGCGTAAGAGCATGCTTTCATCCACTTTCATGCTTAGAAGAAGCATAAAAATAAGTTGAATTTGGTGGGAATGAATTGCTCACATAGCGGTAAAACAAGAAGAGAAGGGTCAAAAGGGAATGGGAGATGAATGAATGGGATTGCATACAAAAGCAAGTGACCATTATGAAGGAAGTATGTTAAGATGATTTGGTCAGAGAGAGAGAATGAATGAGAATCAAATCACAAAACAGATACATGGAAGTAGAATGAATGGGTTGAGAGGAAGGGGAAAACGATGAAAGTTGTTGTTTGGGTGGAGTTGATGAGATCCTCAAAAAGAGAAAGGTAAGGAATTTATAGAATGCATGAATCAGTGCATTCATTTCTCATTCTTTTCCTGCGCTTTGCATAACACCTCCAAAGGGAATTGTGTGACGCTGGGGGAGGGGTGGGCAGTAGATAGATGGATGAATGGATGGATGGATTAGGCTACCTGAAAAGCTACTATCAGGGGAACAGGAAGGGTTGGCTGCCTTGGCTTTCTTACCTCATTACCCGATGTGCAGTGTTGCTCAACTTGCCAGTGCATTTAACTTCTTGTAACAGGTTAGAACAGGTTCAGAGGAGGGCAACAAAGATGATACAGGGACTTCAGGACATGTCCTATGAGGACAGGCTGAAGGAACTGGGGCTGTTCAGTCTGGAGAAAAGAAGACTGAGGGGAGACATGATAGCAGTGTTCAGGTACATAAAGGGGTGCCATAGGGAAGATGGTCAGGAACTCTTTTCCATGGCCACAGAAACTAGGGCCAGAAATAATGGGTACAAACTGCAGCTACCTAGATTTCACTTAAATATAAGGAAAAACTTCCTAACGGTTAGATCTGTACAACAGTGGAACAGTCTACCTACGGAGGTTGTGAGTTCTCCATCTCTGGAGGTTTTTAAGAAGAGGCTGGACAGTCACCTCTTGGGGATGGTTTAATTGGTTTCCTGCATATTGCAGGGGGTTGGACTAGATGATCCATGTGGTCCCTTCCAACTCCAAAATTCTATGATTCTATGATTCTATGATGCTTTGTCACTGGAATTCAGATATTTCATCAGCTGTGTTTCCTGCTTACACTCAGAGGTGAACTCATTTGAAAGCCTGTTCTACTTTTACTACTCTGTCTACCTTCTTCCAATAGCAAATTAGATTAGGTCTCATTTAAAGAACAAGAGAATTGTTTGGTTCAACTACTGGGTTGCACTAGACTCTATTGAGTGGAAACATAGATCAGTCGAACTTCCCACCTTGAAATGAGGTTCTTTTAAGGATAATGGATGGTAGAAAAGCTCTGTATGCAAGTGTTCTATATTGAACAATCTTCTGGTGTTTCTGTTTTAGCTTTAGAGTTTACCAAATACACTTAGAGTTTTTGAAGTACACCATCAAACTTCCTTTGAAACTAATCTCTTGAGGTCTTAAACACATAGTGTTTATCTTTAAATCATTCTCTGAAGTAAAGTCTCTTTCTACTAAAACACAAAACTGTTACACATTAAAACAGGCAATAATCTTATCAGGGTATTATATAATTAGTTAAGCATGGCATAGCATACACATCATCAAATAATTAGCACATTTTTACAATTATTTAACAGGTCTGTCTGAAGCATATGTAGGAAAGAATAAACGGGTTGTCCATTTTGGATAGCTGAAAATGTGGGTTCTATTGTGTACATTTCCTAATTTAATATTTACTTATATTGATATGTTTCCTAACTTAATATTTACTGTTACAGATATTTATGACAAGAAAACTCTGTAAAATATTCTTGGATAAAATGTCTGTATCAGTTTATCAAATGTACAAATTTCCTGAAATAGATTCACATAAATTAAATCATATTCCCAGTATCTGGACCATTATGCAGTGTCTTCAACAAATTTTCTGTTGGTCTCCAAATGTCTGTCTATCTAAGAATCAAACCAAAAATTTATATCTTCAACGATTTTCACTTTACAATAATTCCTTGTGATTTCCTCTGATAACAGCATCATTTGAAAACCAAGGTCCTAAGTACAATAAAAAATGTTGATTGCTTTCCATCAAACTAATTTGTCAGTTTTTCGTCCAGAATCCTTTTCTGTAATTCATTGACTTGGGACCAAATGCTTTTTGTTACATATTTCTTACATTGTCATTCAAATTTGTTACATATAACGAATACTGTCATTCAAATTAAATGGAGCAGGTGGTATTTCTGCTATTACAGCACCATGTATTTGAATCAGTATTACTTTTATAAAATGTATTTCCAGAACATCATCATCCAGTTAATAAAAATGGCATTTAAAGCAGTGTTTCCATAAACATTTAATCACTTTTGGTAATATTTTAAAGGCATATTTAAGTCTTCTCCCACAATTAAATGTCAAATAGTAGTACTAGTCCTCTTCACTTATTATTCATGAGGAAAGGAAAACAAAGATAGAGAGGCTATGTGTTGTCCCACCAGCCAGTTCTCCCCCACCCCATCTTTATCTGCTGCTTGTGATAGCTTTAACTATCACAAGCCCTGTTGTATTAATGGAAGTGCTCAATACAGTTCAGAACACTGGGTTTCTCCTTCAGTTTTAAACTATATCAAGAGCTTCTAAGGTTGATAGCTGTGGGCTTAATTAGTACAAGAATTGGAATGGCGCAGTCCCACAGACTCCCTGTCTTGCTTGAGAGGTATCAGAACTGGAGAGGGCTGGTGGAAACACATGGACAGAGTAGAAGGAGGACTGAGGTAGTTGGTCCATGCATCTCAACAACTAGTGGAGAAAAAAAGCAGTGTAGTCTGCTATGGCTTAAGAGTTCTAATTTTGGCCTGTTATTTTATGCAAGACTATGACTGCTTGCTGAGATTTTTTTTTTCCTTTTGTACACTTTCTTGTTCTTTTTTTAAATTTAAAAGCCATTCTGAGAGTCCAAGTGCCTGATCATAAAGTTCCAAGTGACTTGCAGCCCATAAGCTGGCTGCTCTCCCAGTAGAGTCACTTCTGGAGCAAAAATATATCTTTCTGTATTTGCAGCAGTATTTCTTTTATCAAGTCAGCAATGTGGAGCAGTCTTTCATAGTTACTGTCCAGCTCTA
This sequence comes from Liasis olivaceus, assembly GCA_030867105.1. Classification (NCBI taxonomy): domain Eukaryota; kingdom Metazoa; phylum Chordata; class Lepidosauria; order Squamata; family Pythonidae; genus Liasis; species Liasis olivaceus. Next base: position 255,809,566 of record CM061349.1, on the reverse strand, counting down.
GTTTGCCTCCTGAACAAGCCTCTGTCTTTTGAGTGCAATAGCTTGAAAATTTAGCATCAGGTTAGGAAAACCATCCTGGACATTTTTGAATTCTGCTTCCTGAATAAGTTAAGCAAGATATTATTTTTTTCTCCAGGGTAACTAAACAAAATATGGGTGAACACAGATTAAATAATAGAATACAATATATATTTTAAAGATACTTTTGATGGAGGGTTCAGGCTTAAACCATATAACACAATGTCAGGTCAAAACTTACAGTGAAAACAAATGGGAAAAGATCCTGTTTCCTTAGATAGAAGGGGGTGGAAGAATGCCTGCACAATACCTGTAAATGGGTTAAAGAACTGGGAAAAAAATATGAATATAAAAAATCATCTCAGTCCTGAGCCCTGAACCTAGAAAAACAACCGCTATAAATGCTGAGATGGTTAACTATATCTTTCAAATTTGGGGAAACACTTTTTCAGACAAAGTACCTATCATGTAGCTATGAATTAAAAACAATCTGCCCCCAAGATTATTTTCCTTCATGTCATTCCTGGGATGCTACTGGTCTTGATGTATCAAGGACGTTTTAGCTGACAGGATACCTCTCAGAGACTTCACTTAATAAGATGCTAAATTTGAAGAGAGTCATAAGGAGAATCCTTATGCCATCTTAAATAGCTAGGGGGAAGCATTCATCAGTGCCATGCTAATGAATTTTTAATTCCTTGCTGGAGAACAAATTGATGGTGGCATGTAATTTGATTTCACTTGTATCTTGAAAATTTTCTGTGCCTGGTACTGTACACCTCAAGCATGCTTGTGTGTGTGTGTGTGTGTGTGTGTTTTGTCAACATATATTAGCAGTTGCTTATGATGGATGGAATCACAATAGGAATGCTGGGAGAGAATAACTTGTGAAAGAAATAACATGGTTGTGCACCAGGACCCAATTTTTGCAAAACAGAAATAAAATATGCACATCTTAGCCTTTGAGGCTAGACAGTGTTGCTCTGGATATCTGTCCTCCTCTGATGATGCTATCTGTTATATGGTGGGTAAGTAAAGGAGGAGAAAGTTGGATTTCAAGCTTCAGTACATCTTATCTTTACCTCCCTCTATTATGACTTATAAAAGAAAATGAAAATTCATACCAGGAGTAAGCTGGTTCATTTTGAACCCTGCAACTGATCTGAAATCCACAGGTATGATGTCATCCTATATGTTCTCCATAAAAGGACATTGATAAAAGAATATTTTGTACAATGGGATTCAAATCCATCTCTTCGTTTCGGCCTTTTCAAGAACCCTGATAGCCATTCTCATGGATAAAATGCTAATATCCAGATGCATCAGTAATGGCTAATCTCCTGAACTCCATTTCTAGTTATTCCAGACAGCTATCTTGAGAAATAACAGAATGTGTTTTTTGTTGTGTGTGTGAGTGAGGGAGAGAGAGAGACTTTTGCTGAGTCCTACTTATAAATTTCCAAACATCTGGTTGGCCACTGGGAAGTTGGCATTTCCCTTAATATTCATTGCTCCATTAGGTCCTGAATGGCGAAGATGCTATTGTGCTCCTATCCTGTTTGACAGCTTCCCCTTAGCATGTGATTGGCCACTGTAGGAACAGAAGGCTGGATTAGATAGGCTTTGACCTGGATTTTTATATTATGTTTATATGCCATACGCACAAGCACACACACTTCAATTCCTCTGATTCTTCTTTTTCTTTTTGCACTAACAAAATTAGAGAAGCAAAGCAACAGAGTCTCTGAAGGTGCTGCAAATCTTTCAATGTGGTGATGAGTCACCTGAAGCCAATCCATCCATATGGTTTAATTAACAATGTGATCAGTGCATTATGTAAGATGCAGGTGAAACAGCAGCTGCAGTAGCGACAATAGTTATGGGAAACGACAGGCAGGGTGTCATTAAATCAGTAAGGCTGTCAGATATTCTCAGGCAGAAAAAAGAGCGTATCTCATGTGCCTCACTCCCTTTTCGAATGAGTGTAATTTTCTGTGAATGATAAGTGAGTGAGTATTTAAAGCCAAGTCCATTAATTTGCAGTCCATGCATAATGTAATCTTTGGCAACTACGTATAGAATTTCACCACGGTGCTCAGACAATAGTTTGATCTACAGAGACCATCCTCTGGCGGATGAAAGGAGTAATTTGCCTTTCATGCCATTTCAGCCTTGAGCTTCATCTAAAAAAAGTTGCTTGATTTTGGGGGTGGCGGGAGGGGAAGAGAGAAAGGAAAAGGTTCTGAGACAACATGTGGTACTTCAGTGCAGGGCGGTGCAGATGTGTTGAAATAAAAGAACCCTTTAAACATCCAAGCTCATTTAACTTATGGTTTGATCTGTATTCTTCTAAGAGAAGTCAAAAGGTCAATGAATACAGTAATTAACTGCACCATGTATTCTCATAGCTGACACTTCCAATAACATTCAATCTACAGAGGACTCTGAGCAGAAAAGTTCCCAGTTTTAGGGGCTGCTCAAAGGCGGGTTGCTAGCTGAAATCTGCTTCTTGTGATCAGCTTGAGGAACAAAAATCTGATATTGGGAGCAAAATTATATAGATGCACACTGAGTTTCAAAGTTGAAAAGTGAAATGAGACCTACGGAATAAAAAAAAAAATGCTAAAATGCAAGAGGGTTTTCCATTGATTTCTGCAGGGAAGCTGAATCCAAAAGATTGGATGTATCAACTTCTAACATGTTCTGACTGAGTGTGACCATTGTTTTATCATCTGACAGGTAGTCCTCGCTTAACGGCCACAATTGGGACCAGAATTCAGGTCACTAAGCAACACAGTTATTAAGCAAATCATCATGTGATTGGACCCAATTTTACAACTTTTTTTGCAATGGTCATTAAGCGAATCATCATGGTGGTTAAGTGAATCAAGTGGTTATTAAGCAAATCACATGGTCATTAAGTGAATCACACAGTTCCCCATTGATTTTGCTTGCTGGAAGCCAGCTGGGAAGGTTGCAAATGGTGATCACATGAGCCTGGGGTGCTGTAGCTGTCATAAGTGCGAGCTGATTGCCAAGCACCTGGATCATAATCACATGACTGCAGAAGCACTGTGATGGTCATAACTTCAGGCACTGGTCATAAGTCACTTTTTAGCACTGTCATAACTTCGAATGGTCGCTAAACAAATGGTTGTTAAGTAAGGACTACCTGTATATGATGGCCCTTCACAGTCACTGAAGCTGTAGTCCTAGGTATAGAATTGAGGGATAGTGTGGAATCCTGGGCTTCAGTGCTGCACTTCTACTGGGCAGGTTACATCTGCTATCATTTCAGTTTTTAATGTAACGTAATTTCATCTCCAACATTGTGCTTTCACACAGAATTATTTAACACACACATACACACATATACTATAGATGTAAAGCAATGTGATTGGCCATGAATTAATATTGTTTAAGAACTTAACAACCTTAAAGATTTTTAAACTATCTTGGCCCCTGCTATGTGGCAGTGATATGTTTATGATGAGACTAGGAATCATGATTTGACTAACAACAAATACATTTGACCACTCTATGGGACTTAAGACATGGAATATGTCGCTTTATCTAGAGAGAACTTGCTTTTTCAAATTGATGTTCTTACTATTAATCATTTCACTGTAATGGACTGATAAGATGAGAGAGGTAAAAAAAAAAAAGAATAAAATATCTACCAGATTAAGGAGGATTCATTCAAGACTTCTATCAAGACAAATTTCTTTCTTTTGTGGGAGAGCAAGGTAATTCATGAGTGAAAATAATGTAATTTTCTTGTTTTAGATTTTTCCCCAATACCTTTTCAAGTTCAGGTTGTTTGCTGAAATGCAAGATGGGGTCAACTTTATGAGAATTTATTAAGATATATAGCAGTTCTATTGATCTGAGAAAATCCTAACAGCTCTGGTAATAGAAAAGAAAGAGGCATACCCCTGCCAAGAGCCGTTCTTTCTTTAAGCCAACACTGAAGGCAATATAATGTCATGGGGAAAAAAATGATCCACTGAAAGATGAACCAAAGCAATGGATATCTGAAATCAAGTTTCTTTACTAAATATTCTAAAACAGTGATCCCTGGACTCCCAGCCAACCAGATCAAGAACATGGAAAATAGATTTGCATAGGATTACAGTTGTGTGAAAAAGAAAGTACACCCTCTTTGGGTTCTATGGTTTTACGTAACAGGCCATAATAAAAATCATCTGGTCCTTAGCAGTTCTCAAAAGTTGGTAAATACAACCTCAGATGAACAACAACACATGACATAGTACTCCATGTCTTCATTTATTTTACAAAAAGCCAAAATGGAGAAGCCATGTGTGAAAAACTAAGTACACTTTATGATTCAATAGCTTGTAGAACCACCTTTTGCAGCAATAACTTGAAGTAATCATTTTCTGTATGACTTTATCAGTCTCTCACATCATTGTGGAGGAATTTTGGCCCACTCTTCTTTACAACATTGCTTCAGTTCATTGAGGTTTGCAGGCATTTGTGTATGCACAGCTCTCCTGAGGTCCCGCCGCAGCATTTCAATCGGTTATGGTCTGGACTTTGACTGGGCCATTGCAACACCTTGATTCTTTTCTTTTTCAGCCATTTCATTGTAGATTTCCTGGTGTACTTGGGATCATTGTCCTGTTGCATGACTCAGTGTCGGCCAAGCTTTAGCTGTCAGACAGATGGCCTCACATTTGACTCTAGAATACTTTGGTATACAGAGGAGTTCGTGGTCGACTCAATGACTGCAAGGTGCCCAGGTCCTGTGGCTGCAAAACAAGCCCAAATTATCAACCCTCCACCACCGTGCTTGACAGTTGGTATGAGATGTTTGTGCTGATATCCTGTGGTTGGTTTTTGCCAAAGGTGGCACTGTGCATTATGGCCAAACATCTCCACTTTGGTCTCATCTGTCCAAAGGACAGAGTTCCAGAAGTCTTGTGATTTGTTCAGATGCAACTTTGCAAACCTAAGTCGTGCTGCCATGTTCTTTTTAGAGAGAAGAGGCTTTCTCCTGGCAACCCTTCCAAACAAACTATACTTGTTCAGTTTTTTTCTAATTGTACTGTCCTGAACTTTAACATTGAACATGCTAACTGAGACCTGTAGAGTCTGAGATGTAACTCTTGGATTTTTTGCGATTTCTCTGAGCATTGCATGATCTGACCTTGGGGTGAATTTTCTGGGACGTCCACTCCTGGGAAGATTGGCAACTGTCTGGAATGTTTTCCACTTGTGAATAATCTTCCTCCCTGTACAATGATGAGCTTTCAATTGTCTGGAAATGGCCTTATAACCCTTCCCAGATTGATGGGCAGCAACAATTGCTTCTCTAAGATCATTGCGGATGTCTTTAGTCTTTGGCATTGTGTTAACACACACCTCAGTGCTCAAGACCAGCAAACTCCTAAAACTTCGGCTTTTATAGAGGAAGTCATACTTGCTGATGATCAGTTGATCAAGGGCATTTGATTAGCAGCACCTGGCTGCTACTCAGCCTCTTCATACCGATGGAAGCAGTAAGGGTGTCCTGCTTTCTTTGGCTTTCTTTTTGTAAAATAAATGATGACATGGTGTAATATGTCATGTGTTGTTGTTCATCTGAGGTTGTATTTACCTACTTTTGAGAACTGCAAAGGACCAGATGATTTGTATTATGTCCTGATACGTAAAACCATAGAACTTGAAGAGGGTGTACTTTCTTTTTCACATGACTGTATAGAAAAAGATGCATTATCAATCATGATTAATTAACTCTGTCGGCAATAATCACCCAAATCTCAGTCTTGAGGCTGGCTCCTTAATTTTGCTGTCACCTGATCCACATTCCTTCACTATTACAAGTATTATAAGATGACCCCTTTTACACTTTGCCTGACTTTTTCACACCTTGTTATCCAGCTTCTGCTCCTATCCCCAGGGTCACATCAAACTAAATTGCAGTGCCAAAGGGTACTCTGGGTCCTCATAGTTTCCTTGATTTGTGTATAGTTACATTTCTACTACTAACACAGGGTAGCACCCATCAGGGACACCTTAAAGCAGCTGCATGGAAGGGAAGTATTTTGCAGCTAGCCCTGGTATGTAATGTTTGCTCCATGACAGTGTTTGTCATTTATGGCTTAACAGCCATTTTTCTGCTCTTAAACTATATATCTAATGCATGCTTTGTATTTGAATTTACCAGGTCCAATTCATACATTCATATTCTTTCTTCCCTTGAGTTTGTGATGTTTTAGCATAACAATTAGTATTGTTCCAGTGTCTCTAATGCTTATGTGAGCTGAAATGTCGCAGTGTCTAATAATAATGATGAAGCAGAAACTCTTTAAACATCACTGATATTTTTAAAAATGGGCTCCCTGTATCTATTCCTGCTTCTGTTACCTGTTGCCCTTAATGAGAAAGGACAAAGAATGCAGAGGAAGATTCATAACATCTCAGAAACATATCAGGAGCATTAAGCTTTGCCCTTTTACTTCAAGGTTAAACATGCTATTAAAGTTACACTGCCATCCTTTATACACGTATTTGAAGTTTAAGAAGTGAACTATTCTTGCATAGGATTGTACTGTTTGAATTTTCCACCTCCTCACTATCGTTTGACAAAGCTATACATAGGTGACAAAATCCAGTACAGAATTTAAGGAAGTTTAAGCTTTGTGACACATGAATTTGATGGTCATGACCCACATCACCGAAAGGAAAGGCATAGCCCATTGGTAAAGCACATACTTTTCAGCTAATACTTATATCAAAAGACTTGGGGAAGTCACATCTATATTGGGCTGTTTCAATCAATAGTCTGCCATAACCAAAGGCTCTAGGAATAAAATGTATATATCAGACTTTTTATTTGTTTGTCCTTCAATGTAAGAAACATTGTAACTTAAATTAATATCTCATTATCAGAGACATATATGATAGTCTTGAAATCTCATTTTTATGTTGTGAAAATCTGTAAACCAGGGACTGGTTTTTAGTGAAAAATACATGAAACTATAACAGAGGACCTACTTTTTTTCCTGGTTTTCTTCTGAACAACGTCTCTCAGAGAGAACAGGTTGGTTTCTGACATCATAATTCATTCACTTGCAAATAATTGTGATTTGATTATTGCAAATGAATCAGTAGAAATGATGAAGAGACAGAAACAGAACAAACCATTATTTACACTTACATATGTTGCTAATCAGCACACATAGAAGACAAAAAATAGTATTTGCCAGATCAGAATAAGGATTATTAAATGGTACAGAGATTTGGGATTTGTTTGTAGAAAATTCCCTAAAGCAATTGGATTAAAATACAGCTGCAGTGCTGAAAGCAAATCAGATATTAAATTGTTTTGTGCAGTGAATAATAAGAATTGGAGCTTGGGAGGTGATATTATTACATAACACTAGTTGCATAACATCAGAAATCCATATTTTGAATTTCATTCTACTTGCCTTTGAAAACAACTATCTCATGAATTAAGTCAACAGCCACAAAACAACTAAGAGCTGAAGGGTAGAGAAATATTCCCATGTTGCAATCTTTCCTCTCCTTATATTAGAGTAGCCTTCCCCATTATAGTGTTCTCTGCATATGCTGGAATTAAAACTGTGGAGTCCTTGAGGTTCTCTGAGCTTGGTTCTTTTCTTGCAAATATTTCATTACCCGACTAGGTAACACCTTCAGTGCTAGAATGCATCTCCATAGCACACAAACCAACTAAAGTCCTCCAAAATATCTTAAGTAAACCAAAAGACTCAGTAGCCCAAGAAGAAAAAACGAGTCATCTACAACATACAGTGTAAGGACTGCAACAAACACTAAGTAGGACAGACAGGCAGAAGGCTGGCAGAGCGCATCCATGAACACCAACCAGTATTTCCAAAACTGAAACACACTAAAGAAATCTTAGGAATAATAGCTATAAAACACGGTGATAAGGAACTGCCTCAAACTGAAGTGCAGTAATAATCCAATTCAGTGCTGCTTATACTGACTAATAATGGCTCATAAGACCAGCAACACCCACCAGCTTTCTTGTGTCACTTGTCACTTGTAGTGTATGTTTATGAATGAATGAATGAATGAATGGCCATACTGCATCAGAAACGTGAGTACATTTATTTCCAAGAATGCCTTTGGCACTCACAGAGGTCCTACTTGGATGGTAGAGAACGACCTAGGAAATAAATTCATTCTCTGGTCATGACCACCATTGTAGCCATTTTTTGACTGAACAAGTCTCCCATGATAACCATTTGATGAATGTGTTTACCACATTTTCTTGAAATTTCACATGTGCCCAAGCCCAAAAATGGTACCTTGTTTATCTCTGTCATATGAATTATTTATTTGTTTTAAACATTTGTATGCCACTGATTCCATATGAACTCCCAGAGACTTACATAAAATCCAGACCAACAAAAATTCTATAACTTACATTAAAACTCATAGTAAGAATATCCACCTTGGCATTTAAATGAGTGACATGAACTCCCAAGTTCTCTGCAACAATTTTTGTTTTGATCACCCTCCTAAAGACCATCAGAGACAGTGCCATCTGAATTTCTAGGGGTGAGATGTTCTATTTGAGATGGAGTATGTACCAAAAAAAATGTTTCCTTGCTCCTTCATCCTGAATTAGATGAGGGAGTACTTTCAACATCTCTAGTAGTAAGGGCATACTGGAAGGACTGACTCTGCTCAGAGTAGGTGGTCCTACAAGTACTTAAATGCCAAGTCATGTAGGGCTTTAGAGGTAATGACAAACACTTTGAAATGTACTTAGAAGCCTATTGGCAACTAATGGAGCACCTGCAACACTAGTTTTGTACGAGTCTGGAAGCCCTGCTGCATTCTCTATCAACTGCAACTTCTGGGTAGTCTACATGTAGAATACAAGAATGGTATATAAAGGATATGCTTTTAGAATAAACATTACAGAGAGAGAGTAAATGATGTCTGGGTTTTATTCATGGCTAGATTTGTATTTTAATAAGAGATCTGGGGACATAACTTTCACCATAGCTGAATATCAGTGTTTAGATCAGTATTACCAAGGATTTGGAATGATATGCGATTATACTTGTATGATCGGCCATTCTGGCTTGCACTGTTAACATTTAAATCATGCTTAAGAATTCTACCAGAATAGGGAGTAATTACAGATTCTCGGTATATTTCACTAAAGAATGGATACTTAATTTGATGCAATCTAGAAGAGCATTTAAAGTGACAAATGAAATCCAAACGATTCCTTCTAATCCATCAATCTTGCATTTCCTTTATGATTTAACAATGAACCATGTGGGAGAATGGCTGTGCTAGGAAAGCATGAAAAACACACCTGACATTTCATTTTATTCACCTGTGACCTCCCATTATCCTCTTCAATAATCCTTGAGTGAAACATTTCATGAATGATTTGCTCTTTCCTAGCCATGTGATTATTCAGCCCCTTTCCCATTTTGTTTAGTTGATTAATAAAAGTCATTTAATGTTGGAAAGTGAGAGGCTATTTTCCAACTTCCGAGAGGCATGGGTATGTGTTACTATAAGATAACACTTGCAGGTCACTGAAGGCATTTAGCTTTACTTCATAGTTCACACCCCCAACAAGGCATATTGTTATCTTAGAAAAACATATGTGTTGTTAACTCTTCTTGTACCCATTTTTACAGACAAGCTTTTGGTCAGATTCTGAAGGAGATGTACTTTAAATACTAAACTGTTCAGGTTCCTTCCAGATATCTGATCAATGTAATGGAAAGGGTTTATGGAAAAGAATAATACTTGTTTCAGAAAGTGAATATTGAGTGGGTTTGGCCTTCCATAGGAATAATTCAAGATATCCTTGATACATTAACAATCTTCAGAATAACACTTTACATAAGAAACCCCTCATCCAGAGAAGTTCCCTAGGAAAAAATAAATGTGGACAGTTGGGATTTTAAATGTTTATATCATTTACTTTCCAGAACTGAGCAAAAACAAGCATGCCTGAACTTACATGAAATCAATGGTTTTAAATGTCTGAAACTCTGCACAGGTTGGAGTGCTTAATTTGCTAACTGTTCATTTGCCCTTTCAAGGCAATTACTGCAGTTTTGGAAGCTGAATCTTATATTACTGGAAATTAATTTTCCTTATTTCATGTTTCATATAATTGTGAATTCTGGTAAAGTTAATAGTACTTTGGGACACTGCTTATCTGCTTTAAACTATGTGCTTAAAAACATGTTATTAAAGGGTAAAATCTATGTGCCCATTGAACTTGAAGGGGCATAACATAATATTGGATTATAAATGTTTTTGGTAACGTAATATCACATTAAATAAATTCTTGTGAATAATATAAAAGTATTAAAAATAAATTCAAACTGGATACTAGGATGATGACAACAATGACATTTCAAATACAACTTTATTATTTAAGGTTAAAACGCATTGCTGAATCTTTGTTTATTCACCATCTTTTAATTTGTGACATTATTTGAGCAGAATTATATTACTTGCTCTTGGAAACCACTGAAATTAGTGGGGAAAAAGTCATTCCTAAATGTTTACATTTGTTTTAATGGAAGTTATAACTAATCTACTTCAGGACATTTAAATCACCTAAGACAGAAAACAGTTGTTCCCCAAAAGGGGTTTGTCATGGAACCTTGATTTAACAACTTTCCATTTAGCAGAATTTGGATGCAACAGACCAAATTTCTTTCCAGACTGCCCCTTGTTGCATCTGAAGTAGTCTAGATGAGGCGTTTTACATTTGCACTAATTTTATGTTAATATGTCAATCATGGCTATTTACATCATTTGTGTAATGACATCATTTTTGCAAATTACATAATTTGCATCAGTCTGTGTTATTTTCATAATGACATTGATCACCATGAATGATATAATTTGCAATTTAATGGACATTCAGGAGTAAGGAATACCTCCCTCCCCCAGCTGGCCTGTTAAATCAAGTTTTCACCATGAGTTTAATATCTTATTAAAATATAACACAAAGATGCTATATGATGCAAATCTGACTCTGTCATAAAGAGTTGACAAGCAGCCACTTGGCATGCAGTAGTTTCTGGTCTTAACTTTTCTTACATCACATTTTAGAAAGTTTTAGATGTATGAGTGGAAAATGATCTAACCCTTGGTTCAAGGATATACCAGATCAACTGCTGTTTGTTCTGCTTTACAAAATGTGATATAATAATGAGCAACAGTGACTTGGATTAAAAATAAATTATTACAAAGGCTTTAGGTTTGGGGTTGGTTACTGCCATGCTGGTCTATATTTCAGTAGTGAAACACTGCATTTTATCCTGTCCTATTATAATATGGTTTCTGCTACAGCAAAGCATACCATAATTGTATTAAATGCTGGTTAGTTATATAAATGGATATACTACAAACCAATAAACAACAACAGTGCTACAAAATTAGTACTGTAGTCACCAAATATTATCTCAAATGGATTCTGAAATGAATTTGGAGATTACTTCATACTTTGTATCATTAAACAATACATTAAGCATTACAGTGTAAAGCTATTTTAACTAGCAGTTAAGGGAGACTTTATTGGGTTTTGAACTGATGGTTAAAAAGATATGAAGAATATTTTTTAAAAACTCTATAAATCTTCATTTCACTTTCTTTTAGCATGCTCCAAAAATTCTATTGGTTTCAGTGATACAGAGCTACATATCAGTATGTCTCCAGTTGAAATTAGTTTTTTACTTAATGTCATTTATAAGGAGGATATATTGTTCTATTACAAGTTCATTGAGGGGTTGGGTAACAACATACATTTATTGAAGAGCTTTAAATAATTCCTTCCCCTTATTTAATATAGTTGAAATTAAGAAATGAAAAACTAAAAGCAAAATGCACTTAGAATTAGGTGATTCTTACTTCCAAGCAGATTAAACATTGGACAAAACATTTTATCAACTGCCCATTGGTTTATACTTTTCTTCTCAAATTATGCAAAAAGTGTGGGCAATTGTTACACACAGGAATTAGCTGCAGAATGGCATTTTTTTTCTAGCTATTTTTTTTTAATCTAACTAAAACTAGGATGAGTCTCAGCTTCTTATCCTTTTCCTTCTTGATTAATTATCTACTTGTACAAACATTCAAGAGTTTAAGACAGAATGAGGGTTATGTCTCAAGTTGTTGTTGTTGTTTAGTTTATGCATAGTACCAATGAGTGTACCTAATGAGATATGACAGATAAAAAGTAATAATCTTATTTAAAGGGCAGACGATACTTTATTTTTTAAATATATTTCTAGAACTATATTCTGTTGTGACTCATATATACTTTATGGCATAGGACAGAATGTGCTTGATAAGGAACAATTACACAAAACAAGGTGAATTTAAAAATCAGCTACAGTTTTCTTTGTTTATGTCTTAAAGTTCCAGTCATTGTTTAGCCTGTCCACTAGTTAATTCTCCATCTTAATCTGCATGTTGTCTAAAAGACCTTCATTCATTAGAAAGTATTATTTTTCTCTATCTAAGAAACTGTGGTAATAGTGCATAATTTCAGTCCCTTCTTCAGTTCACCAGATGACAAGGATCATGATTTCTATTCTGTTTCTACTCTGCAGGAGTCAAGGTAGCTTACCTCCCTTCTTTCTACAGTATTCCCACCACAACCCTGTGAGATAAACTGAGGTGAGAAAAAGGGTGAAACCCACAGAGTTTCCATGGCTGAAAGTGGACTTTAATCTGAGTCTCTCCTGTACTAGTCCAACACCTTAACCAGTCTATTACATTAGCATTTTGCATGAAATTATCTGACCATGCTGTCTCACCTCAGAAACAAATGACATTCAAACTAAGGAGAAATCATTTCAACAACAACCATGCTCCTGTTTTAAAATATCTGTTTTCAGTTTTTCAGATGGGGGACTCTTCCTGGATCTTTTAGAAAATAATATTAATGTTCTTACCATCAATGCTGTCTTGACTTTTAGTAGTTCAAGCCTTGACCTTTGATTACTGGGAGCAGGAAAATTTAATTTTTACAAAAATTAATCTAAATTGTGCTTCAAGACAATATCCCGATCCAAAACACTATTGTCCTTTAATTGGTTACTTTACTGAATGTTGCAATTCAACTCTTAGCCTAGAAATTGTATACAATTATGTATATGCCAAGTAAAAATGCTGACCATGTATTATATGTATGTCAGGTAAAAAGGCAGACTATATATTAGGGAAAGTTGTATACAAAATACATTTTCAAGGAACTTTAAAATTTAAAATATGCTGTAGAATGATTTTGCAATCCAGTGAAAAGACTTACAACTAACTGACATGGAATAAAATAAAACCTTGTCTCTTATCAGTTGGAGTAGCAGTATTTATTAACTTCCTGAACTTCATAATCTGCACCCCAAAATGTGTGCATACTACAATGTTTGATTCTTTAATTTCAAACCTTATTATGGATCTGACTGAAGTCTAAAACATTTCAGACCTAAAGATTTATGCCCTTAGAGTTTGTTTTTGCCATCTGATAGGAAAGGAAGAAATGTGACAGTGACAACTAATAGAAGTTTGCCAGGAGTGTATAGCAGAAGGAAGAATTTTTATCCACCTATCAAGTCCTTCCCAAGGACCTGGGATAGGCAGATGCTGTTGTCTGATGGTGTTAAAGATATCGTCGCAGGGTGTAAGCTGTTCCAGGCAAAGCTGCCTTTTACAATTGACTGATGGTGATTTTGTCAGTGCTGATGGTCTTCAAATGGTACACCAGATGTTTTGGGATTGCACCCAAGGCGCCTATTACTATTGGTATTATCTTTGATTTCTTTTGCCACAGTTATTCTATTTCTATTATTATTATTATTATTATTATTATTATTATTATTATTATTCTGAGAACTGCCAGTTCCACAGTGAGGTGATTGAATGACTGCTTCTTGCTGAGTAAACAAAGATGATAAGAGAAGTATAAGGCGGCCAGATTCTAGGGAGCAAACTCACTGGATGGGTGAACAAGAATTGCTATCAGGCATTTGTTAGGAGAACTGGGTACAAAAGATTAAATAAGAATTCTCTAGCCATTTTTTCCTCTGTCAAGAGTTTGTACTTGCCTAACCTGAGGCCCTGAGCAGGGAACAAGAAGAAATAAAAGTATTTCTACTGCTGGTGTCCAGCAGAAATAAGAGTGAAGAGGAATGGAGTCTGCAACTGTGATCTGCAATGTTTATGACAAATGTGTCTTCCTGCCTGAAAACAACTGGCATATTTGCAGAAGTGCAAGTTTGTCATAGTCCTTGAAGAAAAAAAAAATGAAAGGATAGGGACAGCAGATGTCTATCCTTCAGCTGTGAGAAAGGATAAGGATTTATCCGTTCAAAAAAAGGAGGGCCTCCAACAGAAATGGACAATGGAAGGAACTCTCCCTAAGAGATAGTCAAACAGAGGAGCAAGTCCATCAGCAGACAAGAAGGACAATCAGAAGCAGGAGATACAAAAGATAGTCTGTACTGCTGGACCTGAGAAACTGTTTTCAGATCCTTGCAGATAAAGTAGGCTTTAAGCATTTGAGGGGAATAAAAGGGATACAGCCTGACAGGAGAGAAGACAGTGCATTCATAAAGGACAGAGAGGATTCAACAGTATCCTATAAGATGATAAGTAGAAGAATCACAGTAGTTGGTATAACACATCTTCAAGGAGCTGAAACAAGCATACACTGACATATAAGGTCATGCACTGTTTGCCAGAAGTATGATTCAGGGATATCAATTAGCCCTGCCTGCTAATACAGATAAGGACAAGTAATACAACCAGGAACAACTGCAAACATATTACCACAAATTTTGAAACTCTTGGAAATAAACTCAAGATTCTGGTGTTCTTATCCATCATTCCAGTCCATGTAAGACAATTGAAAAGGGAAAGAAGAAAAATGTTAAGTCAGCGACTGGCTCTGCAGTTGGTGTCAAAAGGAAATATTTAGTTTTCTGGGACCATCACCTGATATATCTCCAAGGCAGACTGCTGGCATGAACTGGGTAGCACTTCACAAAGACTGATAAAAATATATTTAGCTAGAACATGGCAAGCTTAATCAGAAGGGTTTTAAACTGAATCATGTGGGGATAGGAAATGGAAACCCTAAAAAACTCAAATAAAGGCTTAGAACCTGTGGAAAGTAGGTTGTTGCTGAAATTGGACCTCGACCACTCAAAGAAAAAGTGGAAATAACATTTGTGCATAAAGTTTACACCCTTCATTGTTTATATACTAATGCTCAGGGACAGAAAAATAAACAAGATGAGTATGAGCCCTTAGTGCAGAAAAGCAAATGTTATTTTAATAGGTACGATGGAGGCTTGGTGGGATCAATCTGGACTTGAATATACAATTAAAAGATACCATTTGTTAAAAGAAAAAGAAGCAGTAGAAAAAGAGGAGGTGTGCACTGTATGTTAACAATAACCATTCCTGCTAAAAAAAATTAAATGAATGAACTTAGCACTACTGTAGAGAACAACTGGGTTAAAATAAGCAGAAGAACAAATAAAAGTAATACTGTTGTTGGTGTCTACTGTTGCCTGCCCAATCAAGGAGAAGATGTGGATGATGCCTACCAACAGCTAACTGCCAATCTTTCAAAGAGCCATGAAATCATTGTAATGAGAGGTTTTAATTACCCTGACATCTGTTAAGACACAAACCCTGCCTAGGATGGTCCATCTGGAAATTCCCGGCTTATGTTGCTGAAAACTTTCACTTTCAGAGGATGAAGGAAGGCACAAGAAGATCAAGATTATCCTTGATTTCATAGTAACCATGCAGAAAGACTTAGCTGATGAAGTGGGAGTACTGTAATGGAAACATTGTGGAAAGTGACTGTGTAATGCTGGAGTTCTTGATTTTAAGAGAACCTGAAACAGTACAGTCAAATACATATCTTGGATTTTTAAAAAACAGACTTTTGAAAAGAACTTGGAATAGTTGTTGACTGCAAACTGAATATGAACATATATTTTAGGAAGGGTTCAGAGAAGGGTAGTGAGGTGAGCAGAATGGCAGTGAAGGATATTGTCATCATGCCAGCCCTTAGACTAGTGGTACACCCTTCCCCACTCCACAGTATTTTAATTTAACATTAAATAAATGCATAGGGAGCAGAAAGGACATCCATTCCATAGATAAATATTAAGAATATTGGACTGACTAAATTCAGTCCAGTTTCATTCTTGTCCTACCTCTGCCTACTTCTTTTCCTGGACCTCTTCCTCATGGATGGGAGGAGGGAGGGGGCATGGCCCCAAAAGCACATACTACTTAAATGCCAAGTTCAGGCCATGCATCCTCCAAAAGTCGTGTGATACTGATTTGGTTTTTTGCTTTTCTCCCACTCCAGTGCTGCTTTACGAGTACATTAGACCACTACTGCCACTGACTGTCACAGTCTAAGAAAGCAACTCTGTTTCTGGCAAGTCAATGCTTGGATGTAGCTCAAGCTAATATGGAAATTAAGCTGCTTGCCAGAGACAGAATTCCAAAACTTCCTATATTTTGGATGATCTCAGGTAAATAAAATCTGTCATCAAGGAAAGAGATTTTTCACAGCATCTGAATTTACTAAGATTCATTATTGCAAACCTTGTTCTCTGGATACCTCTCAGCTGACACTCTCAGGCTGCTTCAGAAGTCATGGTGTCCTTGAAATAGCCAGCAGACTTTTCATATGTTCCGGTACGTCTCAGTACCATTTTTCTTTATGAGGTGGGGTTGTCAGAACCCCTTTTGAGTGTATTAGCTTTCAGTTACCCTGGAGTGAGTCCTGACTTTTGTACAGCTCTGCTAAGCTGTTGTATGACAGCTGATTTATGTATCACTACTGCCATCTTATGGTCAATACACTTCAACGATCCTGTTTTTCTGCTGAGGTGCTATTTGCCATGTGCCCAGTGCTATACCGATAGAAATCTAAGTGGCTCTGAATGAAAGAAAAAATACAGCTGAGGTATCTAATAGTAATTCATGGAATCTAAATGCAAAGTTTATAGATAAGCAATATCAGAAGGATAACTGTATTACTGTGGCCCAAAACAGAAAGCCTTGTCTTCTTCAAAGGTATGGCAATATAAGCTTCATAACATTTTGGCACAATATATTTTGCTAACCAAAGCTTTATGCCATTTAACTTTACCGTATGTCACATTAACATGTTTTCTATAGTTAATTTCCTCTAATTACAGTGCTGACAACTCCCTCATATATATATGTATATAGGTATATATATACCGTATTTTTCCGACTATAAGACGATTTTTTTTTTTTTATCTGCTTAACAGTCATTACTGACCCTGCAGTGACCGCCCCCTAGCGGTTTTCAAGGCAATTGCATCTTTCTAGTTTCGGAATTAGACTTTGCCAGAGCCTAATTCCTAGAGCGTCAGCCCAGCTGGCAGCACAGGAGGTGGGATTTCCGTTGCTTCGCGCCCCTTTTTCGGACGAGCGCGGTTTCGCGCTTTTTACCGGCAACTTGTCCCATCTCTCTGTTGAGCCGCTGCCAGCATTTTTCCTCCCACCGGAGTGAGAGTGCTCATTTATCTACTCACGTATGTTTTCGATCTGCTGAGTTGGCAGAAGCTGCGGGTATAGAAACAAGAGCTCACCTTGTTAACGCGAGGCTGGACTCGAACCGCTGAAGCTTTCAGCCATTTCTGGCCGGCACTTTCAGCGTCATTAAGCCGCTGCGCCACCGCGTCCCCCTATAAGACGATACTTTTTTCTAAAATCCTTACCCTAAAAATTGAAGGGCGTCTTATTCAAGGGAGTCAGCGAGGAGAGAATCGCGCGGTGGCAAAACTGCCCATACCTTGTCTCTGCGAATGGGCTTCCTCCTATTGCTAGCCTCCAATCACGAGTGAAATAGCTTGTCTCCCAAACAGACTTCCTCCAGTCACGAGCCTTATGTAACTGACGTCAGCTGATGCTGAACAAACCAATTAGAGAAGGCTGTTTGCAGAGAGAAGCTATCGGCAGTTTCACTCGTGCTTGAATGTAATCAGTTATGCAAAAGAGCATGGAAACAGAGCTGCAGAGAGACGGTTTGGACCTCCTCCCACCGAGTGTATCAGGTCAATGTTAACTAATTACTAAATAAAAATGTGTTCTGCACTATCTTTAAAATATTGATTTCTTAATTTGGGGTTGGAAAAATGGGGGACATCTTGTACATGAGGGCGTCTTATTGTCGGAAAAATACGGTATACCTCTACCAACTTAATATAATACTTTTGCATTAAATGAAGTTGGCTCTAGAATATGGAAGTATAAGATATAACTAATTTGTTCGGGAGGCCGCTTCCAGGGGATGTGGGGGATGAGACAGCCAGAATTTACATGAACTTTTGAGTTTTAAATTTTATTATATTTACCCTCTTTTGGAGCATAATCTCTAAAGCAAATCATTTATGAAACTTTACCTTGGGTTGCTCAGAGGGAGGACAGAGTAAAAGAAGTAGAAAGTCTTGTAAATTATCTGAAACTCCTGGAAATAAACCTAGTTTTGCTATTGGTGTCCTGAAGTTTATACCAAAATGTGTGGGCTTTAACACTCCATTTGAAGATTACAACTGAACATAAAGCAATTGGAAGGTTATGAAATTTGCTGTCTAAACTAGACAGTGTTCAAGGAATATTATAAATTTTCAATTTCAAACTATGCTCTTCAAGTAATAGCCCCCTCTTGGTAGAGCTTCTGTAAACACTTACAAACTGGGCTGATGCAGGAAAGGCTCAGGTACTAAAACAATGGTCCTCACTAGAGATGGCTATAAATAAAAGGGGTTACGCCCAGTAACTGAAGATGTTGATGTGTACATTAAATCTCAAAAACAGTCAAGAATTACTGACTTTTTCTCCAGGGGTGTAACCTCAATAAACTCTGATGACCAAGGCAGTGACACGAAAGAAAATGGAAAGGCAAACAACATGCCATGTGAATAGTCTTTTGATCCTTATCGCTCTTGGACAGATATTACCAACATCAAAGATGAGAGGACCTCCAATATTCCAAATATTGCTGAGAAACAGCTAAATTCTGAGACTACAGCAAAATACATGGACAGTATCATACTCGCAGTACAACTATCTTCAATAAGAATTTAATCTGTAACAATAAAGCCCCTTACCAAGGCAACTTCAACCCCTTCCAACCACATAGTTTGGGAACCCTTACTGGCAAATGAGGCAAATTATTTGAGGTTCACTGGATTCCTGTTTGCAAAAGATTATAGAAGCCTTGGGAGAACAACATGAGGCGTTTAATAAGTTTGCCATGAAGTGGTCATCTGATTTATTACTACTGAAAGAATTTCTACTTCAAATGACCTACTGACGACCTTTATCAAATTAGTCTCAAATCAGATTGGACCACAGAAAACACAGTATTTGATGGTAATTCACTAATGCACAACCATTCCCAAACCAAGACTCATTTTATAAATAAGAAGAGAAAAAACAAAGTCAAGCCCCAGGTGAAAACCAAGAAAAGGAAAAAGAAGGCACAAGCAGAAAATCAAGTAAGGAAAAATAAGAACGGGAAGAGTACTGCTATTCCCAAACAGGCTTCTAAACTTAAGTATAATAATCTATTTAAACTTTGGGAACAGCTGACAAAAGAAACAACCAACCAACCAAAACAGTTCCAAAAAGAACCAAAACAGTTTCATGCAGAAGGTGGTACTTGCAACTAATGAATGCTAAGCTGGCATTTATCAACCTCCCAAAACCTAGAGGCTTCCTCTCACAAATGGAACAAAGATTGCATTTGGTGCATCTACTTCAAACTTTCACCCCTCTTAGATTTATTTCAGATGACATTTTAAAGGTGGAATACTTGTACTACAATGGTGTGACAGCAAGAGCACTGGTCACTTTTGACTCTGTTAATATGGCCCAAATGGTTTATCAGTTGAAATACCTCCTTCAGGCAAGGGAGCTTGGAGTAACTAGATGTTTTAAGAATATTTTTGTAACCCCTCTAGATAAACCTAATTTACAGAATCCAATAATAGACAGGAATTTCTTACCTGAAGAAATAGAGCTTATAAATACTTGTAATGATTTGCCCCTTGGAACAAAATTGTATCATAGCTAAATTGTCCTGATTAAGACAAGAATTGATGATTAAACAGGTACAGTCACCATCTATAACTTCATTCCCTCCTAATCTTAAAAGCTCTGAAAAGGAGGGATCAATTCATGAGACAGTGGCAAATATAAAAGAAGGGGGGAGAACAAAGGTAAGACATGGGACAATGCAGCCAAAAACATAATGAACATCCTCTTCAGAAAGATAATATAGACCTTCCAATCTCAACAGGGAAACAGATTCAGGTAATGGTGGAGATTAACCCCTTATATGAAAACAGTATCCATGCCTTCCCTCTTCAAAGGACAGCAAATAATATAGCCCCTTGCCATAGAGATCTAGGACCCCTGCATCCACTTGCATTTAATTTTTCAAGACTCAATCACAATGGTATCTAGCAGGCAGGAAATCCAAACCTGTCCCTTAGATTTAATAAGCAAACAAACGTGGTCAGACTAAGTATCTCAGATGAAATAACCCCATGCCCAGATCCAATGGCTAATCCTACCCCAAGATACGAAATTACTGGTACTCAAGGAATAAATAAAAACAAACCTGCCCACAAGTTAAATCAAACTTATACTAATGATGCACAAGTTATAAATGAGGCATGTCCTTCTGGTTTTCTAAACAGCAAAAGGACTGAACATAATAAATGACCAGTAAGTCAGGGATCTGTAAGTAGCTTGTCCATCCTAGTATGGAATATAACAGGATGGAAGCTCAAACTACTGACAAGGATTTCATAAAGCTACTAAAGTTATATGACATAGTATGTTTGCAAGAAACCTGGATCCCAGAAAACCAGTCCGATATAATTTACTTAGCTGGTTTCAGATCATGGATCATTCCAGCAAGGAAATTACATTCTATGGGCTGCCCTTTTGGAGGTTTGGCTATCTTGTTAAATAGGAAGTGGAATCTGGAGGCAGTGTAAATAAATCTGGACTGTAATCCCTCTTTTCTTATAGTGAGATTTATAACAAATAAGATTACCCTAATAATATTAAATGTTTATATGCCTCCCAGAGGCGCTAAATCTCAAAATCAGGACCACTGGGCTACACTTGAAAATACAATTGATGCTCTAGAGGACAAATTCCCACTAGATATTATTATCATAGTGGGTGATTTTAATGCAAGAATAGGAGGTGATAAGCACAAAATAGCAAAACAATTGAAGCTTAACATCGATGAACTTTATTTTTCTTTATACTTTGAAGGACTCTAAAGTAAATCTGACAGAGCTTAAACTTCTAAATTTACTTTACAAACAGAATTTTCAAATTCTGAATGGCTCCTGCCCCAGAGATTCTCCCGGTACTTTTAAATACTTATTGACAAATGGAACAACAATAATTGACTATATATGTATCCCCTCTGCCACAACAGGAAAATTCAAAACATGGAGGTTACCCACAAGATTGTAATGATCACCAACCTATCAGATTCTAATATACTGGTTTTGAAGATAGTAAAATGTTGAAAATACATAATGATCATATACCTGCACTAAAACTTTCAGGCCAAAAAAGAATTAAATGGTCTGTTAATTTATCTGATAAAATCACTATAATACTTCACTCAAACCATCTGGCAGATATTCAACTTAAATTGATTAATACTGATCCAACTTCCCCTGAGCCACTATCAACAAATAGTTGATCATTTAAAACCAGAATTAAGGCAGGACATCTCTAAATTAAGTTCAATTCATCAACAACATAGCCACTGGTTTCATATGGAATGTAGAACAGTATGTAGTATGGTTAGGAATTTGGCAAGGAAAGCAGAAGAAGACATTGTACCAAACAACTCTTTGGCACTCTTTCCTGACTGCCATAGAGTCTAAAGACACAACATTATTCTGGAAACTGGTAAATGCCAATTTGGGCGAAGATAAGGACATCTTAGAGCCTAGAGTGTCCAAAGAGAAATGGGAGAACCATTATACCAGATTGTTTGCTCCCCATCCCACTCCAGTTAATTCTCCAATTAATTTAAAACTTTGTGATGCTACACCCTGGCCCCGTTTCTTTAAAAGAAATTGAATATTTGATCCTGACATTACGGTTAGGCAAAGCCCCTGGAGAAGACTATATCCTTGGTGATTTATTAAAAGCCAATATCGTCTGGTGTAAGCCTATTTTGGCTAATCTGTTTAATAACATTACCGTATGCATAACTGATTACATTCAAGCACGAGTGAAACTGCCGATAGCTTGTCTCTGCAAACAGCCTTCCTCTAATTGGTTTGTTCAGCATCAGCTGACGTCAGTTACATAAGGCTTGTGATTGGAGGAAGTCTGTTTGGGAGACAAGCTATTTCACTCGTGATTGGAGGCTAGCAATAGGAGGAAGCCTGTCTGCAGAAACAAAGTATGGGCAGTTTTGCAACCGGGCAGTTCTCTCTTCTGCTGACTTCCTTGAATAAGACGCCCTTCAATTTTTAGGGTAAGGATTTTAGAAAAAAGTATCGTCTTATAGTCGGAAAAATACGGTAATTCCTCTGGCCAACTTCCCCAGGGTTGGAATACAAGCAGAGTGATCCCAATATCCAAAAAAGGCGATTGTAGCGACCCAGAGAACTATAGACCGATTAGTTTGACTAATATTACAGCTAATATTTGTGCAAAACATCTACCTAATAAATTAGAAGACTGGGTCATAGATAACAATGTCTTTGCAGAGGAACAGGCAGGGTTTAGAGCAGGATATTCAACATGTGATCATGATTTTGTATTGGATCATCTGATAAATAAGTATGTAAAACATGCCCACAGGGAACTGTATGTTGCCTTTGTGGATTTTCATGCAGCTTTTGATTCTGTTGATAGAAACAAACTATGGATTCAGCTAGATCAGTTGAAGTTGGATAGAAGGTTATTGACTTTGTTCATGGCTTTAAATACCAATACGGTACTCAAATTCAGATTAGGTTCACCCTACTAGGGCACCTGACAGGTAATATTTTAAAGGAGTAAAACAAGGATGTGTGCTTGCACCATTACTATTTAATCTCTTTATTACTGATGTTGTTCCAGCCCTGAGTGGAGATTTTTTTTTCCAGTAAAGGTGGGAAATAAGAACTTGTTTGTACTACTTTATGCAGATGATTTATTGCTGATACCCCATTCTCAGATAGGCTTAGGCAGACAGTTGAGAGCTCTGGATAGCTATTGCTCCTTCAATTGTCTAACTGCGAATGCAGAAAAATCAAAGGTGGTAGTATTTGGAGAGAAAAGGAAAATATACAAATGGAGAACTGGGGGATATAATATAGAGCAAGTTCTGTCTTACAGATATTTGGGCATCTTTTTTAATGCTTCAGGCAATTGGCACTCACACTATCAGGCCCAAAAATAAAAACTGAGAAGGCTTTGGCAGGAATAATAAAGTTTTGGCGTACAAGTGAAGGTCAACATATTCCTCAAATCCTAATTCTTCTAAAAACCAAGTTAGTTCCTTACTTTTTGCATGCAATAGAGTTATGGGGAATTTTTACCACTTATGATACGGAATTCTTTCAAAACAAGCTCCTTAGAACTGTTTTAGGTGTATCTAATGGTATTCCTATCCCCTTTCTCTATGCAGAAACTGGTACATACCCAATTGCTAGAATAATTGTAAGGGGGTTTAATTATTGGACTAGACTCCTCTCACTACCTGATCCACAATTTGTCAAGCAGTGCCTCCTGGAGCAAATGGATTTCTTCCCGCACCAGTTGGTTTACATTTTTATCTAATCATATGCATACTTTTGGTTTTTCTCCAGAATTCTTGTTAAATTCAAATAATGCAAACAATAATCCATTATTTAAAAACTTTGCCCAAAGAAATTGGTTTAAATTATCACAAAATAAAATCGACCCGTGGTATGCACTTAATAAAATCAAAATCAAATGTGAACATTATCTGAGGTGTGTTTCAGGGCCATTCCTCTAAGAGGCACTTGCAAGACTATGGTTCCAGAAAATGGCATCAGCAACTAGAGAGGGCTGATTTTGCAATATCCCATATAATATACACTTCTGCCCTTGCTCCAAGGAAACTATAGAAGATGTTACCCATTATTTATTGTACAGCCCTACGTCCACTTCAGCACGTGGAAAATTTCTGGAGCCCCTCTTAACAAGAAAATAATTTTGGCCTGATTCATATAAAATTAAATATCTAATGAATTTAAACAAGGAGACACTGCTATGGAAATTAGCAAGCTTTGCACGGGCTGCTGCCAAACAGAGAGAATATTTTATCAAAAGTTCCTAATGTTTTTTTAATATTTCACCTGCTGTAATGTTTTAATTACACTGTTTTAATATTTTTACTGATTTTTGTATATTTTAATGTATTTTATTAATGTTTGGCCACTTTTGTGCAGGTTTTATCTTATTTGTTACGACCGGTGGTCAAAACAATAAATACATTAATTGATTGAACTAATTTGTTAAGGTTTAATGTGGTACGAGATATGGAACAAGCGATTAGTAAATCATAGGATGCTTATAGCTCCAACTCCTTTTTCTTGTAAGTGGTTGTATGAGTAAAATTTAGAGGATATTAAACTCATGCTTTACAAGGATCACACACGGAAGCTGACAAATGGTTACTATAATAATGTCATCAGCATTTATAAAAGGCTACATTGGGGGGTGATGGGAAATCAGTGTTAGCCTCAGTTCCCCATATGCAACTGACCTTGCAGAACTCTGGTGACTATAACATATTTTCTTAATTTAATTAGTGTTATATCAGACTGGCCTCCTGTTCCACATCTTATAGCATTTCACAGATTAAAACAGAAGCAGATATATGTAAGTTCTGGGGCCTGAAGCAAAGCAAGTGGAATAGCTAACATAGACAAGAGTCCAAGGTGTCACAAGTGGAAAAACAGGAACTAAATGTGCATGCAGGCAGATGACTTTGATACAGATGGTGATATTAGTGAGACAAGCTACATACTCCACAACAGGACAGATAAATAAAATACTGCACCAACATTATCTTTCACAAACATTATCTTTTACAAACGATGTCACTGATCTCGTTTTACAACTAAGGAACATTGAATCCCAGTAATAATTGACTGGCCCAAGGTCTGCATAGTAATTTTCAGACTGTTAAGCAAAGGGGCCTACCTGGATGCCTGACTCTGAAAAGCCCTCAAAGTGACACATTACTGAGGCCAGTGAGGTTCTCAGAGCTGTTTTCCACTCCCCATCCCACTCCCTTGCTCTGTGGATTGTAAGCATAGCACCTGCCCAAGTCATTCATTCTGGTCCTAAGACAACCAGACTGGGTGGCAAGTGAGGAAGACAACAGGTGGGTTCCTGAGCCAAGAATTCACTGTTCTTTCGGAGTAGGATTGCCTGTGCTTATCTCAAAAATGCAGAGTAATTTCATTATACAGTGTATCTGTTGATCCTTAGTTTCTGTTCTTGCAAACATGCTTCACTTGAAGCAAGCTGAGAAATTTCTGTAGTATTTAAATCCTTGTCACATCTGTTCCTGCTTACTCAAGTCTTGTTTGGGTAGTATGTACCTGATATAAGACTCTTTAGATTTGAAAAGGCATACATTGATTAGGGATGTACAAAACATTGTTATTTTGACTGTTACAAGATGAGATCAAAATCTGAAAGTTGAAAGAAGGTTGTTGTTGTTTTTTTAGGTTACAACAAAACACATTGCTTTGTTTAGACTTCAGAACAAGATTTGATGATTTGAAGCAATGTTGTTTCTGACTGATCTGAGTGCTGCGACCGGGGTTTGGGGGTTTTGATTGGTGCGTTTTCCCCAAAATTTTCCAACCTAGTCAATGAAAGAGCAGCATGGACCAGTCACCTCCTGTACTAAATGCTTAGATTGGGTGGGTGATGTGGGAGTGGAGCAAGGAAATTTTTATTTATATGTCAAATTTAAAAGCAACATATTTCTACACACATGATCCAGCAATCCAGCCCATGTTGCTAATGCTACTAAAGTTGTATCAATGCAAAGAATACTAGTCCTGTGTTGGTATATTGTGTTTGTTCAGCTTTCACCCACATATGCCCTGGGTGCATAGTTTCGTGTCCTTTTGATGTTGAGGTTCACAATGCATTTATAAAAGCAAAACCTCTCCATTGGTTTAAACTGTTTTGTTACTCTAGGGAGTAACACTCTGTGCATGCACTTGTGCCCTTCTGAGTTTCCAGAGTGCATTTACTCTTTACTCTATGTTGCTTTGGAACTGCTGGCGAATGAGCTGTTCTTTTTCCCTGTGTTACCCTGAGTTTCTGCTGTTTCACTTTTGTTCACCCAGCTCTGGATATGTGCAATTTCTTATTTTGACTTGAGAGTTTCTCAGAATGCAATTGGTTTGCTTGCTGTAGAATCTGGTGCAGCACTGGGGGAGGGCCGTACTGCTGTATTATATTATAAAAAGTTATATTTATGAATGGAAGAATTCTAAGTGGCACAGCTGTAGCACAAATAGAATTAAAACAAGAAAAAAGTAGCAAAGAGTATAATTTGACTTTGTGCGCTACTATTTTTCCCTGTTTTTCCCATGAAGGAGGATGCTGTATTTGCTGTTGTTAAGTCAGTCTGTTAAGTATGTGCTAATTGAAATAAAGTTGATGAAAGAGATTAGTCAACTTGGTCCTGTGTTACTGTGCTGGCTGAGTGCCTCTGTGAGTTTACAGTATTTAACAAACAAAATACTGTTTTTTGTAATAGTCTGTTGGTTGTTTCTGAGATTTTTTGATGTATGGCAGTGTTATCCTTTTCATAGCTTGTGTTGGTTGTGCTGTAGTAGGTTGAGTGGCCAGGCACTTTTTGATGAAGTTGCGTGGGTATGCATTTTGTTGGAATATGTTGTACACAAGCCAACTAAAGTCCTCCAAAACATCTTAAGTAAACCAAAAGACCCAGTAGCCCAAGAAGAAAAAACAGAAGTCATCTACAACATACAGTGTAAAGACTGTAACAGCCACTGTGTAGGATAGACAGAAGACTAGCAGAGTGCATTCATGAACACCAACTAGCAGTCAGAAGACATGATGAAAATTCCTTAATCTCGCAACACATGGACAGACTCAACCATAGTTTCAACTGGGAAACTGTGAGCATCCTACACCAAGCTAAATCCAAAAACGCTAGGGAATTCCTAGAAGCTTGGCATTCAGACAAATCAGCCATCAATAGACACGTAGAGATAAACCACATTTACACACCATTCAAAGGAGACAATAAAAAAGCTAAGAAGGAAACAAAAAGACCAGAACACTTCATTTCCAGCAGTCAATACCCTGATAAGCAACGATTAACCCCAGACAAGCAATCAAGCAGAAAACAATACCCTAATCAAGGAACTACAAAGGAGAAAACCACACCCCCACCAACACTGCCAGGGCAAGCTACTGTATATAAACAGGGAGCAAACCCCACACTCACTAGCACTGATGATGTTACCTAGTTGGATAATGAAACATCTGCAAGCAAGCAACCAAGCTCAGAGAGCACCAAGGACTCCACAGCTTAATCCTGAGCTATATTCTCTTCTATTGAAGTATGTGGTCTGTTGTGAGTAATAATGTTTTAAAAAAGCTTAAACTAGCTGTGTATAAGAGTGTACTTCTGCCACTTTGTTATATGGAAATTTGAGTAGAGTATATCAGGATAAATATAAAAATGGGAAGTATGTGTGGTCAAACAAGATGACATAGGGTCAAGAAGGAATGGATGCTGACTTAATTTGGGGTACAAAAATACCCCTTCCCCATCTACGCCTATGTGCTTGATGTATTCTAAAAAGGCCAAAGAATAGAAATTTGCCAATGACAGCTTTTTCCTTCCCCCAGTTAAGAAGAATCTTGCTGCCTCATTGTAGCCTTTCTACATCCATATAGAAGAAGCCTTAAGCCCAAAGATCTTCTTGCTGTCTGCCTCCCTGAAGCTGGCAGTCAGAAGCTGGTTTTCTCTGAACTCAAATGTTCCCATCCAGCTATCATGCCTAATAAAAGGAACAGGAGAGGGGAGAGTTCCATGGGACTATGACTTACAACCATTCATTCAGCGACTGTTTAAAGTCCTTTTGTTCAGCGGCACTGAACAAAGAGACTTACAACCAGTCCCCAAAGTTAAGGCCATTGCAGCACCCCATAGTCACATGATCAAAATTCAGGCACTTGGCAGCCCACCCCCACTTACGACCACACGGGCGCTTCAACTCCCCCCACCCACCTATCTCCCCCAACTATGCTCTATTGGCCCCCTGCACTGTGCAGTCCCTGCTGCCCTAGCTGACCTTCACCATCTTCTTGCTCCTGCTGCTGACGACCTGGCCCTTCATGAGGCAGCTGCTGGTTGCATGAGGCTTTCTTCCCAATGTCGCGCATGGCGGTTTCCTCATGAGACCTGGGAAGATGGACTCACATGGCCAGCAGCTGCCTCACGAAGGGCCAGGCCGGGCACACCTTGTCAGCAGTAGGAGCAAGAAGACAGAGAAGGTCAACTGGGATGGCAGAGCACAGGGTGGTGAGGGTGACTGCAGCTGGGACTGGGTGGAGCGGTTTCACGCTGCACTGCTGGGGCTTCCACCTGATGCATCTCTGCACTGTGCTGCTCAACTGGGCTGGGGTGACTTAGGCTTCCGGGGCATCTGCAGCTTTGTTCTGCACTGCAGCTCAGGGGCTTCTTGTAGTCCCAGAGCCATAGCATGCCAAGAAACCCCTGAGCTGCAGCGTGGCAAGCAGCCCCAGAGCCATGCAGTTCTGGGGCTGCTTACTGCCCCCCAAGGCAGGGTGCAGGGCTGCCAAAAGGGCAGAGATGGGGGGAATAGGCAGTTGGGGGAAGTTGAAGGGGAGGCAGTTCCTTACCTTACCGTGGCTCTGGGCTTGGAGGGAGCAAGCCAGGAATGGCTTGGATCGGGGTTGGTCCTTCACTAACGACCGGTGGAATTCGCTTAACAACAGCAACGGGGAGTGCTGGGATTGCTGTCACTAAATGACGTGGATATGTGATGTGGCACTTTATGACTGTATCGCTTAGCAGCGGAAATTCCAGTCCCAATTGTGGTTGTAAGTTGAGGACTAACTGAATTTGCAAATGACCATAAGTAATGCAAATGCTAATTTAACCCCAAAGGACCAAGGGAGTTTTATGGCACCAAGACTTCTACTGAAAGAAGATGTACTGCTAACCCACCTATATTTCCTTAATCTGACACTTGTTTCTTTTATAATTTATGCTGTGCTGTAACATGAGAGCGCATAATGCATTTCTGCCAGGGAAAACTTATTTATTCTAACAAACATATCAACTTCCACGTTGTTCTTCCACCATGGAACTGATTTTGCATCTCATTCATTGTCTAATAGGATGTGAAAACAGTTCCCTGTCTTGCCCTGAGATCAGCTTTATTTCCATTGAAAGCAATGGCATGAGGTCATCATCCACAGAGTTTCAGTATTTGAAAGAATAATAGAAGTTGTTCCAAATCAAACTAGCATATACACATACACACTGACCTAAATAAGCTTGCAAAGGAAAATTCCAGTTACCCCTACCCAGTTCGATGCTCTCCAAACAGCAGGCTTGTTCTCTGTCAGTCTTGACCAGAGACTCCAACCTTTTACTTTTGCTGCCTAACAAAACCTGCTAAAAACAAGAGAGTTGGTGAAGGACTTAATGGGCCATAGCCAGCAGTGAGGCGATGCACTGGAGGAGAGGAAGACATGGAAGTCAGGCAGCTTCAGTGAAAGTTGGAGATGCAAACAGGCAGTGTTAGGCATTCCAGGGCCCACTCAAACTTGATGATAACTCAGACTGCAGCTTATTTTAAAAAATGTGTTGGCTGTTACATAAAAAAGCAGCATGTGAACAATTAACATGGAAGCCTCTTTTAAAGAAAAAGAAGCTTAGCTGTCAAAGAGGTGCCCTATAGTTAGGACACATGTATGCTCTATCCTGATGTCAAGTATGTTCACACGGTACTTCAGTTAGGTAGAATAAGATCATCTAGAAGGAATATTGTGTATTTGATGATACGCATATAGTTTTTAGCATTTTGCAATCAGAAATACAGGTAGTCCTCACTTAACGACTGTTTCATGAGGGTCCAAAGTTACGATGGCCTCAGAAAAAGTGCTTTACGACCTGTACTGGCACTTACAGCCATTGCAAACTGTCGCACCACCCCCACAGTCATGTGATCACAATTTGGGTGCTTGGCAACTGGCTCACATTTATGACCAGTTGCAGCATCTTACAGTCATGTGATCACGATTTGTGACCTTTTTTGCCAGTTTCCGGCAAAAAACATCCATTGGGGAAGCTGGATTTGCTTACATGATTTGCTTAACAACCACACGATTCACTTAATGACCGCAGTGATTCGCTTTACAGCCATCTTAAAAATGGTCGTAAAATTGGGTATGGTCAGGTGGTGATTCGCTTAACGACTGCCCCACTTAACCAATTTTTCAGTCCCTATTGCAGTCATTAAACGAGATCTACTTGTATTCAAAAGAATGGAACTCGGAGATGTTCAAATGATCACAAGAGGCTAGAAGCTTTTATAAGTAACCAACATTTCATACAAACATAATCATCATGCCTTTCTCTTGTGAGCTAAGCAATGTTATAAATGTAGTAATCAAAGGAATTAAATACAGAAGATGAGAAAATAAATTATAGCTAAACTAGTTTAGACCAACACCATTCATTGTATCTCTCCTTTTTCTCCTGGCAATCCATCCATCCACCCAATCCATTTATCATTTCATTCATTGGCATTTGTTATAGAAACTTTCTACCTCTCTTTTGTTAAGGATCTCATAAACTCCAACTAACCATAACTTCTCCAGTATTTCACTTCCTCTTGACCCATTCACTTTTTTCTTCATGTATTTATTTTGCAGTTTGACCCTCATTCATTCTCTCTTTATGACCAGACTACTTCTAAGGACTCCTTTCATAATTTATTTCAGTTTAGATAGCTGCCCATCTCACATACATGACTCTGGGCGGAGAGTCATAAAGTAATATTGGTGATAGTTAACATATACCGCATAGATAAAATTATAAACATCTGTGCTGACATGACGAAAGATCTGTAAAATTTAAGATATTTCAATGTAAGTTACATGAATCTTATAGGTGGTTTTATGAAGTGACAACTGGAAGATATCATAGCTCATAAACACAGGTTTCTTACATTGCAGTCTATTACCATACAGGAAACTCAGAAAATGCAGACAGTATTATTTTTCCATTTTTGTCATTACGTAATTTGAATTTGCCTGTTGTCCAAGAATTAAATAACATGAAGGGTGCCAACTTGGTTGCCTTTGATATTTCAAATCCATAAGCTTATGGAATGATATTTGCTAATGGAACAATGTTCTCTTATATCAGCCCATAGCTGGAAAACTGCAGCGTAATCACTGCAGCTTCAGCTCTGCATAAAGGAGGTTCAACATGGTGGAAAGTGAAAGGAAGTGCAATGACTTGAGCAGACATAAGTAGTATTATATAATAATGGAAATAGACCCATGTCATTTGTGGTTTACTATATTGGGTATATATCTTTTTTTAAATAAAACTTTATTAATTTTCAGTAAAGAGTAAAATATAAGGAAACAGAAAAAAACAGAGAAAAAGAAAAGTTCAGAAAATAAAAAGTTAAAAGTGCAAAGGAAGAAAAGAAAAGGGAAAAGAAAAGAAAAAGAAAGATGACTTCCAACTTTCTCTGTTAAGGGTACAAATATAGAATGTATACATCTTTTACTCTAAGAATATAACTAACACAAAACACTTCTCTAATTCTAAACTCTATTAATTGTCTAACCCCCAAATTAGCATGCCATTTTTGCAATTCTAAACAAAAAAGAAAAACAAGAGCGATTTCCAAACAGAAACAAGGCTAAGCCCCCCTTTTTTTAATCTCAATATACCGTATTTTTCTGTCAATAAGACACCCCCATGTACAAGACGACCCCCTCTTTTCCAACCCAAAATTAAGAAATCAATATTTTAAAGATAGTGCAGAACACATTTTTATTTAGTAATTAGTTAACATTGACCTGATACACTCGGTGGGAGGAGGTCCAAACTGTCTCTCTGCAGCTCTAATTCCAGGCTCTTTTGCATAACTGATTACATTCAAGCACGAGTGAAACTGCCGATAGCTTGTCTCTGCAAACAGCCTTCCTCTAATTGATTTGTTCAGCATCAGCTGACGTCAGTTACATAAGGCTCGTGATTGGAGGAAGTCTGTTTGGGAGACAAGCTATTTCAGTCATGATTGGAGGCTAGCAATAGGAGGAAGCCTCTCTGCAGAAACAAAGTATGGGCAGTTTTGCAACCGCGCGGTTCTCTCCTCGGCTGACTTCCTTGAATAAGACGTCCTTCAATTTTTAACGTAAGGATTTTAGAAAAAAGTATCGTCTTATAGTCGGAAAAATACGGTAATCTATTTCTCCCCGCTACTTCCATTATTGTCATATTCCCTTCTTCAGTCATGAATATCTGTGTGTTTTACCATGGGTGTGCATATAAAAATCCCAATACTGTTATCGTACACCATCATTCCTTCCCAGAGATAATAGAAAGCACTTTCGTATTGCTCATATTTCCCACACGCCCTAACACTCCCTTATATAATCCTAATGACATCCACATTCAGTCCTAATCAACAAGAAACTACTCTAATAACTATCAAAAATCACAACCTATACTCATTTTTTTTCTGATATTAAATAACAATAATCCTAGTAACATCATCGTACAGTCCTGGTCCCAAAAAAATACTATTAATCTATTGGAAACCACAGCCTGTGTTTTAACCATAATCAAACAGATTTACCTTACACACTTTCTGTTTACTTTTACAGAGTTAAATCTTTAGTCCTAGCAAACAGTGCCCCATGAGCTGAATTTTGATCATTTTCTCGTCTTCTTCTTTCAGGAACAACTTCAATAAGTTCTCTTTATCTCTCAGTGATTTAATTTTTTTTTTTTTTTTTTTTTTTTTTTGTAAATTCAAAATAATATCATCATTAGGCTGTTCTGAAGTAACTGTAAGTCCAAAGTAAGGTTCTTTTTCTTTAAAATCCAGTAAGGTATCCAACTCTCTTTCTTCTTCCATGTCTACATTATCCACATTGTTCTCCAAAATATCCAACTTGTCATTGACTTGTCTCCCATCAACAACCATCTCATTTAATTTAGCATCCAGTTTCTTGTTCAAATTATCAAATTTAACCTCCAGGGACTGAATAATTTTTTCTGCAAAATTTTGAAACATAATCTTGAAACACTCATCCCTGCAGTGTGATCTCTCAGGAGCCATGGTCAATAGCGTTCTCTAGTGTCAAAATTACAAATTACATTCTCCCCAAAGTAAATAGGGAACATTCCTCTCCAATCAGCACAAAGTAGGAAAACAAAACAGAGTCCACACAGCTCCCATATCCACAGTCCAATAACGCAAACCCAACTGCAGATTCACACACAAAAAAATAATAAAAAGTAATTTCTTTTCTCTTGTTTCTTAAAAATTAAAAAAAAATCCAAGCCTTTGCCTTTTTTGCTGAATAAACAAATCTACTGTCCCAAATCAAAAAAGAAAATGAAATCTTTCCACAAAGTACTGGTAATCACCAAAAGGAGAAAGTACACTATAGCCAAAGAAAGGCTCTCTTTAACCATATAGTAGTAAAAAAAAAGGGGGGGGAAGTGATCTTGGAAATGAGCAGGTCAGCGCAAGTGTCCATTTTTCAGGGTTTCATCTTGGCTTGGAACTTGATGGTAACCCCGCCTCCCAGCTGATCACTCACCAGTCGATCCCGAAAATCTTCACTTCAGGATCTTCTCACTGTGAAGAGCTGTCTGGAGATCATGTGGGACGATTTCTGGGATTTTCCTTAACTCCAGAGAATTCTTGGGGCTCCAGGAAGCCTGCCTGAGCCTTAAATTGCCACAATGATGACTCTCCGCTTGAAAGGAGAGACTAGCATACCGCCATTTCCACCAGAAGTCATATTGAGCATATATCTGTTTACCAAAATTAGGTGTTTCCTAGGAGGTTATACTATTTGAAGAATGGAAAATTTATGCAACTCTTTATTTACTACTGATTCTACTTCAGTATGTTTTTTTAACACTACCCTTTTACATGGGTAGGTGACCTAATAACCTTCTAGATACCATAAATAAATTAAGTTCAGTATGCTTTTGTCCATGCAATGGCAAAAAGAATGTAGTAAGTAAAGAAATAGGACACTGTGTACATACTAAACTCTTTTCTTATGGATTAATATGGCCAGTTAGAGGAAAAAGAAAGGAGGCATGTTCTGAAATAAAAAGAAGGGTCAATGAAGACCAGCATCACTGGCCAACCTATGAAAGTTGGTAAGTGAGTTAGGGGAATATGAAAGCAAAGGCGTGTAGTAAGGTTGTGGGATAAAGGTCTAGGTTTACTGTTAGAAAATATGGGGGAAATCAAGGAGCAAAAGGAGTGCAATGGGTTAAGTCATTGCTTCTCTCCTTAACTCATCCATGTAAAAAACAACAACATAAAAGTAAATGTCAACCTCTCCAGAGGATTGTGGCCCATAAAAAGAAAGCTGGTAGACCCTCTTTTTGCACCCCTGGCTTAACAGCAATTTACTTAAATAGGAAAGAAGGCTTTGTTTCTTCCACATGCCACATCTACTAGAAAACGTACCTCTCAAATCTTTCAAAAGGGAGTGCCATTGCAAAATGCTTTTCCGTCAGATACTTTGGGCCTCAGCCTTTCAGACTCCCCAGGCAAAGGATGCTGCAGAAGAGTCAGCAGGTCGTCCCGTTTCATTCTGCATAAGCTTCATTTTTGCAGTGCTGCAATGAATTGTGATTTCATATGGTACTTAAACTGACAACAGGAGCATGACAGAGTGCAAAATGGAACTGCAAAGATGTGACATGAGGCAGATAAACATTTTAATGTCAAGTACTGCTGATATGTCTATTCATTATATGCAAGAGCTAACGCTGTATCAAAACATCAGGCGTATTTCATCAGCTTGGCTTGTCAGTGTAGCAAGGAGCTGAAAATTTTTTTGGTATTCTAGTGGTGGGTCAAGGTGGTGTTCAGAATGGCAGGAAGAGTACTTTAATTGATATTTCACTTTATTTGTTTTTTCTCTGGATGCAAAGATAGTAAAAACTAATTGGGAAATGACAGTGCAGGGGTCACTGTTCCATGTCGAGGCAGATTTCTGTCTTATAAAAAGTACGCAATACACATGGCAGTCATGTTTTAGATAGTTATGTTTATTCAGTGCTATCACCTAGGGTTTCACTAAGTGGTTTTAAAATGAAAGTTGCCAACTGAGAGGGGAAAAAAATAAGCTGGCTCTTATGCCTTTACCAACAAATTGCTGTTGTTCACAGGCATTAGAAAGCAGGGCAGGTATGAAATGAATAATCCTAACTGAATTAAAGGTAGCATTCTGGATATGTTTATCCTGAGTGAGTCACTGGTTACTTTACACCAGTGTTGTCCAAACTTGGCCACTTTAAAATGAGTGGACTTCAACTCCCAGAATTCCCCAGCCAGCCATGTCCACTCATTTTAAAGTGGCCAAGTTTGGACAACACTGCTTTACACGATTGTTCTTGGAATCCTGAACTGCTGGAATCCCATCCGCTTATTTACCTGCCTCTGTTATTAGGGGAATCTAACACTGCATTTGCAACTGGCCGATGATTTGGCCCATGGCTATAGCAGAATCTTCAATATGAAATGCAGTCTCTCCCATTCTCCAGCATTTCCAAAAGACATTCCAAGATCTCCCAGTTATGGAAATATTTTGGGAGAATCCTTGTTTGCAACTAAGGGCCCCAAGACAAAATCTGCCCCCCTCTTTCCAATTATGTTATCTCAGAAACTCAGTTTGGAAAACACACTGTTGATAGTTCTGGCTTATCAACCATTTCTCCTCTCCCCCAGAAAGATTATAAGCAGTTTTATTGAAGGGGAGGAGGGGGGGATTTTTTTAGCCTGGCTTTTGCTATCTCGCCTCTGTATTTTGCTTGCACTAGGAAGAACTGCCTGAAGGACATGTACACAGAAGACCTTGAGGGGGGAGAGCGCAGGGAAAAGGTCTTGAACACTGGTTCAAACTGCCTTAAACTGCCTTATTAGTTGCAATCTATTGTCCTTGCAATGCTATAAAAACTGGGTTTGGAATCTTGTTGGTGTGGAGCGGCCCAGAACTTTCGCTGCCCGTTTTGGGTTGCTGCCCACCCAGCTGTTCACTCGGCTGATTAAAGAGCTGTTTTCTTTTTAAGAGCCTCTGCCTGAATTCCTGGTTTTGGATTTTCTGAGATTCAGGTCTGCAAACCTTACATTTTGTTATAAACCTCAGTGATTCCATGTGTAAAAGAAAAAGAAGGGGTCTTTTTCTTGTAACAGAAGCTTGTTTCATAGCAGAAAACTATATTTTATATGTAGGTTTGTGTTAAGGAGCAGGCTTTGTGATCAGATGGATGATAAATAAGAAATTAGGAGAATTTAATGGGATAAGAAGAATGGTGGATCATCTGATAAACACCACTTTGGCTGTAGTATTTCTCCTTGATTCCTAATGCCTGTTTACGTCTTCTGGCTCTTTTTTTTTTTTCAGTTTGTGTTCTGCCGTGAATGTAAAGAAGAATACCATGAAGGGGAATGCCACACCTTCTTCAAAAGTCCAGGAGCCACAGCTCAGATGGTATACATCTCCACATCCATAGTATCTCAGAAAATTAACTAGCAAATCATTTGGGGGGTGGGTTTGTTGATAATCAAGAACAGACAATGAGGGGCCTTGGAGGAAGACATAATGTTGGCAGAGAGGGAGAAGATCCCGCTGTAAAGATCCTGTTTCCCCTTCAGAAAACTAGTGTTACAGTCATTGGTTCTTAACCAGGGCTATACATACCACAGGCAGAACTCAAAAGTAGTTATTAAGTCTTTAATGAAATCATTAATTGATACATATATCCTGCTCAGAAAATGAGGCCTTTTTATCTTTATCGTGATGGTATTCAGAGTTTTTGAGAGAATGACTGATGGGACTTCCATAAACTCCCATGCTTCCTTATATCAGTTTATGCCTGGTAGGCTTCCTTCTGGGCTCCTCCTCTTTAAATCCCAGTGTTAATTCTCCAGCCTACAGACACTAATGCATAAAACACTGAGCAGCAAACACAATGTAATCTGTCTGCATTATGAAGGTTATAGAAAAGGATGGGGGGAAAGTAATTTGATTTTTATTTTAAGATATTTTAATTTGCGCTTTCCAATAGAGCTGTACAATGCTTCAGATTAGATTCTAGAAACAGACTTGGGAACAAGCAGAGGCACAAACATAGCACCCATTTGCTACTGTTTAAAGCAGCTGTATCTATAGTCTAAATCACCTTTTTGGAACTGAATCCAAAGAGTTGCATAGTGTTACTTCTGAACAAATAAGCAAACTGGAAAGTTTTGCCTTTTTTCTTTTTTTTCATTTCTTGAAATGTTGCAATGCAGTCCTCCAGGCAAAAACATGCAAGCAAAAATGCATGCATCTGCAAAAAAAACTGCACATTAGGACATAAAGTATAAAAAAGTAGGGGGTAGGGAAAATTAAGGAAAACTGTGAATGAAAATATACCAAAATGTTCTTCTGGATATTAAAACAAATTACAAATCAATGTAGAAGCACGTTGGAAGGAAATTGGGCTTTAAAAAGCAGATGTCATAGAAAATGAAGCAAAGAAGTGTTTGGGGTAGAAGGACTTTGA
This sequence comes from Liasis olivaceus, assembly GCA_030867105.1. NCBI lineage: Eukaryota > Metazoa > Chordata > Lepidosauria > Squamata > Pythonidae > Liasis > Liasis olivaceus. The sequence continues at coordinate 255,771,606 of CM061349.1, read as the reverse complement.
GTTCATACCAACTCTGGACCTCTCTTTTAAATATAGCTCTATCCTGGACCTGCCATTTTGTTTTCCCGTAATACCCACGTGGGACATTTTAACTCAATCTTTTTGGGAAATTAAAATGACAGTTTCTAACCCAACAGCTTGATGCTGACTAGAGTGATGGGGACTGATATTGCCACCTGCCCCATTGCTGCCAAATAAGGTGCCAAGAGAAAAAGAGACATAAGAAGAGCTGCAGCAGAGAAGTCTTTGCTGTAGCCTCTCCAAACCGAGGGTGCTCTGGTGGTGGATGTGGGCTGTGGAGAGTCACCAGACAGAGGTTTTTTAGAAGGAGACTCAGGTGTCAAAACCTGGAGAGACCCTAATTTTGGCTGTGCTTCACCAGTGGGTGTAACTCCTGGGACAGCTTCACAGTTACTTTTAAAGAGGTTTTCATTTGCCTAGTTCTTTTTCAGTTCCTCTAAAAGGGGCACAGTGAAACATTATTAATTGGTACAGAAAAGATCTCTTTAAGTGGCTTTTGGGTGTATTTAATACCAATATCATATAGAAGGGTTTTTTTTTTCCCAATTTGCTGTTGCTCATCAACTTTCAATTAGCTCGCTGCTAGGAATATTTTAATGTTTGGGGATTTAAAAGGGGATGCTTTTAGATATAAACAAAGATTGAACTGATCATTATCTCCAGCAGTCACAATAATTCTCAGTTCTGTTCACTCTGTAAAGAGAAGTGCCAAATTGTGGGAAAATTTATTTTCATTTGGGCTGATAATGTCAGGAATATTTTAAAAGCCAACCAGCCAACATATTTATATTTTAAACATAAGGAAAGAGAAATTCCTAATGTGCACTGGGAAATTTTCTTTTATTTCATGTAACATTCATATTGAAATAGAGAAATAATTGAGTTGAGGACACAACTCATTCTCAAGTGTCTTGGACTTCAGCATGGGGCTGCACATAGTTGCTAGATTCCTGAAGAATGCCAGGATCCAAACCAAACAACATTCAGTAATCAGATCAGCATCTAAATGTCCTTTGATGCTGATTCTTTAGCTATAGTCAGGTCTGGGGAAGACAGATCAAGACCTGAGGGCATATCTAAGACATGGCTCATTTTGAGAGATGGATGTATGGCCATTTTCTGCTATCCATAGTTCATGAGTTGCTCTGGACAAAGGGGAATGAGAATTTAGTCAGTAATTATAGTAAGTAATACCTACTGGTACTCATCTTTGGGCAAGCAAACATACATTTATTTGTTTGTTTGTTTGTTTGTTTGTTTATACAATTTATATGGCCGCCCAACTCACTCAAGGTGGCTTACAAAAATAAAAATCCCAATACAAAACCCACTCCACACACACCCCATCCCCCGGGCAACAACAATACATTTACACTAGCCATTTGATGGGCTCTGGGTCGACCTGGGATCCCCAGGCCCACTAGCACAACCATGTCTTCAGGGCCTTGTGGAACAGCATCAAGGTGGGGGCCCGTCTTATCTCTGCAGGGATGATGTTCCACAAGGAAGGAGCCACCAAAGAGAAGGCCATTCTTCTTGGTCCCACTAGATGGACTTCCTTAATAGAGGGGACCTGTAACATACCCTGCCTCTCCAATCTGGTAGGTCAGGCAGATGAAACTGGAAAAAGGCAGTCCTTCAAATATCAGTTTAGCCAGTTCTTTACATGTTAATGTCTTTAGCATTGTATTTCCAATGTTGCCTTGCGCTTAATCTTTTGTTTATTTATCTCTTTTTATTTCTACACTTTTTGATGTTGTTCACTGTGCCGATCACCCTATGAAGGGAAAGGCAAGATAAAAATTGATTAAATGAGCTCTGCCGCACTCCAATCCATGCTATGTCCAAATCATCTTGGACTTACCTCAGCCCTACCACACTTTTCCCTGTGTTATCTTTACCCTCAGTCCTAACTTCAGAATGCTACCAGCACAGTAGCATGATCTCTCCTTGGTGGAGCTTCAGCAGGGCCAGACAAGTGGCAAGCTCAGCAGACCAGGCAAGGAGATCCATTACATTCTCTCCTCACTATAACATGAGATAAGGGTCCATAGCAAGTAAATGCACATGAACAGATGTTCATCCTAACTGCACTAAAATTTAAAATCTAATTCTCAGAGTCATGAGAAATGCCAGGCTGGAAGAATCACAAGCCGGAATTAAGATTGCAGGGAGAAACATCAATAACCTCAGATATGCAGACGATATCACCCTAATGGCAGAAAGTGAAGAAGAACTAAAGAGCCTCTTGATGAGGGTGAAAGAGGAGAGTGCGAAAGCTGGCTTGAAACTCAACATTAAAAAAACTAAGATCATGGCATCTGGACCCATCAATCCCTGGCAAATAGAAGGGGTAGAAATGGAAGCAGTAACAGACTTCATTTATTTGGGCTCCAAGATCACCGCAGACGGAGACTGCAGCCATGAAATTAAAAGACGCTTGCTCCTTGGGAGGAAAGCTATGGCAAACCTAGATAGCATATTAAAAAGCAGAGACGTCACCTTGCCGACAAAGATCCGCATAGTCAAAGCTATGGTTTTTCCAGTAGTAATGTATGGCTGTGAGAGCTGGACCATAAAGAAGGCTGAACGCCAAAGAATTGATGCCTTTGAACTGTGGTGCTGGAGAAGACTCTTAAGAGTCCCCTGGACTGCTAGGAGGTCAAACCAGTCAATCTTAAAGGAAATCAACTCTGATTGCTCATTGGAAGGATTGATAATGAAGCTCAAGCTCAGATACTTTGGTCACCTAATGCAAAGAGAGGACTCTTTGGAAAAGACCCTGATGCTGGGAAAGATGGAAGGCAAAAGGAGAAGAGGACGGCAGAGGATGAGATGGCTAGATAGCATCACTGAAGCAATGAGCATGAAACTGAGCAAACTCAGGGAGGCAGTGAAGGACAGGAAGGCCTGGCACGATGTGGTTCATGGGGTCATGAAGAGTCGGACACGACTTAACGACTGAACAACAAAAATTCTCAGAGGTTTTCAGGAACTGGGTCTTCTGAGCCAAATGATACCAGTTACTGCTTTCAAATGGTGTCAGTAGACATTGAGAGTGTGTCCTGTGTTTGATATTTCTATGTGGCACATCTCAATATATGAAATGGCTGTTTGCTACTTCCAGGATAAGCTTTGGGATCATAGACATCCAGGGGGTGGGTTAGGGATGGACGAGGAGCAGCAAAGGTTGAAACAAGCATTGTGATTGTAAATGCATCATGACAGCACACATACCTACTTCAAGGATGAAGCTTGTGTTGTGATGCTGCAATGCATGTTTTATCATTCTGATTCATCAGATTCCACAGAGAACATCTGCTTTGGATCCTAATTCTGAGAAAGGGTCCTGTTCTCATCTCTTGTTTATGGGATTCCACTGTGGCAACTGGTTGGCTATTGTGAGAAGCAGGACCAGATAGATTTCTGGCTTGACCCAACAGAATTTCTTCTGTTTTTATACATCGATAGCAGGAAAGCCCATAGCAAACATCTTTAGCTATCGCGTCAATCTCCTGCTGAAACTCTGACTAAAAGAGATGCAGGAGGACTTGGGGTCCACCCTGCCCATTCTTTATAAAGTGGTGAGAGGGATATAACTTAAAATGCAACATGGGACAGGGGAGCCACGTCCTGCTTGCCTATGTTCCTTTCCCCCCAGTTTTGTTTCATGTGTTTCTTTTGACAGATTATGGAATTCCAGTTGAATGAAATTCAGTAAAGAATAATGGTTAGAGGGGAGGAACCACAAGTAATAAATGAGCTTGACTCCTCTCCCCATACATCCAAGGCTGGATATATCAGCTGTTTGGCGATTCAGATGCAAAGAGAGAAAGGTGACTTAGAGCACATGGAGGTGTTCACATCATACCTGTCAACAACTCCTTAAAGGAGCTGGGTTTCGTTTTCTGGGTTTGCATGGAAATACATATTTGAATTTAGGGGTGCAACATGTGCTCCCACACAGATCATCAACCCATTCTCCAACTCTGCTGCTTTTACAGTAGGTATGACAGAAAAGTCTCTTCTTCACTGTCCCTTAAAATGTTTCTGTGGTTCTTCATAACCATACAAATCTCCAACCTTTCTATTAAAAAAAAAATCAATATGGAATGTCCATCCTGCTTTTCGTTAACATGGTTTGTGAAGCTATCACTAACATATGAATAAGCTTTCTATAAAATATTGCAGAAAGATCCCTAAGGACTGTGATGGAAATTATCTTTTGGACTGATCAGCACAACTGAGAGCCAGAGTGTTATAGTGCTTAAAGTGCTCATCTAGGAGCAGGAAGACTCAGATTTTAGTCCACCCTGAGTCATAAAAGTTCACTCTTTTCAGCCCAACCTATCTCACAGGATTTTGGGGGGGGGGGGGGGGGGGGGGAATAGATCATATGTTATCTTGAACTTCTGAATGAAAGATGGGATATAAATCTAATAAATAATTTGATTTTTGAAGCATTTTGGAGAAACTATCTTTTAGAAAATGAACTATAAATGAGCCAAAAGCTCATTTTCCAGAAGACACCCTAGTAAGGTTATTCTCCACCAACTCTTCTAGTTCCCCAGTCTAGCTGAGCCTTTTTTCTTCCTGCCATTCCAGGCAAATAGGCATAGTTCCAGACAAAGCACTGGGCTGTTTTTTGCTTTGTTTTTTGTTACTATCTTGTATATAGAAAAAGAAACAAACCCCACAAAAATATGGCCTGTCTTATACTAATGAGAACTGGTCATAGAAATGTCATGTTACACAATATTTAAGTCAGGAAAAGGTTATGAAATTGAACTTTGATATATACAATCCAAATTGCAAAATGCTTCTCCTGACAGTAAAATTCTTGTTCAGGCTTTAAAAAAAGATATAAATTCTAACTTTTATCTTTTCTTTTCTTTTCTTCTTTTCTTCTTTCTTTCTTTCTTTCTTTCTTTCTTTCTTTCTTTCTTTCTTTCTTTTTTGGTCAGCAAGTCAGTCATTTTATTTTGGTCATTGACCAACTTTTTTTTTTAATCATAAAAGTATACAACTGTCATTTCTGTTGTCCTCCTGTTAGCTACCAGACCATGGTGCCAAGGAGGCTTAATGTGGCCCAGAGCCATCCTTATTTTTTTATTATTAAAAAAGATAATGCAGGGAGCTTATTTATTGATTTGATTCAAGAGAGACTTGTTAAAAAACTAATGCCAGGCAGGCGTAAAGCCTGGTAGGAATTGAAAAAGATATCCAGAGCCACAGTGGTCACCTCCCAGGCACATGTTGGCAAGCCCAACCTGACATCAAGCAGGTACCTATGTCTCCCATGGGGTGTTGGGTTGGTCCAATAGCTGGGCTGCTGAGTACATTATAGAACTCCTATTGCTTCTCCCCCGGATTAGAGGAACTTTATGGGTAAGTCACAGAGATAGAGTCCTGCTGGGACCTAATTAACCATCTGTCTGAAACCTAGAGAAACCTGACAAAACAACCCCAGCACATGTGCCCAAACCTCCTGAAAGTCGTAATTTGGAAGGTAAAGATAAAGAGATGTATTGAAACAGTGTGGTTTTCACAGAGTCGGTGATGGAAAAGACAGTTTGTATATTGATATTTCCCAATATGTTGTCATGGAATTATCACATACATTTTATTAGCTTGATCTGGATCTTCATTTAAGTGAAGAGCATTTCAAATGTTTTGGACTCTGGCTTATATGAACAGCTGGATTCTTTTTATCCTGACTCCCATTGAAATGCATCCAGAAACTTCAGTGATGTTTTGTTCAATATTATAATTTGGATATGAATATGGATCCCTAGAGCACAACTCTGTCTATGTAAACTGCACAAACAGAATCCTATTTTTACAAGCATGTTTCCCCAGCTCTCTTCAGTTAAAGAATTATTTCAACATCAAGCTTGTCTCTAATGAATTAAACATCTATAAAAACTGTATGTACTTTTCTGGGGAAGCAGATCAAGGAACTGTGGTTAATGTACTTGTTGTATAAATTAAGAGATTGGCAGAAATGTTTGTACAAGGTGCTTGACCTGGTCAGCTGCTAACACAGTCAAACATCCTGCCTGGTGGTTCTGGACGCACAGGATTACATTAAATTGGTCAAAAGTCAAACATCAGCAGTTTTGGACTTCTGGGGAAGAAATGGCTCTACTGGCGAGTAGACCAGCTCTTCATAATTCCTCTCCAGACAAGAAGAGGACTTGAGATCACCCACAAGTGCTCCAGACAGTTGCTACTCATGAGGAGGCCACAAAACAGAGTTTAGAGCTCTGGGAGATAAGGAAATAACCATTTTGCTGAAACCATGGGTTTGCATACTTCCTTTTCTAATTACTTTTGGATATTGTTTGTTAACTGCTTTTCAGCTGTTAGGAACCTTTGGATTGACAAGCTTTAGAGCGCTGGGTGCGTTTCGTTCAATCCTTAGCAAAAGAAGTTTTAAATACAAGTTTAAGGACTTAACTTTTTTTTTTTTTTTTACTTTTGGAATAAACAGCAAAAGGGTGATTAGAATGTGATTTTGGAAAGTTACAAATGGACTAAGGGTCCAGATGGATTTGAAATAAGATTTTGGAATTAATCATAAGAATCCTTCTCATGGGAAAATGCTTTTGTTTTGAATTCTCTTTTAAAAAAAAATGATAGGATGGGACTTCGAAGGTAGGACACTAAAGGGAACCAGAAGGAACTAAAGATTACAATTAAAGGAGAAGAAAACTTAAATTTGACTTACTAATACAGAATGAAGCAAAATATTTTAACATTGGACATATTGAAGAATATTTTTGAACAATGGACTCAGAAGTTAATTTTAAGAGTGTCTGCTTCTATAGATAGACTGTGTTAAAAATATCTTATGAAAGAGGAACAAGTTATATCTAATAAGATGAGATTGATCTGAAAGTGGATTTTAAAATGACAGGCTACAAGAATGATATGGAAAAAGATGCAACACTGGACATACAAAAGAAGCCGGATGATATCTTAGTAATTAAAAGGGATATATAAATAATAAACCAAGAGAGTGACATGGATAATTTTCCTATATTGGATTTACAAAAGAGGTGTGTTAAAGCTTTGAAGAATTTTGTGAGACAGGATAAAGAAAAAATGAAAAGAAATCAAGTTCCAGGACATTATTTGAAGAGACTGAAGATCAAGATTGTTAAAAATAAAAGGAAGGAATATAAAGTTGGTTTATTTGATCAAGGTTAAAATAGATATGTTATTATCTCTGATAACCCTTAATGGACTTTTGCTGATCAGGACTGAAATGATGAGTCTTTAAGATTTTGTTTATAGATAAGAAATGGGATATGGGAAGAAGAAATCATTTGTTTTATTTGAGAAGGTGATAAGTTACTAAAATTGTACATGTTGTGATGAAGGGGGAAGTCATTTCTTTATATATTTATTTTCTTTTTCTTTACTATGTTCTCATTTTTTTCTTTTCTATTTTTATTTCTATTTTTTTCTTTTCTGCACTTTATATTTTTTCCTTTTTCTTTTTTTATTAGTTTGTATACGTTTTTATCTTTTTAATTGTAAATTATAATAACATTACTATTAAAAAAAAAAGTCAGCAGTTTGGGAATACAGAATCTCCTTGCCCACCCCCTGGCTGGTATCCTATGAGCCTTTGCAGTAGACAAGTACTAGGAAAGCTTAATGATATCACCCATCTTTCATTTCCATGCTAGCTGCTGCCACAATGGCTGACCAGGTACTTTGATTCAAATCAAGTTTGAGTTCAAGTTTATATATGGTCCAAGACCAATAATTAAAAATACATCAAATGCAGCAGGTAAAGCACTTGCATATATATTAATACCAAGAGGGCATCGGACAGCTTCTATAAGCCACAGGTATTGATACAAATTTTGCAACTCTGCAAATTGGTCACAAAGAAGGAGAACAGTCACCTGATGGTCATAAAAGGAACCAGGTTTTCTAGCAATAGGTAGTATAAGATCCAAATTAAACTCAGAGCTATTTGGGGTGGAGAAAAAAAGCTATTTGCTTATCCCACACTTGGCCTGGGTATATATAACTGCATGACAATTATGCCTATGACCAATTACAGGAACGTCAGGATGCAGCCATTTAGTGACCTTCCCTGTCCTCCCCCAATCTGCACAGTTATTTTATTATGCACCTTCTTTGACTTCATGCAGTCTTCATGGTGTGCCACATGGTGGCACTGTGTTACTGAAGAAAAATGATCTGGGAACCCTTTTAGAAGTTAGCCAGCAGCATTCAACAAGCCTTTTCTTGTAATCTGTGAATCAATCCTGAATATTGAATAATGAATGAAGTGAATTAACTGAATAATGAAAAGTACAAAATTACATGTTAATCATCTGAATGATTTGGGGGGGGGGGGGATATGAAGGAGAGCATCCTATCTATCAATAGGATTTTGAAGAAATAGTTAATTTTCTGCATTACACAAGCCCAGAGATTTCTTTGAAAAGGTAATCACAGAAACACTGCAAAATCCTTTTTCAAGGACATATTGCCATATTGTTTTCAGGGTATTTATTTATTTATTTATTGAGTTCCTATAGCCATCTGTCACACCTGCATGTGACTCTGAGCAGCATACACAGTTAAAACACAAACTAAACAATCGACATAATTAATTAATTAATGTATAAAATTTGCCACTTCAAATGTTATGCTAAAAGCTTTTTGATGTTCTGACAACTCAGCCATCAACAGACATGTAGAGATAACCTCCATCTACCTACCAGTCAAAAGGCATAACCAAAAGTCCAGGAAGAAAGCAAACAGCCCAGAGCACGTCCTCCCTAGCAACCAACACTGATAAGCAAGAAACCAGATAATCAAGGGGGAAAAAAACCAGATAAACTCTCAGGGAAGAAAGCACATCCCAACCCAGACTGGCAGGACAAAGTTCTCTCTATAAACAGCCCCACTCTCCATCACACTGATGATGTTACCGAGTCTGGTAATGAAGTGTCTGCAGGAAAACATCTGAAGAATCTCAAGAACCTAAAAGTTCAACCCTGACCTCCATATATTCTCTACTACTGGATAGCATCGAGTTGGGGAAGACTCCTTTATGGTGAATCAAACTTTCCTCCAGGTGCAACTTCATGAAGTAGCAATAACCAGCTGGTGCAATTTATAGAGTTTCTTCTCATTCTTGGATATTCCTGAGAGAATTCATAATGTGCCCTTATAATAAACTTCCATTTAAGAATAGCTGATGAACACTACTGAAGTTATTCTAAGTACACTTTCTTAACAGATGAATAGAACAAACTGAAAATCCAGAAATGAACTTGAGTTGGTTAAACTCCTAAAGCAAGTTATGAAACTACAGTGCAATTTACTGCACGCCTATCCAGAAATAAGTCCCATTCCATTCTGTGAAATGTATTTGTAGGTAAATGCACATAAGGTAGCAATCTTTTCTCATTCCCCATGCAGCCATCAGTACCCTCTGAAAAATTTCTCCTGAAGATTAATAAGCCCTCCAGCACAATATTGCATGGGACAGGGGCTGCTCTGTCTCAAATCCAGAGGAGGACTGTGTGATTTTGGAAGACTCCCCCAACTGCCATCCCCTACCCAATTCTATAATGTTCTGGAGGAGGTTCTGAAGAGATTTTTCAGAGGGGTCAGATACCTTCTCTCTTGCTGTGAAATTCTTTAGGTAACTTACTCCAGGCTGCAATCTACTAACCTGAAAAGAGGTTGCCATTAGAGGAAGCTGTTTTTAGTTGAGCTGTCAGAATGACTAAAAGGAAGATGGGACAAGGTTATATTTCCTGGCTTTAAATAGAGATAGGAAAAGACTGAGTTCTAGTTTGCATTAATATGGAAAATATATACAATCAAAATGAATGGGTTGTTATCCTGGTGACAATATTCTGTGTTAGCACCATCACTTCAATATTATTATGAAACGTAGTTTAAACCACCCACCTTTTAAATATGTCAAGCACAATTATTTAGAGAGCAGGAAAGGGCTTACATTTTCTAATTGTAATTAAAATAATTATTAATAATCTATTTAGGATTGTGATAGGTCAGCTATATGAGAGAACCAGTCTTGTTGAAACAGACAATGTTTCCTTGATAAGTCTCCATTTATTTTACTGTAGTAGGGTTCTGTCACCTAAATTATTGCCTAAAATTCTGACAGCGAAACTGGAGATTTGGAGAACAGACTGGAAATACAGTACAGCTTGAAGTGGTTTATGTAGGGATCTGCAGGAAATAGGAAACACATTTTGTTTCCAACACAAAGCAAATTATCATGTTCTGGATTTTTTGCCACACCGTTTCAGATCAGCTGCAGTTCACCAAAACAAAACCAGAATGTTTTGGTTTGGGTTTCATCCAAAATCAAAGCTCAAAGACTCCCAGTGTGATTTGACAGGGCAAGTAGGACGAGGTGGTCTATGCTGTCCTTCTTCCATCTTCCTCCACATGACTTGACCCCTCACCTGCCTTCTCACCCCTCGGCTGCAGCTGCCTCCCAGAATCCTGGCCTGTGGGCCTGTTCCTTATTGCCAGCAGTAAGAAGCAGGATCCCAGTGCAACTCATCTCCTCCCTGATCATCCAAGCATCTGTTTCCCTTCTCTTCCTGCTCTGCTTCTCCTCCATTAATGCGGCTGCCATCAAGAACTCTGCACAATATCATCAAGGAAACCCCACACCTTTGGCTTGCTCCTCTTTTACCCCCACCCTCACACTACGTCTGCCCACAATAATTGCACTTGGGTTCAGATCTGGGACAAAATAGCCCTCTTCCATTCTGCATAGGGGCCAACATATCTTGAGACATGCATCTTGTTTCACTTTGGGCACAGACTTCCCAAAGACTGCTTTTCATGTATGGAACAGTGTGTGCACAAAACACTTTGCAGTTCCCTAGTGTTATGCCTGCAATACTTGTCTTCCCCAGAAGATGGTGAGAAAATTATGAATAGTCATTATTGTTCTGTTGAATCTTAGCTTCATGAATGTTGAAAACAGCTGTTTATATCTAGTTGTGAAATCTGATTCCTTTTGCCTAGGTAGTGATTTTCTGTAATTATATGGCTTTGTGTAGCTGGTAGCAACAATGTCAGAGTTTGGTTTTAGCACGGGATTTTGTGATGAGCTTTCCCAAAACATGCTAACAGAGATACTAGGAACATTATGAGTTTACCTGTTCATGAAAAACATTGACTCAGTCTGCTTTGATAAAAAAATATTGCACAACCACAAGAGACTTTAGCTACAAAATGCAAAAATATAAAGGGCGTTCAGTGTGCAGAAATGATACTAAAGGCTTGCTTGCTCTTGTTGTGGAGGATATAATAAAGTGAATTGGTTCCCTGGACAAAACAGAATGAAGTATCAAATTGCTGCAATAAAGAAGAAAGAAATTAGCCTGAAATTATGATAGCCTTGATCTTTTTGTGTAATATCCTTTTATAATCAAGAAATGATGAGATTTTCAACGACAGTAAGCAATTAATTTATAATTATCAATTTATAAAACTGTGCTTTAGAAACCATTCAAATGGAACTACAGAGTTACATGCAGCAAAATACATGCTCCAAGAAAAAGAAGTTGGGCCACCTAGGTATTTATAGAAGTTAATATAATCTCTGGACATTGGTCTATATTTTTATTTCATCTATTTCATTTATTGATCATGATTTTTCATCCGTTGATATGCAACCAAAATAGAAATTTTATTCCCTCATGTATGTGTGGGCATACAGTATACAGTTGATTCTTGTTTGCAGATTCTGTATTTGCGAATCTGCCTACTCGCTAAATTTATCTGTCACCGCAAAATCAATACTCATGGCACTTTAACGGGCATGCAGAGTGGCAAAAAAATTGAGTCACCCAATGCGCGAGTTCCCAGCTGAGGTTTCCGTACTTGCTAAGTCAGTGTTCACAATGACTTTATAGAACGTAACTACCATGAATAACGAGAATCCTCTGGGTATTGCATCTTTATTTCCAAAGTTCAGAAGTGGGAAAGAGAAACAAAGGCTGGCTGCTTCATAGTGTAAAACAGACAGCACTGGGAGAACCTCAGACTGTCTAGAACATAGGAGCACAAGAGGTGGCTTTTTAGATATTGAAGAAGCTCATCTAGCATCCATCACTACTCCTCATCCTGACTGGAGCTGCTGAAAGCAGAAGTTCAACAACATCCGAATGGACTGTATCATTCAACCTTGTTCTAGAAGGAGAAATGAAGTAAAATGGCACATTGAGGGATGAAAAAAAGAAAGGGAAGAGTAGATTATCCTTCGTTTTAAGCATTTAAAAGTCAAAATAAGATGGGTAGCCTATCAAGCAATCAAATTTTTTTTACCACCACCCTGAGAGTTTTGTTGATACACATTAACCCAAAGTGATTGGCCTCCAGATGATATTCATAGTGTTTGGAATATATTTCTTAGGCAGGAATGCAAAATACTTTCATGGACACATCTGGTGAGGTGGGATAACAATTCTTCCAATGAGCCTATGCAAAAAATATACAGTCTGGAGGAAGTGGTCACATGTGCCATGTTGCGCGCAAGTAGTCCATAGTTCATGGTTTCTTCTTTCTCTGCAGGGATTTGAAATTGATGAGCATGCAGCCATGCAAGCTCGATGGGAAGATGCCTCCAAGGAAACAATAAGAAGAACAACTAAACCATGCCCTAAATGCCACGTTCCAGTAGAAAAAGATGGTGAGTTTCCTGAAGGATATTTCACACTCCCATAGCCAGATTTTAAAACAACCACGCGAAGCAGCCCAATATACTGAATGTAACCTAGCGTGGTTACAATTTTCACTTCTTTAGAATTAGTTGCAAACTGGGTGTTCTGTGACTTACCTTTCAAAATAATGAACAGAAGTAGCTTATTAACTTTACAGAGAATATGTTCTAGTACTTCACAGTATATCTGTGACCAAAAAGCCACTTCAAAATCATGAAACAACAAGATGATCATTTTCAGTCACTGTAGGAAATGAACATACAAAGTTGTCCTTCAGAAACTCTTAAGTGAAATGGCACCACAGAATATGAAGAGTAAAACACATGCTACCAAAAATTAAAAAGATTCACTCTAGTGTAAAAGGAGAATGAGACAGAATTCATAGGATAATTTAACCTTTAATTTGCTTTCCCAAACTTGATACCTGCAAATGTGTTGGGGTTCAGTTCCTATAATCCCTACTCAACAGAATATAATTTGGTCTGATTTGGATTTAGGTGTTTCACTTTCCCATGGTGCTCTAATTCAGATTGCTGTTAGAGGGGAATGAGAGTATAGTCACCTTCTGCCCACAGCATTGGCTGAGTTGTGATTATTACATTATCAGAGTTTTGTAATCCCATTTAGTAGATCCATTTCCTAATAGTATTTCTGGGTCACCTGCCCTTTGAGGATCACAGAGTGCTTTAAATCATTTAATGAAATTTCATATGCATTTTAGGAAAACAAACTGGGCACACAAAGTACAGGTAGTCCCCAGTTTAAGAACGAGTTCCATTCCCAAGGTCTGTCCTTAAGTCAAATTTGTATGTAAGCCTGGACAGTATTGTTGTATAATACTGTATAAGTAGTATTGTGTAATGAACTCAAATCATTGTGTATGTAACTTGAATTTTGCTACAGTAGGCTCCGTTCTCAACTATAGGTCGTCTGTAACCAGGGCATTCTTAACCCAGGGACTACTACACTCAGCTTTCTCAGGATATCTGATTTCAAACCATGAATCAATGGCAGTCTATTGGTTCCCAGGTGTCTTGAGATCATCATGCTTCTTTAGCTAGCAAACAATTAGAAAAAGGTGTGCTCTGAACAGAATAACTAAGCAGGGAGCAGAAGCTGTCCAATACCTTTATACTATACTGGCTGATAAATGGTGAGTTCTTTCTCAGTGTCTGAAATAATCTACACATGAAAAGAACTACATGAAGAAAGCTAGTAATATACTGTATCTTGGGAATAAATAACAGAATTCCACAGCTGTTAGGAAAAGTGCAACCAGAAGGACAAGTAAAAGCCAGCACTTTGCATTGGGACCTAAAACTATGAAATTAATAAGATAGTTCCTGAAACAAAGTCCTTACTTATGTGCCTTGATCAACATTTTGACTTTATCCATGTACTGGGAAAGCCTTGCTTTGGTGGTCCACAATATCAAACATCCCTTTCAATACATTAATCACCAGAAAGCTCTCTCTTTGCCCTTTGCAGAGCCCATGGGACCCATCTCCACTTACTAAACATTTTAGAGATGTACTGTAGTATAAGCTCTGCTGAATATTTTCCTAGACATTTATGGCTTCCAATAACAGATTTAATTCAAAGGTTCACAGCCTAAATTCTGAGGGCTGTTTATGGCCCCCAACGTCTTGAGTGTCGTTCCCAAGCATTATTTCCATATTATAATTATTAATGTGACAGGAGGAAAAAAATATTAAACGTAGGTGGGAGAATAATTGTATTAGTTATGCTTAATTAATTTGATGCCTTTATACTATAAATTAAATCAAAGGTAGCATTTATCTAGCCACTAGCCACTTTTAGGAGGGCAATCCCAACAACCCATCAATCAAAATCTAAGTGTAGCTCTTAGCTCAAAAAAAGTTGCACAACCTTGTATATATGGATTGTCACTGTCAAAAGTTTTAGACTGGCTTGTGGTCTGTCAGCAAAGTGGTCATGATGTCCCCCAACATGAGTGACCCTTCCATTCAGCATGTTTTAAGCATCTTTGTTAATATGCAGAAGATGTATGGTTCCTACTGAAGATATTTAAATATTTGTAATAGATACTTAGTGCCTGAAGAGAATTTATTTTGAATCACTCCAAGCTTCCAGTTTGTACAGAAATAATTATTCAGATGATAGCAAAATGTAAGGATGTCACTTGCACCTGAAACTTCTAAACCTGTTGAGTCTAATCTAATCCTCAGATATTAATCTCTCTCACACACACACACAGACACTACAGATTCAAGGGTGACCAAAGAACTTTCTGGACTTTAGAGAAGCTATAAGTGCGAAGAGAGTTGTATTTCATGTCGTGAGCCTCCTTTGGGCTCACCTCAGAATCAGAATTTCTCTTGAGTTCATGAATAACAGCAAAAGATATTTAGAATGGATAAGTGCAACATTTCATAAAATACATCCCCCCACTCCAGTTTATGATTCTTGAGAGTATAGCTCAATATATTAATCAGTAAATAGTTACCATCTGCAATAAAGAGCTTGTAAAATTAAAGGAGTGTCATTGTTCCTTTCACACATAAATTAACTGTAGGATCTCAAGTGAAACCCATAGGTAACTAATACTTACACACGTCATCTTATTATCTGATTGTGTTTACACTTTTACTAACAGATGACCTCTCCTGTATGATTTCTTAAATACATTGTTGACTTTCTTCTAGGTGGATGTATGCATATGAAATGTCCTCAACCTCAGTGTAAATTTGAATGGTGTTGGAAGTGTAGCCTTGAATGGAACAGAACCTGCATGGGAGATCATTGGTTTGACTGATCCTTAAGTAGTCCTATAAACAGCCAAGAGATGATATGATAATATACTAGTGAAACAAAACACTGCAGCACAACCAAAGTTGCTTCAAACAATATCAGATTCTAAACACCTTGCTCAGGCTATGAATTTCTCATGAATCTGATTGTGAGGACTAATTAGGAAGATATGAACAATTGGCGTATGTGTTTTTCACAAGCACCACAGATCTAATTATTAGTATATATATTCAGAGGGTCATTATACCTCTAAGTCCAACATAGCCTGACCCTTCTGATTATTTTTTTAAATGCTATCATTTGTTAGGTACATTACTGCTTACATGAAGAGGACTCTGTAATGGTGCTTCTTCCCTTGGAAATTATGACATTTCCTCTGCCAGCTTCTTTTTTTCATTGATTTAGTCTTTGATCTGAAAACTAGGTATCTATTATTGGGCAAAATAAAGAACTGTACAAAACTGGGCCTCTCAAAGCTGTTTAAGCTATTATGGTTTATATTTATCAGCCATTCAGTTTGTGGTTTTGTGTTTGATGCTTTACAATTGTTAATTTTCAAATTACATAGCAGTAATCACCAGTGCAGTTGCAAGCAAGCAAGATGATACAACACAACTTGCCTTCTAAAACCAGGGCGTTTACAGTACAGTTTTTTGATAGTGACCCAAATTTTTACTGGACTGGTTTCCAGGCCTAAGCCACAGAGAAGATAAAAAATATAGATGCTTGTTTTCTTCTTTTGACCCAATTAAGATGATCTCCCCCTTTGACCTGTGCATTCCTAGCAAATGCTAGATGAGGTTTGCTGATATATACATTGGAAACGTATACAAAGCTTTTCCATGTCAGCATCAGTTTGAGCTATGTGGCACTTTGCTTGGTATGATAGAAACATCTACAGTTCTGCTAGAGTTACATCAAAATCGTTATAAAACTTTATTTTTAGCATTATTTTCTTACAAGTCTTTGGAGAAGCTATGCCCATGTTTTAAAAGATCTTGCTGTATCTGTGTTTTATCCACAATAAAAGTTCTGGTGTTTTCATGTTCTTGATGGTATGTGGTTACTTCAGATTTATTATAATGAAGCCATTGTTAAGATACTTGAAAGCAATCACTCCTTGAAAACACTGAATAGGAAGGTGGCTCACACACAGTATGCTACATCAGAGCTAGTCAGCTTGTTTTGATACTATATTTGCCAATCCTCTAACTCAAAGCTAAATGTGTGGTGGAGGATCCCAATCACTTCTCAACATCAAGAATTTAAGGAGCTGCATGTTGACAGATGCCACAACTCATACAGGGTGGTTCCTCCGCCCCCCCGCCCCTCCCTCCCACCCTCCATGGCCTTGGCCTGTTACTCCAGGAATATATTGCATTACTGCTAAAAGTAACTTGGTGGCTACATTCATTTCATAATGCTTTAAGTTACTGTGGTCTACCTGTATTTAAGCAGAGATGACCTAATGTAGGGAGAATTCTTCATGCCTGCCACATGTTATACCCACTTCCACTGATAGAAAATGATGCACACAAAACTTAGGGTAGAGCTGGAGGCAGCAGCAGGCCCATGTTTTCAAACCCAGGCCAGTGATAAACATCTGCAAAGAAGTGGGAGGCAAAAGAGGATGGGGTTTTTTTTAGATTTTTTTTTTAATCCCGCCTTTATTATTTTTATAAATGACTCAAGGCAGCAAACATACCTAATACTCCTTCCTCCTCCTATTTTCCCTACAACAACAACCCTGTGAGATGAGCTGGGCCAAGAGAGAGTGACCGGCTTTCATGCCTAAGGTGGGACTAGAACTCCCAGTCTCCTGCTTTCTAGCGTGGTGCCTTCACCACTAGACCCAACTGGCTCTCTTTTTGGAATCATTCCCCTGTCTGCTACTCAGTTTTCCTTCTAAAATGGGCTTATTTCCTGCCATTGAAACCAGGCCAAGAAGTGTCTTGTATACTTTTCTGCTGCTTACTTCATCCCCTCACATACCCACGTGTTTTGCAGTGCCTTAGCATGGGCTGTGTTGGAAGAGCGGGGCTTGCCCCTGCTGAATCATGTTGAGCTCATTGGCTTTAAATATGTGCAATAATTCTGTAACATACAGAGTCAGCACACCAAGCATTCCTGGTTCCCCATAGTGGCTTCTATCGCCCTGATTTGTGGCAATGGGTGTAACCGTGAATGCGCCACTAAAGAAATCCATTCAAGCTTTCAGTGGAAGGAACTAGAGCTGGCAACCCACCGAAAAAGGAGCTTCGTGAAACTTAGTGCGAGGATCCCTCCTCAAAGCACGAAAGCAGCTGGGTCAGTGGAAAAGCTTGTACAGCTGCTAGGAAGGTTGGCCTCCGCTTTCTGTGCATGTGGGCCTGCACAACATCTTTGCAGGTGGTCCCAGCAAGCATACTCTATATACCTGCTTATGCAAAAAGGGATAACCTCCCACAGGTTGCAGCTGTTTTAACACTTCAAGGAGGGGTGCATTGCTCGCGCCTATGCATTTTTAAAGCATCTCTTTTGAATGATTGGCACAGCCTAGCATGTGCTTCTTCAAAACTGAGCATAGAAGGGACAAAGTTCCTTCTGCATGGCAGCACCAGGTACCAGATGGAAATGAAGCTGGGTTAAGATATTGCTGTTGGGTTTCACACTTTTGTAATGATACAGATGTTCTGTGTGGGAGGTGGTTATGTAGCCCCTAAGTGGTAGATTCATCTGCTTATTTATCCTTGCCACCTGTGTCTGGAAAGCAAGCGCCAACTGCTTTCTTTTCCAAGGCAGATTTTTGAGGACATGTGGGCAAACAATATTGCTTATAGTCACTCATGCCCTGATCAATTCCCAGTTGGATTACTGCAATGCAACCCAGAAACTACCATCCAGAAACTACAACTGGCCCAGAATTTGTTGGCACAAATGGTGCTGTGCAATCTGTTTGCTTGGCTTCATTTCATTGTAGGTAGTGCCTCTGCCCCAGTTGGCTGGTGTGTGGTGCACTGGGCACCCCCCCCCATTTAATTAATTAAATTAAACCCTAACCTCCAAGGTCCCTTTCAACCCTATGATTCTATGAAATGCTGCATTTGAGGCAGAGCAGGAGAAGATGCATGCAAGTCATATTTACAGCAGGCTAGTATGGGTTGAGAGCCATGTAGTGCCTTCATGTCCACTAGAATTGGTCAGTGGGCTGTTGCTGTTGTCCCACTGGGTCAAGCAAGCCATTTGGATGAGCTCAGGGAGAAATCTCCAACCCTTCCCCCAACAATTAGTTCCCAAATGTCAAAACAAGAAGGACCTGTTATTATTCATATCTCTACAGATTATGTGGCAAATACATCTCCTTTACCTAAATGGAGTTTGCACAGTCAGACTTCACATTGTACTCCCAGAGTATAAATATTACATTTTAAAAGTCAAGGGCTGTTTCACTATACTCATAAATGGTGCATAGTATTAAGCCTTGGGGGTGCTTCTACTACTGGCAACACTTAACAGGGAGGGGATTGACAACTGGGATTAATTAACATCCCAGTAAATACTAGTTCAAAATAGCCATTGAATCAAAAGCTCATGTTCTGCTGCATTGCCCATTTTATCAGGACTGCCAATCAAATTTTCTGTAACTTCTTCTTGCAGGGCATATGGGCTGGCCAAAGTTTGAAATCATGCACTGTTTATTAGCAGACACCTCCACCTTTACTGAAATGTCTATGCTGCTGAATGTTGCTCTGTTGTAATTGCCATCAGAAGCCAATGCATTTAAACTTGTTTAGGCTGAAAGGTCTATTTACCCAACACATTTATTATCTTCCTATTGCAGTTTAAATACAAATATAAAACATTTTATTCTACCTTGTTTGCTTTTAACCTATTTTTACCTGTTATCTTACCTTAGGTTTTCCTTTTTTCCTGCATTTTTTTTCTTTTAATTTGGTTGCCAACTGCTAACTAATTGTTTATTATAAATAATTAAAGTTCTTCTTAAACTCATCTCCTTCTCCTAGTTTTGATATTGGAGTTTTCATTGCTGCCTCAGTTCAATTTAGAACAATGACTGTGCACAGCCAGTGAGTATGTTTTGTACAGGTAGTTCTCATTTAGCGACCATAATTGGAACTGGCAACTTGGTCGTTCAGCAAAGCAGGTGCTACATGAAACACAACTGTGTTTATGATCTTACTTCAACTTCCCTTTCCTTTGCAGACCTGCAAAGGTTGTAAATGCAAGGATTGTTTTTTCATTACTGTTGTAACTGCTAACGGTCACTGTACAAGGCAGTTGCTAAACAAGGACTGCTTGTGCTTGTATGGATTGGCAAGCACCAACCAGAATAGTGAAAAACGAATAAACTTTTATTTACTCATGCTTAATGTAGGTTGATTTGCCTAGTTGAGTTGCAAACTATGCAACACAGTGATTAAGACTTCTTGCATCCCCATCAGAGAGCTATCAAGAGCTTGTAATAAGAATTAAAGAAGGACTAAATATAAATTATAGGGAAATCAACACTGTGGCATTTAAATCAAAACTCTTTAATTTCATCAATTATCTATATGTCATCTATATCTATATCTAATCTACCATGTTTGAATTGTATGCTGTTACATGACCAAGTATCTTGAATTGTTTTCTGCAGTGTAAGATGCAATACTCTGTAAGAATAGAATTTACATGTTCTGAAAAAAATTCTTTTATATGACTTTTCAATATGATTTTGCTCAGTTATAAAATACCCAGTTCTTAATGAGGATACTAATATCCTCCCATTATCTCACAGCCATAGCCAGTTACTGGCAATATAAGAATAGCAACATTAATACTGACATATTTTATGTTGCAGTTGTAAAACTTACAGAAATGATGGTCCAGCTCCAGACTGAGTCAGTCAAGTTTGATGAAAAGCCAATGTAGTATAGCCAGGTTAACATGTTAGCTTAGGAGCAGGAAGGCCCACACTCTAGTCTACTCTCAGCCCCAGAAATTCATGATGCAAGTATTGCACTCTATGCTTCTAAATTTTCCTGAAGAACCCGTGGACACCGTTTTTAATATGTATTTATGCATGTATAAGCATGATCTGGTCCTGCCATGGAAGCTACCAGATCCTAGCAAATTTGTAGTCCATTCTGATTTAATTCTGATCCATTGTGGGAGCTGGCAGCCTTAATAATATTATCATAATTTGCAGCAGAATAAATTAACTGCTGCTGAGGAAATCTATTCTGTTTCAAGTGAGACGAAATTACCGTATTTTTCCGACTATAAGACGATACTTTTTTCTAAAATCCTTACCCTAAAAATTGAAGGGCGTCTTATTCAAGGAAGTCAGCCGAGAATCGCGCGGTTGCAAAACTGCCCATACTTTGCTTCTGCACAGAGGCTTCCTCCTATTGCCAGCCTCCAATCACGAGTGAAATAGCTTGTCTCCCAAACAGACTTCCTCCAATCACGAGCCTTATGTAACTGACGTCAGCTGATGCTGAACAAACCAATTAGAGGAAGGCTGTCTGCAGAGACAAGCTATCAGCAGTTTTACTCGGGCTTGAATGTAATCAGTTATGCAAAAGAGCATGGAAATAGAGCTGCAGAGAGACGGTTTGGACCTCCTCCCACCGAGTGTATCAGGTCAATGTTAACTAATTACTAAATAAAAATGTGTTCTGCACTATCTTTAAAATATTGATTTCTTAATTTTGGGTTGGAAAAATGGGGGTCGTCTTGTACATGGGGGCATCTTATTGACGGAAAAATACGGTAAGTGACTGCTTCCCCCATATTGGTTCAGGCAATGCTGAAGTGAGAAGCATGATTTTCTCAGTTTCTTCTAAGGCCAATGCAGAAAAATCATGCTCAAAGTTCCATGTAGATTTCCTACCTGAAGGTTGGCTCTAGAATTGGAACTGTAAACTGACAGCTGGGAAGACTTAGGACAGTGTTTCTTAAACCTTGCAGAGTTTAAGATGGGTGGACTTCAACACCTAGAATTCTGGCTGGGGAATTCTGGGAGTTGAAGTCCACCCATCTTAAACTCGGCAAGGCTGAGAAACACTGGCTTAGGATCAACCAACTGTGAACATTTCCCATGCCCCAGGACGGTCCCTGACACTGCATCCCTTTGGGGGATTCTTTCAGATGCCAGATTTATAGACTGGCAGAGAAATGGTGGTCAATCAGATTAGCTATCCTATCTATTGGAAGCCTTGAATACAAGCTCAGGGATAGGATGATTAGTTCCTGGAATGCCAGACCAGGGATTACAGGATGCAATTAAGCCCAGTTTTCTTCCTACCAAGTCTACAAAAGCACAAACTTTTAAACTTCCAACAATTTTCATTGGTTAGATAGCAAGAGTCTAAATTTAGGAACACACATTGCATGAAAAAAAATGCTTCTATGGCCCAGTGCCAAGACTTACTTCAGTGAAAGATGTTAATAGCTAGGTTAATATGGCAATCGCTCACATTTTATTTTTAGATTTAGACTTGAAAGAATATGAATCATTTGGAAAGACAAGTAAAATATGTTGCCGTTAACGTTTTTCATAAATGTTATAAAATTGTTATACATTTACAAATGTTTCTTACAAATTTAATATTCTTGAACAATGACTTTGTTGTGACAGCAGACAAGTACATGGAAATTATTGCTAATGTTGGTAACATTGTATAACATGCAGAAGATAACATCCCACCATTTGGCTTCCTAGATACTTTTGTAATCCTTTCTTCTCGAAGTTACTAGGACAGGCAATGTACTATCCCTAAGCCCAAATGCACACACAGGAACCTCTTGAGTTGTGTTTCACTTGATTTTATAAGATTCTTTTAAAAAACTTGATTTGATAAGAGTCTTTTAAATAACTTGATTTTATAAGATTCTTCATTTGATTTTATGATTCTTTTAAATAACAAATAAATAAATTGGAAGCTGAGCAGCTACAAAAATAAAGCACCAGAGTTTGGCATTATCATAATTTACAAGAATGTCTCCAGACCTCACATCGACTCAAGATATATCCTTAGCAAAAAAAAAAAAAATTGGGGATGTGCTAATACCCACCTTGGAGATCACTTTTGAGCATGTATGACATTCACCTTTCCAAATGAGCATGCCAGTCCCAAAAGGTGGTCTTCCCTGAACTGACCATTTTAAATAAATATAAAATCAGAGCCCTAAATCACATTTCTTCTTAAATGTGTCAACAAAATTTGACCATCATTGAAACCATGGTGAGAAGGTTACTAAGCCTGTTCACTCATCAGCTGCTTTTTCCTTCCCTGCCTCCAAAACATACCTAGTTCAAAAGGTAAGCAAATCCAGTTTGAACTTGGGAGGAATTCCATTTGCAGTAGATAAGTGGCAGGAAGATACTCCTCTTTTCTCCTCCCTACCCATCCTCTGCTGCTTTTCTGATGCAAATTCCAAGTTCCCAAAGTTGCTTATCAAACACAAAGAAAAAAACCACCATCAGGCTCTACCATGCATATACCTCATAGCCTTCTGGGTACCCTGCATCAAAAACCTTTAACAGACCATGTAATAACAGTGAAACCCAAACTTCCTTCAGAGCAAGGTCATCTCTTTCTCATTCCATACAGGTAACTCACTCTGATAGATGAATATTCATATAGAACAATCAATGCTGCAGATTAAGTTTATATATACATATAAGTTTTTAATAAACATAGTAAAAACTAATACAAACTAAACTAGAAGAAAAAAGAAAAAGAAAAAAGTAGAAAAGAAAAAGAAAAAAAGCAACAAAGACAATAATAAAGAAATGGCTTCCGACCTTCATCACAAAGAGCATAAACTAATATACTAACTTTTCACCCTCTTTTAAAGTTACAAATAAAAAAAAAAACTCTTCTCCCCGTAGCCTAACTTTTATCTATACACAATCTAGAAATTATCATCTTTTCAATCCTAGTTCAGCAAGAAGTCCATTAGGAGTTACCAGAAATATCAAATGAATAGTTTATCCCTGGTCAAATAGTCCAACTTTATATTCCTTCTTTTTGCTCTGCACAGTCTTGACCTTTAAATAATTCCTATGGCATCATAGGATTTGATCTTTCATCACTCTTTGGCATTTAAAAGGAGTCTTCAAAGCTTTCACCAGCCTCCTTTGTAAATCACATAAAGAGGCATTGTCTAGGATTTCTGGTCACAGCTGTTCCATGTCCAGATCCTTTTCTTTATTTGTCTTTTGTATTCCCATTTTGGTAATCTCAATTTTGTTATCCTCCCTGCCTTCAAACTCTATAATGTCTATGTCAGGTAAAAGTTTTAAAAAGTTTTTCTCATCATCTTCTAAAAGTTTATCCATTGAAATCTGTATCCTTTCAGAGATACTAGTTATTAATATTTCAGTCCATGTTTCAAAAAACTCTTTAAGATAAGAAAAAGTTATAGCTGGCTTAGCCATTTTAACTCTTTTTTCTGGTCCTTTTGTTCCCTCTAGTGTCCATTTGCAACCTTCATCAAGCCTCAGTTCCTAATATAGGTTTAGTTCCATTTCAGTCATTTCTTACGAGTGTATTATTTAATATATACTTTTTTCCAAACCTTACACCAAAAATAACCAATATTCCAAATCTGTCTGGTCTCCCAATCTGTTTAAAACTTTCTTAAATCAAAATCCTTTTTTTTTTTTTTGCTTTTTGCTTTTTGCCAATTGTATATTATTTTGTTGGGCTTCTGGTGTGAGTCATGGCTGACTGAAGACATCTCTGCGAACAAACGGAGATGATGACCGCTGCAAAGAACAAAAGACTGGTGAATAGACCAGTCCTTCAAATCTCTCCAGAGAAGGAGAGATTGGGAGATTGCCCACACGTGCTCTGAATGGCAGCTCCTCATGAGGAGACCATAAAACAGTGATTTCCCACAGGTTTGAGCACCAGGAGCCAAGGAAAATGACATCTTTGCTCTCAGCAGTGACAGAGCCTTTCATAAGGACACTAAACCAGCCAAACTCAGTTTCTAATCACATTTAGAAATGCTCAATTTAACCACTTCATGGGTATTAGAGACCTTCAAAATAGTGAGCTTAATTTGACACCTGATGAGTTTTACCTTCTTCTTCAGATTTAAGAAATTTTAAACAGAGACTTAAGAATTTCAAATAATTGTAGATTAAGTTTCATGATTATAAACAAGCAAAAACAAAGTTCATTCATGACTGTAACCTTCATTTGGTAATTCTAATAGCCTGTAACCTTGCTTAGTTCAGGGCATTATTTTCATTCTTTTGGCTGGGAGCCCAGTGTTCACTGTAGTTGTGAATGCCAATAAAAAGATTTTGTTGCATCTATCTCCAAACACTTTGGTTCCTTGTTTAAATTGGCATTTTTTCCCATGAGGCCCTAGCTGAAGCCTCAGTTAAATGTTTGTGAGGGGCTGGAAAATAAAAAGCCATTGGAAATGGGCATTGCCCTGTTCTCTGCCATTTGCTAATAAAGTACAGCTAACACATGGGTTATAGCAGATATTGGTAAGGTATATTATTAATCCTACTGCGAAAGGCAGTGCTATCAGGACTGTGGGGGATAACACTCAAGAAATATTTAACTAGTGTGTTTACACATCCTCACCCTCTTCATTGTCCCCCAGGATTGGTTTATTTGCAGGAGTCAGCCTAGGAAAGTAAGAAGAAATGATTTACATATTCATAGCCTTAAATCATAATTTTCTGTTTGGATACAGAGTAGATTTCATATTCACAGATCAATATATCCTGCCTACTAATTTCCACTGCAACATCTGCACACACACACATCCCAAATTCACTCCTGTGGTAAAAGTACTTAGGATCTGTGTCAGTGAGTCTTTAGGAATTAAAAGAATAATAAAGTTAATGCAGTATAAACTTTCCTCTATATAAGACTTTAAAAAGTCATTAGAGTAGAAAACCCTACTTTCTCACTAGCTTATCTTGAACAAATCAGCAGCAGCAGCAGCAGCTATTAAATTTATCTGCCACCTGACTCCCAGGGACTCTGGAAGGTTTTGTAAACACACACACCACCCTACCTCTGATTACATGTCCAAAAATGAAACCACAAAGCCATAAAGCCCACTGAGCACAGATCACCTCACCCAGAAGACATCTTTTCCTTCTCTTTTGTAAATGAAAAAGATCAGATAATTGCTAGTGGAAGAAGTAAGAAAGGACAGTTTTTTAATAAACTGAAATTTACAACAGTGTTAATATCCATGCAGGATTTCAGCATAATGATGTTGTCAGCAGGGCCAAGGGAAAAGGCCACACAGAATGTCTATAAAATGCAATGTGATTCTCTCTTTTGTAAATATGAATAATGCCCATAAAGCAGCTTCCTTACTGAAGCAATATAATTCAGTCACCATTGCCATTTCCTCTTCTCTGCTTATAATCCTGTTACTAAAAGCATTAAAAATATCAAAGAGCACAGTATCATTCTTCAGTGGTAACTATTCCTGCTTTCCTACAATATTCCTGCTTTCCTACAATAACTATATTGGCGGTAGCAATTCAGGCAAAATATCTTTCCTCTATTCTATTCTCCTTTCCTGCTGACTTTTTTCCCTGGTCTTATGATTCATAGTTCTTTCATTAATTCATTGAACTTTCCTTCCTTCCCTCCTTCCTTCCTTCCTTCCTTCCTTCCTTCCTTCCTTTTTCTCTCTCTCATGATATTTGTGGGTTGATATTATAAGGAAATACATTCAAAAGTGAGAAATTATTATGCCATGAAAATATCTCATCAAATTAAAGTAAGAGCTTGGATCCTGAGATAAATTAATGCAAGAAAATTCAAGGAAAGATCCATATCTCTTCTTCTACTCTGCAGCTTTACCTCAGCTCACAGTCCCTTTGAAGTATTAGTCCTCCAACAGAACATAAGAGAAGATTGTGGCTGCAAACAAAGGGAAGGAGAATATTCTTTTTTTTCTGTGGATTTCCTTACAATAGGATGAACCCCAATTCTCCCTCCCCCACATAGTGGTCGACTGAGGAGGTTTTCCACCCTCCAAGACCTTTCCAGAAGGTAAGATCTGTTCTGTTCCTTGTTCAATGTTGGCTGCAACCTAACTATACTTTCCAACTGCCTCATTCAGTGACTGTTTGAAATTACAACGATGCTGGAAAAAATAACTTTACGACCAATGCCTACATTTACAACCGTCACAGCGTCCCTCAATCACGTGATTGCCCTTTCAGTCAGTGCACATTGTCCTGTGCCTGGTCTGTTCTTTTTCTTTTTTTCCCCCTCGCAGAAAGTAAGGGGAGGGATTACAAGAGAGTAAACAGGCACACACCAAGCTGTTTGTGTGGTGTGCTCACATTCCTTTCGATGTGTATTCCAATGTGCCTGCTTATTCTCTTGTAATCCCTTCCTCTCCAATAAATGCAAATACAAACATTAACTCCCTTCTTGCTAATTTTCCCAGCACTGGGGTGAGCATTCCAAAGGGTGAAGGAGTGGGGGAAAGAAAAGCACAGTAATGGTCACGTGATTTCCCACCTAGTGACAGCTTCACTTAGTGACAGGGTTGGTGGTGTCAATTGGGGTTGCTAAACAAAGACTACTATAATAAGGAAGGAATATAGACAACCTCATCAGCGAACCCCTCTTAATTCTTCTAGTCAGTTTACAGCAGTGTTTCCCAACCTTGGGAACTTTAAGATGTGTGGCTGGCTGTGGAATTCTGGGAGTTGAAGTCCACACATCTTAAGTTCCCAAGGTTGAGAAACACTGGTTTAGAGTCTTGCACAATCTCCATTAAAAAAAAAAAAAAAAGTTAGGGAAAGCACAGAAAACATGGCCCCTGGAATTCTTTCTCCTTTACCAGCAGTAAAGTAGGAGATAAGTAAAGTTTTGTGAGTCTGTGTGTGTGTGTCTATCTATAATGGTCTAATCAGGGCAGGTGCATATGTGTTGCCTCTACTTGTGTGTGACAGAGTTTCTGTATTTTTGCTCTCATCATATTGTGTTTTTCTGCACTAGGAAACACAGAGCGGGCTTCTCCACTGAGGGTCATATGGCCAGGAGGGAGGGAGGCTTAGAAGGAGGATCAGTCAGCAGATTCCAAGCCACTAGATTTTTTCCCCCCTTAGATTTCTTTCTCCACAACCCCCAGCCAGATCTGGCCCCTTTTAGAACTCAACCTTTCTTTGGTCGGCTTCTCTCATCTCACCAAATTCGATCCTTTTCTGTTCTGTTTTCAGAGAGTTAACCTGCTGAAGGATGGATGAAGAGACAGGCAGACAAACTCCTGATAGCTTTTTTCCAACATTCTGTTGGGCTGGAAAGAATGAGAAGGCTTTGTTTTTATTGCTTACAGTATGCAATTTTCTGTGGATTCTTATCTCTTCCCACCTTCCAGCCTCCAGACTCATGCATGCCATTACTCTTTCTTCATAACACACACACACACACACACACACACACACACACAAGCTTTTACATTTCATCATATCACATCTGCCAGAATGGTTGCAAAGTGCCATTACTACATTATCCTTCCAGCTAGCAGACTGTACTACAATTTCTGTTTTTCCATCTTTCGACAAATGCACACATGTGGATGCCAGCAATTACTTTTTTCTTTTGTGTAGAATTGGGTGAGCGGATTTTTATCGTGTGAGCCCAGTTATTTGCTTTGTATCAATTATACTTCTGTGTACACACATTTTAGAGCAACGGACTGCATTATGAAGCCATTCTGGATCCCCCAGAAAGGAATGACAGATATTTTAAGCTGATCTTTTTATTCCAGCATACATCTCAAATGATCAGAAATAGGAAAGAAAGTAGTAAACTATTCCCAAATCAGGACCTGTCATGCAGCAGGGTCAGGAAATTGATGTCTAAGTGATACAACATGGCATTTCAAAAAGCTGGGCATAATTTGGAGGAGCGAGTAAGGCATTTAGGGAATGGTCGCTGAACAAGAGGTCATTAACTAAGGAAAAAAATGTGACTAAAATTGAATATAAAGAAGACCAAACTAATGTGAACAGATAGAAAAACCAGCCTTAGAACTGGCAATGAAAATATCAAAGTGGTGGATAGCTTTTACTTTTCAGGATCAACCAGTGAAGAAACAAGCAGTCAAGAAATATGCTGCAGACTAGAACTAAGGCAGGCATAAAGTTCTTGGAAAAGATATCCAGGTGTCATGAGGTGTTTATACCTACAATGATCAGAATAGTGCAAGCAATGGTATTCCCTGTGACACTCGATGGAAGTGAAAGTTGGACTTCGAAGAAATAGGATAGGAAGAGTGTTGATGCTTTTGAACCTTGGTGTTGAAGGAGACTCCTGAGAATACTGTGGACAGCCAAGAAAACATACAAATAGATTATTGAACAAATCAACCTAAAGGTCTCACTCAAGGCACAAATGACCAGGCTCAAAATATCCTACTTCAGACACTTAATGTGAACACCTACCTTTAACGCTGGGAAAGGTCTAAAGAAAAAGAAAAAGAATGACCAGCAGCAAGGTGGATGGACTTGGTTACAGTGGCAATGGATGCACTGTGGAAAGACTGGAAGGACCAGGTTGGGGACAAATCATCATGGAGAAAATCTATCTAGGCAATCATTAATATTGATTTTCTGGCTGTCTCCCATTTCTTAAATAGATAACATAGAAAGATGAGAAAGGACAGTACAGAAAGGCCATTCTGAATGCATGAAAAATCTAGATGAGCATGCTTGTCATCTGATGATGGGTTGGACTACAGTTTCATGATGTAAAAAGCAACATTCATACATCTAGAATCTGATATTTACAATAATACAACAGGATTGTTAGAGAGATAAGCTAAACAGTGATTGTGGTTGATCTGAATAACTCTTCTTTCGGATACTGAGATGAGATGCAAGTAAAAAAGTGTATTTTGCACAACTTGGCATTAATGCCCACATTCAGAGTTTGTATACACTATAGCCCTCCTAGATTTCAACCACACTTAAGTGGTCTGCTTGTCACCAAGAAACTCTGTTGTTGAAAAACTAGCAAATCTAGTGATAGTAATAGGGGAAAAAAATCCTGTCCAATGATAGGGGAAAAAAGCACAGTCCAGTGATCCAATCCACTGATAGCAAAGAAATCCTATTTAATCCCAGGCATCACCAATCAAAGCAGACACTCTCCTTATCATAAAAACTTCATTGTTTTAGTTTTGGTTTGGAGGCTCATTCAGATATGAAAAATCCATCAGCACTGTTCTTGAACATTATGTCCCTAGCATTTTAAAAAAGATTACTGTGACACCAGAGGACTAGCTAGTTAATTATATGGTCAACCATATTTTTTGCTAAATCAAAATAAGTAAGGCTGGAAGAAAGAAACTTCCATTTTTACTTATAATGCAGAGCAGCAATTACATCTTTGGATGCTTCTACACCACACTGATTCCATTACCCATCTCTTGCAAAACAGTCTAAAGATGATCTACAGTCAACGTCACTTTTGCTGGCCTTAAATTGCTGCGCATATATAGGAAGCACTATTAGTGTTCACCATCAGTTGACCAAAAGCTGTCCAGAGTCACCCGTTGGGGGAGATGGGTGGCATACAAGCCAAATAAATAAATAAATAAATAAATAAATACATACATACATACATACATACATACATACATACATACATACAGAGTGCAAAAAAGTAATCCTATTCATGTCTCACCCACTGACCAACCACAGATTGCGACAGAAATACCTTCATCTCCCCTTCAAACATAGGAGATAATAAATAATAAAATGCTAGCACCCCACCTATATTTTCAGTAAGTTTATTGTTTCATTTTGCAGGGAAAAAAGCAATTATTATTAGATGAAGGTTCTTCGCTGTAAAAAGATCCTTCATCTATTCCATTTAAATACAAGTAGTCCTCGCTTACTGACTGCCTCATTCAGTGACCATTCAAAGTTACGACAGTGCTGAAAAAATAACTTTATGACTAATGCCCACATCTACAACCTTCACAGTGTCCCTCAGTCACTTATCACCATTACAGTCAGTACACATTGTCCTGTACCTGACCTGCTATTTTTCTTCTCCCCACCACCCCTTGCAGGGGAAGCAATCACAAGAGAGTATGCAGGCACACAATGGGGAATCCACCGGGCTGTTTGCATAATGTGCTCGCAGCTGCTGGTGCCAGTGCATTGCTTTTGATGTGTGTTCCCCCTTGTGTGCCTACTTAGTCTCTTGCAATCCCTTCCTCTCAATGAATGTAAATACAAACATTAATTCCCTTCTTGTTAATTATCCAGTGCAGTGGTAAGCATTCCAAAAGGCAGGGGAGTGGGGGAAAGGAAAGCACAGTCACGGTCACGTCATTTCCCACTTAACAACAGCTTTGCTTAATGACAGAGCTGCCAGTCCCAATTGTGGTCGCTAAACGTGGACTACCTGTACCATGATGATGGTGAAATGATAGTGTGCTAGCATTTTTGTAGCACATTAATCTAAACATAGTATCTGTCTGCAGGACCTTAAAGTCACTGCACTGTTTCCCAGGATCATACAGCAACTGTAGAGGGCAGCTATGCAATCCTGGGGCAAAACAAGTCCCAAATTCATGCTCATACATGCTCACAGTCTTGTCGTTTCTAGTCTGGTGCCTTAACCACTACACCAAACTGGCTCTCAATATGGTAGCTGAGGCAGAAATAAATCACACTGGCTGCTAAATGAATACTGCAATGTAAGATCATGCAAGCATGGAAAGCTTGGAGCTCTGCAAAGAATCCTCAATAAAAACTCTCATTAGAACTGGTTTTGAACTAATTATGGTTGCAAAAATGTAGTTTCCAGATTATTCTTTCTCTCTAGAGGCATCTTCAATACACACAGAATTGACAAATAGGTTAAATGTTTATATTTGTAGTATAGGGACATTTTCTGGAAGGTATTTATCCGGCAAAATCAATTAGTGATGTTGACTGCACTATTTAGGATTAAAAGTTCACCCTGTGGCCAGTCTCAAGCTTATCCTTCCAGGGTGATTAGAAGTGGGATATTCAAACGTCTCCAGCCCAAGCAAAAGTGGCCATCAGCAAAACTGCATGTGGAAGACAGGTAATCCATGTCTTGTAAATACTGATTGTAAATGAAGCATAGTGTTGGGTCATTTATCTTAGCAAGTTTAACCTATAAAATTCTGCTGAAATGTAGGAAGCATTGAAACTACCCCATGGAAACTACAGTTGAATGCCCTCCATTTTTACCCTAAGGATCAGCCACATTGGTCCCCGTATATATTTGTTTTAATACTGTAGCCAATCAGATAAAGGAAACCCTTTCCACCTAGTTTGGATGACTACAGATACACTTAAAAAAGAGGAAAATGAATTAATTTTTATTGCATATAAAAGAGTGAGAAGGAGACCAATGCAGCTCATTCTTAGGGTTAATATACTTTGAATTCTGAAGAGTTCAGAAGATGGAACAGATTTCTTGCAGCAATTGCTCTTTTCCCTCCCCCCATATAAATCCAATTGGACTGGGTTTTCATTTTTCTTGCCAGCAGCTGGCATAGCTGCCATGCTTCAACCATCTGCTTTTATTTCATTATATGTACTTCTTTCCTGCGGTTGAAACAACTCTCTCAAAGAATATAGTCCCACCTGTTTTCCATTCCTTGCACATTTATCTACCAGTTGTGGTTGCTTCAAATTTCTCTTTTTCCTCTACAATGTCATCACAAGTTAATTCAGTCAACCTTAAAGTATGATTTGAACAAGTATATTATGACCCTGAGCCACAAGCTACAGAGAAGCCATACTTGCAATTCATAGTGGATAAATTATTTAAGGAACGGTGTCTTCCAATTATTATTGATGAATGAAATCCTAGCTCTGTGTAAATGAATGGCAGAATGCCCATGAATTTAAAAGGGTAAAGATTCTGATCCTCCAGCTGGATGTTTACTGCCCGTTTCTTTCAAAACAAAGAAAAACCATAGAGCAGTGAAGGGAGAAATCTTCAGGCATTTATACCCTATTCAATCCTGTATGTTTAGCTGAAAGAAGCTAAGCAAAGAGTTTTTATAGCTTCCCCTTGTCAGATGTCTAGTAAATGTTGTTTAAAAATCCAAGCACTGAACAGATAAACCAAAGGTCCCCAATCATTCTGGGTTGGTGGGCACACCTGAGCATCTCACCAATTGGTTGCCATAGGGAAGACCTTTCCATCTTCACTGCCATGGTGGTGTGGTCAATCCCAAAAACAAATTTCTCAAAACACGAGCGGAAGATTAAAAAACAAAAACCTAAATTTCGCTGGGCCAGTTTTCTGCTACAATATTCAATTCACAAGAACCTGAACATCAGATGGTGCTTGGGCTCAAAATGCTAAATTAAATATTCGTCCCCACAAAGCAAAATACAACATGATTCACAGAAAACAAACTGTTGATCCTCAGAAAAACACCCACATCCGAAGGTATTTTTAATTGAAG
The DNA here is from genome assembly GCA_030867105.1 of Liasis olivaceus. Classification (NCBI taxonomy): domain Eukaryota; kingdom Metazoa; phylum Chordata; class Lepidosauria; order Squamata; family Pythonidae; genus Liasis; species Liasis olivaceus. The sequence continues at coordinate 255,738,580 of CM061349.1, read as the reverse complement.
CTTACAATGTTATTTCTTAAAAAAGAGAAAACACCATTGAGAGCTTCAAGGAAACTTTATTCACTCTTTCTGATCTATTAGATGCCCCTCCAAGCTTTTCAAAAAATATAATGTATTAAAATATGAGCAATAGTTTCCATTCTTTTCTCCTTCCCTTCCTCCATCAACTTGCAAAAGGAGGAAGAATCCTATCTTAACCTTGCATCTTCTCTGGTTGTTTGGTTGGTCCCTTCTGTTCTCAAACTCTCTGAGTCTCAAAAACCCAGTAGACGTACAAAGAAAAACAATAGTTTTTAAAAAATCTCCATCATATACTGATTGGCTATTGGCCACAGACAACCTGCTCTGTGTAGAAACACATCTGTAGGTGCTGACTGGTTCTGAAACAGATGATCAGGATCACAGGAAGAAATCTGGCAGAGTGTTCGAACAGTTAACATGGCCTGCCTCCTCTTTATTCCTGTCAGTGGACAATGTCTTGGCCCAGGTTTTTAAACTGTGGTCCGTGGGTTCCACAAGAATTTGATGGGGTTCCATGAGAGACTAAGAGCAGGGAAAACAAAATCACTCAGCTGCAGCAAGGAGTGTCCACAGCAATTTTTCTAAGGCACAGTGGAATGGGTGGGGCTTGTCAGCTGACACTGAAGAGCCACAGACCCTGGGGTGTTTGGTGGGTTTGAGAGATAAGTTTAAAAAAATTCGCAAAACCCCTGCTGTCTAACAGGTTCTACAACTTGAAAACATTTGAAAAACTCTGTCTTAGCCAGTCACAGAAAGAGGAAAGAAAGAGTAGGCATGCTCAGAAGCATGGGTGAGCTTCTGCTCCATCCTTTGCCAGCTGTATTAATAAAGGTTAATAAAAAAACAAACTGATTCCAGTAGTGAATCTGCTTTCTCTGGGGACCAGCCAATATCCTGTCTTTCAGAGAAATTGTTTCTGGTTGCAAGAATTGTTCATGCTTAGTATTGGAAAAATTCAATAATTCACTTGTTAGAGAATGATTAATGTTAGAAATTACATGAATGAGCTGAGATGCTATGTAGAAGGAATAGATGTGTTATACAAATGCCACTTTCTTTAAAAAAAAGTATTTTATTGGTATAATATTTATTAGAAATACTCAACATTTTTATATTCAATACAAATCAAATCTGCACATTCCAATACAAATGCTAATAATTAAAGATCGAACAGATTAATAACTGCCGAACCTATGTCAATTTGTTTAAAGCAGGGTATAAAGTACAATGAAAAAAGTAACAACAGAACCAAAGAACAGATAAAAATAAAGTCAGATATGGGAGCAAGGCATTAATGAAGGCAATAAAATAGTTTAATTTAGTCAAAGATTGGCTCATTGATAGGCCTTTATGTGGCTTACTTATTGTGGTATTGCATGTTTTGGAAACTGGCCATCATGGTTTGTATGTCTGTGGCTTACTGTATAGAATGTTTAGGCAAATCCTGACTTAACATAATGCTACAATGAAGACAGTCACTGAGTGAAATAAATAAAAAGTTTGTGTACATGCAGGCTTTGAGCTGTCAAGTCACTTTTAGCACTAAATGACATTTACAACACAGTGTAGCATTGCTTATAAAATGGAAGAGTTGAAGTGGTGGATAATGGAAAGTGTAAAGAAACACATAATATAGTAGAATGCATTCACAGGATTTCTAAAACATGTCAGCATTCAGCAAGATCGATTAATATTAATGTGCTATATGTAAAAGGTTTTGTATATCACTGTATCACATTTTCTTAGTTAATGGATGTGGGCTATTCAGTTTTTCTAGAACTGGAAAGGATATGACTTTTTAAAGATTACTGACGTTCTTTTTGTAAATGCCAACATAGTTGATCTGTTAAGGTAAGAGTGACTGTTCCACCAGTCTTTGCTCAAACTTGATGCATTTAGTAACCATTTTTTGGTCTGTGCATTCTATGCCAATATTGATCTGAGTGCAAGTGAAACAGTTAAGTGATGTTTGTAGCACCATGAAGGCCAACAGATTTATTGTGACATTATCTTTTCACAACATTTGTTATTTTTTTCTTGAATTAATATGGTTACTCCTTTGAGGATTATAGTTACATCATTTATTCTCATGTACCTAAATTATGTACCCTGGGTATGTGATATTTTATACACATGTATATGTGTGTATTTAAAACATATTTACTTACAACAAAAAGATTGAACTAGTCAATAGTTTATGCTTTCACAAGTGTTTTTAAATTGCCACCAGACCCTATGATCAGAAAATAACATTTAACATATAAAAAGTCAAAATTATCACTGAGTTTTCTGGATCAATTAAAAAAAAACCTACAAAAATTTACACTACATTTGCATTACATCTAATGAGATTCTGTGCACATATATATACACACACATACACAATTAGTCCAAACTTACATAAATTTCTGTTTGTTGCACACTATTGTACACACTTATTATTCAGGGCTTCCATATCCTTCTTGTTTTTCACAGTATTTAACTTTTTATTGAACACAGACTTTTGAACTTTTCTTGCAAGACTGTTTTTGTTGTTTCCATTTCTGAATTATGAAAACTGGCAGTTTCAGTTCCTTCACTTAGCATGTAGCATTTAATAGAAAGGCTAACAGCAGAAACTACACCAGTGTGCACAAATGCAGAGGAGAGTGAAGCTTTCTTTAAGATCTGGGAGATAGTGTTAGAAATCCTAAACCCTACCTGGACATTGAAGCACATGAAAAGAAATTGTATGTGGGTGGAAGGTGAGATGACAGATCCTTTCTCCTCCACTGCTTCTTTTTACCTATTAAAAGGGAACTTTTACAGCAGGCAGTTTACATGCTCCCCCCCACCTTCCAAAGCATTAAAGGGAAAGACAAGGCCAGTGAACTTTTCACCTTTTCCACTCAGTTTGCACTGTGCATGCATGAACATTCAAACAGGCTTATACAGTAGTTAAAAGCAATTCAGAGTCAAGTCTTCATCCCATAAATAGCCTTATTGTTGACTAAGCAGATATCTATGAATCAGGCCCAGCATTATAAGCCTGGCACTACAGCAGCCTAGAATAAAAGTCTTCATCCAAAGCCTCTCCTACATGCTATAGAAACCAGGGTGCAGCCACAGTGTTACAGGTTGCTGCCCTGCAATGTCTGTGGATGAGAATGTAGGTCCGTAAGTGAATTATAAAAACCTGGAAACCTTACAGATTACCTAGTCCTACCCCTGCTCTGTGCAGGGACCATTCAAGCATCTCTGACAGATGATCATCCAGCCTTTGTTTGAAGACCTCTAGCAAAGGAGAATTGACTACTTCACATTCTATGGGCTCATAGCTCATATGTCCTCCTGATGTCTAGCCTGAACCTGCTTCCTTGTAGTTTAACCCACTGATTCTGCTCCTGCCCTCTGGAGTAGCAAGGTTCACTCCCTATCCAGATTTGGAATCCTTCCTGTCCTGGGCATAATGTTATTATTATTATATAATGTTATTTAAACATTAGGGGTTTAAAGGCCCTGAGAAACCATGACAAAGAGCAGCAGTCATCTCTTCAAGAGATGGGTGTAAGCCATGAAAGAGCTACACTGACTAGATCCAGTCTACCAGAGAAGACCCCAAAGGGAGCATTTGATGTGGGCAGATCTCCATTTATGTTCCTCCTCTCTGTAGCCTCCAATCTTACCATTCCACTTTGTCTCTTGCTGCTATCAAAGCCTTCTCCTTGAAACGATGACCCCCTTCAGACGTCTGGGGCCTATTTCAAAATTTGGGCACTACTGCCTGGGAGTACATAGCCTCTGACTTTTAAGAGGATGGATGTAAACCGGACCATGCCTTATTCTTAAGATGATCGTCCCTCTTACCTGAGCATAAGCCACAGTTCATTCACTTCCAGTTAAACATACTTGGGCCTCAGCGACATTGCTTGTCCAAACGCTGCTAAAGATTCGCCGAGAGCCAGCGAACTTCTATGAACTCCCGTTAATTTGCAACGCGGAGAAACGCTGTTGAAATCGCCATCTGTTTCCTACCGTCTCTGGTAATAATGTTGGCGAGAAGGTGTTTGGGAGGGGCGCTCCGGGGCACTTCGACATTCCCGATCGTGGTTCTTTTTAAATGACTACTATCATTTGGAGCACGTGCTCCAGTCTCGGCAGCGGCGGCGGAGGGGACCTTTTCGTGCCCGCTTTCGCCGCGAGAGAAAGCGAGGGCGAGGAAGGGAGCGATGCTCTGCAAGGAGCTTTTGTTCGGCCGTCGGTTTCGATCCGAGGGGAGAGCAAAGACTGGGGGAAGGGCGACTCCTTCCAGACAATTGGCGGGTTCCTGGACAAGAAGCCGAGTCATGCGCCTCTCTCTTCCTCCCCTCGCAGTTTTAAAAGGAAGTGACACGCGGTGGGGAGAGAAACGTCAGCTGAAGTTTTTATTTTTATTTTTTAATTTTATTTTGAAGGAACCGCCTCGAGGGTGGAGTCTCGCTCCCCCCCCACTGTTGGCTGACTTCCAGCTCAGGCAAAGAAGCGGCGTTTCGCGGCTTGCGTGGTTCTCGCTTGGCTTTTCCAGAGCATCTATGTCAGCGGCTGGCTAGCACGAGGTATGCGTGATTTTCCTCGCTCCAGGGAACTTTCCCTTTGCACGCCTCCTAATAATACGTTTCCACCTTCGCTCCTCTTCCCTTGCTTGGGGTGTCGCCCTTTAAAAGTACAGAAGTATCTAATTTAATGAGGCGGGGAGGTGGGGGAGAGAAAGATGGTCTGTTGTTTGGAGGAACTCGATTGGCAGCCTTTATTTGGGGCGCGGGGAGGACTTGGACGTGATTTGCGATTTTCCTTTACCAGATAAGCCCTTTGGTTTCGGGTTTTAAAATGTATATATCTTTTTGAGGAGGAAAGGGAGTCGAAGCCAGCGAGAACGGTCCGGGTACCTGCGGGTTCTCTCCGGTGTCATGCAACATATTTCTCCCAGTCACCGTTTCCATGGAAACGGCCGAAAAATAATAATCAACGTCCATATTTCTGTATGTAATCTTATGTGGCCCTAGCAAGGCCCGTGGTATGTTCAGATGCATTTATTTGTGCAAGGTTTCCAACGTGCTGCGTTGCTTTCCTTCACGGCCCTTTCTGGTTTTTCCCCAAGCACAAGGAGAAGGTGGGGGAGGGAACGGGTTGCCTAGGCAGCAGACGTTTGTGACATTCTATTTGCAGATGCTTTCCTGAATATGCTTCAGTCGCGAGGAGGAGAGTGATGTTGCCTGAAATAATTAGCAGTCGCAAGCAAGGTATTAGTGAACGTGTGCGCACTTCAGCAAAACTAAAGCTGTGATAACTGCTAGTTAACTATCAGAAGTTGTGCCTTAAGGAAGGCATTCATATCTGTTGCACCCATCTCAAGGCTGTTAGCAGATGCTTGGACCAAATGCCACATCTGTTAGCTCAAATGTTGCAGGCGCAACATTTGGCTTCATAGGTGTGTGGAACATTTCCTTCTACAAGCAAAAATTAGCTGATATAAAAAGAACGATGCTGTCTTGTAACCTTGTAGGCAGAATCTGTTGCTGTGACCTAAGAATGCATCTATGTGAAAGGCTGTGTCTCCTCATCAATTTTGAAGATGCTTTTGATCTCTGAGACGTTTCTGTTCCTCAGAAGCACTTAACTCATTTACGCAAGTATGAAAGATGCAAAAAGCAACTTGCATTGGAGTACAAATAAAGGAAAACAATTACACTGGGTGCGTACTATGCTTGGCAGCACACCATGCATTTATGTGCAAAGTGTATTTTTGGAGAGCTTTCTCAGAATCAGTTACCTGGGTTGTTTGCATAGATTGGACGTTCCAGTTTCTTATGTAAACCTAACAGTTTACCCCATGTGTTTAAGGGGTTTAAGGGGTAAACTGTTACCCCTTAAAACAGGAATTTCTGCTTTATTTAGAATAACATATAGCTGAATGTAATGTATATTGCAAGGTGATGGCGTTGTAATATGAATGTAATATGATGTAATGACTTTGAATGCATTGTATAGAAAAATAAAGTAGAAACTAAACAGACAAACTAAATATTTGAAAGTAAAATCCTCAATAGACCTTACTCTTATGAAGTTTTATAATATCAGTGGGTTACTGTGGTATGCTTGGCCAGCTCACATCCTGCTGACAACTAGACAATATTTTATTAGTTATCATGCTGCTCAGATTTACTATTCCCATGTACCAGTAGTCAGTTAAACACAAATTACATGTTACTACAACATCAAAACTGCCTCTAGAAATGTGATTGTTGGAATCTTCTGCTGAACTGAGTGGCTGTGTTTTGATGTGATGTGTATATTTTGGTCACTACAAATCTGAAATGTTTGAGCAACTTTCCTCAAACCAGGTACCTTTGAGATGTGTGGGCTTAAATTCCCAGGATTTTCCACAATAATGCTGTTGGTTACAGAATTCTAGAAGTTCAGGTCCACCCATCTTGAGATAGTCTCCAACCTTAACTGTCTGGTTTGCAAGGGGTAGCTAAAAGGATCAGGGGTCTTTTTCATTCCTAAGCTCTTTAGTGTGTACACACACACACACACGTGGTTAACTCCTCCTATGACAAATGTGTATAAAGCCTAAAGTTCAATTATGATCATGGAAATAACTTGAGAAGCTTTTAAATGCTTTCAGGTTAGGGCTCAAATGCCTTAAGATGCCGTTTAGGATAGAGCAGCTCAGTTATTGATTTATTCCAATGGATGGAAGCATCTCTGAGACAACTGCTTCTGTGGCCCTTAAGTACCATGCCTCCAGAACACCCTGACCTCTGAGCGGCTTAACTGTGTAAGGGTAACTGCTAAAAATGTTTGTCTACTGCTGATCCAGAAGAAACTGAAGACCAGGCCTGGTTAGAATTCAGATGAAAGACTACCAGGAAACCCGAGGTCTGTAGGCTAGGCTGTGTAGTCAGATATCCCAGAAGAAGGTATTGTTGTGGAGTCCTTGGGGTTCTCTGAGCTTAGTATTGCTACCAAGAAAATAACATGGACCACCTATCTGTATTGCCATCTAGAAATGAATAATACTTGAAGCGCTTTATCTTTTCCCCCACCATTAGGAAGCATTGGGTTTGAATGTAGCTTATGACTTCTCTTTACTTTGCTTGCTTGCTTGCTTGCTTGCTTGCTTCCTTCCTTCCGCTGGCTTCACAAAAAGGGGCTTGCTTTTGCCATCTAATAATAATAATAATAATAACAATAATAATAATATTATTATTGTTGTTATTATTATTATTATTATTATTATTATTGCTCAGCAGCATGGCGCAAATAAGAATGCCAGCCAATGGGGAAGGCAGGAAGTAGTTTCACCCAATGGGAAAGCGTCAGAGAAGCTGAGCAACCCCTGGAGCTTTCCCATTGGGCAAAACTACGTCTAGCCTTCCACATTGGCTGGCATTCTTATTTGCACTGCCCTGCTGGGCTGAGCTGGGGAGCCACATGTAGGAAGTGTTCACCTGGGGTAGCATGGCGACTGCGGGTCCGTAAAGGAGACAGCAAAGGCAGCAAGGCCCTTCTGCTTCAGCAAGGCTGGGCCCAAAAAGTGAAAGTTCGGTGCAGAGAATTGGGAGAGAAGGCAGCTGGATGAATAAATGCTTGCTGGGGCAGCTGGGGCTTCTAGAGGTGGCTGAAGCTTCACGCTGTGCTGCAGCTCAGGGGCTTCTTGCAACCCCAGAGCTGCGGCGCACCAAGAAGCCCCTGAGCTACAGTGAAACAAGCAGTCCCAGATCCGTGCAGTTCTGGGGCTGCTTGCTGCCCTGCAAGGCAGGGTTCAGGGCAGCCAAAAGTGCAGAGATGGGGGTTGAGTTAGGCGGAAAGTCCCTTACCTTACTGAAACTGGGAGGAACCAAGCTCGAAATGGCTTGGGTTGGGATGGGGTGGATCTTCAGCTAACGACCAGTGGAATTCACTTAGTGATAGCAACAGGGAGTGCCAGATTGCCATCACTAAGCAATGTAGTCACATGACATCTCGCTTTACGATCACATTGCTTAATGATGGAAATTCTGATCCAATTGTCGTAAATCGAGGACTACCTGTGTAAAGTGATACAATAACTGTGTATCTTTAAAGACTGCTAAAATATTGCATGCGTATATAGATAACATTTGTTTCTCGGTTCTGTTTTACTCAGTTTTCCTTTTCCCTTTAATAAGTCAGCTTTTTCTTTTGGTTCAAAATTTCCAAAGATTTCTTATTTGTAACTGAGATTAAAATTTGTTCAGTGTTTGATTGTAGGAATTTAATACATATGAATATGACAGAGCCATTAACTTGGTTTCCTATGTTTCTGAGAACAAGATTTTTTTTAATGAAAGAGAAATTGAAAATGTGGGCATTAGTTTTTTAAAAATCCAGTTAAATTTGAAAGAATATGAATGTTTATCTCTTTGGGTTTTTAAGTCTTTTTATCCACCTTTGGGGCATACATCTACCAAGACACTTATAGAAGTTCTTTCCAAAACTCAGAGAAAGAATGTGTCATTAGTTTGAGAAACACCTCAGTGATCATCATCTGTTTTCATGGACTAACATTCCTATTCTTTGGCCTCTCAACTTCTGCTCTGCCATTGAGAAAAGGTAGCAAAACTGACAGAGTTTCTTATTCTATCCAGTGGGATATTTCTCTTTTTTATCAATGAAGAGAACAGCCTCCCCACCAGCTCATGCAGGAGCTCTATATAAGAAACTGGAAAGACTCTACCTTGGGAATCTGGGAAATCAGTTACATTCTAATGGAGGAAAATAATCCATGTGCTAAGATTTCTTTGACTTTATCTTATCGTCTTTTGGTAAAGCAACTGTGGAAGAATCTTGTTTTCTGTGGAGGTAGAGCAACCAAGAACTTGACAACTACACAGATCATTCTCCCTTGTGATAAATTTCCCTTCCCCGGAATGATTGTTAAAAATGAGATTTGAAGGTGGAGATGGTTGATCTGCAATTACATTGACTGATGCTGTAATTTTATTTATTCATTCATGTATTTTGTGATGATGCCTAGCAGACAGGCAGTTCACCACAGCAGTGCTGGTTCCTATTCTGTATATGTCTAGTCCAATTCTGAAGGAAACCTTTAAAGACTTTATGCAGCCTTTAGTGAGAGTACAACTCACGATGGGATGCAGTTCTCCCAAAGCCAGAAAAGAGTCATCTTTGTTTATGTGCAGCAGCAACACTTGTGAGTGGGTGGACAAATTCTGGTCCTGCTCTGTCTGTGTTCATTCAACAAATCTGTGTAAAACAAGATGCCCAGGAATCTGTAATGAACCAACTTGAAACCTGCCCCATACTCTTTGTAGCCTTAATTATCTTCCTTACAAATTCTACATTAGCTGTCACAAAATGATATCTCAGACAATTCTGATTACTTACTAGGTGAGTTAGTGTTTTACCCTTCCTCCTATCAAAAAAAGGAAGAAGCAGCTTTTCAGAAAACTGATCAGTCTGGTACAAGTGATTAAGGAAACAGCCACATGAGCCCAGAAAATATAAATGGGATGTTATGTAGATGACTGGATCTTTGAGAAAATCTTTTGAATAAGCTCAAAAATTTGCAGACTAATTTTATCCTGATCCTAAATACAAATATTTCTTAATGGCGTTTGGTGAAACCAGCCTTGTAAACAAGATAAATGAAGGTCATTTCATTTCTGGTGATTCAGCTGCTACAGTTTAAATAACTGAGCCTGCAGTTTTATGGCCTGTAATGATGAACTTTGAGTAGATGTAAAAATAATGTGCTACAAGTTCAGAGATCTGAGGTCACGCTACAGATCCTGCTTATTTAAGGAACTTCATACTATTCTTACCCTTTAGTGATATAAGGAAGAGTAAGCTTCAGTTAACATTATATAATGTCATTTGCATCAAATGATGCATTCTGATAACTAAATACCCTCCCAAATACAAAGCAAACATCTCAGGAGTGCTGCATCCCTAATGCTTTTAAGCATACAACCATTTTAATAAAGCTTCGCAGTAAATATTCGGGCACATTGTGAATGGCTGCTGAAAATAAGGTAACATTACTTTCGGAGTTCTCTCCAGTTAATTTCCTTCTGTCCTTGCTGTTTAAAATCTCCCATTCTCTTCATTATCATTCTGATGGACTACAGTCTATGGAAGCTTTTGTCACATATGTTTTTTAAGGAGTCTAGAGCTCTTTATTTTTTGCTGCAACAGGCTATTCCTTTGGAAAGTTTTACTTCCTGATCCATTTAATTAAGCTTTTTAAATATGTGTTTACTACTGTTCCACCACTTTACTGTTCATTTGTGTGTGACATGTAAACTTTCTGCTGATAATTTATTCTGAATGATGAAGTTATATTTCCAACCTACTCTGCTAACATAAAGCATACCCATTTTTCTTCTAAAAAAGAAGAACTCTTTGCTTGTGACTAATGGAAAAATCACATACCTTCCTCTATAATGAACTATGAGCCATATTCCTATGATATAAATTAGGAATGTTTAAAATTGATGCTTGGCTGGCTTAATTTCATATTAAACTTGATTCATATTCAAGTTTAATGTCACTTAGGATAATTCTTGCTGCATCATGTTTTTACCAGAACAAGTGAAAGATACTAGTTATCCAGAAATGGTGTTCCATCAATTCAAATCTGATGTATGGCATCCAGGCACAAAAAGCATTCAGTCCCTAAAATTTTAGGAATGAATGGTAGCACTGTTTTTCTTTGTGTTGTCTTAATAGTGCTGTCAACAATAGAAAATAACCTGTGTGTGAGGAGTGCAATGCCTGCTCTCTGTTGTCTTTTTCAAAGTTTATATTCTGCTTCAGGCTCTTTAAGGTGCAGAAGATGAATGTGCCTTTGGCATTTTTGTTCCTATTCGCCATGTTTATAGCTTAAAAAAATAATGTGTATAATATATATTATAACAGTATATACATACTATGGGAAGAGAACATCAATCCATTATACTGGTTCTAGAAAAGTTTTGTTCAGCAATGAAGAGGATTAACAAAGCTGAAATAAAACATACAAAATATGAGAAGATGATGACTGTTAATTGAATGTTGAGCTATTTTTTAAAAAATTACTGAGAAACTTTGACCAGGTATGCTAAATACTTCTCTTGTTTGCAGTTCATGAACATTTTACATCTATTCCTCCTCTTACCTTATAAGACTAAATAAATGGGAAGGCTAATTTCTGCAAATAATAATTGGCTAAACACCATCTTTGAGGTAGTCTGTCCAAAGAGCGTATTCAAGACCAAATAATCTAGTAAAGGAGTAAATAGTATTCCAATTCCAGTAATTAATTTCATATGGCTTCAGTATATCCTTTTTTACTACTGTGTATCCCTTTTTACTACTTTAGCTAAAGGTCTGTCACTTAAGATAGGATCACCAGGTTCCTCCCTAACCCTTACCACGCAGCCTCATAATTTGGGCAATTACAGTATTTTCTTCAGAAAGTAGGTCTGTGTCATCACTTAAAAGAATTCTGGTAGAGTCTGAGAAAGTAAACTTGAAGGAGCAGGTTTCTTTGATGGTTCTGAATTAGGATGAAGCCATTATTAACTAATAAATTACTTCAAAAAAACTACTTAGATTTCAAATGACACTAGATTCAATTCAGTATTCATGTTTTTCTTTTAAATGTGTGATGATTTTCTGGTGTTATGGTATCATAAGGTCATCTGGACTTACATTTATGCAACTAAAGGAAAGTGTATTTGTAAACCACTCTGACATGTGTTTTTGCTCTGAGTGCTTGTGCTGGACTGGTTCCTCACAGATAGACATAGCATTCACAAGAGAGCAAGTCTGACGTAGTGATCAAAGGCACTGGATTAGAAGCTGGGAGTCTGTTGGTTCTTAGGCTTGAAAGCCAGCTGGGTGACTTTGCCAATCATTCTCTCTTAGCCTTAGGAAGAAGATACTGGCAAGCCATTTTTGAAAATATTATCAGGAAAACTGCATGGACGTGTTTCTGCAGTCATTAAGAATCAGGGTTGTCTAGATGGACCATAACAACAACTACAAGCATTCACAAGCTTTTCTATGGATTTGTACATGTAGCAATAGCTTTTCAAGACTCTAATCTTTTTCTGGTGAGATGTCTCGGGAAGATATTCCTTTTCCTAGATTTTTGAGGAGAGGGAAAGATGAGAAAACAGCACACTATGAATAATACTGACCTTGAAGTAGAAGTGAAGGACTGATAATAGCAATAATAGGATCTTTAGAAATATCTAAACTGGAATTGTTAAGATCCAAATGCATTGTCAGTAAACTTTAAATGATTTGTCTATTTTTTTTATCTTCAGTTTCAGAGTTCCCAGAAGTGACCTGTACTTTTCCAAGTAACACTGCAGTTTTAATATGTTCTGTATGGTTTCCTTGGCAGCAAAGAACCAAATTCTGGAAAGGGTCTTTTCTATCAAATCAGACTCTCCAAGCTCTTACAGGGCCTGTACCTGTTACTGCTGTGAATAACACAGTTCTGTTATTGTAACAAATGTATTGTATTGTAACTGTAACAAATGTCATATTTTAAAAATGAAATGTCTAATTCTATAGAAAGGCAGGGAGTCTGAACATGCAACTGTATTGCTGTTTTCTACATATTGTAGATTCCTTCTTTTTCATATTACTTTTACACACAGGTGTTTTTGTTGGTGTTTTCATATGTTTTTTTTAAGCTGCTTTGAGTTAGAAGTAATAGTGGATTTCAGGGGAGGGCAATATTAAAGTAAAAGAATGATGAAAAGAATGCAGATACTCTAATAATTCTGGAGTCTCCATGTAGATCACTTCTAATGTTATGGTTGTCTTATCTTTCCACAGTTACCTTTCCGAATTTGAGGACTGTTCTCTCCTATTTTGGAAGATTTGCCTTGCTGCCTTAAACCATGGACATCACTGGATTTCTGAAGTCTCAATTTATTTGCCACCTTCTTATCTGTTACATATTTATAGTGTCGGGACTGATCATCAACCTCATTCAACTCTTCACGCTTATTCTCTGGCCATTCAACAAGCAACTTTTCAGAAAAGTCAACTGCAAGCTGGCTTATTGCATTTCAAGCCGTAAGATGCTTTTATACTCATACTTCTGTTTTATCAAAGAGTGTTATTTAGGGCAGGTAGATTTTAGATGTGAAAAGAAAAAAAAAAGATGTTGAACTAAAATACTTTCAGAGAGTCATTCCTGGAAGAACATATATTAAAAAGGAACTTTTTTTCATTTTTTCTTTTGCAAGTTCTCTCTTTCATTGGATATATACTTCATATACTAATGTGAGTTCAGCTATGCTTTATTGAGAAAAATGACTAAAGAGCAGCTACACTATGCTTAAAGGGAGATGGTGTACTTGCAGAGTAGTATGGATACTGCAGAACTTTTCTGAGGAAGTGTCTTTCATGGAGAGGGACCTCCAAATCCATGTCTTTTTTTAAAAAATCAAGAATAGCCAACACTACAAAGTGCAGTCAAGTTTATTTTATTGCTTCTTTGGCATTACAGGAGTGCATTTACTCAAGAATTTTTGTTGCAGGGTTTCTCCTGATCTGCACCACCCTCACTGTTGCTTGACTTTGTTATGGCTTTTCCCTGATACCTTAGCTCAATGTCTTTTTTCTTTCTTCCTAGCATTTTTACCGCACCTGCAGGGTCTGCTTTTTTCACAACCCCTTAATCCTTCTAGCAAGCAGCAATATGTCCCCAGAACTTCCCTTATTATCCATCAGGCTTACTGCCTTACCCTTCTGGAAGGGAGGGAGGAAGGGAGGTGCGTGCATGCATCAAGCAAAGCATCAGCTTCTACCATCATATTTATTTGTAGCAATGTTTTTGGGATTCACAAAAGTCCCATTAGAATGGTAGAGAGCATCCTAAGGGATCAGTTTGCGTTTGTGGCAGCTATTTTGTGTATAGGTAAGCTGTTCTTCCATGGTGCCATTTTGAGAATATACCCACCACGTGTTCTCAAAATTCTAAATGTGTCTCCACCCCCAAAGTGATTGCCTACCCTTGCTGTTCTGTCAAAAATTATTGCTCTTCCGCTGATAATTCATCTCCTCTACTTGCTTGATCAGGATGAGTAGAATCAGCGTTGAATTTCATTAGTGGCATGGCTACCACTCAGTTGTCTCCATTTCTTCTCTTCTTTGAGTATAGGGAGCCTGCAGTCCTTGAATTATAGATAAGTAAAATACATTCTTCTTAATACATGTCATCTATTTTCCTCCACAAACATTGGTTTCAGTTGGCCAAAGTATTATTTCCTGTCCTCCCACTTCTTTTTCTTATTGCTTACATATATTGTCGTTATTTGTATCCTGCTTTCAGGATATAAATCCTCCCAAAGCTGCTTAGAAGTAGTATAAATGATAGTAAATACAGTAAATATTATTTAAGAACATCCAACAAACTTGTAAGATCCCTTATTGTCTTGGTGTAATTGCTCTGTATAATGGGAAGGGCAGCCTGCCTTGCTCCTCCTGTTTTAGAAACTCTGGCTTCCTTTTGGTCTGATTTTCTTCTTTGCAAAGAAAAAAAATGCTTATAAAATTAGGAATTAAATATTACAGTAGATCTGTGACATGGTACTGATTTTGGGAAATTAGATACTTTCTGCCCTCAAAAAAAAAAAGAAAGAGAGAAAGGGGAAGGGAAGGGAAAGGAAAGGAAAGGAAAGGAAAGGAAAGGAAAGGAAAGGAAAGGAAAGGAAAGGAAAGGAAAGGAAAGGAAAAAGCTGTATAAGGCTGGAGCAAAACAAAAGTGGTAGTTCATAGTAGAAATAACTTTTGGACTAAAGAAGGTTGATTGTTCTTACTGTGTGATGGTTAAGTTCCATTACATGAAAGTGAAGCTTTTGGATGTCTTTCTCAGATGGACCAACATCAGTATGCAGATTTTGCCAATGAATAGAAGAATGTCCCCAATCACCCTCTGTCTTTATTGTAACCCCCTCCTCTCACCTCTGTTGCCTGTATTTAGCTATAAGATAGCTCAGAAGCCCCTCTTCTCATACTACTATTCGTTTTGACAGTCTCAGTGAACTTTACCATTCCTGATCCAATTCCAGTCTGTGCAAGAATAAAATATCAGGTTTATTAATCGTCTCTAATATGGAAGCCAAGCCATATAGCATATTTGAACATGCAGTTCTCATCCTTTATCCATTCCTTACATATTGCAAACATGAACTCTGGTTCTGACCAGAGCTTCTAACCAGCCTTCCCGATCTGGTGCCATCAGATTTGTTGGACATAATATTGGCTGTGTTGGAATCCATCTTTTCTGGAAGGCAGGCATGTTGACCAGGGCTGATCTGCACTGTCACCAAAAAGGCAAACAAAGCCAAACACAGGCTTAAATTCTACTTGTTATATCATCTCCCCATCCCCACAAAAAAAAGAAACAAAACCACCGCCCAATTGAAACTCAAAGAAGTGGCTGTGAGTGATATAGCAAGATGCTTTTCCTTAAATCCATCCTTTTTTATGAACTTTTTATTCTGCTTTGCTTGTCAAGCCAGAAAAAGAACCTGGTGGGTTCCTCTTCCCTAATGACGTGTACTAATTAATAAAGACTTTGTTAATAAGTAAGAGTAATCACTAATGAAGAGAGATTCTTTAGAGGAGATAGATTTTATGCTAACCCTGTCCCCAGAGAGGATAACAAAGCATTTCTGCTGTGCTTCAGTTTTTGATTTTGTGTTGTTGTTTTTTAAATACAGAGATTAGGACAAGAATGATAAATATTTCCTCTCCTAATAAATATCAGAATAGATAAATCATTTTTAAAGAAAA
The DNA here is from genome assembly GCA_030867105.1 of Liasis olivaceus. Lineage (NCBI taxonomy): Eukaryota > Metazoa > Chordata > Lepidosauria > Squamata > Pythonidae > Liasis > Liasis olivaceus. The sequence goes on along the minus strand of CM061349.1, from coordinate 255,722,752 downwards.
GAAGTTATTTTTATTTGATTACAAATAGTTTTTGACCTCTTCAAATAATCTAGTTTAAAGTGTATCTGAATCGAGAATACTTAAGCTATAATCCTACATGTTCACTGGCCTGGAAGAAGATGAACTCACTGAGATTTACTTCTGATTAAACATTACAATGTTGTGCTATCAGTTTATATTTTAATAAGCATTTATAACTGAATCCCTAGTATTCTCTCATATGCACGGGTGGTTTTGAACAGAATCATCCAGGTTCGGGAAAATTCTGGATTATTGCAAATACAATTATTTTTACTTCGGGGTCATTCTTTCTAAACTAATTCAAAAGCAGAGATATGGCGTGCTCTAAAACAAGTCAGGATTTGTAACTTGTATATTGATAGAGAACCAAACCCTAATCCTTAATTGTGTATGACAGGCATGTGGGCTACTTAGCTAAGAGTTTGGGATTAAGTTCATGCATAGTTTACAAAATTTTGTCTTTGGTTACAAGCAGATATTTTGATTTGTTGCAGGGCATATGTGTTTAGGAAAACTGCTATAATAAATTATCTTGGTTTTTCTCATTCATTCTGTACAGTTTCTGAATGCAATAATAGTATAAACCATTATGTGGTTGTGATAGTGGTGTCTAAACACATAGTCACATAGCCACCAGCTTCGTCTCCCACCCAACCTCAGAAGATCTATGAGTGTCCTCACTGATGCTGTTTTTGCAACTCTCTAGTAGTCTCTGTGAGCTGAGCAGTGCTAACACTACCTGACCAGTGGGAGAAGCATCCAGCCAGTGCCTCCCTTCCCCCCATTTGTTTTTTCAGAGAGGGGAGTCACCCACTGCGAAGAGCTGCAGTGCTGTTTCTCTGTTCTACTAAAAAAAATAATAAAATGGTGGCCAAGCGCTATAGCTGCCTTGACTTCAGGGAAAGGAGGTTGTCAAGGAGTGGAAGGCAAGATAATGGGATGAACATTCTCACTGTCAGAAAATTGCCCTCTTCACAGACCCAGCATTGCCCTTCTCTTCACATTATTTCCTTCTGTGCTCAACTAAAATTAGTTCAGCTATGGAAGTACTCCAGTGTTGTGAGAACATTTATCTTTCAGAGCAGAAAACAATATAAAATTTGTTTGTGTCAGACAAAATTTTGTGAGATTAAGGTACACAAGAGCAGAACAGCTTTTACTTATTGTTGGGATGATGATGATGATGATGATGATGATGATGATGATGATGATGATGATGAAGAACTGTTTTGATGTGCCTATCAATATTTTTAACCACATTCAGGGGATCTAAGCATTTTCGGTAGCTTGCTTTTGTTGAATGGTAGCATTCCCATCTTGGTAGAAAACTTGTTTCTTAATTGTTGAGGTTTAGGAAGGATGATCAGTGGATGAATTTATACTTTAATGGATGCTGTAGTCCAGAATATGAGTACACCAGCTTGGTTTATGACAGGTGTTCTGAGCTGCCAACACAGCTAAATTTTGCCAACCTCAGTCTGCTACCGCAATGAAGCATAGCAGAAGATTGCCATAAATTATGCCCAGGCTTCAAGTGATTGGAAACCAAAAATAGCAAAAGTGGTTAAAGGCATTTTCTCCTTGGGGAGTAGATTAGGCTGAGAGAACATACATTCATGTGGTTGCTTTTGACCACTGTTAAAGAAGCTGTGAGGCAGAAAGTATCACCTTTCCATTAGTTCCAGTAGGATTTAGATCTGTGAAATTGAGAGACAGGTGAGAAATCAGCTGTAGTGGCAGCTTCCCTGGTGACCATCTTTGTGGAGTGACTTTTCTCTCCCACAAACTGCTGTGACAGCTGGTGCATTTGCCTTGCAGAGAAAACCAAAACATAACAACACCTGACTAGTGTTAAACAAATGTGTGGAATAGCTCCTCCTTTTCTTTATAAATACAGACAATGCTAATAAATATTAGGACACTTTGGATAGAGTTAACGTTGTACAAATTATGAGTTGTGGATTACTTTCTTTGGGGGAATAAAGTGAAATTGGTCTCCATATCATGGCTAATTTTTATTCTACTCTTGAAAATTGGGAGAGGGAAAGTAAAGTATACTTAGATGTCTAAATGTATAAAATAATTATTCTAAAATACTTAAGTTTTGAAATAGAACAATAAATTAAAAGTGATTTTTTTTTTTTAGCAGACCTGAATTGTTTCAAAATGAAGCAAAATCTAGATGTAGCATCTAGCTGTGTAAACATTGATGGTGGATTACAGAATGTCAGGAATTCTGTCTTCATATTTATACCTTAAAATTGAGATTTTAATAACTTGCATGTGATAAGTGACAGTTGTTTTTCCAAATCCATGGATGACACCAAATTATACAGGGTGTTAAAATGCAAAACTAAAATGTCCCAGATGTTTACCTTGGAAGTGGGTATAAATCCAGGAATTTAAATAGTTTATGTGCCCATGTGGAAAATTATTTTCATATATTTGCAGGTTGACTAGAAGATTGCTAGTCTTGGTATTCAGACTGACCTTTCATCTTGTCACATCTTATTTGTGATGAGGTTAGGAGAGGGGGCTATCCAGAAGTTTGGGGCACCCATAATACCTTCCATTTTATAAAGTATCCACTGGAAAGAGGTGAGAGCTCCAAGATGCAGAACTGTAGAAAGTGAGGAAAATGGCCTTCATAGAGCTATGGAGAAACCCTAACCTAGGCAAAAGGTTTTGGTGAGTCCCAAACAAGATAACATCTGAAAGCAGCTCAGGCAGATGCCTCCCTAAAGTATAAGAAGGAAGAGGAGGTACAGCATACTCAGACTTCCAAGATTTGTAATTATAGCCAATCTCAATAAAAGTTGTTTTAGCCTTCATGTGAACTTGGTTTGCCGGTCTCCTCCATTTAGCAAGGCTGATATGAACACCCAAAGTTTAGTTTCCATGCTTAAGCATTCCCTTCCCCCCATCTTTTGTTAGATGGGATGCAAGATATCACTGTCTCACTTTAATTCATAGAATTTTGGGTATCCATATATATTTTCCATGAGAAGGAAATGTAATTACCTTTCCTATCTACAAGTAGTAAAAGGTCTTATTTTTTAAAAAGTCTTAGGTTGTGGGGATTTGAGCTTTGCCAAGAAAGATGTAATTTTTAGATAGTTTAATCAAAAGTGGGCTGTATGAGATTTTTGATAATAAGGCTACATTACTATGTAGTCCGCATTATTGGACAGTGGTGTTCATACCTTTAACCTATTCTTACACATTTTTCTTTGAATATATTTAAACTGAATAAGGATAAGAAACTTGGCTAATGGCACAGTAGAGAGATGTTCTGGATGCCCAGTGGGCAGGATGAAAATCTGAAAAAACAATCCAGACACCCCAAACATTTGAAACTTAGCACTACAGGGTGGTTACAGCTTGAAAGTGGAACATGTATCTGTGTCTTTCTGTACCTGTGCTGAAGATGTTACTAGCCCATCTCTGGTTTCTCCTGACTTGCTTAAGTAACTCAGAGGAAGGGAAGGGAAAAGATCTTTCTTTGCTGATTGCAGACAAAGAATAATGGTCACAAAAACAAGGCAATGCTAAGAATGACTTTATTCCATCAGCACTAGAGGGAAAATGAGATTTAGCTGTTGCAGTGACATTTACATAAAGATACATTTGAGACTTATAACCATAGTTTTATTCACTTACGTTAAGAATGAGAACATGTCATGAACTGAATGGTTTTGTAGTTAATTTAATGTGATCTTCAGTCTTCTTCCAAGCCATTTTGTTCTCTGGTCCAAAGTTATACTTTGCTTGTTTCTTTCAGCAGATACAGCTGTTTCACTTACTAAATCCTCTGTAATACTTTTCTTTCCAGTCCTAGCAATCAAAGACTTTAATTCCTCTTCCATGAACTAGGTTATCTTAGTGCTTATATTTGAGTACTCGAATGACTTTACAAACTCCTGTCAGGAACTGAAAGGACTAGAAGCAATAGTGTTTTTACTGATTATCCTTGTACATTAGGGATTAGGCCAAGTACTTTTTCCTTGGGAATCTCTTATTAAGTTACTTGCATACAGTTGTTTTATTTAATAATTTCTAAGAGCCATGGCCTCCATGCAAAATTACCCTCAAGCTAATCTGGAGATACATCTAGATGATGATTAAATTATATATCTAGGATGTATTTAAAAAGGAAGATAAGGCTACCCAAACTTCCTAGCTGTTGTTTTTTTTACTACAATGTGACACTTTTATTATTATTTATTTATTTAAATTTGTTATGGCTGCCCACTCCAGCACACTCTGTTTGCAGGTAGCTGTGCTATGTGCTGTTTTCTTCCGGGAGGACAGTGAAGGTACTTGGCATAACAATTAGCAGTGGACGTGAGCCCAACAGATTTGCAATTAATATGGCTCTAAGATTACTGAGTAATCTGAACCTACTAATCTTATGTTTCAATGACTAATTTAATTCTTTTTTCATCTACTCCTTTCATTTATTTGCATTATATTGGTAATCAGTAGAGTGAATAGAATCAATAAATTTAAAAAAAAAGTAAGGAAGCAGTGGTCATAAAAATAGCTGGCAGATCTCACTAACAATGGAACTCCAGTGCATTGTTGACACAATTTAATTTCCTTTTCCCTTGTCACATAAATTGAGAGAGATTTAGAGCCCCTTTTGTTCTGTTGTAACAGTCCCTTAAAAATTTATTATTGATTGGCAAGAACATTGTGGCACACATGAATTTCACTGTTTCTCTTACTATAAAGAATTTTGCCCTAGTTGAAAGTAAGGGATGGGTATTTTAGCTCTTGGCTAATCAGGTTACATACAGTTTCCCACCCCCATGAACTGTGCACATTTTACAGAGCTGGTAAAATTGTGGAGATATGCATTCATATTGCTGCTTGTGACCTAGACATTTTAAGTTCCATTATTACTTGGAATATGTTTTTGGGAAAGAGGCTTTGATACTGTAAATACTTTTGAAGTAGTTTGAAAGCCTCCAAATTGAAACAGATGTATGAACAGTTATTCTGTTTTGATTGTCAGTTCCTTTGCCACTTCCAACAAGTTCATTTCTCAGAAGTGTACATATTTTCTTTCTTTTTTTTTTAATCCCCGACTCTGTTTAAAATGCATAAAGTAACAGTATGATTGCATATTCTCTGTTAGCTGGGTTCGCATAACACAGAGTCAAACCCAGTTGATAAGGAAAGGGAAAGAGCATCTGTGTTGTGGCGACTTCAAAGTGAAGCAGACGCAAATGAAGCAGACGCAAAATGTAACACTGAATAATGTAAGCAGTACAGCACAGAAAGATTAGTAAAACAAATGGTAAAATTATGAGAAAAGAGAAAGATCAACATATAAATAGGATCTCATTTTGACCTTTCGAAATCTGTACTAGGATTGGCCATGCTGTATAACAGAAAGAGATCATTCAAATTAGGATATTCCTCTATGTGAATTTCTTACCTGGGCAAGGCACAGAACCATCCAAGCTGAACAAATAGCTTCGTGTCTGTGAAGCAGAGAAAATAAATAGTAAAATTTGGCCAGCCTGTTTTAAGATGGATGTCCTTTGTCAAAGAAAAGAAAACAACAAAAACATGGAAAGTGCTTTTTAAAAAAGTGAAAAAATATAACAAAGGTAAAAAGAAAAAAAAATATATTTCTTTTCTTTGACAGTGTATATATTTCTGTTATAACTATTTTTGTGTTTTGTTCTTTTTCTTTTTTGTCATTATTTTAAAAACAGTAAAAAAGATGGATGTCCTTTTGCATACTTCTGAAAAATGTGAATTATACTTGATTCCTTTTGTTCATCATCACAACCTTGTAGCAAGGATAGAGCTTAACAATCCACAAAGAAGTTAATAGATAATTCCTTCCTTTTATCCTGGAAGGCTATGAGATAGGAGTCTCCAAGAAATCTAATGTTCTGTTAGAGACAGACCAGGAGGAAATTAATAGTGGCAATACCTTTGATGTTCTAGTGAAGACTTTGCAGAAGGTGGGTGGAAGGCTTCTCTCTTCCCCTATGCTTTCCTTTGTTGAGAAACAAATTGAGGTGGATATTGATTAATCTTTGTCCTCCCAAGACTGAAAGAGGGCATTGAGACACAGGTATCCAAGGAGAATTGCTATATACCACCCTCCAACTAAAATTACCAAGTGGTGTTTATGATAAAAATTTGAACTCCTAATCAGATACAAAAGCAGCATTTGCCACTATATTTCCAAGGTTCAGGTTCTTTTGTATCATTAATGGTATACATGCACACAAGATAGAGGCATTGGGGAACCTCAAGATTTATCATACAAAAATGCTTAAGGAAGAAAAGCTAACATGGGAAGGAAGGTACAGAATGTTGACTGATTCAGGGAAAACCCCAGAAAAACAGATGGGAAGAAAATGAAATGGAATATTGTAGAGGAGGGTATAAATGGTTGGCTGGCATCTTGAATGGAAAAATTGCATGCTGCAGTATTTGTTTTGCTGGTTTGGTTTTAGACAGAATGCCAAATTGATTATTAAATTCTCACTGGATGCTTAAAAATTAAATTATATATTAGAAATATTTGTGGCACAAAGTGGTAATTTTACCTTAGAAAGATGCTGATGCTTAGACATATTTTAAAGCTTGGGTTGAGAGGTGAATCCCTCATCCCCACCTATATATGTAGGATATCATTCCTGAAAATAGTCTTCTCATATTGGGTGAACTTTCCCAAACAGAATAAAATCCTGTTGGACCCTAGTAGGTGGTCAAGGATTGATGAAAATTGGGTGTCACGTTGAATATAACTTAAAGTTTGATGGTAGCATGATGAATATAATTTGCAACATTGACGACATACTTAACTCTCCTCTTTCCTCTGTTCTGAGTTGGGATTGGGAAGGATAAAAGCATTAGCCTGAGATCTAAAAGGAGTTACTTTGTGGGCAGAGAGACACAGAAAAATGGCCAGTAATCCAGTCCAGAAGTTAAAAGCCAAACCAGTCTGAATTCCAAAGGAGAAGGAAGTGAAGTGTCAATGCACCAGGGAGGTCTGAAACAGTATAAAAGTTAAGTGGATACGCAGGTTTAAGAGCAACAGATGCTGCTTCAGTTAATGAGTTGCTCTCAGAGAACATTCTACTACAGCAGTGTTTCTCAACCATGGCCACTTGAAGATATATTGGCTTCAACTCCCAGAATTCCCCAGCCAGCACACTGGCTGGGGAATTCTGGAAGTTAAAGGCCATACATCTTCAAGTGGCCAAGGTTGAGAAACACTGTACTAGATGCTGTCCAGCCCTTACATAAATGATGCTCATCAAGCTGTAATGCCCTTCATATGTGTTACTCCAACCAAGTCAATCAAGCACTTTTGCACATCTCTGTTTTCTGATATTTGAGCTGAATGGGCTGAATGGCTAGGTCAGAGGTTCAGAGGCTAGCAGGAATTGCTGTGACCCAAATACTGACTCACCTGATGTGCAGGATTCACATGACCCTTTCTTCTTCCTCTAAGGATACCGATTTAAAATGTGCCTCAAAGAATAGCACCAAGAATGAAGTAGAAGGTGGACAGCTGAGGAGATACAAATTCTTGCTCCCAAGAATTGAATAATGTTGCATACTAAAATTCCATTTTTAAAAACATTCTGTTTGAGATAAGAGTATAGTATTATAGTGTACAGTATTTCATCCACCTTTTCCTCCTTTCTCCCCATATAAGAAACCAATATATAAGAACAAGTACTAACACAAGAATAGTCTCACAGTCATGTTCTGCATATCAACTATTTATTTATTTACTTATTTGCTTCAGCTTAGGCACCAGCTGACTCTGTGTGGCTCACAGTGTAATACAGCATTAAAAAACCCAACGCAAAACAGAACAAAAGGGGATCCAGTCACTCTGTACAAACCACAGACAAAGAGAGACAAGACACATTCAACAAAGGGCTCCATCCATCCCAGCCTGGCAACACATGCTTTCAGAGTTATTTTAAAAATGTACTTGAGTGTTTGATTTTGAGTTTCAGTTTGCTTGGTGTTAATCCTTCACAAGGAAAAGCCCATCTATATTCAAGGTTGCTTCAGACCCTCTTGATGGAGTTGCTTTTCATAGCTGATGGTCTCATATCTCATCATTATTTTGATACTTTTTTTAGCTGTGCCAAAATCTAAGTGAACTGGTTAGCTTAATGGCCAATTGACTGAACCATAAATCACGAAATCCTGTGTTTTAATTTTGCTTCTGCTGGAAGCCCTGCTAGGTGTTCTGATACAGCTGCTTTCTTTCAGTCTTGCCCTGCCCCCCAGTTCATCATTAATAAGGGGGATAAGTCTAATCTACTTTACAGTGTACTTTGTTCTGTTCTCAACTGTCCATAAATGTGCTATGAACAATGAATTGATACCAGTATTTCAACTCAATAATTCATTCAACATAGGGAGCACTGTACAGACATTTGTGAATTATTTCCAAAGCAATCTATTGGTAGATACGTTACATAATAGGGTAATAAGATTTTATCTTTAATTCATTAGATTCTCTTATCCTTTTTACATTATAATGCCTCTGTTAGCAGGGTGCAAATATACTCTTGACAGAAGTGACTTTTCTAGGTTTGGTGCCTCTGCAGATGTATCTTGGGCTAAGGCCATCTTAGTTGTCCCCTGGTACCAGGTCTTATGACTTTTGGATGTAGGGCTTTATTTTTCTTGGTAGATCTGAGTCACTGTGTTGTGCTACAATCCTTCTGTTATTCCACCATTTTGCTGATACTGTTTTCATGTTTTGTTAGATACCCGAGCCCTAGTGAACGATGAAGGAAAACATTTCTTTACAGACTAAGAAATATTTAAGCCTTCTCTTGGCAACTCCATTGATAATGGCAGGGATTTTCCTAAATAAATGACAGCACTTCTTACCATTTTTCAAAATCTGTAAATATTAAAAGTGTGACTTCTTTGCTTTTTACCATTTGAGGAAAGTTTCTTGTCTGAACTCATGGATTACCAGGCAGTTCCTCTAACCGCAGTTTAGATTTCATTAGGCTTACTCTTCTCTTTCTGAAGCTGGGGATTCACTGGCTTCTAAGCATGCTATGCCACATGTTCCTATGCTTTGCTTTCTAGCAATAGAGACCACTCATGATTTCATTTTGAACATAATGTATCTTTGTGCATAGAAATAAAATCAGTAATATTTTTTTCTAAAAAGTCCATATTATAAGTAGCAACATTAAGTGCTCCCATTTTGTCAACACTAGGAAAAAGAATAGCACTAGAAAGCATTTTTAATGTAGGAGAAGAATAAAGACTGCAAATATTTTTATCTTTTCCTTATTTTCTGAGATGTTTAGTTACTCCATAAATAATTTGCAGCTGTGAGATTGTTTTTTAATTCAGCATCATATGTCACTGTTTCTCATTTTGTGCAGAAGGTACAATCAAAACTAAGCTAGAAGTCAATAATGACTATGTTAATTTTAAACATATACAATTTTAACATAAAACAATTTTAAACATGTAAAATTAATTTGGTGCTACATACATTACAGCAAACATGTATAAATTTGTACCCTTGAGATGTGCTGAGACTGCAGCTTAACATTCTCCACAAATGTGGCGTATCATAAACTCTAGCCATAGTACTGAATACATCTAGAAAGCACCAGGTTGGAAATGACAATTTACACAGGGCAAGAATGTTGATACATCATAGGAAACAGAACCAGGAAACCTATGGTCCTTTAGCTTTTGCTAAACTGGAGTTCCTAGAATCCTTTACCCTTGGCTACTGGGACTTGTGATTTATCAACAACTGGTGAGCCACGGGTCCCCAGACTCTGCTGTAAAGGAACCACTAATTAAATTTCCTCATTAAATTTGTTGTGTGTATGTGTGTATGAATGGACTGAAATCCAGACAAATACTAATATAATCCACCTGCTCAGGGATGGCTCTTTTAATGTCTGCATGGCAAATCATTATCATCTTTCACAAAATAGGGAGCTTCCATCCTATCCTCTGCTTTTAAAAATTCAAACAGATGTTTAGATTATGGGGATGTTTATTTTCATAATGTATAAATACAGAATAAAACAATTCTATTGGTATCATTTAATATTTTGCAAATTAGGGTAGCCAAGCAAAAATGGAGGGGATACAGAATGAATGTTTATCTCTTCTGTTCATCTTAAGTGGAGGAGAAGCAAAAAGTGTATTGAATGACTATGGTGAGTTGCAGGGTCAATTAATTATTGTGGGTAATGATAATGAGTAAACTGGTAGGATTAATACTAGTTCATATTATAGCACAGGCTAGGAACTGGGAAAATAGGAGGTGGGAGCAGTTCTATGTTGCTCCCCACTTGAAGCAGATAATTCTATGCCATCATCTAAGTACTGAGACATGGACATGCTGCTATAATATTTATTAAAACTCTTTCCAAATATTGTATTTTATTTTATGAAGAAAATAACCTCTTGTTCTAGGAAATAGTCTATTCTGAAATGGTTGAGCTGAATAAATAAATAAATAAATAAGCAAACAAACATTTAACTATAATCTTTATTCTGTCCTCCCCAAAGAAGAAGCAATTCTTTCATGAGAATTTCTCAAGTTGATATAATGTGTGAATGTTGGGAATGTGACTTTTTTTTTTTCTGAACAAAGTTTATATTTATTTACAGCAGCTACAGTAAGCCATAAGTCTAGAATCAGGAAATTGTCCACATTTTTTTCTGTGCTTGTGGTTTTTAGCGGCCTACAGTGCAAATGTCTTGTCTTCTTCCTCTTTTCAGGGAAGAGCTTAAAAACTTAAAATTGCAAGAGTGGCATAATGATCTCATTTTTGAAACACTTGATGGTCCCTAGATGTGTTGGAGCTGTAACTGTATCAGCCTCTCAGACATCAGGCTGGGTGGAGAATCAACACATGTGAGGGTGCCAGGTTGGGGGAGGTGGTATAGAAGTTCTTCTCTAGCTTCTGTTTCTCTGGCAGAGGTGCCTGCTGTGTTTAAAGCACCCATTTTGATCCTTAAGCCTCCCAGTGTAAAAAAAGAACCACATTTTGGCCCTACCCAACCTTGGGTGGCTGTAGGCACAGCAGAAGGAATACTGAAGTGGCATACTTCTTGCTATAGTGAAACAACTGTTTATTTAAACCCATAGGTACTATGTCTATTTATTGATTTGTTATTGTTTGTTCCAGAGTTGGTGTGGTTGCTGGAATGGTGGTCAGGCACTATTTGTACCCTCTACACCGATCAACAGTCATACCTCAAGTATGGGAATGAGAATGCTATCATCATCCTTAATCACAACTTTGAAATCGACTTTCTCTGTGGTTGGAACTTTTGTGAAAGATTTGGGGTTCTGGGGGTGAGTTTTTATTAACATGTTAACAAACTCTTTTTTTTTTCCTCCAACATGATGCAACACAACTGCTTTCATGCCCAATTCCGCATTTATTTATTGTCTTTTCTTCAAGACTTCCAGTTTTTATTCTGTTGGTTTTAAAACACTGAAGCAATTTATAGGATGGAGGAATTACAGTAGCCATTATTGTGTCTATTAGACCTGTATAGCCCATGATTTGTTCAATCTATTCAATAATTGTAATTGGTCAGACACTTAATAAAAGTCTACCTCAATTGGATGCCTTCTCAGTATTTTGGATTTCAACACTGTCTGGGTAATTGTGGGAGATGAGGCCCAATTCATTGGGAAAGTGCCAAATTGGGTAACATTGTACAATATTCAAATAATCTTGCATTGCTATATATTATATTTTTTAATCCTAGCTTTATTTATAGTGATATAGAAATGAAGAAATAATTCTTTGCTTATCCAAAACCAAATAATAGGAAGTAAAACTGTGAGAGTGTTTAGAACAAATGTAGAATTTTCAGTAGAATAATTATTTTAATTGCAGTTGTTCTATCAAGTGATAAGATAGTGCTGCCTAGGCTTAAGTTATGCTCTAAACCTATGCTGAAGGTGATTATAACGACTTTTGACTAATAGATATCAATTGTTTGTAGTAATAATAACTCCTGAATATTTAATGTTGCCTGGAGTAATTTGAAGACCAGTATTTTTTTTAAACATCTCTATGATTCTTTGTCAATGAAATCTTAATATGATAGATAACAGATCAAAGATAACTTCTAATCCTATTACAGCTTTAAATTTATGTAATTTGAAGAACATCATTTAGGATTTTGCTGAAATAGAAGTGTTGCAAATAAATGTATTAAATGGTCTTCTTTTATATAAATGTCATGAAGATTCTTCCTCATGTTCTATGCTAACATATCAGTAATCAATCAAAGTGTAAGACAGTGGTCATCCTGGTTTCATGTCACTATTAAGGGGAAAAAATCCATATCCAGTTTTTTAATATTAATTACCACTTATGCTGGGGAATGCAGCTGATAAAACTGAGATTATGTCCACATCCCATTTCCAGCAGCACAAATTTAAGACATTCACATTCCTCTCTTTCAAGAGACAAGGGAGGAAAATGTGGGTATGTTTACTGTAGCTTTTTATCTGGGTTGAGTATTGGGCTGTACTTTAGTGGATGTTGATTTGAAAAGTGAGAAAAAATAAGAGAGAGAGAACATGGGGCAGCAAATTAGTCTTGCTTTGATGTTGTCATGCAGCCAAACATGACTGTGTGATTATTTGATGCTTCCATGCCCAGCTTCCTTTGTCTTCTTCAGGTGAAATTTTTCCTTTGTTTCCTTAAAAACTTGTTTCCTTCTTATCTACCTCCCCAAAGGGATCTTTTAGACAAGATTCCTGTCTTGTCCTCTCCTGCTTATGTGCCTGGTTCGTCTTTAGGCTATGGCAGCTTCATGCTTACGTGCCTGGTTCATTATGGCAGCTTCAGCCTAAGCCTTAGCCTAGTTTCACAGTAAAAACAGGATGGAACTCCTTCCTGAACTGTTTTCCCACAAAGTTTTATTCAGACTTAAAAGTTGCTCACTGAAGTGGAGAGGATATCCCAGCATTTTTTTGAATATGTAGCATAGGTCTCGTGTTTCAAGGGAGGAGAGAATTGTAACATATTTTCAGGATAGGAATCAGGAAATCAAAGCTAAGAATTATCCTGTTCCTCTCCATATTGCATTAGGTATTTTAAGGTAGCAGATTCTGAAGCAACAATGAAATTCCAATTGTGAATTCTTTAAGTGGTGCAAAAACAGCTACCATGATTCAAAAATGGTTGAGATTTAAATTGAAAAATATAAAGAAAAGCCTTAATTTAAAATAAGTTGTCTGCATTAAATTTATAAAATGCATCTTGCTGATCAAGTTAAGTAACAACCTGGTTTATTTGTTTTTGACTTACTGTGAGGTATGAACTCATCTCTCCCTCCCTCCCTCCCTCCCTCTCCCTCTCTCTCTTTGTAATAATTTTATTAAAGTTACAGGTACAAAGATGAAAGACTAATACAAACTAAGAAAAATATAAAATGTGAAGAAAAGAGAAAGAAAAGTAGAGAGAGAGAAAAAAAAAAGGAAAGAAAAAAAAATAAGAAAGAGATATATAAAAGAATGACTCCTGAGTCCCTTTAGACAAGTATAAACAACTTCAGTAACTTAACACCTTCTCTAGTGTTTCAGTTAAAAAAAACTCTTCTTCCCATATCTCATCTCTCTATCAGTAAACAAATTGTAAAAACTCATCATTCAGTCCTATTCAGCAAAAGTCTATTAAGAGCTACCAGAAATAATAGCATATATATTTTAACTTTAATCAAATAAATCCATTTTGTATTCCAATTTATCACTTTCTCTGAGGAATAAAGCAAAATAAATCTCTCCCCATTTATAAACAAATCTTTAAAGCCTCATCATTCAGTCCTGGTCAGAAAGAAATTCCATTAATAGCTACCAGAAACCACAACATTTATATTTTAATACTGATCAAATAAATTCACTTTGTATTGTCGAAGGACCACAAAACGCAGCATCCATACCAGGATAAAAGAACACGAAAGACACTGCAGACTACAGCAACCAGAAAAATCTGCAGTAGCTGAACATGCTCTCAAGCACACTGGACACAAAATCCTATTTGAAAACACAGAGATACTGGACAACACCAACAGTCACTATACCAGGCTATACCGGGAAGCCATTGAGATTCACAAACACCAGCACAGTTTCAATAAAAAAGAGGAGAGTAAAAATCAACAAAACCTGGCTACCAATCCTGAAAAATACAGCCTGCAAAAGGTCAACGAACTCAGCTCAACCACCAGGATGTGTGAACAGTTCACACAATGAACATGCTAATCACCCCCAGCAGCCACTCGTTAACAACTCAATAGAAGAAAAAACCCTGCCTAGCCCCCAGGAAGATACACACATATTCTGACACCAAAACAAGCAGCCACTTGGTAACCCAACCCCCCCAACCCCCCTAACCCCCCAACCCCTGCAATCCCCCCCATCCCTCCCTTCAGATCTCTATAAATACCCACAAAAGGGTCATATCATCCTGGGCACAGAGAGAACTGCTCCTGTCTGTGCTCCTGCCCTCTGAAGATGCCGGTCACAGATGCTGGCAAAACGTTAGGAAACAAAACTTCCAGAACACGGCCACACAGCCCGGAAGACCCACACCAAATTCACTTTGTATTCCTTCCATTTACTTTTAAAAAGCTTGATCTTTAATTCTATCAAATAATATCTCACAAGTTGATTTCTTATCATTTTCTCTTTGTCCCCTTTCAGGAAAAGCTTCAGTAGTTTAATATTTACCTTAATAAATCCAAGATAAGAAGGCTATCCATTTCACTCTTCTGATTTATTATTTGTATGTACCCTTTAGTTAATAAAACATCAACCAGTTTCATTTGTAAATCCATTGTGGCATCTTTTTCCGTATCACTCTTACAGTCTGTCATTTTTAAATCTGTTTTCAAATCCACATCAACTTTTTTCATATCAATCTTGTAGTCTGGCATTTTCAAATCCACATTCAAGTCAGCCTTAGTCTCTATTTTGTCCAGTAAAATCTGTTCCTCTTCTGTAGCCTCTGTTAGATCCATGTTTATAGTGGCAGACAATCTTGAAAATAATTTCTGAGCACATTGTTCCCAGACAGCCTTAATTTTTTCTGTAGTCAGATAATATTGCTCCATTGTATTAATAGGTCTATTCTCATTTAATTGTAATCCTTAGTTCTCTCTGATTCCCTCTAATCAGCCTTCAAAGTATCATATGTTTATCTTTCAATCAGCAAAACTTTCCCACAGGAGGATTTCTTACAGTTAATTTCAAAATCTTCATATATACTTTTATAAATTTTTAAACATCCCACAGGAAATATTCTTTCAAGTCCATCTGGCCCCTTAACTTTCCAAAATCAACATTCTAGTCTCTCTTTTGCTGTTTTCCAAAAATTAATTTTTTTCTTTTTAATCCTTAAACTTATATGAAACTTCTTTCAGTCAGGATAGAAGGAAGCTCTCTCAGCATAATGAAACTTGCCCTTCAGAAGGTTCTTAACATCCAAAAGATCAATAACAAGCAATTTCCTAAGGTAATTAAGAGAGGAAGTGGGTGAACCCAGTGTCCTTTTGAAGGCACCAACCGTGTCTTAGGCAGGATGATTTTCCCCCAGCTCCCAGAGCTCTCAAACCCACCAGAGATCACTATTCTATGATCTCTTCATGGGGAGCCTCTGTATGAAGCAAACTTGCAGGTGACCCTAGTCCTCTCCTTAATCCGGAGAGGAGTTCGAGGAATCAATGCATTCACCAGCTCCACTTTACGACATGGCTGTCAGCTTCACTCTTGTGGAGCCGTCCTCAGTATGCGATTGCTTTCCTAGAAGTCTAGGTGTGAACTCATATCTTGTGCCTTGTAAAATGTAGTTTATATTTTGGGATTGATTTGTGTATCACACTAAATCACAACCAAATCAACCAAAAGCTTTGATGTATTAACCAGTGAAAATGTTACATAATGTAGATGAAGAATGTATTATTACATGCTACAGACTGACTTGAAAATGGTATTGTAATTTATCATTTATCAGCTCACTGAATGAACAGGGAGTTTGCTAGGCAAGTAGTTTTGGTGGGGCAGTCTGTAACAAATTTTCCAAGTCAGAAGTTTGTATTTGGCTAACCTAAAAGTTTGAGAATGGAACAAGAAGAAATAAGTTTTTGCTGCCCTAAGAAGCAAAAATGAAGATGAAAGGAATCTGCAGTTGTGTTTTACAATGCTTGAGGCATTGTTTTCCTGCATGAAAACAATCTGGCATGTATTTGTAGCCAGTGCAAGCTTGTAGCACTCCCTTGAAGGAAAAGGTCAGATTGGAGTAAGGAATTGCCGCCCTTCAGTGAGAAAAGACAGAGGTTTATTACTTCAATGAAAGGAGACCCTGTACCAGAAGAATTGCAGTGGAAGGAAGAAGATAAACAGAGAAGCAAGCCCATCCAGAAGCAAGAGACGTAGAAGATGCTCTCCACTGCTAGACCCCAGAAACAGTTTTCAGGCTCTTGCAGTGAAACAGGCTGCAAGAAAGAAGCACTGTAGGACAAGAGGCAGGACAGTGTATCCCTAAAGGGCAGCGGTACAATTGTGTTCTCTAAGACAAAGAGAACAGCTGTGGTAGTTGGGGGCTCTCTACTACTAGGAACTGAAACAAATGCATACCAATCACTCCTTCAGCTCATTATATGTGCTATCTACCATAAGATCTGGAATGTGAGAGAACAACTTCTAGAACTTATCAAGAGATTTGGTTTCTGGCACCATGAATTCTCTGTATTATCTAGATGATTGAGTGTTAGCATGAGATAGGTTGTCCTCACAAGGAATGGTAAGAATGTATTTGGCCAAAGTATGTGTTTGGCCAAAGCCAGTTAAGAGTGCTTTAAACTGTATAGGCTAGAAACAAAGACCCTGAAGAAAAGATCTTAGATAAAGACTTGTTCACATTTTGGAAAATGTTGCTAAAATGTGGCTTTTTAAACCACTGGCTCATAATTTTTTTAAAAAGGCTCATAAAATTAATGAACATTGTTTTTACACTAATTCTCAGTATATGGGAAGTAAAGAAGAGGAGTTTGAACTTTCAGTACAGAAATGCCAATATGATTTAATAGGTAATAATGGGATAATAGTGGAATGACTCCCTTTATTGGAATGTGGCAGTTGAAGGATATAATTTGTTTCAAAGGAACCAAAGCAGTAGAAGAGGACAAGGAATTGCACAGTATCTTAAAGCAGTGATAATTGCATCTTAGGATAATGGAGGAACTAGCTGATGGGCAGCTGTACTGGTATGCATTATCTTTGAGAAATGGTGAAATACCAGATGACTAGAAGAGGGCAAATGTCCCTATCTTCAAAAACAGGAATACAGGAGGATCCAGAAAGCTACAGATGAGTCACTCTAACCTCAACATTTGGGAAGATTCTAGAGCAGATCATAAAGAGCTCAGATTTGCACCTTGAAAACCATACAGTAATTATCAGTAGTCAGCATAGATTTGTCAAGAACAAATTTTGCTAGATTCAATGTATCTCATCTTTTGATTAGACAACTTCCTTAATAGATATATGTCGTGATAAATTAGAAAGCTAGCTAAATGTAAACTTGATAACATGAGGATTAAATGAAAATATTGCTGGCTCAAAAACTGTACATCAGTGGTTCCTCATCGAATTGGAGAAAGGTATTGAGTGGAGTGCCATAAGGATCATCTCCTTGATTCTCTGCTGTTATTCATTTTTATGACTTTGATGGAGGTGTAGGGAATGCTTATTAAATTTGTAGATGACATAAAATTGGGTGAGATAGCTATTAACCTAGAAAACAGAAATAAAGAATTCATGATAGTTTAGAGAAATGGCTGAATGTAACACAAACAACAGCAAAGTTCTTCACTTAAGAAACAAAAGTAAAATGGAGCGTAGAATGGGAGATTGTCAGGCCTAGCCCAAGGAACTCCAGGAGACCATGCAGATTCAGTTCAGCAATGTTTATTAGCTACAACCTCTAGCAAGAATCTTCCCAGACTGAAACTAGTTCCCAAGGTCAGCCAGTCAACACAGAGTGAATTCCTCAGGGAGGTGCCAGCCTCATCCTCTTATCTCTTCCTCGCCCTTCAGGAGACAAAAGAGGATGCTTCCCTCCCTGAGTCTGGCCTTCATAATTCCATTCCATCACAGAGATAGATGCCTTGGTAATTGTATTTCTGAAAAATATTCTGGAATAGTAAGCAACTGCAACCTGAAGATGAGCCAACAATGTGGTTGAAAAAGACAAATGAAACTTTAGGCTGCATCAACTAAAGTAAATTATCCAAACTGTGAGAAATAATTGTTAAATCATATGCTTCATTGGTCAAAGCCCATCTTCAGTACTTGATTACAATGTACATTTTGGGGATCACAGTTTAAACATTCAGACAAAATGTGACAAGTTCAGAGAAGAGAATGAGGATATTCCAGGAACTAGAAACTAAGACCTGTGGAGATAGAGTGAAGGAGCTAGGTATGTTTAGCTTAGAGAAAAGATGACTGAGTGAAGGTATGATAGCACTATTCAAATACTTGAAAGGACATCATGTGGAAGGTTAAAATCTGTTCTTGCTCATTGCAGAACACAGGAGATGGAATAATGGATATAAATTATGGGAACACAGATTCTGATTAAATGTTAGAAAACATTCCTTAAGAGTAAGAACATTTCAAGAGTGAAACCACTTATCCAGAGAGATGGTGGGCTCCCCTTCATCAGACACATTCAGGCATCCAGATGTGCCAAACACATCTGTTTGGAGTGCCTTAATTTGAATTGTTGCACTGAGCAGAGGTTTGGGCTTGATGGCTTAAAAGCTCCTTTCTATCGCTCTATGATTGCTCAGCTGTTGGGTTCTAAAAGTATTTTTGCCAATGTGGCATTTAAGAGGTGGCTTTATTTGTATCTAAATACCAGGTAGAATTATGCTGTCAATACCTAGAATGATAAATCAGATTTTTGTGCTTATCCTCCTCTTGTTATTCTTGTAGTCTTAATATATTGTTTGACCTGAATTTATTGTTCAGTTTTACTTTGCAGTTGTGAACCATCCTGGAAATACTAGGATCAAAGTACAGGATAATAATGCAAAACATCTCTTTTTGTTGTATAATCAGTGATACAGTTTTTACCATTTTTCTCCTGCTTTTAAGCTTGGGAAATAAAAGCACCTAAGGCTCTGAAAGTGTTGTTCTTATCATTAGAAAGGTGTTGGTCCAACAAAAGAAATGCTTTGAAAAGGAATGCTTTGAAAAGTCAGTGCAGTATTAAAGGGTACTAGCATTCATAACATCAGAGATAATGTCAAAACCCATATGTGTCACTTTCATGGAAGTTGGGCAGATTTGGATCTTGCCAAGGCAACCAGTTGTGACAATAACTAGAATCCAGGTGATGCATCAGCAGAGACATTCAGTGCCCTTGAATGCATATACAGCCAAAGATTAAAGGAATTAAATCCTATTACATCTCCCATGGTGTGTGTGTGTCTGTCATTTTGGAAATAACCATCAATAACTTGTGTCTCTGATTCTCTTTTCAAGAGGCAAACGTAAGTTCCTTTTCTTTTTCATCACTGAACTCCTTCAATACGTATGTATTTATTTATTGGTCACATTTATATACCCATCCATCTCACACAAAGAGACTCTGGGTGGCATACAACAATTAAATAAAATAATAAGTGGATAAAAACAGAATTATAAAAAGATAAAAAGTTATTAATATAAAAACATCAAAAATATTTTTTTAATAGATATAGAATATACTAGTAGTGAAGGATAATTTGAAGCAGGATTATTCTACTGTGTAAATAGAATCATAGATATATTCTCTGGGGCTTTATCTCAATTTTGATAAATAGATCTTGAATTAATGTGATGAGAATTAAGAAAAATGAAGTGAAGGGTAAGATTCTTTTCTGTTTACTTCTGTTTTATGACTTTTCATCATATGTGTGTGCATCTTCTCTCTAGACACATATATTTACATTTACCTTAATTTACTTTCCAGTATTCTGTTCCTTTTCCAAAAAAGGGAGGTGTGCATTTCTCCAAGCAGCAAAGAAGTCATTGGACATTGTTCAAAGAATCAACAGTGCACCCTATAATAAGTGGTCCAAAGTGAAGTCCTGTATTGAATTTATAATGTGTGGCATGACCATCTTTCTCAAATTGCATTCTGTGTTTTGCAGAATGAGTCTCACCCTTTATGATCCTTGTGATTCAAAATGTTGAATCAAACCATTGATATTGATAGGACATATTAGGAGTATTTCTGTGGAGTATAAATGCATTTATAAAGGTTGACCTAGTAAAATTGATTAAAATGATCACTTTCATTAGGTATTAAAATGTTTATTTTTCACTAGCTGAATAATAGTGTATGTTCTTAGTTTTGATTTCCATTTGACAGCTCAATAAAGCTTTCTAGCAGAAACCGAATACCCACAATGAAAATAAAACAAAGAGTACTTTGAAGCAGAATTTGAGTGCTACAATAAAGACCCTGTTTTTCTACTGAACAGCAGTTGGTACAATGTTGACATGGTGTTTGGCTGCTGAATGAAAGAGCTTAAATAAGCATGATGCAAGCTGCCGCAAGGATAATGCCTAATTGTCCTGATAACTTCAACCTACCTTAAACTTGTTTTTAACACCAGTCAGAAAAGCTGATTGCCTTTAGTGGTGATGTTGATGTGGAGGATTTCTCAAATTTTGCACAGGGTTAGCTAAAGCAATTTTTTTTCAAAATAGTCTTCACCCTATTGAAGTCAAGTCAATCCTTTTTTTAAACGTTCCACCCCTTTTATTTTGAGATGGTTATGTTCATGGGGCAAGTAGAGCTGGTTAAGCCTATTTGATTCTAAGGAAGATGGTGGGTGGGTGGGTGGGTGGGTGGGTGGGTGGATGATAGATAGATAGATAGATAGATAGATAGATAATGAATTAGGACAAAAACAACATCTATAGAAAAAAGGGTACCACTGCATTTCTAGGCAAGATTTTTTCTTACTTTTTGCCAGCTGCTTTAAACTCCTGGCAGAGGAGGATACAAGAGACAGAGGAAAGCCATGGTCTTCCCCCTTACTCCTCCATGAAGGGACAGCATTTGGCTTATGAAGTAGGCCAAATTGTAAAAGTTGAACTGAGAGTAAATTTGGTCTGAGTAGCAATAATTAAATGAGTGGAATATTCTTTGTTTCATAAAAAGGGAATATTAGCTATACAATAAAACATGGAATTTCAGAAGGTGACAAAACAACACTAGAACTAGTATTAAAACACTGTGGGCTTTAAATTAATTGATCAATTATGTGCCATCAAACCTTTTTCAACTCCTTCTTAAAAATTGATGGAAAGCCAGAAGAAATAAACATTTCTGAGTGTGTCTTAATTCTTCTTACTCCTTGCTCCTTCTGGTTTAATTCTAGTTTTCTTCATGGGTTTTTTCCCCCTGTCAGACAACCAAGGGAAAACTTTTCAGTCTTGCTGCCATGTAAAGAAATAACTCAGGAACTGGAATTTTCACTGGACACCCAGTAGATATTTCTGTCCTGAAGAAGGTTATATGCTACTATGCACATATTCAGAAGAAGAAAAAAAAAGAAATATATATTCTAGAATCTGAATGGTCAGTCAAGTAATTATAATGTGGGCGTCAGTGTTTCTGCTTCTCCAGGGATCCATTTTCATCATTTAACAAGTATGCTTCTTAAAGAATACTTATAGTCACTATGCTTGTGAGTATTTTTGGCATATTAAGAGTATTGGTAATTTCAAGTCGATATTTTTCCAGATCATTTAAAATCACTTTTCCACATCCCAGTTGACCTCTGTGATACCCAACATATAAAGAAAACATAATGCAAAATTAAGTAATTCAGTGTCTTTATTTTTTAAAACATTACTGGGTCCCAACAAGTGTTTGTTTTTGAACAGAAGCCTTAATCTTTTTGTGAGCAATTGGCAAACATTGCCTTGAACAAGAAACTCTGTCTTATGAACTGTCTTGCAGTCTTTTTTTGTTTATTAAGCAAAGGCATAGAAGGGTTAGTACAGAGATAGGCAACCTGATGCCTTCAGGTTGCTCTAGATTTCAGTTCCCACAAACTGTAATCAATATCAGGGATGATGATCTCACCAGTATGTGAGAATCAGTTGTTGCAGGGTTTTGTTTTGTTTTGTTTTGTTTTTGTAAGATAGGGCATCTCTCTGCTCTCATCTTTGGCAGGGTATGGCATGCAGCACAAATAGAAAAATGCTGGAGAATCCCAAAGATGTTTGGCTATTGTATCCTAGGGATTAAGCATGAAATAGGGCACTGCCCACCACCACCTGGAGAGCCAACCAGTGGGAGGGGTAAGCCTTTTCTCAGCACATTGATCCTGCTGGCTGCACTACTTCTTTTTGTTTAGTTTGCCTCACCCCATACCTTCTTAAGAGTGAATGGGACGTTGTCTAATTTTGGTAACACTCCTTATCATGGTTAAAACTGGAGGTTATATGAACTAGAGTCCAAAACTTCTGGAGGATACCAAATTATCTTTCCCTGGTATAAATGCAAAGGTTTAACTTTTATTTTTTGCAGGGGGGGAGAGAATAGCTGCCTTGTGGGCCATGTGAAAGTCCTTGAAGCTGAACTTAATTCTCCCTTTTTATGATGGCTATTGTATTTGTACTCCAAAGCCATTGGAAACCAACTGTACTTCACCCAGTTGAAACCCTTCCATCTTCTTGCTATACCCGTGTATGTCTATCCAAATAATTTGAATTTCTGTCTCAACCCCTTTTCTATATGTTTTGTAGAATGCCAAAGTCCTTGCAAAGAAAGAACTTTCCTATGTGCCGATCGTTGGCTGGATGTGGTACTTCCTGGAGATAGTGTTCTGCAAGCGAAAATGGGAAGAGGATCGGAAAACTGTCATGCGCAGTTTGCTTAATCTCCGAGATTATCCTGAAAACTTCTGGGTATAAAACATTACTGTCAAGTAACACCATAATCACTATTGCATTTTTGGAAGGTCTGGCAGGCATAAGACTAAAATACTCTCTGAATTTGAATAAAGCATGTTCTATTAATGTTACAAGTCAATAAGGGGAGATGAGATAGCAATTTCAGTTTCAATTTTCCATTAAGAGAGAGTGCAAATGAAGTAATAAGTAGAAGAATTACTTATTCATCCACTGAAAAATGAGATGGGACTAAACTGAACCTGACTATTGGAATTCATGGGTAGTATGGGAAAAAAGGCAAAAAATTGCATAGGTCAGGAAACAAAACATGCTTGGATATATTTATTCCTAGATCCATTTTGTTACAGCATTATTGATTTACTTCTGTTGACCTTCTGGAAGATTTGTTTACTGTTATTTCAGTTCTGTTCTTTCAAACTGAAACTGACCTATGCAGGTTTTACAGTGCATGCCTAGATGTATCTATCCAAAACCAAATCCCATTAAATTCAGGGCAGCTTGTGCATTTTGTAAAAGTTTATATGGTTGCATTCTTAATCTGTTTGTTAGATGAAAGGGGTTTTTTTTTTCTATGAGTGGAGTAGACATTTAGATTGTTGCTTGAAAACCACTTACTGGCCTGGTGTTCAGGTGTTTGGCTGGAACCTGTTTGTAAATTATGATCTGATTTAAAATAGATTGTAAAAGTGGCAATGCTACCGTTCAAATATAAGAAAAATTAAAAAGTGAGTCCAAATGCATATTTGTATGTAAAACTGGATCCAGCTGTGAAAAGGTTGACTGCTAATCTAATCTAGCAGTAGTGCAATATGGACTGGATTCAGTCTGCTATTAAACCTGCATTTGCTATTAAACCTGCGTTTGGCTTTTACCCATTAGATACTCTGTTGAGGATCTGTGCAGGCCTGCCTGGGAACTCTTGAGTTTTAGAGAATACTGCGTCATTTTCTAGGATAGAGAGTTGCCACTTTTCCTTTCATCCCTTCCCTGGCTTCAGAGAAGAGGGTTTTTTTCTAAAAAAAAATCTTTTCCATTCTCTTTCCTCCCTTCCTTCCCCCAGTTGATGCCATTTGCTATTTTTAAAAAAGAAAGCTTTACACATTATATGCAGAGATGCATCTAATTCTGCCCTTGCTGTAGTGGCAACCAGTTGAGGTTGAATTTGTGTAGGGCCACCATGATTCAAAACTGGGAGCCCCCAGCGTACCCGAAAATAAATGTAATGCATAGTTTGACCCTTAGAATGCAACCAATATTGCCTTCATCTATCTTTCAGGGAAGCATGTCTGCCATTTCTGATATGGTGATGTGTACTGTGATCACCACTGAATCAGATAGGAGAGTCTAAATAGGCATTGATAAATGTTTATGGTCAAATGCTCCTTAATGCATAGCTTTACACTGTTCCAACTACTCATGCTCAAAATAATGCTTATAGCAATATAATCTTTGTGTTTTTAAAATAGTGCAAACAGGAAATGGCTGTGTTCTTTGGACAAGAGAGAAGACAGCTACTGGTAGTCAGAAAGAACATTGTGATGCTAAAACTACATGCTAATTGTTCTTGCAAAAAGGCCTCATCAGCTATAATGTATAGTAAAATGGGAAGGACTTTGCAGACTGTTCTTCCTGAATTGTAGAGATTAGACCTTCAGAGGCATTATGTTTAAGTCTTAGGAAACAGGTGCGCGTTTGAGATTTATCACAGTGCTGCGATTAATGTATAGACTAGAAGTGGTCTTTTGTTTTCCTCTGTGCCCCCATCTACTGGCATACAGTATTCCATAAAGAATTGCACTTCTTTTCCCCCATCCATCTCCCTTGTTGACCATCATTTCAGTTTCCTCTCTTCTTCTCTTCAGTTTTTGATTTACTGTGAAGGCACAAGATTCACTGACCAAAAACACGAAATCAGCATGCAGGTGGCTAAAGCCAAAGGCTTGCCGAAGCTCAAATATCACCTCCTCCCACGAACAAAAGGATTTGCAGTCACCGTCCAGTGTTTGAGAAATGTAGGTAAGGAATGATATACCCAACACATCTAAGACACCATTTTAAATCTTTGCTTGTAATCAGGGATATATTTTAGTTAAACTGGTATCTGGAAATGAAGCAGGTTAGCATCAACTCTTCAACTGCCATGTTTTGAAAGATAGCCCTCTTGGTGGATGATAACGTCTAAATAATGCTCTCTTCCTTTAAGTCCTTTCTCAGGTCCCACTAATCATATTTAGATAGCCATATCTCGATTTAACTGAGGTATGACATTTAGCCACCTGTAGCACCAAATCCTTAATTCCTCCCTTTGCAGCAGGAGAAAAAAAACATGTCAGTGCCTCTTAACCATAATTTGCTGCTTTGTCCATTCAAGTTGTGGTTAGCAATTTGGGACCCGCTAGAATTTAAAAGCTTGGTTTGACAACCCTCTTCAGCTGAAGTAGACTCCCATAAGATGCACCAGAGATGGTTGGGCCTTGACATCTGAATCAGTCTATTAAAAAGGATAAAGTTGTCTTTTTATGGCAGGATTAGGCTTTGAACTTCTGCTTTATCTTCTTGAAACACAATCAAATCTGGCCATGCCTTCAGTTCTTTTAGACAGCCTTTTGTCTATATCCTTATTTGAAGTTAGTGCTAAGCCATAATGGGTGGTTTTGTATAAACCCAGACACTAATATGTTGTATTATGGCTGTTGGTTTTAGAGCAATTTAGCCTGACTCTGTGTATTTTATGTGTTTATTCTCTTTGGCTCTGTTTTGGTCTCTGAATATGTAATTGGTGACCATTTCATACTTTATTTTGTTATGAAAACTATCTTGAAAAACCACTTGAGTGTGATGGACAGAAGGATATTTAATCAATGAGCTAAAAATAAAATAGTTCTACTAGTACTAATAATTTTAGAATATTATTCAATTTTATTCTGGTCTTTTGCTGCCCCAAAGAAATGCATCCTCAGTGCTCATCAGGGAAAACTGTGACTTTTTCCTAATACTGAGCAGTTTGTGTGCGTATTTTGTGGAATAGGATTCTCCAATATGGAAAAGGTGATACAGGATGAAAATTCAGTAGAAAATTCTGTATACAGGAATAACATGTATAATACATGTCTCTTCTAAGCATGAAAATAAATTGTATTCATGAATTATTGGTTCCTGGGAGGAGGCCTTCCAAACTGCACTGCAGCTTCTTGATAGACTTCCTTTGGACTGAGATATGTGAATGTGGGTATTACTGACTCCCTATTTATCTGACAGGATGCTTACTCTTCATGCAAAGAGTGCCCTGAGCACATCGTAGGAAGTGAGAGAGTCCCCTGTTTTCTTAGGACGCTGTCTTGGAAAGCAGATGGTCTAGTCATGTTGCTCCTTTCGGTGGCTGAGGAACTGCATAATAGCCAAGCTCACTAGACAAGATAGTTTGCAGAGGATAGCAGTGAATGCACTTCTCCCTCCAACTTTTCTTGTCATGATATAAAAGCCAAGTGGTTGGGAATCAGGTAAAAGGCTGTTTATTGCTGTTAAGTGGGGACTGATTGTACAGACTTGTCAATGCACTTTCAGGGTGCTTTCCAGAGAAATAGGAAAAATGTCATACAGAAAACCAAAATATATTGCATTAATACATCCCCGCAGCTTACCTATAATTTAGGTTCCATTAGTATACATAATTAGTGATGTAAGTCTTAGTATAGGCCAGGTAGGACCATGTCCTTCCCTTCCCTTCCCTTCCCTTCCTTTTTTGTGAGTCTGGATAACTTCTTTTGACTGAATTATTCCACTCTGGTTCTTGTTGTTTTGCTGGCTTGTTTTTCATAGGCAAGTGAGAACTACACAAGATGCAATGCTCAATATGTAGCATGCAGTCTCCTCTCAATTTTTTCTTTATGTTAGAGTAACCCTGGGTGGAGCCCATCCCAGTTCAAGACCACCAAGTGGGGAGTATAATATTAATTGAGGTCACATCAAGCCCTCAATTCCCTTCCCTTTTTATGCTAAAAAAAAAGGCAGTGATCACCTGTTTAACCCACTATGTTACAGGTCCTTGTTTTCATTCTTACCCCGATTCCTATTGTTAACATGTTTTTATAGTGTAACAATTATTTTTCCTCTTAACTGCTGAAGCTCTTCTCATTTTGATAAACTGAACTTATGTGATATTCACAAGACAGTGGAATATTTAGAAACCTGTGACAGCAATCACCGTGCTTTGATTTGTCCTCTTTTGTAGTTTCAGCTGTATATGATTCTACACTGAACTTTAGAAATAATGAAAATCCAACTGTGCTGGGAGTTTTAAATGGGAAGAAATACCATGCAGATTTATATGTAAGGCAAGTACCTTTTCCCTTGCTTAACATGTTTAAATGATACAGTGTAGTAGTAATCCAAAAGGAGCTATGGTGAAAGTGCATTTATGGCATTTTTGATTAAACTCTATATATCTTTATTTTGGAGCATACCCACATTTACTCACCAATACGTCTTTTTTTTTTTTTTTGAAATCTTGTTGCTTACATTCCACCATAAATGAAAGTAAGCAGGATGGTTCTCTGGTTTGTTTTTAATTCTTCTCTTCACCCTTTGCTCTCTTCTTCAATATTTCTAGGCGGATTCCATTAGAGGAGGTTCCAGAAGATGAGCAGGAATGTTCTAATTGGCTTTACAAACTCTATCAAGAGAAGGTTGGTTTATTATTTAACCATTCTTATGACGAGTAACACTTGACATGGATCATAGCATCTAAGGAAGCAGCTTTCCTTGCCACTGTTGTGTTAAATTGACCTTCTCAATGCATTTAAAAAACAACAGCTAGGAGGTGTGCATGTAAAGTTGAGAAACATAAAGAGCCTGCTGCTTTCTTCTGTAGCACAAAACATGTTGCCACTGGATCATTGACTATTGGATTGTGTCCAGATTGTGCACAGGATGTTCTGTATAGAATTATTTTCTTTTCTGTTTTCCTGCCTGTTTTCCCCTCTCTCAAGTTAATCAACTATTTGTGCCTAATTGACTGCTAAGGCAGTATTAAGCAGCTGTGCTTCAAAGAGAGAAATTTTATTTCCCATTTCTGCCTCCCAGGATGACTAGTATCCTTCAAAAGTGGTGGTGCAAACCTCTCTGAGATTTTTAAGTAAATTCTTCTGCGGAAAGCCATATTAAATAAAAGTGAAACATGTAAGTCCAAAATATAACCCTAATAATAAAGCATCCCATAGAGGAACATGATTGAGATTATAACTAGATCTTGAGGATGTTGCTGGGCATAGAATCACAGAATGGGAAAGGACCCATTCTGTCCATCAAGTCTAACTCCGTTTAGTGTGGGAATCCAAATTGTATTCCACTAGTTGTCTAGTAGGCTTCACTTGACCTTTGTCTATGAAGAGGAGCCTACCATCTCTCTCTGACTGCACTGTCATCGCTGTCACTTTTAAGAAGTTTTTTCTAACACTGAATTGGAATCTGCCTTCCTCCATATGTGTAAATGGAGTCAGTGTGAGCAGTTCAGTCATCTTTCCATCCTATTTGGGGGAAAAAATAGTCTGTGTATCTCAGGAAATGCAGGAGTCATCCCTTGGTTTCAAAAACTTATTTATTCATTATTATGTTTCCCTCTTCAAAACACTTTTTTAAAAAAATGAGAAAGTGAGAGGAAAGGAACTCACAAAGGAAAAGAGCAGATATTGATTAGAGCGTGTTGGTCTTTGTCTAAGAAAAGGCATAGGTTTGTACCATATACTTGAATTTTAACATTATAGCAAGACTTAAGTGTATATTAATGCCTGAATATCATTTTAGAGATGCAAATGAGATTGAAGTTTGATTGTTTTGGATTTCAAATCCACATTTTAAAAACTATGTTGACTTTAAATAAGTAATTTATTAGTTAATACTTTTAATACAGTAGCCATTCCATCTTGCATGTTTATTGGTTGATAGTACATTCCAACTGTTCTATTGTTTAAAAAATTCCATATTGAGATCAGAAACTAATTGCTTAGTTGACTTAAAGAGAAGAGCTCATTGAAACTGTAGAGTTTGCGAATGAGGAAGTGCAGTTTGGTGGACTGGAGGAATAATGTATTCAAAAGCATTGGGTTTGTTTCTTCTTCTGTGACACTGCCCTAGAGGAACAGAAATACCAGAAATAGGGAGAGAAATCACACTTCCTGCTTGCAGTGATGAATTTAGCACATAACCAGCTCTTCCCCTTGTTGTTTCAACTAGGATGCCTATCAAGAAGAATACTACAGGACAGGAACCTACCCAGGGACCCCCATTGTGCCATCCCGGCGGCCATGGCCTCTCTTGAATTGGCTTTTCTGGGCCTTATTGCTACTCTACCCTTTATTTAAGCTGCTCATCAACATGATCAGCAGTGGCTCATCCCTGACACTTGCTACTTTAGCCTTTGTCTTCATTGCAGGTGAGTTATTTACAGGCATAAGGCTACATCTAAGAGGAGGGGTCTCTTTACATTCCACCTAAATCTCTTGCATTAACCATCTAGATGTGGACAGATGTATTTGAGCGGGAGGAGTAAGGTTGTGTTTTGGTGACCCCAGTTTAACTCTGGAGGCAGAGGAGAAATTGGGTGACCTAAATTTCACCACACTGTTGTCCTACAAATTACTTGTGCTTTTTAAAGTTTGCATAACTGGGCCAGAACTGCACTAGGAAATGCAGAAGGAAAAAAGCAGAGAAGAACACTACAAACCTAGCAAATGTTCAAATGTGTGGCTTGTTATTTTTCAGATCCAAGGAAGGATTGGGCTAACTTTATTTTTTATGTTTCCTTCATTTTTTCTTCCTTAAAAATACCATTTGAGAGGGATGACCATAAAATGCCTTTTGAGTAGAATGCCATTCTCAGCTCAAGTGTAGCTTTAAGGATTTTTCTTTTATCACATAAATACTTTTTTGTGTGAATATATACACATACATAAACATATAGGTAGTCCTTGCTTAGCGACCACAGTTGGGACCAGCAGCTTGGTTGTTAAGTGAAGTGGTTGCTAAGTGAAACTGTGACTGTGTTTATGATCCTACTTCAACTTTCCTTTGCTTTACAGACCTGCAAAGGTCATAAATGCAAGGATTGGTCACAAAGTTACTTTTTCATCACTGTTGTAACTGTGAATGGTCACTAAAGGAGACAGCCACTAAGTGACAACTACCTTTATTTTACAAATCATTTAAATCCCTGATCGGCAACCAGTTTTGCCGGTGAATTCTTTCATGGTTACATTATGATCTGGATGGCCAGTCATCTATTTCATTCTGTATGCTTAAGAACTGATCTTGCTCTACATCCTACTACTATTTTGTAGTGAAATTGTTACAAACTGAAAGTGCTTTGGCCATTGTCTAGCAATAGTATATATTGTTTTGTTGTTATCATGAAACTCTGGATGGACATTGCATTATCATAGGTGGGCAATTGGTTCTGATGGTGCTAGTTTTCTGTCAAATGAAACTTATGTTTCCAAGCAATGTTGAAGAGGAAATTGTAGGACTATATGAGTAGAGAGGTAGCCAGTGTATGAGGGCAAGCTTAGGCAAGTTCTCATTTCCAAATTATCTAAAAGGTGTTCTTGAAATCCTCCGTTTTGTGTTCTCTTGGTCATCTTCCCCATCAACTACTTGTTTATTTCTTCCTCTACAGCAGTGTTTCAGCCCATGCTGGCTGGAGAATTCTGGGAATTCAAGTCCACACATCTTAAAGTTGCTAAGGTTGAGAAACACTGCTCTAAAGGCTGTAGGTGAGAGCCTCTTCACCTGAAGTAGAAGGATTACCGTTATGGAAGGCAAAATATTTAGGCAAGAGCCTACCTCTCACCTCACTAGTTCTTGCTGAGCTTAATGATCAAATGCGCACTTTAGTTAACTCTATGGAGCACTGAGTTAGGAACAAACAGTGGACAGCCTGGAACTGCAGCAAAATACATCGTTTCTTCTTTTATCATGTGTTGAATTCCTTGTTGATCACCAGCGCTATGCATGAATTTTGAACAGTGCGCTAATAAAAGCAGACATGACTTCTCAGGCTCATGTCAAAGTCTGAAATAAAGAGTTGGCTGTTTTAATTAGTAGGAGACAGGCGTTCTTTGCTTGTGTCAAGTCTCAGACAATTCCTCCAAATAATGCACTCATTGATTATAGCATTTAAAAGCTTAGCTTGAATGCTATATGCCAAATATTAGAGACATAGTTATTTTCTGTATTGGTTATAGAATTGAGTGGGTAAGCAGAGTGGTATGGGTGGAAGATTATTGAATCAGGAGGATGGGAAGCAGGGCCTACAGAATCATGCTGTGGTTTTGCTGGTGTCAGTGGGTCACAGCCCTTCCCCTGGACTCCTTTACCATCTTCTCTCTCTTGCTGTCCCTTTGTAAATCCATTTTTTTCTGTAAATCTGTTTTTTTTTTCTGTTGCATGGCAATTTTTTTTATAAATAAATATCTTTGTTTTGTCCCTCATGAAGTCAACCATTGCAAGTATCCATTTCTAGGTACTGTAACATGCGATTTGGCACTAACCTGACAATATTTTCTATAGCCCAGATTTTCCTTTTCTGAATTAAGACACTGTAGTAGGACAAGAGGGCAGTACTATAAGTTGGGGCTGTCAGAGAACAAAGATACAAGGGTTTTCCTCTCTACAGTTTATATAACTGAAAACTCCATTGTGATCTCTGTACATAGTTTTATACCTGACTCAAAGGAGAACATGACTGCATCAAAGTAACCTACATTCTGCACCAGTTTTATAGATTGACCAAGTTATGCTTATGTATTTAGTGTGTAGGTGCATAAAGGTGCAGGGGGTACTGCTAGCTATTGGAAATTCTTTCTGTTGTTGATTTATTCAGTCATGGTTAAAATAGTATGTTGTTATCTCTGGTCCCTTAAATGACTGCTGATCAGGACTGAACAACAAGGCTTTAAGGATTTGTTTATAGATAAGATTTATAGATAAGAAATGGGATATGGGAAAAAGAGATCATATGCTGTATTTTAAGAGGAGGTGGTAAGTTACTAAAATTGTTTATACTTGTGATGAACGGGGGAAGTCATTTCTTTATATATTTCTTTTGTTTTTCTTGACTATATTCTTATTTTTTCTTTTCTATTTTCTTTCTATTTTTTTCTTTTCTGCACTTTCTATTTTTTCTTTAGTTTATATTCGTTTTTATCTAAAATAAAATTACTATTAAAAAAAGGAAATTCTTTCTGTCTAACAACATCATCCTAACATGCAGTGGCATTTGTTTTTAAGGTTAAGTGGAATCAGTATCAGATCTTCCATTTGTGCAGAATACACACAGCCATGTTCATATGTAGAGTGGAGAATAAATATATGCTTTCTCCCTACAGGCAGCTTCTGAAAATTGATCCCAGTATTCACCATTTAAAGTGTTTGGAATAAGAAATGGCAAAGATTTGTCTGAGATAGTACACGGGAGCACTTGCTAGCAGGGCAGGCTTATTCACATGCAATTATCTACTGTTCCCCCATCCCAAATTGTACTGTGGGCATGTCAAATGGGGTCAACCAGCTCATTTGCTACAGGCATACACCACTGCTGTAAGGATTGTCCACTCATCACACTGCATAACTTGGGTCTTGACCCACACACACATACAAGCAAGGAATTTGGAGGACACTTTCATTAAAACAGGTGCACTATTAGCCAGGATCATGCTGACTAAATGAAATGAATCAGCCCTTGTATATAGAAATAAGAAGAAAAAGGGTAGTTTTGCACCATGTTTGTTTGATGACACAGAGGTGTTGTGATTATTATTGTATCTCTCCAAAGGTTTACATCCTGTCCTACTCTTCGCTCCCTTCCATTAAGAGATGGAGCAGAAATTCTTACACTTTGATGCATGGTAGCATCAGCAGTGAAACTTTGATTGCTTCCTGAACTATCTATCAGAAAGGGCTTTGCTCTTTTGTAAAGAAGGAAACCAAGATGATGGTTTTGAATATTTAATGGTAAGAGGAACTGAAATGTTATGAAATGTTTCCAACATAGACATTTTTACAGACAAGAGAATGAGCTAATCTTAAAAAATAAACATAGAAAATAATGAGAAACTAAAACTGCATGACAACAGTTACTGTATGGTTAGTGTAATGGCAGAGGCTGCACCCATTGATTTTTGTGATGGAAAGGATATTAAGGACGTTCTTTATTCTGTAATCATCCAAGCTAAATTTTAAGACTGATTTGCTAAAACAGAGAACTCAACATTGAAAAAGAAAATTGTCTTTGTTGTGGATTACAGTGAAACGTCACAATTGTTAATTACTCTGGTTGCATGTATGGCTGCATGTTTCTTGCATGCAGTTTATTCAAAACTGTCATAAAAATGTTGGCTTTTTAAACTTTGAAGCAAGTGCAGATTTTAATCACTGAGTCTTTGCACATGGCACAAAGGTCATGATAAGCATAAAGGCTATTTTATGTGAACCAGCTGAGCCTGAGAGTGCTGCAACATAAACATAGAAACATCACAGCCAGATACCAAATAATATAATTTCAGTAGCAATTATTACTGTTTGGAGAGCTGAAAATAGCTGAGTTACTTGTTCTTACTAATATTTTGCAGAAATGTGCATCATGATAGTAAACCTGTTTACCATAATCCAGCATTGTCAAACCCACTGATTACAACTTCCTGCTGGCTTTCATTCATTAAATAAAAAGAAGCCCTTTGAAAACCACTTAACTTTCTTATCTTGCACACTATTCCAGGTTGATTGATTTTGAGGGTACATTTTTAATGTTCCTAATCTTCTTTATAATTTTTACTATGATTCTGGAATTGTTAAAATGTTAACAATTCATCATAACATGATGGAAACAATAAGAAAAGAATAACACAAATATTGTCACCAGTCTTCTTCTTGTCCCCAAAATGGAGATGTTACCTGCTGAATTAACTGAGTTTAAGGTATAAGACAACTTTATCCATGGTGAGTGGGAGTATAAGCACAGTGAAGTACTGAATATATTCCACAGATTATTAATAAACCTCTTGAATGCTATCACTGTCTCAGACAAGAGACGGCAAACAAACTACTGTCCAGAAGAATATAAGGTGAATCTTTAAGATTGGTATTCATTTGGTGACAGAAGAGAAGAAGCAATATTAAGAAAACTATTAGAACCTTTTCACTCATAAGTAGCTCTATTTCGAATCTGCAACCTAGTCCAAACAAATTTCTGAAACTGTTAAGATGACCACTCAGTTAAAATGAATTATTAGTACAGTGTGAAGGAAGCTGTTGTAACAGTGACAGAGATGCAGAATTGATTTCTGCCAATACAGCGCTTATACAGTACCATTACACTCCTGTTGAAACAGCAGTCTACATACCACATTAGCACATTTTCTTCCTTAATGTTCAGCGTAAGGACTCCATCTTGAATACACATGCATCCCAAAGTGGGCATCTACATTTAAGACCAGATGTTGAGTTACAGCATGGTAATTGGTTAAAATATAAGTTTAGACCTCTGTCTCAGGAAATCTGGTTTTAAGGTTTTATTCTTTTGGAGGACTCATTTGCATAAGTTATTTGAATTCCAGAGATTCAGTCTTGAAAAATGGCCTTGCTTTTGGGAGCCAAGAGTTGAATAAAGTTGGACTTGACATCATTATGATCTTTCATTTAAGTATTACTTTCTTGTGACAGTGGGATATACAACATGCTGCCCTAATGAAGGGCACTTGTCACTCGGTAAGGAGGTATTCGTTTCAGCACATACTGTATATAAAGGACATTTGCATGCTGAGGTTGCATTGGTATTAAATGAAGAGAAAGTCCTGCATAGAGAAATGTTTCTGCTTTTGGCTAAGTTAGTATCACTCCACTTAGTAATGGTACATAGCAGAGTAGCGGCTGTTTGAGAGAGCCGGTGTGGTATAGTGCTTAAGGTGTTGGTCTAGAACAAGAAGATCTAGGTTCAAGTCCCTCCTTAGCCACAGAAGCTCACTGGGTGACTTCAGGTCAGTCCCTTTCTCTCCTTCAACCCTCTCTCTCTCCCAATATAAGTAATGAGCAGTATTTATTTATTTATTTATAAAATTTGTCACCACCCACCACCACAACTCTGGGCGGTTTACAAAACAATTAAAATCAATTAAAATCACAAAATTACAATAATAAATAGAAAATAAAAAGATCCAAAATAATTGGCAATCCCTCAGGGAGCATCATCCCAGTTGAGCTCCTGAAGGAAAGACAGGATATAAATCTAACATGTTTACATGTGCTTCTGTGACTGACAAGTGTTTCAGTTTCTTAGAGCCTTTGCTATTGTGTCAACAGTTTTTCAGTTTTGGGGGATATCTGAGCTCTACTAGATGATGTGCTAGGGCTCAAAAAGCAGATGAAGCAGGTTATAATATTGATCTTTGTATATTTATAGATATTGTTCCTCTCTTCAGCCACAAAGGCGATATGAGAAACGTAACTACAGCCACTGGGGGAAGAAAGTTCTTGCCCACAAGTTTACGTTCTAAAAAATGTGACATAAAAGGCCCAAGAGATGAAAAGGGCAGAGGAAAAGAATGAGCTTGGGGTGTCAAAATAATCGTTTGTATGTGATAATCAGTTGGAGAAAATGCAGGAAAAGTATCTTGACGGACATTGTATTTCAGGAGAGCTGATGGAATAGCACCGTGATCTACCTCATCTCCTTCTGATGTTAATAACTGACTAGTTGAGCTTATATATTAGTAGAGTTTGCTGCCATTCAAAGGGGAAAAGGTGCTTTGGAGCACACAGGGGTGCACATGTAATGCTTGCCTGCAACTTCTTAAAACAAATGTGTCTTTTCCTGGGGTCTTACTGCAACTATAAAGGGCAGTTGTGCAATTCTGATGGAAGACACAGTCACAGACAGATGCTGTGCTAATGTCTCATGCACTGTAGAGCATCTTCTTGCCTTTGAACCTGAAGCTCTGTATAGCCATAGTAAACATGGGGTATTTCAAAAGAAATTACAAGAAACCATCCAGCAGAGGAAGGATCTTGTCAGTTAGGATGGAGTTAAGATAATAATTGATTAATGAGGTCTCTGAATGATGTGGGACTAATGGCTGCCATCACAAAATCAAGTATATTGGGTTCCTCTGCAGCTTACTTCCTATAGTTTTCATTTTCCAGGTAGCTGCCAGTATTTTAGCCTTATTAAGCTGCTGTTCAAAAATACAGAATTCCTCTGGTTGATGCATAACTTGTTTTTGTGAATTTCAGCTGAGCATGGAATCAGCTAATTATTAAAATTCATTATGGCCAAATTGCACTGAAATTGATAATGTATTTTGATTTAAGACTTTTTGAGATTAAATGAGTTCTCTATCTTGCACATCTCCTGCCTCTCTCATTCTGTTATGGTTCTATTAACCCCTGCCTTCCCTCCCTCCCTCCCTCCATTTACATTATCTTTTTGTAGCCAGAGCAAGAACAAAAGTGGATTCTGGGTTAGTAACTTAATTGAATAGAAAGTACAGGTAGTCCTCGCTTACTGACCGCAATTGGGACTGGCAACTCTGTTGTTAAGCATCACAGTCACTAAGCAAAAATTCATGTGACCATGCTGGACTTACAACCTCACTTCCACTTTCATCGTTAAGCGAATCACCATGGTCATTAAGCAAGACATCACCACAACATGCGATTTCATTTCTGCGTTCTCCATTCATTCTGCTTGTTGGAAGCTGGTTGTGAAGCTCGCAAATGGCGATCACGTGACCACAGGATGCTGCAACAGTTGTAAAGTGTACCAGTTGCAAAGCACCCAAATGGCAATCACATGACTGCAGAATGCTGTGATGGCCATAAATACGAGGATTGGTCACAAAGCAGGTTTTTTCAACTGTAGTAACTTTCAACAGTCGATAAACAAGGTAGTTAGTAAGTGAGGACTACCTGTACCCTTTAAAAAGTGAGACCTTACCTTATACTGCAGGTTATGGATTCTTTTCAGTAATTTCTGCAACAGAGTCAGCCTCAACATAATGTCTTTTATATAAGCGCATGAGCATGCAGTTGCAACTGAATTGTGCATGTGTTCCTGTGCATGCGTTTCCTTTCTCTTTCTTTCTCTTTCTCTCCCCTCCTTTCTAGGCCTCTGCTAGGAGTCTAATGGTTAAGAACCTTGAAGAAGTCTTGAAGTCAGTAAGTGAAATTGTTTGAGCTGTCTCAGGACTGAGTTTCTCACTCAGGTCCATTAGAGTAATGGAGATGGGATAAACTGAACTTGTGGTGCTGTTCTCTGTCTTGGTTATTACTGAGATTCCAGTTAAGAAAACTAAACAGAAAACAATAATTTTCTTATATTACCATAACTCTGCTTTCCACAAACCATGTTGACTTGAAATAATAGGAGTTGCATGTAAAAGTTGAGGCCAGCTGTATGTTGTTATGTCAACATGAAACTTTGCATGGATTACTGCTACCGCAAACTACTTTTTCCATTTAGAACATGGCTTAATGGCCAGTAATAAACACAGAAAAGCTTTCTTAATATGCAAGATCCATTTGGAGAGAAATCAATCAACAGTCAATAGACAGAACATTGTCCAGCCCAGAAAGTCATATATATGTTTTATGCAAGAGAGGTTTATGTTGCTTGTGGAATTTCACTAGTTTGTGCTTTGAGTTCTTATTTTTATGACCAGTCTAGCTATAATTTTACTCATCCAAAACTATTTTGATATAATAGGAATCATATATGTTATACTGGTCAGTTTCTTGGATTTCCCTAGCTAGAGTTGCTGAGTCTCTTCATTGAGTGGTATATTTGGTGGTTGGTTATTTTCCTTTGGAAGTGTTGTTATACAGTCATTTCATAGCCTGTTACAAAACTAGTAAGCTCAAGTGAGTCAATCATTTAGTCTTTCAAATACTACAATGAATTTTCTGTCCATAGTCCATACTGATTTTGTGCCAAGTGAATATATATGTGGGAGTGGGGGAGTGATGGCAGCATTTGTGCTCTATGCAAATAATATTTTATCATGTTTATTTATTGCTATTGAATTTTATGGGTTGTCAAGACACTTGGCAATTATTTATGCTGGAAGAGGCATTTCTGCTACCATCACTGAGGGAGAACAGTTTTAGAAGTTATCTTATAAAATCCTTGCAGCTATAGGATGTAAGAATGGCCATTTTTCCTCCTTTATGTTGGATCTTAAGTCTAGATTGTGGGAGAGTCATGGCTTTACAAGTCGTTAAGTATCAAGGGTTTTTTATGGTTATAGTCTGATTCACCATATTGTCTGGAAGTAAGCACTTTTGAGCTCAGAGAGCTTTTGAATTTCATATACAGGTAGGCCTTGACTTACAACCACAATTGGGACCAGAAATTCTGTTGCTAAGCAGTGCGATCATTAAGTGAGTCATGCCCAATTTTACCTTTTTTGCCACTGTCGTTAAGTGAAGCACCACAGTCATTAAGCAAATCACATGGTCATTAAGCAAATCCAGCTTCCCCCATTGACTTTGTCAGAAGCTTCCTGGGAAGGTCGCAAATGGTGACCATGTGACCTTGGGACACTGCAACCATCGTAAATACATGCTGGTTGCTAAGCACCCGAATTTTGATCATGTGACCATGGGGATGCTGCAACAGTCATAAGTGTGCGGACCAGTCGTGTCACTTTTTTCAGTGCTGTTGTAACTTTGAATGGTCATTAAATGAACAGTCATAAATCAAGGACTACCTGTATAGCATCCTACTTTTTTAATGCTCAAAAACTAGCCAATTCAGTCTGAAATCAGTTTAATTCTTCACTGAAGAATTTGTTATAATATATTTTTTTTTACCAATTAACACAGAAAAAAAATTAAATTTCAGTAAGAGGTATACAAATGACTTTAAATTAGTGATATAGCTTTAAGTAGATAAAATGGATAGTACAGTAATCCATCTCATTGAACAAAGTATCTGACAATCATCACTGTTGCACTTTTGTTCTAAGTTTTAACCTAACTCTTTTGCTGGACTTTTGTATGACTTCAGAGGAAAAGCATTTATTTCTAGCATGATATCCCAAATGGTGAATAATTCTCCTTCTTTGCATAACATGGTGGACTACTAATAGGTCAATATAAAATTTGATATATGCTCTCACTATATGAAAGCAAACTTGCTATCAGTTTTCCGCTTATTTCTCTGTGTTTAACACTAGGTATCTTTTTTTTTTAAATTTCAGCTTCAGTTGGTGTTCGATGGATGATAGGAGTTACAGAAATTAACAAGGGCTCAAATTACGGCAACCATGGACATGAGGGGAAGCAAAAGTGAAATCTCCAGAGACTGCTTCACATCCAAAGGGAACAAGCTTGTGAACTGCTGTGCATATCTGTCTTCAGACATGAGGATCAGGAATCTGTTAGAGAGAGGGCCATGCATTCACTGAATTCATGTCTCTTCTCTATCCATCTCTCCCCCTGCTCCAGCTGGCAACAGGAGTTGATATTCTGCAATTTATTATTTCATTTTTTTCTATACTTTTTTTCATTCAGATTTTCCAGAGGAACAGTTTTTTTTAATTAAGGAAAAGAAAATATGCAGCCACAGTATAGTAAGGAAGCATATGAAGGAATTAATATTCAGTCTCGTCTCTTTTTCTCTATAAATCTTTAATGGATTAAAATATGAAATAAAATTTACTTTCCTACAAGATTACCAAAATTAATATTTTATATATTTAAGAAAGTAAGAACCATTCTGTTGGATGGACCAAAAGCCTTTCTAGTCTGGTGGCCTATTTCCCAACTGTGACCAACCAGCTACCTCTGGAAAGCCCATAGGCTGGATGTGAAGTCTGTGACAACCTCACACACTGTTCACCCACAGTTGCTCTCCAGCAGCAGCACATGCTTGTGAAGATTTGTAGTCTTAACCTTTATGAATTTGTCTGATTTCCTTTAAAAGTCATCTTAAATTCCTGTTACAGATTCCATATTCTCTGCGCTGTGTGAAGAAATACTTCCTTTCATAATTATCCTACTAGAAGATGAGTAATTGCCTCAGTGTCTGCGGGATCCACATTCTGGTTATGGGAATGGCAGAGCCAAGAGCGGATAGTATTTTAGATGTGTCTCTTATGCAAAATTGCCTCTATTAGCTTTCAGCTGGTAGCAGCCCAGTCAGGTTATTTAAGGATAGTGCCTAGAGAAATAGCATTTGGATCCCTAACCATCCATCCCAGTGAAGTCACTGGATATTTTCTGTTATACACAGAGATGGAGGAGAAGGACTGCCATACTGTTAACTCTTGTAGAAAGAGGATACTTTTTCAGATACTTTCATGAACAATAATCTAGCCATAATCTCCAAATGTTTAGCTTCAGTTTATGAAGCTGGAATCTGGTATTCTGAAAAATGGGGGGAGGGAAGGGAATTGCCCACCAGTTGTCCCAACAGAAGAGAATATCTGTTGCTCATGGTTGAACTGTGGAGTCCTTGGTGCTCTCTGAGCTTGGTGGTTTCTTTGCAGATATTTCATTACACAACTAGGTAACATCATCAGTTCGGAAACCACACCCTCACCAAAACTGGCAGGGCAAGCTACTGTATATAAACAGGGAGCAAACCCCACATTCACTCGCACTGATGATGTTACCTAGTTGGGTAATGAAACATCTGCAAGCAAACAACCAAGCTCAGAGAGCACCAAGGACTTCACTTATAGATATCTTTGTTATGTCTTCTTCACATTTTCAGCTAAAAAATGCCAACAGTGTTTTTTTCAGGAAAGGATAATTTTGGTTGTTCCTTCCCATAACTTTTCCATCTTTTTGGAGATGCAGTGACCAGAACTAGTAGTAGTCAGTATTCCAGATGTGTTTGCATCTTAGATTTGTTTAGTTTCATTTCTAATCTATTTTTGTGGAAGTAATTGTTTTAACCAATGAGTGATTCTTGGGTAATACTTTCACTGAGCTACTTACCACTATCCAAATATTTATACTCTGGCCAGCCTGATAGAAATATGAAGACTTTCCCCCTCAACATTTGTTTTCAGTTTACAGACTGACTTGTATTTTTACCAGGTTCTTTTCCATTCAGTTCAGAAAGATGAAGTGAATGCAGTCCCATTTTTTTGCAGTCCCATTTTTTATTTGTGCTCAATTGTTTATTTCATTTGCAGACTTGGTCACCAGACTATTCATACTTAACTCTTGATTATATTTGAAAAGGTTTAACATTCCCAGTCATAATATATATCCTAAAGAAAGCTATTGTTTACATTCTCCTATTGTAAAAACTCATTTTCCCCCTTTCCTTTTTCCTTCCTGTTCTTTAATCATTATGAATCTATAAGAGATTGTCTTTTTTATCCCAGGTTTTTAGTGAAGTCAAAAGCTGTTTGCAAGTCCATTTATAGAAATATTTAGCCCACTGCAGTTATTCATACATTAACCCCAAGGAACCCAAAAGGTTAATGAGAGAAATTATTTCTATAGAAGCTTGTTGATTCCTATTCAGTAAAACTTATTTTTCTATGTGCATACTGTTACCATTTATAATGCTTTCTAAATTAGACAGTAAACTACCCAGCCTTGAATCCCCAATTCCATTTTAAATACTGGTATTACATTGGCTGCATTCCTGGTCTATAATACAGATATTGATCATGATGATTAATTACATATTTTTATTAGAATGTTGACAATATTTATCTCATCTTGGATTGATACGACTCTGGCCTCCTTGATATACAGATCTACACTGCTGCTATTTTGCCTCCCTATGGGGTTTATCATATTGTAATTATATATTACACCAAAATATATTATAGATTGTTTGGTTTGGGCAAAATAAGTGTGTGAACTCAGCTGTTTTGGTTCGTAAACAAAGGTGTATAGTTGTGTGGCTTAAGTAACAAACCAACTTTTATACTACAAGGATTGGTTTAGCATTCTAAAATCCATAGTTTGAGTTAGACTATTTTTATGAGTTTTTGATAAAAGCATGTGGTCACTTGCACCCAACATCCAAACCACTTTAATATATTCAGTGAACTCCTCCCTTTTAGCAAGGACCAAATCCAAGATAGCAGAGCTCTCTTCATGCTTTTGAAAGAAAAGTACCACCAACACAAGAATTTAGCTGACATCTTACATTTGGCAGAATGAGTCTTCCAGCAGATACCAGGATAGTTGAAACCTTCCATCAGAACCATTTCATTGTTTTAAGCTTTAATTATCTGCTGAAATAAATCTTCCTTTACCTCTTCTGCCTGCTTTGGTGATTTGTAGCAGACTCCAAGAACATACCCTTTTGGTTAGCTTGCCCTTTTATCTTAACCCCATTGCTTTCAATACGGGTGTTACCATCAGTCCAGTGGACCTCTATACTGGTGAGTTTGTTCCTGATACACAGGGCTACATAGCTTCCTCTCTTGTGTTGCCTTGTTTCTGAAACAAGGCGTACCCATCAAGCCCAGAGTTCCCTAGGGCAGGGTTCCTCAACCTTGGCAACTTTAAGACGGGTGGACTTCAACTTCCAGAATTCCCCAACCAGCAAGGCTGGCTGGGGAATTCTGGGAGTTGAAGTCCACCCGTCTTAAAGTTGCCAAGGTTGAGGAACCCTGCCCTAGTGGGATTCATTCCTCCATGTTTCTGTTATCTCCATTATAGCAAACTTGCCTTTGTGCCTCATGGCATCCAGTTGAT
The DNA here is from genome assembly GCA_030867105.1 of Liasis olivaceus. Lineage (NCBI taxonomy): Eukaryota > Metazoa > Chordata > Lepidosauria > Squamata > Pythonidae > Liasis > Liasis olivaceus. Next base: position 255,680,013 of record CM061349.1, on the reverse strand, counting down.
ACTCTGTGCATTAGTATGGATACATTTAAGATACTGTATTAGATTCCTTCATTCTGTTTCCCTTTTCCGTTATGCTAAACTAGTGATTTCCAAAACACTTCACTTTGCTGCTGTATTGAATCCAGTACTTATCAGTTTGTTACTCTCTAACAGGTTGATGATCCCTGCCCTTGTATTCTAGTTTAAAGTCCTCCTGATCAGGTTAGCTAGCCACTGTCCAAGGATGTACTTTATCTCCTTAATGAGGTGAATTCCATCTCTGCAAAGCAGCCCCCTCCTTCCTGAAGTTTTTTACCACTCCTGGAGGGGGCGGGGGGAACTTATTTCCATCTATGTTGCAACCAGGAGTTTCCTTGAAAAAAAAAATCTTGTTGGACTTTTGCTTTCAATGGGAAGTATTGATGGGAATACCAGCTGGACGCTCCTGCCTGTTTTTGATTTGGATATATTTCTTGGAGGCAGAAAGTTTCTTCCTTGTACAACAGGATTACTTTATTTTAAAAGGCTGTCTTATTTCTGCTTAGTTTCTTTCAACGTTCACAACCAAACGGAATACAAAGGCCTTGTTTAAAATTTTAACAAAATTTGCCATTTAATGCTTCACTGACATGAGTTGCTATCAGTCTAAAAAAACTGACCCTAGATAAACTTTTAACTCAAATGTCACTGTAATATCCAGATGCAAAAGAATATTCCACAATAAACTTCAACTAGCTTATGTGGTGTAACAGGGCAAAAGATCTGGGCCTGAGGATTCTCTGTTGCGAAAGTAGCAGTACACTCAGATGTGAAGATGTAAATATACTTTCCAACGCATCATTAACAAAATGGAAGGGTGCTGAGAAATCAGTGCTAAATATAAGCATATCAGTGGTGATATATGCTATATAGCACTACATATGTCTATAAAGAACTAGACAACCCTGTGACCTGTTGGGTCATCCTTTGAGAGAAAGGTAGTGCAGTCTGATGTGACCAAAATGAATGTTACATTTTAGGCTGACCATATGTTTTTTAGCCCAATGCAGGATGGTCCCGTAGAGTATCTAAGTAGAGTATATATCATAAATAGAAAAACAACTGTAGTGGCAAACAAACTTCAATAATAAGTCAATATTTACTTACCTAAAGAGATAAGCAGAATGACCACAGGCAGGCAAAAAAGCAGTGGGAGTAGAAGTGACTTCCTGCTGGCTTTCCCATTGACTTTGCTTGTGGGAAGCTGGTAGGGAGCATCGGAAATCATGATCACGTGACCGCCGGGACACTGCAACAGCCACAACTTTGCAAATAAAACTGGTCTGAACATCATGGAAATTTCAATTCCCTAGGAGTAATGGTCCCAGATTTTTTACGCATTCTTTGAGCGGATTTTAGGTACCTTGGTTCAAAAATTGTTGTGGTATAATGCACCGTTTGGGCTAAATTGAGGGTGCAAACAAACAACAGACAAACACAATGGGAGTTTTAGTAGCATATAGATTGCAAGTGTGGGTTTTGCACAGGAAGAAGCCTCACCTGATTTAAACAGGCACAGGAGTTAAAAGCAAGGATTAAAATTTGGCAACTCAGTCTGTGTGAGAGAGAACTGGAAACATTAAGTTTAAGCCCTTATAATGGTAGAAAGCTAAATGTGCATGAAATCAGAATCTTCTTTGCAAGACTTGTGCTTTGATACTTATATGCAACCATGCTGTTCTTAGCTGATTCCCCTTTTCTCTGAAAGATGAATTTGTCCAAGAAAATGAATCACTGAATTGTTTGAGGGATTATCTATAGAAGCTTCATTACACTTTCAGCTCTGGATTTTGGTTGGTGTAGAAAGAACTATCATAATAGTAGATTCCTGCTGATGTCAAGTCAACTACATCACTGTTTTACTTAGCATAAATATCTGTAACAGTTCTAAGCAAACATTTGCCATGTTTTCGTATATATTTCTTTGATTCCAAGGCCAGAATTAAGAGAAGGAGACAGATAATGAAAAAGGAAAACCCTTTCAAATGTTGAGCCCTGCAACATTTTTACTAAAAAATATGTACTATCTACATTTTAGGCCCACATTGAGAAGTGTAGCTTGGTAATGCAACAATAGTACAAGTATATGCAAAACAGAAAATGCATTTTGTTTCATGATGAAAACAAAGCAGCCGGACCAGAACATTTTGTCTTGAGTGTTCCATGCTTCATCAAGCAAAACCTGAATAGTTTTGACTATTTTGGGCATTTTTTTTTAAAAGGGAAGGGGGTTGTCCCTACAGCATAACAGTTCAAGCCTCTTGTTTTTTTCTTTTTCTTCCCCAGACCACCAGAATAGGATAGCAGTTCATGTTGAGTGCTACCAGCCATCCAACTTGCAAGTATGAAAAAAAAATTGATAATAGGATTATTTTTAAGACCTCTCATTATAGAAGCAATTTCTTTCCTCTTCTGTTGTATTCTTTAAATTCCAATATCCGCCTTTGCCTTGGGGGATATGCTAATCTAAAGGAACCTACACAGAGATTAAACACTGTTGCTTTAAAAAAGGAAAGATCTCTCATTTTCAAATCAATTTCTTCTTCCCTAACAGGAGGACATCCTAGCAGACAATGAATTCCATTCTGTCAGTTAACACAAATGGGATTCCTTTCAAAAGCATTTTTAAGTAAACTTCTTTATCTTAAGTTATCTATGCCTAAATCTTAAAGTCAGTAATAGAGACTGTCTCCCTCCAGCCCAGAGGAGGAAGCCTGCAGATTTACCATGGTTTTCTTGTTGCTGTTGTTTGGTGGTCTGGCAGAAGCTGGCTGACCAAAACAAAGTTAAAATACATTTTCTTCTTGGAATGAGAACATTGGTAAGAGAAGGAATGAAAAATACAAGGAGAGGAACTCCATCCAGGGAACCCACAAATAAACCTGCCTGCCTGCCAGCATGTACACCCTAAAATATTAACTAGCTCAGAAGCAAAAGGAGTGATGTGAAACCATTCATAACACCCAAACTCAAAAGGCCTGGAAGAGCCAATGGTCATGCAGCCAAATCAAAGCAAGCCACACGTAGGGAAAACTTTGCAGGGGAAGACAGACATTACACAGACAGCTTGCTGTGTTTTGGTATGAATGCATACTTTACACATCCTGTTCAATATCAACAGGATGAAGAGGATGCAGAGTGCAATACACACACCCCTAAGCACAAAGCCAAAGTCAACTAAACCAACATGGTACTAGTACTCTCCATTTTACATTCAGGGTCAGTTTTGACCAATATTGTGTGCACTGAAACACATAAATGCACTTGTACATGTGTATGTATGCCATTGATACTACCTCACCACTATTCATCTGCTTCTCTTTTGAAGGCTACATACATAAAATCACCCATATGAAGTCAACCTTCTCCATACAAAAAAACTTAAGTCTAGGCAGCCAGCCAATGTCATGTTTTTCTCCCCGGGCTTTGTGGTCTGCAGCTGGCCAGGCCATCCTTTCTATGCTATATGTGTGTATGGTATGAGCACATGTAGCCTTAGAGCCACCATACCTTATTTGACTCTGCTGGATCAGGGACTGGGATCCAATAACCATTACTGTGTTATTGTAATGTAAGGACATGACTAGCCTAAGTGCTGCAGTAGCACAGATGGAAGCTAATATGCAAGTTTGAATGACTTCAGCCTCTCTCTCTCATGGGCCAGGGAGGAGATAAAGGCAACTTTATGAGGGCATGACAGAAAAAAGATGTGGTCAGGAGATGTTCTTGTCAGGGTTAGGAACGGGGGCGGGGGCGGGGAGAGGCCTCAGTACCCAAATATCTGCTGCCATCCCAACCTACCTATGCTCTAAAATCATCCTGATGAGGTAAGGTTCTTTTCTGCATTCCAATTGTAGAAGATAAGATATAGCTACACAGAAGAGGCCTTTTCTGTGGTAATATCCTGACTTTAGAATACCCTCCTTTGGTTAGTGATTTCTTTTCAAAACAGCCTTACAAAATGTTTTCATTCATCCAAACATTTAAAATTCATTGTTTTCACCGATTGCATAGAATTATAGGGTCGAAACAGACTCTGGAAGTCTTCCAGTCCAACCCCCTGCCCAGGGCAGAAATCCTCAGACCATCCCAGATAAAGGGCTGTTCAATCTGTTTGAAAATCTCCAGTGATGGGGCACCCACAACTCCAGGAGGCAGGCTGTTCCACTGCTTAAGCACGGTCATGGTCAGTAATTACTCCTTATTTTGATTTGAATCTCTCTCTGTAAAGTTTCCACCCATTGTTTCTTGTCCTACTTTTGGGCACTATGGAGAATAAACCCACATCCTCCTCCCTGTGATAGCCCTTCAAGTATTGAATTATATCTTTTAGTACTTCTGTCATGTATGGATATTTTGAGTGTTATATATAATCGTTTGGGATCTCTGCTTGGATGAAGTCACAGACTAAAAATATTTAAAATAAGTACTTAGAAAACCATGATGTTTGGATTATTTTCTCTATGAAAGCAGTGTTTTCAGAATGACATTTCAAACATGCAGCTACCTCTTTGAACCCTCAAGTAATATGATTTAGGAAAAAGTTCACTACTTAATTCTGCTGACAGCATAATTTTTTTAAAGCACATTAAAAGAAAGCTGAACTACTCTAGATCATGAGCCCCAGTTATCCTAGAGCCTTGCCCCACTGCTGAATTAAAGTGGTATCCAACAATCTTTAAATCAGCAGAAAACAATGCCAGCATGAAATTTGCTGCCAAATCATGACTTAATCTCCATTGCATCTGTTTTGACTCACTGGCTAATGGTACAGCACGATTTTGCATGTGTAGCACATTATAACCAAAGTGTTTGGTTCACTCCTTCAGGTTGTCTAACCTTCAGTCAGAAGCAGAAATGGGGCAAGTCTAGCTGTAGGACTCTGTTCATCATCTCTAGGCATCTTCTGATCCCTTTCTCCTTCACCCCAATCTGTTATAATACAAGTTGAATAAAGTTCAACAACACCAGATCAGAGCCACACCAGGACACAAGCAGCAGTTTCATTTAGGGTTTTTCTCCCATTCCTTTCCGTTTTTTTAGATATGCAACAATAAAAAGACTTCCATATTCCTTTGCATTCTGCTTGGGAAGCTATTTCACTGTCATTGCATCAATTCAGTGTTACACCATTCTGTGGTACTAAAACAGCAACTTTAACACACCTACTGTACTACCAGCTGAGTAGTGTACAACTATGGTGTAGTGCTAATAGACCACCAGCCCAGCCTTGCTGTATCCAGCTGTTTAAGGGAAGCAGCAAACAAAACTCAAGAATTTTCCTTCTTATATTCCAGATGCTACAGTGCATCAAGTAAGAGTAGTAACAGTTTCAAGCTGGCTTTTCAAGAATGATCTTATGTGTAGATTTGCTTTAATAATAAAAAATCAACAACTAAAAACAAAATAGGAAAGGCTTTTCCTGTCCAATTCTTCTTGAAAGTAGAATGTTTTTTAGCATTAAATCCATCCTGATGTGAGAATATTACAACACTCCTTCTCATGCTTGAAGCCAAGTTATGCAGCCTAAAAGCAATGACATTTAAACCCAAATTGTGGCTGTAACACAGGGAAAGGGGATTAATATAGTCCATTCATTTCTAGAAGACATCTATTCACACATTCAATACACATCAGGCACAGCTAAGTACAGTAAGATACAGAGCATAGATGAACATAACCAAGGCTAAGAACAGTATCACAATTTGTCTAATCAACTGGTTTCTGACACAGGCCTGGGATTCATGGAATGTTTTTGGAACAATTTCAACCATTGGATAGAAAGCTCCACCTGCCTTCTACTCATCATCCACAACTGGAGGGGAAACAGAAGAAATGCAGTTATTTCATTGCTGTGTAAACTACTAGCAAGACAAGGGATCTGCCTTTTTACCAATGGTTTAGCTTGCTTGAAACGATTCAATATATGCTTCCACTTAACTATATTTTCCATCCCTCTTGTTCCAGAGGCCATTAACTTCAGGCTGCTTAGTGCTCCCTAAAAGATCAACTAGGTTGTGCCAAGGCTTCCTACCAGCCCTCTACCAGATGTCCTCATCAGGAAGCTGCCCACCCTCTCCATCACTGTTGGGAGAGTACATTTACCAGATATCTTCCCTCTGTTTAAGAAGTTAAGAAGTTGGACTATTCCATTATAGAACAGAAATATTCAATGGCCTTTTGACTGAAGTTCCAACTACACTGAAAGTTTCTGCTCTTTGCTGGTACCCTCCTTGGCTCTTGTTGACCTCTGCCCTACCCAGTCTCTGTGAGGAGGAATTCCAGATAAAACATACACTGGGCTCTTGGGTGTCGGAGGGCCAGGCTTGAATATTGGATTAAGGGGAAGGGTTACTTGGACACAAAACATTCTTGGGAGGTAGTGTCATGTCTACTTCAAGTCAGAAGGCTTAGACATGGAAAAGCCTGCCCTGGATGAATGTCAGCCTCAGAGATGAATAAGGGATTTCAGGCTAACTCGGCCAGCAATCATCTGGAACAAGTGTTGCATACGTCAGATAATGGAAGCTCCAACTCCAAGCAGCTACCCAGCCTGAGGACTTGACACAAATTCTGGAGAGCTGAGACAGAGGTGCTCTGCTCAACTTGAGAAGCAAAAGTGGCAATGGCTGTCAAGCCTACATTAAGGCAACTGTCAATGGCCATGTCAGCCCTCCAAGGCAGACCAGGTCAGGAAACAGACACCACAAGAACTACCGGAAGTATACTTTATTGGTGTAATAACAGAATCCTGAAACTGGAACACATTCTCTTTTCCTCCCTCCGAGGCAATCTTGAGCTTTTTTCTCACTCCTTTCTGAGCTAAGCTAGTATTTTCATAACAGCTCTTGCATATCTCCTTCAAGGTTATCGCTGTACTCCTCCACAGGCTAGCTTCTTTATTAGGAACGACCACTCTAACCTCAGTTCCGTGCTGTCGCATCTCTGAATCTTGCGTGCTACCTGAACCTTGGCTTTTCAGTCCTGGATTGGCTGATTACCTTTCTGTGACATCTGGAGTTTTGAACTGTTCCTGGACTATATTTACCTGTATTCTGATTTGGCTTTGGGCTCTTACAAGGAAGCCTTTGCTTTCCCATGCTTAATGCTTAACATGGATTTTCTCTTAGGCTGTATCTTTTGCCTTTGAATAATGGAAAATAAAATTTTAATATTTTAAACTTGGTGCAAAGAAGCATTTTGGTTTTCATCACTTTTTAAAAGAATAGACAATATAGCCATGTGCCTTTCAGAGTTTAAAGTTTTTGAAAGTGCTTATTTGCAGGCTGCAGCCAAATACAAATCCACCTATCGTTGCACAAAAATATCCTATTGAGACTGACTTCAAAGAAAAATCTGTTTTTCCACGTCATGGTTTTGTATGAAGACACTCAATCCCCTTATACATAATGCTCCTCTTTGTGCATGCATGTATAAAAAAAACACAGTCAAAGATTCATTTCTGCGACTCAGAGAATTGTAAACAGAATGGGGGGAGTGGTATATGGAATCATCAAGCCTAGGTATACACTGCTGAGAGTTAAAACCACAGCCTGGTATGTCCCCAAAGTCTATCACTGCAGGTGAATGACATGACCGATTCCTACATCAGTCATATCTGACCATCTGGATTCACACTTCAGTTGAGGCTTAATGGCAGATATAATCATAACTGTGAGCAAACAGTAAAGGTGCTACTTACCTTCTCAGGAATTTTAAAAAGCCTGCCCAAACTTTATTATAGCTCAAATAGCTAGACTCTTGAAACACAACTGCAGCCCGCATCCCATAAAACTTCTGAAGGCATTTAAGTATCAGCTTCGACAACAAAATATGAATCAAAGTCTTCCTAAAATAAACCATTTATTGAGAAAAAGCTTTTACATTTCATCAATCAACGTTGCATAACAAATCAAGCTGGCCAATAAAAAACAGAAACAAAAAACAGAAAAGTAGAAGTTCACAGTCAGTGCACTCAACAAACAGGAGATTAAAAATAAGGTTCAGAATGCCTGATATAACACTAACTTTATTTTGAACCTAAAAGTTCAAAAATCCTACATATTAACATTACAGTTCTCAGTCATCTGAGAAACAGAGAAAGAACAAAAATAAGGTCATGGTCCATTATACAGTAGTAATGGCACTTTCACTGAAACATGCAGCTTCTTTAAACTCATGGGGGCTGCCAGGGGAGCAACAGGTACCAAGGGAAACAAACAGCAGCAGCAGTAGAAGTGACGCTTGTCACTTGTGCAGTCTTCAGTTGTGTTAGGCCTTGAGTCATATCCTGTGTCTCAACACAGTCTGTATGTAAATATTACATATAGTAGTGATTCAGAAATACTTCACCCGAGTACAGGAAGCCCTGTGCATAGCTTCATTCTTCATCTGTGCACACCTGGATTGTAACAGGGAGAGAAGAGATAATTAGCCCTGTTCGGCTTTCTTTTTTTTTAAAGGTATGCTTCTCATTCATTGACAATAACCCTTGAGTTATCTTCTACTGCAACTACTACCTAGACGCAATTATATCATTCTGTTTTTACTTTTCAAGAGAAGTGGAAGTTCCTTCGAAGTGTAACAGCTGCACTACTGATACCATAGCAGAAAGTTAAAAAGAGGACATAGCTTCTATAGGTCTCCAAGTGTCATACGTTAATCCAGTAAATTTAGCCAGTGTTAACCTAATAACTATGGTGCTGGAAGAGGACAGAGGAGACCCAGGTTCAGCTACAGAAACTCACAGGATAAATTTAGGCCCATCATTATCACTTAACCCAATCCACCCCACTGGGTTGTTGTGTGGAGGAAGTTAGATGCAAGAGAGTCATGTATGCTATTTGGAACTCCTAGAGGAAAGATGGCATACAAATATAAATAGCAACAACAACAGATGACGATGATCCGATATTATTATTAGCCAATATCAGGCTAACAGAAATCTAGTAAGATACTCACAAATATTATTAGATTTGTTTCTTTGCTTATTAGCATAATTTATACACCACCCCAATCTCATGATTCTGGGCAGTATACAAGAATGTCAGCATCAATCTTAATATATAAACACTGACATGAATCAAACAATAAAAAATTGTTCAACAGCCTTGCCCACTAGACATAAAAGACCTGATTAAAACGGGCCACAGTTATCTCTAGAGACAACATGTACCAAAAGCTGGGGCTACAGCCAAGGCCAGTTTTCTGGCCCACAATAACACTGCAGTAACTTTTTATTGTAAAATCATCCTATTTGTAGGTGCCTATGAGACTGTAAGATTTACCAAGAACAGCTTATTCATTACATAACCATACCAATTCAGAGCTCTCCTTGTTCTGTCTAACATACTAACCTGCCTGCTAAAAGGACATTTTCTTTTAAAACGTAAAAAATGGTTCTGGCGAACGTTTCATGCTGCTTCCTGCTCCTCTTGGTCGGGTTAGTCTACCACTCTACTATTTTGTATAAAACAAAAAACTTTCCAAAGTCTGAATGCTGATATATGTAAGAGCAACGACAGCCAAATAATTCCAAAAAGCTGATGCACATCTTTCTCAAAGCAATTTCAGATTAAGACAAATGTTGCACTTTGGAATTACGCTGTTCTGGATTCTAGCCAATGCCTTCATTCTGTCACCCTTCCACCTCCCCGGTTTTCCAACTCCAGCATTCTATGGCTACTGAGCATATCTGGTTAGGGTTAGGATATTTTATTCTGCTTTAAAGATGCTTAGCACTGCTGTGAAACTGTGGACTCTCCCAAATCTGCCCCTACCTCCCTTTTGTGCATTGTGCATTCTCACTATGGCACACAAAACATAATCATTGGGAAGTTGCCAATGTGGGGAAACACTGTGCAAGTGCAAGCAAAGTCTTCATCTCCCAATTAGTTAGGAGTTAAGTACTACTGAATTATTTATGCTGTTTCAGTTTTTCTGATGACTCTAAAATAAGAAAAATAAGTAGTAATTGCTTATGAAGACTAGAACTAAAATCTACAAGCTCTTTTTAATGTAAACAGTTACATTTCTTTTCTAAAGAATAAGATGCCCACAGTTACTAACAAGAATAGTCAAGCTTAACCAACCTTGACAAACGAATGGTCGAGGAGCTGGCTAGCTGTCCATCTCATCTTTGGATCACTCTCCAGGCAATGAGAAAGGAAACCTTTTCCTTCTGGACTTATCCTTTCTGGTATAGGGGGCTTATGACCCATTCCTACTCTATACATGATCTGGAAGTTGTGTTCAAATTCATGCCAGGGTCTCTGCAACAAAGTATGAGTATCCATGTTGAAAGAACTAGTTTTTTCACTGACCAGGTAACATATACATTGTGGTGAGTTAGTTGCTGCATTTCTTCTTTGATAGCATTAAAGCTTTGATAAGCATAATGAATAAAACTGAGTACAGAGATTCACAAAGAAGCATAGGGCGTGGGGGTGGGGGGCAGCTGAAATCAGTGTGTAGCTACCTCTCTAATCTAATAATATATTTAAGAACTAAGCAATGCACCAAATGATGTTCCCAAGCAGTTCTTACACTGATCGGACTTTCAACTGACATTCAAGACTCCTGCATAAATCTATAAACATACACCCAAGGAAGCAGCATAACACTGTCCACAAGGGGGAATAAAGAAGAAAATGAAGCAAGAAATCAAAGACAACAGAAGAGAAAAAAACAGGACAACCATTACAACTGCTTGAATGTTTGTTTTTTTTATTCTGTAACAAATGCATTAGATGCAAGAGAAATTAGCTAAATTAGTTATATCAATAAGTGTAGGGCTGCAGATATGTGACAGCCCCAAATGTATACTTTTATAACATTGTAAGGACATCTTCCATACTTTACTTCAGTGCAATGGCTATCAGATGCTTGGAAGAGAACAATACACCTCTTTCTGTATTTATTGGCTCTGCTAAAGGTAGCAGAAAAAACATGCTGCCCAAAACACTTTTTTTCAACTCAGAGATGGATTAATTGATACATTAATCAGTAAAATGAGGCGTAGATCCAGTACATTGCTTTAAGTGCCTTTATTTTTAAAGTGCCCCACAGCCTGGAACACAACAGAAGCTTCCTAGTTACATCACAGAAAAACAAAGGCTTCGTTCCAAGATGTGGGAACTCTACCTCTTTAAGTAATTTAAAAGGGGGAAAGCTGCCTCATAAATTACAGTTTTGATTTAAATATGCATTGATACAATCGCTTGATTCACCTACCTATGTCAAAAACAGTCAAACATATTTTCCTGTAAGGAGAAGAATCTCAGGGGGAAAAAAAGGTAGGAAGTGGCTTCACTTAAGCTATCTTTATTGCAACAATTTAAATATGAGATGGAATAAAGCCAAGCTATGGGGCCTGCTGCATGTTCCATTGTTTACTCCTTGGCACTGCTGAAGGCTAGAAGTAAGTAATTAATCATACTTTATTTTCAAATCCAAACCAAAGAAACTATACTCCTATTTGCGTACTTAATGAACAAGTGATGGCCTAAAACTCAGGCCCTGCTCCTTATCCCCCCTGTGGACCACCTGCCACACCCCTTATTCTACCTGACCTGCACATGTTCAGCTGGGCAGTGGGAAAGGACCTCCTGAGTTTGCTTAAAGTTTTTTCTGCAATCCTAGAACTTACATTCTGATTCACACACAAAGCAGCATTTGCACTTGAGGAAATGCAAGTGCAGCTTCTCTTCAGGACTCCCCATGCAACACAAGTGCCAGGGAAAGCAAAAGCCAATTGGGTGGCCATTGTAGGTGGCTTGGCCAGCATATGCTGTCGCATGCCTACACTGAAATTAAATAAATAACTTCATACATTCAAGTATATGTCTGAACAGACTTTAGGTTTATGGGTTTTGAAGTATATTTACAATCCTGGCTTATCTGAAATCTGCAAATTAACCAGTTCCCATATTTGGATATAGCAAAAATCTGGGTTCTTAACCGTGCTAAAAAAGACAAATGAACCAAATGGTGTTGCAAGCACAAGATTCATTCATAATTCATGGCACAGGACCAGGTTATCTGAGGAGCCGTCTCACCTGTTACATCGGCCTGCCCCACTCGGTCTGGTAGAAAGGGCATGTTGCAGACACCACTAGTCAAGGAGTTTTGGCTGGTAGGATCTAGGAAGAGGGCCTTTTCTACTGTGGTCCCCGCCCTGTGGAACAACTTACCAGCTGAGGTGCGCTGCACCCCCACTCTCATGGCCTTTAGGAAGAGTGTGAAATCTTGGCTATGCCAGATGGCCTGGGAGCCTGATTGGGGCTCACATTGTTGGAATTGGCTGGTGGAGTAATTGATTCTGCCCTCCCCCCCATCATCTTGAATTATATAGTCTTTTTATGTAAATAGACTTTTTATATAGTATTATTTTTTAGGTGATTTAATATGGATATTTATTTTTACTGTTTTTAATGTTTGATTTTAATTGTGAGCTGCCCAGAGTCAACCTCTGGGGAGATGGGCGGCATATAAATTAAATAAATAAATAAATAAATACTTCAATTTATTAAACTAAGTTACATGCCGGTGAATCAGATCTTTGTATTAAACTGAGGAGAGTACACTGAGCATTTAAGTCAAAATTAAATTTTCTCTCGCCAATGACTTTTAACTGAGCAAAGTTCAAGTTATCCAATTTCTCAAAAATCCAGTAATGGCATGTTTGAGATTACCCACAGAGCCTCCTGAGTAACTAAATTGGTTTAATGTCATACAGGACACTTACCTTCCCTGTGACCATTTCAATCACAACACATCCAAGACTCCAGATGTCTGCTGCACGCCCATGACCTTCTCCTTTAGCTCTGGTAATCACTTCAGGAGCCATGTATGCTTTGAAACAACATACATGATCACATCAGTTTATGCAAGAAAAGGAACAGGAGGCTTCTAAACAAAGGGATTCGTCTGAGAAACCAAATCACGATCAACAGATCAGTAGTAAGTTACCCACTGGTACTGCCATGTTAGTAAGTACAAAGTACAGCCTTCAGTTATTCTATGTGAACTTAACGTAGACATTATTGCTTATTTTAGAAGCATTTTCACAAATTTTATTTTGCTTTTCCAAGATATTTTCTTCTTATGAGAGAGCTACAGGTGTCCACTGACTCCAACACAAGGGAAATGTTTTAACACAAAGTTATGTCTATGCAGGACTAGTTCAAAGCCAGAAATAAATATCGTAAAACCTTAGCAGTATGTAGCTATTCAGATCCAATGCAGAAAAGGAGGGTTTTTTTGGGAGAGGGGAATGTGGGCACGCTCACTGCCTCTGTCTGTGCCTTCTTTAAGAATCCCTGTCTTTTTCTGCCCTTGCACAGCAACCATGTGATCCCAGGAAAATGCACTTTTGAGTTGAGGCATCAACAAGGTGCAACAAGGACACCATACCCGGTTACCACCTCCATAACTCATATGTCTGTTTTCCTGGGATTGCCCAGCTTTAGTGTGAGCCAGGGAAAGTTGGGGCTTCTTCAAGAAGTGACTGACAGGTGCAGCAAGTGCACACACATCCCTTCCAAAGCATCTTTTTTCATTTTGGATCCAAATAGTCGCACATCCCTATAAAACCCCTTTGCATAATAGCAAGCATAATTACGTAAGTAATCACGTAAGTAGAACTTGCATGAGACTAAGTAGGAGCTAATAAAAGTTGCATTCATAATTACTGATACAATAAACCAAATTAATGGCTAGAGTAGCTGCTGATGTAAAAAGCTGTACAGTAGCTGTCATCGTTAAAAGAAGAAGAAAAAAGTATAAGGTTTCCAGATACAATCTGTTCTTTGGCTCCAATTAGTCTTGTATTAGCAAGACTCAAGTGAACCCCCATTATATTCAGCACTACTGTCAGGATTAGCCCAGGAAACTCCAGGAGACAGTACAGATTCAATCCAGCAAGGTTTATTGGCTTCACTCCCGTTACAGAAATCTTCTCAGAGTGAGAGCAATTCCCAGGGTCACCCACAAACATCCTCTGCATTCCTTAGGGAGGGGCCAGTCTCATTCTCTTATCTCTTCCTCGCTGCTCTGGGGACGAGAGTACGTTCTTAACCCCTCTTGCTCTATCTCTCACAACTACACTCATTACATGTATTCTGCAAAAATCAATTAAAATTTTACAAGTATTACTGTATTATCACTTAGCTGTTTATATAACATCTTAAAGTTCCCAAGGCTGAGAAACACTGCGTCAGAGAGTCTAAAACTGTCTGTGTTAACTCAGCAGCCCTTCATGGTATTTGTGTTAATATTCTTGCATTTGGAGGAGGAACGTAAGCGAATGTTCTGCCTCTGTTCCCTTTGACATATTTATTTTTCATAACGGGGGATAGGAAATTATCTTAAATCAGGGCAAACTGTTTGTGTGTCCTAACCTGGTTGTGCCTATTCTGATTCTTGGGAAGATCATATACTCCTTCCATGAAGCCAAGTCTCATGCTAAATGAATGAATGAATGAATGAATGCATGATAAGCTCTCCTAAAGTTACCTACTGAATTAACAGTACAGAAATTATCGGAAACGGGAACCTTCTAGCTCACTGCTTACCTACTATTCTACAGAGATTCAGAACACTCTCTTACATCCTTCTCCATTTTTAAAAATTACGCAAACATGGCTGTCATATAAGCACGTAAGCTGTGTACATTTAGTGTCTGAAAGAGAAATCTCTTGCATCTGTTAGAGTGCTTACAGCAGTGTTGTCCAAACTTGGCCACTTTAAGATGAGTGGACTTCAACTCCCAGAATTCCCCAGCCAGCATGGTTTGGATTCTGGGAGTTGAAGTCCACTCATCTTAAAGTGGCCAAGTTTGGACAACACTGGCTTACAGGGACAGTATAGCTATTGACATAATGATCAAAATGTTCAAGAAAATTCAGTAATTTTTCTCAAGCACTCCATGAAATTTGATTATATAGTACTCTACAATAAGCAGGATTAAACTGAATAGACAGTTTGCATTATCTGCTAGGGAGTACAGTGGTACCTTGAGTTACGAACTTAATCCGTTCGGTGACTCTGATCGCAACTCGAGTTGGTCGCAACTCGAGGTAAATTTTCCCATAAGGTTCAATGTAAATATGGTTAATCCATTCCGCCCTCCGAATTTGGTCGCACCACGAGGCAAATTTCCCCATAAGGTTCAATGTAAATACGGTTAATCCGTTCCGCCCTCCGAATTTGGTCGCACCACGAGGCAAATTTCCCCATAAGGTTCAATGTAAACTTATTCTTGCCAAGCCTGCTCTGCATTTTCTTTGGAGCCATGCTGACAAGTACACCAAAAACCTTCCAAACGCCACAAAACACATCACAAGCCTCACCGAACGTCTCCTTGCTACCGCGATCTTGCCCACAGGAAGCCGCGACCGCGTGGCAGCAGGGCAAATGGCCGCGGATCCAGTTCGTAGCTCGAGGCAGAGTTCGCATGTCGAGGTAAATTTTTGGGGCCGGAGCTGGTCGTATCTCGAAAAATTCGTAAGGAGGGGCATTCGTAACCCGAGGTACCACTGTAATTGATTTTTAACTTTATTTTATATCATCCTGGAAGAGGTCTATATGATCCCTAAGAGGCAATACTGACTTGATGGCACATAATCAATCAACATTTTATTAATAAAACTTTGCTTCTGCGTAGAAATAACATATAATAGATCAGCAAGAAAAAGGTAAGGCTATATAGTTGGAATATTATTCATTAAAAGCTGTGTCTGCTTCATTCCATTTTGAAGGCAGAAAACGGATGATGAAAAAAAATTCAGGCCTCCAGTAAAAATCTATGATTAAATCTATGTCCACATTCACTACTCCAATCTCTTGACCATGCAAGTAATGAGACTTTTAATCAAACAGTATGTTCTTTTATGCAGTTTAAATATGTAATAGGGTTTCAAGTATGTAGGACATGTTAGCATGTTAAAAGATAATAGACCAGATGCATAGGTATAATCACAGAGGATAGAAGTGGGGCAAAAATTACTGAATACTTTGCAATAATAGACAAGCAATAACAGACAAAGTTTATGAGCACTTCACTGGTATGCACAGTTTGGACAATTCTAACAACACAATCTTCAGATTTTATTTTTGATTTATATTTACAGATCTGTAACGACACTGATCTTCCAGAAGGTGGCAGGACTTAACCAATGTTGACCAATCCTGAAAACCTAAACAAAAGCTAAACAGTACTTGGAATGGACAACCAACAGGAATATAATAGGACTAAACTGGGAAGTAAACAACAGAAGCCTGGAAGAAGGCAATGGCAAACTATATAATTGCCAAAGAAAACGATACGGACATGTCCATGCAGTTACAAATTCCTCAACTTTTCAGCAACACCTGCGATGCTAAAGATTTATGTAAATAACATTGTGCAGTATTTTAATTCCTCTGATATTGCTGCTTTAAATAATTTTGGATCCCGTTTTATCTTCCACCCAGCCCAGATGCATTCAAGACACTAACGGGGATCTCTTGCTCATACAGGATGTTCTTTTCATTTGAGATTCTCTCTCATACATACAACATCCCCCCCTTAATATGTATTTATTGAAATGAGTAAGGATGCCTGCATCAGGATGGAGGATGATGCTTGTTGCAGGTCAGAACTCACATTCTCATAACAACATAACATAGGAAGCCAAGAGCATGGAGCAGAGTCTCTCAATGGCCACTAGGCAGTGCCGTATACAAGGACTGTTTTGTATATTCTTCCTTACCTGCAGTTCCCAGAGTACTATTCACCTCACCAGGCATTGTCTGTGTATTATTCTTTAATTTTACCGAGCAGCCAAAATCTCCCAGCTTAATCAGTCCTGATGATGTAAGAAAGATGTTCGCTCCTTAAAGCCAAAATAAAAAGAAAAATGATTTCACAACTAAAAATTAGAAAAAGATTTTAGAATCAAGTTATTACAGAAGAATCAGGCTCAACTATAAATGGACGTGCATTATAGATATCTGGACAGTTAATATTTCCTGTTCACAAGTTCCTGTAAGTATCTTGCATGCAATCCAGGGTGGGAGATCACACATTTCCATTGATTCATTCATCTGAATCTTATCTCTGACTCAGCACTCCTGCGTTCCTTGAATGAAAGATGGGGACTGCTGTTATATCCCTTTTATGATCTCTTAGCAGGAAGAAAAGGCAGGAAGGAAAACTGTGATTAGTTTGTACTAATTCCTGATCCCAGAAGACTAATGGCAGTTGGTCCTTTCTTTCCTCTCCAGCTTGAGCTCTGAAAGGGAGAAAGAGCTTCCATCTGCAGGATGCCTCCCTAGAACACATTGTTATGGAAACTGAAAATGGTCCAAGAGAGACAGAGGGAGAAACTGAGATTCAAGAATCTGTTACAGTGAGGTGGGACAGCAAGCAGCATTAATCATTATTCAGGCAGGTCTATCTCACTGCTCAAGCTAGCATGCTGTTCTAGCAATCTGCAAAACTGAGAAAGGAATGTTTAGGCCAATCCTTAGGTCATGATGAGTTACATTAAAACCTAGTTCAAATGGCAACTTGGCTTTCAAGTGGTGAAAAACAACCATTAATGTCCTGTAGTCAAGCATAACTACCTGCTGCTTCTATTCCCTAAACAATCTCCTAAACATCAGCATATAAATATAAAAGTTCTTTGGACTGTTGTTTTAGGTATGCTGATGTCATTATTGTTATAACATTTTCCCATTTGTAACTTGATAAGTGGTCTCCTTTATCAGTAAAGAATGCTCATAGTCCAAAGAAGAAGGAAGTAGAAGAAGTAATGACCTTCTCTTAGAAATTAGTGGTAAACATTGACATTTGCTAAGGATCTGGCATCTAGTCATACAGAGTTTTAGAGATCATCTTCTGCCTTATATTAATGATAAAACATAAGGCAGAAGATGATCTCTAAAACTAACATAGATAATTCTCTTCATCTGTAAATACTGATCACAACTGTGAAAGACACAACCAGCAGTAAATTCCGGCTGGCAAGCAAGAAAACCTCTCTTAAATGCTAAAACCTCCTAGTGTGGAGAAGAGGAACTGAAAAAGGCTAAAAATGATGTATTTTTCATGAGCCTGCTATTTGAAGGGATTTGTTTCTAAAATGCATATTTACATTGGCTTTAAACAAAAATCTGTGGAGTGGTCCAAAGTAAAAGAGAAATCTCTACCTTTAATATCTCGATGCACTATACCATGTTCGTGCAACACATTGATGGCAGTTGTGATCTGCTTTGTGTAGAGCCTAATAACGTGTTCTTGGAGGCCCAGCCTTGACACTTCTTCCAGAGTTCCCTCATCACAATACTCCATAAAGATATACATTTCTTCCTGTAATCGAGGTGCAAACAGTTTTACTTGGATTTATTCAATCCTCACTAGGTAGAATACAATTCTTTCCTATAGGTATGGTCCAGTAAGCTCTGAATGTGAAATATGAGAGCTAGTTTGGTGTGGTGGTTAAAGGTGCTGGACTAGAAGCCAGGAGACCAGGAGTTCTAGCACTCCTTTAGGCACAGAAGCCAGCTGGGTGATAGGCTAAGAGATCAAACCCTACGCAGCCTCTATCCAAATCCACTGCCCCTTGTTGGGAAATTGGATTATGCTTCTCACATGTTTGATTTGCTCCCTAAATAGCAAATAGTATTTACTTCAACAAATAAAATGAAACACAGCATACATAGGGTAAAAAAAATAAAGCAAGACCAACATTCCTGTATACTCCTACTAATTTGAGTTTTTATTCTATGTGAACTGCGAGGGTCGATGACCACCGTTTCCTTACCCTGTGAAGTTCTACACCAAAGTAGCGGACCAGATTAGGATGCTTAATGCCTTCAAAAATTTTCAACTCATCTGCAGTTTCTTTTATCGTTTTGTGATCATTGGGTTGAAATCTTATCTGCAAAAAGCCATAGTATTTCATGAGTGTTGCAACTCAAGCTAACAGGAAAAGAGACTGGAGAAAAGCACCACTGAAGCCACCTACAGACCTGTTTATACTGTCATACAGAATGAGTAAGAACAATCACGGATCTACACAGATAATACAGAAATCTCTTCCCTTCTATTCTACCTTTAATGCACTATCTAGGGCAAGTAACAAAAGTTTAAAATCTGTTAAAAATATAATCAAGCAGGGACTACAGACAAAAAAAGTACAGTCTTTACCAATCAGCAAACAAGAGCTGATCTTCTGTACTTCATGCAGTAAGTTATTAAATGATGTTAGTGCAGCTACTGAGAAGCCCCTATTTCCTCAGTTTCACCCACGCCTCCATTCTACGTTGAATACCTTCTGATATTAAGAAGCAGACATGTTGGTAGGAATGAGGCATCCCCTCACAGTAAATGAGGTAATTTAAAAAACTGCCATTTAACTAATTAAATAAATTGCCTAAACAAGAAAACAGAAACGAATAAAATTTGTTTACAAGCACATTACTTACTTCTTTCATAGCCATCAATTCACCGGTGTCAACGCTGATACAAGTATAAACTTTCCCATATTGGCCTTCTCCTGCAGAATTGTAATAAAATAAAAATCTAAGCACTCTGAAAATATTTTTCTAGGTTTTATCAGTATGAACCAGTTATATATGATCTACTGTAGAATACCTATATAAACTTATATGTGGGTTCTTTTGTTAGATGCCTCGAATGCTCTAGGAATTAATAATCCAATTAATGCACAGGCATATAAACAGAAAGTGTTTTAAACACCCCCCCCGAATATTTTATAAGATAGCCCTGTTATGAAGAGTGCATATTAACAGCATTGCATAACTCCTGACTTATTCCATCCAATTCCCAAGCTAATGATTTCTATATAAAAATATATGTCATTCAACCGTAAGTACTTCTCTTTACATAGCTGCATTACAGAGCAAATTTTACTTCTAAATGACCTGCAATAACTTGCAGAATATCCCGGACTTAGCATGCTTCAAGCCATCATGGCTTTTTAAACAAATAGCAATTATAAATACATAGACTGACAATCAAAAGCAAAGTCCATGATCCAGATGAGGATAAAATATGCAGAAAGACATACAGTATGTATAACATTTCTGGGTTAGAAGCACACATGAAAACTCCCTGAAATCTAACTGAACTCTCAAGAGGTAGCTTACTAGAAACTTACCAATTTTATTTCCCCTCTGCCACTTAAACGTGACCTTTCTTAAGCCTACATGCATGACATTATCATAAGATTTGGGTGTGTCACAAACTTGGCCAATGATATTTTTCCGTCTCATTTCCCGGTATCGCTTTTCCTCAAACAGCTGGACAGATTTCTGAACGGTTTCCATAGGTCCCTGTCTGGAAGCAGTATCTAGGAACAAACAGAAAAGGCAAAAGTGTTGATTATGAATGAACTGCAGTTATCTACCTACACCATTAAAACAGTACTGTATAAAAGTTAGTAATGTTCCAATGCTAATAAATGTTCTAAATATTCTAAATATTTATCTTTCGTAAAATAAAAAGTCAATCATTTAGACTTCATTTACCAAAGGTTAATATTTAGAAGATAATTACTTCTCATCTCCCCACCCGCAATGACCCAAACTCATACATATATCCAGCTATAAAAACTGGGCATGCAGACATGGCTCATGGAATACTCTCCAACCCCCTTAGCAGCAGTGACTACAGGAGGAATTTGATTTACGTCTTTGTAATGTGTTGCATCTGTGCATTTTTATTCCCCCTCCTGTTACATCTGTGCACGTCTGTGTCTTTGTGTACACTGGGAAGCACAGGGTAGGCTGCATATCCCCACTCTAGGAACATGATTAAGAGCCCCAAGAGAGAAAGGCTTACAATGGAGCAGTGGCCAGCACTGCGAGTCTCTTCCTGATCGTGTCTCCCACAGGGATGCATTCAGGGGATTTTTCAGGAATTGTTTTCCCCACAGCCCCTGACCATAAGTCAGTGTTGTCCAAACTTGGCCACTTTAAGATGAGTGGACTTCAACTCCCAGAATTCTCCAGCCAGCCATGCTGGCTGGGAAATTCTGGAAGTTGAAGTCCACTCATCTTAAAGTGGCCAAGTTTGGACAACACTGCCATAAGTAATCTAACCACGCTGGTCAGTGCAGGATAGTAGATTCAGCTTCCCAATCCAGGTCTGAGAGAGAGGGACCGGCCCAAAGTCACCTAGCCAGCTTATGCCTAAGGGAGGACTGAAACCTGGGTCTGTCTGCTCCCAGTCCATCACCTTAACCACTGTTCCACACTGGTTCTCAAATAAATGCATACATGTACATATATTTGTGCTGAATAAAGGTGACAAGATCCAAGGACAGTTATTAGCAAGAAGAATGTAGGAACTGACACCGATTTAATCCTCCAGCAGCCCCATATAACAGGGAAAGGGAGTCTACAGCCATCCAGATGATTTTGAACTTGTATCTGTCACCACTGGCCATGTTACTGCAAGCAACATCTGGGGGCAAAGGCTTCCCATTCCTATTCTATGATGAAAATACCTAGAATATAGATAAATACAAAGATATGCTTGAAAAGGAAATAAAGGTACAGTGTTGATTTGTTCAAGCACCAATAATGTGAATATAGTTTGACGACAACGGTAAGAAAAGTAACATTTTAGAGAATTACTAAATTATACCTACTATGAAATGGCAGTTAGAAATGCATTTCTTGTTGAAATAACACACTCATTTTTTTTACCTTTGGTCTGACTGATAAGAGTCCGAAGCTCCCAACTTCTCCGGGCTGTTCCACTTGTATCCCCTTTTGGATAAGATGGCTCTGTGAAAACAAGATGCTGTAAGTAACGTACGGCACAAAAAAAGAGCCAAGGACTGATTTCTCACCCTTTGGTCAGCAGCTTTTAAGAAGTCCTGCTTCTGTTAAGACGAAGGCGAAGGCTATTATGAATGTGTGAACAGGGCTCCACAATGGGAGGTACTATTCCCATACGCATGAACTGAATAGTTATAGCCATGGTAAAAAGAAGCATTGGGTCCCTCATGTCCTATTCTTTATGCTAGAGTCAATAGGTTAGATGCGGAGAACCAGTCATGGAGGTAGGCATTCCTACGCCTCCTACACACTACAACCGATTCCCCCACCCGTGTCAAAAATAAGTTCTCAAGGATCAGCAGATCCTCAGATAAAGCACAGGATACTGCATCATGTCCTGCTGATGGAGGGCAGCTACTCAGAAGTTATAGCAGGAGTACGCTTCAGCTCACACAAGACATTCCTGACTCCAGGACAATCGTTAGAAATGAATACACTGGAAAAAACGGAAACATTCGATTTGATGGCATATGTAAAAGTAGATCTGTGGAGAAGAAAATAATGAAGTGAAGAACTAGCTTCCAGTGAAAAAGGAAGGTGAATAGCGAAGTAATTGTCTGAAATAAATGACGACCATTCTCTTCATAAGCATAACAGCGTGGACCTCGGAAGTGTCCCATTTAATGGAGCACATTAAATAGGAAAAAAGCCATGAAAGGCTAATGGGGATTAATTTAAATATACTAAGTGTTCTGGTTCATTGTATAATAAAAGGAGTTTGGATGCTCACATCCTGACCAAAGGGGACTATTCAAGCTAAAACCCAAAGAGCATCTTAACGAAGAAGGCTACCCAGTTGCTTTTTTGGATTAAAGAGCTGGAAGGAACCAAGTGCTAATTTTTGCAACAAGAAATAGATTACTTTGAGACTGACTTCACTACTTCGCTTCCAGGAAAAAAGTGACTACTAACCCTGCCTGGGCCAAGACCTCACCTGCTTGCTTGAAGAACTGAGAGGGCAGTCCTAAAGGAACCAAAATATATTTCAAAAGCCGTTTTGGTGATATCTGGTGAACAGTGGTCCTTTAGCCAATGTTGAAAATGCCTGTTTTAATTTTTTTTGAAGCTATTAGACTCTGTTGGATATTTATGGCCAATCCATTCATAGACACTAAGAAATTCAAGCAATTGTGCCTGATTATTCCATGTAGAATTCCCAATATATTGAGATTGGTTTAAATACATTAAAATATATTATTTGTCCTTGTCCAGATGTGGCAATAGGGTGGGCAAAACAAACTGCCTTGTTTTGAACAACTAAAATTTGATTTACATAAGGAACAAGTAATGTCTTGTTTTACATTTCTTGCTTGAATAGTCATAAAATTACTTGAATGGTCATATAAAAATACTGAATTAGGCAATTTTCTAGATTACATTTAAGTCAGAAACTTAATTATATATTTGAGTTATCATTTCCCTACATCTGCATATCTTGATTTCCCCAAAACTGTGCTTTCTAGCTGTACTGGACTATTAACTTCTATCATCCTTATGTAGCAAGCCCATTGGCATGGTAGACGGGAATCTAGTACTTAAAAACAGCTGGAGGTTATGAAGGGTTAGCACAAAGAAACAGCATATGAACCAGATTCATATAGTCGTGTGAAAAAGAAAGTACACCCTCTTTGAGTTCTATGGTTTTATGTATCAGGACATAATAAAAATCATCTGGTCCTTAGCAGTTCTCAAAAGTAGGTAAATGCAACCTCAGATGAACAACACATGACATATCACATCATGTCATCATTTATTTTACAAAAAGAAAGCCAAAATGGAGAAGCCACGTGTGAAAAACTAAGTACACCCTTACTGCTTCCATAGGTATGAAGAGGCTGAGTATCAGCCAAGTGCTGCTAATCAAATGCCCTTGATCATCAGCAAGTGCGACTACCTCTATAAAAGCCGAAGTTTTAGGAGTTTGCTGTTCTCAAGCATTGAGGTGTGTGTAAACACAATGCCAAAGAGTAAAAACATCAGCAATGATCTTAGAGAAGCAATTGTTGTTGCCCATCAATCTTGGAAGGGTTATAAGGCCATTTCCAAACAATTGGAAGTCCCTCATTCTACAGTGAGGAAGATTATTCACAAGTGGAAAACATTCCAGACAGTTGCCAATCTTCCCAGGAGTGGACGTCCCAGAAAATTCACCCCAAGGTCAGACCGTGCAATGCTCAGAGAAACTGCAAAAAATCCAAGAGTTACATCTCAGACTCTACAGGCCTCAGTTAGCATGTTCAATGTTAAAGTTCAGGACAGTACAATTAGAAAAAGACTGAACAAGTATGGTTTGTTTGGAAGGTTGCCAGGAGAAAGCCTCTTCTCTCTAAAAAGAACATGGCAGCACGACTTAGGTTTGCAAAGTTGCATCTGAACTGGAACACTGTCCTTTGGACAGATGAGACCAAAGTGGAGATGTTTGGCCATAACGCACAGCGCCACCTTTGGCAAAAACCAACCACAGCATATCAGCACAAACATCTCATACCAACTATCAAGCATGGCGGTGGAGGGGTGATGATTTGGGCTTGTTTTGCAGCCACAGGACCTGGGCACCTTGCAGTCATTGAGTCGACCACAAACTCCTCTGTATATCAAAGTATTCTAGAGTCAAACGTGAGACCATCTGTCCGACAGCTAAAGCTTGGCTGACACTGGGTCATGCAACAAGACAATGATCCCAAGCACAGCAGCAAATCTACAACAGAATGGCTGAAAAAGAAAAGAATCAAGGTGTTGCAATGGCCCAGTCAAAGTCCAGACCTCAACCTGACTGAAATGCTGTGGCGGGACCCGAGGAGAGCTGTGCATAAACAAATGCCTGCAAACCTCAATGAACTGAAGCAATGTTGTAAAGAAGAGAGGGCCAAAATTCCTCCACAACAATGTGAGAGACTGATAAAGTCATACAGAAAACAATTACTTCAAGTTATTGCTGCTAAAGGTGGTTCTACAAGCTATTGAATCATAAAGTGTACTTAGTTTTTCACACGTGGCTTCTCCATTTTGGCTTTCTTTTTGTAAAATAAATGATGACATGGTGTAATATGTCATGTCTTGTTGTTCATCTGAGGTTGTATTTACCTACTTTTGAGAACTGCTAAGGACCAGATGATTTTTATTATGTCCTGATACATAAAACCATAGAACTCAAAGGGGGTGTACTTTCTTTTTCGATGCAATTCTGGCAGCTCCAGATCACATCCACCCAGGTATACGAATACTTTTGGTTCATATTAATCCCTTCAAATGAAAACCTATTAGTGGGAGGTTAAGGGGATCCCTATATAAGAAATTCAGTAAGGGCACACCTTTAACCTATTTCTCCACTATATCATACTGTTGCAATTACCCAGTTTCTGTAAACCTGTGAAAAAGGCAAGGCGTTTTCCGTAAGGACAGTAATCAAGTATCTCTCTCTCTCTCTGGAGATGATGCGAATATGCCAAGACTTTAGAAATGGTGGATAGTATTATTGTCTTCCACAGAAAAAAGATATGCATTTGAGCTCTTCCAAGTCTGCTCCTTACTGGAATCCATATATGCAATAAATTGCAGGAAAGATTCTTTCATTCCTTAACAGCCCATGGTTGCAATTTGCTAAATAAACATATTTCACTTGTATATTTATGTGCACAAAGGAAAATGATGCAAGAGATGAAACAAAGACAGCCTACTTTGACTAAACATTTACTGTCAAAGAGGATGCCCTTGCTTTTCATTGCAAAAGGTACCTTTTGAATGATGGGCTATCAGTGAATGTTTTCCTTTGGAGTTTTTCTTTAATTTAATGTGTTTTCCAATGTGTTTGTAGGAGCCTTCTCAAAAGCAGCCCATATATATCCCAGAAAGTCTATCTCCTAGGGAAACCTATTTCAAACCCTCTTTTTTATTGCAAGTATTTTCTATCAGCTAATTCACTCTCCAGTCCTCAAGCTTACAAATCCTCATGTGGCTTTATTTGTTGTTAGACAGATGTTATAGCTATTGTCATACCTGCCAATGTTGAAGTCTAGGCAACTTCAAATGAAGATGCCATACAAAAAATGCAAATAAATTTCAAAACTGGATTTAGTAAGACAGTCATTTTAAATGTTTTTAAAATCTGATCCTAAATTGTCAAATTCTCCATAATTATTTCAGAGTAAGGATGCCAAACAAAAAGTTAAGCAGAAGCCTTTTCAGGATATGGTAAATATATTTTAGGAGAAAGGTACAGGTAGTCTTCGACTTACGACCACAATTGGACTGGAATTTCCATCGCTAAGCAATGCAGTCGTAAAGCAAGATGTCATGTGACTGCATCGATTAGCAACAACAATCCTGGCACTTCCCTTTGCCGTTGTTAAGCGAATTCCACCAGTTGTTAGCTGAGGATCCACCCCAATCCAAGCCATTCTGGGCTTGGTTCCTCCCAGCCCCGAGCCTTAGTAAGGTTAGGGACTGCCTCCAACTCCCCCCACCCACCTATCTACCCCACCATCTCTGCCCTTTTGGCTGCCCTGCAGCCTGCCTTGTGGGGTGGCAAGCAGCTCCAGAACCATGTGGCTCTGGGGCTACTTGCTACGCTGCAGCTCAGCAGCTTCTTGGCACGCTGTGGCTCTGGGGCTACAAGAAGCCCCTGAGCTGCAGCGCGAAGCCACAGCTGCCCCAGCAAGCATTCATTTGTCTAGCTGCCTTCTCTCCCAGTTCCCCACACCGACCTTTCACTTTTTGTGCCCAGCCACCACAGTCAAAGCAGAAGCACCTTGCTGCCTTTGCTGTCTCCTTTTTCGACCTGCAGCCGCCATGTTATCCTGGGCAAATGCTCCCTACGTGTGGCTCCCCAGCTCAGCCCAGAAAAGCAGTGCAAATAAGAATGCCAGCCAATGGGGAAGGCTGGAAGCAGTTTTGCCCAATGGGAAAGTGCTAGGGGTTGGTTCAGCTTCTCTGGCACTTTCCCATAAGGAAACCTTGGTGCTTTCCCAGGAGAGAAGGCAACTGGGCAAACAAATGCTTGCTGGTGCTTCCCTGGCACTGCGGCTGGGCGCAAAAGGCGAAAGGTCAGTGCAGGGAATTGGGAGAGAAGGCAGCTGGATAAATGACTGCTTGCTGGTGCTTGCTGGGGCAGCTGAGGCTTTGCACTGCAGATCAGGGGCTTCTTGCAGCCCCAGAGCCGTGCGGTTCTGGGGCTGCTTGCTGCCCCGCAAGGCAGGGTGCAGGGTAGCCAAAAGGGCAGAGATGTGGGAGGAGACAAAGTGCCCCTGAGGTTGCAAGTGTGGATGGCCTGCCAAGTGCTCAAATTTGACCATGTGACCACAGGGGCACTGGAACAGCCCTAATTTCAGGGACCAGTCATAAGTCCATTTTTTCAGCACCTCTGTAACTTCAAATGGTGCCTGAACGAATGGTCATAAGTCGAGGACCACCTGTATTCATATACAATCATCATTATAATAGCACCTTCTCTTTCTTCTGTGGGACTTGAATGTCGGCTTAATGATCTAAACTGTAGTTCAGCAGCAATTGAAGCCAGTCGATCATTTTCAGGGACACTGGAGCCTCTGTTTAAAAAAAAAAATGCCACTCTTTTATTAATCAGGACTTTTACTCCGTTCTTTTCTGAAGTGCCAAGAAACTGAAAGTGCTAGTAAGAACACAGCCATGATTGGTTATGTTAACCAAAGCTATAGTTTAAAAAAACAGGTTAAATATTTATAGTATATATCCATGTAAAATTATCCATTATCCTGAATAAAGGAATTTAAAACTTATTTTTTAAAAAATGCTGCTTTTAATGTTAGAGTCAGCTAAGCTAAATGCAAAAAGAACCAGCATATGCAAATGTAACATTAAGCCTCATTTACGCATGATAAAAAAAAATTAACAAACTCATAAAAAAGTAGTGACTGAAATCCTTTGGCATAATCACAGGGCAACTTTTCAAAAAGGACTTTAATCAGAGATAGATGCACAATGGAATGGTAAAGCACTGGTTTCACCACCAGTTTGCAAATGCATGTATATAACACCATGTATACGTTCTCTCTTGGCCCTGATCATATCTCGATGGGTATATGTCTATGCATTTGTGCTGGCCGTATCACCGGTCTAATTTCAGTATGAGTTCAACCACAGCTATTATAAAACTGCAGAAAGAGCAGACAAAATGAACTGCATGCATTAAAGCTAACGAAATAATTCAGACATATTATTTATTTATTTTACAAAACATGCATTATCAAAAAATTTAGTTGAACATGCACTTCGTACAAATGTCTGGGAATTTCACAACCGGAACAGAAACAAGTCAGTCATAGGGAACACGCAACGGAACCAAAAGGAACTACTAGGATCTAAGTGCACACGCAGTTTATGTGAGCGGCATGAACAAGAATGAGTCTGCTACACTGGGGAGTGGAGCTACCTGAGGTCATTTGCACTGCTGACAGGTTTTGGCTGAGCTGAGTCACCCCCAACAGGGGTGGAGCGACTGAAAGCAGGGCTGCAATGGTTCCGTACATCACATGGGATAGTCCGTGTGCTGCAGTGAGAAGAAAAGCTTCAGGAAAAAAAAAGTTTTGGCTCCACTTTTAAATGGATTTTTTAAATAAGATGACTCAAACAGCAGCCTGGAAACAAAAATCTCATAAAAAGTTAAACTTGGCTTCTAACCCACGAGACAGATTTCTAAACATGAAGTACTGAAGACAAAATTGGAAAGAAAAAAAAATGTGATGAAGGGCATGACCCCCTTCAGAAGCAACTTGGGATGTTAATCTCTGAATAAGAAGCAATCATGTGCTTTTGCATGTTAACTTTGGATTTAATTCTGCAATAAAATTCTTGAAGGGTCAATGACTGTAAACCCTTAGTTTCTAAATTCATAGGAGTGCTTCGGTATTCAACTAACTCTCATTAACAACAAAAAATGGAACAACCATGTCACTGATGAATCCACACATAAGCTTATTTAAAAAAACAACAACAGAAGATAATGCAACACCACTGAAGCTTATCTTCCGCATCTCAGTCCCTTGGGAATCTTTTAAAAGAGGGCATTTTTAGTAAATTTTAGTAAACAGCAGCAGCAGCATGTTCTCTTGGCCTCATTAAAAAATTTAGTAAGGTACAGACTGATCTGAGGGACAGCCTTCTTTTTCTCGAGATTGAGCACTCAGGAAGGAAAGAAGGCTCCAGAAATGGTAGTATAGAGCTAGGTTACGTATAGGAAGAAAAGGGAAGAGTTGCTTCACTCTGATTGCCTTACCGACCTTATATCATCGAGGACAAAAAAGCAACAGTCTAAATAATATTCCTTAATTTAAAAATCCAAGCACAGGGAGGGGATGAACTGGATTACTTATCAGCTTGTCACTCAGTAATGTCAAAGGTGCAATTCCATTAGAGACAGGCATGCTCCACACACTACACAAAATAGCAAGACATTACTAGGAGGCTGGGAGGAAGTTATGTTTTCCCCAGGAGTGGGAATACTGTGCTTCAACACAGAAGAGGAGGGACAGCTAGAGGATAATATTGCTGGAACTGCTTCAGAAACATCATTTTTGTATTCCATAAGCAATAAAGGTTTGGGATAAGGCTTTAAATACCTGAACCCTTCAGGTGTTGGGATGATGAGGTGAGGATTTGGGGGATCACTATGGCATCGAGGTACTTTCACAGGGCGGGGACTATTCCGATGAATAGCTGCAAGCAAAAAGAAGCAGAAAAAGATCAGTCACGTGGTTACAGGAAGCAGGGAACTCCACATCCCACCTTACGTTATACAGTAACTGAATTACAACAAATTTGTCCAAAATGGAAGAATTGACATTCACTCTGATTTTGCAAATGGCAACTAAAACAGTTCACAGTCTGTCTTCAAACATGTCAACCAAACTACTAAAACAAACTCTTAAGAATCAGATCAGCTCAACATAAGTAAGCTAGTAGACTGGGAAAAAAGCAGCAAAAAGAGTAACTTATACTTGTTAAAGTCATTTGGCATAAACATAGTTTAAGAAAATTCAGTGGAAAAAAAGAAGCAGGTAAAAGTAAAAAGCTACCTAAGTTTTTTACCTACCTACCTATAGCTCCCAAGACATATTAACCAACCGGTCAAGGTTGGAATTGTCTTATAATTCCAACCTTGACTAGCTGGTTAATATGTCTTGGGAGTTATAGAGACATAACTAAGAGGTCTTCTAGGCAATGACACAGAATTACTTTGCTTACAAGCTTACAAGCCCAGACATGATCGGCCAGGTGCTGCTACCTGCTACTTAACTTGCCTGCAGACATAATTTTTCATAATTAACCTGGATTGGTTTGAACTGACTCACTTTTCAGGCCCATCTTTGATGATCAAGTGCATGATTAATATTACAGGTAGTCTTCGTTTAGCAACCATAATTGGGACTGGCAACTCAGTCGTGAAGCGAAGTGCTCGCTAAGTGAAACCGTGACTGTTCCCATGATCTTACTTCAGCTTTCCTTTGCTTTACAGACCTGCAAAGGCCATAAATATGAGGACTGGTTGTAAAGTTACTTTTTAATCACTGTTGTAACTGTGAATGGTGACTAAACGAGGACTACTTGTACTGGAATAGTTCTCGTCTTTAGTCATACGTATGTAGCCATACTATCATCTTTCAACACAAGAAACTCTTTTGTTACACATTTCCTTCAGAGAAAGCTACAACTAGTTGTGAAATATATGCTGCAATTTGCAGACGAGATTCCAGGTTTAACCATAGGCTTGTTGTGTTCCTGCAGGACAGGATCATACTGTGATCCACTCAGCCCAATGAAGCCAATCAGCAGGATGGTATCAATCCTTTTTTTCCTCCTTGTCAACTATAACAGGAGAGTGATGGATAGTCTGTCAATCACTTGGAATGTTGTAATAGATAGTTTGTCAATGGTCAATACTTGGTTTGTAGGGCATAATGTATATAAGTCATAATTAAGGAATCTCAGATAGGAGCCTGTGAAAGAAATGTATGGAGGTACTTAAATCTCTAGTTTAGTACTTGCTATCAGAACTGTAAGAAATTATATTCTAGTCTGTTCACTTTGATTACAAATGCCTTAGATCAATGTTAAGATGAATAGAAGACTGCAATAATGTGCCTGCTGGGGGAAGCCTTTGAAGAGGATCCAAAAACTTCAATCAGTAGAGAATGCAGCTGCGAAGCTATGGGCTGCAAGGAGTTATCCAAAACATGCAACTCCATTGTTATCCACTGGGCTTTAGTTTCAGAGTTCATTTTAAAAACTACTTATTACCATTAGAGCCTTGAACAATGTTGTGCCAGGATTCCTAAAATGCCACTACGTCCCATGTGAAGCTGCCCACTCTTTGAGATCATCTGGAAAGACCCTGTTGCATATCCTGCTGATTTCCAAGACTCATTTGACAGGAATGTGCAAGAGGGCCTTCTCAGCTGCTGTACCCAGATTCTGGAATGTGTGTCCCCTGGAAAAACAACATGGCTCCCTGCCTAATGTCATTCTAATAAAATCTCTATTTCAGAAAAACTGTCCCATTAGACACTTGCTTTGTATCTTTGCCATTTTTTCTTCTCTTCCTTGTTTCTATTTTTGAATATATTATCTGGGACTTCTTATATTTAAAAGTTGCTAATGTTATCCACCTTCTAACTGCTATTAATGTTTGTTTTAATTCCAAGTAACCTAGATCATATGCATTTCTATAAGCCATTAGCTGCAAAATTCCAGAGGAAGAGACTACAGCTGCTGCCTTACCAAGGTACAAACCTGTAACAGGACTATGAGGCTTTCCAATAACATGGCCAATACATTCATTCATCAATGACTGCAAACTCTGGGGGAAAAAAAACAGAAAAAAGCACTGCAAAAGAAATACACTTGCCAAGTCATACTGTTGTTTCTTTAAATCATGAAAAATGTATACATTGGGAACCCATTATATCAATTAAATTATAAATTAAGCCATTAATTAATTGATAAGGATGAAACCATTAAAAATCCTTTTTGTAGTAGGCTAGCCACTGGCCTCAAATATAATTGAAAATGTTTATTAATTTGAAATGTATGATTAATTAATGGCATACCAAGAAATCATCTTCAGGCAGAGCAGAAATAAAGGCTGGTTCAATGGCTTGAAGAAAATCAAATCCCTGTGTTGCCCACCTGTCCAACAGAAAGAAATTATTTGTTGATATTTATATTAGAAGTTCTATTTATTGAGAATAATACATCTCTGTTACGCTATACAAGTCTTCCCTTTCAAGCATTATTAAAATTATATAATAGGAATCAATTCAAGGTTGCATTCCTAAAGCTGTTTTTTATGGCTATTAATCAGGAAGACTACAGTAATCTCCACATTTAATGAAAGGTGCTTTATAAAAACCAATCAGATGGTCCTTCCATTTTCTATAAGGTTAAAATTTTCTAGATGCAAGAAGATTCAGTAAAAATGACAAATAAAAGCAATTTGAGAAAAACTGCTGAATTTGGACTGAGAAAATCAAGACCCAGAATACATCTCAACCCTGAAAACACAAGATGGGCCTTGGACAAATCAATATAAGCCAATTTGGCATTTTTGCTTTAAATATGCTCTCAGTTATTCGTGCTTTAGTCACCTCCTGCTTGGATTACTGTAATATGCTCTACATGGGGCTGCCCTTGAAAAGCATTTAGAAGCAGCAACTGGTATAAAATGTGGCAACTTGTATGAAATGTGGCAGCCTGGGCAGTAATGGGTGTATCCCATTATACTGAGGTGACCCTGCTGTTTTGGCAGCTGCACTGGTTACCAGTGGACTTCTGGTGCAATTCAAGATGCTGATATGATCTTTAAAGCCCCACATGACTTTGAATGGGTTATCTGTGGGAACACCCCCCAATCAGGTCGAATAGGGTCAACTCCCTCCAGGTCCCATCTTTAGAAGATGCCACCTGATGGGACCTTGGAAGATAGCATTTTTGATCTCTACCCCCATGCTCTGGAACTTTAATATGGATATTTATATTTTTACTGTTTTTACTGTTTCGGTTTTAATTGTGAGCTATCCAGAGTCAACCTCTGGGGGAGACTGGTGGCATATAAATTTAATAAATAAATAAGTAAACTTCACAAAGTTTATTTGTGAATAAACTTTATTAATTTGTGAATTAAATTGTGAATAAACCCCGCAAAGATCTGGTCTGCTCATTCTTTCCTGAATTTCAGGAGAATAGCTTATACCTAGTTGTTTCATTTAGGCAGGAGGAGGGCATGCAGTGAGAAAGGTCTGAAACTGATAGACACATTTTTTATGTATTTTTGACATGTTTGTTATTGTTGTTAATTTTGTTTATATTATATGTGGGTTTATCCATTACTTTCAAGATTATTTTAATCTATGCAATGATTCAGATTATTAGCCATTTTGGGAATGGGCAATGTACAAATAAAGTAAGTAAATAAATAAGCATGGTAAAGTGTGTTCTCTATCTCATGTGGGAAGTCAATTCTCCAGGTGCTGAATGGCATGGAACAAATTGTTGCAGTTGGAAACCACAATCTTCACCAGGATCAGGCAAGGGAATATTGATATTTATTCTTCTTCCTCCAGACATTCTGCAAGACAGTAAGAGTGTCCCACCCACTTATCAACCCCCCTCCATCAAATTCCACCATATCTCCAGTCATAACAATTATCTTTCAAAATAAATAGAAGGGATGTTCTCATATTAAGGACAGCTAAAAACTTTATAATGCCACAATATACTTTAACCACACTGTTACTGGCTACAAGTGCTTAATCAATTCCCAGAGTATTTATGACGTCTAAGTGTAGCTCTTCATTGAGGCAATAAGTAGTGGATTACATTCTAAATTGCAGTGATTATTTAATGCACCAGCATTGCACTAGTTGTTATTTAAAAATTTAATCAACACTAATTAAATCAAAGTCATCTAGACAGTAATTCTGTTCTGTGTTTAAAATACAGACTTCACAGAAATGAAAGGGACAGAAAACATTTAAAACGTGTCTGCTTTTTACCTGGGTCTGGTGCCTCGTCCACTCTCACATTTAGTAAGGACGTAATTCATCCATTTTCTTGCAAAACTGATATACTGGTCTCCTATTTTCTGTCTAAATTCTCCAGACATTAGTCGAATGACTTCTTTATGATACTGTAATAGATTTAAATGATCATTCCAGACAATGAACATACAATGGTTAGAACAGCTTAATGATGTAGCTAAAGAACAGTCAGGCTCCAATTACCCTACTTCGGACACATTATCTGAAGACCTAGCTCTCTGGAAAGTGCTGGGAAAGGTGGAAGGAAAGAGAAGATGGTGATCAGCAACAAGGCTGATGGACTCAGTTACAGTGGCAATGGATGCACTTTGAGAGACCTGAAATAACAGGTTAGGGATAGATTATCCTGGAGAAAATCTATCTATGTGGTCACTAGTAGCTAAAAATGACTTGATCGCACATAATCAATCAATCAAGCAAGCAAGCAAGCAAGCAATCAAAGGGCAGCACCAACCACAATACAGTGATGCTGAGAATTTAGTAGGGCTGCACAGCAGTTTGAATCTGAAGGTGTTTTGGAGCACAATGATGTCTCTTGTCTGCAACTCCTTAAAGCAGCTGCATCTTTTCCCGGGATTGCACAGCTGTCCTCTGCAGCTCAAGCTTGATCACAGCTGGAAAAGACACATTTGGCTTAAGGAGCTGCAGACAGGTGCTTGTATCTGAAGCACTCTTCTGTCTTTGAATTTGAAGCCGTGCACAGCCCCAGAAAATAGCAATAGACTCATCTGAAATATCTGTGTAACAACTTGCATTCAAAGCCTGATGATATTCATAGAAGCATGAAATAGTAACATACAGATAAAGACAAAATAAAAAGCAGCACAACAAACAGAAAGCAGGCGTTCTACTTTACCCAGTGGATATCTTTCTTCCCAACAATGTTTTGAAACCATCTGTTAGTAAGCCATTACTCTGTGGCCATTCAAAAAGAATGACATTTGTAGCAGTATGGAAACTGCTGATGGAGCTCTTGGTACCTTGCTCTGAGGGATGCAGAAGGCAGAGGAAGAGCTCTATGGCTGGCAGATGATGGCATCAGCCAGAAAAAACGACTGCGGGCAGCATCCAAAGGTGGTTAGCACATGCCTCCCAACTTGTTACCTGAAGTAAGAGTCTCATCCTGCTATCCAGAAGCATGTATCCAGCTGAGATAATATGCAACTGCAAATCTTTTACATGTCTGCATCTTATTGGAAAAATTAGAGACTACTGGGACCTCTCTCCTACCTCTGAAACTTACTCATAAACAACAGAAGAGATACCCAATGTGGTGCAGTGCTTAAGGGTTTGCACTAGGAGGTGGGGAGTGGGAAGACTCAAGTACTAGTCCTCCCTCAGTCATGGAAGGGTGACTTTGGGCTAGTCATTCTTTTTTTGGCCCAACCCACCTCACAGAGTTCTTGTTGAGGGGAAAAATGGGAGGAAGGAGTGCTTTGAAGGTTGCCCTGAGCTCCTAAAGAAGAAGATGGGATGGGCCTTTAACTAACAAGCAAACAACAAACAAGCTTTGATAGCACACTATAAGAAGCACACTATAAAAAGCACTGGAACTGACTGATTTTAAAAGGGAGAGGAGCAGTGATTTACTCTGAAAGGCAGTAATCTCCATTTGAAGCAGGCAAGGTTGGTCCTCTCTGTCATGCACATGATAGGCAATACTGAATTGTCAAAAAAAAAAAAAACTTTGGCTTTTAAAACAGCAAGTATTCCCATCATGAAAAATACTGTGTTTATATATATATATATTTGTCTGCGCTCAGTCATTACTGACCCTGCAGTGCCTGCCAGGACGAGTCCTTGCCTGGACGAATCCTTGCCTGAACAAATCCTGTGCAGTTTTCAAGGCAATTGTTTCGGAAGTGGTTTGCCAGAGCCTCCTTCCTAGAGCAGAGCCCAGCTGGCGAGCGCAGGAGGCAGGATTTCCGTTGCTTCATGCCCTTTTCGGGTGAGCGCGGTTTCGCGCTTACCGGCAGCTGATCCCGTCTCTCTGTGCAAGGCGCTGCCAGCATTTTTCCTCCCACCAGAGTGAGAGTACCCATTTATCTATTTATTAGATTTATATTCCGCCTTTTTGTACAGGAGATTAAAGCAATGTGCATAGTGCTCATGCTTGTTTTCCCCAACAACCACCCTCTGAGGTAGGTTAGGCTGAGAAAGAGTGATCAGCCCCAAACTACGCAGTGAATTTCCCTGGCTGAGTGGGGATTAGAACCTGGGACTTCTCACTCATAGTCCAACACCTCAACCACTATACCACCTTAGGTCTATTTTTTCTGTATGTTAACTGGTTTACATACAGGTAGTCCTTGACTTATGACCATTTGTTTAACCACTGTTCAAAGTTACGACGGCACTGAGAAAAGTGACTTACAACCAGTTCTTGCACTTATGACCACGGCAGTGTCCCCGCAGTCACGTGATCAAAACTTGGGCACTTGGCAACTGGTATGTATTTATGATGGTTGCAGTGTCCTGGGGTCACATGATCATCATTTACAACCTTCCCAGAGGGCTTCCGACAAGCAAAGTCAATGGGGGA
This sequence comes from Liasis olivaceus, assembly GCA_030867105.1. Lineage (NCBI taxonomy): Eukaryota > Metazoa > Chordata > Lepidosauria > Squamata > Pythonidae > Liasis > Liasis olivaceus. The sequence continues at coordinate 255,643,533 of CM061349.1, read as the reverse complement.
AGTTGGATTTGCTTAACAATCGCGTGATTCACTTAATGACCACAGCAAAAAAAAAAAAGGTTGTAAAATTGGGTGCGACTCACTTAAACGCATTGCTTAGCAACAGAAGTTCTGCTCCCAATTGTGGTTGTAAGTCAAGGACTATCTGTAATAGCAATAAATATGATTTTAAATATCAGTTTGTGAGCTCCTAGACACAACCATTTTACTTTAAATATATGATTCCTTTTCTTCTGAAAAGGCAGAAAAGTTTTCTCTTGGACCTACCTCAAAGCCAAAGTTGTAACACTGAATCATGGCTTCCCTATAATATTGCTGCAATTCTGATTCAGCAGATTCCGATGTGAACATATGATCAACTCTATCAATTGCATTGCTTATCTTATTGCACAGCTGTAAAGCATCACTCTGGAATATACGGAAAAAAGCTGTGTTCATATGTTTGTAATGTAAAGACACTTAATTCTGCAGAAAGTTTATGTCAAACATAAATGCCTACATCTTTGCTATTATTATCATTATCATCATCCTCAGCATCATCGTCATCATCAGTCTAGAATTCAAGAGTAGTATTACAATCCTATATACATTTACCTAAAATCAATCTCATTGAAATTAATGGGATTACTTCTGCTGAGATGTATAGAGATACAATGTTAAAGACCAAATTAGCCAAAATCTTTCTTCATCAATAACATAACATGCATTCTTTTGGCAAATGCATCAGACTATGAGTTGTGGACATGAAAACTTTTATGTCTCTCACACACATATCATAATTATACAGGTGAAACTCAAAAAATTAGAATATCGTGCAAATGTTCATTTATGTCAGTATGGCAACTCAAAAGGTGAAACCAATATATGAGATAGATGCATTACATGCAAAGCGAGATATGTCAAGCCTTACTTTGGTATAATTGTGATGATTATGGCGTACAGCTTATGAAAACCCCAAATTCACAATCTCAGAAAATTAGAATATTACATGACATCAATAACACAAGGATTGGAAATAGAACAATATCGGACCTCTGCAAAGTAGAAGCATGCATATGTACTCAGTACTTGGTTTGGGCCCCTTTTGAAGCAATGACTGCCGCAATGAGGCGTGGCATAGATGCTATCAGCCTGTGGCACTGCTGAGGTGTTATGGAAGACCAGGATGCTTCAATAGCGGCCTTCAGCTCCGCTGCATTGTTCAGTCTCATGTCCCTCATCTTTCTCTTGGCAATGCCCCATAGATTCTCTATGGGGTTCAGGTCAGGCGAGTTTGCTGGCCAATCAAGCACAGTAATCCCATGATCATTGAACCAGCTTTTGGTACTTTTGGCAGTGTGGGCAGGTGCCAAGTCCTGCTGGAAAATGAAGTCAGCATCCCCATAAAGCTCGTCTGCGGAAGGAAGCATGAAGTGCTCCAAAATCTCCTGGTAGACGGCTGCGTTGACCATGGACTTAATGAAGCACAGTGGACCAACACCAGCAGATGACATGGCTCCCCAAATCAACACAGACTCTGGAAACTTCACACTGGACTTCAAGCATCGTGCATTGTGTGCCTCTCCATTCTTCCTCCAGACTCTGGCTCCTTGGTTCCCAAATGAGATGCAAAAGTTGCTCTCATCAGAAAAGAGGACTTTGGACCACTGGGCAACAGACCAGTTCTTTTGTTCTGTAGCCCAGGGAAGACGCTTCTGACGTTGTTTGTTGTTCAGGAGTGGCTTGACAAGAGGAATACGACATTTGAAGCCCATGTCCAGGATCCGTCTGTGTGTGGTGGCTCTTGATGCACTAACTCCAGCCTCAGTCCACTCCTTGTGAAAGTCCCCAACACTTTTGAATGGCCTTTTCCTGACAATCCTCTCCAGGCTGCGGTCATCCCTGCTGCTTGTGCACCTTTTTCTACCACACTTTTCCCTTCCACATAACCTTCTATTGATGTGCTTTGATACAGCACTTTGGGAACATCCAACTTCTTTTGCAATGACCTTTTGGGGCTTTCCCTCCTTATGGAGGGTGTCAATGATGGTTTTCTGCACAACTGTCAGGTCAGCAGTCTTTCCCATGCTTGTGATTCCTACTGAACCAGCCTGAGAGACCATTGAAAGGCTCAGGAACCCTTTGCAGGTGTTATGGATTCATTAGCTGATTAGAGGGGGACACTTTGAGCCTAGAATATTGAACCTTTTCACACTATTCTAATTTTCTGAGATTGTGAATTTGGGGTTTTCATAAGCTGTACGCCATAATCATCACAATTATACCAAAGTAAGGCTTGACATATCTCGCTTTGCATGTAATGCGTCTCTCTCATATATTGGTTTCACCTTTTGAGTTGCCATAGTGACATAAATGAACATTTGCACAATATTCTAATTTTTCGAGTTTCACCTGTATAGTTGTATTTTAAGTACATTTTCAGTCATGTTAAGAATATGCTGGCAACTCCTCAAAATGTGTCTACACTGTGCAAGCTAAGTACAGAGTTTTAAAAAAAGGCTCTGCTACTACTTACGTATGGAAAAATTTTGAATATAAATCAAAATATAGACTGTATGGCTGCCTAATTAGTACATACAATCCGTACAGTGTGTCACATTTCTTTTATTTGCAAATTCATATGCTACCCCCTCTCAACAGTTCTAGACAACTTATAAAATTACAAATATCAATCTTTGTGTATTTATATAAAATTGCATGGCAAATACTGCCTTTCTGACTTTCTATGGAAAGGCAATCTCATTGATTTATTATATATTTTGAAATGATGAACAAATTAGAATCAAATGCCCAGAAGATAATGAATTAGAAAGACGTGTACCTTCAACTGTTGCAAAGCTTTGGCAATGACTGGTTGGCTGGAAGTTTGCTCCTGCTGCAAGGAGATCAATCCTTCAAGTAACTGCTGGAAGGCTTTTCTCTGGTTTACAAGATGAACAGGCTGCATTACCACAAGAAGGATGTTATCAACCTAAAACAAAAGGGTAACAACACTGTGTTGCTGAACAATGAATTCAAATATCTGATTCACTCTAAATATTTCAATGGATGGGACTTTTCTTCCCAGAAAATGTATCAATTTAATGGAAAATCAGCTACAGATTTGGATTTTCTAAGACTTCTCTCATCATGATCAATTAAATGGCAATTTTATATACAGAAGCAGATTTTTATGAATAGGGTTTGCCCAAATATTTACCAGAGCTTACTAATAAAGTGAGAATCTTTTGTGGTAAAAAAAACCTGTTGATTTTCCCATTGTCAAAAGGCCATAATTCCCATTGCAATTCTAATTATATACAGTGGTACCTCGGTTCATGAACGCTTCTGTTCACGAACAATTCGGTTCACGAACAGCTCCGGTCGCAAAATTTTGCCTCCGTTCGCAAACTCCGCATTGGGTGACGAACAGGATCCACGGCCATTTTCTCTGCCGTGACACGTGGTCGCGGCTTCCTGTAGGGAGGGGGACTCTCCCTCCAAGCAGTAACCGCCTCCCCACCCGCCTTCCTGTCCTCCACGCCAGAAGTCGCGTCGAGCAAGGTTAGGTTTCTCTCTCTTCGTACTGTACTTTGTGTCATATTTTTGCGGTTTAAAAAAAAAAAAAAAACATATGGTTCAGAACACATTAACCGTAATTACATTGAACCTTATAGGGAAATTTGATTCGGGTCGCGATCAAAAATCGGTTGGCGACCGAATTCGTAGGGGTCAGAATGGATTAACCGTATTTACATTGAACCTTATGGGAAAATTTGATTTGGTTCACGACCAATTCGGTTCGCGACCAGAGTCACGGAACGAATTAAGTTCGTGAACCGAGGTACCACTGCACTTATATATGTTGTTTCTTAAAGAAATTAAAAAGATGAAATGTTTGGGGGGGGGTTGCAACATGAAAATATTTCACAACATTTTTCAGGAGTGGTTTGCCCTTGCCTTTTTCCTAGGGCTGAAAAAGAGTGACTGGCCCAAAGTTACCCAGCTGGCTTTGTGCCTAAGGCAGGACTAGAACTCATGGTCTCCCATTTCTAGCCCAGCACCTTTAACCATTACACCAGACTGGCTCTATCATGTTTAGAATATCTAAAAATAGAAACCCATATTATCAAATGCCTGGGATCTTATGGTAGTAATATTTTCAATATAATTTAGAATAAATTAAGCATCACCCAGCTTTTGAGTCCATGTATTAGTTAACATAGAAAGACTTTACCTGCATACTTCTCAGTGTATCAATAGTTTCCACTTGAGGAACTATTTTGATTGGCTGGCCTTCCCAAGCGCTCCAGTTGTCATCAAATTCTTGGTCTTTTTCACTGTATTTTGTCATAAGTAAAAACGGTTCACCTGTAACCTCATCGGAATCTTTTGAACAATCCTTTCCTGCAGCTGCATTAAGCAATTGCAAAATAAGAGATTTTTCCTGTGCAAAATTATCTGGCACAAAGATTTGTAAATTTTCAAGCCCAGGAATTTGTACCTGTGAAACAAGTCAAAATTGTCAAAATAGTTAACAAGTGGATCTGTATTATATTTTCATAATTTTCTGAGAACTCTATTTGGTGGAGAGGGCAAAACAAATGCATTTTTATGCACAATGAAACAGATCTGTAACCACTGCACTTGTCCTCCCCCCCCCCCCCCGCCCCCAACACAGACTGCTTTTATTTCATTGATGTGCAAAAGGTTTTTGGAGAAGTAATTATGGGAGCTCCTACCCTAAGTCTGAAATGAGCAATTCCGCATGCAGTGATGTTATATCGTCATTAACTGGTTGCTAACATTCCAGCCTTAATAGATACCTACAAAGGGCGAACATTTGCCTTCCCATTTAGTGTATTTAAGTACAATCCTATGTATCCATTCTTCTGAGTAAGTCCAAGGACTCCACCCATTAGCATTCCCCTGCTATGCAGCCTCTAGACTGATGTTACCTTTGTGTACTGCTGGGCTTTCAGAGCAGTAAGGAAATCCCTCACAGAGGCAGATAACGTGAACTCTGCTGCTATTTCAAGGTCCTACAAATATGGTGAGAAAAGTAAATTTTGTTACTAATGAACTGTTTAGCACGTAAATGAAACTGAATTTGGTCTAATTTGTTTACCTTTCTTAATCTCTTGGCAAAGCCAAGAGCTTTCGAAGCTCTCTCTCTAGCTTCATGAAATAGCTCTTTCAGTGCCCGGCTGGTTTCTATAACAGACCTCCTACAAAAATCGAACAAAATGCACTCATTCAGTACCTTTCACATCAATATTCCAACTTGGGATTGCTAAAATATCCACATATATTTTATTTACAGATAGTCCTTGTTCAGCAACCACAACTGGGACTGGCAACTTGGCTGTGAAGCAAAGTGGTCACTAAGTGAAACTGCAGTTGTGCTTATGATCTTACTTCAGCTTTCCTTTGCTTTACAGACCTGCGAAGGTCATAAATGTGAGGATTGGTCATAAAGTTATTTTTTCATCACTGTTGTAATTGTGGTCATTAAATAAGGCAGTCACTAAACAAGGACTACCTGTATTTATTATACCAATTTATATAGCTGCCTATCACAAAATTACGATGCTGGGTGGCACACACTGAATTACAACCAAACAGAACAGCAATTTATAATGAAATAATGTCAGCTGAGGACAAATCTAACTTGAATAATTGAAAGCACAAAATCCCAATGATGGGGTCACCTATCCTCAGGTGCCCTGCACAAAAATTGTTCTCATCCTCTTAACTATATTCATCATTAAAACTAATCTATATGAACAATGGTGCTTTATTCACATATGAACACTGCATTATAATATAACGTCATGGTGAGAAAGAAAAATTATGAAGAACAAGGAATACCTGACTTCATCTGAAGCAGCACTGTCATCAGCACTAGCCCGAAACTCATTACAGCTCTCTGGTAAGTCAGAGTCCAAAAAGATTCCTGTTGATTTTAACAGCACTCCTGCAATGTCACTAAAACAAAAATAAAACCATTACTTCTGAGACAGTTTAGGCATCAAAAAGTTTCTTTCCTGGCACTACAACAGATATAAAGGAACGATGTCCCTCCAAATGTTGCTCACTACAAATCCCAGCATTTCTCAACCCAGTCTGACTCAGCCTTTGGGAATTATGATTCAGCAAACACATGTTCTGCACCTCTGCACTACAAGGCAATAGAGAGACTGATGAGTTAAGACTAAAACTAGGAAGGAAAAATCATTCAGGCATAAGCATAGGATATTTTAAATCCTGTAATCCTATTTTACTAAAAAATATTGGGGTAGACTGATATAAAAAAAATAGAGTGGACAGGGTAGTAAAAGCTAAATTAAAGACAAATCTATCAAAAGCAAAAATTTTTCACAGCAAAAATACCCCTCATTTATTTACATAAGATGTTTCTGTAGGCTAAAGTCAAACACTTCTGATATACTGATTTCAAGTGTATTGGTGTGTTTTTTTTTAATATAGCTATGAAAATTGCTACCACTTTTATTACATGAACTTAACAATTTTGCATTAAGAATTTTCATCTCAGCTATATACGACTATAAATACTTTTTGTTCATGGGCTGTACAGGTAAACACAGCATATATAAGCATATATATAAGCCATGTGCCACCTATTATCCCAGCCACATTTGCATTCCAGGAATCAATAGATTACAGATCTGCACTTTAACTGTTTTAATCAGCGAAAGAAACCTTAAAAGGCAAAGGAACTAGATGCAAGAAACACTTGCATGGTGTAGAACATGGAATGAAAGTGTTCACCAAAATGACATGGCAACTTAATATTCTCTTAATGTGACACTTCTTTGTTAAAACATGGGATAAATATTTGGAAAAGAGGGCAAATGAAAATCAACACTTCTGGATAGGCAAATTTCTTGGCCCACATTAATCCCTTAATGACTCCATTTGAAATATGGAACACTGGGTAAAAAGGAAAACATTAGCCTAAGAACAGAACTGACAGTAACCAGATATATTTTGAATGAATAATTTCCTTCCGTCAAAATTATTCACACGAAATTAAAATTAAACAACTAGAAGTTCTAGTTATCATTAAAAAGATCAACTTTCAATTTGACAGAATAAAAAACTGGGAGACATATAAGCAAACTATTAAAAAAATTATTACAACTGTTAAGGGAAATGTAATATTAAGAAATCATAATTCTGTCTTTAAAACAAACATTTGAAATTTCTACCAGAAACTATTTTTCAAAGGTATTACATTTTCGTTTACTCAAAGTAGCTAAAACCAAGATAAGCAGACAAAAGATTCATAGTAGTATGCAGTTCTACCAGAATAGTTTTCCAGCTTGAGCTTCACCTCCTCGTATATAAGGCGTTATTTCTTTGGTGAAATTCCATTCTTCTTCCAAAAGATTCTTTAAACTATGAGATGCCTGAGGTAACTGCTGTAGCATTTGGATCCAGCTTCGCATATAATCAAAATAAACCTTGAAACCCAGAGGAAAAAAGAGTAGGGAAAGCCATTTAAACAGTTATTTCACAGCAGAGACAAATCCTCATCTGTAATATCACGTTAGTTTCATAAAACTGAACATTGCTTACAATTCTCCTCTCTCCAGATCAAGAACTCTTTTATCAATTCTCATGTTCCTGGCATAGAATTATACTCCGACCTCCATGCCAATTAAAAGACAGGACTCCCCCAAAAACTACTGGAAGCCTCAGAGAGGGCTTACTGACTCAGAAAAGAGATACTTCCATGTAAGGAATTGTGTACGTAATTCAGTTGACAGCACTGGTCTACTATAGCATGTGTATTAAATGGACCTTCAGCATACATGTGGCTCTTAAGGCCAAAAAGATAGTCTACTTATATTAACAGACTTTCAATTGCCAGCAGCTGCACTTTGATAACTGAAGGCAGTATGAGAGGAAAAAATCTGCTTTTATTAATATTTAAGGCCTTTGTTAATTGTAACATACAAATAAAACAAGCTTATAGAGCAATAAATAAAATTGCTATGTGGACTAAAGTTTTCAGTCATGGACAGGAAGTCAGAAAATAGATGGACAAAGTAAAATGCTGATAAAAGGAGTGTGACAAGAGGATGGAACAGGGAAGTGTGGTAAAATTAGCACCAAGGACGGTAGCTTATCCTGGGAGTCATGATTGTGGTTTGTGGTTTTGAAGAATAAAAGGGATTGTTGGGAGGGGCTCGGGACCACATGGCCACAAGCTGTCCAGATTGACCACTTGTCCATGCTGAACCTCATTGCAATGGGATCTTAAGTAAGTATATTATGTTTTGTTGTTTGAACTAAGGTCTATGTATTGAACTATACCTGCTTATTGAATTACCATTTAATAAATACTTTAGAACTCTGAAGTGGTCTGTGTTCTGGTGTGTCTGTCTCTCGGGGTTGATGGGGTTTTTCCCCGACAGCAGGTTTGCCTGTCCTTGCCTGGGAGAAAGAGAGAGATCTCTCTCTGGAGCCCTTGGTATTCTGGCAGATGATAGAAACCAATGTGTATCCCCTTCAATTCTGCAGTGGCAGGAAAATCAGCAAAGAGGCAGAGTGGGAAAGAATAAGGTCCCTGCAGTTGCTCTTTATGGATGGTGTCATGTTAACCACCTCCTCATCACAATGTCCTTCCTAGAAGGCATACATGGTTCTAACCATGGTTTCTATCACTGTGCCTGCCCTTTGGAATAGTATTTCCCTCCAAGCTCCAGACGGCTTTGACCCTGACTGCCTTTTTTAAGGCTTGGAAGACTTGGTTTTTCCCATAGGCAAATGGTCAAGGGGATTTGTCAACCTATCTGGTTTGAGTTTTACAATGGCTGTATACTGTGGCATAATTTGTCTTATGATTTATTGCATTTTATGAGTGTTTGCTTCCTAATGTTATTATTCTTTACTCTACCTTGAGTTGTTTTCAACAGGGTGGCTATATAGATTTACTAAATATAAACAAGCAAACCACCAACCTTCTAATAGTGCTTAGGCAAAGGGAAGAAGCCAGAATATGTCTCTCTTCAGGTCTGCAGTCTCAGAGTAGCAAGCAATTTACAAAATAATGTAATACTGTATATCTAGGGTATGCTCCAAATATGTAACAAGCACTACCTTATTTTCTGATAATGCTGCTTCAGTGGCTCATTGATAGGCTCAAGTTTGAAAGAGACAATGATTCTCTACATTCTGTAGCATGGGCAGTATGCAGTCATAGCATTCCCCATTATATGGTTGAAAAACAAAAATGTAAGATTTTGCAGGCTAGGGAAGCTCTTTGCTAACAGAAATAACCAAATGGACAGGCCAAATGACTTGAATGATTAAATATTACACTGAATTGTTAGTTACCATTAACATCTTATGCAAGTCTTCTTCGAAAGAGTCAATGTTGCAGTGGTTCTGTAGGTCATCTACCACCTCACGTAACATAAACTGGTAATATTGCTTCATCAGGAGGCCACCTTTCAGAACCTCTTTACACTCTCGCACTAGCTGCAAGAGAACAGTCCATAAATAGTACACTGATCAATCTGGTGTTTTCATGCTGCAAGATGCAAAAATGTTTCTAAACAGCAAATTCTGTGAATCTGTATTCTCTTAAGTCCTACTTATACATGAGATAAACAGCCCCCAAAATGGCAATGCAAAACCCAAACTGGTAGAACAGTTGATTTCTACAAACTATGAACCTAAAGCCCTTTGTCATCCCTGTCTTTTCCATCTTCACAAGGACTCTTGTTGTAATGTTTTATCTCATGTAATTCAGCAAGTGTAATTCCCCTACCATCTGCATGTTTTTCATATTTGCTTGAATTGTAGCTTTCATTTAAAAACAAAGCACTTGTAGAGAATTCATCAATAACCAGCTGGTCATATATCCTTCTTTAAAACATACAGAAGTAATTGTTGTGTTGTTTCTTGTTATATATATTCAGCATCTTACTGAGGGCCACAGCAATACCGTATTGACTACTCTTAATATTTTTTTTCTCTTGGAGGACACTGAGAATTATTGGTGACATTTAGTATCAAAAGGCCATCTGTGTTATCAGCCTAAGTATCTTTGATTATTGCATGATACAGAAATGTGGGCACAAAAATATATAAATAATATTCATACGTATTCTCAAAGTCTATGCTGAAATTTGTAAACATCATGCGGCAGGTAGGTCTTCATCTAGTATTACAGTATAAAGCCTCCAAAATAAGGAACCATGTTACTGGCTTCAATAAGAAGCCATTTTATTCAATAGAAAAAAAAAGGGGGGGGGATTGCTTTTCATACCCTCCACAGAATCCTGTCCTCCCTCTCTTCAAAACATAAAATCAACAGCACATAGCTATTCTCCTAAAGTGTTTATAATTTGTAGACAATTTAGAAGTTGTGCAAGACATCATTTGTACTGTTGATGAAATAATTATTTGCAAGCTGTATTTGTCACAAGCAATATTCTATTTCATTATCTTGTGAGCAGCTCTTTGTGCTATTAGAGAGAATTGTCAATAATGAAAATAACATACATTTTTATGTGCCACTGTCCTAATATTATAGAAGATGTGGAAAATAATGTATAACAGGCAAACCTGCTTAATACTCAGGAGAGACGGCTCCCCAGCAGGCCGCTGTTCCAATCTTAATTTGAGACACTCGTGGATAACATTGAGAAGAACTCGGCAAAGAACCAGAAATGCAGGTTCAAAAGATGGCAGATCCATAGATCTCAACTCTTCCCATGATACAGTACTGCATTTTTGATCTGAAGAAGGCGGAGAATTTGACAACTGCACATAATCTGAACATAAAATGGGATCTGGGTATTCGGAAAACTAACAATAAAAAGAGAGAGAGAGAGAGAGAGAGAGAGAGAGAGAGAATGGTGATTAATTTCTTCTCTTTGGGACAGTACATTTTATAAACCAGATATTAACTTTAAAAACAACTGTTGAAAATACATGAAGCAAAACTGCCTTCTGTTAAAATTACATGCTATCCTTGCAGATAAATGTTTCAAGAAAACTCTGCTATACAGTATAGATGCTGATATTCAAAGCACGCTACCCCTCCTCTCCCATATCAAAAATCCCTTTAGGTGCAAGCATGGGGGTTAGATTGGGACTAAATGATTTCTCCAGAAAAGTAGCAATATAGGAATAATCAGGCTTGTAGCAATGATACATAAACAGCATGGTTGCTCAGTTTACAACAAACCTTTTTTCTAATAAGCATCTGGCAGCTTTACTCAAAGGAAGTGATTTTTTACAGAATTCCACATAATATTAAAATGCTAATGAGATAAAGGAATAGATAACACCAATTATCAAAACACCCGCAAGGTCTTAATGTCTTTAGGCTTGTCTTTCTCAGGCCTACATAGCAGAACCACAGGGGTGGCTGGGAGCTGCTATTTTCACTCTGGACTTGGGATGGTATCATTACATAAGATGATGGGAAGTTAAAACAGAGACCAGCTCACTGAAATGCCTCATGCAGAAAGTCAGGGACAGGCACAGGGAAACGCTGGGGAGCTCAGCTGGGCCACAGAGGCTCTAGAGTATGCCCCAGGATGCCAGATGTAGATGATAAAGATTAATGTGAAGAAAGTCCTTGCCAGTTTTCACACCCTGCTCCAATTTTTTTTTACCCCAGGGCATATCCTACTTACATAAAGAGTACAATCAGCACATCTCAGTTCTACCTTCAGATAAAACAAAAATAAGCTTGAGAAGTGCAATTATGAGTCCAAACCTTTAAATATACTAAACAGTATACCTTCACAACATGGCAGCAAATCTTTTTCTTTATAACCATTCACAATACCCATCTAAAACTTTTACACAACTACATGAATTCAGAGCTCGGAAACTGATTTCAGGCATGGATATACCAGGAAATAAACTATTGATAAAATGTGAAGTTCACGCACCAGATGTTCATTGCCATGCATATAACCAAAGCATACGTAAAACATCAGGTAAAGGTAAACTCTCCCTTGAGTTGAGCTCAACTCCCGGTGACTTCACAGATAGATACAGCCCATGTTTTCCCTGTCTTCTTCTGGGATGTTTTCTGACTTCCCAGTTTAGCGTGCGGCCCTGGGCAGGGAGAGGTCTCCCATCCTAACCAGTCCCAGCCTTGCTTAGCTCCCAAGCCTAGACTAAGTTGGCCAGCACTGCCATTCACTGAGGGAGGGAAAACATAACTCTTTTAGAAAAAGAGAGAGAATGCTATAAAAAAGAAGAACAGACTTACCTGGCTTAGAATCTTCTCCAACTGTCATTTCTAAATATTCAAATAAAAAAAAGTTTCACCCCAGTCCCAGGAATTAAGGGTAAATTATTCTGCAATATGGACTCAGTCAAAACCTTTTTTTAAAAAAACAGGTCTTTGCTTTCTCAACATGATTTTCAATGGGCTTCTTCAGACTCCATATAACTTTGTTTTCCCAGATATTTGCAATTCTTTATAAAAACAAGAAAATCATTTAACACTCTATAAAGCTGTTAAAAACCTTGTTATCACTTACGAGGTAAAACAACAGTAACCATTCTTTCTCCAAATTATTAAAATCTGGGGTGAAACAGATTAGATACCAGGAAAAACAATCAAATTATTGTGTCTATGGAGGAATTTACATAGAAAGGTAACAGCATTTTTCTCTGCCTACAGTATGCAGAGGTTAAAAACCCTGCTTCAAGACAATACCTGCTTTATGATAGTTTCAATAACATAATTCTGCTTTATGATTTTCAGGTTGGTTTGAAATTACAGTGATGATTAAACTTAAAAAAGAAACAATTTGAGATAACAAGATAAAATAACACATTCATCATATATATGGATCTTTACATGATAACCATGTAAATTATACAATATAAATTAATATTTGTGTTTATCATAAAAAGAAGCAAAAAACAGTGTTAGACTGCTTCTGTATCTAAATTATTTCCAGGATTCCAACACTGGTATAACATTTGAACACTCCCTCTATTCATCCATCCCTGTAAGCTATTTGCTGAAGTACTTTTGAAACATGCAAACCCAAAAGAAACTTAATGAGTGAGGATGGGCTTTATAGGGGTTGGAGTGCAAGACAAGACTGGGATATTGTAAATTCAATATATCCTGTAAATCATTAAAATAACTGGGTGATTGTGGCTAGCTATTCTCCTTCAGCATAATCTTCTTCACATATATTCTTGTAAGAATAAACAGAAGAGAAAAAACTGTGCATGCTTCTAGAGCTACTTGGAGGAAGAGCGGAATATAAATATCATGAAACTGAAAATGTTTTTGTGTCAATGCTTACTTTGAATGTTGAAAACTGAGCATATTCCAGATATTCAGTACATTGTATTTTAGCCTTCAGAGGACCTCCTGAAAACTTTTATTCCCTAAACTTCAGAAGGACTGGAACATTTATTCATTTATTTTTTTCATTTTGTATAAAGTTACATTTCTATCTAAAGAATATCCATTCTTCCAGAATTCTTCCAGAATCAAAATCACATCAGAAAACCATAAAAATAGCATAGAAAACATTCAATTTTGAAAGTCTAACTTTCATTTCTAGCATTTTTCCATTATTGTTACAATACAGCCATTAATATCAGCTATGTACTAGGAAAGGAGGGAGGGAATGGGAGTTCCCACTATCCCTTAACCATCAGGAAATTAATACAAGATGTGTTGTGCCTTTTTTGTAGAGCCAGACACAGAATTGACCAGGAAAGTCCACATATATATTATATATGTTTCACTTGATATGTCACAATAATTAAAATAAGTCAACATGGTGTAGCATGTTTTTGAATTATATATGCATATTACATAGAATAATTTTTGAAGAAAAAAATTGCTATAAGAACTATTGCTCGAGCATCATCCATTCCACCCACCTCCCCAAACCTACCTCCAGCTGCTGATCACTCTTTATCAATGCCATTCGGGCCCTCTGCAAGGAGCCATGCATTAACTTGTGCAGTCTTAAAATGAGTTTTCTCAACCCCATTTGTTTCAGTGCTTTATCTACAAATGGCCTATAAATAGAGGTCAAACAATGTCTGCCGCAGCCTGTCTCTCTGCTGCACTCTGTAACTGCCCAGCAGGTTGAGTCATCTTCAGATTCAAGCCTATCAAGCTTTCTTGACAAATGGTCCGGTGCCTCAAAGTCAAAATTTGGCTTATTGGCAAGATTATTCCGAATGGCTTGTCTGAGTTCCTCCACATTCTCCTCAGAGATTTGTTCTTCATCTTCACTTTCCTCTGTGCACGCACCTGAGGTTACCCTATCATCATCTTCATCATAAACTTCATCCTCTGGATCATTGTCCCTGAATGAACGAGGAGAAGGGATTTCAAACACTGGCCAGCCAATGTCAGAAAGATCCTTGATGCCCAAAACAGTCCCCATAATCCTTAGTTTCTGATTTAAATCTTTTGTAATGTTTAACCAAAGACAAAGTGCCTGCACCCTGTCCTGAAAATCCCTTGCAGCATACTTTTCATAGTCACTTTGAAGGGCCTTCAGAGATGGATAAAGTGCTTCTACATATTCTAGCAGCTCCATTATCCGCTTTACCTGTTCAAAGGAGACCCTCTGGCGATGGAGGTGCTCATGATAGCTTGAATAGCCCATAACACTAGCTCCATGGGCTGCTTTACATTGTCTTGCTGACGTACCATTAAGACTAGCCCCATTTCCTACACAGGAGAGGTTCCGATAGTTTACCTTGAAAGTAAAGATTTCATTGATAATATCAGGGATGGCTTGACGAGCTGTGTACAAATAGAAGTCTTGGTCCTTAATAGTCCGGCCTGCATGCCATGCCTGTAGTTCAAGCCAGATTAGTTCATTGGATCGGTTTAACTCAACAGAGGAAGTGCTTTCCTGGCCTTTCTGCTCTTTGTCCTTTTTTTTGGAAACTGAGGTAAGCTTTAACAAAAGCCGCAGGGTTTCAAAAAATTTTAAGCGGTCTGCTGGGTAATCAGTACGAGAAGTCTGGCGTGTAGTTTTGGCTATAGGCACAGGTACAGATACTGGAGGCTTAGCATTGCTGCAGCCAAGGCTGAGGTAAGGCTTATTGAGATCAACATCCGGAATTGACTTTTTTGGCAAGGACCCACTAACCGAGTCCAACATGAACGAACACTGTACATTTTTCTTGTGATCCCTCTCAGTTGTCCTTAGGGTGGCTCGGATCTTTTTCCCCTGCTTATAGCTGTGCTCTTCTGAGTTCTCAGAGATTTTAATATTATCTTTGTTAGGCAGCTGGTTGGGTGAGCTCATTTTCTCTGAAATCATAACACAAAACACATTTTTTCACATCGAAAGAAAAAATTACTTAAAAAAAAAACTTATACTCACTTTATTTACTTCTTCCATTCCATAAGCTTTCAGTTCTAACTGTGATATGCTAAATAACACATTCATGACAGTCCCTTAAAATTACCGTATTTTTCCGACTATAAGACGATACTTTTTTCTAAAATCCTTACCCTAAAAATTGAAGGGCGTCTTATTCAAGGGAGTCAGCGAGGAGAGAACCGCGCGGTGGCAAAACTGCCCATACTTTGTCTCTGCAGGCAGGCTTCCTCCTATTGCTAGCCTCCAATCACGAGTGAAATAGCTTGTCTCCCAAACAGACTTCCTCCAATCACGAGCCTTATGTAACTGATGTCAGCTGATGCTGAACAAACCAATTAGAGAAGGCTGTTTGCAGAGAGAAGCTATCGGCAGTTTCACTCGTGCTTGAATGTAATCAGTTATGCAAAAGAGCATGGACATAGAGCTGCAGAGAGACGGTTTGGACCTCCTCCCACCGAGTGTATCAGGTCAATGTTAACTAATTACTAAATAAGAATGTGTTCTGCACTATCTTTAAAATATTGATTTCTTAATTTGGGGTTGGAAAAATGGGGGTCGTCTTGTACATGGGGGCATCTTATTGTCGGAAAAATACGGTATATAAAAGGTTCAGAACCTAATAGATTTCACACATAATCCAAATACCACTCAAATACTCTGCCCATGTTTTCATTTCTTATGTCACAATTTATTAAACACTGGAACACAGGCATCTAATAGAAGCCACAATGATCATAACTTCATGAGATTATGCAAATTATGTAATTTGTGTCAGTCAAGTCATGATGCAAATGGCATACAGTACAGACTTTGCATTATTTGTGTAATGACATCAGAACACATGTGACATCACTCCCCATCTGCCTCCCATATGAATACCTATACAGTACATTGTTTTATTTATTTATATTTCACATTTAGTCACCACCCATCTCACTCAAGAGTGACTCTGGGCTTTTTACAATAAAACTATTTATTTATTTATTTATTTATTTATTTATTTATTTACTTACTTACTTACTTACTTACTTACTTACTTACTTACTTACTTACTATGCATGCATATATTTACTTGTGCCTACAAGATGACAAAACGTCTTAGTAGTTATGGGAATGGCAACAGGATGGTCATATTCCACTTATTCAACCATAACACACTGATGCTTCAGGAATTACATCTAAAGTTGTCTGTGGCTAGTTTGTGAAACTCTGAATTATTAGGTTCCTGTCATTACACAACCACACGCTAAATTAACTTTTTGCTTAAAATTTCAGTTCTTGTGTTCCTGCTATTTTTAAACAGTAAGATAAACCTCAGTTATTTGATTTAGATATCACAAATTATTTCTGTATTTATGTTCTCTTATTATGCCTTCCTAGCCATTCAACTTAAACCACAATCTAACATGAGAATGAAAAAATCATATTTTAGAAATGGCCATGAATGGTTAAGTAGTAATAATTGATAACCACACCAAACAGCCATTTGAAACATAGTTCACTCAAAATTCAAGACATGCTGAGTCATTTTGTACCTAAGGGCATCATAATTATATTGTGGAGCTTTTAAAATAACAGGGCTAACTCCAAAACCATGCTAATGGAAACATTCGGTTGTGCTAATTGTAATTATAAGTAGTGACTTCGCATTACAATTATCTCTTTTACTGTACATGGCAGCTGGAACCAGTGTCTAAGCAGAAGTCTTCAGAACATAAGCCTTGATGGAATGGAGAGGAATTACAATTTTTTCTTCAAACTCCTGATTAAATCTTTCTAAAAATGTATGGTGTACTACAGAAGATCTAAAAGGGGAAATTATAAGGTTGTAAAAATAGGTTCGTAATATCCCCTTCCTGGGAAAGATGCTTGAGTGACTGATAGATTTTGTAGATCCATTTCAGTTGATTTAAGCCTGATCTTTGCATTGATGGTAGCTTAATAACCCTTAACCATCTTAATCTCCCTTAGCTGAGAGAAAGAATGTGCTGATTCTCTTGAACTTCTTAGTGGCATTTGAAATATTGATCACGGTATCCTTCTGGAGAGGTTGTCCAAGTTAGATGAAATGGAACTGCTATGCATGGTCCTGCTTGTACAGTGTGGGCATCTCCTGAAACTGGTGCTACAGGATTCTGCAAAGTTGCATTTTATCCCCCATGCTGTTTAACATCTACATGAAGCTGCTGAGTGAGATCATTTGGAGATTAAGAATGAAGTGTCATCACTCTGCTGATGACACACAGCTGTCTGTTTTCATTAGATCCAGGTGAAGCAGAAATATTGATTCTGTGCCGGCCATAGTAATGGGCTGGATAAAGGCTAACAAACTGAAGCTCTGTCTGTCTTGTCTGTCCAGCATTTCTGGACAAGACAAGAATGCTGATAGCAGATAGTTTACCAGGTGAACAATGGTCACCTTCTTCTGGAAAAGGCTCTACAACTCTTAAAAGATCACTTTCACAGTTTGAGTATCCTTCTAGAGTCATCTTGGTCATTAGAGATACAAATGTCCTCTGTGGTACAAAGTGTCTTTTACCGGCTTTGGTTGGTACTGTATACTAATTATGGACCTAGATGGATAGTGTCTTATAGCTTCTCTTTTAGAATACCATAATATATTATATATGGAGCTACCTCTAAAACAATCCAGACAGTCAATACAAAATATGGAAGTAAGAATTCTGACTGGAACTGGAAACTGTGAACGTATTATGCATGTTTTTATTCAATCTTCAATAGCTCCTAGTTCATATATAGAAGATATTAAACCATCAGTCCATTCATGGCTCGAGACCACAGAATCTGAAGAATTCCCTCTTTCCTTGAGTTCCTAATTGGAACTGATCATACTAAGAGGCCCTGTGGTTAGTACTCCACAGCAGCAAGGTGTGGTAAGTGTCTCCCTGGGAGTGGGACTTTCAGTAATAGCCTTTTGATTCTGTCTTGCCCTCCCTAGTAAGCAAGCCTGGAGCCAACATTACTGTCTATTCAGCACCAGAGAAAGACATTATTATATATCTATATACTACATTTCAGCATATATATTGCTAAGGAACTTCTAATTACTTTAACATGGCTTTTCTTGTTTATTTTCTTGTATATTTTAACTTCCACTCAAGCATTTTAACTGTGATTTTAATGTATGGTATGCTGTCCTTGAAAAATTGGGTTTTAAGTGGCAAAACAAAATTTAATAAATATATTTTCTGGATTAATTTTATTGTAAAAATAGCTGTTATATTAATATAATTATGAGCGGGGATATAATTATACATGTTTTATTGCCTTTTTATTATTATTGAGATGCAGGGATGGTGGAAATTTAACTAGCAATTTATTCCAAATTTGAATGCAAAAGCATAAACTCATTCCTACACTCATTTTTTTCCTTGCATCTTGAATTTTCAGCAGTTTAGATATCAGTCATGCAAAAGTAATGCATTACACATAATGCCTTCTAAACCCATATAAATGTAACTGATCCACCAAATGTTTTTTCTAACTATCTTGTCATTCTACATAACAACTGAGGAACTAAGTGGTATGAATAGTTAGTTGGAGAAATCTAGCTGAAATCTTCCCATCTTAGTAGGTAGCCATACTCTTGGCATAATATAATACTGACCTATTTTTAAGAGTTATTTTAAGGACAATAAAATGTGAAATACTTTGAAAAGTCTACATAATATTATAAATCTTTACTACAATTTAAAAAAGCCGCAACAAAAGAGAATTACTTAACAGACTCATAATTTCACTACACCTGAAATTCTTTTAAATAGAACATTATGCAGTCTGTATAGCATGAAGAACATTTCTAGTTTCTGACAATATCATCAATGCATTTTGCAAAGCACATTGCCAATACTAATACAGTACAGACTCACGTAAAAGTAATGACTTTTTTTTTTGTACCTTCAAGTTATTGTTGATTCCTGGTGACTACCCGGACATGTCCCTGCAGTTTTCTTGGCAAGATTTTGGAAGTGGTTTGTCATTGCCTGCTTCCTAGGGCTGAGAGGGTATGACTCGCCCAAGGTCATCCAGCCAGTTTTGTGCCTAAGGTGGGACTAAAACTCACAGTCTCCCAGTTTCTAGCTGAGTGCCTTAACCACTACACCAAACTGGGTCTCAATGAAAGACTGCTATACTGTTATGTAGAGAAAGTGAGAATAACATTTTGCAAAAGATAAACTCAGTAGGTGACTTTATTTCCATGGGAGTAATCAGGCATATTTATCTATATAATGTACATGCATCCAAGATGCATGACTTCTCCCTCTGCACTACCCTGCTTACATAAGGCCCATGCAAAACTGCAGAACACCTGCCTTGCTTAAAAAAGATACAACAGCTAAATAGTTCAGAGCGGTAAAAATGTCCTTTCTCTGTCTCAGACAACCTTGGAGAATATTGCCTTCAGAACAGATAATACCAAGCTACATGGACAACTAGCCAACCTTGGGATAAGGTGGCTATCCTCAATGCTATTTTTTTTTCATTTCTAATTACTGTTAATACACTTGGTAATGAATTAACCCTCTTAATCTTGCTGCTCTGCTGTGCCAGTTGCATTGCAAAAGAGCAGGTGATGAGACAGAAACCTGAGGCCCTTTGATCTTCCCACTAAAGCTTAGCCATTCTATATCAGGAGTGGCAGAACAGTAGGCTCCATGGATGTAAGCCTGGCCATCCAATTCTTCATCAGATGAAAAAGGAGAACGGAAGATTTCTGCACCTTCAGCAGAAAGGAGGAGACTCCATCTATTCTCCTTCCTCCCTGCCCACAGAAATAGCTCATTTCTCAATTTTCACTGCATTGAATGAAAGTTTCCACTTTATTTGTCTAATATAAACATACTGGGGAAATGACAGTAGATTTCAAGCAGAATACAAAATTACTCATTGCTGACATACCTTTCAAAGCAGAACGGGTGGTAAGTTTCCCAAAGTTACTTTTCAGATGCTTTGTTGACATACGTTTCATCTGCCGTGGTGTGCTAGGAGGGGAGGTTCCATAGAAAGTTTCAGTATTTGCTTCATCAGACAAGTCTTCAGTATCAGATTCAGATATCTTGCAAGTAGCATCTTCAAACCTGCACTCTTGCCTAAGTATGAGCAGTGAAAGAAATTAGGAATTACAGGTCAGTTTACAATCCCCCCCCCAAAAAAGGGGGGAAAAACCCCACCCAGTTTTAGTGTTTTCATCTCAGTATCAGGATCTTTCTGTACCTTTGCCACTTCTGCGAGGTATAAAGCAGCTCCCCTAAAGCAGTTTTTCCCCAAGTTCTTAGTAGTGCACTACTTTTATATCTTTGGTTGAAAAACCTTGCTGATTAAATTTTATTTGTAAAAAATAGTCCCCACTATCACTTGGCTGGACAAAAAGGAGCTGGACAAACTGGTAATATTACCAGAATTACATCATAAATTGCCATGTATATATTTGCATCCATTAAAAAGTGAATCATGTAAAAGCACAACACAAAGAATTGTGTATATGTGTTGAAATATGCATAACTCCATTACACGAGCATCTGTAGCAACCTGAGCTTTTGTCAAATGTGTATCTTAATACTGTGATGAAGTGTTGCCCCTTACATATTTGCTTGCAACATCACAACATGAGAATGAAAGGGGCAGTTTGCATTACAACCCTGCAATGAACATTTCATCATTGGATTCCTCTTTTACTAGTTCTGTGGACACCAATGCCACATTAATTGGTGAGCTAATCATTCACAGGCCATTAATTTCTATATACACGCAATACAGACTTCTTGTCTCATTGGGAAAGACAGAAGTTACCCAGTATGAAGAGATCTACCACTTTCTATAAATGTAAGAATGTATAGGATATGTACCTAGAGAGATAAATGCATGATTTTTACAATTGGGAAAAAAAATTGTGCAGAAAACTGGGGGGGGGGGGGACTTCTACAGAATAAGTAAAACAGTTTTTAAGACAAAGTTTTTACTTACATAAAAAAACAGCATTGGAGAATGCCAATTCCTATGCATATCAGTGCTTCTTTAGGGAGCTGTCCTACTACATATCTGTAATACCTACATCAGTGCAGTATCAGGGCCTGACAAATCTCAGTTGACCACTTACTGAATTATTTAATATAAATGTGTCCTAAAGGGGGCAAGAAAGAATCTGATCTGATTCCCCCAGCTGTATGTGAACAAGCTGAATGAACTTAATAGGGAGAACTGTGTATGAGTAACCATTCTAATATTTGAAGGATTATCCTTTACATGGAATGAAATTGTTTTTGAATTGGAAGACAGGACCTAAGCCAATAAATTCAATTCAAGAAAGGCTATTTTGATTAAACATTATGAAAAATCTCTTCGT
The DNA here is from genome assembly GCA_030867105.1 of Liasis olivaceus. Taxonomy (NCBI): domain Eukaryota; kingdom Metazoa; phylum Chordata; class Lepidosauria; order Squamata; family Pythonidae; genus Liasis; species Liasis olivaceus. The sequence continues at coordinate 255,621,807 of CM061349.1, read as the reverse complement.
TGTATCAACTGCTTAACAATGGAATAATCTATTTCAGAAAATACTGGAATCCCTTTAAATGTTTTTCAGTGGAGGCAGAATGGTTACTTAGCACAAATGTTGTAATAGTTAAACCCCTAGATGGGTCGGTATTGGATTAGAAGAACTTCAAGGATCCTTTGAACTCTGTGGTTTAAAGAAAAGTTCAGTGTAGAAAACCCAGATTTCATGTTATTGAACCTGTTTCCTCATTAAAATAGTTTTATGGCAAAAGGCCTTGGACAAACCTTTACTCAAGTCCCTGAAGAGAAGTTGCAGTCAGCGCACATAATATTGGGCTAAGTAGAGCAACATTCTGATTCAGTACAAAACAGCTTTATATGCAGTATAGTACACACTTTCTCTCTGAATTGGAGTAGGTAGCACAGAAAACTCCTTAATGCTTTGAAAGAAGCAGGATCTTTGGAAGAAGGCTACATACGAACATTTGGTAGCTCAGTCTTGTGTTCTAAAGAATTCAAAGCATGGGATATGAAAGTGATTGCTATGTAAATCCCTGACATAATGAAGACTTCTGGGACAATATTTCTGTGGTGTGTAGTGTATGTATGTGTATGTATGCATACACACTCATGCACACACACACACAGAGCTAGAAATTAAGTCAATCCAACTCATTAGAACAAAGATTAATGTCATTTCATTCTAAAACTCAAGCTGTCTTCAGTAGTTTCTAAAACAATAAAAGCCAACACAAGACAATGGCAAAGTGTTAAGCAATGTGCATTTTTAAAATACATCTACTTCTATGTTTTACTGCAGCTATTGAACCTAAAAGGGCAGGTGTTATCAGAGACTACTGGCTTAGCAGTAGCAAAGAAAACAAAAATTAATATGTAGATGGAATGGTATACTTTTCCCTACTGTACTTCTTGTGGCTATGAGACAAGAGAAGCCATGCTTGCCTGCATTCCAAATTCCATATATTTAAGTTAAAACAAGATTTTAACTTCTGAGAGATAATACTAATTTCTCCCTCTGCAACAAGAGCTATGAAGCTATATAAGATTTAGTATTTTTTTTTTTGGTCTGCGGTCAGTCATTACTGACCCTGCAGTGACTGCCTGGACGAATCCTTGCAGTTTTCAAGGCAATTGTTTTCGGAAGTGGTTTGCCAGAGCCTCCTTCCTAGAGCAGAGCCCAGCTGGCGAGCGCAGGAGGCGGGGTTTCCGTTGCTTCACGCCCTTTTCGGGCGAGCGCAGTTTTGTGCTTACTGGCAACTGGTCCCGTCTCTCTGTGCAAGGCGCTGCCAGCATTTTTCCTCCCACCGGAGTGAGAGTACCCATTTATCTACTCACGTGAGTTTTCGACCTGTTGGGTTGACAGGAGCTGGGGGGGGGGGAAACAGGAGCTCACCCTGTTAATGTGAAGGCTGGACTCGAACCGCCGAAGCGTCAGCCATTTCTGGCCGGCAACTTTCAGCGTCATTAAGCCACTACGCCACCGCGTCCCCTTAAGATTTAGTATATCACACTGTAAAATTTGAGTAATTGCAGAATTTTTCAAGAGATTAAACATGAAATAAAAATGGGATACAAACAAAATCTTCACAATCAGATGTAGAACTGACACTAAAAATAAAACATTTTAGTAATATTAATGGCATTATTGCATCTTTTAATAAAATCATCACCTCAACTTAGCCAACTTACAATTTATCTTTTGATCAGAAAAAGTAGAATTTCAATAGAAATATAAAATAAGCAACATTATATTATGCATCTGACACCCATTAAAAAAAAAAAATGGAAGGAACAACAGGAACTATTTTACCTAAAGGAAATACTGCAATAAATGTTTTACATCACTTATAATATCCTTTGACTGACAGAGAGAAATCACTGTTAGTGTGTCTAGGCCTCCTCTGGAATTTTAAATAGTTAATTTCTATGATTAAAAACATAGCATTTAGTTTAATTCTCAAGATTAAAATGCTTTGGGGTATGTAGATAAGCATTTATAATATATCTGACTTTAAATAGTGCTAATTTAGTGGGGGAAAAACCTGTCCCCTTTAAAAAACGGAAAAGGTTAATATAATTTTCAATGACAAATAACTGTAATCCCTGCAAACTATCACTACTGATGTTTGAAATATTGTTAAATTTAAGCCAAGAAAAATAGCTAAAAGAGCAAGTTGTTTTATGTGTGAGGAAAAAGGCACTGATTTGTAATGTCACCATCTGTCCAACTAATGAATAAGGGAGAAAAATGTATCTCTTCCATCATGATAAAATCAGTTCAGAACTTATAGTTGGGTCTAGTGGTGAAGGCACCAGGCTAGAAAGCAGGAGACTGTGAGTTCTACTCCTGACTTAGGCAGGAAAGCCAGTCGCTCTCTCTCGGCCCAACTCACCACACAGGGTTGTTGTTGTGGGAAAAATAGGAGGAGGAAGGAGTATTAGGTATGTTCATCGCCTTGAATTAATTCTAAAAATAATAAAGGCAGGATAAAAAAAATCTAAAAAAATAAGAATCTGTAATTGCAAAACATATTCACAGCTGAGAAACAGGCTGATCTGAAATAGAAAGATGTCAGTTCTAAAGGAATTACCAATTAACCAAGAATGAGAATAGACATTCCGCAAATTACATTTCATTCCAAACTTGGCTGCTCAACCCAATGTTAATATATGCAAGAATGTGAATGAAAATTTGGCTTGCATTTTCAAAATTACTGAGCACAAAATTCTCCAACATAGCAGTTCAGCTCTGCAAGTACTGTCTCTTCTGGTGGTCTCTCCCCCTCTACTGAGATCTGGAGGAAGAAGTTCTCTCTGGTCCCTGTCCCTTACGGAATGTCATCTGCAGGGATCCTGAGGTTGGACATAGCCCCTAATAGCTCTGGCCCTATTAGTTTTGCAAAGCCATTAAGACAGTGTTTCTCACCCTTGGCAGCTTTAAGATGAGTGGGCTTCATCTCCCAGAATTCCCCCTGTTTCAGGGGGCCTTTGGAAGCTGATGGAGTCATTTTACTTTCTCCTGCTGAGGATGATGTCATAGTTATTCTTTGGCATATGGGATGTTATTAATTACACTGTTGTTTTACTATAATATTTTGTTCATACTGTTATATTTAATTTAATGCTATTACTATTTAAGAGATCTGTAAGCCACTCAGACATTTTTGGAGTGGCATATACGTAGTAAAATATGTACATATGTATATACATACAAACATTCATATATTGGGGAAGTGTACAGAAAAGTGCTTGCATTATATTACAAGTAATATGCAAATGCACATTAAATTACAGAATCCTGCTTGCAAAAAGCTCATGCAAGAACGCATATTTAAGAGAAATCTGCATGTATTTCTTTAAATTGAAAGCTCATGTAAAGATGGAATACAAACTTAAGTCCAAAATATGTCTAAAAGCAAAAGTAAAAGATTTGCTCATTCTTAAGTAAGGTCTTTTCCTTTTTTAAAAAATGAAAGAATTATGAAAGACCAACTATTTAAGATTTGTCAGGGCAAACAGCAAGAATGATTGTATGAACATGAAAACAGCTCCCATACACACTATGTGATCACTGCCACTTTTCTTTCTCCAGATTTATTTGAAGGAAGATCCATAGAATAGAATGAAAAATATAGGCTTTGTTCAGATGAGGTAAAAGCCAGAGACAAACTCTGAAATTATTATTTTTTAAACGAAGTATATTAAAGAACAGAAACATTTCTGAATAAGCAACTGAATTATTAGAAAACAATAAGATGAAAAGTATGTTAAGGAAAATATGACACTTGACAAAAAAAAATCCAAATTTTACATGATCTGTAAACATAATTTGCTGAACTAATTTCCTTTCAGTGTATAAAGAGTTGATTTTGCCAAAATTACGTAGCTCAATGGAAATTGAGCATGCTGTTGCAAAAAAGAACAGTTCTATGCTGGAGATTACTGGGTATGGGACCTCTTGATAATTTTGTAACAATGTGGGAGGTAATCATGCTTAGAATACTACATCCAGATCCATTTAAAAAGGCACTGTAAAACTGGAAAACATATATTGTATATATAGAGAAGGCAAAGAAAGCAGCACAGCTTCTGAAATCCTATCTTATCCTTGAATATCCAGTCCTTGGTCTACTTTGGGTCATGTGATCAGAAGAGGGGGCTTAGAATGGGACAGTCAATAACATTCCAATCCACTGCCCAACTGCCTCTTCTTTTTCTGGATTGCTTTTTTCCTCTGCACACCTAGGCTGGATCTAGCCCCTTTTCAAGCTTGACCTTACTTTTGCTGGCTTCTCCTACAACACCAAATTTGGTCCTGTTTTATTATCAGACAGTTATTCTGCTGACAGAGTCCCCAGCCCTTTTTCATAATTTCTTTCCCATATTCTGGTAGGGAAAGTTCTGGAATTTTTTTCAGCCCCTCAAAAAGTGCTCCACACCATGTCACACGACTGGGAAGGGGAAGGAAGGAAGGCTAAACTGAGGAGTCAGCAACTGCCACATGACTCATCTGCCCATTGGGATGTATTTGCGGATATTTTTTTTTCCTGAGATGCCAGATGGCTGGCTCTGGCCAATTTTCAAACTCAGCCTTTCTTTTGCTGGCTCCACCCCTCATCCCACCCTTGAAAACTGGTCCCATTCTGTTCAGTTTTCAGAGAATTATCTTACTGATGCTCAGACAGAGTCTCCAGGCTCTTTATATAATTTATCTCCATCATTCAGATCGGTTGAAAAGGATAAAAGGAGCATTAAAAACTTATCAAAAGATTGGAGCATCTTCCATAAAAAAATACCTACAAGCATAACATTTTCAACACTACTCTTCTTCCTATGTTCACATTATCCACTTCTGTTATTTTCTTATATATGAATGACAGAGAAACAAGAATTAATAATCTTACCCAGGTGCTGGCAAATATTTTGTTAATAGCTGGGAAACAAAACCATGTCCAGATTAAATTCCCACAGTAACATATTGAAGTTGATGAGCTGTTTGCTAATACTCCAAAAGGCAAAATATATTTTTACCCCAACTCCAAAAATAATTATTTCCAATTTTTTTGCCAAAATAAACAAATACATAAATAAAACATCTGCTATAGTTTCTTCTTTTTACCTTTCCTAGATTTTCCAAGATGTGGACAAATCTTTGTTTGTTAAGATGAATTCAACAAACTCTTCTAATTATTCTAGTGTTTTACATGAGAGGAGAACACCCATAAAACATACTGACTTAATAAAAAAGTATTTTAGAGGGGTTTTTTTTCCTTCCAAGAGCAAGTACTTGTTCTGTGATGCATGTCAAACTATTTTTCAAAACTTGGGGAAATTTTAAAACACATTTTTGATAAATGCATATAGGTCTGATGTTTAAAAAGAAAAAAATATAAAATCCATGTCCTAATTGCATCCGGATTAGGCTGTTGCAATGCATTTTGCATTCAAAGAGGATTCAGAAATATCTGTTGGTTTCCAAATGCTTTGGAATGGTTTCCCAAGTTCAAAAGTGTATTTTTAAAAACCTGTTTACAATGCTAAGCTATCCATAATCAAACACATTGTTCTTTTCAGTCCTGGGTCCCACACTACATTTCTCTAAGACACTGAGCATATAAAACACTGCCTTTTTACTCATGGAAACATAATTCTCAAATACGTTGCTGGGGGGGGGGGGGGTCTGATTATCCCTGCTATCACCCCATTTTCAATGAATGGACAAATAATGCTTGCCTATAAAGACATTTCAATCAATGTAAGATGGTAAGACTCTTAGTTCAATAGCAAGTTGTATCTTTTTGTATGGTTCTCTGACCCAGCAATATTATTTCTCTTTCTATTTTAATGTAGGGATTTTTGTGGCTGTTTTTAATTGGGAACTGTTTGGATCAAAAGATGGATAAGTCACCTTATGCCGTTTCTGTTCTTAGAAATCCAAATTAACTCCTTGATTAACTCCAAGAGAACTATGCAATTATAAGCTAGAGTCAAATATTCAATTTCTGGGAAAAGCAATCGAAAATGTGGTGTCCTCATAGCTCCAGATGCATCTTGATAATATGGACCATTTGGACCCATCTCAACTGGATTTTCATCCAGAATATGATATGGTGATCTATGCTAGAAACTGAATGTGGGGAGTGAAGCCCCACTAATTATCCTCTCAGGGATTTTCAACATTATCAGCCATGATACCCATTTGCTCTATCTGGGAAGATTGAGTCTTCCTGTAGAGCTGAGTCACTAGGGTTCTACTTAGTGACATCTACTGTAGTATCCTACAGGACTCCATCTTGACTCCCATGGTATCCAATATCTACATATAATCACAAGGGGAAATCATTCAAGCTTTGTAAGCTAATGATACTCAAGTCTGCTACTCCTACCATTCAACTCCAAGGAGCTGTTTCCCTGAATGTGCCCTACGTTCTTTAGTGAGTTGAATGAAGCTAAAATTAAATCAAGGCAAAACAGAAGTGCTCTTGGTTAAATAGGAAATTGGACTAATTCAGATTATTTTTTGATGGGATTGTAACTCCATCTGAAAGAGCAGATCTTCCATCTAGAAGTGCCCTTGATGCTCAGCTGTCATTTGATTCACAAATACAGTGGTACCTCGGTTCACCAACTTAATTCGTTCGCAACTCTGGTCACGAACCGAATTGGTCGTGAACCGAATCAAATTTTCCCATAAGGTTCAATGTAAATACAGTTAATCCGTTCTGACCCCTACGAATTTGGTCGCCAACCGATTTTTGATCGTGTCCCGAATCAAATTTCCCTATAAGGTTCAATGTAATTACGGTTAATCCGTTCTGAACCATTTTTTTTTTTTAAACCGCAAAAATATGACACAAAGTACAGTACGAAGAGAGAGAAAGCTAACCTTGCTCGAGGCGACTTCTGGCGTGGAGGACAGGAAGGCGGGTGGGGAGGCAGTTACTGCTTGGAGGGAGAGTCCCCCTCCCTACAGGAAGCCACGACCACGTGTCACGGGAGGGGAAATGGCCGTGGGTCGTGTTCGTCACCTGATGCGGAGTTCGCGAACGGAGGCAAAATTTTGCGACCGGAGCTGTTCGTGACCCGAATTGGTCGTGAACAGAAGCGTTCGTGAACCGAGATACCACTGTAATAACTATGGAAAACAGCATATTTTCCATAGTGTGCCAGTTGCAACTGTTTCTTAGGTGGATGGATTCAGCAAAAGTTATCCAAAAATTGGTTACATCCGATCCTGACTTTTCTAATATTCTCAGTGCTATAGGATAGACCAGACTAAGAAACCAATGTCTTACATGTGCTTTCCTTCTCCCTCACTTATTCTTCATGTGAATTAGGGAGAGGCCTGTCTGAGATGTTTTCTCAAGTTTGTTTCTTGGACTGAACTTAAGCCACGCTTATCTGATCATTGGTTACATAGGAAACTGGACTGAGATTCAGCTTATTTTTGATGGTGTTGTACTCCTTCTGAAAGTAAGGATCTTTCCACTTTCCTTCAAGGCCATTCTTTGTTCCCTCTACAAATGTATGCTACATGGGGCTATCCTTTAAAGTACCCTAAAATTGCAATGAGTGAAAAATGTGGCAGCTTGGTTACTAAACAGTGGCAGCAAAGAGGACCATATGATACATGTCTGGAAAGATTTATACTAGTTCTTAATTATTTATCAAGCACAGTTTAAGAAGTTGCCAGTAGTTTAAACCCTGAACAATAGGGTTTGACTACCTAAAGGATGCTGTTATAAATCTGCCCAAATCTGCAGGAAAGCTTCTTCTGAACTGTTCCCTCTGTTAGAGGTTCATTCACCTGGCATAGGGAACAAGGCTTTCTCCTCCACCCACGCCAGATTATGCAAAGGATTTTCTTGGGAGTTGCATCTGGGTCCCACATTCTTTAAATCTGTGAAGGCCCATCTCTTTCCTCAAACTTTTAACTGATTAATCTTAGTACTAACTTTATGTTTTTAAACTTTCTGTATTTTAATCACTGTTAATCAACCTTTAATACTTATCTGAATAGAAAAGTACTATATGGAAGGAAGGAAGGAAGGAAGGAAGGAAGGAGCCCTGTTCCAGGATAGATAAGGCAAAAATAAATAATTCTGGGTGCCATTAAACTTATTTCACTGTATTATTGGCAAGCTTGTTTGGTGTAGTGGTTCAAGGCACCAGACTAGAAACCAGAAGATTGTGAGTTCTAGTCCTGCCTTAGCCACAAAGCCAGCTGGGTGATTTGGGGCCAGGCCTCTTTCTTAACCCTAGGAAGAAGGCAATGGCAGACCACTTCCAAAAATGTTGCCAAGAAAACTGCAGGGATTTGTTTAGGCAGTAGCCAGGAGTCAAGACTAACTCAAAGGCACACCCACCCACACAAAAAATACCCCTCAACACCAGTAGATATGAAACGATTCTTGAATCTTTGATGTATTCTTAATCAGAAGATGACATGGTAACAAAAGTCAGTAAAAATGTACACAGGTAGCCCTCAGTTAACAAAGATAATTGGGACTGGGAACTCCATCACTAAGTGACACAGTCGTAAAGTGTGATGTCATGTGACCACACCAACTTACAATGGCAGTTCTAATTGTGGTTGTTAGGCACAACGTCATGTGCTTGCCATTTGTGACCTCCTGTCAGCTTCCCCATTGACTTTGCTTATCAGAAGCTGGCAGTGAAGGTCACAAATGATTATATAATTGTGGGACGCTGTGACCATCGCAATTGTGAGCTGGTTACCTAGTGCCCAAATTGCGATCACATGACTGTGAGGATGCTGCGATGGCTGCAACTTTGAGGACTGGTGGTAAATCTCCTCGTTCAGTGCTGTTGTAACTTTGAATGGTTGCTGAACGAATGGTCATTAAGGACTACCTGTACTTTCTGCTTGAATCTAAAAGGAAAAGAAATGTGTTCTAATTCATGCCCTAAGTTAAGCTACTTAAACATTTAACAGATTTCTGTGCCTCTGAGATCACCAATTAAATAAATGAAGCCCTTAGCATTTCTGGAAGCTCTTCATGTTCTCACAGCAGAACTCTTAGTTCTTTCGAACAAGTATAATTAGAAACTGATAAATACAAAATTTGTCCTTAATAGATTTTCAACACAGTTTAAACTTCATTATAAAAGTATTTGTTTATTTAAAACATTCAGCCAAAAGGCTTCCAGATCCAGTTTACAGAGTAATAAAAATAAGAAAGTCCCTGCCATTAGGCCCACATTCTAAAAAGACCTGAGATGGAACAATACTGATACTGAGGGAAAAGTGAAATCTGGCATGGTTTCTTAATGTTTCTAAGTTCTTTAATGACCAGGATGATGGAAAAATACTTCTCTCAGTTAAAAAAGAGGCCCTGAAGGTCTTCTAAGGAACAGCCTCCTGGCAACCCAGGAGGCAATGGCAATGGCAATCCTCAACTGAGATCCCCTCTGTAAGTAGGGACCAGCCCTCCAGTAAGACCAGCAACCGGTTTCTCACTAGTTGCTGTTTCTTCTCTTGTTGTGAATGTATAGTATATTTAATATTTTAATATTTTGAGTCAACGGATATGGGGATTATGGAGTCCTTGGGGTTCTCTGAGCTTGGTTGTTTTCTTGCAAATGTTTCAGTGCTAGCACTGAAGATGTTACCTAGCCAGGTAATGAGCATTTGCAAAAAAACAACCAAGCTCAGAGAACCCCAAGAACTCCACAGTTCAACCCTAAGCTACACATATTCGCTTCTATTAGATCTGGGGATTATCAAAAAGTCAGTAGGAAATTATATAATTCTGCATAAAGCAAAGTAAAAGAAACAATTTTCTACCTCCAATTTCTATATCACAAAAACTTCAGATGTTTGAGCGATGACGGCTCCCCCACCCCCCAGCTACAAATCCTAGTGGAAGGAATTACAGTTGTATTAATTAATAATCCATAAAGCAGAATATCAGATACAATTTCAAGAGAAGCAGAACTGCTGGGTGCATTTCTCAAAGCCCTTTCACCACCAGATGTTTCTCAGCCCTCTAGGCCTCTTCATGACACTCCTTAAAAGCTGACGGGGCAGATTGTTCTTTGTTTCACTAATGCTGTATAGTCATGTTTAACACCATTAACTTCTATCACCCACTGAAGAGTAACCAATACTATTTATAAGACAAGAAGAGAGCATTTCATAGCACAGCTTTTTAACATAAATCACATTATCAGGATCTTTTGTTAAGGCTATTCTAATTTAAACTGACCCTGTAAAAAAATCTAAATATTAACCAGGTCCAACTTTGCTTTGCTTTTCAAGATCAGACAAGGTCAGCTAGATACTGCCAGCTGCTGTGATTACTAGATTATTAATACAGTATGGATGGAAGAAAGGAGACCTGCAACTGAAAACTACAATGTAGAGGGGTCCGTCATGCTAGTCAGTCAGCTGTGCTGCCTGCCACATTAGAAATAAAAATAGAAAAAGAATGGCCTATTTCCAACCAGTTGTCTATTTTAACTCTTCTAACAGTTTATTAGCATTCCATGCCCACTAATTAACTTAGTGTTCATTATACTATTCTGGGGCCTTACCTAGAGTTTTTGGGGTTATATATACTTCAACTGTCTTCCAAACCCAATGGCTCCATTCCTATTTGAAAGGGAAAGTATTTTAGCTATATGAACTTCAAACATACAAGAAGTCAGGTAAGATGAAACAAATCCAAAATGAAGAAACAAAATGATAAAAATCAATACATAAATTTAAATTGTACTAATTAAAAACATATTTTTACTGAATTAACAAAATGGCTTATTTATAAAATGGCTTCTCACATAATAAGGGAGAAGAACCTGCACAAAGGAAAAGATATCCTTCAGAGAAAATTGTGTTCTCTGTTGTGGCAATTGCTGACTATTTCATATAGGAATATTTCAAGCAAATACTTATCCATGTAATGCGACTAAGGTGTACATGCTGATTTTACTACATACAGAGGGGAACACATAAATACAAAACATACTATAATTGGGGCTAAGCTAGGAGGCACAGAGAACTCTGAGAAGGCTAAAAGTACAAGAAACAAACATTCTAGAAATTTGACCATTCATTCTTCTTCCATATATTTTGAAGCTCCATACCAAAAGTTTATCAGTGATTTTTATTTATATAATGTATACAAGCCATTACGGATTACAAAGTACATAAGTTATTTTTAAAGTATATGTAATTCAATAGGATAACATTTTACAATTATAACTGCATCTCATAATCTTGCTCTTCGGTATAAATTTCTGCTGCCACTCACCCAAAACATCTCCCTGAACAGAGACAGAGATTGTACTGTCACCAAATCATAGTAAACATTCCACAAAGGCCAATATTACTAGGTTACATAACAATATAAATAGCTTTGACACTGTTAATTAACATACATGAAAACAACTGAGGTAACCACACAAAGCAAATACCTATCAGGCAACAGCATGAGTTTCTCATTGGAATGGCAATAATGATCTTGCACTAAACATGTACAAAACAGACTCCAGCACACAAACACAGAATGCCAGTCCTTTGGATCTTTAAAGCAATCCAACTTAAGGAATCTGTGGATCTACTTTTTCAGATTAATCATCACCTTAATTCTTTTCACTGATCATCCATTATTTATCATGCCAAATATGGAGCATGTTAATTAAAATTAAGCTTAATTCCCAGATCAATTCCAAGATTAGGGTTATCAATGCCCTATAAGAACTACACTCATTATAGACGGCATATAGGTTACTTATTGGGATACTGTGCCCATTAGAATTGTGACCATTGGGGTTTCAGGTCTGGCACCAGCCATGAACCCTGGGCAAGAGAATTGGGTGGCAACTGTCATGCTGACTATGCAGCAGCAGCATCTCTTGCTCAGCTATTAAAGTTCATCTTGGAGTTGGCAGCAAGGTTCCCTAGACTGATGGTGCTGGGGGACTTCAAACTGCCTTCATGGGTTCAGAGGCAACTTGAAAGTTCTTGGCTACCATGATAACTCTGGGCTTGTCTGAGGTCATTAGAGGCCCAACTCATGTAGGAAACCAGAAATCAGATCCAGTTTTCATCTTGGAACAGATATGACATGATATGAGGGTAGGAAATGGTAAGATCACTCTCTGATTGCTATGAAGTTGACTGGTGCCACAAGCCTCTGCAAGGAGGGCAGACCTGTTTGATTGGTCCACCTCAGATACCTAATGGGTCCATTTGGTTTCCATAGGGTGCTGGGAAATTTTCCAAGAACATAATTGGCAGTCCTGCTAAGCTTATTCACACATTGGAATAATAAGGCAGCGAGACACCTGAGTGGGCTCTCCTCTTTATCCAATCCACAGTTGCTCCTTGGTTTTTGAATTCCAAAAGATTGAGAAAAGAGACACCTAGAGTGCTATTGGCAAAAAATGAACAGCAAATCTGACTGGACATGGGTAAAACCTGTCTTCTCTGGAACAGGAGGCTTTGGTCACCTCCTGTTTGGATTTACTGCAATACATGCTACATGGGACTACCTTGAAGAGCACTCAGTATTCCAAGTGCTCCAGAATGCAGCAGCTCAAACAGTTAAAGGCACTAGTCAATTTGGCCAACACCTCTGCTTCAAGAGCTGTAGGGGTTGGATGTTTCCCAGTGCAATTCAAGGTGCTGGTTCTCACCTTTAAAGCTTTTATGGTTCAGGACCTGGGTATGTATTAGACTACCTATTTGCAGAGGTTTCTGCCAGGCCATTAAGATATAGAAGAGAAGACTCTTCCCAGATTCCATCCCTTAACAAATGTCTGTAGTTGAAATCTTGGATTTGGGCCTTCTCTGTTGCTGCCCTTGTTCTCTAGAACAGCAGTCCAGCTGACATCAGAGAGGCTCCAACTCTCCTGAACTTTCACAAAACTCTCAAGAATTAGCTTTTTCACCAAATCTTTTGAGTTCTGAGTTTTGTGCTCTGTTTTCTCCTAAGAACAAATCCATACATGCAGGTCAATATTCTGTGTTGGGATGTTATTGTTATGATAAAGTTATTTTTTTTTAAGTTATTTAACTTTATTACTAGTAGTACATCTGTAAACTAGTAGTACATCTGTAAATCACTTAGAGTCAGGTATGATTGGGATTGCATATAAGCCGAGTAAATTATAAATAAATAAACAAAATACTATTTATAACCAAATTTTCTGTATTACAGTTCAAAGATTACCACACATGGCTTAAGGCCATCTTTCCTTCTTTACTGAATATGACCAAATATTCATCCTGTCAACTGGAAATTAAAAATAAAAACATACTTGAAGAAAATGCTTAAAATATTGAAGTCAATGAAACTGAAGTCTAATATATAAAACACTCAACACTTATATCATACAATCAGTTGTCACAGTGAAGCCAATTTATATAAAGTCACTGACAATATTTATATTATCAATAATACAATTATCAGTGTAGTGAACTTGTTTTACATATGACATTATTATCTTGATTATATATTCCTATTGAACATGCTTGGCTAATATCTATATCCTTCCTTTCTTTGAGAACTTCTGTATCGCCTACACAACAACCATGTGAAGTAGGTTAAGCTGACAGATAATAACTTTACAATGAATAAAGTTTGTGATGAATAAACCCCATGATATTTGGTCATGCAAATGTTATTAGTGATGCAGCAACAGTGTTAAAACTATCATTATTTCAGACAAGTATAGAATGAATTATTAAGAAATATCAGAACATCTGCTAAACAATTATTTACAATGAATATTCTGAATTATTTTATGCTCAAACATCATTCTATACTTAAGTTCATAATGCAAAGGTTATACTGTTTTAGTTTAACATTTATAAATATAAACCTAACTTAATCCTTCCCATACACATTAAAAATAATATCACACTCTTAAAACTGTTCATTTACCAAGTGCTAAACCCATGCAAACACTCATTCAGCAGAACAGGGAAAAGGACACAAAGGGTCGCTAAAACATCTGTAAACAAAATGTTCATCATTTATACAATCTAATTCTACAATTGAAAACACATGGTGTAAAATACAGAGCTGCCAGCATTATCAGTGGGTTCAGACATAATAGAAAACACATTTATATACATGAGCCTCAGATGCACCCATTCTTTGCTTTCCTCTCTGTGATCTCCCTGAGATTTATCCAGCTGCAAATCCAGGGTCAAAATATGCCATATTTGTGCTACTGGCAGGACCTGGATGACAGGCCTCCACATTTTTATTACTGCAACATATGTACTATGATAACCAAGCCATCACCTTCTGACTTGAATAATGTGAAGAAGTGGGTGGAAATCATCCTAGCAGTTGAGCTTTGTAATCAGGATATCCAAAATATTTTGAGTATGCATAGCCAACCACCAAGCCACCTACACCCCCATTCCTTCTCTGCAGCATTAGAATGATAGCAGCTTGTTTGGCCAGTGCTTCAGAGAAGCAGGCCAGAAAGAAAGAACAGGAACTTGATGAGTTCAATGTCTTATTTAACTGCTAATGCCAACAAAACACTGATCTCCTTGTGTAAGAATATAAGTAATGAGACACTGAAGGCATGGAGAGGGGGGAAAGAAAAGGCATTAAGATATTTTAATAAAAACCCATAAACTGCAAAGCATTTGACAACCTCTGATATAAATAAATAAAACTCTAAAGGTCAACCTTCAAAGCTATTAAACATTTCAGTCTACTATAATAATAAATTGTGTCCCATCACTCTAGTTTAATCTGGACAAAGGCCCCCTTAAAGTCCAACTTTAAAACTTGTTTCATAAATTATATGACAACTCATCAGCAATTTAAAATGCATACATATAAGAATGTGGATATAATATTGAAGAGAGTTTATGTTTGAGAATGCTAGAAAATATTTCATTTGTTGATAGCACAGATAAGTACTTTTTGGACAGTCAAGAACAATGCTAGTCATCTCTTTGGAATATGAATGTTCATGAATCCTCCAGAAATGCCCAACCTAAACTATAACTATACAAACACCCCAACTTTCACTAATGTCTTCCTGGACAAAACAATGTCCAAATACAATACAGAAAATACTCAACTTCTAAAGTAGATTATTAATAAGCACTGAAAGTGTCATTTAAAACACACTTCTTTTAGACACTAAAACAGTATCTTACTGGGTCAGATCAAATGCCTACTCAGCTCAACACCAGTTGTTTCTATACCACCCATGCCCAAATCAGATTAAGAAGACTATTAAGAAAACATACTGAAGATAATTTTATACAAAAACCCCATGAGTCCATTTCCATGGTGTAGACTATCATCAGTGCAGCCTAGTTTTTCTCCCCTTTGATCAAATACTTTATGCTTAAAGTATAGTGGGGTTTGGTGGTATGGGTAGTGTAGGATGGAAGCATTACTCACACCTAGGTGCTGAGTAGTTTAGAAAAGTGCTGGTAACTGGGTCTTTGCTATATCCTGTTTGCGTTGGGTTGGATGGATCCTTTAGGCTTGGCAATGGGAAGATATGTGTTGGATGGTGAATGGAGGGAGAGGGCAGGGGTGGACACTGCGGTGATGATGGTCACTGAGAGGTATGGCAAGAGAGGGTGTGGAAGGCTCTAGGCGAAGGCTCCCTTGGTGTTTAAGACCAATACTGCATTCCATCCCCTTGTGCTCACCCTCAAGACCTTCAGTTTTGGCTGCTCTGGACTCCAGCTGTTACTACTTAATGCCAGGCTGGTCTATAATAAAGCCCACCTCATCCATAATTTACAGTGGCCCTTCATCTAGCCCTAGACCTCTGTGATGTGGGGTGCCTCAGGACATGGGTCTCTCTCCACTCCTCTATAACATCTACATGAGACTA
The DNA here is from genome assembly GCA_030867105.1 of Liasis olivaceus. Lineage (NCBI taxonomy): Eukaryota > Metazoa > Chordata > Lepidosauria > Squamata > Pythonidae > Liasis > Liasis olivaceus. The sequence goes on along the minus strand of CM061349.1, from coordinate 255,605,956 downwards.
CCGGGAAAGGTTATTCAATGGCATGTGGTGTAGTATCATCAGTATGATTATGATACCCAGTTATACATCTGCGCCTGTGGCCTGCCAAGTGATGCCATTCAAATGTTGACCCAGTGCCTGGAGTCTCTGCTGATCTGGATGCAGAGGAACCAGCTCCAACGTAACCTCATCAAGACAGAGAGACTCTGGGTTTTTGGTCTCCCAGATCTGGTAAGGTGTCATCTTTGACTCTTGCTAGGGGGGGTACTCCCCTGGAAAGAGCTTGTGTAATTTGGGGGCCCTCTTGGACTCCTATCTCATGTTTGAAGAACAGGTGGCAGCTGTGGCAAAGGGGGCCTTCGCCCAGATTAAACTTTTGTGCCAATTGTGCCCATTCCTAGACTAAGAGGCCTTGTTTAAGAAGCCTTGTTCATAGTCAGTCACGCACTGGTTACTTCCCAGTTGGATTACTGCAATATGCTGTACATTGGCTGTCCTTGGAGATGATCCAGAAGTTACAACTGGTCCAGAATGCAGTGGCAGGCACAGTTCTAGGTGCCCCACAGTTTATTCATACTACACTACTGCTGCGTGAGCTGCACTAGCTTCCAGTTTTTTTCTGGACACAATTCAAGGCACTGCTTATCAGCTTTAAAGACCTGAATAACACAGGGCCAAGCTATTTGCAGGACTGCCTCTCCCTGAGAGTATCTGCCCATTCCGCCAAGTTAGATGTGTAGAAATGCTCTAGGTTCCTTCCCTTAAATAACATTTAGTAGGACCTAGGAAGTGTGCCTTCTCTGCAGCAGCCTCTGCCCTGTGGAAGATCTTCCCCATTGAGGCCTAGCAGACCCCTACCCTCCTAGCCTTCCAGAAAGCTTGCTGGCTCAACCCCCCCCCCCCCAACCACAGGGTTAGGGTGAGGCTGGAGCCCAATCAGTTTAAATGCTGCTGTGTGGAGGAGTATGCAGGGTGCTAGCAGCTGTTGATACTGGTTTTATTGTTCCTTTGTTTTTATTGTTTCTGTGAGCAACCAAGGGTTATGGTACATAAGATGGGTGACAATATAAGATGGATGGATGGATGGATGGATGGATGGATGGATGGATGGATGAAAAATAAAGATAAAGGTTCCCCCACTATTTGTACCAGTATTATCCACCATTGAAAACAAATTGCCTAGTATGCAGGATGATTAGTATTTTGCTAGAGATTTTTTTTATTATATAAGTTTAAACACCCATACATTTACATTCCCAATTTGTAGTTACATAAGCATCAATTATAGTTTCATGATTTATCAGGCTCCAAATGTTTAGGAACTAAGCCAGCTGGGAAACATGAAACTGCTTTCTCAGACTAGCATTTCTCATCTGCAAAGTAATCACTGAGTAACTAATAGGCAGAATCCATGCTTCACTAATAGCATCTTGCTCTCTCATACCAGTCAGCTTCTCTGAAGAAGTATACTGTAAGTAGCGCTGCACAAATCTCTTGTTGACCAGGTGCACTAATATTAGAACCTTGAATCATCCTATCCAAATGATGTAAAACAGTCATGGATAAAGAACACTTCTTCACACAACAACTGCATGATTAATCTATGGAACTGACTGGCACACAAGATATGTCATACACTGAATTTAGTTCACAGAGACTTATCAACGGCTCTTGGCCATGATAATTGCAGCCAATCCATATTTTGAGAGAATACACCAATAAATATCAATTGTTGAATTTTGTCCTGTTGCTATCATGCTCTCTTGTGGGCTTTTCAGAAGCTTATGGGTTTCTCAGAAGAACTTGCTTGGTCTTGGAAATAAGAATCCTTTGATTGGTTCAGCAGAACTCTACTAAGTGACACTGTACTGTACAAATTTTTAGGGGAAGGATGAAAATACTGTCCTACTTCACTCACCTCACTAAAGCTGCAATTCTCTGTGCTATTAATTAAGAGTATTTCAGTGAGACTTGTTTCTGATGCACAATACTCAAGATAGGGTTATCTAATAGGGCTGTGCAATGCTTCAGAATGTGCAGAATCATGATCATAGCACCCATTAAAATAGACAAGCCTGTCTGCAGAACTGTGCTGCTGTGGAATTCTGGAAACAGACAAATCTCCTTTAACAAGCTGCAAACAGGTGCTGTATTTGCACTTACATACATTCTAAAGTGCATCTTCCAAATCAAAACAAAAGCATTGCCTACTATCTATTATACAGGTAGTCCTCACTTAATGACTGCCCTGTTTAGCAACCATTCAAAGTTATGACAATGCTGAAAAAGTAACTTTAAGATTGGTCCTCACACTTATGACCATTGCAGCATCTCCATAGTCACATGATCTAGATTTGGGTGCTATGCAACTGGTGGGTGTTTATGACAGTCACAGTGTCCTGCAGTCATGTGATCACCATCTGCGTGCTTCACAGCTGGCTTCTGACAAGCAGAGTCAATGGAGAAGCCGGCAGTAAAATCGCAAGTTGTGGTCACATGATGTCTTGCTTAATGACCTCATTGCTTAGTGACAGAGTTGCTGTCCCAATCATGGTCGTTAAGTGAGGACCAGCTGTACTTGCAACTAATAATGCCACTGCTGCTGAAGATTAGATTTGAAAAACCTGTAGCTATCTCTCTTCTACCCATATTTTCTTCCCATTCTGTAGTTATTTCTGCAAAGCACACCCAAAGAATAAGAATATGCAATTATTATAGGGGGAAAGGACCACGCTTGATCTTTCTGTGGTGTACTTGGGATGAGGATTAAACCAAAATATGGTCTGGGTTAAGACAAAAAAAGATGGCTGGAACAAGGGTAATAAGTTGATGCACATTAATTTCTATTCAAATTGAATGAAATTAAATTAACTAATTACAGTTAATATGGTCACTCCTTATGTAGCTGACTGTTTTAACAATCATGATAGAGATTACAATTTGCAGAGAATAGGGGGAGAGGCTCAAGGAGGCTCCACATATAGATTTACTGGACTGCATACAATGCTGGGCTTCACATTAAGCATTGTTTCTCATACATCTGTGAAGTTTTGCCATAAAATCTCCTTCACAGAAGCAGGTCTGCAAACAACCTGACATATTATTCCTGATATAATTTGAATGCTTGCACCACTTTCAATCACTCAACATTAGAAATTTCACCAACACATGGTAAGTACATTAAGGATCCAATCTATCAGAAAAACAGATTACCTCCTTTTCAGCACTTGATAAAGGAGAACACCATGACTGAGCGATCATTAAACCGATTGGTTTATAAGCTGTCCAACTCCAAATGACTTTAAGTGGTTTGCAAACATTAAAAGGCAATACAACAATAAAACAAAAAGAATACAAGCCATGTGCATCAAGAAAAAAACAGTTAAGACAAAATCCTATCCATCAACATTCACTCTAATCCAAGGCCTGGGGGACTAGCCAGGTTTTCAAAGATCTCTTGAACATCATCAGGGTAGAATCCATGTAAATCTCTAGGGAAATGCTGTTTCAGAGGGCAGGTGCTATGATAGAAAACGAGTGCTATCTAGGTCCTGATAAATGACACTGTTTAATCAAAGGGACTAAGAGCACACACCTTCTGCCTACAACACAGCCCCCTCCCCACACCCACTCCACTTTGACAGTCCAGAAGGATAATATCACTGATGATATCAAAAGCCACTGAGAAATCTAGGAGCCAGGAAAGATGCATCATCCTCATCCCAGCTCCATCAAAGATTATCAACAAGCAAGGCTGATGCTGTGTCTGTAATATGTCCTGGTCTGAAACCCAACTGAAATGGGTTCAGACGATCTGTTTCCTCCAGGCTCCTCTGGAGCTGCATGCTCAACCACCTTCACAACAACTAAGAAGGGAACCTTGGAGACTGGATGAAAATTGTCCAAAATTAGGTCCAGCAATGGCTTCTTGAGGAGAGGATGTACCATTACCTACTATAAGGTAAGTCATACATAAATGGGATCCACCTTTTTTTCTTTTGTTAAAATGTAGCTACTTATTTTATAATCCATCCTGTACTGTGTACAATGCTGGATTCTTAACAGAAGGCATTTCCTGAATACCTGCTGGTGAGAAGTAACGTGAATCAACAGGATGTTATCTAAGTGAGAAAAATAATTGCTTGGGAATTACAAAGAGTAATGTAGCACTTTGACAGTCAGCTGGAAATCTGAAAATATCAGAGCCATGAAATAATTTTCATTCTCACCTCCCAAGACCAATTCCCACTAATGTAAGTTGGTTATGTAATACAGTGCAGTGCAAAGTAATGATCACATGAAGTTTGCAATTATAGGTAGACTCCAAAAAATAGTACAGTTGTTTCAAACAATCTGTAATACATATACTTAATGTTACTGGAGCTCTGTTTTTTTATGTAACCAAAGGTTATCTTCTCAATTTCAAATCTTATTCAGCAGGGATAACTGATTCTAAGATTAAATACTACAGATTCATGTTAATTTGCTTCTCCAGCCATAGAAGTTCACTGAGCTGCCTATGGCAAGCCACTATTCCTATCCGTAATCATTCCATATAATATGGCTGTAAACAGAATAAAATGAGATAAGAACTTATTAGTATTTTCTTACAGAAAATCTAGAACTATAAAACAAAATATAAGCAATGAAGCACTCCACAACATTTTCAGGGAATTCAGTGGAAATCAATAACCTGAATAGCAAACATATCTTTTTTACAGTAATAGACTAACCGAGGGTAAGAATCCAGATTAGAAGAGCAAACATTCAAAAACAAAGGAGTAGGATCCACTTTATCTGTACCATTCTGAGTTCTTAAGATAGATGTCTTTCCTTTCTGAATAATCATTAAATACACAGTTTGAGATGTCATTTTCTGAATACCATCTAGACTGCATTTCCAACACCCTACTGTCCTTTTTTTTTTTTTTAACTACCTCAGTCTTCTGTATTTTTTCCTTACCAGTTGAAACTGGGTGGGGGAATTAACCAGTTATTTGCACTTGAAATCAAAACCATACTCAACAGAAAGTCCAAAATATCATTCTGCTACTGTAATATTTAGTGGAAACTGCATTAAGAAGTATATGAACAAAAGGTGCGATGAGTTGGAAATTAGTTAACCTGGCCAACAATAGAGATCGGATAAATTCATGAAAATTTGAACGTAAACTTATTTACAAAGCGCTGAATCTGAATATTAACAAATTTAGTGGAGTTGAGTTTTTGCAACATAAGCATCTAATCTATTGCATCAATGAAATGAATTTCAAAATAATGAAGGCCTTTTCCCTCTTTGCCCAAATGTTCATATCTCAATCTATTTCTCAGTAGCACTTTAGGGCTGAAGAATTCAACTAAATGCCTTTATGCAATCTATACTGTAACACAACCACATTTAATTTTTTTTAAAGGGAAACCTGCAACCCTTTCATAGTGCAATTCTCATTGTTGCAGCAACACCTGCCACAACCACTAGAAAATGTATTGGCTTCAGAATTTTCCCCTGTAGAGAAAAAGTAGAGCAGAGATTGAGGAATTTTCATACTAAAGGAGCACAAGAACTACAGCCCTAACCTGTTGCATGCTGGCTTTAGACTATGACCCACTGAACTGAGTAAGCCCGCACAGGATGGAGTTGTTGCATGTTGAAATGTTATTTACCATATAAATAATGCAAAACAAGCCTGGAAAAGAGCTTCCGGGACAGGCAAAAGTACTGCTTTCAATGCATTTCTTTACAGCAAACATTCGTTACAAGAAGGTAATAAATAACTGCCTCCTATTTTTGGAATTCCTGTTCTGCGAAGGCAAAAATAAGACGTACCAATCTTATTTCTACAGAAACAAACCGACTCAGGCAAGCCTGTTGGCTGAGTGCTTTTGGCTGGAAAAGTAGCACTTAGTCTAATTTATCAAAAGAGCATCTAAAGCAACCTGTCTTGCAGAAACAGCGAGACAGGCGGAAGCTACAGAAAGAGAAAGTTATTGAAAAGGCAGGCAAGGCAGCTGCGGCTTAAGACAGAGGATGGGGGGAGGAAAAAACGAGGAACGTTCTCTCTGGCTAATGCATTAATTTTTGGCAGCCCCATCGGAGTCTGACCTGCTTGCCGAGCAGCTGCACTCGGGCTTTGGCTCCTCCATGGCTCCGGCGGAGGCGTCTTTCATGCGTGCACCAAGGCGGGCATGGCAACAGTCGGAGCTCTTCCGCAGCCCGGTCAGGCGACGAGAGGGAAGGAGCACGCAGGCAGCCGACCAACAAAAAGAAGCGATGTCACTCACGACCCGGCTGCAGAGACCCAACCGCGCAGAGCTGGCCGTGCAGCCGCCATCTTGAAAAGAGGCTCCAAGAGGAGCGAAGCCGGGAGCATCGATAGTACGGAGAGCGTCTAGGGACAAAGCCCTCCACAGGCGCTCTCATTCGCTCCTCGGAGCAGCAAGTGGAACGGGACGCCACCCGGAAGGAAGAGGGGAACGTCCCATCCAGGAGCGCAGACGAGGCGGCGCGCGCGTAGGGCGACTGGATCTTTTCTCCGCTCGGAATTCCTTTCCTTTGCAAATCCCTGATGCAGCCCCGCCGTATGCAATTCCTACAAAAGGATCGCTTTGATAGCCTCGTGCCTCGCGTGCTGCTGAGGGCTAGGCTCGTGCCCGGGAGAAGGCTTTATCTCAGGGATAAGGAGAGCCATGTAATGCTAAAAGTAAAATAAATGGTAGACACGATGCGGGGATTTATTCATTCATTCATTGGAGTGGATATGGATTTATTCATCCATAGCAGTGGAGAAAATCAGGTAAGCGTCATATCCTTGCAAATCAACGCTTGCCTCATTTACTCAGAAGCAAGGTCGTTTATTTCAGCAAGGCTTACTCATTTGGGCTGTAATGATGCCGCTCGACAGTTACCTGCTTGGACGCAGTGGGTTTTTCTTTAGAATAAACACGAAAAGCGCTACTCTAAATATTACGTAGGACAACCTGTGTCTTATCCCATTCTATTGTGGGGTTTAAAGTACCAGCAAACATCCCCTTAGATGTTTAATTAAAAGAATAACCGCACATTTTCTATACTGTACGCAACATGTTATACAAGCAAACGGCTCTAGTCACTTCTTAGTATGCATGGACATGAAAAATGATCCTGTGACTACAGAATTATTGCACCTTCCCAACCTGGTGCCCTTCAAATGTATTGGAACTGCAATCCCAACCCTGGGCAGGAATTCTGAAAGTCGTAGTTCCACGGACCCCAAGTTTAACAGACTGAAAAAAAGTGGAAAGTACACATATGCTTCAACAGGGATTAAAAATGTATGTATGCACACTAACATGCAAATTATTGGCCTCAGAGGCAGACTAATGAAATCATACAATCCTTAGAATGTGCATGCAATGGAGCTTTTCATCTTTGTTTCTATCAAATTAACATTTTCTGTAAACAATAGAGAAAAAGATATGGGAGTGGGATGTATACATGAATAACACCATACTATGGTGAAACACCAAGGAATAAAACAGGAGATCCACTTTTTTTTCCATGCAAAGGAACACCTTCTAGTAAATTATATCTGTTGCATTTTACATCACTTTTCCTTCAAGAATTCAAGGCAGTTTACAAGGCTGTCTCCATTTTGTCCCACAACTGCAGTCCTATGAGGTAGGTTGGACTAAAAGAGTATGACTGGCTGAAAGCCACCCAGTGAGTGTCTGTGACTGAGGATAGACTAGAACCTGGGTCTCCCTGCTTCTAGTCCACACTAAAACACTATTCCATGTTGGCTCTCTAATATGATCAAAACAAATGTCTTTTTGCATTTCATCTTACCTTTAAGGATATTGCTTTTTACTCACAATTTCTACAAGTTTTGGCTTTTAATTTTTTTTAACTTAATGTACCTGTGGCATGTTTCTGTCAGTTCAGTTGCTTTATTGTGGAATTCATTACGTAGATCACAGATGACTTCTCAAATGATAAAAAGTGTATTGTTTATAAGCAACAGAGTAAAGCAATTCACAAGGAAACCTGTAAATTATCTTAAGCATGGCTATGCCTCTTTATTTACATCAATCTGATTCTAGATTATTATTCCTTTTACTACTTTCATTTTACATTACAATGTCAAGCTAATGGAGGCTTTCAGTCTTTCATATTTATTGCAGACCAAGGATGTAAATGTACACATAAATGAAAAGAAAAAAAATTAACCCAAACCAAAAAAAAATGAATGTACATTTTCTTTGTCTAAGTTCATACAAATCTACTGATGTATCATATTAGCCTCTCACATACAGTGCATTTGGAAAGTATTCAGACCCCCTTCACTTTTTTCAATTTTGTTCTTCTGCAAACCTTGAGTGCTTCCCTCCACCCCACCCCACCCCACCCCACCTTGCTGCTTTGCATTGCATAAGTACAGCTTCCTGTGAAGATGGGCTTCAAGTCCAGCCTCAACCCTGGAGGCTCACTGGGTGACTTTGGCTCAGTCACTTTGCCTCCCAGGGTTATTGCTGTGGGGAAAAATTGAAGAAGTAAGGGCTACTTATACCACCTTGAGCTTCTGAAGGAAAGACAGGATATTATTCTAATAAATTCATTAAAATGAAATAGAATATTGATCATAAATCATGGGCTTAGTTAAAATCCATATTTATCCCCGAAGCTTAAAATCCACTTATTTTCCCTAAATTCAGTTTATAGACACCCCTCCCACTCACTTATTTGACCCTGAATTTCTTTCTAAGAAAGTTGATGGATTGTAAAATGTCAACACTGATTTAATATGTTTGTGTTCAGGGGTAATTGTTTGCTGATTTGTTTTTAGATACCAAACACACAGCATAGATTTTTCCAAAATAACTATGTGTTGACCTATAACAACATTACACCCTGTTTTATAATTAACTGCTGGGGGAGAGTAATACATTGAAGCACACTACACAACTGTTTCATAATGACACATTAGGAAGGCATGAAATGTTAGTGGCTGATACAGTGTTTAAACCTGTATGCAGGCTTGGCATAAAAAAGGCATACTGTCAGAAAATTCCTGGATAAAAGTTCTGATCAGTGGTCTTACCAGCAAAGAATATCTTGGTCTTTAGAGTTTTTTTTAATTTTACTCACCTTTCACTTTCAACATGCTTTAATAACAACTTGTCCTCAGCTGAACTTCCTGTGTTTTGGCATTCCTTCCCCAAGACTGAGCAGCTATCTGTTCTCTTCTGGGAATGATAGTAAATCTTAGTCCTTTGATTTCAGCATCAGCCCGAAAGAGCTTCTGATCTAATTCTCTTAAGGAGCCCCAGTTATTACGATATCCATTTCTTTCCCCGTCTTAAAGAATTTTGAAATGTCCACAGCTATCTTTCAGGAAAATAGGAAACTGCCTTGTACCAGCTGGATTCACTAAGCCATAATGTGGCTTGTTCAGTTACAGCTAAGAATGTTGCAGGATCCCACCCATTGTAGTTTGGTTTATGGTTTAGTATTTATGAATCAAGCAGCTGTATCTTGTTAAACAAATTACAGTTAAAACAAACTGTCTTTGAATGCTGTATGGGTCATTGACCTATCTAACTCAGTATAACCAACATGAACAGGCATAATTTTCCAGGGATGTTGGCTAAAGTTCTTATTCTCCCCAATCCCTCTTGCAAATTATATACAGTGCATTCGGAAAGTATTCAGACCCCCTTCACTTTTTTCAATTTTGTTATGTTGCAGCCTGATACTACAATCATTCAAATTCATTTTTTTCCTCATTAATCTACACTCAGTACCCCATAATGACAAAATGAAAACAGAATTTTAGAAATGTCTGTAAATTTATTAAAAAGAAAAAACTGAAATATCACGTGTTCTTAAGTATTCAGACCCTTTACTCAGTACTTTGTTGAAGCACCTTTGGCAGCAATTACAGCATCAAGTCTTTTTCAGTATGACACAACAAGCTTTGCACACATGGATTGGGGGATTTTCTGCCATTCTTTGCAAATCCTCTCAAGCTCAATCAGGTTGGATGGGATCGTCGGTGGACAGCTATTTTCAGGTCTCTCCAGAGATGTTCAATAGGGTTCAAGTCAGGGCTCTGGCTGGGCCACTCTAGGACATTCACAGAGCTGTCCCTAAGTCATTCCTGTGTTGTTTTGGCTTTGTGCTTAGGATCGTTGTCATGTTGGAAGGGGAACCTTCGGCCAGTCTGAGGTCCTGAGCGCTGTGGAACAGGTTTTCATTGAGGATATCTCTGTATTTTGCTCCATTCAGCTTTCCCTCAACCCTAACCAGTCTCCCAGTCCCTGCTACTGAAAGACACCCCCACAGCATGATGCTGCCACCACCATGCTTCACTGTTGGGATGGTATTGGGCAGGTGATGAGCAGTGCCTGGTTGCCTCCAGACATAACATTTAGAATTGAGGCCAAACAGTTCAATCTTGGTTTCATCAGACCAGAGAATCTTGTTCCTCACAGTCTGAGAGTCCTTCAGGTGCTTTTTTGCAAACTCCAAGCAGGCTTTCAAGCCTCACTGAGGAGAGGCTTCCATTTAGCCACTCTGCCAGAAAGCCCAGATTGGTGGAGGGCTGCAGTGATGGTTGTCCTTCTGGAACTTTGTCCCATCTCCACACAGGATCTCTGAAGCTCAGTCAGAGTGACCATTGGGTTCTTGGTCACCTCTCTTACTAAGGCTCTTCTCCCCCAATTGCTCAGTTTGGCTGGGTGACCAACTCTTGGAAGAGTCCTGGTTGTGCCAAACTTCTTCCATTTGAGAATTATGGAGGCCACTGTGCTCTTGGGAACCTTCAGCTAGCAGATTTTTTTTTGTAGCCTTCCCCAGATCTGTGCCTTGCAATAATCCTGTCTCTGAGCTCAGCAGGCAGTTCCTTTGACCTCATGACTTTTGCTCTGGTACAGTATGCATTGTCAGCTGTGAGGCCTTCTATAGAGAGGTGTGTGCCTTTCCAAAACATGTCCAATCAATTTAATTTACCACACGTGGATTCCAGTCAAGGTGTAGAAACAGCTCAGCAACGATCAAGAGAAATGGAAGGCACCTGAGCTAAATTTCAAGTGTTGTTGCAAAGGGTCTGAATACTTATGCCAATGTGATATTTCAGTTTTTCCTTTTTAATAAATGTATAGACATTTCTGAAAAAATGTTGTTTGCAGAAGAACAAAATATGTAAGAAAAAACTAAGAGGGGGGATCGCAAACAGACCAACAGAGATTAAGCCTGATGAATCAACATAACATGCCAATTGTGTATTGGGGAAACAAAAGTAAGGAATATGCTCTTTGATTTGCATCCAGACTTCTGCACTTTTATTTCTAAAACTGTCATCTTTTTTTTCACATTAAATTTAAGAGTAGGTATTCTTGCCTTTGGTCTCATCCACACCACCACCAGTCAACCCCCCCCCCCAAGACATGTTCCCACAGCTGGCCTCAAAACAGATGGGACAATCAGTGAAGCCTCCAGCTGCCTAAGAGGATGGCAGAGAAACAACATCAAACCAGTTCTTGGTATTTTGTTGGGTATTTAAAAGATATTTTGCCATAATGGTTAATTACAAAGCAGCCTAAACATCATACATGTCTGCTCGAAGCATTAAAATAGCAGAAGAGAAAATGTAATGCTATAGTGACTTAACCACTGGGGGGAGTAAGGCAGAATTTCCCACCAGTAGAAATTGGTCCATTCTCAAACTCTGCAGAACATGTTTGGGTAACACTAGTGAAAGGTGCGCACTTTGGTTATGAGGCCCCAGCTCTTTCCTCAATTTTTAAAATAGATGTGTATTATTTTGACCTCTTAAGGGAAAGGCAAGACAATACATCTAATGAATGTTTTAAAACAGTTCAAATGGCACTATCTTCATTTTTTTTTAAAAGCCAAGCAAATACAAGGACTATGTTCAGTGTCACACAATGTTGCCTAACTGGACAGGGACAGTCCACATTGCAGTGTTTTGGTGACAGGTCGTGTGTGTGTGTGTGTGTGTGTGTGTGTGTGTGTAATAAGCAGGGACAGCTAATGAGCTGCCCTCAGGATATTGTTGACCTTCGACTCTTCTCAGGCCCAGTCAGCATGGCAGCTAGGTTGTGAAGTATGGGAATTGCAGTCTGGCAATATTTGGAGTACCATAAACAGCCACCTCAACATTTTTCTTTATTTATTATTAAACAGATACCCCACTTTCCTGCTTTTCCAAACACACTAAGCAGTTTACAACAATAAAACAAAATGCAAAATACAAAATATGACATAAAACCCAATACAATTAAAATAAATTAACCTATCATTTAACAATATACAATGCCTTAGTCACTTCCCATTTGGCTTACAGCAATGTACTCTACATGGGGTGCCCTAAAAAGCATCCAGAAGCTTCAGCTGGTCCAGAATGCAGTGGCACACACAGTATTGGGCAAGATTTGCCCATGTGACACCACTGCTGTGCAAGCTGCCCCGGCTCCCAATAGGCTTCTAGGTACAGTTCTAAGTGCTGGTTATCATCTTTATCACCATTATGGCAAAGGGCTAGGTCACCTGCAGGACCTCCTGTCCTCAATGCTCTTGTCCATCCCACCAGATCTGGCAGGGTAGGCATGCTGCAGGTCCATTCTGTGAAACAGTGTCATAGAGCGGGACCTAGGATATGTGTGTGTCTGTCATAGCACCTGCCTGTGAAACAGCTTTCTTCTTGAGATCTGGATGGCCCCAGTCCTATTGGCCTTCCAGAAGGCTGTGAAGGCCTGGTTTTTCCCTCCGGTGTGAGAACCAGGTTGTTAATGGAGCTTAATTATGTGCATTTTGGTGTTGTGAGTTGATCTTAAGATGCCTCGGTTATTATTTTTAATTGTACTTTTTGTATTATTTTATATGGGTTTTATAACGTGGTTTTCCCTTGTGTACTGTTTACTAGCCCCTACAGTTATTTGTTTAAACTGTGCAACCATATAAATTTTCTAAATAAATAAATTCTAAATGAATAAATACATCTTTCTTCAATCAGGCATTTGTGCTATACCACATTCTTTTCTACAGACTACTGTTGCCATACCTGCAAATTTTTAACTATGAACCTACATCAGGCACCAAGAAAAACCCTTGACAGAGAGGGTATTTTTGTCTCAGTACCCTCAACTTACTCTCTCCATATCGAATCCTGGGGCTATTAAGTCACTGCTATTCTAGGAGTCTTTAAATCATGGTACCATAAGGTCAGAGACATTCTTGAGATTCATCCCCTCTTGCTTCTGTCAGCTAAAGAATTTGTCTCTACTTCCTGTCTTGAAAAGCTATTATGAATTACAGTACATCTTGCCTTCTTATATAATAGCTATTTCTAATTGTTATTGGCAGGTAAAGACATGCAAACATTATGCTATAAATACCAACAATCTGATTCCAGAGCTTTCCCGACAACACCTTAATGTTTTTAGGACTGAATGCCAGAACAAATATATGAAGGAAGAGTGAATGAGTTGAGAGGAAGGGGAAGAAAATCATGGATGGATGGATGGATGGATGGATGGATGGATGGAGTTGATGAGATCCACAGAAAAAGTTACAATTTTAAAGAACAAAAGGTGGCATGGGGGAAATAAGGACATTAAAATATGGAAATATTTTGGTGTAAACTAGATGCAGTCAGAATTCCTTTTCTGTTATCTCCCCTTTTTAATTTATTTTGCTCACTTTCTACTCTTTTTCTGCATAATGATGCTTACTCCAAAGGAAATAGCGTGGTAGTGTGTACATATAACAAATACATCTGTATCCCTGAAGGCAACATACATAACAGAAGAGCAAGGCTTCAAGATAGTTTGAGATGCCAAGTCATTTTTTTACACGAGTGTGTTCATGAAGCATACCAAATGCATCACATTATGGTCAGTAGTAATTGGTCCTAGATCATCTAGTAAGCTTCGTGCCTGAACAAGCATTGGAACCCAGACTGCCCCAACTCAACACTGGCTCTCAGCACAGGGGGTCATGTCCAGAAAGGATGAAGTGCCACACGTTGTGACTAATTCATTTAACAAGAGATGCAAATTTATCACAGCATTTGCCAGTTGATATATGAACCAATGACAGTAGCTAGGATTTCTCTGTATTAAAAGGGCTGACATCTATCAGAGTATGGTTTTGATTTTTGTATTCACAGAGTAGTTTGGTGTCTGTTTTGCTGACCTGTGCCCTTTCTCAGACCTTGACATACTGATCTGATAACCACTGTGAACCTGTTAAGGTCAAAGTCAGCACAAGGGAATAATGGGAAAGGATATAAGGAGTTTTTTAAAAAATGACTACCAGTCCAAAGTTACTGTACAGGTATTCCAATCTCTTTCTGCTTAGCATCTCCCACTTCCCACTCCTGGGGCATGAAAAAAATTGGGAGGACTATACGTGGAAGATTAGGAACTCTGGACCCCTTGACAAATTCTAGGAAAGGCCAAATATGCAATAAATGTCTAGGAAAAAAACACAGAAAGTGCAGAAATATCTTGTCTTTAATTTGAATGCTGTCATAAATCATGATGCACAGACTGTGCACTACAGCTATAAGATTATTCAATACTATAGCACTATGCCTGCTGTGCCTTAAATCAGATTAGTTCCATGGCCAGCTCCACAAGGCATTAGTGGGTGTTGGTGGTCAGCTGCAATGCTAAAATCTGTGGTGGGGAGATTGTGAGTTTGTCCACCTTTTTAATTGCACAGTGCTGTTTCACAGCATTGAAGATAATTAAAAGAGAAGTAAGAAGTTTTCAGTGACAGCAAAAAGATGGAACAAGCCTGTCTTAATAGATTTTCATGTTAAAAATTGAGAAGGGACAACTCCTGTGGAGAGGAGAGATTCCTGCCATTGGCACAAAATGCATGAGAAGACTGCATAAGTTCAAAAGATCATCCAAAGAGATTCAGTGCTATGGGGTACAAATCTTCATTTTGCATCAATTGAAGTTCAGAAGAAGCTCCTACACAGAACATCAGCTTTTTTCTAATGCACTTTACAGAGAGCATATTTAAGTAGTTTAAGCAGGAAGTTACCAAGGCAACCTCTGTTTTACCAGGGAAAGTAGTCAACACAGTAACTGAATTTATGCAAAAGTAACTGGGAAACTGCTGCTACATGGTTATGCAAGTGCAAAGCCAGACATTGGCACATTTCCAGCCTGCAAACCTTTTATTCAGGGAGAAGTGCAACCTTAGCCAGAACAAACTGAAAATTCATTTCCAGATTGGCTGTAAATCTCAGGAGAACTCTTAGTAGATTGAATTAAATCTAAGTTTGGGTTTTTAGTCTTGCTACTGATCCTAGTAAATTGCTTAGGATGTCCACCAACTTTCTAGACTCAGATAGAAATGATGGAGAGAAATAAGAGTATTATGGAATCACAGAGAGTTGAAAGTGACCTTAGTGGTTATCTGGGCCAATCTTCTGCTCAGTGCAGGATCCACTAGAGCATCTCTATCCATTTATTTGCGATGAATACACCACCTCATTCTACCTGGACTCTAGGTGGCTTACAATGTATGTAATATAAGATGTAAACAATATAAAGCTATAATAAATTGTATGAAAACCTCCAATGAAGAAGAATTCATCACTCCATGTGGCAGTGTGTCCCACAGGCTGACAGCCTGTACAGGGAGGAAGTTCCTCCTGATATCTAGCCCGAAACTCCTTCCTTGTAGGCTCTGGTTCTGTCAGGTTTAGCCCAGGGAACTCCAGGAGACCATGCAGATTCAATCCAGCAAGGTTTATTAGCTACCACCTCTATCAAGAATCTTCCCAGACTGGAACCAGTTCCCAGGGTCAATCAGTAAACAGCGCTTGTATTCCTCAGGGAGGTGCCAGTCTCCTCCTCTTATCTCTTCCTCTCGCTTCGGGAGACGAAAGAGAATGCTTGATTCCCCGACTCTGGCCTCCACAATCCCATTCCACCACAGGTTCTGCTCTCTGGGGCAATAAAGAATAAATCCACTACCTGATCTGTGTGATAAGCCTTCAGATATTTGAATATTGCTATCATATTGTCCCTTAGTCTTTTCTGTAAGCTAAACAGACTCAGATTCTTTAACCGTTCCTCCTAAGACTTTTTTTCAAGACCCTTCACCATTTTGACAGTGTTTTTCTGAACTTGTTCCAATTTATCGTGGTCTTTTTTGAACTGTGATGCCCAGAATTGGATAAAATATTTCAAATGGGGTCTGACCAGGACAGAGTAGAATTGAACAGTTTCTCCCATGATCTGGACACTATGGTCCTATTCATATACTATGGGATAGTATTTGTCTTCCTGCCAGCTGCTTTACACTGCTGGCTCATGTTGAACTTGTGGTCAACAAGGTCCCCAGATCTCTTGCCAAGCCAAGTCTCTCCATCCTATATATTTTCTTACCCAAATGCAGAACATTACATTTTCCCATTTAAATTCCATCCTTTTCATTTCAGCTCACTGCTCAAGCCTGTTTGGAGCTTTCTGAATCTTCTCTCTAGCCTGTATTTTATCATTTCATTAAGGAGAATCTTGTGAAAGACTGTCAAAGGCTTTACTGAGGTCTAGGTGCATTATGTCCATGGTATTTCGTGCTCTACTAAACTACTGCACTTATCAAATAAAGAGATAAAGTTAGTCTGGCAAGATTAGTTTGTGAGAAACCCATACTGGCTTCTGCTAATTGTAGCATGCCTACCCAAGGGCTCACAAATGTGCATTTTAATAATCTGTTTGAGGACCTTGCCCACTATAGACATCAAACTGTAGGCCTATAGTTTCCTGTCTTGAAGATGGGGACAACATTTGATCTCCCCCAGCCTTCTGGGACCTTGCCAATCCTCCAGAAATTCTCAACAACTCCTGACAGCAGATCTGCAATCACCTCTGCTAATTTATTCAGTATTCTAGCATGAAATTTCGCTGGCCTGGAGACCCAAGTTAGCTTAAATTAGCTAAAATCTCTCTTTTGTTTATCCTAAGCTACAGGTCCTTCCTTTCTTCTTTCTTCTTCTTTCTTCTTCCCTCCTTAGCACAATGGTGAACTAGGCACCATTTCCCTACTGAGAAAATACAAAAGTTCTGTCTTCCCATCATCACCCATAACCAAATTTACTAGCAGTAGACAGTAGATCTCCTTGTTCTTTCTTGCATTTTCTGGCAAGAGAGGACAAGAATTTGCTGGACCTCTTAGTCTTGTCAGAGTTAGATTCTCACCAGATGCCAGGATAATTGAAATCTCCCATTGTTACCTAAGCATGCCCCTTGCACCTTTTATCACCACCGTCCTTACATCATTGAAGTCCAAATCTAGGCAATCATTTCCAAAAGAAGTTAAACAGGATTGGGGCCAGAATGGAACTCTGTGGGATCTCAGTCATAAAATCTCAGTCATAAAAGCCAAGCACTAATTTCTGGGGTCTTTCATTTGAGGACTGACTTCATAAAACTACTGTCCTTCCTATATCTCAGGCCATCAGAGCTGAGATTTCAAAACTGTTATCACTATAATGAAGAATCCAATTCAGAAGAGCTGAAGTTTTTGAAACGAAGCTTTAAACTACTTAAACTTTCCAACTGGGATTCCACAATGATATGTAGCATGAATACACTATCTAAATCACTTATTACCCCTCAAAAACAAAACTGATTTCAGAGTTTGGGAGAGATAAATTCATCTTATTTTAATTTTCTCTTTTTAATATATATATATATACACACACACACACACACACACACACACACACACATATATATATATACACAGTTTTATAAATCATTATGGAAAATTATTTGAAAGGCAAACAATATAAGTAATAATCTACTTGTATATAAATGACCAATAAAATTAAACCAGTTGAAAGAACGGTAGTGAGAAAATACCCAATTTAACAAACTTGTCTAATTATTCTGGCAAATCTCACCAAACTCTTGAAGAGTCTCCATGTGCATTCATCAACCTTATTCTCACTTGGGTTCAACAACCATTTTAAAGAGGACCAGTGTTATTCTTCTAGCAGTGAGAAAAAGATTACTGACAAACCTGTCTATAATAGGCATTAGATATGATTGGTTGCAAAGTTCTGTGCCAAAGTTACATAACTGTATCATGGCTGCATGAGGTCATACAACTATTTATCATCCAACTCCCTAATTAGGGATTTTAAGCTAGAGTCAAGCTAAGTTTAGCTACTCTAACCTTTGGATCAACTTCTTTATGAGAAGCTGCTGGGTTCTAAACAACAGAAGAACAGAAATTATATTTTTCCAAATTCCTTAAAATCTTCTTAATACCTACATAAATGAAAAGGATTATACAAAGTCTGATAATCCATATTTTATTTAGCGCATAAGCATTCTAGCTTTTCTTCAAGGAAACGTGAACTTCAAGGAACCCGATTTCATACAAAGGCTGAAGCCCCAATCACAATTGTGCCATTGAATGCCACTGACCTCTCTTGGACTTAAGCAGTTGGACAGAGTAATTTAGTCGGCAGCAGGAAAACGGAGGTGCTACTACATCTAGGGCCCTATTGAGCGTGTGCTGCTGGAATGGAAGGGAGGAGCTTATTTTGTCTTTGGTTCCATATAGAATTTCCCTCACCATGCAACCAGTCAGGCACATGTCTGGGGACCGGGAGGGATCTGGATCTGCCCCTTTTTGCCCCTTCCAACCTCAGAGGCAGAAGTACTACCAAGGTTTCCATGTGGATTGGGATACGGCATTCAAACTTGGACTTCCTGCTTTGCAGGCCAACTTCTCTTCACCTCTGTTCAACTCTATTTCCCAGAATGCTGATATGATTGTATCTTTCTAGTCTGACCTAAAAGCAGTAGAACTTATCATGATACATTCTTTTAAATGAGTTTGAAAAGATGACAGAAATGTGTTTATAAATAAGAAAACTGGAGCAGTAGAAGAAGCTCCCACCAGGGCCCCAGACCTTCTGGGCTGGTGGAAATATTTGACATTTTGGGATCAAGCTGTGGTACTTTCACAAAATAGCTTATGGAAGGAAGCCTGCCCATTCATAAAATGGCTGCTATGGATACAAAACATGGATTGATCAGAATGTTTCCTACTACCAGCTACAGTCACACTTACACACACACTTGGCTCCATCGTTTCCTTGCTTTGCTTCATCCCTTTTCTGGACAAAAGGCATTAGATGCAGAGTAAATTTCTCTCATCTCTAAAAAGCCACCAACCCAGAGTTAAGAGTTAAGGCTTCCAGGTAAATAGGTACCAACGAGGATCAAGCTCTTCTTTTAATGACTGGTATATGTTCCTTCCCCCTTTATTAAAGAAAGAAAAACAGCCAAATACAATAATCAGTTTCAACACTTTCTAAATACTCCCAGCCCTTATGATTTATATTAAGTACAGGGTAACTACAAGTACAACAACTGGGTTCACATATTAAGCTATATTGTAGCTTAAACAATCAAGCAGAAAATAACACCCTAATCAAGGAACTACAAAGGAGAAAACCACCCCCCCACCAACACTGCTAATGTTGTATTAGCTAATGTACGATTGCTAATGAAGCTCAAACACAGATACTTTGGTCACCTAATGCGAAGAGAGGACTCTTTGGAAAAGACCCTGATGCTGGGAAAGATTGAAGGCAAAAGGAGAAGGGGACGGCAGAGGATGAGATGGTTAGAGAGCATCACTGAAGCAATGAGCATGAAGCTGAGCAAACTCAGGGAGGCAGTGAAGGACAGGAAGGCCTGGCACGATATGGTTCATGGGGTCATGAAGAGTTGGACACGACTTAATGACTGAACAACAACAACCAACACTGCAAGGCAAGCTGCCGTATACAAACAGGGAGAAACTCCACACTCACTAGCACTGTTGATGTTACCTAGTCAGGTAACAAAATGTCTGCAAGCAAACAACCAAGCTCAGAGAGCACCAAGGACTCCACAGTTCAACCCTGAGCTACATATATTCTCTTTACAATAGAAGCAGCAGCTATATTGTAGTTCGCTGGTTTGGATGAACCCAGCCATTGTGTGGTCTTCTAACCAAAGTTTATGGTTTAACATAATATGTGAATACAGCCAGTTATTGCTTATTCAACAAGCCACAGTTAAGCAAACCCTGGCTTTATGTAATCCCATTCTCTGTCTTTCTCAAAAGGAATTATATGGAAATACATAATCACAGACAGAAATCTAGAATATTACATCAAACTGCTTGGAAGTCCTCTTCCCTGTCCCACTGTCCAAAATATAAGCCAGTTCAATTCAAAGGTTCCTTTGTCCATTCCTTAGACATCAACCAAACAGAAAATATCTAGAGTACCTCATGCACTGGCAGGCTGTGTATACTAGAATACAGACTAGAGGAACATGTACATCTTTCTATTTAGATCAAGAAAAGTTATTGACATCAAACAAACAAT
This sequence comes from Liasis olivaceus, assembly GCA_030867105.1. Classification (NCBI taxonomy): domain Eukaryota; kingdom Metazoa; phylum Chordata; class Lepidosauria; order Squamata; family Pythonidae; genus Liasis; species Liasis olivaceus. The sequence goes on along the minus strand of CM061349.1, from coordinate 255,585,557 downwards.
CCAAGACCCTTAACAATGGTGAAATTTGGGAAGATACACCTACTGTTTTCTTTTTCTCCAAACAGTTGACAGTTAATGCAAAAGGCTTCTGCCAATCACAGAAAACAAATCAGGGATTAAATAGACAGTTTGTCTGAACTGCTCCAATTCAGCTTCCCATGTTCCTACCTCCAACATGTTGGTATGAATCACTGATCTGGGCATGCCTCCTGACTGGAAGAAGGTAAGTCTAGAGTAATGACTCATGCAGACACTGAAGAGGCAACCTCTTTAAAAAACAACAACAGCTCATGCAGGTACATTGCCATCACATTAACAACTGAAAGATCCTATCATATTCGCCTGTATCCTCTTTCCTCCCTGCTGAATTTCCTATATTTCTAGCTTAGCCTGCACATATTTGGTGCCCTCCAGATGTTTTGGGACTGTAACAGATGGTCATATTGGCTGGGAATTCTTGGGGTTACAATATCAATATACTTAAAGAATGTCAGGGCAGAGAAGGCTGTCAAAACTATTTTTCAACCATTGGTATCCCAGAGGAAACAGTGATGGGAGAAGTATCTGTCAACGTATATAATAATCACAACTAGAAGCAAATTCAAGAGATTGATGTGTTATTGCTTGAGCCACCTGAAAGTAACTGTACACTGTATATTTTATTTAATACTGTTTCTCCTTTCTAAAATGTAAAACATCCAAAGAACTGTAGCAATCCAATGTCTGATATGAAAAAAATCAGCTGTAAACTTCATATTGTTTCATGAACAGCTTTACCATACTGTATGCATTGCTTGAACATTACTTTTCAGTTTCAGTCCCCTATGTCACCAAACAGTGCTGGGAACAGCCAATCTGAAACCTTGGAGAGCCACTGCCAATCACTGAAGAACAATGGAGTCTAGGGCTCTCCAGCTGCGCTGGACTACAGCTCCTGTCCAATGGAAGAGAATATATGGAGCTCAGGGTTCAACTGGGGAGCCCTTGGTGCTCTCTGAGCTTGGTTGTTTGCTTGCAGATGTTTCATTACCCAACTAGGTAACATACAAGAAGAAAAAACAGGAGTCATCTACAACATACAGTATAAGGACTGTAACGGCCATTATGTAGGACAGACAGGCAAAAGATTAGCAGAGCACATCCATGAACACCCACTAGAAGACACGATGAAAACTCCTTAATCTCACAATGTATGGACTCAACCATAGTTTCAGCTGGGAAACTGTGAGCATCCTAGACCAATCTAAATCCAAAAATGTGAGGGAATTCCTAGAAGCTTGGCATTCAGACAAATCAGCCATCAATAGACACAGAGATAAATTATATTCACACACCATTCAAAAGAGACAATAAAAAAGCTAAGAAGGAAACAAAAAGACCAGAACACATGCTCTCCAGCAGCCTATACCCAGGTAGGCAGGGATTAACACCAGACAAACCATCAAGCAGAAAACAATACGCTAATCAAGAAACTATCAAGAAGAAAACCACACCTCTAACAACACTGGCAGGGCAAGCTACTGTATATAAACGGGGAGAAAACCCCACACTCACTAACACTGATAATGTTACCTAGTTGGGTAATGAAACGTCTGCAAGCAAACTACCAAGCTCAGAGAGCACCAAGGACTCTATAGTTCCTGTCACCAACACTGAACTGATCAGGGATGGAGAACATTAATATAAGGTGGAGTTGGGGGGGGGGGGGAACTTGAGCTAGATTGTTCAGTGTTGCATAAGACAGCTTCCTATGTTCATGAGCTGGAGTGGGTAAGGTGGAGGATTCTGTCCTGGCTGGGAATAGGAATCAGGAACTTCTGTCCACAGTTGTTTCAAGGGTATTTGTTTCAAGGACACTGACATGATGACTCACAAGTGCTAATAGGTGGTTGTCTCTCCTCTGTGTAGTATCAAGATCTTCCATTGTTTTATTGAAGACTAATGTTGAATGAAATCCATTGCTGCAAGCCTGCCCATCTCACTGAAAATTTCTCACAAAACATGGAATGGAAAGGGTGTTTCAATGTACACTCTACATACCAAGTATATTACGAATCCAGTTGCCTGCTCTACATGCCAAACATGTTATTAATCCAATTCCCAAATCCCATGAATATAAACAAGCATGTCTGCTTTTCCAATACTTGGTTCTCAAGGTTCATATTGTTCATCATTTTAATGCTGAAAAGCTAAATATAAACATGATCTGAAGAAGGGAAAAAAGATTATAACCAATTTTTTTGTGTGTCATTAGGCAACAAGAACCCACATATTAAGGTAATAAAAGAGGCTTGAGTGAACTCAGCCGCAGAAGGATCCTATTTTAAAAATCAATATCCTGAAACTTCAGAAGTCACAGAATAGTTGGAAATGAGAGGAGAATCTGGGCATTAGCAAAACATAAGTTTAATTTTAGTCAATCTTAGCAGCACCCTGGTCCTGCCACAAAAACACAAGCAGAAGTTTTAATGTCTCTGAGCGCAGGCGAGAAACTGTTCTTCATTACCAAATATATTCAAGGAACAGGGCTGTAAACAGCAATCTGGATTTTTAATTAAGTTGCTATAGAATGACATCCAAATTGAAGACAAGGCTTGCTTTTCTCTGTTATTAATCTACAAAGCCTGCAGAAGTCCTGATAAAATTAGACTGCATAGAAACAGCATGTGTGTATATTAATATTTCATTTATTCTTTGTTTCTTAGGATAAATGTTCATGCTAAGATGTAGAATTTTAAGGTGCTTGTCTCTGTCAGCCTTTGCTCATTGAGTCTAAGGGAACTGACACCAAGGGAACAGGGCTGCAGCCTTTATAAAAAATGAAAAAGGACTAAACAACATGGAGAAAGAAGCAGTTCCAGAATTAGAGAAAGGGGAAGGAGTTACAAGAGGTACAGTAGTCAGAAACAGGAACACTAAGGACTAGAAGCTTTGTAATGGGCTTGAGCTTGTACAATAAGCTTGATCATAGACACAATCTTTTATCATCTCCTGTTCTTATATTTAACAGTATATAGGAATATCATTAATAATATCCTCAAAGAGAGATTAAATGAGGCTACAATTTGGAAATCTGTCAGAATGAAAGGGTGACTTCTTTGTGGTTTATCCCACTTTTTGAAGTATCTGAAAATCTTCAAATGGACAATATTGTATTATTTAATAATAATTATGCTTGAAAACAGGCATAGAGGAGAGCAGAGGATATAAAAAACCTTTTTAAAAGCATTACATCTGGGTTCCTGCAAAAGAGAGGAAGACAAGTCAGCCTTGTGGACTTAAAGCCCAATTTCTCCGGTTTCCCTTTGCATTTTTCCACCTTCTACAACAAACTCAGGATTCTTTCCATCCAGTAGAATAAATGCCAGCTATTTGGGGAAAGAATGGGAAATGGTTTTAAGTTCATGGGATGAAGGATGTCTAATTTGCAATAAGTGGAAGGTTTCTGTATTGCAGCTGAGAAACCAACGTAGATGTCACCAGGAATTCAGCTCAAGTCAAGGAAATCTTTACTCATTTACATCCTGATAACTTACTTGCTTCAGGCCAGACATGTAGAGACTGCACTTTTACATGTCCAATAATTGATTCAGATTTATTCCATGGGACAAAAGTGTAAGTTTACATATAAATAGGTTTTCTCCCCCTTTCAACCTTTATGTTATAGTTTGCCATTTTTTAATTTTTATATCAGTACTGCTTTATTACCTTGCCTTCTCTTCCTCACATGCTCTACAGTACAAGGTATGTTAATTTACTCATGTACATCAGCCAGCTGGATTACTGTGGCAAATTGTCTCTAAAACCAACTTCTACAGAACTTTGCATCTGTAGCTATCACTATATTTGTTCCAAAATAAGACAGAAACTCAACAGGTGAAACTTTCCCTCACCAGACTGGCTTGGGTCCTTCTCCTGAAAGTTAGGAAAAATAAATTTGTCCTATCATCAATGTGACAAGGTCATCAAATCACCTCTTTCTCCAAGCGGATTACATCTAACACTTTCAACTTTTCCTCAGAGGATGAGAAATTGGTCTTCAGGAATTACTACTGTAGTTGGGATCATGCAGCATAGTAAGCCAATATTTGCTCACCAGCCCACGGAGGATAGCACGAAATCCTCAGCAAATCTAAGATCATTTATTACTATTACTGGATGGGAAAAATCTACTCTTCCTTTGGGGTAAATTCAGTACCTTACAATAAACCCCAGTGAACTCCCAGAAAAGGCACCCAGGTTTGGGCTGAACTCACAGCATACTTACTCAAAATGGTTCATAATTAGCTCACAGAAGGGCTTTAGTTCAGCAATACATCTGACATGCCAGTATTTGAATTTGGAACCATTTGCATCTCCAAGGTATGGTAAGAAAGAGCCCGCCACCCATAACAACTCAGACCTTTCAGCCAGGCAGAAAAGCAGATAGACGGCAGTTTGTATACCACTAAATACGTATGACCCGCTCTACAGATAACATACTGTATTTCAGGGAAATCAAACTGAAGTTGTTGCTGCGCCATTTCTGTATTTAAGAGCAGACACACTGCCTATCAAAACAAAAGTTTTCCCACAATGGCCAATGCAGAAACTATTCTGTTGCTAAGGGCCATCAGAAGGGCACAATGGCTGGTCGTGGCACAAGATGAGAAGTATATGATGAAGGGAGGCTATGCCAGAAAAAGCTTTTACTGGGCAACTGACCTGAGGAACATTCTCTTTCCGCTGTAAACTCTCCCCTATTCCCTAGCACTGCAATTTTTCCAAAAAAAGAAAAGAGAAAATCAGTAATGCCAAAGAAGGCCGTGTGGCTGAAATGCCTGTTGATTGACAGAGCAAGGAGCCCTCTTGCTTGGAAGGGGGGGCGGGAAGCACTACCCTATGCTCACTTCTCAGAAATGTCCCACTGGACGCAATGGGGTATGCCCATGCCTATAGGATTGCTGCCTACATTTCGAGCAGCGCGATCCTTTGCCTACCTTCCTCAAAAGTAGCAAATCCCTCGCGGTCCAACGTATTTAGGATTGCAGCCTGAGTCTTGACGGGGCTGTGAGGATCCCCTGGGTATTAAACATGTTTGCGGGCCGCTCCTTCCCAAGAAAGCACTATTGAGGATGAGGAAGGTAAATATGCCTTGCGCTCACTAATCATCCAGTTTTCCACCGAGGATCAGAAAAGCTGCTAGAAAACCCCTGCCGCGCCGGCGTTACTCCCATAGTCTGCCCGTTTGGGAAAGACCGGAGAACAATGGAGAAAGGTCGCCCGCGACGTTCCCACGCGGCCTCGGTCGGAAAGGGAGCAGCGTCTCCGGCTCAGCCGACGAATTGCGCAATTCTGCACCTCCTACCTCGCGTCCTCCAGGGCGGGGGCGAGGCAGCGGCCGGTTTGGGGGCCCTTCCTTTTCCTTCCGCTTCTTTGGGCGGAAAGGAGGCGTTTAAGCAACTGGGTTGCCAACATGAGGCGGCCCTGGAGAAGGCGCGGCCCCAAGGGAGAGCTTCTCCAAACTGTAGCATCTCAGCGGACGGGTGATTTTGGGGAAAAGACGGCAGCCGGCGCTAGAGAAGGCTGCCCTCTCTTGAGCGCTCTTAGTAGCGCACCCCGTTGCTCTAGCTCGCTTGCAAAAAAATTGTGAGGTCGGATCTAAATAGATGGGATTGACCTGTCCTTCTTCTGTAGCGGAAGGTAGATGGAATAGAATGGCGTATCTAAGAAGCTCCTAGACCAGTGTTTGTCAACCTCAGCAACTTTAAGCTGGCTGGACTTCGACTCCCAGAATTCCCCAGCCAGCCTTGCTTGAAGTCCACCCGTCTTAAAGTTGCCAAGGTTGAGGAACCCTGCTCTAGGCAACAATATGTCTGGTAAAATGGCAAAGCAGTGATACCACTAAATTGCCTCTGGCTAAGTGAACATTCTCTTGGCATGACCAAGCTCTGTTTTCCTTTTGCAAGCCTGCTGTTTGTATACTTTAGGATTGCAATTTGGCTCTCACATAAAAGTGACTGCAGTTAAGAAGAGCTTTCCATCTGCTGGCATTTTGGAGACTCTTGTGGCAGTACGTTCACTGTCTGTAGCTTTACCCGGGGGGGGGGGGGGCAAGTGACAAAACATGCATTGTGATATTACAACACAAACTCCACCTTTTATGTATTTACATGCAATGTCATGATGCAAGTACAAAAAGGTGGAACTTGTGTCATGATCTCACAATGTACATTTTGGCATTGGCATCATCATGGTTAGGAACAGTTACCCATGAATGTGAGGCAAGTGGCATGTTGCTTTAAAAATTCACTGCTATGATGCCATTTTGGTTTAGTTCCTAGATTTTTGTATATATTCTGAAAAATGTTAGCCATAAATCCTCTGGTCAAATCAGAATCCAAAATGTTAGAAGGTAATTAAAACTTCATCCAGTAGTTTTCTTGCTTTTCTTGGTATGTGCATGGATAGCTAGTAGATATATAATATTGGGACTGTGTTATCTTGATATCTCTTTAATTATTATACTGGATGCCTTATAAAACAAATTTTCTAGTGTTGCAGATTCCATAAACATCATAACACTACTATAAAAAAAAAATCCTGCAATAGATCTAAAAATCAACCCAGCCTAAAATATGCAAATATTGTGGAATAAAGTATAATGCAGTAGAATCTAAAAATTACCAGCCAGAATAAACACTAAGGGCACAGGTCAGAAGGCAACACTACTCAGCACTAGATAATCTTGAAAAAGCTTTAGCACTTAGATGGGAGACCACTAGGAAATCCCAAGACAAACTTTGTGGAAGAAGGAAATGGTGAACCACTTCTGTACTGTTGCCAAGAAACTGCACAGACTTGTCCATGAGGTCAAAAACACAAAACAGCAGAAGACAAAAGAACAATGATGGAAGAGAAAACAAACCCAGAGGGGAACAACAAAAGGAAGCATCAGTCCTCCTCACTAAAGACCTGGGTGAAGAGCCAGGTCTTTAGGGTGCTTAAAAATACCTGTAGGGTGGGAGCAGTTGGAATCTTGGTGGGGGACCTCATTCCAGAGGGCAGATGCTGCTACAGACAAGGCACGCTTCTGGGGTCCTGATAGATGGCATTGTTTAATTGATGGAACCTGGAGTGTGCCAACCCTGCCAGATTGAACTGGCCAGGCCGATACTATGGGAGACAGGCGGTCCTTCAAGGAACCAGGCCCTATGGGTTTGGGGTAGTGCAACTTGCTATTTTTTCAGTGTAATCAACCAGTGTAATCAACTATCCTTCTGAGTCAGGGGGTTCTTTGGGGTCATTGTTTTGCTATGGTTTTAGCTTTCCTGTTGTGGTGCACCCTGAAGGTAGTGCTGTGGGACTACTGTTAGCCACGTAGGTTATTGACCCATGTTGTCCGCAAGGCTCTGTCATGCTGTTTCACATCTATATGAAACTGCTGGGTATGTTCCTTTGGAGTATGCAGATGATACCCAGCTCTATTGCTACTTCCTACCTAATGCCAAGGAGGTACTCAGTGCCCTTGAGCAGTGATTAAAGTCAATAAGGGCTGGATGAGGGAGAACAAGTCAAAATTAAATCCAGAAAAGAGAGAAGTGCCGTTGGAAAGGAGAACTTGGGGACTGTGTGAAATCTGTTTAGGATAGGGTTGCACTCCCCAAGAAAGAATAGATTTGCTGTCTGGGGATGCTCATTTATCCCTGTTGTTTTAGGCTTTGCAGGAGACAGTTATGGCAAACAGCACATTTCAGAATTAAAGGTAGTGTGCCAACTGGGATGTAATCCAAAGGGGCAAATAGATTACATCTCAGGGCACTTATCAACTAGCCAAGGATATTGCAGAACAGCTCTTGGTAAATTTTGAAAACTTCTAAAAGACTGGGGAGGTCTCAGAAAACTGGAGAAAAGCAAATGTTGACCTTCTCTTCAAGAAAGGAAAAAAGAACCCAAGAAACTGTAGACCTGACATCTATACAGATTATTAAGCAACATTTGGAGAGCGATAGTTTATCCACCTTTATATAGTATCTGCATCATGTAATTTAGGACAATCTAAAAGACCAATCTTTTAATAACAAAGTCAAGCTCAAACGCTTCTGTGCTTTCTTATTATATTTGTTTGAGTTGGACAGTATATGAAACCGAATGACAATCTGGGTGGGGACAAAGAGCAGCAAAACTGATCAACAGTTCAACCTAGAGTACAGAACAAAAAGGTTAAATGAAAGCTTCTTTGATAAATAAAGTGAGTAATAGTGCTGTTTCAATTGCCCAACCACAGCCCAGAGGAAAAGTCAATAATATTCATACTTTTGACCTTTTAAATGATAAATTGGTTTTCTTTTTTTGCTTGAATAGTGAAGGTCATAATATAGTGTACAGTCACTAAGAAATGTTAATTGTGAAGACATAATAGAAAAAATGACTTGCTCTAATAGTACAGTATGTAGAATTAGAGAACCAATCTTTGGAGTACGACTTCCATATTCATGTTCATAAATAAATATATATGCACTATGTAATTAGTTTACATAGTAACGTTTCCAAATCAAGTAACACTAGATAGGAAAAACATGTATTATGCAATTACAAATAATTAGAACCATAATACATTTTATATAATAGAGAGTACATTATCCAAATGTGTATGTTGAATGAAAGCTCACCTAAGGAATGACTAAAAAGTCCTGTACAACTGAAATCATAATTTGCAAGCTTAAGGTGCAAAATGTCTCTTGTGACTTCCACGATCATCTTCAGAATGAAGATTCTACTTGCCCAAGTTCACTCAATGAGGATGGATAAGATTTGAGCCAAAGCTTATTTCAGTTAGCTCTTACATTTGCCTATTTCCTAAAAATTGGAGGAATTTCACTGATGTCAAAATATATGCTGTGGATGACTGGTATTGAAAAATATATCACCTAATGCTATTTTCAGCTTATGTAAAACTCTTCTCCAAGCTAGATGCAGACTGACAAGCTCCGTTCTAAAATTCTCAATGAGCTGGTGTGACTCACAAATAGATATACTCTTAAATCTTCCTCTGCATTGCATTTTTTTAGAATCACAAGAATATAATTACACAAATGGCCCTCAGATATGGATGGGTGAATCCATTGTTTTGACCTCACTCCTTTCCTTCTCTTACCAGCTAACCGTTTTAGCTTGTTCCCTCATTAATTTGCAAAGCCAGCAAAGAAAATATGCACATGAAAATTTTTATGGATCTTCAAGTACATTGATTTATTGTTTGTTTTATTAGATTTATATTCCAACTGTTGTACAGGAGCTCAAGACAGCACATGTAGTGTTCCTTCCTCCTACTTTTCCCCACAACAACAAGCCTGTGGAGTAGGTTAAGCTGAAAGACTGTGACTGGACCGAAGTCACTAATTCAATTTGTATTCATGTATTTTTGAATATATTTTCCTTAGCATGTACACTTTCGGGCAATTTTCCCCTAAATAAATTTATTTTGTGCACACTTATCTATAATATGCTTTTCAGATGCACATTTACTTTTTAACTCTGAACTGCAGCACAAATTCTGAGATGTGCATATTTCTCGTATATTTCTGTATGCCAGGTCATTCCAGTTCATGCATAGCTTCAGGATATGTCAGCTGTGTAATACATACACAAACTGAATGAATTTATCTTCCAACTGTCAAGCCTATCACTTGTTGCTAATGCACTTTTGAGAGCCAGTTTGGTCCAGTGATTAAAGCACTGGACTAGGGTAAGGGAAACCTGAATTCTAGTCCTGCACCGAAGCCAATTGTGTAACGTTGGACCAACTGTTGGGCTTTCCAGATAATCATCAGTAGTCAAGGATGATTATGATGATTGATAATAATGATGATGCAGTTTTACTTTCCTCTCTTTGTTTTCTCCACCTACAGTATGCAATAAGCACTCTTTGATGTCTTACAATTTAAGTGCTTCTTTAAATTCCTCTGCTACATTTTAAAATCTTTCTTCTTGGTTTCCTTATTTTCTTAATCTTAGTCAATCATATTCTGTTATTCTTTTTGAACATTGTTTCCTATTATTAAGGCTATATCTGCAAAGGCTCATTTTTGCCGAGTTGTACCTGAAGGGTCCAAGCAAAATGAAATATGTTGACTTCGGTAAGGTTTATTCTTACCATGATGATGTATCATATCACATTTCCCTTACTCTCAGGGTGGCATCCATTATCCTCCCTCCTGCCAGCTGCTGTTGACCATTTTGGGTCCTCTGGTCACTGCCTTCAGTGGCCATTTTGCCTTGGGCTGCAAGAAAGACCTGGCCTCTGTGGAGGAAATCAGACTTGACCTTGAAGATGGAATGCAAGAATCATTAAGTAAGCAATGGGAAAGAAGAAGGGGCGAGAAAGAAATGCAAGATACCCCCCCACACACACACCTTGATTCTGTTTCTAATTGTGTGAAGAAGACACCCCAGCAGTCTGCAAACTCTTTCCATTTCCTTGCACATACAACTCTGCAGGAGACTACCATTCTTTAGCCAAGGCTCTGAAAGAAGTAGAAAAGGATGTTTCTGAGGAATCAAGTGATCCCAGAAAAAGAAACAGCACAGAAAGCTAGGGCCGTCAGTAGCCACTGACGATGAAAGAAGCTTGAACTGGAAATCCCTACCCAATGTTCTTCTTTGATGCAGCAAATAAGCATCAGTGGATTTGGGGAGATAGAGAATGTTCTCTGGTGAATTCTGCTCTTGCCATTAACACGCTATATTCTGTATATCTGTGTGTAACAGTGAGGGAGAGAGAGAAGTTGTGAGTGACAAGGTGATGTAATTCCATATGGAGCTATTGAACAGGTAGCTCCAGTTCTTTCACCAAGTTTACTCCCAGGTAAACATGTACCAGAATGCAGCCTCAGGCAGCCTGTCCTGTTTAGAAGCAAGGCCCATTGAGTGCAATGCCATATAAGCCTTTGAGTGCAAAGCCTCATGGATGTGGTTTAATTCACCCCCAGGTATATACCATATTTATCAGCATATAACACGCACCTTTCCCCTAAAATTTGGGGCTGAAATCCTAGCTGCGTGCTATATGCCGATATGCCCTGTGGCTTCTCACCTCAAGCGGCAGGGCTGGGAGAGCAAAGTGCCAGCAGCCGGGAGAGCATTTCTTTTTTGGCAGCCACCACAACCCAGCGCTGCCACTCCAGATGGCCACAGAGGGAGGTGCGGAGCCCGCGGCGCACTGCGCAATGCCCCCCTGGCTG